>OY783205.1:26881033-28207973 GCA_963678705.1 Panorpa germanica | reverse complement strand
AGCACTTGTGTTCGTTCACGTCCGTTGCTTAGCAGACTAAATATTTTTAAGAACTGTTCTGGGAAAATTATTGCTATAAATGAAAAGGGCTTCAGAAAAAGAGTCCAGTCGTATTTTTAAAATATTTGTCATTGAATTGTAACTAGTGTATCTCAATAACGAATTTTACTCTTTATTTAATAGGACGTATGCATATAAACCCGTGATTCTATCGCATCAACAACAACTGCAACTTGGAGCTACGTTTGTTTAAAGCTCTACAGCAAGATCTACGTCTAAGTCTACGTTCTCTACCTCTACGTACGTCTGTTTCTATTCAAACTATCAGCACTTACACGGAAAGGATTTTCCATTCTATTATTCTCACAAGTTGTATGAATACTTTGCATTTAAATAAAGAAGATGTATTCCATTCGTTGCATTTCATATACTCGTACATACAATATCAAACAAGGAAAAACAGTTTCCATTTAAATAACTCTATGAGAATGTTATGAAAATGCAATTGAATGATCAGTTTATCTGTAAGTATGCATGCATGTAGTTAGTTATTCAGTTAACCATATTATTTGAAATCAAATTCACAGTTACTGGTGACAAAAGTTATCTTCTAGAATCTCGTAGAAATAAAAACTTTAGTGTTATTTTATAATAAAAACGTTGTGTTAATAAATAACGAAGTCGAATTCGTATCGAGTTTGTAATGAATTCAAAACGAACTCGAGTTATTTATGAATTCATTATTGTTTCTCTTTGAGAACATGTCATACAACTATTTTTACGAGTTTAATCATAACTATTTCTTATTTTATTAAAAGCATTGTCATAAAACGTGAATAGTTTTAGTTTACCAAAGAACCACAAGTCCATAAATAACATTTAAACAAGAATATTCAATTCTAGCAATAGTATTTAATACAATTTTCTAGTAGTACATTTTTATCTCTCTCCTGGGACAAGCAGCAGACCTTACATCATTTAAATGTTGAAAAATGAAAAGAAAGAAAAAAATATAGAAAAGTTTCGAAGAACTTCTGGTAGTTATGCAACCAGTTATATGCACATGCAGCCATTCATACAGGAGTACCACAAAAGTAAAGACCTCCTAGAAACTAAATGTAATAGCTTATTGAAGTGCTGATGGTGAAAAAGAAACAAGCATATAAAAATCACTTACATTATTACGTTAGAGAGAATGTTTGTTGTTTATTTTTTAAAAATCACCAATACACATTGAAAATTCATGTTCAAATGGAAAGGAAATATGCAAAATGTGTGACTTATAAATATTAAATACATAAATAGAATATACAGTACATAGAGTGTGCGAGCTTTTTGTTATGTAAGGGTACTGCAAATATTTAAACATTTTATAGAAAATTTAATAATTCCTATGCGATAAAATAAAATATTGGCTGTTTGTTTGAACAGCCTCGATGCTTTCTTATCTTTGCGCTTTTTACATATGCACACGCTGCACTCTTTTCGTGCATACTTCCACTTTATGGCACTGTCATGCCAGTGCGCTATTGTACTGCATAATGATACATAAATAATTCTCGATTTCTAGTCTACATATGTCAACTTTCCCGTGCATTAGAGCACACAGTCAGCTGTATTGACTTTAATCAATTACAACACATGACTCACATCATCTTATTCGATATACCATCATATCGTTGTCCTAAACCTCTATAAGAAAATGATCATATGTTAAAATAAACATTTTCTTCAACATGATATGTTTTTCCCTATTTCTTTCTCTCACTACAAAAACATCGGAAGCCTTGAATGTCTGAATGCTTGAATGTTTGAATTTGAAAGCATAAGAGGAAACTTGTGAAGGCAGCATTGTGCTTTTTATAAGTACGAGGAAGCTATTTCTATTCAAATTCGGTTTGAAATCGTTTCGCGCAATGTTTTATACCATATACCATTTCAAACACGTAAAAAGACTCTTTTGATATGTTCAAATTCATCGTTAAACTCTCCATACTATAAAACACAGACTTTACTCTATTCGGTTCAGCGTTCAGTGTTCAGCGTTCTGCGTTCCCCATCTGTGTTCGTGTTCGCGTTCGACGGTACGCGACTTGATATCCTGCGAAACGTTTGACGCATTAAACAGTTTCCATTATTGATTTTCACATTAAAGTTTACGCTAATTTTATATTTTTCAAACGTTTTGTTTCAACGAATGTTGGTTGTTGATCTACTGATTTGATACAAGTATGTTGCTTTATATTAACGTCCGGTTTTTAAATACATCCACTTCCTTATCCGGTTTACAAAATGTAATACTTTAACTCAGATTTTACAGGATAATTTACAACATTGACAGTAGAATAAAAAAAATATTTCTCTCTTACAAAAAATATTCACTTTTCAAAAATTACACAAACATAATCAAAAAGCATCATGTGTTTATAAAAATAATTTACAACAATAATATTCTTTAGAAAAATATTTGCTAAACGCTTTGTTAAATTTGAAGGCAACACATACACACACACACATACCTACAGCAAAAGACACCCCCATATTGTTCTCCAGAGCGGTATACTATTTATGATAATTTTGTGTTATCAATTTGAATTTTAAATGTGAAACGCTTTAGGTTGTTACATATATTCTCTTTGATTTAACGTAAACAAAGGGATAGTGCTTGTTTATATATTAACTTCTCATATATTATATATATACCTTAGTTACTAGAACCTCAAATGTTCAGTTCTTTTTTAATAACTCCTTATATGTTAAGAGATATTAACAATTAAAAAAGTCATTTCGTCACTTTAATTATTAAAGGAATTCAACATTGTATACATTCCAAATGCATGTGACATCACAACCGTTGCCAACCTTACAGCTATTTCAAAATATCAAATATTATTTACAGCTATTTCAAGGAACAATAAAATTCCAATATTATGTCTGCGGTAACAGGGTTAAATAAAATAAAAACTTATTATTCTTTGACTTGACTTGATTATTTCGACTATCAACAGCTACAAAACATTACCTACTCAACAAATAACTAACGTTAAAATGCATTTCACGTCATACAAATATGGCCGACCATTTCTACCGCTAAAACTACAGTTCAAATTTTTAATTGCTATATCTCCGTCAACATTTAGATATTTAATAAAATAGACACGACAATACACATTGATTAACATAAATTTTAATCAACAATTGAAAAATCGACCAATAAAAAATGAGGACACAAGCCCATTATCAGGTATATGTTCAAAAAACAACCCTTTCATCATAGAAAACTGTACTTTTTTATAAAAAGATACTAGTAGCTTTTGACACCCCATGCGAGGTCATCTTTAAGTAAAACAAATTACACTCTCTACTGGTACACTATTCCTTATCAATATTAGTATTATAACAATATTTATACAATATTAATAACAATTTTTCTTTGGAAAATAAATTTTAGACATGCAGATACATTTTGAAGGGTATTTTGTAATAGCTTAGGTGTATAAAAATAAACAGTCCTATGATATTTTCGGAACATACTTGTACATAAATAGTCTGTTTACAATGAGACATAGAATAACTTTTGATTTAAATTTTTCCCTAACCTAACCACATAATCTTTCAGCGAGATTTTAGAAGTCAAAAATAAACATTTTAAATAAATAAATAAAAAACACATGACAGCTTTTGTCTTGTCTTCATCATCCATCCACTATTTCAGTATTTTCCTCTTTTATTTTATTATTCATTATATAATTCATTATTCATAATATTTTTTTATATAAAATAGAAATTGATGAAGGAAATCCCTTTTTCAAACGGTTGAAAGGTTTTAAATCTTTTTGAAAAATTATTTTAAACTATATTAGTAAAAATATATATGATGTGGAAATGTTATATGAAAAATATGAAAATAATGAGACTTGTTGAAAGTTAAAGATTTATGTTTCATATATATCTCGCATGTAAAGAAAATTAATTACATGGTTATATTGTTGTCTCTTTCTTACGTGTGATTAAATTTATGATGGTAGAAGAGTAAGGAAATAAGAGTGATGTTAATGAATTAGAGAATTTAGATTAAAACATGTAATATTCGTATATTTAATTATTGTAAAGTTTTGACTTCAGGTGCAACTAACACTTTTAAACAAAATTTAATAATTTAAACAATATATAAAACTTTAGTTTCAAATAGTATAATATGGTTTTTATAATGGCGGTTAAATTTAAATCCGGAGTTTAAATACAAAAGTAAAAAACGATTTTATAACACATAATATTAAGATGTGAAAGAAGAATAATTGAGACTGAAGTCTTAATGAATGAATTAAGAAATGAAGTGAGTTTTCCAGTGAACGTGCTTTATTTAATATTGATGAGATAAGATGTTCCAACTACGCTGAATAGAAAACAAGAAGTAATACTGCATAAACTAATTCCACACAAAAAAGAAAGTCCACACAAGAGCCTATTTAAAGAAAACCTCAACAAATTTGTGATTTAATAAATGTGCCAAATACAAAGTGAAAACTGTTATAAAGAAATACTGCAGTAAGCAAAGAAAACATGGCCGACATGCATTCATTCTTACAAGAAACCATTCATCGAACGAAAACATTTTTAAACGAAAATCATTTTCTTGAAGCTATTTGTTATCGATGATGAGTCAAAGAAAAGGGTTATAATAATGGAAAATAAGTACAAAGATTTTTCCTTTGGTAGCCACTTGAATTAAATGTCTGCTGGCGAGTTCCGTGGTCCTGAAGGCAATGTCCGTGTTCCCTTCGTTCTACAAATAGCCAAGAAGAAGGTAACGTATCCACTCATACGTTTCTTACATGGATGTCAATTATTTGGAATCACACATGACTCCCTTTATGTGTTCAGACATATAATAAAAGAAGAAGAAGTCAGATGTAAAGATCTCAATAGATACAGACATGTATCAAGGTGTTCAAAAATATATTGACGTTTTTTTTTTAAATTTATTTATATAATTTATTGTGCGTCTTGTTTCTTGATACTTGTAACTTATAGCAAGAGATACTTTTTGTAACTAAATTCTAAAATCAACATTATATTTATTATTCTAAATTTATACATTAGAGAACTAGATATATTCTTGAGATATAATATATCACTGCGCTTGTTCACATTCAATATTGCAGATTGTTTGCGGCACTCATTTAATCATCTGCACTTTAATTATATCACATAGATGCAGGTGATGCAGTTGTTGCAATTAACCTTTCGACCTTAAAATCTTATAACACTATCTTGTAGCTCTAACTTCAATTCGTCAATTCAGCGCTACTCACGACTTGGTGTACGCTACGCCGAAGCTAAAGTACAATGGAAATACTCTGCTTAGTTTTAGTGAATAAAGAAAATGTATACAGAAATCAACTGTATTCGCTACCAAAGGAAGAACACCTACATGTATCCCACATATAGGTATGTAAAACGAACGTATAGAAATACAGATGTCGGATCCAGTGGCGTAGCAAATACTGTACTCTGTAGAAAGAGGATACTTTCGAAACTTTAGGTTTTAAGCAGGGGGTAAGGCTTCAAGGTACTGTCAGAGATATAGAGTTTTAAGTCTTCACCTCTCTGGTCTGGTTTCGTGTTACTTTGAAACTTTTAAATGCGGTTTCTCACACATAGCTTCTTTAGAGTCGGTGCCCTCTCTAGCTCAAAATCTACTAAACCGATTTTTTTTTAATTTTGCACACTCTTTCTTTACATAAATGCCAAGGTAACGCTGAAAAATCGGTATTTTGTGCTGTAAAAAATTTAAAAATCAATAAAAAAAGAAAAACTCGACAGCGTTACCTGCAGAAACTTATCAACTAATGAAAATCACTTTGTCTTTTCGAATTCAGAAAATCCAGTGATGAGTTATGAGTGGCACCGCAAAGTTACTTTCTTTTGTGACGTCAGCGGAGATTCGCTGTCAATGCCTCATTTCTTGACATTAATTTATGAAAATTTCACAAAATATTCTTCAAATGTCATTTTATCATGTAGTCATTATATAAATAATTCTATATTAACTGTGTCGCCAAAAAACATTATCGAAATTATACTTCTTTTATATCGTTTTGACCTTACTCCTCCCTTAATACATCGCCATTTTGCTTGTAATTAAGATATAAATTACCCTTCAAAATGATTTAAAAGACGCCGCTCATGAAGAAAGTAGATAGGACAGATAGCTCATGTAGAGATGTGTAAATATAGTAGAATTGTCACAATGCATTTGTGAATCGGCGCGGAAAGTGTTGAATAATGTATCCATGTCATCACAGACACCACATGGAAGTGGATCTGTGCCACACACGAGATTGTGGGTGGTGGTGTAATCGGGTGAATTGGTGACGGGGGTTGTTGGGTGCTTTGCGTGGTAGAAGGAGTGGTGGTGTGGGTGTCGTCTATTGTATTGTCTAGATACTCTACACTCTATATGAGCTGCTCCATATCATTGCTGCACAGAATTAATGCCACGCGTTAAGACGACGACGACATGGTATCAAAATTTTCATTATTTATATTGAAGCTTTACTTAAAATATTTCCAACACTTTGGGAATTACATTTACCACTAATTATTTGCTTCAGTATTTTAACGATATTAAAAACGTGTTAGAACTATTACACTCTCACTCTCAAAAGATAAGAAGAATAAAAATATTATCCTTAACAAATGTGACATTCAAATATGTAGAATCTCAGGCTTATAATTAATGGTTGACCATCCCTGTTTGTTCCACGCAAACAAAAGCTGTCCACACTCATGTAAAACAAAGATGTATTACTGTAGAGTTAGTAGTTGTCAGTAAATAGTTAGTTAGTAGTTATATATTTACAATATACAGTAACTCGATGTATACGTCATGTTCTAATTCTAGTTGTAATAATTATTTAAGTCACCACTGTGTACCATATCCGTTGTAACTCATTTACTACTGTAGTTAATATAGTTAACACAATTATTATGCAAGTAGTACAAAATAACACTAAAATATTTGCATGCAATAATAACGTAATAAACACGGCGGTGTTTTACGCATAATGAATACAGTTTGAAAATGCTTTTTAACAATATGTTTGAGTGTTTGATGTTATAACTAATTAAGCAAGCTTTTATCGAAGGCGTGTACAAATATTACCATCAATATATTTAAAGTGCCAGCATGTTCAATTATTCATCTTGACGTTGTCTATCTTCGTCAAAAATAGTTTTATAAATTTGTAGTTTGTATACTATGTTATTGAGAACATAACTGCACTAGTTTACTGACTATAAATAGAAACGTCAGGTTAATGCCAGAATTAAAAAATTAAAAAAAAAAAAGATACTATATTCGTAAAATACACAATAAAACCATTTAAATCTTTTAATAATAAAATTGAAAATAAATTAGACTTTATCACGGTAATATATTCATGGTGCGAAATAATCTCGTGTAATTGCAAAATATCCAACTGGAAATTAAAATCGAGTTATTGAATTAAAATGTATTAAATATTTATATTGGTAAAGTTCAAAGGAAGCTTTTTATGAAATTATAAATATAAAACAAGCTTTTGCATGTATGGATCAGTAGAGTGAATGTGAAATCGAATTGTGCACTTTGCTTAGGCAACAATTTATTTACTAATTTTTAATGAGTAGGTACTTATAAATTAGTTTATTTAAAAATTAATCGTTTTATTGGTAAACGCTTAAGATAAATTTAATGCCTATCATTACGAACACACATACACACATAAAAAATAATGGTAAGCAAATCCAGTGTAGAGATGTTCTACGATTGTTGAGGTTTATTGATTTTTTTGGGGGTTACAGGTCACCGGCTAATGTCACAGTGACCGCATGAACTTTATACTCTTTAAATATTTGTAGCGTACTCGTACCTAACGGGACATGAGGGGCCTGCCCTATTTTTTGTTGTATTTTTATACCGCTATATGCTGAATCTGAAATTCTATTAAATCATTTTCATTGCTTTTTATTTTTATATTTTAAAGAGCAAAGCTGTTTTTTTTGTGACGGTATTAAGGCGGTTGGACAATAGAGATACGACAGTTTTGTATTTAAACACTGCAACATTTAAGATTAATTTCTATATCACATAGCACACACTACAGTCAAACCTGTCATTGAATCTCACAGGCGACGCCTTCGCTGTAATAATTTATCATTTATCGTCTTCTAACTATGCCCACTATATTTATATTTGTCCTTGTATAACATTGCGAAGCCTAATGTCGGTAATTATACTAGTAATAATTTTTTAGGGTGTAGATACTGTCACCAAATTACTGATGCGTCATATATATAATCAATACGAATATCCATTAAAAATAATAAAAAAAAGTACCAAGCTTTGTGATAGCTCAGTAGACAGAATCTTTTGGTTAGCATCTATTAATGAGTAAGGGAGAAGCACTTACGTGTGCGTATTTAAGAGCAAACGAGATAGATATATCAAGGATTAACTAAGATACTCATAGAAGGGATTATTACTTTTATTATATTATTAATTCACGGTGAAAAGGAAAGCCTGTCTCTCTTTGTTAAACGTGTTCATATGGTGTCTGCTTCTTTCTTCGACAAGGATAAAATGTCTTAAGACAGTTGTGTTCTCAGCGATCATATATATTGAAGGCAGGAGAATTACAAACTATTAAAACGTGAATATATACCGATAAATGATTGAATAGTAAATGAGTAAGTGAGTGCAGAGAGGGCAGAAAGAGAGTGACGTAATATATCGAGACGTAAAAACATTTCGTACGAATGTATTTCCATCCTCTTAAGTGTGTTTTGCACTTTGCAGTATAGCTTATTAAATATTAACCAAGCTGCATTGTATTTTATTATTTAGTGCAATGTCTGCGACCGCGTTCGCCTTCACGTTCGTGTTCACGATGCCTCCCTATTTTGCTATCGATATGCGATACGAGATATCTTTTGCGAGCTTTAAAAATACTATTTTATTGAAAAATGCTGATACTTCCAATATTCAATATCATGAATTATAAATGAAACTTATTTTCCATTTTATAATAAAAAAAAATTCTACACTTTATGATACAGAAATTATATTTCGCATATTCTTTTTTTGCTACTTAGAAAAAACTCTTTATATGAATTTTTCATACAGTTCTTTTATTAGTAAATATCCACTTAACAAGAAATTTCGATATAACGATTAATAATGTATTTTTTACTTAAAGTTGTTGTTGTTGTTTATAAATTATATTATCTAATTATCTATTATAGATTTATTATTTAAAAATGCAAATTAGTTAAAAGATTGTGGTAAGATTATAGTAATACAAGAAAGGATGTTTTGTGATTTTACTAATTATGAAAAGTTTTTAAGTTAGATAAATCTTAAATATTAGTAACAGTGTTTACTGAAATTTATATCAAGCTCTTCATGTATCGTATATAAATATAACCGGTTATATCTGCTTGCAAAATCTTTTGTTAGTTATGCTTCTTAATCCGTCTTACTTAGATTTAAATATAGACACGCCCACTCAAAATAATACTATTATCTTAGCAGACTTTGGTGGAACAAAGCAAATGTAATTTTATGTTTTCATTTCATATATTTCGTATTTACAACTACTTTGTGTTTGTATGTGTTTTTGGTTTTAGACATTATTGTCTATAGTGTATGTATTTCTCTTTTAAGTGAGGCTAATACTAAGTTCTAAAAATGTTACGGTAATGAGAACAGTGCAGAAAACACTAGAAAATAAATAACAAAAAAGTAGTAAAAGTATTATAGCTTGACACACCAACGATTTATTCAAATTCACGCATTTTGGTTTTATGTTACATAATGTATAAATTTGTTCATCAAATTTTTTCTGCATGTGTTAAAAAAAGGACAGAGAAAGCTGGCAGAAACTTGAAGTTTATGCCACTCTTCGAAAAAATCCAAGATCCGGAACTATCTAAAGTATGTAACTTGTGTAAATAGTCTTTGAAAGTTTGGTAACAATATTAAATTTTGTGAAACTTCTATCTAAGATACTTGGTTTCAAATATGTACAGAATAAAATGGTGCTAATGTATTGAAATGTACAAAGTTACTAGAACGACGTGACACAGAACTTGGTGGGGTGGGATTCTAGAGATACAAGAGGACCTACACAGGACCTGAATAGTTTCAAAGTATCCTGCACTTTTTAACTTGTGTATTTCATTTAAAATAACATTTACGATCTTGAACCTCTTCTAAAACTCTTACCGTAATGTTTTTTAAAATGTTAATGTTTATATCCAGAGCTGACACGTAGCAACAAGTCGTAGCAGCGCTGTAAAGAGCGATTCTAAATTTTACATTTAGCACACGTCTAAAATTCAAAAGCTTTTGCAATAACACAAACACATAGTGTTATTTATATCTAGTAGTATAACTAAAGGACATACACATACATAAATCTATTTAACTAATTTGTGAGTAATGAAATTCGTGTAATTAATTTTTATCATAGACTTCCTAATTACATTACGTTATCACGCGTTTATTTCATTCGCATATCATATTCAAGAGTATGTGTTTGTTCTCCCATATAAAAGACATCGTATAACTATTTAATTGTTCATAAATTATTTACCATTGTTCCTATTTCTTCTATTGTTGCATGAGTCATTGTTTTTTGCAGCTATTGTACCAATAATCTTATTATTATTACATAGTAAATTAGCCAGAGACCAAGTTGCGTGCGTGTCTCCTTTTAAACCCTCGTCCTCACCCTTATTCTGGCCGCTGTTCAAGTTAGAAATTAGTCACGTGATGGGACTGTTACCTTATTACTACTAAGAGAGTTAAATGACAATTCACAATTATAGGAGAAAAGTTAAACAGAAGAATATTCTCGTGGAAAGGGATTGAATGGGAAAGTTACTTATTAAATAGTAAAATCTAGTGATATTTAATCTAAAATGGTCTTAATTTCGTTGTTTAGTAACATTTAAATACACGTAACTGTGTTTAGCGAAAGCTTCGCTTTGCTACAAGCTAATTCCAAGGTTCATTTTCTACACACCGCAAAGTTCTGATCGATAATGATTTTTCAAACCTTTCTTGTTCCATAAATAGACAGGATGAATAAAGTTCATTCAAAGTCCATTCAAAAAGCGTGCTTTTATTTACATTGGGAAACGTACATTAAGCTCAAAGCACAAAGTCCTTACATGTTGTTAAATGTGTATATTATATGTCAACGATCAAACTGTTCACTCAGTCGATAAAACAGATCCCTACTTCTAATAGTTCAACCACAAAAGCAAAAGTTTTTACCGACATTTAAAGTAGATAATTTATTACATTTTCACTGATAATACTTAGTGATACCATGGGAAAGAAAGAGAGATGTGTTAAGAAGAAAAAAAAAAGTTCTTTTTTAAAAAAGTAACTAACAAAAGAATAATGGCTCGAGCTGTAAAAACAAAAGGTATCCAATGAAAATAAACCTAGGCTATAAAATGGGTGCCTTGAAAGGTGTAACGCAGGTGGATACTTTGATGTTTGCGAGTGGTGAAGTGGACGGAGGGGCAGGGGGGGGGGGGTTGATGGATTCGCAGAAGATTCTAGATTTAAGGTAGAGGAGACTTGCAATTATTTTGAGATAAATAGTTTAGTAGAAATAAAGTTAGGTATTTTTAAGCCTAATTTTATTTTTACTACGTTTGTAGAATACAAAATTAAAGTGTTGACGACAATAAAAGATATACAAGACATTTAAAAGTGTGGTACACGCTCTAGTGACTTTCTTAAATTACTTTTTTCATTAAATTGAATTACGTTACTGCTCTTAAACAATATTTACAGCAAAGCACTGTTTAGGATAAGAAATCAGAGCGTACCATACAATCTTTGGATTTGAAGATGATTTGAAAGCAAGCAGAAAAATATTTCTACAATATATATAATTGTTTAAAAGGTATTGCCTATATATGAGAGATAAAAAATGTAATCTTAAAACAGTGTAAGACTACGAATACCCTGAAAACAAACTTGTCAAACCAATTTAGTCAAACCACGATCCACGCGCCTTCTCAGATTTCCACCTATACTTCCTAAACATATTTTCATTTTTATAAATTTGGCAAGTTAATGACACTGGCAGCTACCCATACACACACAAACAAGCGTACCAACAATGACATCACATCTCTCACAAAATTTCTTCAATATTTTCAAACGACATATCTTCTGACAAATTTCATTCCTTCATGTTCTGCATTATGTATGGATTATCACCCGACTTTACCTTTGTATTATTTACATATTATATAACGCATATATTATACATCTATACCTCCCCGTTCCATCCTTCTCACCCCCACCACCATCACACATGTATACAGTGACATAGTGACACAATAATGCTTATGCCATGCCTGTCAACCCCGAGTTAAGCAGGAGCGTTAGGAGCGACTGAAAACACAGGAAGGAGGAGTGTTGGGGGTGGGGATATTCGTGATACTTCGACGTACTTAGTCAGGCATTTTTTATGTTCTATGGGATACACTTCTCCAAAAAATTTAGTTACATATTTCTCTTCATATATCATAACATCTCTAATTCATCAGCTTAATCCTACAAGAATTCTTACCACAAAATCTAATTAGAGTGGAAATAGTGTAAAATACAGACTGTAGAAAATATTTAATGTAAATGCATTTGTAGATGCATATCCGTTATAATGTATATTTGTGGCACCAACAAGAGGGTGGTTTTAACACCTCTAGATAAAAATGGTGAGAAAAAAATATTCGCAACAAACACATATAAATTGACAGCTTTCAAAAAATAACAGAAAAAGAGAAAAACAGAATATAGTACGAGTATGTATGTAGAAAGAAATGTATCAAAATTATATATCATCGATAAGTAGTTTATTTATAGGTTTCATCGACACTGTAGGAAATCCTGCACACATAAAACGGAATATGGAATGTAAAGGATAAATAATGTGAAGTAGAGTCCTCAGCGTGTCCGAGATGATTGACTACAGCACTGTGTGCAGGTTGAGACACGTTGAGTTCGAAACCAGAGCCAGCATGTATTTGTTGTGACACTGGAAAAAAGAATGGGCTTGTGTCCTATGTCTTAATTTCTATAAAAGTGTACTATATATTGATAAAGTGGGTTACTAGAACCTCAAATGTCCAATTATTTCAGGAGATATTAACAATTAAAAAAGTCATTTTTTCTCTTTAATTATTAAAGGGATTCAACGTTGTACACATTCCAACTGCATGTGACATCACAGCCGCTAGTTGCTATCTCTTTTTTACAACAGAGCGTAAAAGAGATAGCATATTGAAGATAGAACTCTGGCAAGTTTACAGGTTACCAACCTTACAGGTCATAAATCTCTACTATATATATTTATATATCAAAATATCAAATATTATTTACAGGTATTTCAAGGAACAATAAAATTCCAATATTATGTCTGCCTTAGCAGGGTTAAATAAAATAAAAACTTATTATTCTTTGACTTGACTTGATTATTTCGACAGCTACAAAACATTACCAAAGCACTGACCTACTCAACAAATAACTGACGTTAAAATACATTTCACGTCATACAAATATAATACTGAAACTAATTAAAGATCTGATCTGATCGTGTAAAAGGCCCTTGGTAACTAATGATAGACTTGAAACGGATGCCAAGCATTGTGAGTACATAAATTAAATACCCTAGAAAATTTATTTCGGTAATTATATGAAAAACAAAATTAATTTTTTATATATAAAAAAAACCACTATTCAACTTTTCAATTAACTTAATTAAAACACTGTGAATGATACTTTTTGACAGTGTGATGTCACTGTTATTAACACCACGTAACAAAATGTGTCAAATTAATTATTAAAACTATTTCTGATTCATCACTCTGTCGTTAAAAGGTGACGCTAATTATATATTCCAAAAATAATGTGAAGAGACAACTTGAAAACCTAAAATTCCCTGGTTTTAATACGGGATTCAGTATGAATCGTGATTCGTGATTCGTTACTACAAGTAACATGACATTAAAATGTTAATAAGTTCAGATGCTAATTAGTCTGTAGTTAGAGCTCGGAAAGTTTGGTTATTAATTATGTATTACTTAGAACTGTTCTTTAATTACTGTTTTTCTATACAATTTATTTTTGTTCATAAAATATTTATTGCTAATAACTTTGTTTTGAGTGTATCATTAAAATAAATTAAAGAAGTTTATTAGATAATTAATTTCATTAATTATTAGTTATAATTAGCTGCGGTCTCTGGGGGTGGGCTATGGCATAAGAGAGCGGGAATTAATTGTCCTGGCGAAGTGAAAAAACATGCTTTTTGGGAAGGCTTACATAGTATGTACATTATCATTAAGGGAAACAATTTTCACTTTAATGGTTTCAACGTTTTCGATTTATTTCGATTGATTTTAAATATATACAAATAGAGATTTAAACTGACTAGCCTGATCAAGTATAGTTCTTAAAATTGCCGTAAAAATAAAGAGTATATTTTTTTCAGATGTTCTAATGAACCCCCAATTAAAATTGTGGAACACTACAGCTGCATTTCGCTTGTAAAATTTTCTAATTTAGAATTACGGAATTTAATAAATTAGTTTGACCTTCCATTTCCGTTGAATACTTTCATAGGATGTCTGTTCTTGGAATTTAATCAGGTAGCTTTGTAAGCATAGCGTAATCAAACATTGAGATAAATTAAAATTAGAAAAGCACATTAATTATTTGTATTTCTAGCTGGTAGGTAGTAGAGGTAGGCAGAGGTAGAAGGCTGTACACTGGATCCGATACGATACTGTACACCGAGTAGAGTCAAGTTAAGAGTCTTATTACACTTTGATTCACACGATAAAGCAATTAAATTTTAATTGTATTTGTAGGTTAAATTTCTGTCACGTGACATGTCTGGATTAGTACCTCACGAGCTTGATAAATCCACGATTTTTTAATTGGTAAATTTAATTAATTAGCAATAGTTATTGGTAAAACATTGTACTGAAACGAAAACTAATATTATTTTATTACTTCTAAACACATTTTTTAGTAGGTATAGTGATTTTTGTGATTCTATTTTTAGGTAAAAGCATGTTTCTATCGTATAATTCATCGTAACGATTTCCCTTTAGCTTCCATGACCCCACTTGCCGGCGTGGTGAGCCTATAACCCTAACGAATTAAGCATTTAAATATTTTATACTTTTTTTTAACGAAATGATACTCTGTTAACTTGTGAACAGGTGAATTCAAAGTCGACTAATATTGATTACTATGTACGTATATACAAATACATATATAAATTCCTTTGTGTGTGACAAACGTGTGTACAGTTTGTTGGTGATAGGTATTTGCTATCTCCGTATACTTCAAATACTTTGTCAATGGTATTGAATATTTTTTGGTACTATTATAGACCATATTCTTTATAAAATATGTATTTAGGGTGTATCACAAATATGCCCAAAGAGTGATTGGAAATATTAAATATTGAAGTGAAGTTTCAGAGTGTAATACTTAAACAACTTAGCCACGCCCCGTTAGACAACCTTAACCTCAAGCCAGAACCGGCCTATTTACTCTACTACTCCGTATGATGTAAAAAACACCGTATTCTTTAGAAACAGTCGTAGGAATTATTTATATAAAGTTTATTAACAGTGTAAATTACCAAGCTACGTCATAAATATTGTCAACGACAGTGAAATAAACCCATAGAATTATTTAATATGAAAAAAACGGAAAATACAAAGTAGGATAACTCTGATATGTACAACTAACACAATATATAATTCCTTCAGTTTAAAACGTGTAATTTGTGTTATTTAAAATGTTAAATGTATGGTATTATTTCAGTGATTTTATTCATTAAATGGAAAATGAAATGGAAACAAAAGATTTTCATTTACGAATTTCTGAATCCATAAGCTTTTGATGTTTAAAACACTAAGTACATATTAAAAAAGTTATAGTTCTACATTCCATTTAATTGTTAACGTTTCTTTAAGTCAGTTAAATTAGGTCCGGTCATCAAACCCGAACATCAAGGCTTCTAACTATTGTCGGAATAAATTTCCATACGAGAATATTCCGTCAAATCGGGTAACACCAATCAGTGTATTACAAGAGCAAAGGTCACAATGCATAAAGGTCACATCTCGTTGCGATCCACGTCAATGCCATGAAGAGATAAACCATATTGATTGAAGTTAACGATTGGCTTAACGTGTCCTGTTAAGGTCTACACTTACTACCTACGCGTTTGCAACTATTTTTAAACGTACGTCGTATATCTAGGCGAATTGAACACTGAACCAGAGGAAAGGGAATGCATGCAATCACACATATTCGTTTAAAGACAGACACGTACATGTACAGTTATGCATATAGTGTGAAATACATAGAGATCGGAGCTCGGTACTCGGACTGGATACGGTCTAAACGTTTAGGCAGCTATATTCGTGTCGGTGATAATTAAAACAACCTGATGGCTATAAAAATGTATAGGATTTTCCGTTGACAACTGCCTTAAGGATAAAATATATGCAATTGATGAGATCATTCCAGAAAGTTGTAAAATATTTAAATTACAAATAGTACTCACTCTTTGTTGTCGTGCATCTTTTAAACCACCCCGTATATTATATTGCGATAACCTTATCTCTCTAGTCACGTACGTTAAAAAATAAATCACGACTCTTTACAAGTTTTCATCGTTTTTCACAACAAGTCTAAGTGGTTGCAGTATATGAGGCAAGGGATGACAATTTCATCAAAGTACTTACAATATCAAACCTCATATACATCAAGCTCAAACTAAAGCTAGAGCTCTTTCCAAATTTAAAAGAATAAGTTTATTGCACGACTAACTCGATAAATGGCTCATTCGTCAGCGTTGTGATTTGACTTAACACGAAGGGGTGGTGGTAGTGGTAAGGGTGACAGTTGTAGCTCACGGTTTGTGGCTCCATGTATTGAAACCATCAACTAGCAGCAAATATAAACGTAACACGTAACTCACCTGAAACAGAAAGAGAAAAATATTATTGTAGTAACTGTACGTAACTACTGTGCGACAAAAATGTATGCTTGACTACTGTGTTCTCGGGTTCGATCCCCGGGCCAGAGTTAAAAAATAATCACAAAAAGAAAATTTCGAGAACGAAAATAGAAAAAGGAAAAAATAATAGGAAAGAAGAAGAAAAAGATCAGCTTTAGAAGAGGTTAGATGGAAATGGGAACATCATAGTTAAGGCAATTCCTGTGTCATATCGAGATGCTGAAATAGAAAGAAGAATGAGGATCTTGAACGTTGAATGAGGAGCTAATTGACGAAGCACCAATGAAGTAATTTGAAATGGAATAAGGAAAGAAGCTGATACATAGAAAAGAATTATATTATATTTAAAAAAATGTATGCTACGGGTCATAAAACGTAGGATATTCTTCTGCTACCTTATGCCGAGATTGCACTGTGTTAATAAGCGTGCGAGTTGAGCTAACACATGGATCATGAGACTATGTTATGCCTTGTGCGAGTAGGTCAGTAGCTGATCTTCCCCCACCATGCAACTAGCCTCTGTCATGACTGTTACTCACGTTCAAGTATTAACACGCGTGGCAAAACTACTTCCTCAGAAAACAAATACTTCATATTTAATTAATTAGGTAGTATATTATATATTTATTATTCCCCTACAATAATATTTCATTATCGATAAATTTTCTGATTCCGGTTCCGTGTAATATAATACTTTTTTATTGAGTGGTCTATTAAATTGAGAAATATTGTATTAAGTCCATCAAAAATCATTTCTGATTCTTATAGAGGTGAACTATTTATTTGATATACGCTGTATATGAGTAGATAGATATGTTATACTCATATCTGAAATAAAGGAAATATATTTTACCGTCCTGCCATCTATCAATCACATCTATCAATCAATTTTTACCTTTTATATATAATACTAAATAAAGAAACTAGGGTAAGAGAGAGAGGTAAAGATAAATGGTAGTGTAAGTTGATATTTGAAAGAAACTTAGTACACTTTGTATAATATTATTTTAGTAACTGGGCAAAACTTGATAAATATGGGAAGAATGTAGCATCGTATGCCTACTTGCTAACTTGGCCAGGGGGCCATTTTCCAGGTATCAGGTAATCAAGGTTTATGTCTCACTCACTCTCATGCGCACAGATAATGCCCTCTCGCTTCTACTCATAGCGGAATTAAAATTGGGTCATGGGGATGTCTGGCAACTTGGATACGATCATTGTACATACTAACACTACTAAATCTTACACATTTTGTTCATCAGAAAATAAGTGATGTCTGCCGGTTCTGGGATCTTGGACTAAACGGTTTCAAAATACAAAAGCAGAGAAGAAATGTTAAATGTGAGAAAGAACACATTAATAATTTGATGTCGTTGTTTTTTTTAACCTAAACCTTTGACTTTGACACGCTTAACTTAAAGTATTTGCTATCTCTTTCCAACTAATATAATTTTGATATATTCTATTTCAATTTTACATACAGTTAAGATTGGTTCAGCTAATATTAAATTTGTCTGTAACTCGATAAGTTTACAACAAGAAATCTAATTTATTATGTTTACCGAATTTAATTTAACTCCCCCTTCATCGCTCATATACCTACCCCTACATTTTATGGAGGGGTGTTTTACCCTTCACTTCTCATCCTTGTATTACATATTAATATTGAGTTTATAGTTTCAAACATGGAAATTTATTCGGTTTAATCGTTTTACGCGATGTTTTTCTCCTTGGTTAACAGTTTGCAGACTTGTCTACAAAGTTCTAACAGATATTTTCTTTAGGATATGTGTACCAGTATTAGGCTTCGCTCACACTGTAACACGCTACTGTTCTTTCTACTGCGGTCGGACATAGTCTGTTCCAGTGTGAGAGAGCTTGTTACTCAGGTGGTGCATAATTTTTCTAAACGAGAATTAAACCATGCCACGCAATCGATAAAAGCGTTTTCTACAAACCAACTTCTGGAAAATACACGTACAATAAATGCAATTATAAAATTTAAATTCTTTTATTGTGTTATTATAAATTTTACGATATTTTTATTGATATTCCTGAATAAATTTTATGCCATAAAATTTTAATTGAGCAATCAAAATGCTATGTATTTAAATAAAGGAAAAAAAATGGAATAATTTATAAATTATTAAAATTATGACTAAATGATTATCATCATGTGCAATTAATTTAAATATCAAATAAGTTTGAGAAACACTAATGAAAGAAATTAGATATTAATAAGATAATTTAGATAATTACTTATTAAATTAATTAATTACTTCATTAAAAGTGACCGAAGTGTTGAAGAATTTTAAATGTTTAATATTTTATATCACATACATAAATGTAAGTTACCATTACTTCATTTCACTAATATTAATTCAGCTTTATTTTATTTATTTCGTAAATTCATTAAAATAATTAATTAGTTCTTTTACATTTGTACGTAATTATCTACAATAAAATATGTAATCAGTTCCATTCCGTTTTGATGCAGTATTTAGTTTTGTAAAATATTTAATTACGTCATTACTTTTAATAACTCAAAGGGCTTAAATACCATGGAATCCATAATTAAATGAAATTAAAAATTGCAACATTTTATTCACTCTAGCTCCAGATTTTTGGTGTAGGTTGCAACATTGTCTGTACTTGAAAATAAGGTTTTATAAATATTGTTTATTATCCAGAAGCTATAATTTTTATTTGTTCCATATATAAAATACATTCACCACATAATTATATATTTAATTTTTATATAATTACATTTAAATTGAAGTATTAAACGTGGTAACCACTGTTACCAACACAAACATAATTAAACTAGCTTCAATACCGTCACATAATGATAAACAGTAAAACACAAAGAGCAGCCCGTGCCCAGCGCCCCATTTGTATTTATTTTGTTAATACTGCAAAATGATTATGACGTATGTGTGAGTAATATCGCATCGACGACAATCGTTAATTAATTTCATGATTCCAATACAAAGTGTTACTTTAGTTTAAAGGTATTTTAATTAAGTTTTCTTCATTTAAAGCACGTTACACTTAAGTTTTAACCTAACACGATAAAATTAGCATGACAACAGTCATTTAGCACAAAACATAAAAACTACATACTCTATTCTAACCGGCTGTTAAGAAAGAAAATGCAAAACTTAAGTATAAGAATGTTAAGTCATTGTCAAAATAATATAATTGTGTAATCGTTTATTTAAATTATTTGTTAGCCATATTATTCTTTTAAAAATGTACATTTCCCCGAGTTGGCTGCTCTTTTTACTGCGGCACCCCATCCCACTTTCCCGGATATATATTTTAGCTACTGACAATATTCATATAAATAATTTTTCTCTCTATGCTACAATACGTTTCCGGTATTATATTTTAACTATTTTTATACTTCCGACATTGTCTCATGTGTATTTTGTTTACGAATACTAAACAGATTTTGTTCATAAATAATTGAAAGCATATTTTTGCGCCGACTGCTGTTTTATTATTGTACTCTGCTTGACAACTACCACCCTTAAAAAATCTGATTCTGTCACTCTACACGGAAAAATTATAAGCTGGAGAAATGGACGTTGAAAATAATGAACACCGGTAAAATACAAATCACGGATGTTACCTTATATTTATGTAAGAAGGTAAAACCACGTACGTAGCAAGTAACATTTGTTATGTCATTTATTATTCATAAATAATATACTATTAAAAGTATACCATTTTATTTACCAGAAACATTTGATAGTTATTAAAATCATAATTTAATTAAAATATATTTAAAGTAATAAATTCTAAAATTGAAAATAATAATTTTTGTATGAAAATTTTGTTGATTATTTTTCAATTAATAATTATTAGTTGATAATTTAAATAGCTAAAACATGTTATATATTATATATATCGGAATGAACCATATTTCATTTACAAAGTTCTATACAAAGTACATTTATTTTGTGATTTTCAATATATTTCAATAACTAATTTTAATTAAAATCCAAAATCAGCAAATTAAATGTACGATACCAGAGAGTTTGTTTAAACTCGTAGTTAGTTATACTATACTATATCATGTTGTATTATTTTCGGGAAATAAAATAATGAAAAGTTTATAATTATGGCTTGTATTTAATCAACGGAATAGAAAAATAATTATATGAATATTAATTAACTTGCTTAATGATTGGTCTAGACTCAGAAAATATGAGGTGTTTCCATCCAGAGTTAATAATGGAAAAAGCACGGGTTTTCCTAGACATCAGTCGCAATATTTTTCCATACAAAAGCTCACCATACACAAATGGATGCCAAATCAAAACTAATCTCTGAATTGATCTGAAATTTATCATGGTGTTGTTTGAAAGATGGTAGTAGATGGTGGTGATGTCAATTTGTTTAGCAAACCGTATAGATATCTTCTACAATCAATTAAGTATCGATTTATACACACATCAAACATATTTTTCTCTATGATAATAGCTTCAATAGATTGTAATGCCATTGTGAATGCAAATTACCTACAATACACACAATGTACAAATTAAATAAACAAACATGCATATAAATAACTATTTTCAATTATTACGCTTTTCTTTAATTTTAAAACTAGAGTTTATTTCCAGTGTTGTGGAATTAAAACAATGGTATAATAGATTACCACGTGGTACAGAGAATTCATTTGTACTATATACTTGTACATACACCATGAGTTGAATTTTGTTGAAAATTCTCTACAACTATAAAGAAAAAGAGATAGAGAAATAAAAATAAAAAGGGATAGAACATTAGCTGCTCTACACGAACCAAAACTCTAATCCGTCCGAAAGATAATAACGGGCAATGCTATCATATCTTATCTGCGAGAGCTAGAGAAGAGAATATAGCTCGGTGGTGTTTTAGAGAAACAAAAAAAAAATATATACACAATGACGCTACAGGGTGAACATGATAATCATTGCAATTTGATTTGAATAAAAAATACATAAAGAAAAAATGTTGTTACTAATGGGTGTTAATAAATTATGTGTAGAGAAGAAATAGCATACTCTTTTAAAGCTGTAATATCTTACAGAGTATAGTCTTGTAGTTTTCATTATTTCTATTGGGTGCTTCTGATTTTATACATGACACTTAACATGTAATACATTTTCTAAATTTGATAATAAATCTGATATAGCAAAGTAATAAAGAATAACATTTTTGATTAATTTATCTTCTTCTTCTTTTATCATTTTTTAAAGAGTGCTATATGACTGATTGGAACATCAATTCTATCATGGCAATATTCTATTTTTTCAGATCTTTTGTGAAAGCTCTAAGCCCGAAGAGGTTGCTTCAGAAAAAGTATCTTTTTAAATATAAAAATGTACATGAAAATGTAAAATTATAAAAATGTAGTACACAATATAGTATCATTCTCACCTACTCTTTT
This sequence comes from Panorpa germanica, assembly GCA_963678705.1. Taxonomy (NCBI): domain Eukaryota; kingdom Metazoa; phylum Arthropoda; class Insecta; order Mecoptera; family Panorpidae; genus Panorpa; species Panorpa germanica. The sequence goes on along the minus strand of OY783205.1, from coordinate 28,185,416 downwards.
AATTTTCACATGCTTTAGTTTTATGTTTTAAACTTAGAACTATGCATACTTTCTAATATTAAACTATAAAACTTGGTAGTTGTTGACACTGCTGTAGTCTTTTTTATCGACTTAATTAATAACGTACTATAAGTAAAATGAAGTTTCAGATTGTGAAAAATAAAATTAAAATAGTAGGTGTGAATGATACTACAAAATAAGTTTGATTGTTTCTCGGTCAGCATTACTGTACTCCATATATCAATATCGGTAACATAAAATATAAATAAAGAAAAATCTCTGCATTGTGCAAGTACTTCTGATATAAAACAAGTAATAAAACATATGCAAGCGCTAAAAATTTATAAGATACTTTATTCAAGAAACTACGTAATAAATCAAACAAAAAACATATTTTTTAAGAAACACTCTGTCTGCATAGAAAAGTATACAGAAAATAGAAAAATGCTATACATATATATATATATATATATATATATATATATATATATATATATATATAAGAATATAACATAATAGCCAAGCACTGGAGAGCTAAAATAATCAAGATTAAGGTACCCCCAATGTATATAAAGGTACCAAACAGAGAGGAAGCCAGATAAAAATCATCGCTGATTAACTTGTTCGCTAAAGAAATGTATTGTATAAAAAGATCAAAGTATTTTTGTAAAGAAAATACATCTATTACAGAATATATATATAAACAAACTAAAAATATGATGCAATGAAGAGGACTGATTACAATTGAAAGAAACAAAGAAATAACCTTTTATATTTTGTAATCAAAATCAGTTACTTACTATCATTAGAGGGATGATCTCGGGGAAGAGTTAAACCGCTTTAAGGGATGATGTGGGCTACTGATGACAAGCCTTAGGGGTTTTGAATACAAGATTTTAAATTCAGAGTATAATGAAGATATTTCTTAGAATATTGTGGGAATGAAGATGTAGAGATTAACACTGTATTTTATATAAGCCTTATTTACGAATTTAGAATTACAAAATATGTTCGCTTTCTAAGTTAGGAATAAAAATGAAGCAAAATCGTTTTTAAATAATATAATCTAAGATTATTTATTTGCAAATATTGTGCGATGAATTATGGTGCCATTTTTCAATCTTTGTGAACATTTTCCGCGAGTTAAATAAACCTTGGGTGGTTTAGTCGTGGTTGTTTTGTGAAACATTATCGATAGCGATACGTACGTTACATTTAAAAGCTACAAGCAATATCTCGCTACAAGACATGGCATTACCGCGCTGCCAAACAAAATGTCAAGTTGTCGCTATCTGGACCTCAAGTTGACATGCCTGACCCGGGGGGACCCCAACGTGTAGTGCATAACGTATTAATAATTTCTTAGTTTTCCTTTTTATATGTATAAGAAAAAAAAAGGGAAAAAAGTTCGACTCTGTACTTTTCTTTATCCTAGGACATGGATAAATCCTAGCCGTTAAGCTTGTCGGATCGTAAATCGAGAGACCGAGCAGCACCGAGCCGCGAAACACCCTGAAACCTTACTCACCCCTAAACCCAATTCTCAATCACCACCAACAAAAAAAACCTACCCCCTTTGTCGGCCTCAGCATCGGCAACGGCAACGGCCAGTCAGTGAACTAAAAAAAACAATCCGTGTGCAATGTACGACAGCAGAAATGTTTAACCGTTCAACGGTGGATGCTGATCTCTTATTCACAATGATCTGAACGTACAAGGGATCAAACGGGTAAAAAATAGGGATGAAAATATTATAAGAACAAGGAAATATTGTAAGGGTATTGATTAGTTATGATTTAGACATTATCAGTAACGGAAATAGAAAAACTTTTGATAAAGAATCAAAAAAAGGAAAGAAAAGGATAGGAAGATGCTTAGAAGAAATGTTGGAGATCGTTTTAGAAACAATAAAGGAATGACGGTAGGAAAAACGGTAGGGAAAATCCTTAGTAAATAAATTTGTAATAATTTCAATATAGGAAAAAATATAAATATATATACTGGAACAGACTACGTGCGATCGACGACTTTCTTCGATTTGGCCATTTGTTCTATACAGATGGTGCTTAGTAGTACCAACGTAGACAGAAATTCGGCGCAGTCTGTATCAGTGTGAGAGAACCTTATAATTTCAAGTTGATGCAAAGCTAACATATAATATAATATATAATTAAGGAGCTACACCATCATGACTGATTACAGTATTCTCCACTTCGTAGAAAAGTAGTCTAGCGAACGAATTTGAACATAATTAAAACAATACTCTGGTTACACTTTAGACTCGTCCCACCCACCCATGTAATTTAAACACTTGGCATATACTTTCTACGTACTTGTGACATTACAATATATTTCATTAATGTTTCTATAACTGTATGCGTGTGCGTGTGTATATATATATGTGTATATGTGTTCGTGCTACAGTACAACGCAGATTTTGTTTTGAATAATTGAAACAGTCTACTGAATTAAGCAGTTCATGAATTTTTAAGTCATTATTTTAGTCTCGTTGTCTCAGGTACGTACCTTAAGGACCGTTGATTTATATTATTTTCTCTCATTTACATGTTATTTTGATATTAGTTTATTTTCTCGTATAAAACTTGGCTTAAATATTAAACATTTATATCTTGTACCTTTAATTATTATTTGTCTCCGAATAAAGGTAAGCATAATACTCTCTTGAAATTTCTCTGGAACAACGAACGAGTCTTAACTACATTTTATGTAGGAAGAATTAACTCTTCTTCTTCTTCTATCATTTATATTTAAATGCACTAACCTAGATTGGTTATTTGTAATATTTTATATTGGTGCTTTGTATGTTTCTTTCATCTTTACTTCTACTTTCTTATCATTTTGTTTACAAATTTTTTGTAAAATTCCAATTAGTAAAAAATTGCATATATATATATAGTAGAGAAATTTAAGCTTACAAATTAGTACAATAAACAAATGATATGCATGCTATCAAATTATAATAATGTGTCATGAAAGTATTTGTTACATTATATTCCCGGAACCAGATTTCCTCATTATTTTAAATTTAGAATATAATAATCTGATAACATTTTGTGAAAATCCAAGACTAGTTAAAATATTAATGCTGCTAAATCTGCGTACTTACAAAATGTGAATATTATATCTTTCACGGAAAATGTATACAAACTGTTTTTAATATTCCGAGAATTTGAAATTTTCAATTTTCTTATTAAGCAATTAAAATGTAGAAAATCTCAAGAGAAATTTATGGAATCTTTGTTTCCTTTTTTCCTGCTCATCTTAAGTATCATTCCCACCTACTGAGTTTTTATTTTATGTTTTAACCATAAATGTATGTTTCAGCTTGTGAATAATTATTATATTTACACAGGTAGAAATTTGTCTTGCAGAGCGAGTTTGCTTAGTTTGTGAAATTCTAATTTTAAGGGTCATTTTTCTATAAAGAAATTGTAACGCAGTGCGTAAGATTCAACTTGCTAGTGTGCTCGAAGCGTTACAAGGTAAAACTAAAACAAAAACTCCTTACGTGGGAATGGGGCTTAATTCTACTCACTTCATTATTTACGCTAACAGTTGTTTGCATTTCCTCTCAGCACAGGATACCTGTACAAAGATCCTTTATAAAAATGTCTACGAAGCTTATAAACATGTAATTCGGGTACATATTATTAAAGCAATAAATAAACACAAAGGACATAATCACATCATTTTAATAAGTAAAACGTAACAAGCTTTCACAAGCAAGCAAAGAAGAAAAAGAAACAATTGTACAAAAATAAACCATATTCTTTATAAAACATATTTTTTTATCTCTCACATCCTCCAAGCACATTTACATTTCTTTTTGTGACAAAAAAAAAAGCACAATCATAATATTTTTATTGTTATTTTGCTTAAATTTATTTCTTAACAAGTCGCAGGCATTGAATCTCAGCACAAAACCTTTTACTGACTCTCACAGTACACACACTACCAACAACAGATGACAACGGACGACGGAAGCTACGCGCAAAGCTCAGTGACGTATTATTTGTAAGCTCCATTTATAGGATATCTTTTTAATATTGTCATTGATTAGAATTTATTTAGGAAACTGTCTTGCCTCATACGTAGAATGTTGTAAATATTTATATCAAAGGACATAATTATCAAATTAGCCTGAAATTAACGCAATTGACCGTTTAGAACTTGATTAAAGCTCGTATCATTTGGAATAAGAACAATAAGAAAGAATAAGAGGAAAATAAATTGTCTAATAAAATTATCTGTGAATAGAAGGACAACTTAAATACTGTAGTGACACAGAACTGATGGAACTGAAGTGAACATATTTAAGGCGCCAACGTTTAAACTAAAATAATTTTTTACACATTTTTGTTACACGTAAAAGTGTTATACGTACGATTACTGCCTTAAGTGAAATTAAGACTTCAACATTAACATCAGATTCATATATGTGACATTGGAAAGAATTGATTTCCGAAGTCAAGTAATAACAAATATTTTCCGAAAAATTTATAGTAGACGATGAGCTTATTTAACGACGAATAGTTAATGTCGTTTGGGAATAATTATTACAAATTTATGTTCTATATCTTAATATATATAAATTACGTGTCACGTTGTTCGTCCGCGATGGACTCCTAAATTTTAATCAAATTTGTACACCGTATGCAGTTTGATCCAACTTGAAAGATAGGATAGCTTACATCTCAATTTATGATTGCAATATTATCTTATTGCAAATTATTTGTCTATTAATTATCTGTTAGCTCCAAACGATGACATCTGGCGACGATGATGGCGACATCTGTTGACTAGATTGAGTAAATATTCTGTTGACTAGATTGAGTAAATATTCAATAGATGGCGCTATGTAATGTAATATGACAAAAACGTTAGGCACAGCAACGCGTGGCCGGGACAGCTAGTAGAATATTATTAAATCACGTGATTGACAAAAAAAGCTTTCAATTTAAACGGAGCTTTCTTCGTCAGATTGTTTAAGCTCCAGAACGAATTCGTTATCTCCAGAGATAGATATTAAGTATTAAAATTAATTTTGTAAAGATTGTTTAAAATACTGTAATAATGACATGTACAATGTACAAAGACTAGGTAGCCTTCCGGCTCCCCCCTCCCACCTCCTTCTTTCTCTACCTTGCTTGTACCTTTACCAGAGGGCTTGGATATAGATGGTGCTGCCGCCTATACAACCGAGCCGCGGTGGTATTGTTTGCTCCACTGGTTTCTAAATCCACGCCGCTGGATTTTTGTATTAAGGAAGATTTTTTTTTCGAATCTGTAGACTCAAGTTCTCATTCTTTATTTTATAAAGTGTAAATACTCCCTAAATCCGTGGATGACATTTAAATAACAAACCACGCTACAGATATATATATATATACATATATATATATATATATATATATATATATATATATATATATATATATATATATATATATGTATTAGGGGTTGTTTTATAAATCTTATACCATCCCCACCACCCCATCCTACTACTACCACTCGTTTTTAAATCTGATGCTAAGGGATGATTATTTAAAAAAAAAAATGAATATAAAAATCCATGAGGACTTGTTCATAATAAGTTCGAACAAAAAATATTCTGTTTTGAATTTATTGGTATACAGGGTGTTCCCAAAGAGATGAAACTTTGACAAATATTTGACATGTTTAAATATGATTTTCCTTTTAGTAAAAGCCGCTCTATTTTATTTAAAAGACAATCACGTTTTCTCAACGTTAAAGAACACTGCTTAATAAACATGCTATTAACGTAGATATGATATTAAGGTATAAATAATGCGTTACATACCGAGTACTCAAATAATTAAATATGTTTTTTTTAAATCTAATATGATTCACATCTCAATAATATGTGTCACCCAGAAACACCCTGTTTTTAATGTAAATATACACTAAATGTATATGTTACAATTATTATTTATAACAGAGAAATGTTATAATAAAATAATTTTATGTTTCTTTTCTTTTGCTCTCGCTGTATCATTATGTTTACTTTGTTCAAGCAATTATTGTTACAGTCTTATATTACATGTTAAATATTGTGAATAAAATTGTATTTTTATTATTATTATTTTTTAGTTCTTGCATACCTACATTCTCTATATAATATTCAGGTCATATATAATTTTCTTTTTGTAAGAGTAGTTTAGTTACATTCTCCATTGTTGTTGTGTTCCTAGCTTCGGGAGCTTTAGAGAACACAGAATGTTAAAAACTTATTTTATCTAACATTATGTACTGAACTAGTGTGTTTTACTTAAAATTTAATTGCTTTTTCTAAAGAGTGACATTTACATTATATGTTTTAATTCAAAGAATTTTTCATTTGCCAAAAAATTGTAAAAAGTGAAAACTTTATTTAAAAGTATAACATAATATTTGTCCTTTCTTTAAACAATAAGGTCAAAATGAATTATAAGAGATCGTAAGACATACTACATTTTTAATAAACATCCTAACTGAGTTTGACATTCGATTGTCCGGGTTTCCATTATCCCTACTTGCTAATAGCATGCTCATGCGTTGATGACGTCACAATTTATATTTTGTTTATTTATCGTTAAACATTAATGACGTAAGACACAGTGAAATGAAACGGAGTAGGGTGTAGCGTTTCCTGACCAATAGACCATTAGACCACTGAACTTTAACTCTAACAGGAACTTAGTTTGATTACTATAATACGAACTGAACAATTCCTGAAGTAAACTGCTTCCGACACATCCGATTTAAGCGTTGACCGCATGCTGTGGCCAGGACAGAAACTACAACTGGGACAGTATAAACAATATAAATATACAAACGTATTCCGTAGTAGAAAGTTTTTTCTGATAATTGCAAATAGCGATTTATAACAGGAAAGTATAGAGGGAAGGTTTTGAGAAACAATTGGGGTAAAAGTATAATAGATAGATAACGAAGAATGTGTAGAAAGGACAAACTTGCGGAATTGCTAGCGTATCATAAACTCTTTAGGCACCATGTGAAATCAATTATATCTAGCTACAATACCTTACATTGAGTCTTTCTTTTAGCCTGATTAATTCTAGCCCGAAAGGTATTGGGGAACAGCAGAAGAGAACCCAGTAAACATTTTGAAGTAAATTCTATTTCATTTCTATTACTTTTTATGAGCTTTTTGTCATGAACGAGTTTGTTTTCTATTCAGTCGTTCATAGGGAATGTCTCTTTTATGAGCTACAGACGGCGCAACGACAGCTCACTGTTGAATAAAAGCGACTCCTGTGACAGGTAGGGAATCAATTTGAACTAAAATTAATTTTTGTGTGTTGCTCCAACTTGTAAAACGTTAGAATTGTAATGTACAAGTGACTAGAACTTCACCTAGCCATTCTATTTCACCAAATGTTTACTGGGAAATGATGTAGCTTATGCGGGAAAGAAGAGGAAAAATTGGAACACATTAAGTACAGGTGTCAGGATAAAGTGGATGGTGAATTAAGCTCGGAGGAGTTATTGTTAGAAAGAGTATGCATGACGGAGGTAAGTAGAAAGAGCAGAGAGAAGGAGAAGAAAATTTGTAAGCAGAGGGAATCGTGAGGAGCAATTTCAAGAGAAGATAGGTGGTGTAAGTAAGAAGAATGAAGTAGAGGAAGATAACAAGGGAGACGAACTTTAAAAAGGAGTTAAAAATTTGTAAAGGAAATTTAAACGTGTTTGTAGAAACAATAAAGGTAGAATACGATTTAGAAAAAACGGAAAATGTATTAGGAAATAAATTTAAAACCAATTGCAAATATTAATCAAAGCGTTAACCAAACAGAGAATAAAGATTGTACCTAATCATCAATCGATTTTGTTTTTTCTCCATTGAATACCTGGAAATCAAGTATAATACCTTATTTTAGATTTTCCACAAACCGAAATAATAAACAGGGAATGTTCCCAGCTTCCATTATACGTGTCTAAGCTTTGCCTCATGTTTTCGTTAATGGCGAACGAAAACAATCCAGTGTTACGTTATTTAGGCCAACACAAATAAACACACTCGAGCTCCACTCCGGCCAGGCTGATGCTAGCAGCATGATACGGTTGATATGGTGAAACTACAATACGATGAAAAGTTTTGTACCTGCCTTCGTGGACAACGACCCCATGGAGATAAAATCTGTTAGCCCTCAGCTTTCATCGTGGATCTCGATGCTCGATATCAAGCTGCTATAAATTAAAAGTTACGATCAAAAGCTCGCAGTAAAATTATGTTTTATTTAAAATTGAAAATTTAATAAACCTTCAATTAAAATGTTTAAATATAATGTAAGATTTGCGTTAATCGCTACTGTATTATAATTCCGATACAAACTACATGCTAAGGATGTTTCATAGTTTCTAACTCATGGAACTTAGTTGTATGGAGTATTAACATAGTCTTTAGTTAGTTATATGTATTAGTGTTAGAGTTAGTGTGTAAGTGTTGGTGTTAATATTAGTTTAGAGTGGAGCATAGCAGAACAGCAACACAATTGTTTTGTTATTATCGTTAACGCAGCCATTTACTAGTTGCTAGTTACTAAGTAAGTAAATACATCGCCCGCCTGATACGAAGCAACCAAGTATACTCCTACTACACTCGTATAACTGAAGCTTAAGTCCAGCTTAGAACTTAGCCGGATACTAAACCCATATACTATATCCTAGGGGATCGTTACACTGTTAAACTACTTAAATATTAGCTATAAAAACAATGAGCTAATATAAATATTGTACTTGTATATTATTTGTTTACGTCGAAAATACATTCAGTTTACATTTACTGAAAGAATATTTTGATTCCTAAATATTTCTATGTACTCGTATAATCTAGTAAATTCTGCGTTAAGAAAGGTGTTCGTGTATTTTAGGTAGGGAAAAAGGCGGAGGTTCAATGACAGACTGTACTACAAAAAAAATCAGTAATACCATAAACTACTATCAGTAATTCATTATCAACCAGTTAAGTTTAGATTTATTTTTTCTATAATATAACTTTTTATTATCTACAAAAAAGCTGCCTACAAAATTTTTGTAGAAGTATAGTTTTATGAAGTTAATAATAGGCTCTAACATTCATTATTGGACGAATATACAAAGATCACATTTTAAATACCTACGCGTAAATGAAGAATAAGACCTTACAAGTTAGAATCACCTTCAAATAGCAATGCACAAAAAAGCTCGTTTATTTATACCTACAATCCCGTATAGAGCTTTTATATTAAGGAAAATGTATTCGCTGAAATCTCGTATAAATCAAAATGGATAAGAGTAGAGAGAAACACATAAAAAAATACAATTCAAATAAAGGACTATTATTTGAAGTTAATTAATACAAAACTCTACATGAGTACAAAGGAAATAGAAATTAATAGGGGTTGAAATATACGGGTTCAAGGTTCAACGAGTTAAAAAAAAATTACGCATCGCTTAATGTAATATTAAATATTACCATACAATATTTATACAGGTAAATTGTTGGGTGTACAAGAAAAAATCAAAAACAATTAGCAGACCCTTTTAATTAAATTCACCCTTATCGGTGCTTTGATTAATTATAGAATTAAATAAAAAGAATTTTTAAAACACTCGGTTTTATTCATGTAGTAACTTTTATGCTAAGTTAATGTAAAAATCAGTATTAGATTTATGTGAATGATCTTACTAGTTAAAGGTATACGTTCACTGGTCTGAATCGGACGGATTATGCAAGTGTGTAAGGGCAGGGGAGCGGGAGACAGTATTTGTAAGATTCGTCATGCAAGTGCGTTCAAATTGGTGTCCCCATGTTGTTAGGTTAGTCTAGTCAATAAAATGAGCTCCATTTTTCATTTTGTAAATTTAAATAAAGTTGACACGTGACAAATCAGTAACGTAGTAATCTAAATACAAAATGTGGCAATCATTGTTTAAAATATTTAAATTGTGGTTACAATTATATAAGTTAAATATATGATTTCAATTGTGGTTTCTGAATTATATATTTTAGTATATTTTTTAATCTATCAACCCCTATTCTGACATCCATGTTCACCGACACACTACCCTTCTCTTCTCACCCACACCCACCTTCATCCCCTGTGTTTGAGCTTTTCATCTACCTCGTGCCCCTAGTTCTGCGGGTTTTGTTAAACATTCATCACTTTTTACATTCTTGATGGCGGCTTTAACTCAATGCAATTTTTTTACATTTTTATTTTCTTTTTGTGTTTTGTATAGAAACGATTTTTTTTTATTTCTCTAACAGCGTTCGACATTTGACATATTTTCACATTTTAACTTTAAATAGAAGAATGGATTTTATAAACGTTTTCTTTTTTTAAGTTATTTTTATTTTATGTAAAATGTTTTGCATGTATGCAATGTATTGATATGGATATTGTAGTGTCATCTATTGACGAAAACTTTAAACTATTTATGGACATAGAAACTATTGACACTGTGGTTTTTGGTGTAAGGTTTAAAGGGGCCTGCTGTTCATAAACGATCAAGCATCTAGGTCGTACCAGTTACCAACTCAATATGTTCAAGTGTGTATTGGGCCTTTAGGTCCAAGCTTTTTTAATTGAACTTGCGATCATGTTGCACTTTCAACTTCAACAAGCCACGCTGCGTCCTTGTACATACGATCTACCATACATTCCAGTGTATCGTCTTTTGAAGCCCGTCTGCTGGTATGCTTCTCGTCAGGTATGTGAAAGCTATTCACGACTACATGATATCAAGTTTCATCGGAGCATCAAACTAGATCTGACGTTAGTCTATATTGAGTTCTATTTATAACATATATTTACGTCACATCCGTCCGCACCAGAACTGTTACGTCATTCCAATATTGCGAACAAAATTATTCAGCACCCTGAGTACATATTCTTAGACAACCTTTTTTGATAAGGCACAATTTGTTTCAAGTTTGAAATGTGGACTCCTTTATGATGGTGCAACCAACCCATTTGTAGCTTATGTTTAAAAGCGACCCTGTGGCTTTCCATTTCGTTTATCGATATAGTTTACTATCGGAGGGCATCTATCTAGGCCGCACATTATTCAAAGTATAATTTTTTAATGTTCAAGTAATAAAAAACCTGTATTTTATGATGTCAATTGCCGAGGAACTCCCACGAGATATGAAAAATAAAAAAACGCATATGTAAAGCGCCTTGCATACAAAAACCTGCCACCAAAATATACCCTTTTTATTGTGTGTACTGGAAAATCAACTCCCCATGGATATACAAGCGTCCTTAATGACGGGCCGAATGAATGAGCGGTCTAGTTGAAACGGGAGTAACAAAGATTACGTGATATGGTAATTTCATTGTGTGAATTATTATTTTATATGGTCTCATAAATATGCTTATTAAAATGTAATTTAAAGAATGACAAATACATTTTGTATTTTTATTGAAAGGGTTGATCTCTGAGCATCCCTGATCGCGTGCTACAGTCGGTGTAGTCTGACGATGTACGTAGATGACTAGAATGTTTTGTCTAATGAACAAAAAGCGCTTTGTGTTGGTAGACAGAAGAGAACGACAGCCGTCTGTAACATTGAGGGCCTCCACCTCTGCCTCCGCTACCGCCTCCGCCACCGGACGGACCGACAAACTAACAGACAATCGCTAGAGTGTGTTGTGAACATTTCACTTGTATATATTTCCTTTTTTCCATTCCTTTTCACTCATTCGATTTCATTCGGTTTTTTTTATTTCCATTTAAAATCAACCATCTGTAAAAATGCGTGAAAAGTTCAAAAACAAAAAAAATCTTGACACCTATCGGGAAAACACAAAACTATAAGGGATAATAATACAGATAGAGGTGAAAATAGTAAAGGATGAAGGAAAATGTTTATTTTTGTAGAGAAAAGGTTAAGAAAGGTATTATATAGTTTCACAAAGCTGGGTGGTGTAATTTGTTGTGGGAGAGATAATACAAGGAGGGGAAGAGAGGGTGTTACGGGGAAATAGCGCTCTACGTCAATCAGTCTTCCTGTCCGTGTATGTTTAATTAACAAATTATTACGTTCAAAGCTTCGCTTCATTGTAATATAATGCATCATCTAATGCAAGCTCGTGCAAGCGTATACCTATATAGCAAACTACATTTAAAGTTTTTCCATCAAGAAAACTATACATGAAAAATTATTAGTAATTTAGGGAAAAGAAGAAGCGGTGCAGAAACCCCTTTGTAAATTCAACGCAGTTTTGAATAATAGACTAGAATAACACCCTGTGCAAATGTATCACATACCTTTAGTTTAGTTCAGATAACGAATTCAACGATTTAAAATCATGTTAGAATGCTGGAATAATGGGAATAATGTCAGAAATTATAGGAATATAACTGGAATATGTTTCCAGTAGATCGTAGTAGACTTAAACATAGTAGGTAAGCAGCCCATTATACCGGTTACATTTCAAGGAAAACAATAGTTTAAATGTTTCGGAAAATCTAAAACTACCAGATGTGGAAAACGACGTCGTACTTCAAATGATTTCGAAATAACTACATTTATTTTAGAATTGTAATATTCTAGAATAATCCGTGTATACAACTACATTTTATGGAGGCTAGGTAACTAGAAGACAAAAATTTCGATTGATTAGTATCTTGCAAACCTCTCAATACATATCTCTAACAACTTAGCTTTAATTGCTCGGGTTCTTAAGAGGTAAAGTGCGCACTTTGTAAGTGAAGCGCTGCAAATAACCATTCACATCGCTCTTATAATATCTATCTTTAATTATCATCTATTTTTTATGACATTAACCCTCCCCTACTCCTCCGCCTACCCCAACGGCATTGTACGAGGGCCGTGCAACGTACCGCACCAATATCAGGGAGTATTATAGCTTCATTTAGTTGCTTTTTATTTTATCTTTTATTTTCCAGTTATATACTAACACATTCAACCATTTTATTTTATTGACCAATAAGAATTAACTATATTAGACACGTGGTTTTAGGGAAAAGAGAGATAGAAATATATAAAATACTACAATAAAATCTATCGGTCAAATTTATCAAGATAGACTGTTATGGTATAAAAGTCGAGTTCAGAATTACTTTAACATATATACCACGAAGTTTTCTATTTTTATTTTAACAGCTTCATAAAAATTCTTATCATCTTGGGACACTGCAATCACAAGTTCACAACGAATTCAATTTTCATATTCGGTATTTGACAATCAATAGAAAATATTATGGACAATAGTTCACGAATACTCGTATAGAATGCTTGTAAAACGAGGAAAATAGAAAATGTTAAATGTCAATGATTGTAAAATTGTTATGGTTGAGTTTTATGTAAATACATTGGCATTTATTATACAATCATCTAACTTTAAAAACAGAGCCATTAGGACATATACTCTACTCAGTTTGAGACTTAATCAGCGGTTTCACTTGGATCAGACCACCAATTGATGAATGATTGTGAATTTTCCTTTACACCAAAAACATTTTGTTTTAATGTCATTTACTTTGCACAAAGCAAACAAAAAACTAATTTAAAAACTAATAAAAACACACGTCCAAACACCATAGAAAGAACATTAGAAAAAGTTATTTTCCTGATTATGAGAAAAAGCGAGGAAAAGACCAACAACACCAACACTAACAAACATTATTGAGTCGGAACTGGACTTGTTTCACTACTATGTTGCTTTGATGTTGTTTGGATACGTTAAATTATAAATACAATGATTTTAAAGAAGTTAGTTTTGTGGAAATAAATATTCTGTTTTATTGATATGAAAAACGGTGTAAATACCATGTTAATGGCGGAGTTAATGACAGGCAAAGATACCCAAGGAATTATAGGACGATAGCTTAATTAAATATTTACTTTTTGTGAATTACTGTGCTAGTACACGTATTTAGTTTTCTCTATATTTCATGAAAACTCGATAGTAATTAGCTTATTATATAACGATTTCCAATAAAAATTGAAATTGTTGTTTATTTCCGCTAAACACAAAATATGCAACATATTTCTTGAGTGTCTTGCAGTGCAAGTTTCATACTTGCTTGTTTACTAGAATTAATTATTACGATACATTTTCTATCTGGGTCTTTAAAAAGAGCTTTCTAAGATCCTATAATCCTTAGAATGGTCTGCTTATGAAATTATATGATTATATTAATTAAGTACTCAAAAAACAGTAAAATAGTTCGCAACACATTGTGCTTAGGTAATATTGTTTATATAATAGGTAACTTTTATTATGTTACATAACCCCTAAATATACGTAACTCTGTTTAGCGAGTTTAAATTATTTTAAATTATAAGTTAGATTCATTGTGCTTCAAAAATTAGCTATCAGACGTTATTCAAATCAAGTCTAATATCTGTTGTAATTTCCGTATCCCAACCCCACTTCCCCCACCTCTCATTGTTGATATCATTTATAACGCTACCTTTCTTTTAATATATATCATAAATTTCTTCTAGTTTTCAACAAAACTTAAGTTTTATATCTCTTTGGCTTCTTGACTTCGTGTCGTTTGCCCGGCGTCGTTCTTTTTGTCCTTTGGACCCAAGGAACAGCGTCGTCGTCGTCGACGTCGTTTTCGTGCTCAGCATCATTGTTAGTGTTACTCAACGGGACGGGACGGAACGGGCCAAGCTATTACAAGTAATTTATCAAACTGAAGCTAATAAAACATATCAATCCCTTTACCATTGACTTCAACGCCGTCGCTGAAATAAGGAGATTATTCCAGAGAAATACATTCCGTACAAACAAGGAAGGAAAACTGAATAGGATCCCGTAGGAATTCTCAAAAGGGGAATATTTCGTTTAGGAGTTTTGAAATACTGTTAAATGACACTTTGGGGTACAATTATTTTATATTAATGAGAATGATTATGATGTATTAATTCAGAGTACGAATACTATTGTACACTCAAAAAATATTACTTGAAAACCATTTAGTTATGTCTAAAGTGCAACGCGAACCACCCCCACCCCTCACACACTCCACTAGCAATATCATTTCAGCTTTTAAAGGAAATCAGAACCCGTGCTAGTACTCTGCTATCAGTATAGCTTCGGAATATCGCTAGATGACGAGCGTATTAACAATATGTGTGTCTTTGAAATCCTGATAGTTTTCATAAAGTGTCTACTAAAGTGATTGCATGGATAATATCTCATTCCCATAAAATAAAGAGACACTTTTATGTGCTTTACTAAAATCCGAACGTTTCATATTTTAACTTAATCATTTTTCATTATATTTTAATAACTTTCTCGGTAGTAATATATTTTACGACATGAGTTACTTCGAGTATATGCACTGGAACCAAATTGAATCGTTAAAGTGACAACAAGTATGTAATGCCACCCACTCGGGTTCTACTGTATTTAAGTCGTAAATATATTTAAAAAAGAACACCGATGGGTGACTTTTTCTATTTTTAACATAAGATATAACAAACTCATTCAAAATACAAATTGGTTTTCATTATGCAACGTAAATTTTAAAACCATTTTCAAAATTCAGTTATGTCTAAACTTCATATAATTAATTGTGAAAATTTAACTCAATTTTCAAGGAAATTTAATTATAAATGTTTCCAGTATATTATCTAATATAATAAGCGTCGATTGGACAGCATTGGGCGACATCGCGACGCCGTGCCGCGCCACTCCATAGGGAAGTAAACGACGCCCGTTATGACGCTTATATTATCGATGTCACAACGATTAAATTGCAGTATAATTTATAGAAGAAGAATGTTACGTATTGGTGTAACAAATGATGCTATTATATCCATCAGAGCTCGTTAAAATTAAAGGACGTAGGACCCGGTATTGTATTAGTTGTTTATCATAAGGAAGAAGATCGTTAAGTAATTGATATAATCTATCACGTGTTATTAAAATATACGTACTGTAGACCCTCGCATAACGCGGTTAATGTATTATACGTAGCACGAAATAGCGCGGTATTACAAAGGTATTACAGAAAATATTTCAGACTAAGCTGGAGTGTTTTTAATGAGAAATTTTAGGAAAGTGACTAACTCAAAACATATTAAAAAAAATTAGAGTTACCGAATAGGATATAAGACAACTAATACTGTTCTGCTTCTTCTTATACTTTATATCCAGACAACAAGAATGATCTATTCATGGCTACTGCAATTATAAATTTCAGTTTCTCAATCAGGAAGCGTCTGCGAAGTCTTTTAGCACCACCCTTTGTAGTCCATTTCTTGCCATTGCTGTATTTTTACATTGTCACAGAATGTGGTCAGGATCTGCCTCCTACTTTTCGTTTGTTTATGCTACTGAACTAATGAACCAATACGTGAAATGGCCAGTGACAAATATTCCAATTCAAGTAAATAAATAAGTGATCATAAAAAAGTAACATGAGCTACATTTTGACTGATACGATGCCCTAAATACAGATTCAGTCCAAACATCGATTAAAATATGCCCCACTATGTGCATTAGAAGAGTCACAGCAACGCCTTCCACCCCTGAGCAGCCCCTTCAACCCACCTCAATCCAGAAAGCGTGAATAAAATGTGGTAGTGTCTGTTACCACGATGGGCTATAAATTATTAAACAACAAACTAAAGTTACACAATATTGACATGCCATCGATGTAAAGATATGCAGAGAACATATCAAAAAGTTATAACGTGGCCTATAGCGTAGCGTTATGTTCGCGTAACATTTTTTGTCCTTATATTTTTATTTGTTATGACTAGCTGGGCTCAGTGTCGATATTTTGTTGATGAATATTTAATATCTTTATATTATAGTAATATTTCCGATAGAAAAGACTTTTGCAACTATTTTTCAATATATTATTAACTGTAAACTTTGAAAACCAAAGACTGAAAAGAAAATATGAAGACTTTTCATAACCTTTACAAAAAATGTACAGTCCAGTTTTTATAAAATAACTAATTTTTAACATAATTACGTATATATTTTTTAAAAGGAATTAAAAAAGATAAATGAAATTAAATCGAATAGAAATAATTGACATTGATTGAATTTTTCCCTTGCCCTTTTTGTGGGCTTACAAGGGTTACTTCCTGTTTCCGATCTAAGGGTTTACTGCATAAAAGGGGTTACTTTTTCAAACCTTAAGTGGTAAAAGGGTGCTACAAAGAAAAGGGTAGGAATGAGATAAAGTCAAACCCTTTTTTGTTTAACTAGATTAACTCTATGTCATCAAGTAATAATTTCAACAATTCTTTTAACAGCAAGGACACAAAACACATATTAAAGAAGTTTCACAACATTATTTACCAATATTAAAAACAAATCAATACCTCAGTATGGCTTTGTACTAAGTATAAAAATAGATAGACGTTTATAAACTGTTTGTTTGTAGTTTTTAACGATATTTCCAAATTATCTATCAAACCTGTCAATACGTCAATTATTAATGACGTTTTATTATCTGATGAACTCTGGCAACCCCTAAAGAACCTGAAACACGCACACCAACTTGAAAATATTAAAGTTCAGAACAGACAGAAAATACCCTAGCACTGCACACTGTGTTGATGTTGATTTTACATTAAAATGAACAACTTTTAAAAGAAAATTAAAATAGTTGAATAATTAAATATAAATTTAAAACATCTGGTGATTCTCATAATTATTATTACTGCGATTAATTACTTATAAGATAAATTGATAGATTACTAATTGATTTACATTTTTATGTAATTGTTGCAATTTCTCGTGCAATTTCTGTTCGAGTGCTCTATTCTATTTCAGAATCTCTTACGTACCTCGTATATTATATCAGAGTGAGAAAGAGCAAGTTAGAACTTTAAGCTCCATAAAGTCAATAAAGCTTTAGTAGTTTAGCTTTACCAACAATCTTATAAGATAGCATATTTGAATTGTCACAATATCATCATCCAACCACTATCAAGAGAATCGTGCCTTATGGATGGATGATAATCATTAGAAATAATTTTGTTAATTTACTATTGGCACTATTAAAACTTTGAAACCAACGCGTTTAAATCATATCGATACAGATATACCCAGAGATACAGTACGCAGGGGTGGTAGAGAAAGCACCCTATTAATATAGAAAACAGTTTGGCTACAAGTCTAAATGAGTTCCGTGTCTAATAAAGATATCGGCAGCTCACAAGTTCATGACATTCACAAAATGAAGATAATTCAAATATAATTATAATTGTGTTATATTATACATGATTCAAAGTCGAAGTACATTCCAATATAGAAATTATTATGAAAAAAAAGCTTGCGACAATATAATTTTGTAATCCCATAAATCAAAAATTATACCTGACATCTCATTACACAGAGTTCACAGGGTTTGTAAAAAACGCTTGCGAAAGTTTAAACAGGGTGGGACTGGAGAAACATATTCAAGAACATCAGAATTTAGGAGTGAAAATACATATATTTAAGAAAATAAATTAAAACAATGTATATAGGGTGTACCTTTTCCATCCATTAATTAATAAATTAAAACTTAAAAAATTAGCATGTAACTTCAGTTAATAGTAGGTGCTTGTAGGAGCCCTAAAAATGAGGCAACTAACCTTAACCAACACTGATTTTATAACGTACAACAGAACTAACAAAGTATAAAGTACACTTCGGTAAAAATACAAGTACGAACAATATAAAAAGCCACAAAATAATGATCGAACGTAGTTCACTTGAATGCTACTGGCGCTGTAGTCGAGCCTCTATATAACACGTCATAAATCACACAAATTTTTATATTCTTTTGTACGAGTAATCTAAATTTCTAATAAAAAAAAAAAACTTTAGAAAACACTTTTTTATTACTTCACTTTTCATGCCTTTCATTATTTGATACATTCTCTTTCATATTTTCTTTCTATCTCATTTATTTTATTACCTATCTCTTTTTTTATATTACTATTTTATATTGAGTGAACACTGATTAATACGTTGGAATTTTAAAGTTATTGTCATCTTTAACAGGTCTGTCCATGCTTATATTAAGTGGGCCACATCATACAGACGTCTTGTGGCCCCTTTAAAACCACAATTAATAATTTCTATCCGAAATAAAATACCACTAGAATCACTTAATCTCTTTAGTAGTACATTTATTTATCAGTAATTATTTTCATGGCAGTGTACATACAATTCTTTTGTCTTTAAACATAATAAAAAGAAGAAAATCAAGAGTAATGCGATAGTTCTGTTTTCCTCAACCCATTTTCATATTTTCACTTTATAATACACTACATACTATACCTATACCTATAACTTCTATACCACCCACCTTTACAGAAACAAAACAAAAATGAAAAATTATTAAAATACAAAAAAATCAGTCTGTGTATGCAAAAATATGGAAAGAAAAATAAAAAGAAAATATAAAACTCAGATTCCGGAAGAAATACCTATTCAGTATTCAGTATTCAGAGTTCATAGCGCTATATTGTAATAGTAGTTTGTTGTATTTTTTTTATATTTAATATTCGTTTTTTCTCAATTTGAAACTATTGTTATTTATATATAATGTAATATATAAAGAAAAGGTGCAGACTGGTGCACGTTAGATGTTAGATGTTGTATTCAACCCCTGTTTGTGTTTATTTTTAACATTTGAAAAATAATAAATTGAAGAAGAAAAAGTTATTTATGAGAAGAACGTTGAAAAATTAGTTTCCTTTGGAATTTAGTTGATTGATTTGCAGATGATTTGATAAGTAAGACGTACCGCTAAGCATTGTTACATATATTTAACATAACTAAGTTTACATAACATTTTGAAGGTAAGTTTACCTAAATTTACCAATTAATAAACATTGGAGCACATTAAGTTTTCATGTCAGAAAAAAGTAATGAGCGAGAAGAATATTGTGCAGTTATTAAAGGGAGGCAGTGAAAGGAAGAGGTGGATGGCGGCAATAGAGAAAATGAACGAAGAAAGAAAAATAACGCCAGAGCAGAAGTGATTTTAATCTAAAGTGACAAAGAAGACAAGAGGTGAGGAAACGATGAGAATAAAGGAGAACTAGTGAAAATGAAGGGAGAGGGTCAAGAGAAGAAGAAGCAGAAAAGTACTTTTAGAAATAGAAAGGTTAAGTTTAATTTCAAGTTGAAGTTCTATGAAATGTATTAAGAATGTAGATTATAAAGCCGAAAGGCAAACAATTAATATAATATAATAATTTCCTTATTAGTAAAAGAGTTTTGACATTTTTTACATTTATTTGTTGACAATGAACAGAATTATGTTAAACTTAGATAAATAATAAAGCGTAATGAGATGTTCAAAATTTTATGTTATATTTTTAACAGTTAATACATATATTGAAGGGTCCAAAATAAACCTTATGTTCTTGTACGTATATTATAATTTATGCGTATTAAAGTTGCTGGTTTATTGTTAGTCTATAACAATATGAACCTAAATACAGCCGAACAATTGAACAGGATACACTGTAAGTACGAGGACATGTCCTCACATACTGTACATTAGGCTAAGGTGTACTAGTGGTGTTACATAATCATCGATGAAACCTAACATCGATAAATACATCATTCGTTCGAAAAGAAAAAGTTAAGCAATAAGATAACAATAGATATAATATTATTTGCCGTGTCAAACTTGTGCGTAATAGTATATCTGACAGGTTTACCTAAACAGGTAATTTGCTCAGGAAAACCTGTCTAAAAATTATTATCGACTTTGTGCGAGTTCTAATCGGTAATTTATATCATACACCCATCACTATAAAGCTCTACATACTCGTGCATACGGAACACTATTTCACTGCTCACTATTCAAGCTTAACAAGAGCTTAGATCATCCCTGAGTTCTACGTTAAACCTTAGATACGTAACCCCCCGTAATATACCCCGTTTACAAGCTAATTTTATTTAACTTTCATATAATAACTAAATCTTATGCAAAATTTTAACATAACCTTACTTTATAGTTAATAAGCCGTTGTAATGTTCTTTTCATGAAACTTGTTGCAGTCAAGGCTAGGGCCAGTGTAGTCACCATAACAGAGCGACTTTGTTAATGTTGTCTTTTGTTATATTTGCATTATTCATATTTACAGTTTTTATTACATAATTACAAATAATCTTACGAGAGATATATACTTGTTTTATGTTTATAATAAGCAGGTTGTGATTCTGTCGAAATTATTTACATATTTTGATTTATAGTCATTGTTAAATAAGCAAATGTACGAAATTATCAAATAACATTACTAAAAATATCACATTCAACGTTTTCAAATATTTTTGTATGACATAAAATGCAATTCGGGCAGAGGATTAATTCAGCTCGACATAAACTTCAAATTCTAAACGTACTTTAAACATATTCCATGCACAGACTTAGGGGACAGGACATGTTCCTTAAGGAAGAACGACATGAACTTAAGGGAAGAGAAGTGAAGGGAGAGGAAGAGAAGATCCTTCGTTCTCCATACATAACATTCCTTCAAACATCATCGTGTTTAACCCGCGGGCTACAAGGAAGGAAACATATCACAAGCGCGCGAAGCTTCCAAAGGATTCAACGACAAAAAGTACAAAAAAAGGAAACCCTAAATGACGTCATGAGTGTAGAAGAGAAAATTCTACAAATTTATTCGGGAATGCATCAGCATATTAAGGACTTACGAAATTATTTTTACTATTTTGAATGTTATCAACATAATGCTTATTCTACATATTAGACTTTTATAGTTATTGCATTTTCTTAATTTGTTGAATGGTACCTGGTATAATTCACATGGATCAAATTTATTTAAAATTATAAATGATTAAACATATAGCTTGTTTGAAAATGTATTTTGCATTAAGATATTAATGTAGTAGCTACAATTCTGATTGACAAGTTTAAGAAGTTTAGGCTGAATATGTAACTTACTTTACACAATAGAGCTTTTCTTAGTGATTGTTACGAAAGCTCTGAAGCTCTACATAATTCATATTCAGATATTAATATCAGATTCGGTTATTTATGCTTTGCGAACTATATATATGAAGTGTTCTCGTACTTGGTAACTTCTCTTTGAGTTTCTCGCCCTACTCGTATATTTATTTTTGCGTTTATGCTAGTTCGCTATCGTTAATCTTATTGTATATTCTATGTATTCACACATACAACTGTTTGAAAACATATTAAGGAGATGTTTTACATTCAGTTGAAGTTACGAAATGAATTATACTCGTACTTTAGAGTTGAAGATGTTTTAAAAATTAATTTCAAACTGTTTTCTGCGCTAGCTGTCTAATGCGTCGTCCACACCAGTTTGACACTAACATACGACATAAAATATTCAAATATTTTCGTTACTAAGTTTGTACACATGAGAGCAGTAGATTTTCTTGAACTTTTAAGATCAAAACCAACGCGACTTTCAGGTATATCTTTAAAGTATTTTTATTACTCGTGTAGTGAAATGTTTTCACTTCCTGTCGGTACCATAAATGCACAATCACTGCCGCAAACCGCTGCTAACAAAACATCGGTATATGAAATTGAGGCTTGAAATATGATATAATTTAAAAACCAACTCTATAAAATATTCTCACTGTTTTGGAGGACAATGACAAATATTAAAGTTATTATTTTTTCTATAAACTTATTTATTTAATTTATTATTTTTTTATGCCTATATCGCTTGTTACAAGAAGGTATGTATTGGAATATATTTTATTACTGCTCCAGATGTAGCATTTCTACCTGTAACATTGTCTTCCATTATTTGATTTTACATAATTTAGCGTTAATATAATTCTTCATTACGCGTTGTACCGTTTCGTTAAAATACTAACAATAAAAATAATGTTTAGCGTTTTAGGTTGATGTATCAAATAAGCAGTCAGCGAAGCAAGTAACCATGAACCAACAACTCAGCAACCAACAACCAGTTGTGTTTTAGCAGCAGCTACAAGCAACAGAACAGAATAGCTCCTTTAATATATTACTCTAATCAAAATCTCAATTTGTAAGAAGTGTTGCCTGTCTTCCGGCGTATCTCATATATTATTATTTTGGTGCTGAGAGTATGTTTCAGAGTTTCAGAGTTTTCCGGGTCTCCAGCTCAGCTAACACAGGAAGTTCTGTTATTTGTCTCAACTGGCAGATTCTTTGTTACTTATAGTACGTATTATTACCGTACCATGCTGATAAAAAAGGACAATGCTTGGAG
This sequence comes from Panorpa germanica, assembly GCA_963678705.1. Taxonomy (NCBI): domain Eukaryota; kingdom Metazoa; phylum Arthropoda; class Insecta; order Mecoptera; family Panorpidae; genus Panorpa; species Panorpa germanica. Next base: position 28,162,180 of record OY783205.1, on the reverse strand, counting down.
CTTGTTTCCGGCATTAAACGACAAATTGTTAAAATTGCTAAGTGCTATTTTCGAGCAAAGAGAAAATTATATATAACGTATAAATATGTATGAACGGGTATGTGGTGGTGAATAAGGGTTCTGCGACTAAGCAATTACTTTTTTTAAATCTAATAAAGAATGTAATCTAACGGTCTTATTTATTCGTAATTCCCAATTTAGAGTGATGGGCTACAACTCAATCGACAAATACAGAAAGGCACCAATTGTATAGGACTAGCAATCTGAATTAAAACTTTACGAAAAAAACAAGAAATGCGATACACCTATTAATTATTCAATTATTAACTAAGGATGACATTTGCATAATAAAATGTAATATCGATAATTACTTAATGTGATATTAGTTTTACCTTATCAGCTGGAGTAAGTGGTAGTCTCACATCAATAGATTTAGATATTAAGGTAGCATTCATTGTCTTAACAATACAAGAAGAAACATAGAACATACCTGAAATTAAAGAAAAATTTGTTAGTTAAATTTATTTATTTTTAACATTTTATGCAGTATAAATTACATTCAGCAATTGTTACTTTCTTAAACCTTCCTCCTTCTACGCTAGAACGAACTCAATACCATCTCAACTTAAAAATGTGCCAGAACCGACACTGTTACACTACTTAGATTTGCTCTATAAGAATTTTAACATACTCTATCAAAACAGAGACAAGAAATTTATGTAAAATGTGAAACGAAAATATTATTTTTATATAAACACAACAAATGGTAAGTGACTTGAAATACAACATGTGACAAAACAATCCAAACCATTGAATTCACTCACTCACGAGAGAGAGAGAGAGAGATATTTCTAATGTAAACAATGTAAAACATTGGTAATTTAACTCCATCCTGCCCATCACGTTCGTTTATTATTTTATTTTTAAATTAATAATTTTTTATATTACACTAACATACTTTTAACCAACCATTTTAAGCAACCCTTTTTCATTTCCATGCCCTTAGGCAACGGGCGGAGTTTTTCGTTTAATTGTACAATGGAAAATTAAACGGTTTTATATAACATGAATAAAAACTAAAAATAAAAAAAGAATTTTTATAAAAATAATTTGGACAGTTGTTAACGCCTCTAAAACTCCGGGTGTTCTGTACCTCCTGGAGCGGATACGTACGTACTGGAGCTATCTGGAGAACTGGAGTTAACAGAAGAATTACAAATCAATTTTAGTATACAAACGACGCAAGCGATTAATTTAATTAATATATTTTTTCTTATTAATGGTGTCAAGAGGCTTTATATATGTCTACTATACTTCTACCTAATAAGTTTTGCAGTTAAACTTAAAGACCACCAAACCCAAGACTGGTAGCAATGCCTCTAATACAAGATTTATTTAATTTTAATATTTTCCTGTTGCGTGCAACTTTTGGAACACTCTGCACTTCAAATGAGTAACAACTTTGTCATTTTGATAATTATCACTTGAAGATATCATCTAATTCTTAAACAAACTCTTGTCATGTGCTGTGACAACATAACCTTTCACCTTTCAAAGTAATCCTCCCCCATTTATAAGATATTTCTGTCTTTTGATTCAATTTCATGTCTTGTAAATATGTATATGTGTAACTTAATCTGATTATATCTAAAAATGTTGCTTCTTTTTTTATAAAAACGAAAAGAAAATTTCATTAAACATTTTCTTATATTGATTGTCACAACGCAAGAAATTTTTCTTAGGAAATCAAATAAAATATTATGAAAGTGTAGACTTTTACAATTTTTCTTGTATAATTTATATTTTTTACAAAGATTAATTTATGTCGCTCATTTCTGTCGCTCTGCACGTGTTGTATTGCGCACTAGGGATTGGTTTAATTTTCCAGGAGACTCCAGACGACTCCATGAGGGGTGATAAACTCTAGAAAAACTGGAAAACTAAAAGCGTCGCGATGCTTATACAACTGTTCAATTATTTTTATGGAAATTTTACTTCAGAATTTCATTCGCATAAGGTAAAGTAAGTAAACATATTTTCATTTCATTTTCAGTCTATCATGCTTGGACCATTAACGCCGGAAACTGGAAATTAGTTGGTTGTATTACTTGCTAGCTTTCTACAGGTTAATTCCAAGGTTTATTCTCTAACGTAGTACATGTTCTTTCAAGAAAAACGTTTTAATAAATTCATTAGCAGCTCTGAGTATAATTATGCCACTCATGTTTATGGCAAAATATATCTTCCCCGAATTTTGCCTAACTCAATCAAATCACCATAACACATTGCAGAAGTGTAACCTGAGGGTTACATGTACACCACTTATACTACCCTATCTGTAAGGGTTGATAATATGCTTCTGATACATAACTACCTACATTAATTGATATACTTGATACGCATACTTGATATTTATAAATTACAAATACTTGTTGTTCAATATTTAGAGAAGGGTTGTATTCTAACAGTTTCAAGGAGGAATAAGGGTTGAAACGGTAGTAATGGTTAAATAAATAAATGTAGAAGCTGTGAATTTTTTTATCCATATCTATATGGATCTTACCGCCACTACTTTGATTATACTTTCGGCTATTATAACGTTAGATTAGTGGCGCTAAACTTTACTAAAAGCTCATTATTTCTCCTTGTCTGTAACACAACTTCGTATGGAAATATAACAAACAGTATTCAATATGTTTGGTGTTTTTTTAAATAAAGAATACCGCTGCTCTGCCACTTGTATAAACAAGGGTACATTTTTAATATCCTCGTTCATACGAACCCTTTGATATTCAAGACAATATATTCTATTCTATATATTCATTCACATTCGTCTTATTTACCGACAAGTAACTTCAAATATTTGTTCATTTCAATGCGTTTCTCGCTCCTCGTTTCTACTGTGACTCGGAAAATGGAATATTTATTTTCCTGTGTTGTAGCATAGCTTTTGATTTTCTGTATTTTCTGGTTTGCATCATTCTCACAATTGATTAATATTTATACCATTTAATTAGGGTAACGAATGAGGATAGCATATGGTACAAGTTACTTTCTCGTAGTATTCAAAGATTAGTAGTGTAACTATGTCGGTTCTGGCTGGTAAATCATATTGAATATATGAAAAATGAAATAATTATTGTTTAGACTATACATACGGTAAACATGAACATTTAAAAGCTACAATCAGTTATATCTATTTTGTATAAACACGTATCTTTGGTAATGATCGTAATATAGAACAATAAAAGTTGTTCTTTTGAGTAAATATATTGTAGAAAGCTTGATGTATGGTTACGAATATGTCAATATCATGTATAAATAATGTAAACGGTCAAACAAATTATGTATGAAGCTTTTATTTTCTTGGCATTAAGGTTACCGAACCGCGGTGTCGACAAACCGGCAAACGACCAAATAAGCATTTGTACGCAATAACTTATTACACTGACAAACGACCTTAGAAATCTATAACTATCATTCAACTTTATGTACATAGATATATACACTACAGAAGTTTGATGGTTAGATCTTAGAAATATAAAATATGCTGTCATCACATCTGCAAACAAAAAATTATAAAACAAATACAAATAAAGTTGAGGAATAAGAAGAAGTCAGTAAATTAGCAGGCGTAATTAAAATAAATGAATTAATTAAATAAATTTAATATTTAAAATGAGTAAGGAAGAGAAGGGGAAGACAAAGTATTGCATTTATTCTTCTTAAAATGAACGAAGAAAATTGTTCTGAGTCTTTTAATTATTGTAAATTTTAACAAGTTGAAAAAAACGGAAATGGACTTAAAAAGGGTTATAACTAAAATAATAAGAATAAGAGAAGTATTACTAAAGGAAGAAGATAAAGACAAGACACCTTCTTAGATTAATGTGAAATTAAATTAATTATTTGTGCACCGAGGAATTCAAGTGAAACAATTAAAATACTGAAATTTAATTTACCGTACCATTCTTTATAAACTTTATATTCTTAAAAACTCGTTTTTTGGTAATCAATACCATCTTGTATTTATAAAATACGTTCACAACTGTTTATGAAAATTCTGCAGAAATGTGTTAGACATAGATTATAGTTATACAAATATGTTATAAACAGAGAGAGAGAGAGAGAGAGAGACATAAATGGATTCACACCTAAAACATGTGTTTTCACAACAAAAAACCTTCATTATTTCTTTCCTTGTAAAATCAGGCAGACTATTTTTTTCCCGTGTATACGTACTTCTATATTGTTTATTACAGTACATTTTAGACTAGACTGTACTTCAAATGATTAAAATGTATTCTCTTTTATTCCTCGCAGTTAAATCTCTTGTTTTACTCTGATAATAAATGGGATGGATATAAATTCTTAACCAAATAATATATATATACATGTATATATATATATATATATAATGAAATGAATAACAAGTAAAAATAATTGAATGAAATTTGTCAATGTGCAAAAGAAAAAATCTGTTTTATGTTTGAGTGTAATTAAGAAAATATTTAACTTTAGTCCAGATTTAATCGCCTGGAAATTGGCACGTTTTTACGAACTTACGAAGCAGCTATGCAAATCATAATTACAAACAAATCTTTGTTAGGAAAAACACATAGATATGAACCAGATATATAGTTGCTAATCTGCTTGCTTATTTATTAAGGAGGTATTCTAGTAAGTGCTCCTAAAATAGTATACTTTGGAAAATATGTAATTAAAATTTAAAGTAAGGTTCGTAAAATTGACAGAACTGCCCTAGTTTTGCAGCTAGATTCATCGATATAGAAATACAAATTTCTATTTCTATTATATATGAATTTTCCATTCATTAACCTTATTTGTATATCTATAGTTTAGCTACATATATGATCACGCTAGATAATTTTTAACATCATAATACTGACAAACAAATAACGTGTTTAAAAAAATCACATTTATATAATATTATCCAGCTTAGTCATTTCTGTCATCATTGAGCTTTATTTGTCAACAAGAGCGAGCTTAAAAAGCTTAAAATTATCTCATAATAATCGCAATTATATTACAATAAATTTTACCTTCAAATACGGTGTGCTTAAAGTACATATTTAATAATTTACTCTAATACCTACCAATAGGTCAAGGTTGTGCCACATATTGAAGAATTGAATATTTTAAAAATAAAATCACCTAATAAAAAAAGGGTTGTAGTTTAATAATTAATCAGGTGTTTATTTATGAAACTGTAATTTAACACTGAACTTAAAAAATATAAAATAAAATGAATACAACCTTTATGGTATTAAAGCAGCGTGTGTGGAATACTTAAACGTGGTTGATTAGGGTCATTACACAACTTAATTCGAGGGGAGCAAACTACCCTGTTATAAAAAAGCTGTGAAAGCTCTTTGACTTTGGTTTAAAAATAAGTAGTAATAGGTACGGACAAGGTAGACGTATATAGAAAAAGTATATTACGATATTTGAGAAAATCAATATCAAATTTTTGTACGAGTAGAAATCCGCTAAATATAGCTATGTATATCTAACATAACAAGAGTGACCTATTACTTAAATAATGTGACCTCTTTTAATGATTTTAAAGCATCTACTTCTTACCGCATTAGCATACTCATAATATTTCTTAGCAACACCTTTTTAAGGATTAAAAATCTTCCAGCAAAACAAGAGTGATACCTTACATTTTACTTAAGCAAAAACTTAGTAATATTTCATCTTAATTTTATCCATAAAAAGGAATTCTTAATATTTTATAATCCTTAAAAAGGTGTTAAAGTTCGGAAAGCAGTAAAATAAGTAACGAAACGTTCTTCAATACACGTAACGGTATTTATAGGGTTAAAAAGTTCTTTTTAATAGTCAAATACTTTTAGAATGTCTTTAAAATAATCCAGCAAGACTCTTTTAGGATATATCATGCTTTGTGTTTTGCGTTATGTTTTGTAAATGTATTCAACGGGAAAATATACCGACATGTGAGTGTATTTTAGTTTCTCAAGGTGATGTATCCCACTTAATTAACCTCTTATTTTATCCCAATTCTACAACGTCAATGGGGCGTGATTGATCCTTACATGATTGTCAAATTAGCAGCGACCGGATTTCCCAAATGTCTTTAACAGATTTCTTAGTATTTTGTCAACTTTCACATATAATTTACGAGATATACAAAAAAAAATCTATCACTTGAAATGTTTCTTATTTCTCTACTTAACCAGATAGCACAGCGGTGGATCGTTCTCTTTGGGCTTGTGCTTGTTCTTGCCCTGTTCTAAGAGTACGTACTGATGTATTCGGAAGGGTATCAGTACTAGAGCAGTATTGTAGTTCTCGAGCTGGCTGGCAGACTGGGTGTATTAAGGAGAGAAAGATTTTTCCCACTGTCGAGAATATTTCTCTTTTAATTGGGCCATTGAATAAAATCCAATGGGACAAGATACAATTCTAGTATACACTGTTACGTAAAGGCTATAAAAAATATAAATAAAAATAAATACACAACTTTAAGTTAAAAAATTAATCTCTCGTGACTTGTTTAAAAAAGTTACTTCAAATTGTCTTACACACCCGTACCGAGAACGTTATCTACAGTCTATTTTGTACAATGGGTTTCTTAATATAAATTAGCGATGCTCCCCGTTGCAAGCGACGTGTATTGAACTAATTTTTAACCAGCTATTCATTGTTCAAAATATAAAACTTGAGAAACGTTGTATGCATATAACACTATATGTGTATGGTTATAATTATTATCACATATATTATATTTCTATTTGAAATAATAAAAAACACATATATCATGTAACTTTAAAAAAGATGACCAGCGCAGCCGGGCCATTACCTGTCCAATAAAAAATGAAATCTCTAAAAACAAGTCTAAAAAAATGATTAACAAAAACAAAACAGATAAATAGATTTAAATCGTGCGTTAGCATTTAAAATTATAACCTTTAGTTTTAATTGGTTGCTGCTTTACCGGCTTCACTGGTTTACTGGTTTACTGGTCTACTGGTTACTTAACATAAAAAATGATGTGTAAAACACGCCATCATCTCGAATAACAGTAAATGTAAAACCAACACACCGCCCCGCGCTGCCCCGCACCATAAACCTCTGCTTAAGCAATAAAATTAATTACAACGGATCTACAAATGTATTACTTCTACAAACGTTTTATTTTTTATTTTTCTTGCATTTATAGAGAATTTAAAATTCAAACCTTTCTACCTTCCCCACACCCGCAAAAACCCCACTTTTATTAATTGCTATAGCGACTCCCTCTCTCCTCGTCCCACCGCCCCCCTATAAAATGAATAACTTTTATACATCTTTTATTTATATTTTATATTAAATAAACGAAATATTTCTATTACAAAAGTTTAATAATTATTATATTTCAACTTGTACATTCTCTAACATTTTCTAAAGTTTTTTTTTTTTATCTATTTCTGCTTTTGGTGAAACAACATTGAATACCAAATTGTCTTCAATTTAAAGTCGTTAATATAAATTTCAATTTCTCTTATTCTTCTTCTTTCGCTTCCTTTGTCCCTTTTACAAAAAAACATACTCCTCTTATTCTCAACCCTCTCTAAACCCCTTAAAACAGGGGATGATTTTGCAGACTCAAAGTTTTCTTTGAATAATAAATTTTCGCAATATTGGTTATATTATATACATATATATACACATTCAATATTTTTTCTTTTTATATATTGAAAAATATATGATTTATTTTTATATATTTTTTGGTTCTATCTCGAAAACTATATTAGATAGATCATCTTTAAATTTATAGGAAAAAACATTTAAATTCATAAAGACCTATCTTGTTGTTGGTTATCCTTATCTTTGATATGTTTTCTCCCTTTATGCTGCTTTAAAAGGTCCCATTATTCATCCTCTCCACTGCTTTTCCAGTGTGTGAATGAGACAACGATACTTTCAGTTCAAGAAGTGCGGCTCTGTTCAACCACCCTCTAAATCCGTTGATTGTTTAATTGGATAGTTAAATTTAATCAACGCCAGAAATGATCTGCGTACAATTTCGTTATTATTTTCCAAATAACACAATAAAATGATAAATTGGAATCGTTCCTAATCAATTGATTAAAACATATAAAATTCTTCATTGATGAAGATATATTTTTTTCAATTTTCAGTTTAATGTATTATTAATTCCTTTCTTCTTCGTGGATTCCACTTTCTTTTACCGTATCTTTTCTTTTTTTTTCAATGTCTTTATCCATTAAACGGCCCCTTCAAGGATCTTGGCACGTTAGGTCGGCCAGTCATTTCCAATGTCCTTCTGCTAACTAGATGGGCGAGGAACATCTTTAGGATATCCTAAGAATCTTCTTATAAGATAGAACAGTTGTGCTATGTTTTCTCAAGGGAATTTCTAACAGAAAAACACTGATAGACAGAGAGGGGTTACGGAGAAATAAATTTATTTAGTTTAGTTTAATGTGTTTGTAGGGAAATGTTAATTTATTCTTGCAAATCTATTTGACGGATACTTCATGTTATTGTATCTGATTTTCTTTGTTAGGAAAACGATAAACTTCCATGTTAGGATTTAAAATGTTAAATAAATGCAATACTCAAAGCAAAATATTCATATTGATTGTATAATTTATTCAAAAAAATAAAGAAAATTTCTCTGATCAAATGGCGATACGTATTAGTTATGCAAAATGTAAATTTCCAACGAAAGTGTCACAAAACATAATTATTGCCAAATCTGACATATTTTTTATAAACAAACCTCGGGCTGATTATCCGCTAATTTGGAGATTATTCTAATTAATTTATTATTTTAATTACCATGAAATCTAACGTGCCTCCTTCACCTTTATGAGACATAGAAACTGCCAAATTAGTGATCTAAAGCAGAGATGATGCCGTACCGATAGAACTCGTTCCGTTCATTAAATTTAATTTAATGAAAAATAAATAAATTACATTTTTGACCTTTTAAATTTAAAATTAACTTTAATTTCTACACTGTAATCAAAATAAATAAATTTAGTTTGAAAAATATAATAAACCCGAATGATATAAATATTATCGTAATTAATGGTTTATACGACTTCCTTTTTATGACTCTCAATTAGTGAGCAGAAAGTAAGACGGTGAAACATTCTTTAAAAGACAAGACTTCAAGGTTGGTTTTCTTACTAAAATATATTAATTTATAAAGAAAATAAAATTTTCTGTTTGTCATAATTTTATTATTTTTTTCAATTACGAAACAAACCCCATTCGCTATAAACTTCCCTCCATTTAGAATTTTCAATCCGCAACAAAAGAAAATTACAAAACAACAGAAAAAAGAAACTGCAAAAAATCGAAACTATATCTTAAGGGTATACTTTGTATATCTCAGGTGCTCCCTTTGCTGATGGAAGGGGCGTAATACTCTTGGGGTGTTCATTGCCTCACGAGGGAATATACACTCTTTCAAATAGTGTGATTGCGCCTTTAGCTACAGAAATAATGGGAGATGATTTCCATCTCTTTTTTTCTTTGGTTTTAAAAAGTATCTTACATATCACCTAGCTGGATATTCAAGAAAAAAATGTTTATATTTATATTATTGTTTAAACATAATAAGGAAGTACACTTCATCAAAAAACTAGAAGACTGTACTCAATACGTTTAGTATATCAAATTCATCTTTTTAAATTATATTTATATATTTAGCATAAGGTATTGTTAAATTAATCATGAAAGGCCCTGTGTATTTGTTTACCCAATTCAATTAATTTAAGAATAATATTTGCACACCTACAGGCTGAATTCATTAGCTGTAATTCAATAATTCAAATCCAACTAGAACCAGAGAAGATCCTAGAGGTGGCTGGTTCACTGGTTCACTGGTTGGTGGTTATAGATCTGCATAAATCTCAATTTATAATAATCTGTAGTAATTAAGGTATTAATTTAATCTAAGCCCTGCCCCGCCCTGTCCTATCCTGCCCGGACTGGTCATCCCGTTTTAATAAATATAATTAAAAGCGGTTTAATTTTAACCACATAACCACCGCAGGTTTAACAAATAATCCTTATTAAAAAATACATAGCAATTACAACAAATGTTTTTGGAGGGTGTTTGCAAATATTTAAATGAACAATATTACCAATAGATTTTATAATTCTTTTGGTATTTATTCAGATTATATTTTATTCGAATGAAATAAATTTATGGTATATTTGTACATACCCTATATACTATAATTGTAGCAAAGGAAACTGAAACATTAATTGACAACCATTTGCTAAATTACTTCAACAACGAGGACGCCATTTTGTCACTTCCACTTATCTGTCGATAGACTTAATTAATTTTAAATTCAATTCTTTTTATTTCTTTTGTTGTTGGTGCTTTTCAATGACTACTCGTAAATGGGTTACTTGTCACTGTTCGATGGTTTGTATTTAATGAAAAAAAAAACAAAAACTGTATCTGTTTGTGATATTAGCACCGATATCGGAATGGACATCCACCGTTTGTGAAAACCGTGCTAATGGCTTTAATAGCTAACGATTATACAACAACTGAATTCGAACGAATTTATTGACCTTTATTTATGAAATATAGTTTCAATCAAAATATATATACCATACATAAAATATAAGTAGTTAGGTTTACGTAAAATGTTTAATTCTTAAAGATTATTTCGTTTTCCTAGTTAAAGAAAAGGTATATCGTTATGTTGTAATTAATTTTTAATTAGTAAAAGATCAATATATTATAACATCCGTCAGTCGAAAGATTCGTCCATAATTATACTTATAAAAATATGGTCACACCAATAAATATATATTACATGAATATATAATAAATATACATTTATTGCCTTATGATAAACAGGTTTATCGAATATGTAAAGTATACATTTATATGCGTAATAAATATTATATAAAATGTTTGTTTTGTTAATGTAAAATATTTTAACAAAAGTGCTTTTACCATTTAGCAATGTTTTTAGTTAAAGACCTTCGTATTACAGACAACAAAAAATCTGTTCTGATAAAATTGAGACTGTACAGTGGACGAGAGCATTTATTATAAAAATTAATCTTATAATCATAAGAATTTATGAAGCAGCGGTGTGTATGACATATATACAATAATTTTACAAATATATTTGACATAAATACACATAACGTAATATTTACATTTGTGTTTAGTCAACATATAAAATATGATAATTTTAATAGCTATAAAGTTGCCTACAAGTTATTGGGTTATGATTGTGTTTACATAATAGTTGTAATTAGTTTGACAATTATCCAATTTCCTTCAAATTAACGGTGATATGACGATGGGGAATCTCTTCACGTGATGTTGGAGCTTCCTCCATTCAAACGACGCTTCTATTTTGACGCTTTCATTGGATAATCATATTACATCAACAACTTTCAATTGAAATCAAACGATCGTTACCGTGTTACTACGTGAGTACAACATTCGAACAATTAAATTTCCATGTATTTCAATCATAATACGACTGACTATAGTAAATACCAGCAGAATTAAATTTGTCTTCTTAATCCGTAAGTTTACTAATATTAACATCTCTCATATATAAACTAATCCTCGTGCATAAACAATGATCTGGGTAAAATATACCCATCCCCTCGTGTACTGAGGATTACGAACCCTTAAATCAGTACTGATACAGTCACGCCACCCACCACACACCTCCCATGTTTTGTATCGCGGCTGGATTTGCGCTGACTTTTATAAATTGTATTAAAATATTACAAACGCGAGAATCTAATGTCATATGTACAAATTATAAAGAATAACAATGGCAGAAGGGATCTACAATGAAAATCTCGCCAAGAAAATTTACAAAAAAAGTTCGAGCTTAAAAGCTCCCGCAAATTTTCAAATATCAAGGTTATAATTTGTGTATTTCAACGGGTCATAATGCAACGTTCTATTGATTCACAAATACCAAGAAACCTTAATTCCACCGCTAAACTTACGCGCACTAAATTTTCTGAAAATCATTTAACACTTACTATAAATCTAATTAACAAAGTTTTTTGAACATAAAATTTTCAAAGCACAACATAAATAACTATAACATGTTAACAGTAATTTTCCACAGAGGGAAAACCCATATAAAAGGGGTTAAGATGTTTTAAGTGGGGGTAAATTATAAGGGTTTTGGTTTCTGTGAGTGCTAAACATAAGGACGGGATAATTTACAGGGTAGAAAATGTACAAAAAGGGAAGAGGGGAGAGTTGGAAGAGTGTTTGATAGAGAAAACTAAGGAGAAGGGGTAGTAAATTAGAATCAAGACTTTATACTTAAGACATATTAGAGTCGCGATATAGTGTTGGTGGAAGGCGGTTTGGGGTAGTGGAAAGGGGTGGCTTCGTGTCGCACTACATCCAGGCCTAATTATATTTTGAATTTGTATATAAGGAGTATGTCAAAAGTCTTGAACCGTAAATTATAATATATTAGCTGGTTTAAGTATTAAGGAAGAGGGTGCAGGATAACGCCAGGATAAATAGATGATAAAATAACAGAAAGATCATAAAGTTACAGATAATATTGTGAATAACCTTTTAACGAATAAATCTGTTGCTTTACGACAATTAAAACTTATAAAGACATATTCTAGATGATTTAGAACTTTGTTCATGCATTTCACAATACGAGTATGTTCATGGATCGGTGTTAAATTGAAATATATCAGCCGTTAATCAGTAAATAAATACCATTAACTTTTTCAGGAAATTAGGTTTATTAACATACCAATCCAAACTAAATGTAACCTCAACCATCGAGGAAGATTAATGCCTAATTACTCTACAAATTAATAATACAGATGTGAACATAAATAAAATAGGAATCCACACAGCCACAGTCACTCCAGTTACTCCAGCAAGGTAATAAAACTTTCTCTAATACAAATCCAATACGACGAGTCGAATCGAACGAATCGAATTGATTTAATTAGTGTAATAAAAATAATTAAGACGTAATGTGTTACCGTAACATTCAAATTACGTTTTGTGGAATGTTGTGTCAAATATTTGGAAATGAGTGTGATTAATGTTTTCATTTTGTACTGATAAAATTGGTGAAGCTATTCATTATCTTAGCAGGTTGATGTATCCTTCATTTAAACAATTTTACTTAACACAATCAACACGATTTATAGGTAAACTTTATTGTCAACCTGCTTACACAAGGTTGACAACCATGTTGCGAAAAATTGTTTGTAACGACTTTAATAACAAATTTAATTAAAACATTTTCTATATTCGAGTTAACTTGATGCTTATATGACGTTATCGTTACCTTTGTCTCCTCATCCCTTTACTTGCATATTCGCAATACGACTTATTAATTGAATTTTTTTCTTTCGAGTTCTTACTTTATAATTAACGACGCCTCCATACATAAAACACATATGCACATATACATACATACAAATTAAATATATTTCCAACGTCGTATTTAAGACTTGAAGGGCTTGACAACCCTACTACAGACTTTATAAAGTTGATAATTATGTACATGAAGGATACATGAAGCAAGGTGTTTAAAAATATAACGAGCAGTTAAACAAGTTGTTAATTGCGGTTGTTATACAATATTTTAAACCAAGAGAATTAATAGGAATAAATGTATGTTAAAACTTATATGGTAAGACATTAAAGGGATCTTGTTATTCTATTAAAACATTATTTTATAATGAAAAGTATGTAGATGACGGTAAATGTATCCCCTCTGCTAATAAAATATTATAATATTTGATTTCGAAAGAAGGGAATTAGTAACATATGTTAAAAAATCGACACGGTGGGCTGAAGGTCCATCTCCCTGTGTTTTTAACCTATTTAATCATTTGTTAACGGCAGTTACAATCTGATAGAAACATATAAGATACTAAATTCACTACCGTATTCCTATATTTATGCGGTACAACTTATCTTAAGTATAAGTCTCCATTCTTTCTCTCATAAATTGAACTGTACAACTTCTTTCTATTATAATTTAATTTTCTTGACAAGGCAATATAAGTACATAGACAATAAATATGCCTGACAGAACAACGCATTGTTCTTCGTGTAGTTAAAACCGACAAGTCTAATGTTGCGAGATGTAAGTAGGTGACAAATGACAGCAAGAACAAGGACTAAGTAGAACGCAAAACAACGGTGAGAAGGATCCTTTTTGAAATCATTATTATCTTATTCTTAACACCTACAAGAATATTCGTAAAAACATGGATCGCTTATATGATTGGGATATGCTGCAATTTTACGAAGGAATTGGTATGTATTATAGACTTTAGCGCACTGTGGGTTCTTTAATTGTACAAGATTTAACGTAGGCACAAAACTATGGCCGAAATACTATTTTCTACTAAATATAAAAGTATATTACGTACGAATGTCGAAATATAAACTTCTACATTTGTACATATATATGTATAGTTCCATGTCCTTATTGAAATTATTTCCATGTCCTAAGGATAACAACACGTAACGCCTTAATGTCTACAAGATGAAAGTGTGGAAGCTGTATGGCTGAGGAGAAGATGTGGAGCGTTTTAGTCTTTATTCATTCTCACACTCAGCCACACACAAGACAACATAACGCAAGGAACAAGAGGATCCTGTGAACATGTTAATTCTGTCTTCTGATCTCTTTTGCGGAAGTGTATTAAATTTAAAATAACAATCATAAAAATAAACATACTGTGAGAAAAATGTTAAAAAAAAAATATTTACAAATAAGTAGAGGGTGAATATATCTAAAGCAACAAGGTTTTTGTTGTTTTTTTGACACTTTGTCATTTTTCTGTTATTCATAATTTAAGGAACTTGTTACACTCTCTGGCAAAACAAAGAGGAGAAAGAAATAAGAATATATACATTTGATGACACGGTTGTATCTTCGGATTCAATTTCCAAACCTACGGTAAACATTCTGAGTTTGATTCAATTGTCAGTTCAATTGAGTATACATTTGATAATTATATATTCATTGCCCTCCACTACAATCAGGCACGGATTTGAGGGTGAACAGGCGGGACCACTACCCCGGGGTCTCCACAATAGTGAACAAAGTACTAAATTTTTGAAAGATTTGACGGAAGAAAATTGTTTCTTTTATTCGGAAAATAGTTAGGGGCCTCCGGTCCTTCATTGCCATAAGGACCTCTACACCTCTAAATCCCGGTCTGACTCCAATGCTATTGATACTGTCATCTGCAGATATATTGCAAAATAAATGTAGCAATCCGAGCAAGAAACACTGAATACAAGTTATTAAAATCGCCGTAAACTAGAGAACAAATACATTTTTGGATAAATTATAGTAATTTAATAATTGAATTTGCATGTAACATTGGGTTCCCATAAAATGTTTTAATTTCTTTTGATTTTTATTATCTCAATACTATTCTTCAATTACCATATAAAAGTGTTACAAAAAATCAACAGGTTGTAAATGAATTATTTTGAAAATGCAAATAAAACAAATCTGATGAAGAGTGCTTGTGATATGGTTCTCCAATCGAGAGTGCAAATAAAAATATCAAAATCATTGTTTGGAAATTATATCTAGTAGTATTACAATAGATTAAATACGTATCTATCTAACCACAAAACACAGTTATTTTCATTTAGTACGATTTTTTATTGGTAAATGTAATCAAAACTTTCACACATTTTTTTTATTATTATATTATATTAATTGTTTGTCTTTCAGCTTTACAATCTACATTCTTAATACATTTTATAGAACTTCAACTTGAAATTAAATTTAAAACTATTCTAGACCTTTCTGTTTTCAAAAGTACGTTTCTGCTTCTTTTCCTCTTGACTCTCTCCCTTCATTTTCATTAGTCCTCCTTCATTCTCATCTCTTGTCTTCTTTGTCTCTTTGTCACTACAGATTAAAATCACTTCTGCTCTGGCGTTACTTTTCTTTCTTCGTTCCTTTTCTCTATTTCCGCCATCCACCTCTTCCCTTCACTCCCTGTAATAATTGCACAATATTCTTCTCGCTCATTACTTTTTCACACTGAAAGTGACGAAGTCGTGCGACTGGGTACGTTTATTTCAAACCTGCCGGTGACTGTGATTTTTGTAGGACATTCGCACACAGTGTGTTAAAATGTTTCCCTAAAATCGTCTTTATAGATAAAAGGTCACCATAATTTGTTTAACTCATGAAATCTTAATCCATTATTATAGTAGTACTAATAGTTCTTTGTGGTGACCACAAATAAAATTAATACCTTTTGTTATACGTAGTTTAATTGTTTATTACATTAACGCTTTCTCTCTCTCTCTCTCTTTTACACTAAGTATAATATACTGATAATAACAAAGACAGCAACATAAGTGTAATTTATCCAACCTTGTTGAAAGGGAATGTGTTATATGCCCTTAGCATTATAACTTTGTATATATGGTATGTATATGTATATACGAGTATGTATATATTAGATCCCAGAAGGAAATCACATTATCATATGTTTAGCTATGTGTTGCTTGCTCCCTGTATATTATCACCATCACAGTATTATTCACCCCAAGTCCCAGTCGGTAGCTAGGACTAGGACTAAGGGTCTAAAAACTAAAGCCCAAGGGAATTACAAAAGTGACAAATGACTTTAGGCATTAAAGATGCATGGACAAACGTAAAAACAAAATGTAGCCCTTTAAATATTGGGAACGATACCAAAGTTCTATTTTTATTTTTGGGTATTGACAGAATACGAGTGAGTGCTGGATACTACTGGTCGGAGCGTGTCGGCGTTTATTTTAAAATAATCATGAAATACTTGTTTACATCTCCAACCGCACTCAAGTAATGGCTATCCATTACCAAGCACGAAACACAGAGGCTCAAGGGTCAAAGGTTGCATCCATTTAAAAAAAACGAACTTGTAACCTTTTAGACTGCGCGGGCCACTTTTTAATGTTTATGGTGAGTTTTATACATAGGAGAATATGCATTGGGTAGCATCATTAGTAATTATTTTCAAAAATTACACTCTAATCATTCTCACCTAGTGCTTTAGTTTTAATTGCAGAAGTATGGCAACTCTAAACTTTCTAAAAAACACATCATGTTAAGTATCATTCTCACTCACTACTCTAATTTTATTTTGAATTTAATTTAAATTGTTTAGCATATGAAAATACGCGTAGTCATTCACAGTACCGTTTTTAATTTAATTTATTTTTTAAGTTTTCTTAGTTTTTTCAGAACCTTACAAGTAAAAAATATTAAATTAAGAAAAACTATATTATATTATAACCTCCAAAACGTGACTTTCTGTCAAAATGCAGTAGGATTTACTTTTAAAAGAAGTTTAATGTTAGTTTCTGAAAAGTATAGAAGTGAAAACAATTTCTATTCTAATTGTTATTAAAAATAGCAATTTTAATTATTTCACATACAATTTTAAGTCGAACTGTCAAAATTTATATTACTAACGATGCATACGCACCAACAAAATTAAGTAAACTTAAATTAAAACACAAATGTGAAAAGGAATGCTTAAACGAAAACCTAAAATCTAGATTACAGTATTAAATAAAAACAGTAAATTAAATATCAAAACAGTGAGTGGGAATGATTTTTACCGTGAACGAAACAATCATAATACACAACGTTTTGAATTCAACAACATTTAACAAAGAATAAATACGTTTATAAGTTTTGTACCGAAAATATCGTTAAATATTTTCACTAATTTATATTTATCACAGTTTCTCGAAAACGTACGTTAAAATGCGTCATGCGTATATAATTCGAACGTGCTGGAATTCATTAAACTTATAATGTACTATTAAGATCGTAAACGTCAAAGACGTTGAATATTTTTAACAATATTGTACGAATTTAACTATTAAAAAAATTATCATGTACTTGTCAGGGTCTTTATTAACGTGCAATTATATATAGCCGATTATTTCGTCGAAATTGAACCAGAGACATCCATGCGTGACGCTTTATGTAATTATTTCATTCCTAGAAATATCTTGACAAAATTTAAAATAAAGAATAACTAAAAGAATGGTAAACAATAGAGTTTTACAATATTCTCATCAAGTTTATAAAATTTAGCAAAGAATTTTAGCAAAGTTCAGCTTTAAAACAGTCCAGTATATGAAAAATTTAACACAAAAAAAAACTACAGCTTTATTATTCCGTTGAAATATGCCCTGGAGCTTCTGTTGACCGAAGCTTAAAGCACAAAAAAGCACAGTGGAACAGCGCACCGGCTGAACTAACTATGTATAAGCGTGATTTTAAAATCGCGTGCATTCAGCTACTACGAGATTTTACCGAGAACCGAGAACCTAGAGTAGAACCTAGCCCACCACGTTTATCAGGTTATAGAACCGATCCTGTAAATATTAAACAACAATGGAGCAGAGAATTTTAAATTTCATGTTATTGTTGCATTAGAGTATGGTTTACCTTTCCAGTGAACTTACACTTTAGTCGTTACACACTGATATATTTGCTAGTAGAGTGTGAGGCGAGGGGTTAGTATCTCCCAACACCAACGCGATGCGAAGGTGTGATATTTATTAGAAATAAAAACACTTTAGAAAAATTTAGACCTCAATGGTACGATTACAAAGGAAAAGAATATCAATGTGCTAATCAAGAAAAAGAATACAGCACGCACAATGGCCGAACGCTTTGATACTAAACGCTGGACTGTTGTTTCTTCGAGTTAAATACTCGGATCAGCGCTATTTTTTCTGAGTTTGATTTTTGTGACTATAATTAACTATACGTTTATACAAAAATTAATTATCTTACACTAAAATGCAACGTCTTTTGCGTTTTTCTAGTAAATTAAAGAACCAGAAATAAAAGTTTTACGTAGAGCTCCAGCTGATATTGTATAAGAAGTAATGAGTGAGAAGAATATTGTGCAGTTATTAAAGTGAGGCAAAAAAGGAAAGAGGTGGATGGCGGAAATAGAGGAAAGGAACGAGGAAAGAAAAGTAACGCCAGAGCAGAAGTGATTTTAATCCGAAGTGGCAAAGAGAAGAAGGGACAAAGAAGACAAGAAATGAGGAAACAGTGAGAATGAAGGAGGACTAAGGAAAATGAAGGGGGAAGGTCAAGAGAAGAAGAAGCAGAAGAGTAGTTTTGGAAATAGAAAGGTCTAGAATAGTTTTAAGTTTAATGTTCTATGAAATGTATTAAGAATGTAGATTGTAAATCCGAAAGGCAAACAATTA
The DNA here is from genome assembly GCA_963678705.1 of Panorpa germanica. Taxonomy (NCBI): domain Eukaryota; kingdom Metazoa; phylum Arthropoda; class Insecta; order Mecoptera; family Panorpidae; genus Panorpa; species Panorpa germanica. The sequence goes on along the minus strand of OY783205.1, from coordinate 28,142,913 downwards.
ATATACTATAATAAAAAAACTAAAATGCAATGTCTTTACAATGTCAATTATTCTTAATTCTACAAATTTATACAGTTTTTAAGTTCATCAAACAACTTTATTCGCTTTTATTCCATGTTGTCACCAGCAATCGAAATTAAGGAGAACATTTTTCTATCGCGGTCATTGCAGTAGCAGTTTCTACTTTTTTCCATAAAATTATCTCAACATTCTCTTTGTGTTTAATAGCTGCAAATAATGAAACAAAAATTTAAATAAACCCGTTCACGATATGACGCAAAATGACAACAGAGGGCTTTGTTATGTAAAGCTTATATCTATTTTTATAATTTGCAAGTACTTCCATACACAGTACCAATACATACATGCAGTGAAAGCTCCACACACAATACATACACTGAAAATATATACGACAGACACAATTCTTTTTCCTCATAACTTTTCCGTATCGCGCTATATTTTATAGAATAGGGATAGAGGAGGTACACTACACAAGGATATACCTACATACATACATATATATATATATATATATATATATATATATATATATATATATATATATATATATATATATATATATATATATATATATATATATATATACGAACACATACACATACAATATAAAGAGTGTGGTTTTGATAAAATTGTGCCAGAACTATATAGAGCCTTGAAAAAAGAAGTATAACCATTATAGCATAAAATATAGTACCCCATATTATAATTGTACTTAAGTGGAACTGTTTTTTACCGTTGGTAGCTCTGAGAGCGTCGGTTAACGTCGTAACGCCCATATAGGACGCCATTCAGACCGTAGTTCATATGCAAATTATTCAGTTATTATACAATTTTTTTTATTATACTTTGCTATACATTTATAAATTATTTTATTATACAAATATTGAAAAGAAATTTTTTAAAGGTAAAATAATATATATGGGAAATATGTTAAGGAAGATCAAGATTACTACCATAAGGGATGATGGAAATTTAGTGAATTATAGAAATTTGGTTGGCGATTCAGATGGAGTAAGATTAGCACGAAAAGCATTATTAAGAACTTATCGTGCCGAGATTGATGACGCAACAATGTTATCGGGATTATAGAGTAATTGTTTTTGTGTATATGCAAATTCAATTTAAGTATGTTTTGAACTCAAGAAGCTATAGGTTACAATGTAGCTCTCTTTGTAGAAGCTATATTTAATAAATCTGGTTTACAACTAGTAAAAAAAATTATGTCAAAATGTATTTTAGTAACAAATACTAATTTAAATAATAACGTCATAAAATTTTTGCAATTATTAAAGATTTAGCTTATCCTAATTTTCTGCACGCTGCCTTACTAATGTGAAGTTACTTTTTAATTTAAGAAAATATACTCTAAAGAAAACCTTACAAATATTAAAGATATTAAACTGTGCAGAAAATATAATATGTACTTAATTTTCCTTAGATAGTTTTTCAACTTTTTATATTCATAATATTTTAGTTTTAAATTGTTCTGTCAAGTCAAAGCAAAGCAAAGCTTTATGCAAATTGCTTAGATAATAAAATAAAATCATATTACTTCTTGTGTACTTATACATTTGTATATACATATTATACACGAAAAATAGAATGAAGTTAACTGCAATCAAAGCTTTATAGGAATTGCGACGACGTGGTAGCTCAGCTTATGTCGTTGGCTAATTAACTTTATGAATAAACCCACAGCGTGCTTTAAATATTAAAATTATTGCATTTTTCTAGTAAATTAAAGAGCTAGAAATAAAAGTTTTACGTAAAACTCCAGCTGATATTGTAGCTGTGGTTCTCAAATAGTTCCCAAAACATGATAAAGGGAGCTAGAGTCAAAAGAACATTAAGCAATAAGTATAAGCTACAATATATAATTTATATAATTTTTTAAGCTAATAAATTTTATTATTTGACATAAATTTATGCATTCTGACGTTAATATAAAATTATTATTAAAATCAATAGAATAATAAAAGATTTCTTAATATCTATTGTATTTATTTATTGACAACGTAACAAATTTATGTTAAACTACGGTAAATAATAAAACGTAACGTTACGTAGAAGATATTACGTTAAATAATATTTGAGTGTACTTTTAGCAAATATTTTTATTGAGAATTATGAAATTAATACAATAAACAATTACCGCAATTAGAACACTTTTAAGTGTAATCAGTTTAAGTCGGTTAAATTGACCGCAGAATTTAATAACGGATATTTTATTACCGGCATCTAACAACAAGAAAAACACAAAAAATTCTTGAAAGTACTTTTATAAATATAGTACATGTATGTCACAAAGGCAACATTTGGCATCCCCTGTATTTTTATCAGGTATAGAAAACTTTCATAAACAGTCGTAATTTTAAAACTATTAAAACTTCTAAAGTTTTATGGGTCATTAAAACTACTATAATCTATTTGAACATATTTTAAATCCTAGATTAAAATTTAAGAAATAATTATTATTTTTAAAATGAATTTTAGTTTTATAGTGATATTTTATTTTAGTTTCGTGGGATGCTTTGCATTGAGTACGTAATGTAGCTTTAGTTTTGCATGCAGAGTCCGTACTTAGAAGTATGTCCTGGGAACACGGACAGACAAAAGTGTGCACTGTGCAGTATGCACCCCACTGACTGCACCGATGCACGTAGAAATATAATACTTTAATTTCAGAGCTTTGAGTCGCACAAGTTCTAGAAGCACGTATTCACATATTATGCAAAAATACGAGGATTTGGTTTTCCTCTCCTTTTAGAAAATATCCACGTAGTAAACAATGTGAATATTTTTATGTTTATCAGTGCTAAACAATTCTAAACAATGTTGTTTACATGCTGACTTTTTAAGAATTGAATTAAGAAGTTGAACAACCCTAATAAGTCGACATTTATGAATTTTTACAGTTAAATTTAATGCTGTGTTTTAGAATTTTGATATCAGCTTCTTAAATGTAATTTTTGAATCTAAGTATCTTAATAATTGATCGAGATAGATCCGTGCAACTTTTAACTTACAGTGTACCTTACACTGTAACTATAACTCGTCCAATTAATACCTAACAAATATGAAATAACATGGTTCAAAACAGAATAAATTAGAGTCACATTAATATTCAGTATTATTAATATTTAATATGTACAACATTTAATTTAGAATATAAAATTTTATTAAATAACAAATTAATATTGATTTATGTACTAGTACTGCCACCACTTCCCCTTCTGATCCCTCGCACCCATTCTTGTAACCACTGTAGTCCTGTTTATTATTAGTGAACAAAAATACCTCTATAATATGTATATAATAATATATTTTTAGATTTTGTAATAAAATTTATAATTATAACCCCCTCCCCCTTCGTTCCCAACGCGTTTCCCGTATATCGCGTCCCGTGTCCCGTCTAGTAGCTGGAATCTCTATACCATATAATTAGTGCTGCCCTATTGCCCATTATTTTATGGTACGTAATATTTTTTTGTTAATTAATTGACATACAAGATTGATTTATATTTTAAAACTTTTAAATAGGTTATTTTTTGGTAGCATCTGTTTTAGTTATACTTAATTTATAATAACAAATTTTTAAATAGACTGATGCTAGGTTAAATTACATTAATTATGTTACAATGTGTGACATGATTTAGAACTAGATCACCTTTATAGAAAATTCAACATCATATTAAAAAGGAATGACCCAAAAAAAAGGTCGCCTATTTATATAACTGTAAAATAAAAGGTTAAGAATTAGAGATATGTAAAATATAGAAAAACAAATAGCGCAATTGTCTTACTTAAGCTTTCTTATACTTGCGCCATCTATTGTTTTCATAGGAATAGATACTTTTATCATGCATGTATAAAAATCATAAATAACAGATCCTGATATTAAAACGTTGTTTAAAATAAATATGTTATAAAAGTCAACTCTCATAAATAATAAGTTTACGTCTAGGAATTTTCCTATTTTCTATTAAAAAATCAATATTTATTTTATATTCCCTTTAAAATTATTTTTATGACACTTTTGGACGAAGTTTTATGGATCTAAAATATTTTATTAAAATCATTTTAAAACATTTTTGCGGGGCACATCTGTTTGAATCATAAATGACGTCGTTTTAAGAGCATACGCCATATTTAATATAAGATTAAGTCTACTTGATAATATTATAAATTATTTAAAAAATAGCAGCGGTGTCTACCTGGGAGGGTCATAGGGCACGGATACTAAGGAGGGGTGCGGTAGGAGTTTGCACATTTCAAATTATTTATGAATAAATTAAGGGCTTACAATTTTCTATGTTATTATAGACTGAGAAGTAGGGTAGGGGGAAGATAGATGTGTTAGTTATATACTATCACCCGTTTTACATATTTAACATAAGAATAATATAGTTTACGTAAAAGGAATTATGTAAAACTATGGTTTTACTTTGGAAAAAACATTTTACATAAAAAATTCAGTTATATTTACGTAAATTCTAACTGAGAATAGTAAATTTTAAAAACAAATTTCCTCCGAAATAAAATAAGAGCTTTTTAAGCTTTTTAAATAACTTTTTTTTTGTGTATAAAAGCTTTGTAAAAATTTGACTGCATAAACGGAAGTATCTGACTTCTTAAGTACAGTTCTTTAATAACTAAAAACATGATAACACATCTGGTTTTTCGGTGTAAACAGAGTTAGTCCTTCGGTCGTCCGTTGATGTCTTGTTAGCGCCTTTTGGGATTGGGTGTGACGCTATTTTTTTTATAGGTGGGGCCAATAAAAAAAGAATGTTAAAAAAAAACGTTGTTAGCAAAGTTATCCTCAATAGAATTATATAAGAAAAAGTTTGTATTTTTTTGCAAAAATAAAAAAAAAAAAGAGAAAAGTTTTATTAATAAAAGAGAAAGAGAAAATGCTTATATTATTATATTGTTTACTAATTAAGTTAGGTTAAAAGCTCTGAATACAACACGTTAATAAGATATTGCATTTAAAAAAGCATTAAGTTGTCTGCAATGTGTGTAAGTGTAGAATTTCCTTTCTCCTAGTGATGTTGTTTTAGTCCTAAATCACATTTCTCCTTTGACGAGTTGCGTAAACCGTAAAGCGAGTAAAAATGTGAAAATTTATGTAGATGGTTGAAAATGAATGACGATGGATGAATAGAAGGAAGGGGTTAATTTAGGCAAATAGCAGTACACGTGGATAGATCCTTGTCTATAGTCAGGCGATGGTGATCCTGTTCCTGATCCTGAAGCTGATCCTGATGGTGATGTATGCCGAGATGAATATAAATCAAACCATTTTCTAGTTTAATTAAACAAAAACAAGCCGCGCGCGGCCATACAATCTCCATTTCCTTTGAAACGAACGTCGACATACTGGTATACTCGTACTAGTCGTACTACGATAAAAACTAAGGGTTTTGTCACCTAATTTCGCACATACTTGCGCATGTGTGCCTTTTGAGACCTGATTACGACTAAAAACGGATGAGCAAACTGAGGTGAGAGCGAGGAAGAGAAGAGAAAAGGAAGGATATGTGTAGGAAGCACGGGGGATGGTTTTACAACCCTTAATCCCTACTAAAACAAGATGAGCAGGGAGTAAAGAGTATGAGTGTTGTGTAAAATGTAATATGTAAACCTTGGTGATATATTTATTTTTAATTACTAAGCACTTTTAAATATACTGTACTTTTGATAATTATAACACAGTTAAAAAAAATAACAAACAAACAAAAAAAAAAAAAATTCTGTAAAAAAAATATGTACATGTTTTTTTAACATCTCGCTAATGTGATTTTAAAAAGGTTTTTCCAAAATAACATCTGTTTTAAAAATATTACATAAACGAAAAAGTCATTTAAAGTGATTCTAATTATAAAACGAATTCGCGATATACAGAATAAATATGCTGGAGAGCATATGTTGTCTATAGAAAGGTTTGGTTTATAAACCAAAATAATTATATTTTCAAATTTTGTGAATGGCTTTGTCTTATATATCAATCGATCTTGACAAAACTAAATTCTACCTAGTCTAAATCTTTGATGAATGTAAATGAGTACGAGGTAGATATATGATATGTTGTGACAAGCTACACCACTTTTGTCTCCGAGAGTATATCATTTTCAACCCTTTCCCCCCTTCCCTCGTTCAAGCACATGCACATTCCATTCATACATGATCACTTCAAGTACATATTGATTTTTATTTTCTATTAAAAAAAATATTTTTCATCATTTTTTTTTTTTGTTATTTTCATCTTACTAGTATAAAAGAAATATATATACCTATTCAATATACTTTCTTTCATACAACACTTTTAGGTTTCTTTATATTTGACTGAACTGCCATCTTTACGGATAGAATATGAACTTAGGGCAAATCTAAAACATAATCCTCTACAGATTTTTTTTCGTTTTTCTTACTTAAATATATGTGTATAAGAAAATCCGGTGTAAAACCAATGTAATACTTAGATACATTTTCCAACATCGATTTTCTTTGTAACGAGTTTTTTTCTTTTACGAAAAATTATAAATCCCTTTTTTAACATTTATAATTTGTTAGTCTGACTCAGGTAAAATGAACGGGACAAGGATTGCAGTGACGTGCCGGAAAATGTATCTGTAATAATTTATAAGTTTTTAAGAACTTAATCATTGTTTATTCATTGGGAATTAAAACTGTTCCATTCAATTGAAAAAGTCGGAAGTTACGTCAGCCCTTTTTAAGTATTAACGCTTGTAATTAATTAATTTTATAAAACAAGTTAATATTTTGTAAGAATTACGTAACAACTACATACAATGGCATTAGTTAGAACTTTAATTTATTACCAATTTATTAAATAAACATCTAATAATTAGTTTTACAACAAAACAACCCCAAATATTCGGCGCAATTTCTTTATAAATTAAATTGAACGTAGCAGCAATATTTTAGCATCAATATTTCCATTATTTAGTGCTTCTATATTGCACAAGTTAAGTGTAATTAATATCATAAACTTTTAACACAATCTAGCGTCTAAATCTGAAATTAAACTTATGTTTTAGTTGTTGCAGTTGTAACTTTGTATAGTTATTTATCTATATATAGTATAGCATCGTCGTATGAACGTAGTCTTCGTAATATTATGATATATTATATTTGTTTTGCAACATTGAAACATTCATTTCCTTTTATATTCTGCACTGTTATTGGAATAATGCATATACAAGCTCGAGCAGTTTAAAGTTCAAGTCGGTAAAGGGCTATTCCCAGCTACTCTTTTAACTTTATAATTAATATAATAACTCATAAATCTAACCAAACAAAATTATAATACAGAGAAACTTGACGAATACTACTTAAATACTTAAAACTTGAAATTTGCTTTCTTCGTTATCTTAAAACATAGTATTCTGAGATGTCTCACTAACGAACAAAAAGATTTGTATGCTATAATATTCTTGTAACTAAAAAATAAAACAGTAGGTGGGAATAATACTTTAGAAGGCTACAAATGCGTGAAATTACATAAAACTTTATTTTTGCATACACATTTATAATTTATACTACAAACTCTTAAATTTAACGTGCCGAATGACTCTTGTATTTTTAAAATACGTAAAAAATATATATTCTTTTACTATGTATACATACTTAACTAAAAATCAATTTTAATTAATTATTAGAAATATCGATAAACTTTAAAATGAATTTCTTAAAACTGAGTAATTATAAAATAAACGGCATTTAAACAATATAAAAGACAGCTGTCATTTAGAATTAATCAAATTAATTCAGTCTACAAATGCTTTAATAACTAGCACCGTCATCTGTGAATGAAATGTGTAACTAATGAGTCATTCATTCTTCATTTATATTTTTAGTTTAATTGCATGGAATTTCAAAAGTAATATAAACTAAAATAAAAATTTATTAATTACTATAAATTAGTATAAAAATGTATTATTATCATATGTACTAATTGCTCTAATTTTGCAAATTTAATTAAATGAATTCCAAGCAATTTGGATTAATTTTCTCAGCGACTTGTAATTTTTATTAATTTACTTTATGACATATTTCTTATTCTACCATCTATAATATATATCTTAAAGAGTATCATTTCATTTAGAACATTCTGTATAGAAAAGTAACTGTCTTATATTAAGAATGTTGTGCAAATTTGCGTATGAGCATAAGTAAAAATTGGGACAAATTTTCTGTAAGATCTATCTGTTAAGACATTATACCTAGCATATAAAATACCAACACATTTCAATTAATCCAATGATTCAATTAAGAACATTCATTCTATAAATATACACCTATGCCAAGCCTAATGATCTAATATTCTATTCTACCATTAAATTATAATTTAATTACAAAACTATATAGACAATATATGGTACATGCATGTACGAGTATATCCATCCTACTGTCTACAGTGTCATTGTCGTCTACGTATGTACACATCGTACAGAATAAATTCACTCAATTAACTTCATAATTGACCTTTTTTAATGAAAGTATTTAAGCGATCACTCACTTCGTGTATCCGCCTACGATGCTGCTTTGTCGTTCAAACATTGTTTGATGCATTTTATAAATATTAAACATTTAAGATCTAACAGACATGCAGAATATATATCGTTAAGGCAGCGTGGAACCATACAAAATAAAAAAATAATTAATTGGGTGGAGAAAAAATTTAAAAACAATTTACATATTATATTAGAACTAGGGTTTACCCACGTCGCAAGCGACGACTGTCTTTTGTATGTGAATTGAATTTCATTTCAAATATTTAAATTGATTTTTATTCCATTAATTAATTTCCATTTTCAAATTGAAATATTAAACTCGTTCTATATAAATTTCACATATAAAAACAAATAATTTTTCATAGAAACTAACAAAAAAAGAATTTCTTTTTAACAAAATGAAAAATATTTTTAATTTATACGTTATTTGACCAAATGTTTTTCAAAATTTAGGATTTTTTTTTCTATATATAAATTAGGTATCAAATAGCATAATTTTTACTCAAGGCAAAAAAAATTCAATTTTTTTTTTTAATATGACATTCAAATATTACACAATCCAAAATTTGAGCTTTCTCCAATGTTTCTTACTGGGCCCCTAATTTTCTCAGCGCCCATTTTATAAAATTTGGAACTTCTAAATTTTGAAATAAGTTACGTCTATTTAAGGTTTATCTACCGTAACATAAGTTACCTATTACGTAAAGGATGTTACCTAATATAAAACTTTTTGATGCATTTTTAAAAAACAAATCTCCACTTTTCTGAATAACTACAAAATAATAAAATAAAATCCTTTTAGATATTAGTAGATATTACTAGGTTTTGCTTAAGAAAAATATTACAAAAAAATAAGTTAACTCTATTGGTTCTGTGCTGTCTTAACAAAAATATACAGCATATTTCATAAAAGTGAACTTAAAAGACATGGAATTTTTAGCTTTTAAGTTAAATTACAATATAATTTGCATATCGGAATATTTAACTTTTTTGAAATACTGAAATTATTAATGTGTCTGAGTCTATTGTATAAAAACGTTTCTTACGGTTCAGACATTTTAATTAATTAATTATTATGCAATAAAAATTGGAATGGGGAATTCAGAAAGAACATCTGCAGTTTTAATTTATTTCATATATTTTTTTTACAAGCTTGGAAGATATACCAGATCTGCTAATTAATAACTTCAATAAGTAATAATCAAACTTCATTTTTAGTAAGTGAATTTTAAAGTGATGTTTTTTCATTACCAACAATGGAAAGTTCTTAAAGAGTGTACGACCTAACTAAGTCATCCATTCAAAACTAATATTGCATTTGATGTGAAACTTCTTTAGATATATTCGTATATATATCTAAACTGTAAATCCAAATATGCAATCTTTTTCAAGTAAAATATTGTTAATATTTATATTTGCCAGACTGAATCTTGAAAGTTAAAAAAGTTTGAACTTTAACAAGATAATTTCTAAGTCAAATACATAAATTACAAAAACATAAATATTGTCTGTCAATGCAGCCAACATTAACTATGTGCTTGAAACGTACTTGTAACGAATTTGTAAAGTATCTGAAAGTCTGTATGGGGGAGGAAAGTGGGGAGAGAGGGTTAGTAATAAATATTTTAAATTTATATTTTTTTTAATATAAATTAGTCGCAGTGGTATGCATAAATAAAGATAAAAAACCACCACAAACTTTTTGGAAGTTAAAAAAGTTTTTTTAAATATATATACATACTTACTTTTAGTTTATATGTGTATGTGTGTGGATAGAGTATATATATAAAATCTACTACATACATATTTATATTTTAAATTAAAAATATTATTTTTAGTAAACAAAAATATAATATTTTACTTCTGAATACAAATATGCAACATTTACAAACAAAATTCTTGAAATGAAACATAGTTTGTAACGTAAACAACTTTATTTTCATGTAAATGTGCAGTTTTCTTATTTTACTTTTTTAATATTTGATCGTTTGTTGCCTCATTTTTGCTGTATGCAATTCTAACAGTTTTTATTTGAGGTGTGTCGTGTTTTTTAAGAAATATTTAAAAAACATTTTATAGATTGAGTAACTTAAAAATTAGAATCAGAAGATTTGACGGCTCCAGACTTTTTTTAAGAGGTACAAAAACATGTCGCATCCCATAGCTACAAATAGCATTGTTTCATTTGAAACACCTTGTATATAGTTGGAACATTATCAAATATTCAATAAAAACTGCTATTTTAATTTGACACACAGACACATTGAAGAACACTTCATCAATTTAGTAATCAAATTATAATTTCACATCCTACGGCATAATATTAACCACAATAAAAACTTGAAACAAATTAAAACTATTAGACGTATATACCGAGTATAATATGAAAAGGCATTGACAATCCAAATTGGCCATTATAGCATATTACGATATCTTTTGATCACTTTTAAATTTAATGCAATTTGTATAGAAAAAATATTATTATAAGAAATAAACGTTTTTAGTGATTTTTTATATAACATGTTGGTAATATCGACATGCAACCTACTAATGGTTATATACATATATTCATGTATACATGTTTACTTTTTATATTGACTGTACATATAATTTTCTGGGAAGGTAAATTATTTTTTAATGTTTTTGAATATAAAAGTACGGTCGTAAAATTATACCACATTATACTTTATGGACATTTTAATAAAAAAAAAAGTTTTCCTATTTATCTATTTCGTAATGTAAATATATACAGGTAATAACGGTATGACAATCGACAGGTACGGTGTGTTTTGTGTTGATACTTTGCTAATATACACATAAATTAACATATAAAAACGTCAATATTACATAAAATAATAGAACAATTTTATGTAAAACGTATTTTTAATGTGACATTTATTTTAGCTAGGAGCTATGCAACAAGCAATGTAACTCTAAAAACAAAACAATAGCAAATCGTTGAATAAAATATGTTTGTTGCAACTGTTATATCCAATAACAATTCCCTCTACCAGAGGACATTTGAGCCTGTTAATATTTCACAATATTAATATTTCCATCTGCATAGATTGGGTTCATGTTTTTTATTCAACTGGACAACAAAAGTAAAGCGATGACAATTTGACACAACCCTTTAACTACCCCTACAGGTCCAGCTCCAGCAACAGCAATGCGGTGGCTTAGAATAACTAAATAATAACCCTTTTATTTATTGCTGTGATGTTTGGTCTATTTATACATTTGGCTATTCGATTTTATAAACTGAATTCATATTGTATTGTCTTTTAATTGAACCGCCAATGGAAAATTTGATTAACTAATTATAGGATTGTAAATTTACAACAGCATTGTGTTTTGTATATCAATTAAGCGGTATAGATTAAATGATATTGTAACAAAACAATCAATTTAATTATACTATTTAAATTTCTGAAAGATTTTGACTAGCTCTGTATAAATCCATTACGTGCTAGATTAAAGAGAGTTTACTGTATTATGAACAAAGAATATGTCACTGAAAATATAAAAAATAACATAATTTTTGTTTTGTTTGATAATCATTGATCATATTAGTTTTAAAAGGCCGTCATTCGATGATTGTTTGTTTGCCTTTTCGTTCGTTAACGTAAAATGAATGTTAAATATAACTGAGTGATATTTTGAACTAAACTGAAGCAAGCTTTTATCAGTGGATCAATCACATTAAAATAAAAAGCAATGAGTAGTTCAAATAACTTTGTTATTCTATTATTTTTTTTATATTTTCAGTCTATTTTATATTTTATTCTAATTTTATAATACGAGTATATTTTTTAAATTGATTGTACTATATAAAATATATTAATCTTGTGTACACATTTATAAAATGGCTGCTCGAAGTAAAATTTATTTCCTGTCGTTGTTAATGGTTTTTGGTTTTTACAGCTTTTGATTTAAAATTTGTTTTTTTATAATATACATAAATAAAAATGTCGAACTTTACTTTACTTTACTTTACTCATACTTCTTGTATCTGAGATTAAAATTTATATATTATATAATTTAAAGTATACCGGAAGTTTGTTCATTGTAATTAAAATATTTCAAATTACTTATATAATGTGTAAAAATTGGATTACATATACCAACTAATGTAGCAGTGGGGGTAGACTTTCGTGACGTAAAAGCTACTTCGAATGTAATACAAAAAAAAATATTTTTTATTTATTAAGCTAAGTATTTATATTTTGCATAAGACAAGATAGATAAATATGTGTAATAAGCTCCGAAAAGCAAAGCCAAATATAATCTTTCGAAAACATAAAGAAACAATAAATTCTCGAATTTAAGCAAAAAAGTTTGTTAAGAGTCACAGCGGCATCTACCATTAAACAATATTTATTTAAATTAATCAGTATCCAATGAATTTATTAATTACCAGGATTAAATAAAAGTAGTCTTAAACAAAAAACGACTAATTGAAAAGTTCATTTGTAATAATTACAAAACGTTTCAAAAATTAACGGCGTTAAAGGTGTATTAAAAATTAAAATAAAAGTAGAAGACTCGCTAATACGTAATAGAGGTAGTGGGGTAGTGGGGTAGAGAGGTGGTGAGAAGGATAGTAGGGAGGGAAGAATCAAGCAGAGAGGGTTACGTTCCATGAAACAAAATTGGAAAGGGAAATGTTATATTTAATTTCAAAATATTTTCTTTAAAGGTTTTGTAAGGTGGATTACGAAGTCTAAGGACTTAGGAAAGGGTAGAAGAAATGGGGTGGAAATAATGAGGGTGGCATTAATACGTTCACGATATTAATTTATATGTTTTAATGATGCCGTGCCATGACTCTATCATGAAATTTACAACACCGATCAAAACCCTACTGCTTTATACTTTATAGTATGGTATATCCTATGTTATAGAGTAATACACCATGGCATAGTAGAGTTGTTGTATAAGACCTGAGTACAGTCAATTCTATTATAGCTATTTTACATAAAATATCACACTATATGTAATATACAGGGTTGAATTTTGTTCTATATTGTATATATACACAAGGACTGCACGAAAAGTAAGGCTACTATAGATGACCTTGTAAAGGTAAATGCCTAAGCTGGTTTACCAACGTTCCAGCGCAATTGGTTGATCTCACGACTAGCTAAACGATAAACAAATAAATTAAGAATATGTATGTGCTAATAACTTCTAAAAGTTAATGCACCAATAAAATAAAAAAAAAAAAATTAAGAATAAGCAAAATGCAATACCTTTAGTTTTATTAAAATGTTAGTATAGTTCAAATTACGAGAGTTCGGCGCCTACTCATACTTAAAACAAGTTGTGGGGTACAAACTGCCGATATAACTAAAAAGCATTGACTCACTTATTTTTCTATAATGCATATAGAAACGAATAAGACAAAATTCATTATCGTATTATAGATTTATACCGCTCTTATAACCTCATAGGTCGCCGCCGAACTATCGTAATTTGAACTATACCTTAAATTTATATATATTCCGAAAAATCTTCATAATATTCTATTTCAGAAACTTTACAACATTAAATTCAATTTAATTGACTAAAGTACTCTTTAAGCAGTCTCTAAAATTAAGAAAATGAAATTATAATATTTGTGCTTCGAGTTGTAGCATTAAATTTATGCGTAATCAATATCTAAAATGATATTAAATTAACACTGTAGCTATTATAACACGCTATGGAAACGCCATAGTTGAAATTGTCAGGCGAAATAATAAGAACTGTTAAATATTCAATACATATTAATTTTGAAGTAATAAACCGCACAATATGAAACCAACCCTCGACATTTCAGTTTGTGTCAGATTCTGTTACTGCTGTAAAATTGTTTAAATATAATATTTTAGAAATAGTTTACGACATACTAGAAGTCGATATTCGACCAACCATTGTAATGGACATAAAATATGTAATGTAATACATAATGTATCATTTTTATAACGGGCAGGGCGTCAGTACAGAGATTGTGATCGTGCACGGAAGGTAGTAGCAAGCTAGAATTACATTGTTATATTTGATTTGGTTAAACAGAAGAAATTTATAATTAACTGAAGAAATATGGTTCATCCTCCATCACTAATTGTGATATTCTACCAAGCTAATATATTCTATCGAACCAGATAATCGAATAAAACTACACAATACAAATCTGCAATGATATTATTTCGGTTTATTGCTGATGCTACTAGATAAGTGTGCTTGCTATGTGGTCTATTTTGCTTAGCTAGGCTACACTGTTATGAACTAGAATCATGTCTGAAACCCACAATGGATGCACTGCAATGTGCATGGTTTTGTTGTTGGATATCTAGTGCAACGCCACCCTGAAATGAGCCACCCTTCATTATTGTTAAGTCCAAGATAACTCCGAAGTCTCCTTGCATGTAGTCTACTAGACTGGATACTGTGAACGGCTTGCCTGCCTTGTTTTACTGTATTAACTGTGTTATTGGCTTAATTACTAATTTGGGTTACATTACTTTCATAGTCGTATACAATATATATAAATATACACCCGCTAGATATATATGTATATATAATATAGATCATATAAGCTCTTATCTCAATTACTACCAATAAGTCAATGAAGAAACGATAGGCAGTGGCCGATTACGTTTCCGACGGCTGAGTTACACCTTATTATAAAAATCTTTGGTAAAAAAGTAAGTTCCTTCACACAAAATATGATATTTTTTCAGCTGTATTAATTTCATGTTTCAACGATAAACATAAGCTAAGGTACTGTCAAAATAAATAAATAATTTATATTTACAAATGTGTAAAACAGTACCTAAAATATTTTTCATGTCATGGAAAAACATTACCTATATTATTTTTATTACTATACATTATATTTCTGTTTATAAAAACTTGCAGATTTTTAAAAAGAAACTACCTTCTAAAGGTGGGTGAATTATCGCACATTGGGTCATGATAAAAATTTGGAAGCAATTTTATAATTTTCAAATGCATGAAATTCATTAGAAACTATTTATTTACAACATGATATTATGTTATAATTTTTGGAGGTCTGGTGCAAGAAGATAAAAAGCTTTCATTGTAGGCTCATTTTAAAAGTTGGCCTCAAACCATTGATCAATTATTTTTGTATATTAAATACAATACAATTTTTTAATATTCATAACTATATTGTATAAACTGTTTTGACTTAAAATTTAGAAATAAATTTCTTTCCAATATCGCTATAAATTTTGGGAAAGCTCCAAAGAGTTATCCAACTTCTGCACAAGTTTATATAAAATTTCCATTTAATTTTTGTAAAATATTTTACATAAACCTTTACGCTTACTTAATAAATATATATTGCATAAATAATATGTAAAATATTGGTAGGTTTTTGAATATTCAAAACCCCATTTATTAACTAACGAGAAAGGTTTTCTATTGCAATTGCAATAACAACAATACAAAACAGATTAACGTCCACAATAATTAATTGGGTACACAGTTTACCTGTATTTGATACTCCAATAATTGAATAAGAGGGATCAGCGTATTTCATAATTACTAAAATCCATAAAATTTGTTGCCACATTATTTTCATATGCATAGTCATATTTTATCCAGTAGTTATATTCACAACTAAACACTGCAGTTCAATGTTTGCAATTAATAATGCCACTATTATTTAAACACTGACACATTTATTAGCACTATATTTGAATTCAACAGCCAATTAAAATAAACGATATTAATTTTTAAAAATATTTCATTACTAGTCTCAATTTAATATATATAATTTTCTACAATTATTTTTTCATATTAGAAAAAGCGCCCTCATTTTCATGGTACTAATTATTTGAATTTTTTTTCTTTTAATTAATTAGTATATTATTTTATGAAAAGGAAATAAAATTCCTTTGAATTAAATTTTTCTTTCTTTCGTTTAATTAAACTCTGCTAACCGAAAAATAAAAATGTAGATTTCTTTTAATGAAGGTAGTGATAGAGAATTCGATATCCTTAATTACCAAGGTACTAATATACGATTTATTACAATAGGGTAGACCATGTTCATTTTTACTCATTAATTTGTTTTGTGACAGGTAAGCTACTAACACTGTTTTACGCTAATTAAATTACACCGAATTTTGACAGTCATTTAAAATTATTATCCGCTCCAATTTTGGATATAATCCCTCATACTAACAACTCGCACAATTTCAAAAACTTTAGAAATTTAAATAAGTTACACATTTTAAAAATACCGAAATTTGGAATGTTTTAACTTCACAACAACTTTGAAAAATTGTCACAAATTTGTTAACAACTTTTGTTTATTATTTTCATTAAAAGTTTTTTAATGACGTCTTACAGTTTAATTCACACCTATTTTACCTATTCACCTATCAGTTAAACGATATTAAATTTAAATGAATTGTTGATAACAAAACGCTTATTTTACGTAAATAAACTCCCGTTGGTTCGTCGTGTTTATGGTACGTGCATCTACAACCTCGTGTAAACCAACAACGCAAAAGCCAATCGGCGACTAAACAGTTTCCAGCTTCTTACAATGTACAGCGCGGCGCTATTCTCAACTCGCTATCGCTATCCGCTGTGTTGAACGAGAACTGGAGGGGATGATTGTACGGTGAAGAGTTGGTAAAGCGCAAGCGCCCGCACCCAATGGTTAAAGGTCAGATTGGTAAATTAGTAGAGGTCTCTGCCATACTACGGTACTAAACGTAGACCAATGATCCTGAATTTACGGAATTCGAAACTTTGCGTTTACCCAAAAAAGGCCGAATGAAAAGTCCAATATATAAAATGGGCATCATGATTTAAGCCTCATTCACTTAGTCAATAATTAATTTCAAATAAAGGCAAGCTAGTACTAACTTAAAAATTCCTATAAAATAATACAAAAAGGACAATTGTTAAAAGTGAGATTTTTATACCTAACTTTATAAATATACTCAAGCTAAGACTAATGTATCATTCCCACTCACTGCTTTAATTTAAGTTTGTATTTTGTATTTAATTGTTTAGCATATGGCAATACGCGTATAGTACCATTTTTAATTTAATTTATTTTTTAAGTTTTCTTAGTTTCTTTAGAACCTTACAAGGTCCAATGTTTTAAATTAAAAATATTAAATTAAGAAAAACTGTATTATATTATAACTTTCAAAATGTTACAATCTGTCAAAATGCAATAGGATTTACTTTTAAAAGAAGTTTAATGTCAGTTTTTGAAAAATATAGAAGAGAAAACAATTTCTATTACTAATTGTTATTAAAAATAGCAATTTTAATTATTTCACATACAATTTTGTCAAAATTTATATTACTAACGATGCATACGCACAAACTAAATTAACTTAACTTAAATTAAAACACAAATGTGAAAAGGAATGCTTAAACGAAAACTTGATATCTAAATTACGATATTAAATAAAAACAGTAAATTAAATATCAAAACAGTGAGTGGGAATGAGGCTTTAAACTACAACCAAATTAAAAACAAAAACTTTTTGTTACTTAAAAATATTTTTCTTCTAATTATTTATGAATGTTTAATACTAAAAATGTCTAACTTTGTCAGTATTTCATTATCTCACTAATATACCATATATTATTACGTTGACCAAAGTTAAATAAAACAAAAAACTTCTCCTTCAACATACGCATTAGTAATTTTAAAACCAAATGAAGTCTTTGTACTAAACGTTAATAATTATATATGGTTACTTAGTAACATTCACCAAATTAACACAAACTAAATAGAAAACTACTCGCTGTCATAATTAGTGTATACAAATCTGAGCACTGCATTTACACCGTATCGTATTAACATATTTCTATATTTAAATATTAATTACTTGTGTATTTGTTTTAAATGAAATGAAAACGATGTGACGTTTTGAAATTAAAAAATAATGATAGAAGATTTGTAACTTCAAAAACTATTAAATTATAGAGATAATAATCTTAATAAAACTAAGTTGTGAAAGAAAAATTGTAATTATGAAATATGTGTATTATTGCATACGAAACGAATCAAATCTTTCGAAATCCCGAAAAGAAAGATATTATAAAAGTGGTGAACAAAACAAATAAAATCGATTTCCTATTATTCCTATCAGACAAAATATTATTAATAATTATAATTTTATGAAGAAATCAACTAATATGTTTTGCAATAATTGCAAACTCATACAGTTCACGACCTTCCCCTATTTTGCAACGTATTTTTCGCAGAATTAATAAATTTAAATATAATCTATGCTGGTATAATCTGATCAGTTCACTACATATGAGTATTATGACGAGTTTTGTTTTTTACATACATTTTTTTGAATTAATTAAAAACGTATTTTAAATTCTATGTATATTTTTAGGGTAACTTCATCCCCATTGATATTATAGTGACAGAAGGGTGACTAATAAACATATTATACTTAATATATTTGATGAACGCATATGGTGTTCGAGAGTCAAAAATGTGTAAATGTCTATAATCGGATTACAATACAATGAGATTTTCAGTTACATTATTGGTAATAACACACAGGCCGTGCCGTGCTGTGCTGTGCTGTGGAACACCACGCGGTTTTGTTTGTTTTTTCATTTAATTTATTACTTTATGGTGGCTGATATTCTGTTCAAGACTTCACTAAATACAAGTACAATCATAATACAAACAGATTCTAATTATTAATTTATGAATTACAATAGTTTTAAGGACGCTACTTTAGTAATTTTCAAAACAATGAAAAAATCTGAATTACTTGTGTTGATAAAGTATTACTTTTTAATGGAAAAAAATACAGATCAAGCAAAGCAATGGCTTAACAAGTATTATTCTACAAGTATCTACGCTACTAAAAATATTCTCCTACCAGTGGTTAAATATAATAAAAACTCTTATTTCTCAATAGAAATTCTTTTGAATGGCGAGAGTAGCCACAAACAAAATGCACGCACCAAGCGTACAAACAAAATATCCTATATCCTACAATACAGCAGCTCCAGTTGAAATAAAAGTTAATATCAAATGCTTTTTGTTCACATTCTGAATATAACTGCTCAGCTGGTCTTATTGTCATCAGTTCCCAAATAAAATGCAGCCCTCTGTAATATGGCACGGGCCATGAAGCTAGGGCTAGGGGTTCGAGGGCTGGACCAACCCCTATTTAGGCAACACTTGCTATAACTATTGTTCGGCTATTGTGCAGTAGAGAAAGCCACTGGGTTATTCATAATAATATCTATGCAAGTTTATATTTTATCTAGTTTTTGTTTATTATTATTTGTGTTAAGAATATTTACACTGAAACTTTTGATTTTTTAAATGACTTTTTCTGAAAAATTAGAATAACTTAAATAAACTGTATAATAAATAAAACGTCTAATTTTAACAGAAAGAAACATAAATAGAGAATAATTTGTATGCTCAACAAACGTTTGAATATATTTATTTCATATTGTAATATCGATCAAAATATTTGATTACGATTGTACGATCTTTTTATTAGTGTTTGTTATTCATTGTATTGAAGCTTCTATTTCCAAACACACCTACACGAAATATGTGACAATTTAAAAACCGCCTAATGTGTTCCCCGCAGTTATACAAAAACGTTTGTTAAGCATAGTACAATCGCAGATGCCCATCCTCCCGCTTTTGTCTGAATTTGTTAAGGTTCTAAGAAAATTTAACAAATGAAATTTATATATAGAAAATATGACCTTTATGAGGGGCTATCGTCTAGCCCTTTGAATTAATAGATGTAGTACTTTCAGTTTAATATGAGAGACCAGACACTATAAAAATTGACAACTTAATAGGAGATCATTGGTAATAGAACTTATATCGAAAGATTGAAATACCAGTTTATATTTGGTTTGATAGAAATATACAAATTACAATGGATTTGATATTCAAAGACTCGTTTCGTGGGTCTGATACTGTTATAAAAACCAGTTGGTCAACGAGATCCAAATTAGATTAATAGAAGATGTTAATTAACCCTTTTAATACATACACATAAATTAAATTATTTACT
Source organism: Panorpa germanica (assembly GCA_963678705.1). Lineage (NCBI taxonomy): Eukaryota > Metazoa > Arthropoda > Insecta > Mecoptera > Panorpidae > Panorpa > Panorpa germanica. The sequence goes on along the minus strand of OY783205.1, from coordinate 28,122,293 downwards.
TTCTCTAATTAAAATTATGTTAACTAAACAAAATTTATTTACAATACCTTGTAAACATATATCAAAGATCCTCAAAATTTATGTTAATAATTCTATGGAATTTAAGTTTCGTGGAACATTGAAAAAGTATGAGTTAGGATAAGGTTAGAAACATAATCTATAATATTTCAAAATTCATTAATGATTAATGATGTGGAACTACCAGAATCAAACGTTAAATGAAAAAAGTAAATGCCCAAGCCGATGTTTTTAGTACTCTTGAGGTAAGTTCTAGATGTATCCAACAACAGTTTAATATTCATATAATAAAACTGATATACTTCAGTAAATAATAGCGAACACACTATTTACTGTAAATCTGTCTGTTTGTCCGTCCTCAGTTCTCAGTCACACCCTGTTTATTATTTGTTTGCTGTCCTAGCTTGTGCTTTACTACGACCAGCTAGTGAATGGTTAGTTATTCATGCATATCATTCACATACTGACGGTAAATATATTTTACACATATCTGTTTTGATACGGTCTCGTGTTTGTTCAGTACGCGTTAAGTGCAGTAGCGTTGTAGCGAACAAGCTGGACTAATTATCACAGGTACCCAAATAGTGCGAATGAAGGGTCCGAAATATTTTGAGATGAAGATCATTTTGGATTTTGAAATAGAGATGGGAATCTTCTGCATGACACCCAAGTTGAAAGAAGGTATAATGTCGAATTTTTATCACGTTAAAAACTTTTTTGTCTTAAATCAATACAAAACGGTACCAATGGGCTTCTGTCCTATGTCTTAATTTCTATAAAAGTGTACTATATATTGATAGAGTTGATTACTAGAACCTCAAATGTTCAATTATTTTTTAATGACTCCTTATATGTTAAGAGATATTAACAATTAAAAAAGTCAGTTTGTCTCGTTGATTATTAAAGGGATTCAACCGCTGCCAACCTTACAGCTCATAGATCTCTGCTATATGTATTTATATATCAAAATATCAAATATTATTTACAGCTATTTCAAGGAACAATAAAATTCTAATATTATGTCTGCCTTAGCAGGGTTAAATAAAATAAAAACTTATTATTCTTTGACTTGACTTGATTATTTCGACTACCAACAGCTACAAAACATTACCGCACTGACCTACTCAACAAATAACTGACGGTAAAATGCATTTCACGTCATACAACTAAATAGCTAAAACTACAATTCAAACTTTTAATTGCTATATCTCCGTTAACATTTAGATATTTAATAAAATAGACACGCCAATACACATTTATTAACATCAATTTCAATCAACAATTGAAAAATCGACCACTAAAAAATGAGGCACAAGCCCATTCTAAGGCGATAGCGCGATTTATAAACATTTCTGTACTAAGATTTGTATGCCACTGTCGCTACTCCATATACATATTGAGACTCCAATCAAAATAATTAATTCCAATATCGATTAGTCTATCTATGTTTCTTTTTTGTAGGTACATCATATGTATATAACATATCTACAACATTTTTCTTAACACATCGGTAATACAGGTCCCCTTTTAAATAATTAATTCCTCTGTCTGACATCAATTTTCTTGTCAACCAATAACTTTGTACACTTTATTTTTTTTTATTTCTGTTGCTCTACAGCCGTGTTTAACTCCACGAGTCCACGTGTTCGGTGACAGCACAGCACAACAAAATATCGCCTGACACTAGACGAAGTGTGTGCGGAGTATGCGGGGTGCCAGGCTAACCACCATCCCCTATCCCTTCACAACCCCAGCCATGGATTACGGCTGGTACAGTTATTTAGTTTTTATATTCATTTCGACTACCCCGTGGTTTCTAAATGACTCATACAAAAGGTGAACTAGGGTTACTGCAGACACGTTATTATATATTTTTCCTACCCCAATATGAACCTGATTATTATTTAGAATTAAACCAGCACCCTTAAATACCAACGACTTAATGGTGTTAGTTTTTTTTTTATAAATGTTCAATTTATTTTTTTTAACACATATATAATTTAATAACGTTTACTTCGGTTAAGAACTTAACTACAGCAATAGGTTTATAAATTTATTTTTTTAATAATCAATTTTATTTTTCTTTGTTAACCACGTTCATAATATCATAACTTTATGTGTTGCCTCAAGCAGCTGTAAGTAATTCGATGTATCACAAACACTTTTATGCATCTATTTTAAAAAAATGTATTAAATTCAAATGATTAGCAACATACATTTAATGTTATATAGTTTTAAATTTATGGTTTTTTGTATATAATCATTACAAGCCTACTTTAAAATTTAAATTAATTAAATACTAATATAATATATGCATAATTTAGTAAAACGTACACTGCGCCGCGCATATGCGTGTTTGTTTCTAATAATTCAAATTAATCCAATAAATTTAAAAAATTTAAATGTGTAATTAGTAACTGTCATTTCCTGTCGATTTCCACATGTTTAGTTTAATCGATTTTCTTAAACAGATTCCTTGAATCGTGTAGGAACATGTTACTAGTTTATTTTGGAGACGTGCATCCGCTTTAAGATTAATTAGATTATTTGTCATTTGGAAATTTTTACATAATTTCATTATTTTTATACATAGGCGTACAAAGAAAATTTACAAGGAAGATAGCAAAATTTTAATTAATATAAATTCTGAAATTTTATTCTATTCAGTGCTTACCGAGTAAGCACCCCCTTTTCAAACTCTGAGAACGCCTTTGTCTATGTTTATCACACTTTTCACATTAAAACTGTTATAAACTATGTGAATAATTCAGCAATTAATTAGTAAATATTGTTTTATATGATAAATTATTTATTACAATTATTTTATTTCCAAATAATTGACTTTTTCAATTCTAATTTGCATAAATATATTTACATGTATTAAACACAGTGTTAATCATTATATTTTTTAATCATTATTAAATATTAAACTATTAAAAATAATTATCATAAATATAATAAACAAAAATATGTTAATAAAAAAGAAAAGATGTTTCTAGCCGAGGTATCGTGAGGACCTTGTAAATATTCTTTAGAATTCAATTCAATAAACATCGAGCAATTCCAGCGGTCGAAGTAAACTAATAACTTACAACAATTACATATTACACTCTCGTTCACAATACTAATAATAGAACAAGTTACCTACTATATTTCGCATGAAACAGTCTTGTCGATATACAACAGGTGAACAGTGAGGAGTATCATATCGTACGAGTCGTATATACATTATCCACATGAACATAACCTGGTCTGGTTTGGCCTGGCTTGGCTTGGTCTCGTTCTCATGCAAGTACGAGAAGCAACTTCTAGTTGACCGTGCAATGTTGATTATTTTATGCATATAAATGTTTGTTTTAGCCCGTGGACCAGAGGGGATCGTTTTGAACTCTATGAGCAACGTGTATCTGTAGGACATACTGTAGTTAAGCTACCGATCCACCTCGTACAATGTAAACAGGGGCATTCAAAAATTAAAAATCAAATATATAACTTAGAAAATGTCGTCCAAAGTTGTGACTCAATCTGTTCAAAGTGTCAACACGGTTATTTTTTAATAAAATATTCAACTTTACTTTGCGTGACTTAAATTACGACACGGGCAATCATTTGCGTCTTTATACATACGCAAAAAAAAATTGATTTTCAATAAAACTCGTTCACAGTCACCCTGTGAGGTTTCAAAATATAATATATATATATATAGAAAATGTTGTACGAAAGTTAGCATATTTATAAAAATAAAGGAAGTATAACATGTATAAAATATAATGTTATAAAAAAACAATTCAGACAAACATTATAACATAGAACCTCCTCCTAACACAGGTATGGGTATGTTATCTCGTTGTTATTTTAATGTTAATTAATTTTATATACGTGGCTAGCCCTTAAGGTGTTCACAATATGTGAGAAAAAGTGTGAGAAAACCTTATTCAATTATGAACAAAATTTATATCTAAAAATGCGTGCTCTGGCGCATACGGATATAATAAAGTTCAAGACAAATAACGTTCAGTAGGATAAAAGTAATTTGAAATACCAAAATTCAAAAAGTATGATCAAAGAACTAAACAACCTCCCAACTACGCATTTAAAAATATAAAAAGTAACTTAAAAACAGCGGAACCATGTCATCAAAATAATATATAAAAATCTGCTTGTATTATGTCTCCAGGTCATATCGAGCCTCGTTGCGTACATATATTCCTGCCCTCCTATAATTGAATTGTATGGTATAATTATCCATTTCTTTTTCTTGTTTTCCTTTATCAAATATGTATAAATATTTTGTATATCTTTTTGTTATTTCTAAGTGATTATAACTAAAGGCAAAGAGATTCTCGAGATAATACTTGAAGATTAATAATTATCAACGACCTACGCTTTTATAATATTAACAAGCATCGACGTACGCCTCAGGGTGTAGCGAAGATTAAGATTTCGCTATAAATGTCTTAATTATAATGGAATGAAATTCATCAAAGGTATTCAGTAAAGCGTTCAGTAAATGGGTTTATTATTATAAAATTTTATTCCAAAATTACCGGAATTAATTGAGCATGAATCGTGATTATATTTCCAATTATTATATACGTATTATTGTATGTATACCAAAATCTATATAATTTAGAAAAAAATCTAAGTTAGGTGCAAAAAATTGATGAAACAAATATATATACAGAAGATTACGCGGCCCCCACGTTAAACATTGCAAGAAAAAAAAAATGAAAAAATAAAAAAAATAAATATATATATATATAAATATATATATATATATATATATATATATATATATATATATATATATATATATATATATATATATATATAATATCTCTATTTGGTCCACTCGTAACTTTGTAGAACACACAAGAGTCATATAAAATCATTAACTTCGTTAATTACATAGAGTATACTTTTATTTTAACAAATAAAGTTTCGTTGGTGTTTTTTATAGATGGCGACAGTATACAACACACCTTTAAATAAACAACAAAACACCCTTTCTGAAGTTCCGCGATCCCTTTACACCCTCGCGGGTTTTTTTCTCTAAAGCCCTAGAGGGTAGTTTACCCATTATGATATTGCCTTCTTTGACCTGTCAGTAGACAAGCTAAACAACGTACGAAGTATAAACATATATATATTATATATATAAAATATATATATATATATATATATATATATATATATATATATATATATATATATATATATATATATATATATATAAAATTTAATTAGCCAATGTAAAAAGCCAAATTACAAATCAATATAAGACAATAACAAAATTATTCAATAATAAGAAGCTGATCCCAGAATCAATCAAAGATATATTTGTGTTTAATTAAAAATGATTTTACAAACTATGACCTCTCCTTTAAAAGTCGGACAGTTCAGTTAAAGATTATTAAATCACTGCATAGTAGTAATAGAAATAACTTTAAAATAAAAAAAAACCACAATGAAATACTAATTATTAATTATAATAAACTTATTATAAATTAAAAATTATTTTAATAATTGAACAAGTGTTTTAAAATTATTAAGAAATTTAAACAACATGAAAATTTTATACGGCTTTATGTGTTTGATAATACATACATATATAATATTAATTAAATTAATTGCAATTAAATATATTCATTTAAATAGTTCTTAATTTATTTAACCTATATAAAAACATTCATTGACATTTAAGAATTCAAATATTAAAATGAAGTGATGTTTCAATAATAATAAAATACCAACTTTACCATGCAATAAAATAAAAAGAAACTAAAGCTATTGCACTTACTTTAACACAGGTGGCAACACTGATCGTTTTCTATCTGCAAGGGTTTCGCCATCTTCTTTTTCACGCACCGAGTTTATTGGCAAATTTATCGATTATAAAAATCAAATTTGTGACTAAAATAACTTATTAACACTAAAACTAATTAGCTAATTAATTTCTAACAACTTTAACACACACATTTTGATATAATTTGTTAGGAAAATCAAAAAAAAAAATTAAATTTGTTTAATTAGTTTTAATTACCACAGATCCGACACGCACAATTCCCCCTCCGACGAACAACTAAAATTAATAGAGCTAAGTACTGCATCATTCGTAATTAATCGCCTTAATTCGGATTAATTACGAACCTGTTGTCAAAATTATACTGCACAAATCTGCATTGGTATGAATTATTTTAAATTTTATTTTATGTTATTTTTACTTAATCTAATTTTATAGTGTTATTTAATGTGATACTAATATATTTATATAGCAAGTAATTAATTATGTTTAGATTAGGTTAGGTTAGAACTCTCAAAACTCTTATTAAATATAATACAGTAGAATTCAAGGTCATCATTTGCGAATTGTCATTTTGTATTCAATGTACAACTAGTACACCCTCTTTTTATTTTATTATCAATATGATAAGTTGTAAATGCTAGTGACTATTTAACTGATGACATTGTATTCTTTCTTTACAGAAAAGACTTAATATATCTCGGCTAAGCTTTTGCCAGCAAATCTGTATAATACAGGCAGCTTCCTGGTGGACCAGATCGTGCTGCAACACTAGCAGAATATTGGAAACTCTGTGATAACTTCTGAACACAATCGACCTACTTGTTGTTAAAGTTAAAACAACGCTCTTCTCATCTGTTTATTTGCGTTGTGGATGCTACGTTTTGTGATTTCTGTTTACTTGACAAGAAATGCGATCAGAAGAAGTCCACAGTCAGGATGCTACAATACTTATATAGATTTCATTAGCAGCTATTATTTTAATTGAAGAAAAGATTGCAGTAGTTATTGTTACTGTGTTTAACAGTGTTGCAACATACTTTTTCTATATCAGATTCCAACACAAATACTTAAAATGTAACACTGATTTTAGTACTGTATTGCAATCAGTTAACAATTAACAAAGCACTAGAGTACCATCAATAGTAGGCACCTAGTGCAAATGAATTCATAAAATAAAGCATTTTTATGACATACAAGATGTGGTACATATGATAGCTTCTGTTTATAATTTTTAAGAAGTAATTGAACTATTGAGAAAGCAAAGAATATTCTGTTTTCTCATAAGAACTAGGTGGAGTTGCACTTCCTGCACTTTTCATAATTCAGCACTGGAACCCTACAAATTCTACATGACTGAGTTTGTTTATTTATTAATACGGACAGAATCATTACAAATACATATATTATTTAATTTAATTCGGAAACAAGAATTTAATGTGATCTGTAATATGATGCAAAATAGTTGAAGTATCGGAATCATACCCGAGAAACTCACCGTGTTCGTAACTAAATATAAACTGTCAAGAGAATTTGCACAACACTCTGGAGTTACCATTATATTTACCGGGACTTCAATTATTTTGTATTAGCTTTGTAATATTCCGACTGTAAAATAATTTATCTTTGAGTATTTATTTATTTCTATTAATAAAACACATGTAAAAATGCAACTTTTTGTTTTGTTATAATTATATTATATTTAATTATAGATGTTAATAAGTAAAAACACGAACGTTGTATTTATGTAATATTTATGTAGCATATATGATAAGATTATAAATTACCGAAGTTGCCTTCTGCCAACAGATGACACTAGCAAATAATACAAGTATAGATTTACAAAATGTTATATAGCAAAATAAAGAGTGATGGGCTTGAACAGTAAGACCTTTACAATTATATCCTTATAACTCGTAAGGATATAATAATTATATTTTTACGGTTTTATTGACCCCGAACAACCCTTTCTATATTACTCAATGTTTCACTTTTAAAGAGTAGCTTCCTAAATTATATTTTAATTTTAATTATATGTAAGTTCAACAAAATTATTACAGTACTTGTGCAATAAACCATATAATATTTTATAAATACTAGAACCTGGTGAATCTTGTCCTCTTTATTTCGATCAACTTCTGAGGCACTATTACTAATTTTACCTGGTGTTGCTCGGTTTCAAATATGCATATTGCATTATTGTACATTTTAAACTATTGTTACCAGGGTTTAAACTATTGTTACGTTCAGTAGATTTTAAGTCAGCAGAAAACATTTATGATTACCCGTAGATTTTCTAATACGTTATATTAAATTCTCATCTTTTCGTCTGGTTATTAAAAAGAGAACTTTATTGGTAAACTTTTTATTATATATATTTTGTCAATATATATTACTATATTTTAGTAGCTGAGTTCGAAAGGATTTTGTTCTTTTCTTCTCTTTATAGATGTATCAATGTATATGTATATACATTCTTTTTTATTTTGGTATGCTTTTTTCTTTATTCTTAGTATAAAAACTGAGATTTCCTTTTAGTTTCAAAACAAATACAAATAAATATAAGTCTTATTCTTTCTTAAAAATGCGAAACAGCAAATACAAGTACCGCAAATGTTAGGAATCATGTTGAAACTATGCAGGGGGTTGGAGAATAATACTCTGTATGGTATGTATTGCGACAGGATTAGAAAGTAAGGAAACAACAATCCTACATAACCATAAAATGGACTTTCATTTAGGTGTAATTGGTGTGGACACTTTGCATCATAGAAAAACATGAAAATTTGTGCTGGAGAGAACTGTTGCACCAGTGAGAACATTTGGGACCGAAGTAAAGGCTGGAATAGAATTTGCTACTAGTGCTACACCACTGGATTCGTTGTATTTCATTGGTTTTTATGCAACTGTTCCAACATCAAAGCATTATACATTTTCAAGTACAAAACTATTTTCTAACAATTTCCAGGACTGCTTTTGCAGGTTTTTTTTAATACTCCTTGAACGGACTGTCCATAAATAGAAAGATCCCTTGCAGCGATCCAGGCAGGCAGTCGAGTCGTTGTTCAACCTGTTTGTGTTGTGATTTCTCCAAGAAGAAGACACACTACTATAGACGACTTATCAATTATTTAGGCTACATTGTTAAATTGTCCTTAAAAAAACATTGTATTTTTATAAATATTTTGTTAAGTATCTAACCCCTAGGCGATGTAAGGGTACATACAGTTTTCATTTTTCATGGACGGAACAATTTAAAGAACATAAATAAATGATTTAGTAAACAATGGTGGTGTTTACATCGGAAAACTTTATAATTATAAAAGTTTTAGAGGAAACGGTAAAAACTTGGAGATATCTCTCTTATAGGAAGAGTTATATCTCTATTTCTAAGTAAACTATAAAATGGAATAGAACATGGCTTCTTTGTGAATTCATTTATCGTTATTTGGATTCATTATGAACTGCATACGAATTCGAGTTTACTAAATGCCCATTTCTATTTAACTGAAGTATATAAAAAGTTTTACTTTAAGACTACTCATTAAATTGGACAACGAACATGGTATAGCTACCAAAAGCGAAACTTTCGCTTTTTATTAATAATAATTAAAAACAGAAACCAACTTTTAACATTACTAATTATTTCAAAACTTACTACTACTGCCATCTATATTTTATACATTGTAACTAACGGCAAATTTATACAATTATTTAAAAATAAAATTATATAAGTTTATAAGAATTCATAAAAATGTAAAAACATATGAAAAGTAAAATGGAAGAGTAATTACAAAAGAAATAAAAAACTTTTGTAATAATTGTACGAGCTGAAGTTATTAAAAACTTATGTTAGTTCTAGATTGTTATGCCATATATATTATAGGCTAATAAAATATTTTATATTGTTTTAATATTATTTCTTTTGCAATTAATAAGATAAAAGATTCGTCTATAAGATGAAGAGGTACTTCATATTTGTTCTAGATATGTCGGCACTGATTTTACTGCTTTCACCACCTGCCTTGTTTTTAAATTATATTCATTATAAACAGAAATACTATAAAATGACTAGAAATCTTAATATGAATCTAAAATCAAATAAATAATGACATTTTGTCTTTGACTGCTCAATTAAACTTATTTTGAAAACAGTAAATGTTATTTTAACAGACCCTAAAACCTAAAATACCTGTTTTTAAGTCAAACCGCTTGTTTATATTTATTTTAACAACGGGTTAAATACAAGATTATGTTGTTATTATGTCTGAATGAACGTTAAAAATCTAGAGATGCTGCGTCGGGTACAGTCACTCGCTAAAGTATACAAATAAAATAAATAAAAATTTGTTTTATAGGGAAAATAAAACTGATGTTTCTTTCTTAGAGAAAAGTGTTTTAAACTGATAGCTAATTGATCTCGCCGGCTCTAAATGACCAAATAAGCCTAAAATATTTATTTGTTTTATAAACGCTTATGTGCTGTATTTTAGTTGATACGCATTATAAAATAAATACACATTTTACATTTATTTCTTGCAAACGTTTGACAATCTCTGTAATCGCCTTGCACTAGCTCATGGGGAAGGTGTTGAAGATGGTTCGACTGAAATAGAAGCACCAATAAAGTAAATGTAAATTATAGTTGTTTTATTTTTTGTCAGTTCTTTTTTTAGGATAACTCTTACAGGGTATATTTTAGGGTTACTTTTTTGTCTTGTTAACAACTCCCTGAGGTTCGATTTAAATGAAATTCAGTGGGCATATCACTACCCTAAATAATTTTAAAAGGGTACAAAAAAACTTAGTATCTCGAGACCCGAATATTAACAGAATCTTTAAGATATTGATTTCTTTTATATTTTTTTATAGATAAAAACAAGGTCAGAAAATCTATTTGCAGGTATTTATTATATATATTATATATATCAGGGCGTATAATCTGGTGCTACTCTGGCGCTGCTTCAGTCTTATCTTAACATAAACAACTCTGCAATGTACTTTGGTTTACTCTTACGATTTCATTTTATTTATGATTTGTAATTAGTAATTCGTAATTATTCCTGGTTATTGATTACTGTGTTTTCTGGTTCGATTCACTAACCAGTCCTGTAGATTCATTAACTTCTGAAGCAAGCCTATTAACTGTGAATCGATTTGTAATTAATATATGGTACGCTTTACTATTTCCACACTTTGCTGTAATAATAGGGTAGCTGCAAGTAACCTATCATTTTCTTAACGTGTTAAAAACATAAATCATTGTTTTTCTTACCTTTTTTTTACATTTCAACGCTCGCGAATAGTTGTTATGACCTAAGGAATTCATTTTAAGTGTTTCTGAACCTTTTTTGATTTTTATAAATTATAATTATATAGCTTTTAAAACAAAAATTATTTTAAGGTGTAATTAATTTGAAAATAACTCTGTGAATTTCGTGCATTGAAAATTAAATACACTGTTTATTTTACAGATATATTTTTTAAAATATTTCTTCAATAACTTATTCAATGAATGTTTTTTTAATTAGCGCGGTATTAATTAACTAATAATGAACTAATTATGGCGAATGGAAAATAGGGATCTCATTCATAATACTGTATGCCATGTTTAATATAAAAAATAAATAAATGTTTGTAGCTAATATTTCCAACAGTGTTTTAATTAAAATTTATTGATTATTAACATTCTGATAATACGTTATTATCTGTGATTATCATCGGTCTTGACCTTGATATGTAGCTGGTATAAAAGAATTATTTTTTTTATTAACATAAAAAAAATATATGAAAAAAAAAAAAGAATTTTAACAAACATATTATACATCCCAATTGTGAGAAAGTTATAACAAAGTAAGTATAAGATTATACCTATTAGTGGCATCTATGAAAGCAGGGCCGTATTATAAAAAACCACAACGACAAATTACTTTAAAGAGTTTCAAAAATTTTTTTTTTTAAATATTTATTTGAGTTAAAAGAATATATACATTTATAAACATTTACAATACATAATTTACAACTTATGGGTATTTAAAATAAAGAGATTAAATTAGTTTTACTGATAAGGTTTTTCAGACTTTCCCGGGCATATTACAACCAATTTCAATTTTAAACAGCTATATCTCTGTCAATTTTGAAGGTTGTGAAATACGAGTATGTATTAGGTATTTCGTATTTAGAATAAAACGTAACGATATGTATATTATACCAAACCCCAAGTGCGGCGCTGGCTAACCCAACATGATATAACACACGGAGCCATAACCACAGGTAATATAACTTATTAACATATTTGTAATGGCTTAAATTTGATTTAGAAACCGATTCGTTAACATTTTTATACACAAATTAAGGAAATAAACTTATTTATTTGTGTACTTAAGTCATTTTCAAAACATAATGACGATCACACAAAGAGCGCCGAAACCGTCACAGTTGTACAGCGAGAGGGAGGAGTGGTGGGACGCAGGACGGGGATGGGGATTACCAAGTTCAGACTGGTTAAATAATAGACCTACCTTGTTCTTTTGTGAAACAGGAAATACCAAAGAGATGTGCTTTTCAAGTTATGTTAACCAGGACTAAATTTAGAGCCATTGAAAGGTGAATGAAATAAGTATTTGGGTGTAGTATTCAAAAAGACATGTCCACACTGGTGCAACATCTCTATTTTTGAAGTGTTAAGGTTTCAACTTTTTTTAAATTTTTATTTTTATTTATTTATATTATTGTACAACATATAAAGTTTATTGTGTAAAATTTTTAAGTCGATTGGAGTAAAACTGTCGAAGTATAGAGTTTTAAGTCTTCACCTCTCTGGTCTGCTTTCGTGTTACTTTAAAACTTTTAAATGCAGTTTCTCACACATAGCTTTTTCAGAGTCGGTGCCCTCTCTAGCTCAAAATCTACTGGACCGATTCTTTTGAAATTTTGTACACTCTTTCTTTACATAAATGCCGAGGTAACGTTGTCGAGTTTTTGAGAATAACAAAGTTTGTAATTTCCTCATGAAAAATCGGTATTTTGACTTTTAAGTGCTGTAAAATTTTTAAAAATCAATAAAAAATATAAAAACTCGACAGCGTTACCTGCAGAAACTTATCAACTAATGAAATCTTTTTGGTTTTTCGATATCAGACAATCCAGTGATGTGTTATGAGTGGCACCGCAATGTTACTTTTTTTTGTAACGTCAGCGGAGATTCGTTGTCAATGCCTCATTTCTTGACATTTATTTATGAAAATTTCACAAAATATTCTTCAAATGTCATTTTATCATGTAGTAATTATAGAAATAATTATATATTAACTGTGTCGTCAGAAAACATTATCGAAAATATGCTTCTTTTTTATCCTTTTGACCTAATAGGTATCGTAGGGGACAGTCAGACACTAACCACTGTGCCACCGAGAGCCTTTGTTTGACTTTAGTACACGCATTACAACAAACAGTAAATGCATAACAACAAAGTTGCGAGAAAGAGAAAGAGGATAGCAGGCGCTACTGTATTTTACCGAAACGTCAGACGACGTCCATTTGCGCGACCGTGTGATGGGATGGTATCCGAGTACGTTGTTATTAATGTCACTTCGTTAATATTCATATTTACCAGAACATTTCCAGCTGATCGATAGTTTACCATACTCAATCAAACTGTTTGACAAAACAACACAAAAATATTCACGCTAGCAGAAGCAAAACCATGAGCAGAATGAAGTTGTTGCCATGTTGGTTCGAGATTCCGCTTCTCGTTTGAAGGTGGCTCTGCATGTTAGCGGTAGATAAATGTTAAACGTAATGTTGATTTCATGTATTCAATAAAAAAAAATGAAAAATAAATAATCAATCATCCTTAACCGTCTATATTGAGAATAGTAAAGGTAAACCAACACAGGGATACAAGAAAATGCTTTTACTGGAAAAACTGTTTAAGATTCTGTTAGAAAAATCAAATATGTATGGGATATTTATAAACATTGGGAGCAAATAAGACCGGAAAATTCTTTAGAAACTGATCAAACATAATATAAATTGAAAAAAATAAATAAATATAGAAATTTATCAGCGAGAGATAGGAGTATATTGATGACGGAGGTAACCAAAGGAAAATTGGGTAAGGTTTACATGGAATTTAAATATAGGTGTAACAGAATTGATTTTATTAATAACCTATATTTTATACATTTCTAACGATGCCATTTTCAAAGGAAGACAATCATTTTAGATGCCTCTTTCTTAAATCTTTCTTAAACGTTAAGAGGCGGCATTACAAAATAGAGGACACTGCTAAATTTAAAACACCTTATATACTGGTAAACATTTTTCAGTAACAGTGTATGTGTGATGTGGATAGCCGCAACATAATGGGCTTGTGTCCTATGTCTTAATTTCTATAAAACTGTACTATAAATTGATAAAGTGGGTTACTAGAACCTCAAATGTCCAATTATTTTTTAATAACTCCTTATATTTCAGGAGATATTAACAATTAAATAAGTCATTTTTTCTCTTTAATTATTAAAGGGATTCAACGTTGTACACATTCCAAGTGCACGTGACATCACAGCAGCTAGTTGATATATCCTTTATACAACAGTGCGTAATAGAGATAGCATATTCAAGATAGAACTCTGGCAAGTTTACAGGTTACCAACCTTACAGCTCATAAATCTCTGCTATATGTATTTATATATCAAAATATCAAATATTATTTACAGCTATTTCAAGGAACAATAAAATTTCAATATTATGTCTGCCGTAACAGGGTTAAATGAAATAAAAACTAATTATTCTTAGCTACAACAGCTACAGAACATTACTACAGCACTGACCTACTCAACAAATAACTGACGTTAAAATGCATTTCACGTCATACAAATATGGCCGACCATTTCTAGCGCTAAAACTACAATTCAAAATTTTAATTACTATATCTCCGTCAACATTTAGATATTTAATAAAATAGACACGCCAATACACATTTATTATCATCAATTTCAATCAACAATTAAAAAATCGAGCACAGAAAAGTGAGGACACAAGCCCATTTGCAATTTTCAACTATTAATATAAATAAAATACAATTTAATTGTTACTTAGATAAATGTCACCGTTCAGCTGTCAATTTAGTGACATTTACTTGTATATATTTAATCATGATGTCATCATCATCTAAGCAAACGCTTTTTCAAAACATGTTTACGCATAAGATACAAATCACGCATGCGTAATGAAGCTATAGATTAATAACGAACAAATAATAAATAAAATTATAATAAATAAGTAATTAAAATAATAAACAGTTACAAAGATAAGGTAAGGTAAGACACAAGATATTCGTATATAATTATAAAAACATCTTGACTGTTTCAGACTGTTATAGGGTTAAAGACTCATCAGTTGTCGTTTGTTTGATGACAAGCAACTAGCGCATCTAGCGTAGGGTAAAGGAACTATACAGAATTATATAAAGCCACTTTAGCTCCTACTAAGCTTTAATTACAATACCTAACTATTAAATTAAGTGTTGCGGAAAGTTGTAAATCTGTTAGATAAGTAGTCCTATGTTTTAGGTGGATGTGATTTCAAATTGTTTGATATATACAACTTATATACATATATTTTAGTAACTGATGTTAAACAGAAGTAAGTTAAAGAATCATTCCAACTCACTGTTTTCATATTTAATTTACTGTTTATTTTTATCCAATTTTAAAGGTTAACCACTTGTAAATATTTTTAAAAAATTTAAAAATTAAAATATTTTATTTTCAACTTTTAAAAATGTTTTTGGACGTACTTTTCCCGCTGATTCCGAATCTGAAAACCATTTTAAATTATTTCCATTATTTAACCCTTGAAATGCTAATATCTCGAAAACCGGAAGTGCCACCAAAAAATAAATTGCAGATTTGAAATCAGCATAAATTTTTACGTTAAGAACTATTTTAAATTTTGCAATCGGAGACCATCAATTTTTTATCAAATTTTTAAGGGTAACCCCTTGTAAAATTTTTAAAAAAATTTAAAAATTAAATATTTTTTTTTCCAACTTTTAAATAGGTTTTTAAACGTACTTTTTCCCGCTGATTCCAAATCTGAAAATCATCTTAAAATATTTCCATTATTTAACTCTTGAAACGCTGATATCTCTAAAACCGGAAGTGCCACCAAAAAATAAATTGCATATTTGAAATCAGCATAAATTTCTACTATAAGAACCGTTATAAATTTTACAATCGGAGACCATCAATTTTTTATCAAATTTTTAAGGTTAACCCCTTGTAAAATTTTGAAAAAAATTTAAAAATTAAATATTTTTTTTTCCAACTTTTAAATAGGTTTTTGAACGTACTTTTTCCCGCTGATTCCAAATCTGAAAACCATTTTAAATTATTTCCATTATTTAACCCTTGAAACGCTAATATCTCGATAACCGGAAGTGCGACCAAAAAATAAATTGCAGATTTGAAATCAGCATAAATTTTTACGTTAAGAACTGTTATAAATTTTGCAATTGGAGACCATCAATTGTTTATCAAATTTTAAGGGTAACCCCTAGTAAAATTTTTAAAAAAATTTAAAAATAAAAATATGTTATTTTCAACTTTTAAAAATGTTACCAATTAGAAAATCAAATTTCGATTGCGTTAATATCTTAAATTAATTTATGTTAGCGATTGTACTTTTGATATATTGTGTTAATTATTTATTTAATTATTAAGTAAGATAAATTATAATTACCGGACAAAGATAAATAATATGAAAATAAGAATATTTCTTCATCACGTACTCAAATAGCGTGAACTGATAATTATACACCAGGAGCAGCAGCAGTATCATCATGAGATGATGTCCAGCAGCTTCATGGCTGCGTCTTCAATCGTTAACAAAATATTAACGTAAAAAAATATTTGAAGTAACAGAGATATTATTAATTATATACCTTATTAATAACTGGTACCGAGTAGGCTGGCCGTCCCGTGTTAGCTGATAAATACGTAGCCTACCGGTCGGTTATTTGTTTTGTTAATTAATTTTAAAAGTTGATAACAGCTTCGTATTTAACTAAAGAATTATATTTGTTTTGAAAATGAAATTGATTGGTTAAATTGAAAAATATACGAGTACTTATTCGAGGAAGGAAATTAACAGGTGTAATTATCAGGTAGGTACAAACATATTTAGTAATTAATTTGACATTGTATATATCTAATTATCGTAGTGTTAGTTTAATAGAGAATTCTCTAAAACTTAATTGAATTCTACATTTTAGAGTCTGCAAAATATAAATATTTAAATGAAGAAATAAATAGATGTAAACTTTAGTATGGATCGTGATTTTTTTAATGAATATTATTCATCTTCAACAATACTCGTTATATTAGTTTTTTACATTGTTTTGGTCATTCAAGAATCCACGATCGGCAGGTCTGCGTTAGGTTTAAAACCTCTGTCTTACCATCGCTTGGTACTATCTTCGTTTATATACATTATATTCGGGGATTGAGGGAGATAGCGTCTGTCTATTACCATTAAAAAAATATTTGTTGAAAAAGGATAGCATATACTTTAAACATCTGTACAGAACGAAATATTATACAAGTATACAAGTGTAACGGTGAAAAATATATTTTACTTGTCTAACGCATCTCGTTTCTCTCTCACTTTGGAATAAATGAAATGAACGTGAACTTAAAAAAAATATATCCATGTGGGAAAGAAACAGAAATACTTAATGAATGATGTTGGAAAAAGAAAGAATATTATTATGAAAAACTAACACAAAATCTGTGACAGGTAGAGAACTTGTAAAGCGTTAGAATAGAATTGTACGAGTGACTCGAACTTCACCAAATAGGGCACTTCACCAAATTGTTTACTGGGAAGATAAAATAATCTTCAAAATGTTCAATGATTAAACACGAATATATCTAGCCGCGTTTAACACAATTATGTAATTCAAGGTGTATCTAACGTAATAAAGTTGACCAATATAAAACGTTTTGCGACCTATTTTACTCACAAAAAGTCTGAAGTCATAGAAATCTGTACAATGATAAGTAATTTATTTGTTCTTGTTTACCTTTATCTAGTTTTGGAATTATCTGTTCATTAATTTTAAAAAGCATTTCAAACAGGTTTAGAATATTTAGGTCTGTAAATAAACTAATATTCTAAAGTTCTAAAACAGGAGTCCAGGTTAATATGTGACTAAATAAAGAAGATAATGATTTTCACCCCTCAGTAATTCTCTAGCTTTGGATAAAGATGGCAGCACTTTCTTAATAAGAGAGTTTTTAAGTATCCTATTCAAAAAAGCATCTTCAAACATTTAGAGTAAATTCTCTGGTCTTTTGTTATATAATTTACAATTCTTATAGCAGAACTTTTGCTGGTATGTTTCAAGGATGAATATTCTGTTGGTTTTAAACTAAGGGCTCTTTCCGCCATGAAACAGTCATTCCACAGGGGTGGATGCTAGAAGATTGGAGCATGGATCTCTTGCGAATGCATTCCATAAAAACTCAGGAAAAATTCATGAATATAATTGTAGTTAAGCAAGCTAAATCCAAAATTTAGATATTATCTTAATTACGAAACCTAAAAAGTCTAAATCAAAAAATTGTTTTTTTATAGAGATACATAAGTTTAAAAGAGAAAATTAATTCATGATTCAAATGATTGTTTTTATGATTCTATTTATCCAAAGGCAGTTACTTAAGGAGTTATATACAGTTAATATTTTCAAAAAAAATAAATATATTTAAGTACACACACAGAAAATTTCTTAAGTATATTTTTAAGGAATTAATATTGTTCAGTACAAAATTAGTACAGAACATAAGAAGATGTCTCTGTTGGCATTCCAACATTATAATGTATTGTTGTCTCTAATAGAAGTAATGCGCATGACTACAATACGACGACTGCTGTACGCTACAGCGATATGGCATTCGTGTCAGTTGTGTTTTGGGCTTCTACACTGTCAAGATCATAATTCCCAACCATCTTGTTATTATAAGAATGTTGGTTCAAAGTAATTAAAAAGTGTAAAATTATTTTATCATTAAACAATTGAATAATTATTCAATCTACAAATACTCGCATGGTTTTATTTCGTACATGCGAAGCTGGTCCTTCGAGTCTTACAAAGCCGATCCTTCGAGTTTATTAACCGCGTGTGTTTTTCATTGTATTTTTGGCGTTTTATTACATTTGCCCCTTGGCGATTGCCATTGATTGGGTAAATGGGACGCTCTATTTTGGCGGATTCACGGAGGATTTGGATATTTTACAATTACATTTCCAGAAGCCTTACATGCGAAGCTGGTCCTTCGAGTCTTACAAAGCCGATCCTTCGAGTTTATTAACCGCGTGTGTTTTTCATTGTATTTTTGGCGTTTTATTACATTTGCCCCTTGGCGATTGCCATTGATTGGGTAAATGGGACGCTCTATTTTGGCGGATTCACGGAGGATTTGGATATTTTACAATTACATTTCCAGAAGCCTTACAAGCGAAGCTGGATATTTTACAATTACATTTCAAGAAGGTTTTAAATCCTACAAAAAAAAAAACTGGCCTTACAAGCCATTGGTACCCGCGTGTGATTTCGTGGTGTTTTGAGGTTACATCTGTATAGTAACCAGCACAAGTGCAAGCTATTTTGTTACATTTACCCTATGGCGGCCTGGCAAGTCATCAATTGCCATTGATTGGGTAATGCAACGTTTGATTTAAGCGGATTCGCATATAATTTGGATTACTACACGTTTATATTTTAAGAAAAATTATTCATTACGGAAGAGGATACATGGATGCTGGAGGAGAGTAAAATACTTCTTTACTCATGAAGGTACAAAGTTATTATTACTATCTGCAAGTACCAATCTATTAAAAACTTCTCATGTTGCTGGATTAACCTGGATTAGTTTTGTCATCCACGTTTCATCTATCATATAAGTACGAATCTATCACCTAAGCAAGATGGAGGGATTGAAAAGACTTAGATCGGCGCGGACGGCTGCAAAAAGTGCAATATCACGGATGGACAATTACGTCAGCGACCCAAGGGCTCTCGACTCCGCTACAGTGGAGGTGCTGCAGGTGAAAAAAGAAAAGATGATGACTACATTCCAATCGTACGAGCTCACGCAGTACAGCATTTTAGAAATTGATGATCAAGATGAGGAAGACATTGAAGAAGTTGAAGAGAAGTATTTTAACATTATTGCAAAATTAAATGCTAGCATCAATAAGTTAAAAGAAGTTAATAGGCCTGAATTAGTTCCATTGAAGCTCCCAGCGGTGGAAATTCCAACCTTCGATGGCAAGGATATAACCAGGTTTAAGCCCTTTTATGAGCTCTTCCAAGCAGTGGTTCACAATAATGCATCATTGTCCGATGTTCAAAGACTTTTTTATTTGAGAAAGTATCTCGTTGATGAGGCTCTCTCAATAATTATAAATCTGCCGCTTGTGAACAGCTCATACAAAGAGGCTATTGATTTATTGTTAGCGCGGTATGAAAATAAGGCAAGATTAATCTTTTATCACATTAATATAATACTTGATATTCCCAACATGCAGAAAGGTACTGCAGTCGATATAAGGGCTTTTTTATGTCAAGTAAAACAGCAATTACAAGCGTTAAAAAATCTTGATGAGCCTGTAGACAAGTGGGATATGATTTTAATCTCGGCCTTAAGTAGAAAATTAGATATCGTTACTAACCGCACTTTCCACATGGAAAGAAATTTAGAAGAACTGCCTACTATGGCAGAATTTATTTCATTTTTAGAAAGACGTGCAATTGCAATTGAGTATAGTTTAGATTATAAAAATATGTCACATGACAATAATAATAATAAAGGAAATGTGGTTCCAAGAAAATTGTATAATAAAAATAAGTATTCACATAATAATATTGTATGTAATCTTGCTATTTGTGAATATACAAACCTTGAGAATGTTATGAAACAATCTTGGACAACTGAGAAAGTCCCAGAGGAATCAGATAAGTTTGCTGAGGATTACTTAAAGGCTGAACATAAATTTCAAAATTCAGTAGCACTTAAAAATAATTTAACTGTTGATTTGCCATTACTCAGCCTAGTAAATAAAATAGAATTGGAGGATTCTTTCTCAGTTGCCCCGCAAAGATTTAATGTGTTGGAAAAAAGATTTAGACACAATCCTTCATTATTGGAGGTTTATAAAACATTATTAAACAGATCAACCAGTATTATGACATTAGGTTTAAAACACAATATTATTTTTATAAATATTAAAATAAAAACAAATTTAATTTGCTACAAGTCCAGTGTAGCTCCATCAAGTAAGGTACTTACAATACCCCAGCTTGAGATTATTAGCGCAGTGTTGCTGGTGCGAATCAAACAAGCAACAAATAAAATTTTTGATTCAAATACAATACTTCCATCAGATATTAATTGCAATGTTTACAACATTGATGTAAAACAAACATCTGTACTGTTGGAATTGTTAAAAGATAATTGTTTCAATAACATTGTAACTATTGAGTTGATGATTGTTGTGTACATTATGCAAATGATAATGTATGCTACATTGATAATTATGGTTTCTGTTATATTTAGGATAGTAATTAATTTGTTTTATATTATTTTCACAAAATTATGTAGACTACCATAGAGTTAAGAAGTTTATGTTATTTTGTGTAATTTTGTTTATAATAGTTTTAAGAAGTTCACATTATTTTTTGTAAATTGGTTTATAATAATTTTATGTAACATTGTATAATTTGATATTGGTTGTGAGCTTATCTACTTCTGCTGGCTGGCAATTTATGTTCAGTACAAAATTAGTACAGAACATAAGAAGATGTCTCTGTTGGCATTCCAACATTATAATGTATTGTTGTCTCTAATAGAAGTAATGCGCATGACTACAATACGACGACTGCTGTACGCTACAGCGATATGGCATTCGTGTCAGTTGTGTTTTGGGCTTCTACACTGTCAAGATCATAATTCCCAACCATCTTGTTATTATAAGAATGTTGGTTCAAAGTAATTAAAAAGTGTAAAATTATTTTATCATTAAACAATTGAATAATTATTCAATCTACAAATACTCGCATGGTTTTATTTCGTACAAATATCGAAGGTTTTATCTCACCGATAATTATTTATTTTTTATATAAACAATTTAAGGCCAAAAATTTGGTCAAAAATCAATTTCTTTTTTTGAGAAGCCGCCATTTTGTCAAAAAAAATTATTTTACCTAATCCTTCGATTAATTTCTAGATTATACATTACTTTAACGAAATCCGTTTGGTTTTTTCATTTTGGATTATCCAGTCTAAAGATATAGCGGTCACCGCAAGATGCCTTTTTCGAGAGGAGCTCCTGGAGATTTGCTATAGCAGCTTCCCAGTTATTCTTTTTGCAAATATAAAAATATTTAAATACAGGTAAAAGTTACCATAAAATGTGTACAAATTTTTACATTAATACAATTATTAGTCTTCTCAAAATTTTTTTTTGAAAAATCGCTTTTTTGGGACTAATAACTGATAATGATAATAATGAGATGTCAAAGTAAAGATGCATTCGTAGTCTATTTTAATTTACTTGAAGAAGATCTAGAACTGAAATATGGAAATGTTTACCGAATAAAATTGGTCACAGAACGTTGTATTTACGTAAAAGAATGTTCTCTATAATAAATAAACCTAAAATATATTTAATCGTGTTCTATTCTACCTGTCTATGACTGTATTTCTTTAAATACATTTCTTTTTTTAGATCGGAATTAGTTTTTCTCTACTACTAACTAACTTTACTTTTTTGTGGTGGTATTTCTTTTAAGTTTTCTTTTGTTATTTTGAACTTCTCTTTGAAATTAACATTCCTCTTAGAAAAGTTTTAGTTGTAAAGGAATTTACTTGAATTCCGCCAATCCACCACTTTTTTGCAGACGGATGTAAGGGTTGCTGGTTTTGCACGGCACCAAAAATGTTATAAATAGAAAGAAAGAGTTTAAAAACAGAGGTGGAAAACAGTTTTTTAATATACGTATAACATATTATTTTATGATAATCTTCTTCATAATTCTTATCCTCCTACTCTCTTCTATCCTCCTTTTACACCCTAAGTTTGTAAGCGTTAGAACTTTTATACTACATTTTATTAATACGATAAGTCAGTTATTGATAACAGAAATAAATATAATCCATAATATTTTAATCGAGATATATTTTTCAAAATATTTTCTGCTTTATTCCTCCTACAAAAGGTGACGGTTACCTGGTTATGGTACTGAAAAGAGCAAATAATTTCCGGAGTGACTTATGCCTTATGTTTCCTTTTTAAACAAATCTAAAATTGAATTTCGTAGAAACATTGTTAGCAGCGAAATATATGTTGATTGCTGGAAAAACTGCGAAAATTTTGCTTGTATATTGTGCAAGACATAATATAAGTTTTAGTTGTATTATTAATTGTATATGTATAAAGACAGGTAAGAAATTTAAGCAAGCATGAGTAGATAGTTTTATAGAAGATTTCCTTCCGCGTTTTTAAGGTCACGCGTTGAATTATAGAATTGTTGTAAATGATTATGCTAAAAATTTGACCGTTTCGACCGCGAGATAAATTTAATTCTAGTTCAAATCACTTGCATAAGGAGCAATGAGAGTGAATGAGAAGCAAATATATTTCTCTTGAATATACGAAAAAGAAAATGATTGACTGTGCCGTTATTTAAATAAGACACATGAAGTTGAATATTTTATTAAATAAATAGAATAAAGATTAAAACAATTTTGAACATTGATATCGTAGAAATCGTTCTACGCAGACGCATCATAACTTTTGAATCATTCCGAATCACGACAACACCCTTAAGTGGGTTTCGCAATTAAGGCACGCTGTCTCACGATATTAAATTGAATATTTTCCATGTAATTTATAACAATTAATTAGCCAGTAGTCCGTACTCATATTAATCGGTTCGTTTACTTTTATAGAATTCTTTTTTAAATAATTAAACCAACAGGTGTTTGATTTTTATTACATGATACATCATAAACTTGATTTAGTATAATTTATAACGTAATGTTTCTCAATCTGTGAGTAGCGTGACTAACACAATATATCAGTCTATTCCAATCACAAATAATACAAAAAGTTAGTGAGTTATTGTTGATAATTGAATGACTGTCATAGCTTTTTAACTACAAGATGATTCTTAGATTTTCAGATGAATCTCTGATCAATGACGCCATTGTGTGCATCATGTGAATGTACCCTGTTAAACGCCTCATTAACAGTATGCATTGGATTCATGTTGTGCTCGAAAAATAAAATAAATATTTATGTTTACTTACTAATTCAAGCATGTCGTCTGTATGGAATTATATTTTGAGATTTTATGCAAGAATTATTAGTAAAGAGATTGAGTAAATAATTAAATATAGTTTCGTAAACGCATTTGTAATCTTTATTTCCTAATTTGTGCTTTTTCTAGGAAGTTTTCTGTAAAGTTTGCTTTAAAAATGTTCCTCGGGTCTAGAGAACATCTGTTATTATTAGATAATACGCAGAATTAAAAACAAAATCTGTTTTGACATAAGAAACAAACATATAATTAAGTAATAACAAGAAAATATTACTGTCACATTCAGTCACATTAAAATATTTTATTTCCAACTTTTAAAAATGTTTTTGAACGTACTTTTTTCCGCTGATTTCTAATCTGAAAACCATTTTAAAATATTTCCATTATTTAACCCTTGAAACGCTAATATCACGAAAACCGGAAGTGCCACCAAAAAATACATTTCAGATTTGAAATCAGCATAAATTTTTACTTTAAAAACTATTATAAATTATACAATCGGAGACAATCAATTTTTTATCAATTTTTAAAGGATAACTTGTAAAATTTAAAAATTAAAATATTTTATCTTCAACTTTTAAATATGTTTTTGAACGTACTTTTTCCCGCTGATTCCAAATCTGAAAACCATAAATGTAAGTAAATATTACAATCACATTCTGTACAAATTTGTGTACAAAAAACAGTATTGTCTCCAGTAAGCTAAGAAGGGCACAAGTTTCTAGAAATAATGAACGAATGAATAATGAATTAATATATATTTGAGTGCATCAACTTTCAAAAGTTATTAACACTTAAAAAGCACATAATTTACAACTTATAAACATACTCAAAATTGGTTTTGTTTATAAACTCAATAAGGTTTTTCAGATTTACCCTGCTTTTAAATATCAGCCTATATTCCTGAGACATATTACATTCTTGTCATGCGCGATAAGTACCTTAAATTAGTCTTAAATTTAAAGTACATATAAATAATATTTCTTTACGACCTTTACAACATTTTTATTTTTAATTTCTTCTCTTCTTTGCTTAGTTATTTCAATGTTTGACTTAAAACACACAAATCAAATAAAATTAATTATATAAATATTTAATTAAAAAAATAAACATAAACAACAAACACTAATTGATTTAGTACACCATGACGCGGGGGGTGAAGAAGAATTGGAATCCAAGAAGAAACTGGAGCTGGAAGTAGAGGAGAAGATGGAAGCACGAGTAGCGGACCGTGGTCCACGTCTACGTGATAACAGAGGATTATTAGTTGGTAGCGATAAATCACCAGAGTGTGATGCACTTTGAAGAAGTATCCTTTACGCTGCGCCAGATGCATTTATATGAACTAATAAAGGATCGTGTTCACTGATGCAACAATAACTTTATGCGTCGTTGATTGTGAACCCAACCCAACCCAACAAAGATTGATTTAAGATCATTATCTGGACTACGTTAGCACAGGTAAATCTACCTGTACAGATAAATATAAGGTATTACGTAACCGTTAATGTAATCAGGTAAAACAACAGGTAACTCAAAAATCGTGCGTAAAAATCGTGAGAGTTTAACAGGTAATATTATAAACTCATTAATTATTGAACAAAATAATAAAGAACGACCAGGATGAGAGAAATACCCGCGCTGTGCATACCACAGCAAATAAATATACCTTGTCTATAAAGCTGTGCAATATATTGATTAAGATGGCTACCAGAACTTCAAATGTCCAATTATTTCTTAATAACTCACTATATTTTATGAGATATTAACAATTAAAATAGTCATGTTTTCCTTTTAATTATTAAAAGTATCCAACGTTATAAAACATTAAAATACATGTAATGTTACGTCCGCTAAGTTGTTATCTCTTTTACACAACGGAGCGTAGAAGAGATAGCATACATATAACAAATAACTGACCTATTCCTTATAATAGTGCGACATGTTACGTCATAAATATGGCTGACATCTGTAGCGCTAAAACTACAATTCGAATTTTCAATTGTTATATCTCCGTCAACATTTAGATATTTAGTAAAATAAAAACGATAATCTACATTTATTAACATCTATTTCAATCAACAATTAAAAAATCGATCACTGAAAATGAGGTAATTAAAAAATAGGTAATGTGGTAAGAATATCAAATGGGGGAGGGGGAGGGGAAGGTCCACAAAGTGTGGCAAGACGTTACATGGGAGGACGGGGGAGGTGGTAGGACGTCAATTCTAATCTGAAATTCGTTTTCCAAAATAAGGAAATAAACATGATAAAAAAACAAAATAAGAATACAACAAAAAATTCTTTTTAAAATGTGTGACGTCACAACAGGCGAAGCGGTTTTTACAATGTGTGACAGGACATGACAACGGGGACGGGGGTATGTAATTTGTGTGGCGTAATTTATGAATAATCCCTTTACATTATATTATTATTATCGCACTTCACCTGGTCAAAATATATTTACATAATATTTAAATTCTCAAAATAATAATCAAATTCTGTATAAAAGAGGTTTTAAAAGGTGTTCTTATCAACTTTTTTGTTGGTATATTAAGTATCTAACTATTTACCAGTGCTTGCTTGAACTTTCGTGGTAACATTTACAGTTAGAGTATATAGAGCAAGAGTATCCAAGACATTACAACACTGAATAGCCACGCCACGCCACTGAATCTCAGCCAGCATCCAACCATAACTCAGGGTTCTAATTATGGTCCATTGTAATCATTCTTTTATTATTCATTTCATAAATCTCTCAGCAAGTTATGACAATACATCGTACAGTACATAGTATGTACAACACACGTAATAGTCTAGTATAGTGATAGTGTACTGGTATAGAAGAACATCACAGGGAGCGGAGTACAGAGCGCAGAGAATAGAGAAGCGTGCTTTATTTATTTATATTAAATTAACTACTAAATATTAAAGACAGCAAAAGCTAACAAATACTAATACGTGTTAAATTAAATCGTGAACGAGGTAACACTCATTCTCACGGTTTTAAATATTTGTAGCTGTAGTGTAAGAGAATGAAATACCGAACACAAATAGAAACTACAGAGTATATTAGTTACATTGTATGGAAATAATACAGGATTGAATACTGACACGTTTGTTTTTGTTTTGCTAAGTTTCTTCGCTCAGACTTCAAAATATATTGTATTGCATAATTTTAAAACATTTCCATTATTTAACCCTTGATACGCTAATATCTCGAAAACCGGAAATGCCACCAAAAAATAAATTGCAGGTTTGAAATCAGCATAAATTTCTACGATAAGAACCGTTATAAATTTTACAATCGGAGACCATCAATTTTTTATCAAATTTTTAAGGTTAACCCCTTGTAAAATTTAAAAAAAAAATTAAAAATCAAAATATTTTATTTTCAACTTTTAAATATGTTTTTGAACGTACTTTTTCCCGCTGATTCCAAATCTGAAAATCATTTAAAAATATTTCCATTATTTAACTCTTGAAACGCTGATATCTCGAAAACCGGAAGTGCCACCAAAAAATAAATTGCATATTTGAAATCAGCATAAATTTCTACTATAAGAACCGTTATAAATTTTACAATCGGAGACCATCAATTTTTTATCAAATTTTTAAGGTTAACCCCTTGTAAAATTTTTAAAAAAATTCAAAAATTAAATTATTCTTTTTCCAACTTTTAAATATGTTTTTAAACGTACTTTTTCCCACTGATTCCAAATCTGAAAATCATCTTAAAATATTTCCATTATTTAACTCTTGAAACGCTGATATCTCGAAAACCGGAAGTGCCACCAAAAAATAAATTGCATATTTGAAATCAGCATAAATTTCTACTATAAGAACCGTTATAAATTTTACAATCAAAGACCATCAATTTTTTATCAAATTTTTAAGGTTAACCCCTTGTAAAATTTTTAAAAAAATTTAAAAATTAAATATTTTTTTTTCCAACTTTTAAATAGGTTTTTAAACGTACTTTTTCCCGCTGATTCCAAATCTGAAAATCATCTCAAAATATTTCCATTATTTAACTCTTGAAACGCTGATATCTCGAAAACCGGAAGTGCCACCAAAAAATAAATTGCATATTTGAAATCAGCATAAATTTCTACTATAAGAACCGTTATAAATTTTACAATCAAAGACCATCAATTTTTTATCAAATTTTTAAGGTTAACCCCTTGTAAAATTTTTAAAAAAATTCAAAAATTAAAATATTCTTTTTCCATCTTTTAAATATGTTTTTAAACGTACTTTTTCCCGCTGATTCCAAATCTGAAAATCATTTAAAAATATTTCCATTATTTAACTCTTGAAACGCTGATATCTCGAAAACCGGAAGTGCCACCAAAAAATAAATTGCAGATTTGAAATCAGCATAAAACTTTACGATAAGAACCGTTATAAATTTTACAATCGGAGACCATCAATTTTTTATCAAATTTTTAAGGTTAACCCCTTGTAAAATTTTTAAAATAATTTAAAAATTAAAATATTTTATTTTCAATTTTTAAATATGTTTTTGAACGTACTTTTTCCCGCTGATTCCAAATCTGAAAACCATTTTAAAATATTTCCATTATTTAATCCTTGAAACGGTAATATCTCGAAAACCGGAAGTGCCACCAAAAAATAAATTGCAGATTTGGAAGCAGGATAATTTTTTACGATAAGAACCGTTATAAATTTTACAATCGGAGACCATCAATTTTTTATCAAATTTTTAAGGTTAACCCCTTGTAAAATTTTTAAAAAAATTTAAAAATTAAAATATTTTATTTTCAATTTTTAAATATGTTTTTGAACGTACTTTTTCCCGCTGATTCCAAATCTGGAAACCATTTTAAAATATTTCCATTATTTAACTCTTGAAACGCTGATATCTCGAAAACCGGAAGTGCCACCAAAAAATAAATTGCATATTTGAAATCAGCATAAAACTTTACGATAAGAACCGTTATAAATTTTACAATCGGAGACCATCAATTTTTTTTCAAATTTTAAAGGTTAACAGCTTGTAAAATTTAAAATATTTGAAAATTTTTAAATTTGATTGGGATTGAGATAATAGAGCGTAGAAAATTCGGACCTTGCACAAAGCTATTTATATTTATATATGATATTCTTTATATAAGGTTCATCAGAATCAGTGTTGGTGCCTTCTAAACCCCTAACTAAATACAAAATATATCTATCAACTAAAAACGCAACCTCAATCTGTCTTCTTACAGTCTAACCAACTCAGCAAGTTGTATTGTAAGTAATCAGAAAGTGATGTTAGGTTTAAATTTGTTCTACTTCATTCCACATAGATTTGTAAAAGAAAGAAATAAAGAAGTATCTTGGGGTATGGTTTAGGGAGTTGGGAGTAGAGAAGAGTAATGGGCGCATTGGATGAACTATAGAGTGTCTTGGACTTAGATTGTATGTATTTGTGGATATGGATATCGCGTAATCGAATTCGCTGTAAATCAAAAGCACTCTATCAATAAGCAACATACATGGTCATAAGGACAAGCAGACTGCCTTCAAACGGGGAGAATGTGGGGAGCGGGGGGAGGTATGTAAATGTATGTAATATGGATCTCAGACTAGAACAGGCTTCGTTTTATTACGATACATCTGACGGTCGGTAGTTGTGCGGTCCAGCGTTCTGACACTGGAAAGGACGAAGCAGTTCGAATATTTGCGTTTATTTCAAACCTGCGATTCAACCCTAGATGGCTGTGACTGATAGAAACTAAAATATAAGCTCGTTCTGATTATAAAGTGTGCTAATGCCGAAACAACTCCAATACGCCAGAAGTGTGAGCAGGCGTGGTTCAGTTGCTATGTGATTTGTGACAACAATCACCTGTAAAGATCAAGTATGTTCCAGTGTAAGATCAACCTTATAGAGAATGTATATATTGACTATTAAATAAATCATTTTTTCCCATTAATCAATAAATAAAACAACGGGAGATGTTAAATCGACACAGGCGGTCGTTTTATATCTTTTAAATAATTTATAAAACACATTAATTGGTATTGTATTAATTTAGTATAATTTGATAGAATAGTCATTAATTATAAGCGTACAAATTATAGACTTTTAAAATAATTTGTATTTAAATTGTTATAGCTTAGTACAATTAAAACACTTCTAGCTACCAGCATGAAACTTGCCACGTTTGTTACTTATGATGTAGTGATTTAAAAAATTGTGGGAAATTTTGTACTCTATAAAATTGGTCACAGAATCCACTAAAAACGTTTTTGACCTTCATTTTTCTAAGAAAGTGGCGCACGTGAATTTTCTGGATTCAAAAACTATTCTCAGGTTTTTCGGGGTTTCAGAAATCGCGCAGTTTTAAATATGTCCTCATTATTAGATGGTATTCCAGCTTTCATGACGTGTAAATATACACTAACGTTGATTTATACGAGTTACTAATATTATTACTCTCCAAACTTTCTCTAGTATCTTCTACTGTAATTAATATCTAGTAAGAAACTTTTAGTTTTCGTGATGGCGCCGCAAAATGCATATCTATGGCAAAATTTGTCACCCCTTCTGAAATATTTGTGTGGTTTTTGAACAGAGGTGTACCACGGTATCAGGTACCGCGATTATTAGGGGAGTCGCTGTGTTATATGCCACACGTTACAAATTAATACATACGCATTAAGATTTATGGGGTGCACACGTGGCAGGAATTTTATGGGACAACTACTGTATTAATTTGTTTTATGACGAAACTATTACCAGTGTAAATAAAAATATAACTGTGACTTATAGGGAAATAATTGTTGGATAATAAATTAAATAAAATTACAACATTTTAGAGAAATGGGCCAAATAGTCCAAATAGTGGGACAGTTCCAAAGTGAATATTGGACTAGCAAGGAATGTAATTTACCTGGGCAAGTGTTATGAGTACCTAACTATTACACTGCTGAACTAACTAATCTCAGGATTACCTGACCTGTGCCTTATACGATATTTTTATAGTTGAGCAAGCCTTATGGGTATCTGGCTAGGACCCTTTCGGGACAACCATGGTCAGGTAAATCTGAGTACTAGCTGTAGCTCGACTGTTTGAAACCGTTCTTAAGAAGTAAGAAACATATATGGGTAGAACCACGGAGGAGTTATAGTCAGAAATAATTTAAAAAAATATATATAGGGTCATATGATATTTCTTTAGTTGGGCAAATCATATGAGTACTCGATTAGAACTTTTGACCGAGATAGGGTAACGTGTAACGGATAGTAACGTGTGATGAAAAATTCGGATTTCTAAACAACAAGAATATCAAGGATGATGAAACGTTAGTTGTAAATAATTGTAGTGGTTATAGTCACTTAATCATTGGGTAGAAAAGAATCAAGTCTTCGAACCACCTCCCTCCATTTCCCCTTACTCTCCACACCCCCTAATCCACTACTAGATAGACTTTACATGCGGTAGATTTTAATTGAGTCTGGTATTTCACTATGTTTTTGTATAAAGGGGATGAAAAACAACCTTTAAGGGTAGCAAGAAATGAAATTAAACATATTGTAAAGTTCTCTCATGGTTCTTCTATTCTACACAAGTTCCCCTCTTCCTTCACTTCACACCCTCTGTTACCATCTCTCTGAACTACGTACGAAAACTATGATAATGTGAATTAATTTTTTTGTACGTGTTAAGTTATTTTAATTGAATGAAATGAAATTTTAACAAAAAATAAATGGATTTTGTTCTAATAGTAAAAAGTTTTTATATGTCTGATGCAAACTACGTATTTGTCGCAGAAAACTGAAAATAAAAGAGTGCACGCGTTTACAATTAACAGCCAAAGAGGAGGCTGTTTCTCAAAGTAACAGATAAGGTTTCTCAAATAATTTTACTGTTATATGTAACTCCCATGTATTAGTTATATAATAAATTTGACAAAATTGAAATGGTGTTAATATTTTACTTTTTATTCAAAAAACAAATCAGTCAGTTCTTATTGATACACTGAATTTCAAAGTATTTTGAAGATGTTACACTTCAGAAGTGGGCTTACATATGTGTACATTTATATATTTATATGTATATGTATGTAATCACAGAGGGAGGCGCTAGAATAAGTATTTCCTTGTGACGTAATAGTTTACTAATTAATGGTAACATGATAAACATTCTACATATTACAACTTTTTTTACTTAGAACTTTTTGTCTCAAATTCGTACATCTTAAGAAAGGAAACTGCAAACTGAAGCTTTACAAGGTAACGAACAAGATGAGGGTACGTAGCGGGAGAGGGGGTGTACGCCTTAACTACACCAGCAAGATGCATACAACACCATCAACGAACCGAACCTTACTACTTACTACAAAAACAAGTACATTGTATTTTTAATTATAAAATTTTAATTCTAATTTTAATTTATATTAAATCTTAAATTAATCTTCTTTCGTGGACTTAAATAAATTACTTTATATTTGTTTTATACATGTTTTCAATTTAAAATATATTATAAAATGTACAACTAGTTTAGTTTATTGTTTACAGTTGGCAATGGAAGATGAAACATGAAACCGTAACGCGGAATTCGTCACGGTAACAATGTGTTGCTAAGTGAGTGATTATTGTCAATCTAGTTTTGAAGTGAAAGTTCTGTAATCATGTACGAACAAGTAAATTCATGAACACGTGAAACATGGAATTCGTCACGCAAGGGCAAAGTTTCACTTCAACAATAAGTAAACATGATATACACGATACACGAAAAATTAACACATTACACATTAAATATATATATTTATTTATATACGTAATATATTACGTAATTTTCAAAACGTAGGTATTTTTAATCTAAAAGGGTCTTATGTTATTATTGTTCATATATTTTAAAATACTTTAATCCTTAAACGATGTTTTATGACTATGCTAATCCGGAAAAAGGTAGATTTATTATTGAAAAAGCAGTAAAATAGATCACAAAACGTTTTATATTAAGTAAAAACGTTTACGTAAAAGTAACTTGTGTTATGTTAGAGAAACCTTTAATACACGTAAGTGTATTTACCGTAATATATATCATTTAGCAAAAACATGATATATTTGACAAAACGCCTTTAATATAGACAAGCAATCTTTAACGCACGCAATGCGGGTGGTCTGCTGTTAGAATTGAAGGGGTCTAGATATACAAGTATAGATTCCCTAGCAAACCAAACCAAAACTTCTCTACAAGTACAATATGTAACATAGTTTATGTTTCTTCCATATAATTAACAAGTGTTAGGGTTTAACCACATCATTATAATTATGGTTTATATATTATTTTACGTTAGAAACAAGACCCCACTAAATAAGCATGTCAACAGTTAAGTGTATACGAAATTGTATTGAACACGGGTAAGAAGTTGGTTCAAGAAGTTTAAAACATTAAAATATTTCAAAGTTGGATTTCGTGATCGGTGGTTAAGGATTTTAAAAATATGTCACTAATTTATCGTGCGCTATAAATATTATTGTTGTATTTATTTAAAAAAAGCTAAATTTAATGGGACATTCTTTAGATTCTATGCGTTTAACAATTTTAGTGTTAGATAATTTACTCAGTAAACATTTTGGAGTCACGTTGACATCATATTGAAGCTGCGTATGATTTCTTTGTCATGACAGAGTTCATTTGCAGTTCAGTTTCTCACTGTCGTCTATTTTATCGGCTACAAAAGGCAAAACCACTACACCTGTCGGAATACAAATGAAGATAAAGTTGATGCGAACTATAATTGAAGTGCACTAGTGATAGAAACGTCATAAAACAGGACGCACCACCAAATTGTTTTTTTCTTATATAAATTATTTCTCGGGTTTCCTAGGCACGTAGCCTTTTATCGCCCCTAAAAATATTCTGCTTTTTTTTATACTTTATACTCGTATCATGACAACAAGAATGATCTATTCATGGCTACTGCTGTTATAAATTTCTGTTTCTCAATCAAAAAGGCGGTGTTAACCGGAAGCGTCTGCGAATGAGTCGATTTTCCATTGGCTAAAAGTATGAGACGATTGTTGTTGCTAATCTCTCAAAAACTCAATTCCTTTCAGAATAAATCAGATTCAATGTTATCCTGAGCGTACTTCTGCAACCTGGTGTCCTAAGCAGCAGTCCTTTCAGCTTTAAAGAAAAATTACAGGTAGAATTCATCCAGGTATACCAGACGCATAAACGTTAAAATTTTCAACAATGTGGAATTAACCAATAGGCAAGCAAGACGAATTTCTTGATTTGTAATACGAAGAGGCTCAATGAAATTTTGCACACGATTAAAACTAGACACAATTTGCGGCAATTCGTTTATACAAATACAACTACCCAGTAAACATTTTGGAGAAAATTCTATTTCATTTCTATTACTTTTCATGAGTTTTTTGTCATGAACGCGTTTGTTTTCTATTCAGTCGTTCATAGGGAATGTCTCTTTCATGAGCTACAGACGGCACAACGACTGCTCACTATTGAATAAAAGCGACTCCTCTGACAGGTAGGGAATCAATTTGAACTAAAATTGATTTTTTGCGTGTTGATCCAACTTGTAAAACGTTAGAATTGAAATGTACGAGTTACTAGAACTTCACCTAGCCATTCTATTTCACCAAATGTTTACTGGGTAGATATTATACAATTTTAACTAGATTCATTCTTGTCTTGCTGGGTTCATCACGCCCAGGCCATCATCATTCAAGTGTTCAGTGTCTGCTCGTACCTCAAGTTAACGCCAGAGTTCAAGGTCATCAGATAACACGGTGCCATACCCAAAACTATGCGTTCCATATAATTACATATTCACACATACCCGTTTCTGTTACACAAATAACTGATTTACTTTTAATGACCTCCGCCAGGTGATCCTTGGCACTGATAAAATGAATCTACTTTATATATTATATATTTTTCTATTATGGAAAAAATTATATACATCCATATTAATGTATATTAAGATATATATCTAAAACAAGTAAGCATTAAAAATTATAACCTCAGAAATACGAGGGTTGTTTGAAAGTTAGCAGACCTCACATTATACGTTATGGTGATGATAAATAATTTTTCACTTTTACCTTAACCTAAACAAAATTTTAACCGAACAATTATTACACCACAGTGCATAAAAAAGGAGCTTGATTAAATCTATTGCAAGTCAAGCAAACATCATGAGCGAGTCATAACATTTTTATGAAATTTCGTTTCAAAAACCTGTAGTTAACCTTCTTCAAATAGTAACACTAATTAGTTTCCAAATGAAAGTTTGAACTGCAACTACAATCAAATTTTGAATGTGTTTTATTTCTGTTACTTATTGTACGGCAATCAATTACTACAGGGAGAAACGGTAAGGGTTTATTAGAGGGTGATGAAGGCGGGTGAAGTGATGGGGTGTTAGGGTAAAGAGGAAAGGGGAGAACAACGTACGAGCTGACGGACGTACGTGGTGGATTCGTAACACTAGTGATCATGGTATTGAAATTTAGATATAAAACATAGAACCGCTAAATTTATTATCTGATTGGGGCATGGTTGGGTAGGGTTGTAAGCTTAAGGGATAATAACCTTAAATTGCATTACTGGAAGCTTAAGATAGCAAAGAGAGGATGTGCTATTGAAAAAATGTTGCTTAAAGGATCAGGTCTTAATGCTACATTTTAAAGAGATCGAAAACCGCACTAAGTGAAGCCATGTCCTTTTTTAGGCAAGAGATATTTTTGATACACGTATTTTCTTTTGGGAAATGTTAGTCGAACGATCCACAAGTAATTGACACTCTTGAGGAAAGCACCCATCGATCAATTCGTGAAATAGAGAGAGTTAAATTATTTTCCATAAATCGGAAGACGTATTAAATTTGAATAGCAATTAGAAATGAAATCAATAGATGGTCCAATCAATAGAAGAACATTGTTTATCTGCTGCGTACATGAATTGCCCAATTCCTCAAAGAACCATAGCATTCCTTAGTAATTAATCTAAAGGATACTACAAATTCTATTGTTCTTCCTCAGCAAAATACATCTTAAATGAAATTCTTCAGAACCATCATCAATACAAGTTGACATTCTATACATCAGTAATAACTTCAATGATTCTTTGTGCAGGTGGAATTCCAGGATAGCTTGATTGGCTCCCTCATTTATATATATAGCTCTCTCACAACTCACACTCTATGGGTTATAGGCTATGGAGGAGTATGGGGTATGTATGGTATGGCAGAGGTATTATCCACCAAGCAGAGATATTTATATATGGTATACAGTATATTGTGTATATATATATACTATACACTACACTACAGTATTATACATAGAAATTCTCTGTGTTAAAACTAAATGAGTGGAACAACAATAACGAATTACAACAGCACACAGTAAACCCAGGACCGGCCCAAAATGGGTGCAAACGAAATATAACTCACTTTCCTCTGCTCTACTATGTCTTCTCTTCCCTCTTCCACATCCATTCCTTCTTGCCAATCATCGCTATGTCCGAATTTCTTATGTGGTCAAATGATTCAACCACATAACCTGTTTTTCCTTCACATCACTTCCTTTCCCGCTTAAGCCTCGCTGTCTACAGGTCTATTAATTCATGTGTATTTTGGAAATGTGGTACTAGGCATGGTACTAAATACGGTCCTGCCTAAATATATACTATATGTACAGTATATCTAGAATACCACATCATTCGAGTCTGGAGAGAACAAACACAACGCAATATGGTATAAAGTAAATTTGTGAAGCGTCAGCGATAAACCGGTAACCGAACCCGATGCCAATACCGAACCGAAGCCTATTATTGCGTGGATATTGTCCGATGGTTATCTGAAGATTATAAAATGCGTGTGATCCCTAATTGCCGATCGCCGAACCGTGGTAATCAATTCCCAATAATGTTTATTATTTTCTAGTAGTTATATGGTAGTCATATGAAAATTGATTTCTTGTTCACGTCCGAAATTATGGAAGGTCACACTATGTTCTTAGGGATAGGGAACTAGTATTTATGCAAGGATCTTTAATTGAAATATATAACCAGCTTCAAGCGGAAACAAGAGGTGTGAAATATCAGAAGTGGGAAAACTTAAATGAGCAATATATACCACAAGAAATACTGTCAATATGGGGTTTGGATCATTTTCAAGCGACCATAGCACTCGTGTTCATTTTATTTTTTTAATAGTAAATAAACTTGTTGATGTTTATGAATGAATGTACTGTACATACAATGCCAGTACTTGTATACTTAACATTCTATTCCATTTAGAACAATACAAATTGCAAATAGTTTGTTCTGTCCCGTGTTTTATCTGCATCAGGCAACACTATTCACTATTCCAGTATTATGTTTTAATTTAACTGTAATTGCTGTTACATATTGTTAATTATTCAAATGAATTAATATGTATAAACATTAATTATCTGTGCTAAAGGCTGGAACTGGGACTGAAATTGGAGCTGGAGCTGGAGAATCTATTTACAACAATTACCACTAGGCAACCCTATTTCTATTATATAATCGTGTATGTATAGTGGAAGTATTGGTGAATAGCGATGGGTGTGGGAGTGTATGGTGTGTGGTGTACGTTGGAATGAGGTGCGGTTGGCATCCCTAAAATTGACTGATATTAACATTAGTGCCAATCATACGTTCATACGTTAATGAAAAGACAGATGGCATGCCACCAACAAACTTGCCAGTTGCCATTCAATATTATGGCTTCATGGAATAATATTCGACATACGAGTATATAAATATTAATTGACAGCATATATATTAATTTGCATATATATATATATATATATATATATATATATATATATATATATATATATATATATCCCAGTAAACAGTTTGGTGAAGAGTCCTGTTTTGTGACGTTTCGTTGTGAAGTTCGCATCAAATTTTTGGAGTAGAGTAGTTTCGCCATTTGTACCCGATAAAATAGACATTTCATATGAACGGCTATGAAAAACTGAACTCTGTCATGACTGAATATGATGACGAAGATATTTCTAGGTAAGGATTTAGAATCGCCATCCAAGTACTAGGTATATGTTCAATAAAATAACCCTTGTATCATAGAAAACCTAACTTTAGTATTAAAAGGTACTAGCAGCTTTCGATTCCCCATGCACGATAATCTTCAGGTAATACAAATTACATTCTCAACTCTTATCAATATTGGTCAATACGTTAAAACATTGCAAGTCGGAATTAATACAAAATAACTTGTTACAGTGAAGTTATATCAAAGAATTATGATATATATATATATATATATATATATATATATATATATATATATATATATATATATATATATATATATATAGCCTAGTAATATTTAATCTAAATAGGTATTTTATATATTATTTTATTGCTACATACTTTAAAGAAACTATAGCTATTTAGAAGGTGTTCCTAAGCAGTTTTATAGGTATACTAATGTGTAAAAAGGTCACAGAACGTTTTATATTATGTAAAATCGTTTAACAAATAGTTTTTGTTATATTAGATAAACCTTTAATACACGTAAATGTGTTTAGCATTTTCTATATTCGGCTCACCTAGTACTTGCAATATTTCAATGAGTTTGGCAACCCCTGCATTAGAACACGAACACCAAAACCTAAATTAATAAACAATATTATTTTAATATGAACATTATGTATATCCTATGTATGTACATTAGATATACACTTCGATATCAATAGACTGACTGACTGACTGACTGACAATGCGAGTGGAGTACAGCATCACTACGATGTACGATTACGTATTATTAATATAGATCGTACAAACCGTCATTCCACATGAAATATAATTAATTTATAATTAATTAATATATCAAAACACACGTGTATGACATTGGCGGATTATAGTGGATTTAAACTTAAGCAGCTATTTCCAATACCCCATCACCAACACCCATACCACCACCACCATAATATGAGAATTACCGTATCACGCGGTTCTAATCATGTAATATACATTTTAATTGGTTGATGACGCTACACGCGTTGTGTATACATGTATACATGTATATAATACACATACCTATACTCGAATATGTTTATTAAAATATTATAGAAATATATTGTAATTAGCTTGTCGTAATTGATGCCACGGGAGTAATCCCAGTTGGTTTCATTCACCCATTCCTATTACTATACATCTATATATATATATATATATTTAATTCGCTTTATGCATTGTTTTGAAAAGTATTTTATAATTTTAATTAAAGTATTACATAACTTAAATATTATATAAATTATTTTATGTAACATAAATCTATGAATATTTTAACACACATTAATGTTGTTATTTATGTTTATTTTACATATCAGTAACATCGTATTTTTACTATATAAATACCCGCTAAACACTTGTTAAACGTATTATTAACGAAATGTTTTTTACCTAAGATTAGATTTTATTATTTACCGAAATTTAACATAACTTTCCAAGTAAACAATTTGGTGGAGTGCCTTGTTTGGTAACGTTTCTATCACTGTAGCACTTTAATTATAGTTCGCATCAACTTTACCTTCATTTGTATTCCGACAGGTGGAGTGGTTTCACCATTTGTAGTCGATAAAATAGACATTTTATATGAACGACTGAACTGTAAATGAATTCTTTCATAAAGATCTTAAATAAAGAGTAAGACGGATCCCGTATCTTGGAGCAGACATATGTAGCCTAATTTATAAAATATAGGGCTTTGCAAAATCGTCAGAAATGAACAGCCTAAGTCATAACAACATTTACAAGTCTTCTGACGTCATTTTGTAAGTGATTCATTATAACTATAATTTTGTTAAACAACATATTTTATAGCACGTGATCTGACACATACGTGTATATCAAAATCATAATATTTCATGAACAGAACAATATATAAATACACACTTAGATTACAAGCAGCTAAGTAACTACACAAAAAAACTAGTTAGAAAAATGAGGACCAATTTTCACAAACCTAAGAACACGTGACACTTTTGTATCCGATTGTACCCAGGGGTAGTCGTTACAGTATTTATTTGGAAACACGAAAAGGGCATGATTCGAATAGACAATTGTGTGTGAATTAGATAGTTTTGGTAGCGAAGTCTATCAAAGACACACACACATACACACAGAGACAGATAGATAGATATAGATATATACATATACTCCTACACAATACCTATACACAGAAAATACTCAAGCGTGTAAAGCTCCTTCACAATTACTCAGTTCAGAAACACATTAATATTTAATTAGTTTGCAAAAGTATATTAGAATTTTATAGCTTTATTGTAAAAGAGAGCTTTTGTAAAAGCTTCTTTGTTTTATTAACTTTAAAGCTCAGAAATGGAAATAAACATATTGTATTCATTTTACAATTAATATGCTGTCTGAAAATCAAGGGTTAGGGCTACACTCCTTAGCTAAAGAAGCTTTATGGTGTTGATAGTTCGTTAAACGCACGTCTTAGACGAATTATTTAAAAAATAATTTTATTTAAGGGGAGGTAAGGTTTCAAATTTATTTATATTATTGTACAACATATTAAGTTTATTGTGTAAAAATTTGAAGTCGATTGGAGTAAAACTGTCGGAAATATAGAGTTTTAAGTCTTCACCTCTCTGGTCTACTTTCGTGTTACTTTGAAACTTTTAGCTTAAAATCTACTGGACCGATTCTTTTGAAATTTTGCAAATATACACTTAGCCAGTAGTTCAAACTCTTGCTGTATGGTCGCAGCACTCACACAACTAGGTATTATTTGATATTAAGTGTACCCACCCACCTCTCTCCTCCTCCCACCGCACCCGCACTGCTTGTACCAGTACTTACTCCTTTCCCAATGTTACACTATTCCTTCTGAAAACCCAATCCCTCACTCCCATTTCTTAACAAATAAAGAGCATGCTTTGATAGGCTTGGCGTGTACGGTAGTCAGAGAGTAAGAGAGAGAGAGAGATTGGGGGAGTGGGTGAATTAAGACTGTAGAATACAAGACCAAGGGACGGGTAGTTAGGTTCGTAGAGATTTGTCTTTAACAACTTGTTAGAAATTCTAATTGATTTGAATTTGTCGTCGTGGGTTCCCTTTACTGTTAGTCCTTGGTCCTTAGTCCTTACAGATCTCTAAGTTCTTATTCTTGGTTTGTTCTATTTTCAGGGTGTCTTACGGTATACTATATTTATCTGGGCTACGTTTTAAGCTTAGTACTATTTATCTTTTAAATTTTCTTTTAACCAAATAATATTACATTTTATTTGCTTTTTGGTATTGTATTTTATTTTATAAGAGATTTTGAATTTTCTATTATTTGTCTTCTTAATTGTTTTTGATTTCATTTCTGGATTACTTATTTAAATTTTATTTTAATACATCTATATTATAAAGAAGAAAATATACGTACAACAGATTATATAATATTCATTCTATAACTGTTCAAAGTAGGTAACAATATTTATCATGTTAGTATGTAGTAAATATGATATAGCAGCTACATAAAATGTATGTAACATATAGATTATTTCACACAAATTGAACAAATAAAAAAAGCTCACAATTTTGAATTTTATTTTTCATATTTCAATCATCTATTTAAAGGCAGTAATTAATCTAAAGACATTTCTAGCGCTAAAACTACAATTCAAACTTTTAATTGCTATATCTTCGTCAATATTTAGATATTTAATAAAATAGACACGCCAATTGAAAAATCAACCACTAAAAAATGAGGACACAAGCCCATTAACTAAAATAATAATATTACATTTCTTAAGCAATTCAAGTATATTTGTACTTTGTTTCCACAGTAGATGTCTGTACAGTTGTAGATAGATTTACTTGTATTTGTACATATCAGAAGTGGGATTTGAAATCGATTAAGTTATCGGTGATTCCCCTACTTTAACGTGACGAAACTAGAGTCAATTATCCAGCTTACTTTGAATGCAAATTTAAGACAAACTAAGTCATTCAAAATAAGGAAATAACGTTAAGTCTAAAGACAAGAAGTTTTCTAACTAATAGCAACACATCACCACTGTATAAATGTAAAGCAATTAATGTGGTATAGCCCTGTATTAAGTCCTGTACCTATTTTGAACATAAACACATACCGTTCCTAAGAACTAAAGGAAGAAAGGTAGGTCGCAATCAACCGTGATTAGATTACTAACTTCAATTTAATTAGAAGTGTCGTATTTGTATGCATTAATGAAAATTCATTTCCTTTGCGTTACGATGATTTATCTTATGTACCCTTAAAGTTAACACACACATACACACTTATATACAATGTCTGTCACCATTCGAAATGATTTCATTTAATATTCAAAATAGAAACTGACAGTTAAACATTCAAATTTTAATATAAAGAATATTTCTATTCGTAAAATAATTAGGAAAGGTCTTTGAAGTTAATATTAGTATTCTAGGAAATTAGGGTAAGATTCTTAATGATTTGTAAATTTAAACCCAAATTTCCTTTGAGTTTAATATCATTGTACATCGATAGTAAATTAAATAAAGACATTCAGTAATAAAGTTCGGTTCCAAATAGTCTTAACTGTAAACAAACGTATCATACTATAAGTATTGACATTTACAATTAATAATTGTATTCATTTTCTTTGATTATATAAATGATTTATGTCATTTTATGCGCCTGCAACTCAACGTATATGCAAACCTTTTAACATCTGTATTAAACCGCTTAGGTAAGCTTTTATTCATACAATATTTTGTCCAAGTCAGCATAAATAACAGCTTTCTGTAAGCTCTCATATTATGCTATCAGAACATGAACTCGATCTCAATATTAAGAAATAAATTTAAAGTTAAATAGAGGATCAATTTTAAAATAAATTACTTTTAATTAGTAGCGCACTACCACAGATCTATTTTATACGCCTCTGTCGTGGAACCAGAAGCAATGGGCTTGTGTCCTCATTTTTTAGTGGTCGATTTTTTAATTGTTGATTGATGTTAATAAATGTGTATTGGCGTGTCTATTTTATTAAATATTTAAATGTTGACGGAGATATAGCAATTAAAAGTTTGAATTGTAGTTTTAGCGTTAGAAATGGTCGGCCATATTTGTATGACATGAAATGCATTTTAACGTCAGTTATTTGTTGAGTAGGTTAGTGCTGTGGTAATGTTTTGTAGCTGTTGATAGTCAAAATAATCAAGTCATGTCAAAGAATAATAAGTTTTTATTTTATTTAACCCTGATACGGCAGACATAATATTGAAATTTTATTGTTCCTTGAAATAG
Source organism: Panorpa germanica (assembly GCA_963678705.1). Lineage (NCBI taxonomy): Eukaryota > Metazoa > Arthropoda > Insecta > Mecoptera > Panorpidae > Panorpa > Panorpa germanica. The sequence continues at coordinate 28,078,770 of OY783205.1, read as the reverse complement.
CTGTAAATAATATTTGATATTTTGATACATAAATACATATAGCAGAGATTTATGAGCTGTAAGGTTGGCAGCAGTTGTGATGTCATTATTTTATATTCCCCGTACGAGATAGACTTAAATACGAATTCTTTTACAATCATGCAGTGTACAACTGAATATGAGATTTTGCAAAAAATAAAACGAGTGGGTCGTTACTTAAATAAATAAAAATTCAGAGCCTTGGGCTTGTTCTAAGTCTGTCACTGCTTATACCATAAAAACAATCTAATATAATCATGTAATCTCATCATCAAAACAAAACCACAATAAAAACCATTTCCGCTAACTGTAGGCATGTGTTCACTGATAATTTTTTAATTGCACGTCATTAACTTCCCTATTGAAAGTATATTAACTTACATACTGACAGTTTATACATGTTAAATAAAATAAAATCTTACCTTACAGTTCTAAGAGAAGGTCTGCTCCTCTAGATGTAGAATTAGTAAATTGTTTGTCTTCTAGTGCTGTTGAAAGAAACATATAAATTGGTAAGTGTTAGAAAAAGAAAAGTATATACGCAAAAAATATTGTTAACATCAAAACATCAAACAAACCTAACATAATCGTGCAACTAGCATGCCTTATTGCTACACTATATTTGCCAATAATTATTTACACAAACACACATCTAATTTAGAAAAATATGTATAAATAAATTTTTAATAAAGAGTAATATTTGCATTGCAACAGTGTCCTACTTATACAATTAATAAATTTAACCAAATTAATGAATTAGCAATTGTCAAAGCGTTCTTAACCTGAAAAACTCTGTTAATTACTTTACTCTATTAATAATTAATAACTTTTTAAAGTTTTTAATAAATTATAAATATTTTAATTATGATACAACTGCTGACATCTATGCATTGTTAGATTAGAAGAGCATCAAATCTTCGCACTAAAAATAGAGTGGTTTGAATCTCGGAATATATTATCTAAATGTTGAACCTAGTTCGGCAAAAAGATAAGTAACCCAGGAGTTTATATAAGATACAAGAACATCCATTCAGCATTTACTATAATGCACCTAGCTGTAACTCCTTGCAAGTAATAAGACTCAGCACCAGAGTGTATTTAGCTGGACTCCATAAATGCATACAAAATTTTTCGACTTGTATGTAAGAATTAAACAAATTTTTGTAAATTTATATTTATTTTATGCAAAAAACGATGTCAAGGTACATAACAATAACTTAAAAGTGAAAATAATTACAACAATTAAAATAATATTATTTTTACAAATATTTATTATCAGAAACTACTACTACTAAAGATAAATCACTCAACATTTAGTTAAATGCATACGGAGAACTTTAATTAGACATATGTTTTTATCAATCCACTTATTACTTTATTACAATTTTTTTTATTATTTGATGTCCAATAATTTAAATCTGTTTTTATTTTCAATAATATTATCTTAAGGCCACGTGTACTAATAACGTGTAAAATGAAAATTTAATTTAATTAAATTCATGAATCTGTTTTTAAGAAAATTTAGAACACAATGTTAAAACATTTTATTTTGAAATATATTATTAATATATGTTTCAGTCAGTTTATATTTAACTCACAATTAATCTTTAGTAAAATGACAAAAACAAAATATTATTTTACTGTTGTACTACGTTTTCCTTTTACTACAACTGGTCTATTTTTAATTGTACCTTTTCGACGCCGACTCGTCTGAAAATATAACAAATTAAAAAATCATTCAAATAAAAAGAGAAATGATAAAATAATTTTAAAATACCTTTTTTGACAAAAACTCTTTAGTTTTTAATATTCGACTAGCGCTGGGGATAGCAGGTCTATTGAACTCCTGGGGTTTCTTGACTCGATAAACTCGCACCAGCCAGTGTTCAGTGGTATAAGCTTCTTCTAAATATTCTAAATTAAAGTCCTTATTTCCAATGACTGCGTTTCTTGTACGATCAAATCCTGCTTGTCCACGGTAATCCAATTTCAATTCTCCAAAACGATAGTAACTTAATTTGTACATCAAAGAATTTAATAAAGCTGGTGCACCCTCTGCATCAACTCGGAATTCTCCACGCTCTGTGAAATAGTCGCTTTCTCTAATATCTTTAGGATGTTCTCCTTCCGCTATACGAACCATCCACAAGAACTTATTAATATCGTCACCGGAATAACCAATCACACCTGGAATTTATAATTATTTTAATAACATGGTAGTTTACATTATGATTAGTAAAAATAAATATAGCACTAGCATTTGTGTTATTTCAGTCTTATCAAGAATATTATCGCATGTGTACATTAATAAATAAAAAACAAACAAAGATGTTTAATTCACCTCCAAAAATAACAAGAACATAATCCACATCTAAGGAAGTCATAATTTCGTAGGCCTTAGGCTCCGTGGAAGACATCGCTTTGCCTACAAGAGCGATGTGACTATTATTCCACGTATTATTGTCAACTAGCGTTGTTCTATTTGCCATTCCCGCTATCTGATATCCATAATCCCACCAAGACATAACTCTAGCATCATCTGCGGTATTTTGTGACAACCAATAATATGCTTCACGGAAATCATCCAGAATTTGGCGAGAACTAAAATATTATAATGTAAATATAAAAATGTATAAAATGTATATATTAAAAATTAAATTAATAAAAGTACTAACCCATCACCGCTGTAGGAGGCCAGCACAATTGATGGACTGGAATATGCATTACTTGTAACCCAAGTACAATGTACTGCAAACATCATCAGCAGCATAAGAATTGCTACAATTACAACGCTTCTTAAATTCGCTCCAAGTCCTGTAGGTTCGTGTCCTGATTCATGTTTGATTTTACGAACGTTTCCAGCTTTGTCGTATTGAGTTGCAGTATTTGTGTCCTGTGCATCATTCTCACTTGCAGGAGTTTCGTCTTCTCGAAGGAATAAGTCTAACAAGCATGAGAATGCTACTCCAGATAACATACAAACAACTGGTGTTAATGTCAACATTAATCTTACCATTACACCGGCAAAATAAACAGCACTTAAAGCATACAGCACAACGAAAACTCGCTCATCATTAATGTTTTTAATGCAATACCATAGACCGACTGGGAAAGTACAAACTAAAACGTGCAAATCGAAAAAGAAAGAGAACCAGGTTGTCGGTTGATGTTCTGAGACAGAAGCAATAATAGGAATATGTATCTTTGCATATCCTGTGTCCCAAAGGGAGTAAAACCGACCACTCCATGGAGCAACTACTCCTGAAAGAGTTAATAATACAACTCCTAAGAAAACAATTCCAGCCGCTAAAAGACCGCCAACTATGAACAACTTTCTGAATTCTGATTTAGATAAAACGGTTTGCATGTATTTTAAAGCTGATACAGCCATCAAAAGTACAAAGACACCTCCTGCAGCCATATGTTCACTAGTACGAATTGGTTGGAAACCAACAAATGGTATTTGCATGGAGAACAACAGTCCTAGAATATAGAACGTTGTATAACTTGTAAATAATCTAGCTGAATATCGACCCATTAATAATAACACAAATACATGTAAAGGTACTAAGTTAATAATGAAAACATAGCCTCCCCAAGCAGATACCATATAAAAGTATGATAAAGCTGCCATTGCAGCCCAGAAAACTGATCCAGTTTTAACAGACTTAATCCAGAGGTAGTATGTAAACTGCAAAGCAAAAATTGCAATTCCTTCATTGTCATAAGATCCGGCCACTGAGCGACTGATATAACCAGGTACTATGGCAATAAAGCAAGCTGCAAATAGACCAGCTCCTGCCGACCAGAGTTCTTTGGTTAAGAGGTATGTGGAAATTGCAGTAAGTCCGCTGAAAGTATAATAAAACGTTTAGAAACAAATTATGCACAAATATTGTAATCGTGAATTTATAATGACCTGAAAGTTGGAGCAAGAAATACACAAATATCTCTTATATGCACTGGAATGTTCAATGAATGTAGAATCCAATGTATACCTCCTGATGTTATCATTAAACCCGGGTATACTGTTCCTCCAACAATACGCCCAAGAGGATACCAGGCACGTTCATCAAACCAATTGAGGAAGTTGTAAAAGCCATGTTGTACCATGTACGCGGTAGCTCGATAATTAAACCTAAGTAATAAAAATTATTGTTATGAAATGATTATGTAAAACATCATTTTGTTTATCTGATTTGACGTGCTTGACAGGTAAGTAATAAGTGAAAAGTTATTGTAATGATTAATTAGCATATTCTGTATTTAGAATGCAGATCAATATATTAATTTTTATCGTAATACTTATGGATATATGATAAATCATTGCTTGGATGTGGTAAGCGTGTTCCTATTTTCAAACACTATAAATAATTTATCAAACTGTTGATACCTATAAATTCATTTTTGCATATCTTTGATGATATACAATCTTATGTAAATAAGTAACTATTTCTGTGCTTATAATATTTCACTTACTACTTTTAAATAGAAACCGGTGACTTACCATGGATCAAATTCATGTATTATACTTTCAAATCTAATGACTGCAAATAAGCGAGAAGAAAATCCAGAAATCCATGCCAACAAAAGTACTGTAAATGTTATTAAACTTCCTAAACCTGCAGCACTTTTTATTTTAGATTTCTGTTGTGGTTGTGATTTTGCTATTGCATGATTAACCATTTTATATTTTTTCGGTAGCCAATTTTATGGCTTACCGGTAATTTATAAAATTTAATGTATTTTACAACACATCTGCGCTAAGTACACAATACCACGACACAACTTCACGAAACACGACTACAAATGTTGAAATGACACGTAGACTGGGTAGACTCGCACCCCGGTTGCGGTCGTTCACGAAGCTCAAAAGTGTATTGCCACATGTAAATGGTCCGATGCGATTACATAAATTATTCGCGGCGCCGGCTAATTTCAATTTTGTAAATAAAATATACTTATGTAGTATAATTAATTTAATATTAAATTCTGAAATCAAAGGACAATTAATTACTCAAATATTCAATCTCTTGTTTATATATATATTAGATATTGTATTGTTCGTCAAAATAAGTTTCACATTTCTATGTCAGAAAGGAAATCATTTATAGGATATATAGGAAAACAATGTTTATTTTCATATATCATGTATAAAATAATGTAAATAAATACATTTAAGAATTGCGAACTTATTAAAATTATAACAAATTTACAAAAATATATTGGTTATTGATTGGGAAAGTATCTTACATCTTTTTCATAAAGTTGTTCCATTATATCCAAAATTTTAGTATCTGGAAAACGCTCCACAAAACTTTTGATTAATCCCATTGCAGAGCAATCATAAGTCGTCAATGTAACATTGGTTTTGTCGCTAGTTACTTCGGTATTCGGTTGAACAAACATTGCCCTGGGTTTCTTTTTGGCAAGAATAATGTCCCTCCATGACAAAAACTTGTAAGGTCCATCATCTTTCACTTCGCTATAATAATTATACATTTTTTCCATCTCAGTATAATTAGCTGTAGCTTTGTAAGTTTGCAGTTTCACTAGAAAATCGTGAATTGCCTTCTTACCATCAGTAGCAATTTTAGTACGGTCGAAAGTAATAAGGAAATCTTTTCCATCATCCTTTTCTTCAATTTTTAATATGCCATTTCCGTTTTCTAACAATACTCTTGCTATAACAAATCTAGCTCTGGAATGAGCTTGACCCCAAACTTTCTCTTTTGGATTGTACATCTCAGTTGCTCTGCCAAAGCCGGCATAAACCATACCCAGCCAGTTGGAGTAAATTATTTCTTCAGCATCTGCACCTTCATATCCAAAAATTTTAAGAACTGAAGGTTCCAGACACAGGAACAATCCAATAGAATCAGCTCTACATTCTTCCAGAGATGAGCCGATTGCTTTAAACACAGAGCCGAATGTTTCTCCAGGCTGGTACCAAGATTCAATGGGTTTGCCAGTCAGGGGATTTATAACCGATTTGGAGTCGAAATTGAAGGAACCGTCAGCATTCTGCATAAATAATTTTCCACTTCCATGACCAAGCAATTCATGAAGGCCAACTTGAACCTAGCATTAAAAAATATTTGAATATAAAGCGAATACGTGTTTGTGTAATTTTAAGTTCAGATGTTACGAACAAAATGGGAAACATACGTTAAACGATTTACCACGCCAGTTGTCCAAGCACTCGTTATCCTTCTCGCTTATAAACGGAGCTAAGTCAGTAGATTTGACTGCAAAAGATGAAGTCAAAACATTTCCAAGTGTAACATTCTTGAAACCCTCAGTTTGTCGAATATCGTCATCTAAAAGAAATTTAAAATATAATATTTCTGAATTTACGTTTACCGTAAAATAAATTAAAAAACTTACAGTTAGGAATGTTGATTCCAAGGGGTATGCCGCTTCCAGCAAAAGTAAGAACCTCTAAAGAAGTATAATCAGGGGCCAAAAATTTGTCCTTTTCAAGATCTTTTCCCCAAGGCAAAATAGTTAATAAGTCTTCAGCTTTATTAACAAGCTCTTGAAATTTCTTAGAAGTTTCTTTATTGACCATAGCAACAAAACCTTCAAATTCTCCTCTAACTCCAACTGGATCTCTGTATGTTTCAATAAATCCAATATATGTTTCAACCATAGGTCCTAGATTTTTAATCCATGCTCTTGATCCATCCTTATGATCATTTATATTTCCAGTTTCAAAATGTTGAATGTAATATTTTAACATATCCCTTTCATAGTCATTTGCGCAATGTTTTTGTGCTTCGGCTAAATTTTCATTAACGTATTTTAGCACCGGGCTATAGTCGCCTCTAGTGACTTGGAATAAGCAATTTTTATATTCTTCCGGTTCTATAGTTGGAGCACCAGGTCCTTCCTTGGAGGAGGGTAGACGTATATCGTACAGAGTTTTACCAGATTTCGCATCAACTTCTTTAAAAGCCCTGGAATTCCATCCTTCAATATTCTTACTTTTTAACCATTCTGTAATGAGCTCTGCATCAGGATAGTCACAATTACTTGAGAAATATGTGCTTATTCCCTTTTGACCAAGACCTAAGTTCTTTTCATTATCTTCAATGGAAAATATCTTCTTATTTATTTTATCCCACAGTTTTTGTATATGTTGTTCATCCTTATTAAAAGCTGCACTGCTTTTTATAATTGAGTAGAATTTGGTAAGAGATATATTTGGTATTATTTTAGTGTCACCAAACCCTTTATAATTTCCACTGTTAGCTAACACAGCGCACCAATAAATTAAAAAATCCTGCAATATATGTGATTATTATAAGTTAAACTGTACTTATAATCTGATTATAAGAAGTGTAAAATTATATTTACGTTGAAATCCTCTTCTGTCACTTCGTTAAGTGCGGATTTCTTCAAGTCTTCTACAGATTCTGCGAGAAATATTCTCTGCATCAACGAAAATATCAACGGAGAAATGGGGCTTGTTTGAATGTATGTAATTAAGCCTCCATACCAAGCAGCCTAAAATTAAAGCAGTTTAACTAACAGTACAGTAACACACAAATTTTAAAACAAAAGTAGATTTACCTTACTCAAAAAATGGGCATACAATTTTTCTTGGGGGGTCAGCTTATTAAATGCATCTGTAGCATTTAATTCTAAAACTGGGGCGTCTGCTGGAACCACATAATTTTTTGCGTCTGACATATTTCTTGGTAAACTCTGCGTACAGAACTTTACATTAGTTATTAAATTCTTACTATATGATTTTGCAATAACATGAAATGTTAACTCCTTTAAGCAATAAAATGACTTGCACAATTTTAACATTATATTATCTAAACAAATTAATTTACAGACCAAAAAATAGACTTTTTTATAACAAGATATTTTTGTATTTCAGAATTAGTTAAATACATAATGATATAATATAAACTATAATTAATTATATGAGGTTAAAGTAAGTTAAATTTACCTGTAATTTTGACAACGAAATGAAAACCTTCACGTTAGTCACGTTGTCACTCGATTTTTACCAACATAGAAACAACAAATTTAAAACAAATATAAAATGAGGGTTATTCAAATTTAAATATTTTAATAATAAAATCGTATAATTAAGAGCAACTAATCATAATTACTAATTGAAGTAATTCCTTATTAATTTACACCACTAATATGCGTTTTTAACTTTATTAAAATTTATTTTATTTATTGAAATTATGAATTTTCTTAATTATAACATATTTAATTATTCTTTTAAGTATAATTAACATATATATTGTATGTTTATTGCGGAAAATGAATAGAATCTTTTTCCCAAAGTTCCTCCAAAATATCCAAAACAGTTGAATTGGGAAAACGATCGGTCCAGCTCTCCACCAGACCCGTTGTAGTGTTATCATAGGCTTTCAAATTGACGTCATCTCCGGCACTATTTAAAGTTGTATTTGGCTGAACAAAAATTGCTCTTGGTTGTATGTTAGCAAGAACCAAATCACGCCATTTTAAAAATGGATATTCTCCATCATTAGATACTTCACTATAATGATCATACATTTCCTTAGCTTGTTCATAATCAGCAGTAGCTTTATACGTTTGTAGCTTGACCAAGAAATCAGACATTGCCTTTTTACCAACGTCACCTATTTTTGTGCGGTCTACTGTCAGAAGCAGATCCTTACCTCCATCAACTTCTTCAATTTTGATCAAACCCTTTGCTGTATCTAAAAGCATTCTCATGATTACGAATCTAGCTTGCGAATGAGCTTGCCCCCAAATATTTTTCTCAACGTTGTAAACTTCAGTCGCTTTAGCTACTCCAATCCAGATTAAATTCAACCAATTAGCATAAACTATCTGTTCTGCCTCTTCTCCTTCAAAACCGAATATTTTTAAAACTGTTTCATCCATTCCTAAGAACAACCCAACAGCTTCCGCTCTGCATTCCTCAAACGAAGATCCGATTGTTTTGAAGACTGAATCGTAGGTTTCTCCAGGTCCGTACCAAGATTGTATCAGTTCACCTGTTAGTGGATTTATTACTCGATCTACATCAAAATTAAAAGTTCCATCTTCGAATTTCATAAAGAGTTTTCCGCTGCCATGACCAAGAAGCTCATGAAGTCCGACCTGAACCTGTTGACAATTAAAAATGCAATTGAAATCTAATATCAATGGTGATAATATATTTCAAAAAGCGGTTTCTTACATCAAAGGCTTTCACTCTGTAATCGTTCATTATTTTCCGGTCAGCTGCACTCAAAAATGGAATATCATCATTGAGTTGATAAGAAGAAGTTATGACGTTTCCCAAGGACACGTTTTTAAATCCCTCAACCTGACGAATTTCTTCATCTAAAACAAAATATTAAATTATTTTCAAAGTAGTAAAAAACATTAAATTTGAATAGACGAAAAATATTTACATTTTACATATTATTTAAACATCCTACTTACAGTTGGGAATATTTATTCCAGCTGGAATATTGCTTCCCGAAAATGTCATCACATCTAAGGAAGTAAAATCTGGCCTCAAGAAAACATCCTTTTCAAAATCTGGACCCCAAGGTAATAATTTAAGAAAACTTTCAGCATTATCAACTAAAACAGTAAACTTTGCAGAGGTTTCCTTGTTCACCATTGCTACAAATCCCTCAAATTCTCCTCGAACTCCAACAGGATCTCTGTACGTCTCAATAAACCCAATGTACACTTCGACCAATGGTCCAATATTTTTAATCCACTCTCTGGACCCATCTTTATGTTCATCCAAATCTCCAGTTTTAAAATGGTTGATGTAATGACCAATCATTCGTTTTTCCCTATCGTTGCCTGCAACTTGCTGCGCCTCAGAAAGTTGCTGATTCACGAACTCAAGAAGAGGACTGTAGTCACCAGTGCTGACTTGAAACCAGTTACCTTTGAATTCTTCGGCGGGAATTGTTATAGATTTTTCTGTTGCAGCTAATCTAATATCATACAAAACTTTTCCGGATTCATCCACAGTTTTAAAAGCTCTGGAGTTCCATCCTTCAAATTTCTTTTCTTTGAACCATTCACTAATTAAATCTGCATCTTCTTGAACACAATTTGCGGAAAAATATGTAGTTACTCCTTGATCCCAAAGGCCTAAAGATTTTTCATTTTCTTCAAGAGAGTATAATCTTCTGTGACATTTATCCCACAAGGTATCAATTTTTTTAGGATCATTTTTATAAGCTCCACTTGATCTGACTAAAAGAAAGAGTTTCTCTTTAGGAAGCTGTGGGGTAAATTTTGAATTTCCGAAATATCTGTAGTTGCCAGAATTTCCATAAAACTCACTGGCATAAAGCAAGAAACTCTGAAATAAATAATTTAATACATTTGGTAAAATATATTTGATTTAAATCGATTGTTTCTGTTTTTGAAATTACATCGATATCATTCTGTGAAACTCCTGCAGCAAGGGCTGATTGTTTTAAGCTTTCCAAAGGCTCTGCTAGGAAGAGTCGATGCAGTAGTGAAAAGATAATGGGAGACTCAGGGCTGGTTTGTAGTAAAACTATAAGCCCCCCATTCCAGCTCGCCTAATAACATTAAACTTATTAATCGTAAACATTTATAGAAGTATAATGCATATTTGTAAGTATATATTTACCAAACTTAAGTAATGAGCATAAAGCTTTTCTTGTGCGCCTAATGCATTAAAAGCTTCTGTGCTGTGAAGCTCCACTAGAGGGATCTCAGCCGAACGAGCTTTCTTGTCTTTCATATTTATTGTAATGTGAATCTATAAACAATAGAAAAGTTAATTTACATCATATGTAAAAGTCTTCAAATGTTACCTAATATTCACACCTATCTGTAATTTTCATTTTCTATTTAGAAAGCTATTGAAATAAACCGTTGTAGTAAAAGCTACGCATTTTATAAAAGATATGATTCGTTACGTATTTATTATAGCTTTATAGCAATAGCCTAATAATATCTTATCAGCTTATCTATTACATTAAATATTCGAACCATTAGCTAATACTCACACCTGATTGTTAAATATTTACTACTTTATCTTATCTTTTATTTGGATTATGATATTGACACATCAGATAATATCTTCACTTACAGATTGTCCTTTAATTATGTTTAATTACGTCACGCTACTTTTGACTTTTTCACACCCTCTTATTTGCATTTGCACTAGCTACTTATACATTTTTAATAATATTTTGAAACTGTATCAAAAGGTATGTTTATGCAATGGGTAAGGTCGTAAACATATTCCCAGTAAACGTATATTAAAGGATTATTTAACATAAAAAAGTTTACATGTTACATAAAACATTTTTGAGAATAATAAACTGTAAGGTTACATAACAGTAAAGTTATATTTCTGACGTTAATGTATTCGTAAAATATTTTTAATGTCATTAGCATTTCTTCGTTGACAGAACTATGTTACAAATGGGTAAATATTACGATATAACGTTAAGTAAAAAATATTACGTTAAATAATACGTTTAGAGGTCGTTAAGTCATTGAACTAGTATTGAAAATAGTCTTATAAATATATTAGTTGCCCGCAGTGCTCAATAGTTGTTAAAATAATAAAAGTAATTAAGTCAAATATAATCAATAAACCAATTTTGACACTTACCTTGTGTTTCTTTCACTGATGTCACAACATTTGAAGTGACATTAATAGGTACCTGCTTTATATAGGTACTCAGGTTCTTTGTTTAGAAGCGAATTAGGAAACCACGGTTTCTTATATTGATAACAAGATTATTAAGTGTTTTTAATGCGTACAGGTATTAATCATTCAATTGTTGCTTTGTTTTCCCTCTTGATTCATCCAGATAAGCAACAAATCAATGTTATCTCCAATTATTGCAATCTATGTCAATCTGTATCTATGAATATCGAGGGTCAGTGGCGGATTGTGCAATATGTGTAGCACATACCACGAACAACCCTTTTAATTATTAAAGGGATAATAAAAACTGTGCGACGTGCATCTCAAACTGAAATTTAAATTTTAAACAGCAATATCTCCCGTCAACTTATGGATATATATAAACATTGAACATTTCAATCAAAAAGCCGATACCCCTTATTTCAATGAATTCGCCACTGTTCTCCATTACAAATATATGCTAATTATGTATTAAAATTCTTGATTTTGTTTTAATTACTAAGTGGAATTTAACAGTTCATTAATAGGTTTGTTTGTTTGCACGTAGTACCCCTTGGTACTTAGCAGCACGTGGGCTGAGAAGTTCCGGATTCAAAAAAAAAACCTTTTTGAGGGTTTCTAAATTTAATAGGATCTGAAACCTATTTAAAAATGATACATCGTAGTTTAGGAAATGAAACTCCATCAAAAAAAAAAAAAAATAAAAATCACAATTTAAAATATTCTAAAATAAATTTAATCTTGCGTAAAATGTTGTGAATTACTTTGCCAAATAGTTTCAATAGTATCCAAAGTTTTAATGCTATATCGGTCTACATAACTCTCAATAAACCCGGAAGGAGATCCAAAATATGTTTTCAAAGTTACTTCCTTATTTCTATCTAAAATTGTGTTCGCTTGAACAAACATTGGTTTTTCTCCAATTTTTTCTATAGCAAGCTGACGCCATCTTTGAAAACGATCATCTAGATTCATTTCTACTTGACTGTACCTATTGAAAAGTATTCTAGCGTCATGGTAGTTGTTGATGGACTTGTAGGTTTGAATCTTAATTAGAAACTCCTCCAACGCGGACTTTCCAACTGAGCGTAACTTACTTCCGTCAAGATGCACTAGTAGCACAGGTTCCGTTTCCGATTCGGTGACAGTTATCAACCCTTCAGCCTTCTCTATTAGCATTCTGGTGATCACATATCGTGCTCTGGATAAGGGATTCTTCCATTGTCGCTTCTGCGAGTTGTACATAAGCGTTCCTTTGAACAGGCTCGTCCAAATGAAGTTGAGCCAATAAATGTAGCAGATGTTGTCAGCTTCTTCATCTTCGTAGCCTAAATATTCTAGAACTGATTCGAAAGTTACCAAATACAAACCAATGCACTCCGCGCGACATTCTTCGTAGCTGATGGCAATGTCTTTGAAGGCGGTCTCGTAAGTTTCATTGTGCTCATACCACGAAGTTATGTGTTTTTTGGTTATTGGATTTATTACCGTTGATGCATCAAAATTAAATGTTCCATCTTTCTTTTTGATAAATAATTTTCCACAACCATGACCAATGATTTCTTTTATTGCTACTTGCACCTGCAATAAAAATAATTGCATAAATATTTTATAAATAACTCAAATGTAAAAACGACTAATACCGACAATGCAGGCCTTATTTTGATATTCTAGCATGCCTTCCTTGTCTTCCTCGCTTAAGAACAATAATTCTGATTCGTCATTTGACATTAGGTTCGTTAAACAAACAACTTTAGAGCCCTCTGTAGCAGTCAGCATATGATCTAAAATGAACAGTGTGTTATTATTCAGTGGTCACTAAATTTATGCTTCGTTTCGAGAATAAATCTACTTGCAATCTGGGATGTTGAGAACGTCTGGAAATTTGCTAGCAGAAAAAGTTAGAAGTTCTAGAATTGTAAAGTCAGGTTTAAAGAAAACTTTTTTCTCAAAGTCAGGAGACCATGGTAATAATGGACGTATTTCGCCCACACGGCCAACTATGTCTTTGAAAAGGGCATTTGTTATTTTATTGGTGATTCCAACGAATCCTATAAACTCAGACATCACGCCTGTGGGGTCCATAGTGTCCTTATTAAAGCCTAAAGATATTTCTATTTTAGGGTTCCTTGTCCTCAACCAATTCGTCACCATTTGATCATGTATGGCCATGCTTCCGGTTTGAAAATGATCCAATAGGTCAGCCATCATAGCGCTCTGCTTGGGGGTGGTACAATTTTGCTGCGCTCGAGTTAAATGTTCCACAACTTTCTCGAGCAATAAGTTATGGTCTCCCCTACTAAATTTAAACACATTTCTCTTGAACATTTCACGTTTGAACGTATACTTCACATCCATATCCCTTCTAACGGATGCTGCTTTTATATCAAAAACAGTTCTTCCGTTTTTATCTTCAAATTTAAAGATTCTGCAATTTGGTGTACGGATTTTTTTAAGCTCTACCCATGATTTGATTAACTCAATATCCTCTTCCGTAATGTTGCGTGAATAGTAAGTAGTAACTCCTTGAACTCCGATCCCGAAGTTATTAGTTTCAGGGGTTATCGTAAACATTTGGGGGTGGCAAATATTCCACAACACGTCCAAGTGTTCCTTCTTAACCCTGTACGCTTCGCTTATTTGTATTATTTGATAAAATACGTCTGGAGGAACATTTGGCACAAATTTGTAAGGAACAGCACCTCTGTAATTTCCCATATGGAAGAAAACCCCACACGCATAGATTAGAAATGCCTATAAATAACATCAACGGCTTAAAATCATTTAATAATCTATAGTAGTTAATAATTGTGTTAAAGAATAATTTACTTCGAAATGTTCAAAGTCAATGGCCTCCTGTTCACATGAACTGCGCAGGTCTGCCAACGGTTCAGCCTGGAATATTCGAAGTAACAACGAGAATATAATGGGAGATTCTCTACTTCTCTGGAATAGGATTATTAGGCCACCATGCCAACAAGCCTAGGAAATAATTCAGTAATAATTAATATAGCAGGCTCAAGTCAAGTAAGCTAATACTTGATTTAAAAGGAATTACCAAGGACGAGTAATGCGCGAAGAGCTTTTCTTCGTTAGTAAGTTCGTCGAAAGCTTCGTAGCAGTCCACTTCATTAATCGGTGTATCTTTTCGAATTGTAGCAAATGTTGCAGCCGTGTAACCCAATGCCTGTTAATGAAAACATTTAATTAAATTATGAATTCATTATAAGAGTGAACACGCCTCAATTCAATCACCTTGGTTTGTTGAGCCTTGTCGAGCCGAGCTTTCTTTAATTGAGACAATAAGGTAGTTTTCATATCCTGTTTATCACAGTTAAATTTATACGCCCTTAAATATTCAACAAGGAACTGTACATGATCAGGAGGATTTCTTTGGAGGCATAGCGTGAACCCTTTGACTAAGGCTCTCTTCATATTGTTCTCAAGATATTTGCGGCATTCGGTTTCATGCACTGAATTAAATAAAAAGAAAATATTTACTAAATTATTATTACATTATTATCAAGGAATTGACTGTAGGTAGACTTACAGCCTGTATCTGAATGGCTGCTAGTTATAGACAGATCACTGGAGTGCCCTGAGCCAGTTTGCAAGTCATCAGCTCTCTGAACCAGTTCTAGATCCGATTCGTTTACTTTCGGTCTGTAGTATTGTAAGATAACCAGCGATATATCTAACACGTACTCATCGCTTTTTTGTGCCTCTAACCGGTAAGTTTTTACTCCTTTTTCATTAATATAAAACATTTTTCCTTCCACATCAGTATGAACAATTTTAGTACCAATTGCACGGGCTCCTAAAAGGAAATTTAATCATCTATATAAAGGTAATATAAAGCTTGGTGAGACCAGAGGATGCAGAGAGAGGAAGCAGAATATGCAAGGAGCAGGAAGAAGAGATATAGAATGTAAGAGGAGCTTAAAGCAACTTCTACTTTAACTTTCTCATCTCCTCCTCACATATTCCGCATGTTAGATAACTTAAAGATGTGTTGAAATTAGTGTGTTACCTTCTTTTTCAATTTTATCGTTCATTTCTTGAGTTAACTGTTCAATTTTTTCCAAAATAGCCAATAATTCAGATGATGTTGCTGTCAACTTTTCTTTCTCCAGATCTTCAATTTCTTTTCGCAGCATTTCCGCTCTAATTGCCGCGATTTTTGTACGTATCATGGACATTTCAGATACTGTCGCATTTTTCATTTGTGCCTGCAATGCTTCATATTCGGCTAATAATCCTACTGCTATAAGATCCTTTTTCAAAAAAACATTTCTTTTATATAATGCTAGTTGTTCTTTACATATCGACAGCTCATGGTCGTACATTTCCTTTATTACTGCAAGTCGTCTATCCAACTCGATGATCATTGATTTCCTGGATTGTTCCGTTATGGATTTATCTTTCAACACCAGTTGGCGCTCCTGAATTAGAACATTTCTCTTTCTTTCATAGTTAATTCGTTTTCCTAAAATTAATATTTAATGTTATCTACATAAATAAAAAATGGAAAGAATGAAATTTAGTGTGTACCTTCTATCAACGCATTCAAGTATCCAACTTGATTTTGTACATTTTCCAACGATCCCATTAAATCTCTCACTGTGAGTATTTTAGCGTTCAAATTATCCATAGCTTCTTCGTGAGTTGTTCTAAATATGGAAACCTCTTTTTCCAGATTCGAAATTGTCTCATTAATAGCATCTAAAGAAAGCAGCGCTGCTCTAATTTTAGATTTCTTGATTATAGTATGTTCATCATCATTTTCATCCACCTTGAGAAGTTTTTGTTACACTTTAACATAATTTAAAACTAAATGGCTACCCTAACATAACACAAACTTTAAACTTAAAACTGAAAGCCGTAAACAAGTGTACCAACTTAATAAATAACCCTGCGAAGTTTAGTCGCTACATACCGCTAGCAGTAATTATTAAATTAGTAATTAGTAAGACAGACACCTGTGCAGCGTATTCCCTCGCGTAGCACTCAATTTCTTGTACATCTAATGTCGCACTTTTGTTTACGTGTTTAATTTGTTCAATAACTGTAGATTGTCTAAAGAAAATTTTTTTAGTGTGTTCCGCAGTGTGTGCTTCAACTTGATTATATTTTTCCTTTAAATGTTCTACTTGCTCCATTATGCCCATCCCACTTCTGATCGTGGATCGGTGGGCTTGATCAGATTGCATTTTAAAAACGTATTCAAAAATGTGTTAAAAAATTATTCACACAAAATAAATAACAGAATATTTTTTGAATTTTAAGAGAAAAAGATTCAAAATTTTAAATATTCTACTTCATTTTTGAAAACCAAAAAATAAATAAATTTTATAAATAAATTTGAAATTTATTATAAAACCAAGATTATCAAAAAATAAATTTCTTTTCACGAGACATTTGTTTTCAGAGATGCATACCGCGATTAATCTTCAGTCAGGCTACAAAATATTTTAATCAAAGATTCACACCTTTTAACTCATCATATTTACAAACCTGTACAGAATATGCCTTAGCAAAAGCGTAAATTTCTTCGTAGCTCAAATTGGTATCAGCGCTCCGTAGATCCTGCATTATAATAGACTTTCTTTTGAACATCGAATTAATTTTCTTTTGAACACTATCCATGTGGGCATAATTCTTTTTAGTCAATTCGTCAGCTTTTTGAACAGCAAATGACAATTTTTTAATAATATTCATATTTTTTTATTTATAACGTTTTACTCGTTTATGCGAAACGTATATGCGAAATTTCAAAATAGAAATATATATATATAATATACGCAAAAAAAAAATAAAAAGTCAAAATTTATACAAATTTTGGCATATAAATAAAATAATAAAAAGAAAATAAATATTCTTTTTATAATTTTGTTCTTATTCAAGGTTGTCTAGATTATAAGAAATTTCGGAGTCAGAGTTGGACTGGTGTGAGTACATATAAAAATACAAGACCTTTTTATTTTCTATTTTTAGTCGTTAATATATACATAAATAATTAAATGATAACATAAAAAATAATTTTATTACTCGTACGTTATAGAATATTGTTGGTTTTATTAATAATAATTAAGCCCCATTCGCAGCTACTGATTTTTACTTTTAAATTTATGTTTAAACCTTAACTTTAACCTATAATTATATTAACTATAATAATTTGTAATTACTAAAGATAGTTCTTCAAACTTAGTAACTGGAAATAGGAGTTTAATGTATAAATATTTGAGATAATAATGTAAAAGAAAGGTGTCACTGAAGTCGATGTTGTGCTAAGCGGTTGAAGTCCCAACTGGAGCTAAAGCAAGATCCTGACTGGACGTAGTGTTTGTTGTCCCCGTTCTTCTGCTGGAGCTAAACTCAGAGTTCGAAGCATTCCCATCAATTTTCTTTCCACAACATCTACCTCTGTAAAACATTTTCTTGAAAGTTTCCCGGAATCCGTTATGCCACCATGCATAAATAACTGGATTCAGGAGACTGTTGAAGAAGCCTAAAATCGCCAGCGGTCCAGCGATGGTTACTTCAAGATTTCTGCAATAACCTGGATTCTCATCTGGATTGCAGAACACATACATTGTGCAAGCGATGAAGTAAGGAACCCAGGTGCAAAAAAATAAACCAGTTGTCAACACCACAACCTTAATCGCCTTAAATTTGCTGGGCGATTTTGGGCCTGGTGCGTTCTTATTTTTAGTTTTCATTGTCTTCGATTTTCCACAACATCCGCACAAATTCTTCTCTTGGTGGGTTTCCTCTGCAGGAACTTCGCTATCGGAGAATTGGTCTTCACTTGCTGTAGCCGCTGTTCCTCCTCCGCGAAATATTCGCAGACCGCTGGTCTGTTGCTGGGTGTACGACAATCTTCTCGTTGATTCTGATGTGGCTTTACGGAGTTGGATAACTTTCTTAATGGCATGATACAGGATGATTGAGTATAAAATAATAACGATTAAAATTGGTAGAACTCCCAATATTGTAGTGAGAAGAATTAGTTCAGGTGGTGCCAATAAGATGAACCAACATATGCGCCCATTCTCTGTACTGCCGGACCAACCCATGGCGGGAAGAAACCCAATTATACAACCTAGAAAATTAATAATTAACATCGTATTTCTTAATACAGAACGCAGTACAAAAACAAATTGTTTGTTTACCCAGAATCCACGTTAACAAAATGACAGCTCTGGCTCTGGTGGGGTAGACCCATCGTTGGTACTGAAGACCATGAATGATGTAAAGGAACCTGTCGACAGCTATCAAGGCAACGGAGTAAACGCTAGCGATAGTACTTGACACTATCATGCCTGAAAGAATTCCTTTTGTTAGCTTTGTCTATTACAAATTGTGAAAGTGTACTTCGATGTAAGTCTACCTATTTGAATCGCACACGATCCATGGTCACGATATTCCCTGGGATAGAACTGACCCAATAAAACAGCGCAACCCATGACAAGATCCGCCATTGCAACATTCCCTAAAAACAGATACGTACTTCTAGGCTGCTGTCCTAAAATTACGTAAAATAATTGTTATTTTGCAGATTACCTGTATTCAAATTAAGGGTTGCACAAACCTTTTTTCAATATTAGTCCACTTGAGAAAACAACGGCTCCATTAAAAACTATAATAACAATTCCGATGATAGGAATGAGTACGTCGTACAGACGTAGTTGAATTGTATGACTGGTTGACGCATTAGTAGGCGCTAGCTCAGATACTGGATCGTACATGGAAGCTATTTTAGCCCACTCGTCGAATTCTGTTGTAGATACAGGCTCCATAATTATTTGTAAATCTCTCAGGGATTAGTACTAGAACTAAAATAAATATATTATACTTCATTTTTGTTTTAAGGAGGTACAGGACGTTAACGTAAATGATGAAAACGTTGTGAAATTTGGAAGGTCGATACAAATAGTTAAAATACATGCTGTCTCAAAATTTTAGAGACCTAGGGTTACTAGTTTTCTTTTTATACATGATTAAAAATAGTCATTTTCCATACAAATCATAATTTTTAGCTCAATTTCACCACATAATAAACTTTTAACTATAAAAAAATGGTGACACGGCTTTCAAAAACTAGGGGTATATAAAATAATCTTTTCTGTAACTATTGCAAAAAGAAAATTATCAAAAGGTTACCTATTTACGAAATTATTTAAATAAAACCTTTAAGAAACAGTAAATGTAGGTTACAAGCCAGCAACGTTGCAAATACAAAATGTAATGAACTACATCGCTGCTTAATAAGTTTATGTTCATATTTGAAATATAATCAATTAAATAAAATAGCAACCAGATGTTGATTCTTTGATGAAATAGAACGTAATTAATACCCGCAAAACACAAATCATCAATATTACCTTTTATAAGGCAAAACCTAGCTATATTTAATCCAAAAGGATCTCATTTGATTAGTTTAAAAGCTTTTAATACTTAAAAAGGTGTTTTATAAGTGTCACACTTTTTTATTAGTTAAAATCGTTAATATAGCATGTAACTTTTGTTATGTTAAATAACATAACAAACAATTAATTAAATTATTATAAAGAATTATAAAAAACCTCACCACTGTATGTTAGATGTTCACAATATTATTCTGAAGAAGTTTATTATATTACTTAAAACATTTTTAATTTTATAGAAAGATTAGTTAATTTTTACGTTGGACACTAATTATATTTTTGTCACAGAAACAACAACACTGCGTTACTTAATAGTTGTGAGCTGTTACTTTGATGCAAACTGTTACTTTTATCACTATTTATTTACTATAAACAAATATTGAAAGAATTAAATCATTCTTTTCAAACATGCGTCGTATACGCCTATTTTCACGCAGACACTCACACACCTAACGGCGGTATTTAATATAAAACTAATTCTATTTCCAGTAAAACAAACAGCCCTTATCTTTAGACTGATTTCAGCTAAATGATTCATTAAAAACGACAAATTAATATTTAAGTTTATTTCATTATTTTTATCATTTTATTTTATCTATTATAGGAAATTAGTTTATCAGCGGACTAATGATATAATAAAAATAATAAAAAATCAAGGTCCTGATGATTTGGTTGTAGTTTTATGAAATGTAGACTGGCACAGGCCTGTGTAAAATGGCTGGTTACTTTCTAAATGTTTAGATAGCGGCCTGTGGGTATTTGCATAATCATTATCAAGGTCTTATCGGATCTTTGCTGATGGCACAAGGTCACTAGAGGTTGGGCATGAATGAATTTACCTCAGGTAAACAAATGTGTGTACAATCGTACCTTAATAAATAATTTGTACTTCTGTTATCGGTTGAGATATGTATCTGCGATTGACAATCACTGTAGAAAATGTAGAATTCTAACTGGATACAACCCAGTAAACATTTGGTGAAGTGCCCTATTTAGTGACGTTTCTATCACTATTTCACTTCAATTATAGTTCGCCACAACTTTATCTTCATTTGTATTCCGACAGGTGGTTCTGTCATCTGTAGCCGATAAAACAGACATTTCATATGAAGAATTGTGAGAAACTGAACTATAAATGAACTCTTTCATGACAAAAAAATCATACGCATCTTCAATGTGATGTCAAAGTGACTCCAAAATGCTCCAAAATGTTTACTGGGAATAGACTCTGGAGTGGAAAAAATATTCTCCAGAAAAATAAAAAATTAAATAATTACTTTTTTCTAAATATAATTTAATCCAACCAAATAATTGTGCAGCTTATATTGCCCTAAAAATTACCTAAATAACTGAAGAAAAAAAGATTGAATAACTGTAAAACGCAAATCGTTTTCGTAAACGTTATGTAAAAGGTCCGTAAATTGTGAGTCCCCAAAGATTTTGTTTTTTACCAAATATCATTGCCACTTCCTGGATGTTGACTATCCAATACCGGATGTTTATGGGAATTTGTGAATTATTTGCTAATCATCTTTGTGGGATTTACGAGTATGTATATCCCAGTAAACATTTTGGAGTCACTTTGACATCATATTGAAGATGCGTCATGATTTCTTTGTCATAAAAGAGTTCATTTATAGTTCAGTTTCTCACATTTTTTCATATAAAATGTCTACTTTATCGACTACAAATGGCGAAATTACTCCACCTGTTGGAATACAAATGAAGATAAAGTTGGTGTGAACTATAATTGAAGTGAAATAGTGATAGAAACGTCACTAAATAGGGCACTTCACCAAATTGTTTACTGGGATGTTATTAGGAACTCTATTTTAAGGAGTATAAAATCCTAATACAGCTTTTTAAGGAATCAAGTACCTATAAAATAAGATTAAATATTACTAGGTTTCACAAAGGATTAGATGAATGTAAGATAACATCCACATTTTAATTTTAGAAAGTATATATACCTATAAACACAACAGAAAATATGAAACGATGGTAAAACTGATATCTAATGTATCTTACATATTCCACACTTTCTTTATCATAATCTAATAAATAATTCAGTACATTTAACGATTACAGAAAATTAAAATTGATAAATGTATAAGCATCTAACACCACAGCAAAGATTCAAACCTGTTGATCATATATCATATAAAAATAGCTTGTTCAAACACCTAATAAATTGTTTCAATAACACATGTCAGACAACGCCGGACGATAAAAGTTGATTGCAAAACATTCACCATTGTTTAATTTATGTTTAATACGTTTTATGACATAAAAACATTAATTTTTTCATAGTGGGAAATTTGTTATTGTTTTCCTTGAATAGAAAACCACGCTGCGTATACTGCGATGCGGGAAGGTCGCCATATGGCCGTCTGTGTAATCATCATGTGTAAAGATTAAGTGGGGACGCGAAAGTCAATAAATGATAACAGTGACACCTTGTTATTAAAAATTGAAGCGAGAAATAATCATTCAAGTCCAATTTATTACGGGCTTAAATAGATAAGCGCGATGAGTGTTGGTGCATTCAACTCTTTTCGCGGATGTATTTCTAATAATTCTGTAGTTTTATCAAACAATATCTAAGCCTAGGTGCATATTAGAGATAAAGCAATCTTTCTACGCCTGATTTACTGGCAACTAATAGTTCTTCTGCACAAGATAAATTTTTGTGGAGGTACACAACGCCTGATTTACTAGCAACACATAGAACGCGTTCTGGCAATAAATGTTTCATGGAATTTCTTACAAAGCTTGCAGAGTACCACCTAATTTTAACAATTAGAATACAATATCAGTACTTTAATTTATATTTAGGCACTGTCGATTATGGCTAATAGCGATTATGTCGGAATTAGACCAACATGAAATAAATTAAATAAAAAAATAATTTTCTATGCACATTGTACATGGTATTATATTTCGACGAGTTTCGTTTCGGTTCTTGATTCTTTCTCTTCTTGAAAACTACACTTTGGGAAGTATCCTAGCATGTCATTGTATGTCAACATTGTGTAGTACCTGAATGTGATTTCAATCTCAGCAATAATGTCATCTGTTTTACCTATCTCTTGCAGCTGGGATATTCTGGATCATTCCCACAGGACCTTACTTGGAGCCTGCATACTTATATTCGGTAAGTTACTCCTAAATTTATATTTGAAAGTTTTTTACCTTTTTAAAGTGACACTATAAAAGAAAGCCCTATTCTAAAACATCAGATTTTTGTAGTGCAATGTTTAACTAAATTTAAATTTTCTTTTGATTGGAGAAGGTGTTCTATTGTGTAGGATAGTGTAATAAATTGTAATTGTCTACACTACATATTCATAAAAGATGAACTATTAGAAACGTATAGAACAGAAGAAGCGCGGTTTTAAAAAGGTATTGCCTCATTTGAAACACCCTGTGAAAATGATTTTCAAGTATTAGAAGTTGATTTGTACATGCCACAAACCGATTCATGTTAATGATATATCGCTCCGCTATAAAATGTTTAATGTCTTTAATTGCGCACGTGTGTGACGAAGGTCTGACAGGGGTTATTTTCAACGGGTGGCTTGCCAGTTCCTTCCTCCACTTGAATTCCGGGCTGCTGTGCTCTAAGAGCCACATTCTGATTCTCAACTTATGCATCGCTTCTTTGGGCCGCGGTTTGATGTCCGGATTTCCGTTCACCGCATCTTCAGCGCTGGCTGGCAGGTTCGTAAATATATACACTTAGAATGGGCTTGTGTCCTCATTTTTTAGTGGTCAATTTTTCAATTGACGTTAATAAATGTGTATTGGCGTCTCTATTTTATTAAATATCTAAATGTTGACGGAGATATAGCAATTAAAAGTTTGAATTGTAGTTTTAGCACTAGAATTGGTCGGCCATATTTGAATGACGTGAAATGCATTTTAACGTCAGTTATTTGTTGAGTAGGTCAGTGCTGTGGTAATGTTTTATAGTTGTTGGTAGTCGAAATAATCAAGTCAAGTCAAAGAATAATAAGTTTTTATTTTATTTAATCCTGCTAAGGCAGACATAATATTGGAATTTTATTGTTACTTGAAATAGCTATAAATAATATTTGATATTTTGATACATAAATACATATAGCAGAGATTTATGAGCTGTAAGGTTGGCAGCGGTTGTGATGTCACATGCATTTGGAACGTTGAATCCCTTTAATAATTAAAGAGAACATTTAAGGTTCTAGTAACCCAATATTTAGTACACTTTTATAGAAATTAAGACATAGGACACAAGCCCATTCCTAAAATCAATTCAACATTATCAGCGATGTTATCAATGTCCAACTGACGTTTCAGATGGTTGTTTGGGTCCACTTGTTGTCAGCTATTCGGGTTTCTGAAACAGATGTTGGGGTCATTCCAGATGGCAGCACTTACATCCCTCGCAGTTGAGAGATTCCTGATATCCAGACCAAAACAAATGGGTTCGTATCTGATTCCTGTATTCCCTGTTCCTGTCAACTGTCATCTCTCGTGACAGAGGGAACAATACCACTCACAGTCAATTGGTTCTATGAAGTATCGAAACTGTAGATTGTAATAAATGGAAAAAAATGTTCTCTTCAGTTATAAAATAAATTCTGTTTCGGTTTTGCATTCAGATAGTTTCACTTTAAAAAACTACTGACGTTGATAAAGCATTTTATGTAAGATTACATTTTTTTAAATTTATATATTCTCGGACTTCTTAGGCTCCTAGCCTTTTATCTCCGCAAATAATGTTCTGCTTTAACTTTAACTTAACTTTATATCCCGACAACAAGAATGATCTAAATGTTGCATGTTAAATTAATATATTGTTATAAGTTTTTTAATGTTTTTTGCTGTGTTCTCTAATGTTAAACATCGGTAAATAATAAAACGTAACGTTACGTAAAAGATATTACGTTAAATAATCTTATGTTTTGTATCTTTAATAACATCCTTAGGTAAATACCTTCGATTTCGGTTCTACGTAATCTGCATCACCATCTGCTGGATTTGGTCCTTATTAATGTCGATGCCGCCCTTATTTGGATATGGACGTTACGCATGTGACGTCACTGGAGTGAGTTGTGATCTCGATTTTCGCCCTCTAGATGTCGAAAAGTTTGTTTTCAACATCGTCGTTGTTATTTTTAACGGAGTTGTTCCCGTCATAATAACGTAAGTAATTATTTGACAATTAAATCCTTCTTTGACATTCAGTCCTTTGTAAGATAGAAAATACTAACACATTTCCTTAGACTGCAGTGTCTTTTCCATGCTCTGAAAGTTCCCGGGGATTTAGAAAACTTGGAAAAAAATTTTAATCACAAAAGCTTGACAAAGGTAAGCTTTTATTATATTATGATATTATTTTTGTACAAAAATATTCTGTGTTGACAAATAACTACTTTACCAAATAAACTTTTGATGTGGGAGCTGATTTTATTGAACCGAAACGTTTCAACGAATATACAAATGTTTGACATCATGTTAAAAGCTCTCAAAGCTTGTTAAAAGTTGAGCTTGTGTGTTGAATTAAACCACTACGCCATGGTAAATATAACTTTGATATAGAAAATAACTTTAGATTTATATTTGCATTAGAAAGTTTTGTTTGTTACAAACCTTTGGAAGTTTATGAACTTGTGTTATTTAAAATATATAAATATTTAGTTAATGGTACCGGTATTAACACAAGTTATCTATTAAATTACGTTTTGTAACCTATTTTACTGCTTCTTGCATTAGCATACTGATAAAACTAATTAAGAACACCTTTATACAAGTATAATACTTAAGAAATCCTTTTTAAGGATTACAAGCTTTTGGAGTAGCTACAAAATAATAAAGCTCTCGCGTTATGAACAACAGCAGCTTTGTAAATAATTTTTTTTTAGTTTTATAATCATGTTTTCTTATTTATTAATACTTGTATATAATTAATATCATGTTTTCTTCTGCTCTATCTATGTCTCAGACGTGTACGATGTTAACAGCTGTAACATATCTCATGTGGATCCCCCAGGGTGTGTTAACTCTGGGAATTATCTCTGGATTACTGACGTCACTCGATATGCCTGTTGCGTTAGCCGTTATGGCGCCATTAGGCTGCGAGGTTTGTAGAAATATATATAAAGTAGAAGTTACGTAATTCAAAATAGCATTACTACAGGCTTGTTGTAAAAGGCTTGACACATCGAAAAGCTTGCAAAATTCCTCTTAATTGAATTAACCATGTTGCTTTTATCATCGAAAATGTAATCTTCGGCTGTTTAGACATTTAATTTAATTTTTCATGAATATTGTTAACTAAAATATCTTGATAACTGTTAAGTATCATTCCCACTCACTGCTTTAATTTTATTTTGTATTTAATTTAAATTGTTTAACATATGGCAATACGCGTAGTCATTCACAGTACCATTTTTAATTTAATTTATTCTTTAAGTTTTCTTAGTTTTTTTAGAACCTTACAAGGTCCAATGTTTTAAATTAAAAATATTAAATTCAGAAAAACTATATTATGTTATATCCTCCAAAATGTGACAATCTGTCAAAACGCAGTAGGATTTATTTTTAAAAGAAGTTTAATGTCACTTTTTGGAAAATATAGAAGTGAAAACAGCAATTTTAATTATTTCACATACAATTTTGTTGAACTGTCAAAATTTATATTACTAACGATGCATACGCACCAACTAAATTACCTAAACTTAAATTAAAACACAAATGTGAAAGGAATGCTTAAACGAAAACCTGAAATCTAGATTACAATATTAAATAAAAACAGTAAATTAAATATCAAAACAGTGAGTGGGAATGAGGCTTATTTGTTAAATCTAAATGCCATTTTATTTGCAGGCAGCTGCTGTTTTTCCAGTGTTATCTTATTTGGCTTTTAATGAACGCCTGAAGAATGGTCTCCTAGGCAAACAACCAAGAAAGCTCTCAGATGTGGAAAACAAAAATATTTCTTTAAAAAATATGAAATTGTAAAAATTGTTTATTAAATGTTTTTTGTTTTGTAAAAGCTGTTATGTAGTTATTATTACATGATTTCACATTCAACATTTCTGTCAGAAATCTTTATAGATAAAAAATTCAACTTACTGCTTTCTTTGAAGATCTATATAAAGTGTTTTAATAGAACAAAAGTCCGTGGAAGTAAAAAATATTACACAAAACCTAGAAAAGCGTCTATATTTAAAATGTAATGAAGCAGTTCTTAATTTCAAACCGTAACAAACATAACTGCGTTAATAAATTTAAAAGGAATTATAGTTTTTCATTTTTAATGACAGCTTCCTGATTTTAAAACACCAACAGATATTTGGATCACCCTGTAACGATCAATCTAAACAACTTACATAAATGTCTCCTTGTCCTTCACGCCCCCCTCCCTTCCAATCCATCTTCAGCGATTCATTAATTTACTTACCTTTCACAATTCAGCCGCCGCGTGTTCACGTTAAGATGATAAGTTGATAGCTGTAGCTGTCAGGACCAGATACTTGTCAAGAGGACGAACAGGATCAGCAACTGGTGTGAAGGATACGATCCAGTGAGATTACATCTTCTGTCTCCCTTCTTCCGTTTCCTGAATTCAACGATGTGTAAACATTTGTGAAATCTTTTGAAATGAATCACTTTGTTTTAGAATTGTACATGCTTTTATGAAATTTGTCTCATGTGTACTCTAATAATTAAGCAAGCAGGTTACATATGTTGCCATTAAATCAGGCGCATTATACTTCACAAATCTAATATCAACTTTTGATGCGTAAGTATTTAAAATCTGTAAATTATTCCAGTTTAAAATCAAAGTAAAGGACTACGCTAGATAATATATTTAATATATCAAAATAAAAAGTGATTTTTATAGGTTAACTCTTGTTAATTTCATAAAAACTGAAATCATTTGCACTCAAAGTTAATTGGTTCTTTGTGATCGTCGTTTATATCATTTACTCGGATTACAAGCTCGTGCTCCAAAGTAAAACATTCCGAACACTTACTTCCCAGTAACGCAGTAATTGCTATTAAGGTAGTTGATCCGAGATAGTCATGCTCAAAAGTATAACTCAGCAACCTAAAATTATAATGTAGCTGGAACGTTAGTGTCAAATAGTCTCGTTAAAAACTTATGTGAAGGTACAGTCTCACTTTTCTCACTACATGTAAATAGTATCTACACATACATACACGTATACACGTATATACATTCACGTATTCTCACTGTTCTCACTACATGTAAATAGTATCTACACGTATATTCCCATACATACACGTATATACACGTTTTTCAATGTTTACAACATTTTATTTCTGTAATGGCGTGGTCAATAATTTCCATTTTTTTTTATGTGATTAATAACTACTGTTTCTATAATATATTAAATTTTTATTGAATTCCTTTGAATCGTTTTTATTTTATTCGATAAAAATAACATTAAAATTACTATTTCCCATAAGAGCCTGTGTTAAAATAACAAAACTTTAATATCGTTTTTCTCAATAATGGTGTGGTAAATTTTAATCGACCTGAGGTCAATATGTCTTATAATTAATTAAAGAGCAATTAAATGAAGTTTTATTAAAATCCTTTGAAAAGTCATTCCACGATACAACTACCTTAACGCGAAAGATCACTTACCTAATGAAAGTAATGATTCGCTTCCTTTTACTTAGTAAATGAAATTAAATAGAAAGCTGAGGCCTCAGTCTTCTATATCGGGGATCCGGATGCGAGCAATTCTTTTATAAATGTATTATTTCTAGAAGCAGGTTTCTATAACTATAAAGTTTTTGATAATTTATAAAATATAATCGCTTAATTCTGCTAACATTGTTGCATTCTCTAGTCAGGGAAATCTACAGCTGATGCTGATCTGATTTATTGCTCTGGAAATGTCTTTTAAAGACAAGTACTCTTATATAGAAGTTTTAACATTCCGTTATACAGAAATCTACTGTTAACATGAAATTATACCCATGTAACTTATATAAAATATAAAAGAAATTGTTTTCAAATTATTGGAAACATGAAATTTAATAATGGCCGTTATATCTATTGTATATACGTTTTAATGACAAATAAAAAAGATGTTTGCTGAGTTATTCAAACAAAACAGGCACATTTTTTATACCTTATAACTTTTTACAGTATAGATTATAAAATATAAACCAGTACGCTACTTGCAAAAACAAACAAACGTTTGAAGAGATAAAATCTGCATCACAAGCGAACGTTATAAAAATTTTAAGTTATATATGTATATTTTATGTTTAGCGGTTGCAATCCCCCCATTTTCCATGTGGGTGGACGTAGAGGGATAGGGGGAGGGGTTCACGCCTGTCAAGCCCTATCAGTCATCTAAAGTACAACAGATTCACGTTGTCAGGGTTGATGGCGCGTATTTGTCTAACGGTAATGCACCCTCTTCTTGTGGAAGGTCGTTCAGCTGCAGCTGCAGCGGCACTTAGTTTTATGTCGATGTCAGCTGATAAAAATGTGCCCCTGCAACTTGCGAATGTAACTGACATTGTTGAAGATATACTGCATGTACTTACAATGTATTGTTAAAGTAGCGCTTTCACCGGTTGTTACACTACAGGCACGACTTAAAATTATGAAGGTTAACGCCTTGTAAAAATTAAAAAAAAATTTAAAAATAAAATATTTTATTTCCAACTTTTAAATATGTTTTTCAATGTACTTTTTCCCGCTGATTCCAAATCTGAAAATCATCTTAAAATATTTCCATTATTTAACTCTTGAAACGCTGATATCTCGAAAACCGGAAGTGCCACCAAAAAATAAATTGCATATTTGAAATCAGCATAAATTTCTACTATAAGAGCCGTTATAAAATTTACAATCGGAGACCATCAATTTTTTATCAAATTTTTAAGGTTAACACCCCTTGTAAAATTTAAAAAAAAAATTAAAAATTAAATATTCTTTTTTCCAACTTTTAAATATGTTTTTAAACGTACTTTTTCCCGCTGATTCCAAATCTGAAAATAATTTTAAAATATTTCCATTATTTAACTCTTGAAACGCTGATATCTCGAAAACCGGAAGTGCCACCAAAAAATATATTGCAGATTTGAAATCAGCATAAATTTCTACTATAAGAACCGTTATAAATTTTACAATAGGAGACCATCAATTTTTTATCAAATTTTTAAGGTTAACCCCTTGTAAAATTTTTAAAAAAATTTAAAAATAAAATATTTTATTTCCAACTTTTAAATATGTTTTTGAACGTACTTTTTCCCGCTGATTCCAAGTCTGAAAATCATTTTAAAATATTTCCATTATTTAACTCTTGAAACGCTGATATCTCGAAAAACGGAAGTGCCACCAAAAAATAAATTGCAGATTTGAAATCAGCATAAATTTCTACTATAAGAACCGTTATAAATTTTACAATAGGAGACCATCAATTTTTTATCAAATTTTTAAGGTTAACCCCTTGTAAAATTTTTAAAAAAATTTAAAAATAAAATATTTTATTTCCAACTTTTAAATATGTTTTTGAACGTACTTTTTCCCGCTGATTCCAAATCTGAAAATCATTTTAAAATATTTCCATTATTTAACTCTTGAAACGCTGATATCTCGAAAACCGGAAGTGCCACCAAAAAATAAATTGCAGATTTGAAATCAGCATAAATTTCTACTATAAGAACCGTTATAAATTTTACAATAGGAGACCATCAATTTTTTATCAAATTTTTAAGGCTAACCCCTTGTAAAATTTTTAAAAAAAATTAAAAATAAAATATTCTTTTTTCCAACTTTTAAATATGTTTTTGAACGTACTTTTTCCCGCTGATTCCAAATCTGAAAATCATTTTAAAATATTTCCATTATTTAACTCTTGAAACGCTGATATCTCGAAAACCGGAAGTGCCACCAAAAAATAAATTGCAGATTTGAAATCAGCATAAATTTCTACTATAAGAACCGTTATAAATTTTACAATAGGAGACCATCAATTTTTTATCAAATTTTTAAGGCTAACCTCTTGTAAAATTTTTAAAAAAAATTAAAAATAAAATATTCTTTTTTCCAACTTTTAAATAGGTTTTTAAACGTACTTTTTCCCGCTGATTCCAAATCTGAAAACCATTTTAAAATATTTCCATTATTTAACTCTTGAAACGCTGATATCTCGAAAACCGGAAGTGCCACCAAAAAATAAATTGCAGATTTGAAATCAGCATAAATTTCTACTATAAGAACCGTTATAAATTTTACAATAGGAGACCATCAATTTTTTATCAAATTTTTAAGGTTAACCCCTTGTAAAATTTAAAAAAAAATTAAAAATTAAAAAATTCTTTTTCCAACTTTTAAATGTGTTTTTAAACGTACTTTTTCCCGCTGATTCCAAATCTGAAAACCATTTTAAAATATTTCCATTTAAACTTAAAACTATTTATACAGCAGTATATCGGTGTACCCCGTGTTATGAAATTCCCGTACTTACAAATACGAGTGAGTTTTCTGTAAAGCTCACTTGTAGCACAGACGTGGAATAATGGTTTTTCTTTAATTATTTTATTTTATATAACAAATGGAATATTTTTATTGCTTTTGTGCTTGGAATAACTAATTATAAATGGTATAAAAAATATTATTTGCATTTAAGTAAAGTTTTTGTTTTTTTTACGTAATTCAATAAACCATTTCGTGAGAACGAAATAGCATTGAATTGAAATTCGTTTTAGCTATATATTTATATATAGACTGAGTAGGCAACAAAACTACCTATGGTTTCTGTAATACCTTCTCTCCCCTTTTTTTTTTGAATAAATGTAAATTAAAATAGAAACCCCTGACATTTATAAACATTTTTATGAGAATATATTTTGGGTGCTTAAGATTTTCCGCAGGTTTTTCCATATTTTTTTTAACGTGTGCGTTATGAATTATTCATAAATTTCCACCGAGTTAAGAACTGTCTGAATTTCTCAGTGAAGCAGGGATTTTTATTAGAAACAATAAATTTTGAGAGGTTAAAATACACTGCTTTTGACAGCATATACGTATTAATAATTTGTAATTTAGCAGTTGTATCAAACAAGGCTGAAAGATAACTAATTAATTACATATCTTCCAAAAAGAGAGCTCTACTGTCAGGTAACTCAAAAGCTAAGTCAAAAACATCTTCGAAAACGCCTAGTCCTTATACTACTATAGAATCACCTCTAATTGTTTACAAAATTAATATACCAAGAATTTACCCCCACCACCGTTTATTAATTACTGTAAGTATCCCACAGTTTCTTAATCTGTTTTTTGTACTATTAAACATTTATAGCATTAAAAAAGTTAATCAATAAAACCGATCTTAATACTTTTGTTTTTTATGTAAATTAGAAAAATACATGCAGGAGATGCACCTAATAAGAAAAATACATAAGATTTCTTAGAAGTTATTATATATATTACAGTTAGTTTTACAAAATTAAGGCTGCAATTAGGTTACAATTATTTATGCCGTTATCATTTACAAACTAAACAAATTTCTAAATAATGAATGCTATATAAATTTCAAGTGGCAGAAATTAATAAAAATTTATTTATTAAATGAAGGAACAGTTTGAGAATTTTTTATTTAACAAAGTTAAAATAAATTATTAACTTTAACCATGCGTTTTTTACAGTTTTTGCTTAGAAGCAAATGACGTACAA
The DNA here is from genome assembly GCA_963678705.1 of Panorpa germanica. Taxonomy (NCBI): domain Eukaryota; kingdom Metazoa; phylum Arthropoda; class Insecta; order Mecoptera; family Panorpidae; genus Panorpa; species Panorpa germanica. The sequence continues at coordinate 28,045,949 of OY783205.1, read as the reverse complement.
TGTTTCGTAACGCTACACCTTACTAGTACATGCGCTAACAGTGATGTGCAGTAGACTTCAAGGTCGCATGCAGATGCTAGACGTGTGTCTCATGCATTGAGACGGCGATAGCGTTTTGTACCACTCCAACGCAACGGGGGTTCTAATCTTATACGAATTTTCTTTATTAAGTGGATTTATTGTAACTTTCTTAATGAGTAAGAAGTACTTAATTCACTTGAACAACTTTTAACCTAACTTTCTTTTGAAAACAACCATTTGTGGAAATATTTTTTCACGCTCCTTTAAACATTTTGTTATTTTTCAACTTTCTTTTATAGAATTTTTGATTCCATTTATTTAATTATATTCAACTCGGAATCAAGAATAGAGGGAGATGTACTAACAAATATTTTTTATTAAATTATCTTCAATTTTTCTTTGTTTTATACATTTTATAATATTTATAGCAGTGGTGTCACGGTTTTTGATTACCAGGGACTTCTTTCAAATAATATTTGTGATGAGAACCGTCTTTTTAGTATCACTGTCAATCTTTTGAATGTTCACGCACACACATATGAAAAAAAAACACTTTTAAAATCAAGAAACAGAACCCTTGAATCAAAGAGACCCTATTTCTTTATTTACGCAGTCAGTTATATATTCTCATTAAATATTTATAGGATCACCATCCCCCTGGTCCTTCCCCTCGCAACATACACATTATCCTTCGCAGTTCCTTTGTTTGTGAAGAACATCCTTCGATCAAGTAAAACCAAAACCCTGGAAGGCAGGACTTCTAGGACTCGTATGCTTTTCTTGTGAAGACGTTCGATTCTTGAGTTTGTTTGGACTTTATTGGGTCTTGTACTCCGTGCTCCCTTGGGGTTGGATTCTGCAGAGGGTAGGGGAAGACCAGCCCGCTATTGTGCTTGAAGAATAAACTAGAGACACTTTTAATTGTTTGGTGCTTTATACACTAGTCTAGAAAGTAGGCAAAGTAGGAAAGAACGCCCTCTGACTGCAGACGATTGTCAGTACGATGTATTGGAGTTGCTTTGCTGTACCACGCCTTATTCTGAGAGCGTCCACTTTAATGTTTATCATTACAGAACCAGTGTGAGAGGAGCGTGAATGAATGTTTCGTATAATAGACGTTCAGAAAAGAAATTATCATTAAATAAAACAGAATCATAATGTGTCACATATATATTTTCTACTTTTCTTCATTTATGTACAATAAATTTGTTATAATATATTTTAAAGCTACAAGCTCTCTTCTAATATTTCTATATACATATACATACAAACATACATTGTGTATAAATATAGTAGACGTGAGAAATTCTAAAATATTACATTAAAATTTGTCGTGTGCTCTTCAATTCGCGTAGAAGTCGATTGGTTGCATTGTTAATTGAATCTTAACTCTAAGAACAGATTTTTTGGGCTTTCCTTTATTTGAATTTGTTGAAATAGGATCGTGTTGTTTGAAATACACCTTACTTTATTATTCTAGGAATATAGTTTTTAATTTTAATTCGTATATTTTTCATAAATTCTAATAGAGTTTTTATCAGAAAAATTGCGTTTGTGAAATAGTTAAATATTTTTTGTACGATATGTTTTTAAGTCCTCGCAGACCGGATCGTTTCGAGACTTGTTACTATTTTTACGTAATATCTATGTTTTATGTTTAGCTGACAAAGATTAATTTTCTAAAACAATTTTGTGTAATTTATGGTATTCACACTTCGTTTGAAATAGATGCGAAAAGTTTTACAATGAATGAATGCCATGTTGTTATAATTCTAGAATTGTTTGGAAAGTAATTAGTGGAAAATGAAAATGGAAATGTAAATGTAATAAGCTCGGGTAAAACAAACGAGGGAATTATATCTCGGAGTGTGATTATGAAAGCTATGTTTGAAAATGAGTGGGTTTCGCAGCATGCTTTATTTTAGAAATTCTTCATCTGTAAAATATATGTTAAGGGTTTCGTAGTTCGTAAAAATTTGATGCAGTTACGTTCGTTAGGCTTTAAATTAAAAAACTGCTTCATTACATTTTAAATATCTACGCGATTCTGGCTTTTGTGCGACCTTTTTTAAATTCATGGACTTTTTTTTCTAAAAATTTTTTTTGGATTTCTTAAATTTTTTTGATGCAGTTATGTTTGGTAGGCTTTAAGATAAAAAACTGCTTCATTACATTTTAAATATCTACGCGTTTCTGGCTTCTGTGCGACCTTTTTTAAATTCATGGACTTTTTTTTCTAAAAATTTTTTTTGGATTTCTTAAATTTTTTTGATGCAGTTATGTTCGGTAGGCTTTAAGATAAAAAACTGCTTCATTACATTTTAAATATCTACGCGATTCTGGCTTCTGTGCGACCTTTTTTAAATTCATGGACTTTTTTTTCTAAAAATTTTTTTTGGATTTCTTAAATTTTTTTGATGCAGTTATATTCGGTAGGCTTTAAAATAAAAAACTGCTTCATTACATTTTAAATATCTACGCGATTCTGGCGTCTGTGCGACCTTTTTTAAATTCATGGACTTTTTTTTCTAAAAATTTTTTTTGGATTTCTTAAATTTTTTTGATGCAGTTATGTTCGGTAGGCTTTAAGATAAAAAACTGCTTCATTACATTTTAAATATCTACGCGATTCTGGCTTCTGTGCGACCTTTTTTAAATTCATGGACATTTTTTTCTAAGAATTTTTTTTGGATTTCTTAAATTTTTTGGATGCAGTTATGTTCGGTAGGCTTTAAGATAAAAAACTGCTTCATTACATTTTAAATATCTACGCGATTCAGGCTTCTGTGCGACCTTTTTTAAATTCATGGACTTTTTTTTCTAAAATTTTTTTTATGGATTTCTTAAATTTTTTTGATGCAGTTATGTTCGGTAGGCTTTAAGATAAAAAACTGCTTCATTACATTTTAAATATCTACGCGATTCTGGCTTCTGTGCGACCTTTTTTAAATTCATGGACTTTTTTTTCTAAAAATTTTTTTTGGATTTCTTAAATTTTTTTGATGCAGTTATGTTCGGTAGGCTTTAAGATAAAAAACTGCTTCATTACATTTTAAATATCTACGCGATTCTGGCTTCTGTGCGACCTTTTTTAAATTCATGGACTTTTTTTTCTAAAAATTTTTTTTGGATTTCTTAAATTTTTTTGATGCAGTTATGTTTGGTAGGCTTTAAGATAAAAAACTGCTTCATTACATTTTAAATATCTACGCGATTCTGGCTTCTGTGCGACCTTTTTTAAATTCATGGACTTTTTTTTCTAAAATTTTTTTTGGATTTCTTAAATTTTTTTGATGCAGTTATGTTCGGTAGGCTTTAAGATAAAAAACTGCTTCATTACATTTTAAATATCTACGCGATTCTGGCTTCTGTGCGACCTTTTTTAAATTCATGGACTTTTTTTTCTAAAAATTTTTTTTGGATTTCTTAAATTTTTTTGATGCAGTTATGTTCGGTAGGCTTTAAGATAAAAAACTGCTTTATTACATTTTAAATATCTACGCGATTCTGGCTTCTGTGCGACCTTTTTTAAATTCATGGACTTTTTTTTCTAAAAATTTTTTTTGGATTTCTTAAATTTTTTTGATGCAGTTATGTTCGGTAGGCTTTAAGATAAAAAACTGCTTCATTACATTTTAAATATCTACGCGATTCTGGCTTCTGTGCGACCTTTTTTAAATTCATGGACTTTTTTTTCTAAAAATTTTTTTTTGGATTTCTTAAATTTTTTTGATGCAGTTATGTTCGGTAGGCTTTAAGATAAAAAACTGCTTCATTACATTTTAAATATCTACGCGATTCTGGCTTCTGTGCGACCTTTTTTAAATTCATGGACTTTTTTTTCTAAAAATTTTTTTTTGGATTTCTTAAATTTTTTTGATGCAGTTATGTTCGGTAGGCTTTAAGATAAAAAACTGCTTCATTACATTTTAAATATCTACGCGATTCTGGCTTCTGTGCGACCTTTTTTAAATTCATGGACTTTTTTTTCTAAAAATTTTTTTTGGATTTCTTAAATTTATTTGATGCAGTTATGTTCGGTAGGTTTTAAGATAAAAAACTGCCTCATTACATTTTAAATATCTACGCAGAAACTAAAAAAATTGCATTGCTCTTAAAATCATAAAAGTGAACCTTTTCATCATTTTTAACAAGATTATAGTCTTCTTTCATCGCATACTCCGATAAGGAGATTTATTATATTGATATATCATAAACTAAAATACTTATTTAAAAATGAATTATAAATATGAAATCAGCATTCAAAATTGAGTTAAAATCCATTATAAAAATAAAGACTTTTTTTTTCAATTTTTATGAAAAGTAAGAAGAGTATAACCTTCTTACTTTTCATAAAAATTTAAGAAAAATGTAAATCATTTTATAACGTATTTAAACTCAATTTTGAATGCTGATTTAATATTTATAATTCATTTTTAAATAAGTATAATAAACTCTCTATCGGAGTATGCGATGAAAGAAGACTATAATCTTGTTAAAAATGATGAAAAGGTTCACTTTTATGATTTTAAGAGCAATGTAATTTTTTGGGTTTCTGCGTAGATATTTAAAATCTAATGATGCAGTTCTTTATTTTAAAGCAAAGCGAATATAACTGCATCAAAAAAATTCAAGAAAATGCAATTTTTCTCTTTTTGAAGAAAATGTCCATGAAAATAAAAAAGGCCGCATAAAAACCAGAATCGCGTAGATATTTAAAATGTAATGAAGCAGTTTTTTATCTTAAAGCCTACCGAACATAACTGCATCAAAAAAATTTAAGAAATCCAAAAAAAATTTTTAGAAAAAAAAGTCCATGAATTTAAAAAAGGTCGCACAGAAGCCAGAATCGCGTAGATATTTAAAATTTAATGAAGCAGTTTTTTATCTTAAAGCCTACCAAACATAACTGCATCAAAAAAATTTAAGAAATCCAAAAAAAATTTTTAGAAAAAAAAGTCCATGAATTTAAAAAAGGTCGCACAGAAGCCAGAATCGCGTAGATATTTAAAATGTAATGAAACAGTTTTTTATCTTAAAGCCTACCAAACATAACTGCATCAAAAAAATTTAAGAAATCCAAAAAAAATTTTTAGAAAAAAAAGTCCATGAATTTAAAAAAGGTCGCACAGAAGCCAGAATCGCGTAGATATTTAAAATGTAATGAAGCAGTTTTTTATCTTAAAGCCTACCAAACATAACTGCATCAAAAAAATTTAAGAAATCCAAAAAAAATTTTTAGAAAAAAAAGTCCATGAATTTAAAAAAGGTCGCACAGAAGCCAGAATCGCGTAGATATTTAAAATGTAATGAAGCAGTTTTTTATCTTAAAGCCTACCGAACATAACTGCATCCAAAAAATTTAAGAAATCCAAAAAAAATTCTTAGAAAAAAAAGTCCATGAATTTAAAAAAGGTCGCACAGAAGCCAGAATCGCGTAGATATTTAAAATGTAATGAAGCAGTTTTTTATCTTAAAGCCTACCGAACATAACTGCATCAAAAAAATTTAAGAAATCCAAAGAAAATTCTTAGAAAAAAAAGTCCATGAATTTAAAAAAGGTCGCACAGAAGCCAGAATCGCGTAGATATTTAAAATGTAATGAAGCAGTTTTTTATCTTAAAGCCTACCGAACATAACTGCATCCAAAAAATTTAAGAAATCCAAAAAAAATTCTTAGAAAAAAAAGTCCATGAATTTAAAAAAGGTCGCACAGAAGCCAGAATCGCGTAGATATTTAAAATGTAATGAAGCAGTTTTTTTATCTTAAAGCCTACCGAACATAACTGCATCAAAAAAATTTAAGAAATCCAAAAAAAATTCTTAGAAAAAAAAGTCCATGAATTTAAAAAAGGTCGCACAGAAGCCAGAATCGCGTAGATATTTAAAATGTAATGAAGCAGTTTTTTATCTTAAAGCCTACCGAACATAACTGCATCCAAAAAATTTAAGAAATCCAAAAAAAATTCTTAGAAAAAAAAAGTCCATGAATTTAAAAAAGGTCGCACAGAAGCCAGAATCGCGTAGATATTTAAAATGTAATGAAGCAGTTTTTTATCTTAAAGCCTACCGAACATAACTGCATCAAAAAAATTTAAGAAATCCAAAAAAAATTCTTAGAAAAAAAAGTCCATGAATTTAAAAAAGGTCGCACAGAAGCCAGAATCGCGTAGATATTTAAAATGTAATGAAGCAGTTTTTTATCTTAAAGCCTACCGAACATAACTGCATCCAAAAAATTTAAGAAATCCAAAAAAAATTCTTAGAAAAAAAAGTCCATGAATTTAAAAAAGGTCGCACAGAAGCCAGAATCGCGTAGATATTTAAAATGTAATGAAGCAGTTTTTTATCTTAAAGCCTACCGAACATAACTGCATCAAAAAAATTTAAGAAATCCAAAAAAAATTCTTAGAAAAAAAAGTCCATGAATTTAAAAAAGGTCGCACAGAAGCCAGAATCGCGTAGATATTTAAAATGTAATGAAGCAGTTTTTTATCTTAAAGCCTACCAAACATAACTGCATCAAAAAAATTTAAGAAATCCAAAAAAAATTTTTAGAAAAAAAAGTCCATGAATTTAAAAAAGGTCGCACAGAAGCCAGAATCGCGTAGATATTTAAAATGTAATGAAGCAGTTTTTTATCTTAAAGCCTACCAAACATAACTGCATCAAAAAAATTTAAGAAATCCAAAAAAAATTTTTAGAAAAAAAAGTCCATGAATTTAAAAAAGGTCGCACAGAAGCCAGAATCGCGTAGATATTTAAAATGTAATGAAGCAGTTTTTTATCTTAAAGCCTACCGAACATAACTGCATCCAAAAAATTTAAGAAATCCAAAAAAAATTCTTAGAAAAAAAAGTCCATGAATTTAAAAAAGGTCGCACAGAAGCCAGAATCGCGTAGATATTTAAAATGTAATGAAGCAGTTTTTTATCTTAAAGCCTACCGAACATAACTGCATCAAAAAAATTTAAGAAATCCAAAAAAAATTCTTAGAAAAAAAAGTCCATGAATTTAAAAAAGGTCGCACAGAAGCCAGAATCGCGTAGATATTTAAAATGTAATGAAGCAGTTTTTTATCTTAAAGCCTACCAAACATAACTGCATCAAAAAAATTTAAGAAATCCAAAAAAAAATTTTAGAAAAAAAGTCCATGAATTTAAAAAAGGTCGCACAGAAGCCAGAATCGCGTGGATATTTAAAATGTAATGAAGCAGTTATTTACTTTAAAGCCTAACGACAGAATCTATATTTTTTTCGTCTAAAAAGCTGTTGTTATCGGCTGTGTTTTTGCAGTAATTAAGAGTCTTTAAGGGCCCGTTTGCTAATCATAAATTCCCTTTCCTTTCTCATCATCGTACAAAAAATATTTTTCTTAGTATAGATATTTCAACTTTTTAATATATTCTACACACAGAAATTTTTTGGTCCACGAAGGAAAATTTACAGACAATTTTTAAACTGCTGCAAAAATGGGACAGATTTAATTTTCTACTTTTCTAAATTTATTGAGAAAATGAGGAAGAAATAAATTCTCTATACATCAAAATTAAATTCGATTTAATTTAAATTTAATCATATTTTTCTTATGTAGTGAATGAGATAATGCTGTGACACAAAACACTTTTTTAATGTTTATTTGTTATGTTATGCCTTCCCGGGAAATGGTTTCTCTGCAGTTTTTTTCATCTGCATTATATATTTAAATTTCAGCCGTCATTTTTCGTACTCTATGATCAATTTCACAGCTTTTCTCATTCATTACATCATAATTAACAACGTGACTAGTTAGCCAAAGGTACCAAAAATACAAAATATAAACTATAGTTCAAATTACGAGAGTTCGGCGGCAACTCATACTTAAAACAAGTTGTGGGGTATAAACTGCCGATATAACTAAAAAGCACTGACTCACTTATTTTTCTATGATGTATATAGAAACGAATAAGATAAAATTCATTATCGTATAATAGATTTATACCGCTCTTATAACCTCTTTTAAATATAAATCACGGCCGAACTATCGTGATTTGGATTTTAAATTAAATATTTCTTATAATTAACCCGTATAATTAACATATTATAAAATATATGGACCTTTTATTTTAGAAGTAGGAAATGTCCATTTTTGATAAATATAAAAGCATTAATACTATTTATTTCACATGATTAGCATTATTTTTCAGTTGTTACTGAATCAGATTATAAGAAATCACATAAAAATTTATATTTATTCAAATAAGAAGGCTTAAATATTTCTCAAAACAAAAATAGACTTATCCCACTTTCATAATAAACGGCTAAATATTTATTAACCCATTAGAGAGTAGGTGTATTTATCATTATAAATTTAAATAGGTTAAATCGATGTGGGATTATTCCCTAATGAGTTAATCTTGCTGGTATTGAACAAAATACCTTGTTTTTAGATAAATTCTACCTATCACAATCTACTGCATCACATGAAGATAAATCATTCACTAACATTCCGTCTACACTTTATAATTTTTAATTTTAAGATAATACAGGGTGTTCCAAATAAGGCAATAACTTTTTGTTGCACAGAAGATGGAACTTGGAGAGGTGTATAGTATAAACAATAATAACTTGTTGCTATATCGTACACAATTCAACGGGGTATTAAATTAATAATCAAGGTATTTAACAATGTCTAATTACAAAGAGGATCGCCTTACTTGCAATGCTCTGTATATATATATATATATATATATATATATATATATATATATATATATATATATATATATATATATATATATATATATATATATATATATATATATATATATTTATAAACTCTTTGTAGAATTTGTTTTTTGTAAAAAGAATATATAAAGTGCTACTTATACAAATTAATACTGACGTGGTATACAGCATTTACAAAATAACCTAAAATAAGTAGATCAATTTTATATTGAGCTTAAATTGATTTTATGAAGTTGAAAAGCAAATATTTATGACCACAAATTAGCTACCGTATTCAGTGAACTGTAGGGTACTTTTGAGCCCTATTGATGTGCCTGTCGCTTCGTCAAGAGTGGGGTAATCCTCCCGGTTCATTTCAGTTTCAAGTTTCACCGTATATAATGCAAAATTAATGTATTTTCTCTTAAGAATAAAATGTAAAATAAAATCAATGTCAAAAAGTTAAATGTTTGTTTTTGGTACAAATATTTACATATTTTAGCACTTTCTGAAATCTTTTATGGTACCGTAGAGACAGTTATATATCTGTAATTCCGACTGTTTCATTTTAGTATAAGTAGTACTGCTTTTAATTTCATTATTATAAAAGTTAAAATAAAAAATAGTTAACAAAAACTGCAGATAGTAGTATTATCTACAAAAAAGTACTTTACAAATTTTTTGTGAGAGCTATAGTTTTTTAAAACAAACAAATAAACTGATAACACCCTTATTTTCAAGATGGCGGACAGATGGGAGCGCTGCGCGCATTGAAAATTCGAATTTAAATCATTGCCTATGCAAAACACACGATTGGCTTCTTTTTAACAATGAATTTACTAGACTTTTTCTTCGCCAAGACAATAAAGACCCAAGTAAATTAATTTCCAAATAATACAGCCCATAAATTTTGTAATAAATTCTCCAAAAAGCAGTAATCAAAAGTAGTCATTAAAAGTGTAATAAAATTCAGTAAGTCTAACAGCGCTTGTTGGTCATAATATTAACTTTAAAATATAAGCTTTGGTGATAATAACTTTTATGAAGAAATTCATATATTTATTATTAACTCTATGTTATAATAAAAAAAGTTAGTCATAGAATCTTAATTAAACTGCTTATTTTATTTGTGATGTAATAATTTTAATATACCTGCTGTGGCTGTTGAGACGCCATCTTGAATTCAGCATATCTGTAACAAAATAAAATTTGAAATTAAATTTCATATTTTAAGACAATCTAATGAAAAGCATGTCCTTGTTCGCTATGGCAAACTCTATGATTACATCGAGTTACATAAATTTTACGTTTCGACTCGTGGGTGATGATAAAGATAACACTGATGATACAAATCAGATTACGTCCGATATTTTGTTGTAATAAAATATGCAATGTCATATTAATTCATGGTTTCGTGGGGTTGCTGGGTTGATAAATGAAATACGTGCTTTTGACAGCAGCCCTTGTCGCACTGGCATTAGTGGTTAATTAATTATTATTGACAATAATGGATAACCTATGTTTATGTAAAGTTTAATTAAAATTTAATTATTTCACGTTGGTATTTCGATTTCTGTATTGTATTTTATATATATTATTAATAGACTCGCCAGTTCAAATAAATATTTAAACAATTACCGATAATATTCAACGCGTTTGATTTGTGAGATACGCAAGTGCTTTTTATGGTTTACGAAAGACATTTAAATACAAAACTTTATACATACAGTGCTGCCAATAACAAGAATCAGTGTTACAAACCTTCAAATAGTTGACTTCATTACGTTGGATATAAATTCCATGAAACCATTTCGTTATCAAAATGTAAATGAACTAAAACTTTTAATTGTGTTAATTAAACGTGCTCTAGATTGTGGAATTATTAATTTATTTCAATTATAACATAATTGTAGAATGAGAGAAATCATAATTAAAATCATAGAATAAAACAAAAAGTTGTAATTGTTGATTAAATCAATTTATTTATTTAATTAGAAAATATTTTAATTAGTTTTCTGTTAACTTTACGGAATAAAATAAACTGGATTAAGGATTAACTCCCGCTGGGACGATTATATAGCTTGCTAACTACCTTAACATTTTAGATAATTTGAATTAGGTTATCCCAAGAGTTTCTCTTACACGAAGAGCTTGTGGAAAATTTTGGATAAGTATTCTAGACACTGTAATACATTTTAATAGAATTTGCGCTACATAATACAACTACATAAAATATAAGATTAATATCATACTACTACAAATCTAATTTTTCAAAAATCTGCCTCTGATTTCCGCAATGAAATTGTCATTCGATATCACCGGATCTGGTAGGCGTATAGGGTTCTGTATAAACACCTCAGGGGTGGTTGATTGCTCGTTAGCAGCGATATGAAAAGCCTCAACCTGTTACTCCCTTAGCGGTCGTCAGTGGCACGTTGTTTACTGAATGTGCCAGAACTGTGTGCGCTGCAACCCCCGCTTAACAAAACTATTCATGACCGTGGTGTAGGTAGTGTTGCTGCGTTCCAGGCTGAACCACAGCTGATGCAACATTAATTAAACGATGAGAGTGGGGCGGGGATTAGGGGGAGAGATAGGTAATTATATTATCTCAGTAACATGTTCTAATTTGTGACCCACTTCAATGAGGGTTTCAATTTGAATATGGTTACGCTACAAATGAATAAATAACCCTTTAAGCATATACACCACGTTTTATTATTTGTCAAAGTTTAAAATAAGTCTGTTACATCAAATGCAAAAGACATTAAAATATATACGTAACTGAATCTATGGGATACTCTTATCAATAACATATTTAAATCCCCGGGGGATTATTCCTCACGTTCTACAGTTGAGGTCAAAGTGCATGCGTAAATCAGTCGACAATTTGTGTTTTTTCTTTTCATTTCAACTTAATATTTTTATTTGCTTCGGTTCAATAAGTCAGCAATCAAATAAATCCACTCCATCAAAGTAAACGACTTCTAGCAGACATTGAATTGATGCGGTCCAGCTGTAGCCTCCCATTTCTCCCTAACACAGAAGATAAATGGTTCTAGACAGACCCTCTCTCTCCGCTATTCACTTCACCCTGTTTCTGTCATAAAAACTATAACTGTACGAGTGAAATTAATCCTTGGTATACAAAAGCTCTTTGCTTTAAGGGTCATAAAAGTTTTAACACTTTTTAGTTTTGTGAGCGATAGTTTTTGAAGTTTTCTTTTTAATATTTTATATTCAGGTCACATAATATATTATCCCTGCATTTGTCTTAGCAAAACATTTGTTGTAGAGATCATACAGAATGTGTCTGCAACCAGGATTCGTTATAAAGGGGTCGTAAACCATCCCCAAATTCTGTAGAACTTAACATTGATAAGGAAATGCCAATATTACCCTATATTTTAACCAAAAATTTAAGAAAACGACCCCTATAAATTGAGTTGAGTACGTGGGCAGCTTGGGAATTACGGAAGACCTGGCGCTATTGTAGTCATTAGTTGGAAGTGTGTTAAAAATAAATTAGGATTTGGAACATCAGTTTTTTAACCGAGAATGATGCTGCAGATTCCTTCATCATTAATCATTGTGGTCACGAGAATCCTACTGGTTCGTACAGCTTGGAAAGAATTTTCTATTTTTCCATTTATTTATTTGTCCCATTTCCCGGCTCTTGATGCACGCGAGGGAAAGAATAACGAAAACGTTTCATCATATTATATTATAAACGTAAATCCTGTTTTAAATAAAAATAAAATAATAATGAAACTGGTAAAGTTTTGAAAGAATAGATTACATTTGTTTTTGTTATAAAAATAATAAATTAAAAAGAAAGAGACGGTAATATATGATATAATTTCCTGAAACTATCTCGATTTTTAATTATTTATTTAAAGTGATAATATTTTAACTAATTAAAAAATAATTTTACAGTTTTACAGAAATTAAAATATAGTTCACAACTGTCAAATTCGTGAAATGTTTTTATCAGTGACTGTAGAAGATGTAGTAACCCAATCTAAAAGAAGACTAGTTTTATGAGGTTTTCTTTCTATGCGAAGATAAAAATCTTATGGTCAGATAGTCGCATAAAGAAAAATATAAAGAAAATTGAGACAGGAAATGGGTAACCCGAAGCAAGTCGCCGTGCCCCCATTTCTCAACGTTTCGGAGAAGGCAACACTGAAGACATTAATTCTACTTAGAATTATTGTCACTGAAACCCGATTAGGTCGAATGGATGTAATTATCGCAGATTAGTTTCAAAACGGAGCAATAACTTAGAGGGAACTACTATCTATAGAATAGGGCAGATCCGCATTAGAATATGTGACAAATGACGAATATAATAGAGAGCACTCGTCCTTACTATCGCCTTATTAGGTTTTCTAAGACAATAACTGAGATCGTCAGAGTTATGCTTTCTGAAATAGAGTTGTTTTTCGAAGCAAAATCCTTTAAACTACCCCCTACTTATAGAAATACAGAAACTACTAAAATTTGTACACCTCGTTGCATACTACGTCCTCTTCGCTTCCTTCTCTTCTATGTTTCATACAATAAAACCAATGCGTTTCAGGGATACAAGTGAAAGCTTACCTTTAATGTATTTTTTAGATCTAATTTTTGTTGTTAATTGATATAGAAACTCGGCTACAACTGCGCATGCCTCCCATAACGCTACAATACATTCTAACTTGAGCGATACAAGAAGTCATTTATCTTAAATGATAAGTGAACTACCATAAAGCATAAAAAGTAGTGGTCCATTTAGTGTTGTACTTTTTGCTACATCTCTGCGGAAGCTGAAAGCATTTCTACGTCAGTTGAATATAAAACGTGTAACCCTGGTCACGTGTTTCGTGACCTTCCGCCTCTCACGAATGACACGTGCTTCTCGGAGGGATCACGTGGCGTAGATCGATCTAACATGAAGCCTCAGTATGCGTAGCGAGCTTTGGCAAAGAACAGTTAGGCAAGATAATTCACTTAAACTGAGTTGTTCATTAGGTAGAATCAGAGGCGTCCTAGATGAGAGCTAATAATAAGTCTTAATACTCATGATACAGATGCCCCAGAATCCAGCACTGAACCCTCTAGATGTATAGGTTAGTTCCAATACATAACGCTATTATATTACTATATCATATATTGTTTTATTTAAATTTTGCAGTATTTTATTTACATGTCTATACCTTATTTATATCCGTTTTATACTATTGTTCCATTCCCGTACTGAATTCAAAAATATGTAAGGGAAAATAACAAATTCTGAACAGATGTAGTCAACAAGATGAATTCGTTACCATTTATTTTCTGGCATTTCTTTGCCAAACTGCATATTTCGTTTATACAATTTCTTGTTTAGTTAACTTTAGTATTCTGGTTCTGCTTTTGCTCTAAAACAAAATGTTTCTGTTACAAGACATGAAAATCATTGACAATGATTATAGAAAATATAAATGTAAGCAAACCAAATCATTAGAAAATTATTTTATTGATTCAATAAGACCATTAAAGATTTAATACGGATTAAGATCTGGACCTTTAAATGCCCAGCGGATAAATGTATTTGTGGAGAAGAGGGAACTGTTAAAGGAATATATAAACTGACACAATCTTTGCTCTTTTTGATTAAATTTTTGCGCGAATGCTCATGTCTGCATACGTCATTTTTTGGTATTTAATACCCCGAGTTATTGTGTAGATCTGCATGACAAATGACATCCATATAAAATGGAATTGGGTTACGAAATCCGATTTACGATTTAAAGCTCACTGATGCAATGGCACTATTAACTCGCCGATGGAATCACATATTCGGATTTATCGACAAACTTTGTGACGCTCTTGCAGTGCAGTGTCTATTGCAATTTGCATTGCAGCCAGTAAATTTACGACTCTGAATTATTGTTTAAAGTTTTACGACTCTATAGTGAAATTAGGTTAACACAATATGCTATCTCTTTCACACGGGGTGTTCTAAATGAGGCGATACCTTTTTGTTAGCCCACCATTTCTTTTGTATATGATTTTGATAGGAGATACTTAACAGTTATGTAGTGGAGACTTATACAATGTATCTGTCAATATGTGAAGCGCGTCAGTGTTACCAATATCTAAATAACACTCAAAGAGTTAGCACACCTTTTATATGCATATTATATAAATATAAAAACAATGAAACTTACTCTATAACATTGAGCTAATACTAATACAAATAAAATTGCAAATTGAAAAACTTTTTCTTACTTTTATCTCTTATTTATTTACACATCATGTGATATAAATTAAAAGTTAAATAAAGAAGTAATCTTTAACTAATTTCTTTTGTTGATGTTATAAATAGGTAGAAAGTTCGCGGCATTTTCTAAATAAATAAGTACGGTATAAAACTAACACATAATTGACTGTGAAGTTAAGTTACTAACTAAGTTTTTTAACAAATAATCTTGACAACAGAGGCACATATAAGTGACTTGAGATTCCTCTCTTTTTTGTTTGTTTTTTATCTTTGTTTTTTTTTAGATTTTTACTTTACGTATAGTATTTTGGAAAAACAATTTTCATTGTATCACAAAAGGGAGATTATAACCCGTGTGCTTGCTGAACGTTAGTTAACATTCCATTCCATTAAAATAATTGCGGTTTGAAATTTGTTTGTTCCCGCAAAAGTTTCAAATTATTTTGTAAAATAATATACACGTAATGTTTGCATATTTTAAAACATGATATAACACGAATCATAATTGCAAATATTACTGCTATGTGTAATGGTATAGGTAGAGATTATTAAATGGATAATCATGTTACAGTTCAAACATTAATAACACTTATGAAAAAACAAATTACAGATTTGAAATCAGCACAAAAAACTATATCAAGAAACATGATAAAATAAACGAAAAAAGAATTCCAATTTCTATAAAATAAACAATAATATGACCTTTAATATTTTCAATAAAAACACAACTTTATTTTGACGACTTAATACATTTTCTAGCGTAGTTTTTTACGGTGATTTCTAAATTGGAAACCATTTTTATATATCTGATATCGCGGAGCTTTCATTAACAAGTTAACAACAGATTAAATAGAAAGAATTCATGCAGGCCCGGTTTATGAAAATTGTAATACAATTTTTCCTATATAAAAAAAATCTAGTAACTATAGTAAATTGTTCTAATGAGAGTACTTAAATTCCATCCCAAGGGTGTAATTGTAGGTCGACATCCAGATACATGAGTTTAGAAAGGCAGGATCAAACGTAACCGGATATAGAAAGGCTACAGAAAACATACCCCTGGATTATTAGGAGAAAATAAACAATGCGCTTGAAATTTATAAAGCCCTCAGGGGTTTAAGGATATTACATAGCATAATAATTAAGGGATTTGAAAGGAAATTAAGAATGAACAGATAAAAGTAATTATATGAATATTTCATTTGTGAAAGCTTCATTTTGTTTTGCAAAAAAGCTTTTTATTTATTTTCTACCTAATTTCAATTTAGCTTTTGGACATCGATTTAATATTTATGAGAATTGAAATATCTCATCAATTCTTAGAAAAATAGGCTTGTAGAGCTTTTTAAGCTCATATAAAGCTGCTATAAATCTCTATATTAGAACATTATAACATCTTAGCCCAACGTGTTTAATATTCTATAAAAATTAGTTTTTATCAACATACTTTTAGGAAAATTTCTCTTCGTAATACATCGACTGAAAATATAGATTTGAAATTGTATAAAATTAATTGGAAAAACAAAGTTCTGAAAGAAGTACAAACCGAAACGAAAACAGAAATGAAAGTGAAACTTTCGCAGCAGTCAAAAGTCTTACAGTTTAATTGAAGAGCACAGCTCCTTTTAGAATCCACAATTCCTGTAATTCCTTGATAAGGTCTCACGTTACCACCCCTCTCCATCTAACCACCGCCCACCCTTAGTAGGTTTACCCACAAAAGCATCGCGTTCGTATTTGAAGTTTATTTTCCTCGCCTCGTAACGAGAGCTAGTGAGGATGCTGTCCTCAGATTTTCTTTCCAAATGAATCCAAATAAAAATAAAGACAGTATTTGAAACTGGCAGAATGAGGTCGCAGCTAGCAGTGTTTCAAGAAAAGCGACGCCAGGCGTCGTTTTAGGGTTTTATAAAAGCTTAAGTGCGTTGTACATCGGATCAATGGATTTTTCACCCTGTGTTTACTACAAATAAACATTGTAAAAAGGTTTAGGGGTTGACCGATCAATCTTTTGGTAAGATTCATATTTTTTTAGGGTTTATTTCATAATTCTGGATAAAAATATCACGTTTATTTTAAGGGTGAATCATGAGGGATGATATAAAAATATATTTAAGTTGTCAGAAACTGAGATAAACAACATCGAGCTGGTAAAACACGGTTTCCTATAGTTCTATCTCTTTTCATCGCGATTTTTATTTCGCTACTATAAATCCTGTAATCCATGTGATGAAATTATAATTAGGAAGATAATTGGAAGACAATCAGCTGATTTTATCTTACCTATGCAATGTAAATTGGTGCACTGTTATGACGAATGGTGGTGGAACGTTGCGGGGGAGGCTTACGCCGTGATATAGTACTCTCTTCTCCGTTGACATTTCTCCCTCATGATGTAGCACAACGCTATCGATATCAGCACGGCTATGGTGATCCCCATGCCTATGCTGACCCAGATGATCTCTTCATTGATGCCAGTGTAGGACCGACCTGAGGACGAGACGCTTAGTTATAACCTGAAGAGGTGTTGCAGAATTAAAGATCTTCAAACTTATCAATAGGGAAATTTATAAAACTTGTTTCAAATTTTAATGAAGCTACTATAATAACAACGACTCCGTGAGATCGTTAAGTTGGTTGCTAAGAAGCGTAAACTACGTTTGTAAGAAAGAGCATGCAATATCTTAATCTTATAAAAGCATATGGTAAATGTTCTCTGAATGAAATTTCTAAAAGTGTCATTCGATAAATTTAATGTTTTCATAATTAGTTAGAGTTCTTAAGACGTTTTAATTAGTTTGTAAGGAAAGTGTAATACTGTGAGCTATACTTAACTGTTTCCATAACCTTGTGCGTTAAAATAAAGAGAAAAAATTGTCATTAAAGATGTACCATAAAGAAACGAAATCCATTTAAACAAAAATACAACAAACTAAACACAACGAATGAACAGATATTTGTATTTCAAAAACGAATGCGTTAATTTCTTAATTCAAAACATTTGTCATTATTTTGTAACTTTTAATAGGAGTCCATTAACTTTTTGACGATTTTTCAAAGACCTAATAATTTACAGAATATAGCTTCTTCGAAACCTCGTCTGAAAGTTACAAGTCTTCCCATAGTTCTATTTTAAAATATGAACACATTTTGTAATAAATAAGGAATTAAAAACGTGTATAAGATATATTAATTATTAATTCATTTTAATTAATTTGTAGATTTCTGAATATAAGTCGTTTTATGTAACTGAATAAATTGAAAATTGTTCTTGTTTCCATTAAAAGAAATTATGATATATCTAAAAAAGAACATGAAATACAAATATATGACAAAACAAACGAAACACAAAATACACAAT
This sequence comes from Panorpa germanica, assembly GCA_963678705.1. Classification (NCBI taxonomy): domain Eukaryota; kingdom Metazoa; phylum Arthropoda; class Insecta; order Mecoptera; family Panorpidae; genus Panorpa; species Panorpa germanica. Next base: position 28,027,614 of record OY783205.1, on the reverse strand, counting down.
AAACAAACAAAACCACGTGTCAAATAAATAGTTAAAATTAATTTACATTCTGACTTAAATTAAAATTTTTGATTAAATACTTTGTAAATATTTGAACGAAACCAAAATAAATGAAATTAGAGTGCGGGTCTTTGTGTTGGAAACTACATAATTGTGTAATTCTTGTTCCAAGAATCAACATTTATTTATAATTAGTACGCGACCCTTTTGCTACTTTCAAAGGAAGATTTAATAAAGAATTTCCTTTTCATTTTCATTTATATTTGATTTATAAATTCCTCATTTCGCAATTTATTTTTTGTTTAAATAAAAATGTAAGATATTTATGAAATATTTAATTTAAAAAAGGGGCGCTTCAATTGAAACAGTAGTGATTTTGTAGTGTTAAAGTAAGTGCATAAAATCAGAAAATTTTCAAATGACATTTCTATAAATTCATGCAACTATTTGCGCTAACAAGAGTTGTACTAATTACTGGTTAATCTCATGCAAAACTTCTTAATAGAACTTCATATGATAGTTATATTTGTATTCAAACTATACTTAGTTTGGCTTTACACGAGCTTAATTCATTCTAAGCTTTCTAAAAGCTTTCTCGATTTTATTAAGATATTCAAATAAAACAACAGTATTTATTTTTAACAAAAATCAGTTAAACTTAATGAAAAATGTAGCCATGTTTTTATCATATAAAACATGGAGTCATGCCCACGCAAAGTTCCGTATCCGGTGTAGATCCTGCAAAATAAGGAAGCTTGCTTCTCCTATAATCTGATTTAATATATCATTATAATACTGTAAAAAGATCAGAGCTTTTCACCAGTAATGGTTTAGAACTTCGAGCTTTAGAACACCTCTATATTTTCGGTAGAATAAAAAATAGTTGAAAAAAGTTTCCTGCTGGAAAGGATAATGATGCAAAAGTTTTATTTACGAAGGCAATATTCTATCGGTAATTGCTTGGAGAATTAAATAAATTATTGCTGTATATCTCGAGGTATTTTATTGCAATATTGTGTTCCGTATAGAACTTAATTAAAGCAACATGTTATACGTTATGGCTCTCCCAGAGGACTCTCTGAAAAGAAGTTGTTTTTGAGATTTTAATGGAAGCTATAAATTAGTGTCTTAAAAATATATTATATTGAAGTCTATTCATATTCTGTTCGCAATTTTCGGTATCCTATTTAATAACAATTTTACAACTAATGCTTAATAAGAAAAAGCTCCAAAGCTTCAATTATGTATACTTAACTTTTTTCAATAAAAACAGACATACTATAAAAATCTTTTATTAAAGCGCGTTACATCAAGTAATTATAAGTATTTATGTAAAAAATAAACTTTCTAAGAAAAAAGAAATATTATAATTTGTTAAAACTTTTTTTAAAAGTGAAAAACTTTAAACAAACAAAAGTTGAGACATGCGTCATTGAATCTAAAGTTTGGGATTTGGCGTACTTATTTTTTTCTTGCCCTCTTCAATGTGTTTTTAGTTGTCTCTTAACTTTGTAAGCTCGTAACTTTTAGAGCTTTAACTCTAAAACTTTTTTCCAGTTTTCTTGTTAGCTTTTAGATTCATTACAGCGGAATTTTGATTGTTTTAACATTTGTTAATAAGTAATAGGATGAAGAGGTTTGCTGGTATTTTCTTTAATTAATTATATGCTAAATGTACTTCTACACTTCATTATTCTAAAAGTGTAATCCTTCAAAAATCATGCTCTTCTAAAATCTTAAAAAACAACAAAACATCCAACCCCTAAAAACTCATGCGTTGATGAATAATAAATATTTATATAAAACTCACCTTGGTAATTATTGTGGATAAAACCAATCTTCCCCGATACTCTTCCTCCCACAGGCATGATAAGAAGGAGAAATGGTAGCAAGAGGAAAATGATTGACGGTTCTAAAACACGACCAACCCCCCGGAGCACTCCGCTGTGCTCCAGGGACAGCATGAACACCCGCATTCGTCTGGAACATAAATATAAACGAATGAATTCACACGGACAGGGTTTGGGAACAGTTTGTCAAGATTTGGGAAGATACATTCGTTTTTCTCAACAAAATTTAACGTCAATTTTACTTTTTGTTATTTACCAAAGTTTCACATAATAAAAGACTTTAAAAATCTATTATAAAAGGCACTAGTGACGACAGAAAATGTAAATATAACTTTTGTTATATAATCTTACATAATATTAACCTAACAAATGTATCAGGTAGTCTTTTTATGTTCAATAAACCTTAGATATACGTAAATGTTTGAGCGAATACTATCTAACATACAATTGTAGTAGTGAATAATGAATTGCAATATAATAGCTTCAAGCACATAGAGAATTGCAGCATCTGTAGCAACATTATGACTGAAAATATATTATGATGTTCATCAATCAGTGTCTAGGCACATCTGACAAGTTTATTTATCCCTAGGGTAGTTTATACGCTATCTAAAGCAGCGTCTCCACTAGGTAACAGTGTTTAAATGTGTCTAACGTTAAGATAAATATTATGTATATATTTAGATACTTAGTCCCATGCTCACGCATGTGAAAGAATAATCAGTTTAAGAGAAATAAGCTTTAGTTGTAAGCAATTATTTTAGTTTAAATGTCAGTGTGACTAAAGGCTGTGTCGCAACAGTATTTGACTTGTGCACAGACGTAGAAAACGTGTTGTTAGTAAGCCCCGAGATAGTTAGTCTTATGAAGTACAGATTAACAAGCGACAGCGAATATTATTTATGAATTACATGTCTTACAATATGTGTTAACTAATATATAACATTTTGTGACATATTTTACTAAGTTTTGAAAAACAAATCTACCCTTTTGTGTTAAGAGGATTAAATTCTTTTAGAATAGCTAAGAAATAAGATCTTCTTAGATTAAATTATACTTAGTTTTTAATATAAAGATATAACCATGTTTTGTGCATATTTTTCTTTATATTCTGTAACTTAAACAGCACGCGGACAACGCTGTTGAGACATCTGACACAAGACAATAATCCTAAGCTTGACTTCATTCTGAAAGCTAACCTAATGTGATAATAATAATATGGTTTGTTTATTAATTGAATAAGTTCTATCTCGAAAACATAGTAATGTTCTATCTAGCGATATTGGACCATTCTCTGTATTGAGAGGCGGGCAGGGGGGTTGTATACCATTTGAAAACAATATATAGTAAACAATGGCACCGCTCGAAGGTTTGTTCTAATTATAACCTCCTTTATATACTCCAGCATCAACTATTACTGGGATATACCATACAAGCAACCCCTGGTAATGTATTCAGTATTTAATGTTAGTAAATGTTATAATGTATGTATCATATACATTGTTTACCATTATATTCAATTAGCATTATCGATTAATACCAAATATTACCACCAGGTATTCCAGACTCTTAACTAAATAAATATAAATTTAAAACGTATTCGTTGTTAATACCGTTTTAATTATTTAATCCCAAATCGAACACCGTTAATAATTTAACAAAATCGCTTCTGGCTTTCAAAAGTTTTGAAGTTCAAAGTTTCTAACCCTTCCAGCCGAAAGATAGAGCACGTGGTCAAAAGTTATACCATAAAGGTCTTGGAAGTATGCCACAAATGCTGTGGGTTCTAATAAACTGACGGTGACACCAAATCTACACTAGAGGGTGCGGCGTTTGTAAAAGATTGTTCTACTTCTTATATAATGCAGTGCAACTTTTAAGTAATTTTCAAAGAGTTAAAGCCATTGGTTGAATGTATCACTAACTAAATCTCTATTACATTATAGTCTATGTCTGTTACAAACTATTTCTGCTTACCACAGCCGAATTAAACAGTCCAGACCCTCGGGAGCAGTGATATATTAACCCCAGTCAACTACCTATGCCCTTATTCAACAGCACCGATTCATCCATTCAACCCTTAGGTCAAAAAGAAGCATTATAAATTGATGGGATTGGAAACTGAATAGAAACTTCATTAAACTTAATAAAGAGGAATCAAAAGTGCTGTAAAATATAATAAAAGTATAGCACAATATAATAAATGCTTCATTTATATTTCTTTTGTATACATTTACTGCGAAATAAGTCCAAGGGGTTGTGTTAACCGCAAAACAAATTGATTCTTTGCCGGTCTTACGCAAGCACTGTTTTCCCAGCATCTGTGTAGCAACAACGCCTGACATATTTAAATTACTTTGTGTATTATGTTGCTCCCTGCTGCTAATAATCACCTGCTAATGATGTTTCTGTAGTAAAAGGATTTTTGAAGCTCTGGTACAAATCAATATGAAAATTACACGTCATAAAACTTTGTTTTTGGCATGGGAATAATACTGGCAACGTCGCCACAATAACTCTCGTATTAATTCCAGTGTCTGCAGACTTTGCAGTGATGTTCTTCATTTCATTGTCATGTATATCTCACGTTATAAAAACAACATGTTATTGCCTCGGTCTCAAGAAGATCACGTATAAATACGGCCACAAAATATTGAAATTTATGATCCACTTAGAAATTTCTTTTGGCATCTTCTCAGACGAGATTGTTTTCTAAATTAGTTATGTGGTTTTTTAGACATTGTTGAAAGATTAAATTGTAGTGATTCTAAAAACGTTGTGAAGATACAATCGGATTTACCAGGCTAGTTAAGTTTGTGATACAGTATGATACAAAAGTTTTGTTACAGCTAAAGATTTAGTTCAAGCTTGAACCTTGTGTACAACTTTACGTCGCAAAAGTATACTTCTATTCTGAGCTATATTTATTTATCATTATCTTATCATACTCTGTATTGCTCCCCGTGAAGATGATTCAAACTTGATCAGACTTGAAATTTCCTTTCTGTAGACTGTAAACAGTAATCATGAGTGTACAAATATATGTTCCTATTACAGTGTTGCGAAAAGGTTAAATTCGAAAACTTACTTTGACATTTTTAATTAACTTCGATTAAATATTCTATTTGTTGGCCGTGTCCCTCAACGTTAAAATATGGAATGAATAAAACATATCATGTACCGGAAGTTGATTTATCATGCGAGTTATCTATACAAGTATCTATCTATCACAATCAACTTGAACAAGTTAGCGGAACTTTCGCTGAATACTAAGTATGCTAAAACATATGCTTTCCGAAAGTTTCGTTAATATATTTTTCACTTATGTAACAGCAAAAAAGGGTAAATACAAGTTTAGAAAAAGGTCAGTATATTTTAGTTACTATTAATATTTAATTTAATGAATGTAGTGTAATTACTTAAAGATTATATAAATTTATACTGGATATGAAAGTGAATTACCTTCATATGAAATTTTTAACATAATCAAAAAATTAAACTTCAATTTGAGAAAACAAGAAGTAGCATAATTTTTTTTTTATTGATAATTTTCCTGGAGTATTATACCATTTTGGAATCCTGAAGAGTTGCGCCAATTTTTAAAAAAACTTGCCATAGTAGTGTTCATACTTTTTCTTTACACCACGATGAGTTAAAGTGGACAGAAAGTAAAAATCTATAAAAATTTTAGGGAAAAAAATAATTTCGATTGATTTTTGTGTAAAAACTACTAGCATTCTGGGATTTTTAATGGTTGTGGTGGATAGCAGTGCTATTTAGGTTGCCGATACAAAAGAAAATTCAGAAATATTTGAAAAATTGTGGTCATGGTAGTTAGAAACATCTTAAGGTGTTTCAATTTTCGAAAAAAAAAATATTTTTTTTCTAATTCTTAAACAAAATGAGATAAATTTTTGTTTTCTTTTTTTCTTGTGTAGTCATGAGCAGGACCACCCTCTGGTGCCCGCTTATCGTTGAATATTGGGACACTCTGTATATACTGGATAACATTGTATTAGCTAGAGTATGTTGTATAAAAAAATAACTAAATAAAGTAATGAAATATTTCCAACAATCGAATGCGTGATTCCAAAAAGTTTAACAATTGAATACGATATTCGTCTGAACTAAGTAAAACTCCGCAGACAGATCAACTTGATATCGCGACATCTGTCAGAAACTTTCGATATGAAAATGTTTTCCACATCAAAACTTTAACAGATTAGGAAAGTTGACGACAGCGCGTTAATCCGGGAAAATCTAAATAATGGAAAACTACGACAATACAAACGACAGCTTTATTTGTAATTCAAACAGAAATATATTTCTCTTCATTTATGTATTAATAAGTATATAATAAAAAGCTTGTTTCGAGCTTTTACACGTAAGCTTTTGGTAATACCTTAGGGTCTATACTTAACACTATCTAATTTCTATAAGCCTACTAATTTACATTATTATGACGTCATAGTTGTTCCGGAAAGCTTTTAGTGTTCACCGGATGTTAAAGGAGCTTTGTAATTTACTCGAATTACAATTGCTTGCAACTCTACTCCGTATGTGTTACACAGCTTTATTTGTTTGAGCTTTAGACGATGTACTCAAGTAAATGAATGTAGCTTAACATCTAAAATAATAATTGTATTTAATTATGTATGGGATGGGCCAACTGTTGGTTTCTTTTTGGAATTGTTATTTAAACTACTGCGTTTGATATTTTTAAATAAAAATGAAACTATGTAAAAATGTCTAAAGCTGTCCATTTTTAGCAGAGAACTGTATAAATATAAAGTTTCAAAGTAGGTGTAGCAATAAATAGATAACATGTCTATTTATATACAAACCGTGACGTCATTTGTAGAGTGGGTTCACAAGGTTAACAAAAATAGGTGGCGATCCACGTGTAAATGGAACCCTATGGAGTGTCAAATAAACGTGTGAGGTATATATTATACTATACACATAAAAGACAAGGATATAATAGTAGTGTGATACGGAGACAAATATTAGAAACAATTTGGGGCTGCAGACCGAGGAAATAGAAAATATCATGTGCGGAAAAAATTGAATTAACTTGGGAATTGAATACATATATATATATATATATATATATATATATATATATATATATATATATATATATATATATATATATGCCTCGGTCCTTAAAGAACTCTTTATAAAGTAATATGTATAAAGGCAAACTTTGAATCAAAATGGATCATAATTAATTAAGATTTCTTAAAACATTTATGAAAATTAAAATATTTCAGACCTTTATGCCTCAAGTATTTAATGTAATTTAAGGGAGAAAACCTCCCTTATCCAATTACTTTAGCATATACCAAACTTCATATTTTAATTAATTTCTTTGAGAAACAAAATTTTTGTTAAGAAACGCTCATTTTTTTTTTTAAACGATTTTAATTAAAATATCATTTCGATGCTAGACCATTATATCTACGTATGACGTTTCTCTTTCGTTTAACACGAATGTTAGAAAGAGATAGAATATTGAATTACGTCGGTATATGGATCTAAATTACACGTGAAGTAGAAAAACACCACAGGATATCTACAGATTAATTATATACGACAAAAGGACGAACAAATATGGGTTAAAAAGGACCACCCGCCATTGTGTAGATCTGATAGGGAGTGAAAAATAGAAAAAGAGAGGTTGAAAAAACGTTTCGATATAAAAAGAGCTCGTAAATCTAATTATGGGAGATTAAAATTTGTCTACGGTGCTACAAAGATGAGAATGAAAGACGAGTTCAAGTAAAACTGTTAGTAGAATTGTTAGAAAGCGTAATAGTTTACATCGTGAATTGATTTTAACGTTGTACATGTCTGAACTTGCTTATAACAACAAATATAAAGATAAATTCTTCGTCTGACTTAATAAAATAAAATGAACCGAAATCCTTAGGAAAATGTAATAAAGAGATAATATCGTCGGTAGTCAAAGCTAATGGAATGTTTCCATTTTATTGGATTTCTTCATTAGCTTTGACTCATAGAGTATCTTCTTTAGTACACCAATTAGCAATATAAAGCCCAAAAGTAGTACTTTAGGGATACTTCTGAGGACGTGATAGCTTTCACCACGGAAATATAAAAGCATTAGCTATACCTCTAGAAGTATATTTATACGTATAAAATATTTATGACTTTCTGTGACACAAGACGGTATAAATAGTAATAGAAGTTTTTATGATTGCCGTAAATTAGTATTTTCAGATAAAATGTTTGGTGTGAATTCGATTTTGTGTTATTGATGTCACGAGATAGATGTTGATGGTGTTTTCTTAATGACGCTCGAATTTAAAGACGTAGTCGTGTACAATTTAGTTTAAACGTTGTGTTGCATTTGCGCAGTACGAGTGCAACGATTTTTGTTTTAATTCATAAGCAAAAATTCTCGTAACTACCCGTCGAATGTATTTGCCTCTCATTCACTCTCATTGTTTCAGATGTAAAATAATTCTAACTTTGATTAAATTTTTTACGAGTTCGAAACGGTCAATCGTCTTCAAATTTTCAAACTAATTAGATAAATATATCCTTTATAAATTTACAAAATTCTACCTCAAAGACATAACGCATTCATGTCAAACACTTTGTTTGAATAAAATAATTCATAAACCTAAATTCGAAAAATAATGTTTCTTATCAATAAAAATAAAGTCCTCAACGTGAATTGAGTTGATAACAGTTTGTATGTGTTTGTATTTCTGCAAATGTTTCATAAAATAAAAATGGAATTGTATAAAATGCATTTCATTGTATGTTGTGAAATGTGAAAGCTGTTGCTTTGATGAAATTGCTACTATGTGAATAGAACCTACAAAGCCTAGAGGGTTAAATAGTAGGGGGTAGAAATATGGGGGTTTGTTGGAGGAAACTAAAATGCATACTTTGTTAATTATAATATGAGCCGCTCAGAAGCCATTGTGGTTAAGTTCATTTTTAATATACATTTATGTATAAATAATATTCTTTTTTGTTGTTAAAGGATTTTCTCTTTCTTTTTATAGCTTCTGAATATGATTACGTTCTTCAACGTATTAGAAATATTAATTTACCCAATATTAAAGCGAATCATGCATACCTAACAAAATATGTAACTAACCCTACTAAGCTTATGAAATAATAATAAATAATAAATTAATTTTTCTAAACTTTAAAAGTAAGGCAACCATATGAGCATCACTATAAACAATTTTTCTTGCGTATATCAAAGAATAGCACAGTGTAATAAAATGCAAGACATCCGACGGACGCCGCGCCGTAGGCCGTTGAAAGCTCGCATGTAAATAAGCTGGATAACAGAGACGTAGCAAACTTCCGGGGAGATCAGCTCTGTGACAATAAGGAACTACGTAGTCTTCATTTCATTCACACTTCCAAATACATCAATATATGCATATGCAAACTTCTACGTTGTGAATACGACCCGCAAAATTACGAGCTTTTGAGTTTCATTTTTCGTTTTTTAACAAAATATAAGTTATGGTATTACATGTAACAACACTCTATATTATTGAAACAAAGCTTTTATTTAATTATAAATATGTTTATTTTTATATACTGTATGCAAAGTAGCGTAAAACAAAAAAGCTCCGTTAGTGAAAAAGCTTTTATCATAGATGTACTGCGAAACGAGAAATGTTGTTCAAATGAAATAAATAGAATTAGTTGCCTTTTTAAATACAAAATATGTGAGAATATAATAATAATATATGGGGCGTCTAAGCACAATGCTCTGGGGTAACATTTGAATAGAAAAAGTGTTGGTAAAATTTATAATTAAATACAAGAGCTTTTGGAAAGTTTATGAAAAATTTGGAAATGGGTATTTGTCAAAGGCATGTAGGTCACAGAACGTAATATATTAGTTAAAATTGTTTACGTATTATATAGTTTTTGTTATGTTAGGTAAACCTTAATTATACATACCTGTGTTTAACCGGTAGATAAAATTTAATTTAGTGTTAAAAGAAAAAGAAGAACCCGCTAATTATACAAATTTTGATTAGATATATCAAAATTGTTCAATTTATGAGAATATAAAATTACCCATAAAACATGAATGTAACATTTAGATATAAATGCTGCATACAACAGTATGTATTTTTTTATATATTATTTATTTAACCAGCAATAATAATTACGAACCAACAAAAGCATTTCGCTAGCTAAATATTTGTATTAAAAACAAACAACATTAATTAAAAATACATACAAAACAAATAATGGTATATAATAAATTGTTGAAAATATTTAAAAAAATAATATTTACCAGTTTTATGAAAACAAATTTAAAATAAAAATCCTCCGCTCCGTCAGGTACAACAGACCGCTTCAAAAAAGCTTTACGACACAAAAAACAACATCACAAATCACCTAAATTTCACAAAACACAAAAAATAATTCAATAAAAATCACACAAAAACTATTTAACAAAAGTGAGGTTATGTATCAAAAATCGTAATGCTCTTTATTTACAAAATATGAGTTGTGAATCTATCGAGTGCTAGAACATCACTAGAGTTCAGCAGACTGGCTGGAGGCTGGAGACTGAGAGCTGCAGGAGTCTGTATTCAATGGGGATGAGATCTGGGAATTAAGGGGAAAGCATCGAGCACGAGCACGAGCACGGGTTGCAGGGACGTAGCACATCGCGGTACTGATGCGTGTAGAACACCGCTACGTGTGCTTCAGCTGCTCTACGTTTGTTTGCTACGATTTATGTGTATTAATGTGAATTATACGGTTAACAAGCACATGAAGTATGCTCGTTACTTCACTAGGAGTTAGGTGAATTCTCGACGTGTCTAATTCCATGATAGGGGGTGTTTGATACCGTAATAAATGGTCAGAAAGCCACCCTCGTGTTGTAGCACCTGTAATAAAGAGTAAAGTACATCAAATCTTTGTGGACGTATTACCTTATAGATAACTGCATTGATTTTATTGAATAAAATGAGAAAGAAAAATTTTTGGCAAGCAATATGAATGATTTTTTGGACCAAAAAGTATAGCGTTGGTCTAAAACTTGAATCAATGCTTCTACACTGTCAGCAACTGTGACAACGCATGTCGATTATATAGTTTAGGTCCTTTATCAAAAGCTGAGGGCATAAACATTAAGTACGTCCTTCACAACTCTATTGCCATATACTCTTTATGGGCCATAAATTCTTTTGGGTGATTCAACAATTTTAGATTTTATTCAGTCAAATTTCTTTTACAGTTTTAGACATTGAGTCAATTTTGCGCCATCAAACACATGATATCTAACATCATATGATATATTCTTCAAACTGTAATAAAAAATTTCATTTCATAAAGTATGAAGATGTTCAAACAAAAAAACTGAAATAAATTTCATTTAACGAGCGACATTCTCAAAAGGCAAATTGTTCGTTTTACATATCTATTAGGAGAATGGTTTATAAGGGTATCGGGTGATATATCTGCGTAAGGTACATTAATATTTAGCCCTCTGTTGTACAGAATACGAATTAACTACCAGCAATAAAATTTACGAGATAGACTCGAATGTGAATTATTGAAATTCATGAAATTTTAGACATTTTATCAGCCTGAGGGCTGTGGGGTATGTTACGTATACGTATATATGTAATATATATAAAAAAGAAAAGATTTCAATTATTTTTGTGTTACTCAAGTCTCGCAGAATGGAAAATTACTGAAATAGAAGCCCCGCAACACCGCAACAGAGATTATTTTTGCTTGAAATCATCTATATACTTGTAAAAATACTGTGCGTTCGGCAATGAACAAGAAACATGAAATTTAAAGCTAGAGCAATGAAGCGTTTCATATTATCTTGGCACGTATTTTTCAATAGGCTCAATTCTCTCGGTTCCCAATGCATGACCGAACAATATGTAGCAAACTTCAGTTATATTTGTGTGAAAAAAGTTTTTAAAGTAAAATTTATTGTTATTACTAAGTCAACGAAAATAGGAATTCAATTTTAGCTTTAGTGTATTTCTCATCAGTGGAAGAATTTATTTTCTTAAGCTTTCCTCGCGCGTCTTAACAATATATAGTTGTACGTATTTGTATATTATACCCGTAATACCAAGTAAGTATAGTGATAATGGCCTTGATATCTTCATAAGCCAAGATATGTTGATATAGGCGACCTGGCGCCACTTTGTCTTGACATGAGTCCAGTCTACTGAAAAGCTGGCATCGGGTAGCTTTGCTGAAAGATGATACAGCCTCTCACTCTGTTTTCCAACCTCTTTAGCAAAGCAGACACATTACGCTATACATAAACATTAGTTATTTATTCTATTGAAGCTACAACTACCTATAACAGTCCATTAAATACAAGATGTAAATATGATATTTGTTTATATAAAATATACATAACGTTGAGAGTAATAACGATTTGTTTTGTAATGTTTATTGTAGTGAGAAAACAACAGACTTAGATGTCTGTATCGTATCATACAAAGGAGCAACTACGAGATCGAATGGAGATTACCCGTAGCTTTGTTTTAACTTAGAGTAGGTATTAAAATTATCCAGAACTTCTTGCACTTGAATAATTTAACGGTGTAGTTTAAAAGGATAATGACCCACCACGTTTTGAGAAGGTTTCTTGCCTTGCTGTAAACTTTAATTAAAGTAATGTATATATATATATATATATATTATATTGTGTGCCTTTCGGCTTTATAATCTGCAGTATTATATTTCTTAACACATTTCATTCTTGCATTCATTCAAAGTTAAAACTAAATTTAAACTACTACTACTAAAGCGCTTTCTGCTTCTTCTTTTCCTCTTTTATTCCACCTTCATTATTCTGTTTCCTCCTTGCCTGTTCCTCCCCCTTCCTTCTTGCCTGTTCCTCCGTCTCTCACCTCTTGCAATTCAGAGTGGAGTGTCCTGTTTTTAGATAACCAAATAACAAATATGATAAATCATTTTAATTAAAAGATTATGTGTTTTTATGCGCACTTAATTTCTGTATTCTCTTGAAATTCTCGTATCAGTAGCGAACAATTTCCTGCTTGTATTTCTACAAACACAACACCCAGTCCTGTCTCGGTACGTAACAAATTAATAATGCTTTATTATCTTGATTAAATATTCATTATTACTTTGCGCAAAGTACGAGCTCAGAACAGAACGCTTGACGTAATATCCTTCCTGTGACGTAACCTTCCTTACCACTCTCCCTTTTTCCCATATTTTCAGTATTTTATTAAGTTTCAATTATCTCTGTAACAACATTTTAAACCCACGCCCCCGCCCCCGTTTTAAGTATAAAGCAGTGTTCCGTAAAAACAGCAATTTAAAGTTAGTATTAAAGTTTAGCATAAATTTGATACAAATTCAAACCAGTTTTCAATCTTTTTTATATTGAAATAGAGAAAGCTTTTACGCAGTGGAAAAGTACATTTAAACTTTGAAAATTTATTGTAAAACCATTAGAAAGTTAGAATATTGTAACAATGTTAGAGAAGATGGTTTTATGTTCCCTTTTGTAGCGAGAAACAGTGGCGTACAGGCTAGTGTGTCAGATGTTGGCCCGTAGCTACACTAAAATACATATCGCTGCAAAATACATACAGCCATCCGAAAAAACTACAACATCATGCGATAATTACATTTCGATCAAGCAGATCTGATTGACTGGATACAAAAGACTGTTTATATAGTGCCTTTTACTATAACAGTATTTTATTAAAACAGGCGTTATTGCAGAAGCTTCAAAAATTAATACTTTTATTATTTATCTCTAAGAATGTTCCCTTTCTATGTTGAGTTTGAAATGGTTTGAGTATTAGATGCATACATAGTAAAATAATGTAAATTTCCTGTTTCTTTTCAAACCATTTTTTATTTTTTTGTGTTTACAAATATGTTAGATATTAAATAATAAAATAAAATATAAATTTTATTAGAATATTCTTCCAATCCACGATACAGAATTATAACGAGAATATTGTATTGGTTGTGATCGGTAAAAAAATAAAAATAACGTATTCCACGCACTTTTGGAATCTGAATTGCGTAACATGTAGCGCCATTTCCGTTTCAATTTTACTCACACCCTTTTCACCACGTTTCAGTATACAAACAACCCTTTGGAACCCTACTCGGTAGCAGTGATTATCAGAAATGTAAATTGAAGGGCTCAATAATGTTTTTTGACGACACAGTTAATATATAATTATTTCTATAATTACTACATGATAAAATGACATTTGAAGAATACTTTGTGAAATTTTCATAAATAAATATCAAGAAATGAGGCATTGACAACGAAACTCCGCAGACATCACAAAAAAAAAGTAACATTGCGGTGCCACTCATAACTCATCACTGGATTTTCTAAAATCAAAAAACCAAAATGATTTCATTAGTTGATAAGTTTCTGCAGGTAACGCTGTCGAGTTTTTTTTTCTTTATTGAATTTACAATTTTTTACGCACTTAAATTTTTCATGAAAAAAATCAGAAACTTTGTAATTTTAAAATACGTTAAAATTAAAAAATTAAAAACTCGACAGCGTTACCTCGGCATTTATGTAAAGAAAGAGTGCGCAAAATTTAAAAAGAATCGGTCCAGTAGATTTTGAGCTAGAGAAGGCACCGACTCTGAAAATGCTATGTGTGAGAAACCGCATTTAAATGTTTCAAGGTAAGAGAGGTGAAGACTTAAAACTCTATATCTCCGACAGTTTTACTCCAATTGACTTCAAATTTTTACACAATAAGCTTAATATGTTGTGCAACAATATAAATAAATATATGATGTCAAAGTGACTCCAAAATGTTTACTGGGGGGTAAGTGTAACGGGGAGAGGAAGACGAATTTACGCATTAAGCGATTGTGTTTATGTCCCCCTATAAACCACAAGAACTTTTGACCTTCACATAAACCTTCACGCTCACTGCTTTCCAAATTCACAATATTTCCAATATATCTTTAAATGTGGTCCCAATTGGCATATACTTCTCTTTCACACTTCCAACTATTTCTATACATCCCTCTCTTTCTTCTTGTATGATCCTCTTTGATCTGGTTTATTTACGTGACACTTTAAAGCTTTACCTTCATTTTATTTCGTTGTACCCTTCCTCTCCCACTAGATCTCTCCCTCCTCATCCCTTTTACTTCAGAGTTTTCCTGTCACATTTCTGGAACACCTTTCATGTCAAATTTGTGATTTATTTTAAGAGTATCTGATTTTTTCAATCGTTCGATTTATTATTATTAACGGTTTGAACTTTTGCAACGGAATTGTAGCTTTTAATATTTATCTACGGTCGGGTAATTTATTGATGTAACATAAATTTTGTTAAAACACTTTGACGTTAATCCGTTCGACGCGGACGTTTATATTAGCATAAATGTCTGATGGTTTAGAATTTCAACCCTTAAAGGGATAATCAAACAAGAGAGTTTTATATAAAGTACGAGGTGTTTATTAACTAGAAAGGGATATACAGATAGTCCTGTCCCGCTTTAGTATAGTGTGACAATAATCGTTCATAGATACCAACCTTAAAGTTACAAATGATAAGTCAACGCTTTGATGTCAAACACAGACTGACGTCATTGAAGTTCATTTTGTGCTGCATAATTTAAATCAAAAAAGCTACTTTATTTGTTCCATTTCCTTCTTGCTCTATTTACTTTCTTTTAAAGTTTATTCAGATAGTTTTCAAGCGAACATAAATAACTTGTTTTCATCATTTCTTTTTGTCGCATTAACATGAAAACATGACTTTATTTTTCTGCAATGTTGCCAACTACATAAATAATTAATACAGCGAATATTATATTAAAGTAAGAATTTATACGTATTTTTTAATAAAGAAGTTGTACATTTTTTAAGACAGCACAAGCTTACGAAATAACTACATCTCTCAAAGAAAAATCAGTGTTTTATTTAATTTATTTAACACAAATGCTCTCAAATTTAGATATAAATATTTAAAAACACTGTGTGGAGAATATATGTTATAAATAGCAGTGTATATTTACTCTGAACTGACTGATATAATCGTCTGGGGTTAAGATTCACCTTAATCAATTCTATTTCAAGTTATTACTGAAGTAATATTAGATTTTCCAGCAACCCTGCGTTGCCATAGTTGCCTAACGTAATGTAAGAAGGGGCAATATGGTTTAAACTTAACAACATGTTAACTAATATAATATATGTCTTCCCAATCAATAAATACTTGCTTTAGCGTTGCCAATTGAACCTCTATTTGTCTAGGTAATATTTCACAAAATATTTAATATTGAATACAATGTTTAAAAATTCCAAACAACACATTTTCCGTAATATAAAATAGATAAAAATGGAGAAGGCAAGTTTCTTTTAAGTTCTATATGTATTTTCTTTTCGTGTATCTGGAAGCTGTTGTAAAGCTATTACCTCACCACAAAGTAAGCCCCCTCCCCCATCCGTTTCTTACCACCACGCCCCCTACGACGTCCACAGTAACACCCGATAAGAGGAGAAAATTCTTTAGTCCCTGATGTTGTATTCTCTTATTCTTTTCAATTTTTATCTCGTTTTTTTTAATATTATTTTTCTCAATTGTTATATTTCTTTTTGTTATAATAATCATTCATAAAAGTAAATAAGTTTTGGGGCAATATAAGGGGGCTGCTCGAAAAGTAATCGCCATTGTTGTGTGAAACTTCCAGCCGTGACAGTGAGAGCATTGTACTGTCGCACGTTTGCTTGGAAAATAAGGAGAAATCAGAAGAAATTTGGATGCTTGAGTGCGGGCACTGTTTGTTTAAAGAACCGAATAATAATAAAATATTTTGGTTGTGACCCATAATTTTTTTATTCGCTACATCAGTAACAAACGTTGTACGTTGTTGTCAGTCAGAAGTGTGCCAAAAGCCTCGCCTAAATTTTAAATTATCATAAAATATGCTACGCCATTTTTCAACTCACTGCTTTACTAATTCCATTGTACTAATATAGAAAATGTAAATGCAAATGAGTTTTCTTTTTCCTTGAAATTTTCTCATTCATCTTTTCGGAGAAGTGTTTATTTTGTACCCTTTTGATATTTGCATGTTATTACAAAAGTACTAAAATAAATAGATTACTTTTCTGAATATTCATTACGGTTAATATTTTTGACCAGGTCTCATGTTCACCACCCCACTCCACTCCCACTGTATCCTAACACCCAATTAGAAGATAGTTGAATAACACTTAATTAAGAACCACGGCACTTGAGGTCTAGCGCCTCCTGGGTAAAATTATGAGAACGTTTTGAGGTTATGTGTATGTGGATAGAAAGATAAGTGCTTTGTGTATATTGTAATAAAATTATGTCGTAATATGGAAAAGTGTAATGGAAATTGATGGAGAAAGTTTGTTACAATGTATATATATATATATATATATACAGTTAAACTTCAGTCCAGAAAAATAGAGGATTTTCGGAAAGGAGATAAGGACAAGAGGTAGATGACGGAGATAGAGACAATAATAACATAGTAAAGGAAGAGAGTCAAGAAGAAATAGTAAAGTAAGAGAGTCAAGAGGAAATAGTAAAGATAGAGCGTCTATGCCTGTAATAGACATAAGTGGAGAAGTGAAAACGAAGAGAGAAGGCAGGAAGGATAGGGAAAAGATAATAAAGGGTTTGTCGAGAGGAGACAAGGAAAGCAAGAGGTGATAGATGAAGATACAGGCAATAAGGAAGGAGAAGCAGGAAACGGTGTGAATAAAGGAGGAGTAGGGGACGTGAAGAGAGAGGATCAAGAAAAGAAGAAACAGAAAGTACTATTCGAAGTAGTAATAGTCTTGAATAGTTTAAGTTTAGTTTTAACTTTGAATTTATATGAAATGCATTAAGAAATATAATAATGTAGATTGTAAAGCCGAAAGGCACACAATTAATATAATTAAATAATATATATATATATATATATATATATATATATATATATATATATATATATATATATATAAATATTCGGTACTTGTTTTGGTTATTAACATATTATAAAAACATATTTTTAATTGATAAGTACATATTCCTTTAGGCATTAAACACAGGAATCATGAAAATAACAGTTAAATTACGGTAAAATAGCTGCAAGCATTTTTCAAGTAAACATCTTACTTAGTCTACTACAAAAACAACATTTGGATCAGTGACGTAGCGTGCCTTAGACGGGCACTGTATCAAAATTTGTTGGGGAGCCTAAATGATGGGTAAAGATTTTTCACAAAAGGAACAAAAACGCTCGCATTAAATTAAAATAATGATATATTGATTAGATGTTATTACTTACAATTAATACTTCTAGAAAATAAGCTCCCAGTAAACATTTTGGAGCATTTTGGAGTCACTTTGACATCATATTGGAGATGCGTATGATTTTTTTGTCATGAAAGAGTTCATTCGAAAATCGTTCATATGTAATGTCTGTTTTATCGGCTACAGATGACGGAACCACTCCACCTGTCGGAATACAAATGAAGATAAAGTTGATGCGAACTATAATTGAAGTGAAATAGTGATAGAAACGTCACAAAAAGGCACACTTCACCAAATGTTGACTGGGCTAAGTACGGTCTAAGAGTGTAAGTGAGATTGTGGATAATTGTTTGGGACACCTGTAGCCCGGGGGCCCCGTGTCATTGATACGGCTGACACGGCGGTAGGTACGCCACTAATTTGGATGTATATAAACCGGTAAATTTTTCAAGACGGTATTAGTTTCTTGGTGTCTTCATAGCCTTCAAGATGTTTAAACTATTATCAAGTGTCATCTTCGTACTTGCTTTGTTTTCGAACAACGCATCAAGCGAATCTCCTTCCAGGATTATTCAGAGCTGGTCAAAATTGGTATATAATAATCTTTTATTAATTTAATTGAAAAATATATTTGGGTACGTTCAGGAAAAGAAATTTCGTATTATAAAGATTAAGTTTATGGGATGGGGTAATATATTTTTAATTCTGAAACTTTCGCCCCCGTTTTGATTCGCGTGCTACAATATCGTATTCGAATTCGATATGCTTCGCATCCAAATTGTTTGTAAAAGTCGTTGCAAAGTATAACAACTTTCTTTCTTTAGGAATTACCTATGTATGGCAATCTCATCACTCCTGTAACACCAATTTCTTCCCGTTATCATACAATCAGGGTTGCTGGAAAATTAAGGGGAAGTGACAAGTAAGTTAAACTCCTGAACTTACTAATTAAGTATACATATAGTCATCTAAAAATGGAATACATTTTCTACATCATTTTTATTTAACTTACAGATTCCATGTTAACCTGCTATCAGGAAATGACTATACCAGCGACGATGCTCCTCTCCACTTGAGAATTGATACCGCCAACAAGAAATTCATGTCCAATGTAAACTTATATACCGGAAATACCAGATCTTGGGGAAAGGAGATATACTCCGATAATCCACTGAAGGCTAACGATGAATTTAATATTGAAATTATTATAAAACATACGCACTTTGACGTAAGATGATTTCAAATTATTTGAGGTTAATAGTTTCTTTTGAGTATGAGTATTAATTAAACGATGTTTCAGATTTTATTGAATGGTCAAATTATCGAGAGACGCCTTCACTCTCTGCCAGCATCTAGTATTTCATACGTCCACGTTTACTGCGACGCTGGAGCATCCGTGAATTTGCAATCTGTCAGTCGCGAATACCCAGTCTATGAACCATCACAGCTGTAGATTCTTAATCTCAAAATGTATTTAATGTATTAAGCAAACAGTAAATTGTAATTTTATAAGAAAAGAGTATTTTTTATCAACTTGCAGCTTTCATTTACATAGAATAGAATTAAAATGTGTTAAAGGTGGCCATTTTGAATCCTCCATGACACAGATTGTAGACATTTTAAATGGGTAAACTTATTTACTCATTAAACACTATTTTACTTTACCCATTTATTAGAAAGTGTAAAGTAATTCTTTTATGTAAAAGCTTTCAGGAAACGGATACAGCTGGTCCATCTGGTGAGCTCGAATACGTATATATATATACTTACTGTCACTTGTTCATTACTTGAAACAAAAGTAATTTAAACTTCGATTCCCAATAGAAACACCAAAGCATACCTACAACTAACAAATAGCTTCTATCTTTGTTTGCATATAAACATATACACTCATTATACATCTCATGAAATTCAAATCTGACACAATACTTGTTTTGTTTTCCATGTACCGTGTTCCGTGTACCGTGTACCGTGTTCATCATTTTCCAGGAAAATGAACTGACAATTTCCATATTATTCATTTCTATCGTAGTTATTATTATACAAGATATTTTCCGACATTTTGAATATGATTAAAATATATATAAAGACATGACATTTGAAATTAATTTCATCACAGATCACGTGACAATACTGATTTCCATGGAAACCGTCAAGTGATGGAAAATGAGTACCTGTCTTTCTATTTCCGCCCACCTTGCGTTACCTGTATTGTCACTTATATGTCGTGGAATATAATATGTATATATGAATGTGTTATATATATAAATAATATATATAACAATAGAACCATTCTAATCCAAACTAATTATAAATCATTACTTCTAAATGAAGAGACTTTCTGACAATTTAATCCTTAAAAAGAACTTATTAATATTTTATTTATTTATTATATTAATTGTGTGCCTTTCGGCTTTACAATCTACATTATTATATTTCTTAATGTATTTCATATAAATTCAAAGTTAAAAACTAAACTTAAACTATTCTAGACTATTACTACTTCGAATAGTACTTTCTGTTTCTTCTTTTCTTGATCTTCTCTCTTCATGTCCCCTACTCCTCCTTTATTTACACCGTTTCCTGCTTCTCCTTCCTTATTGCCTGTATCTTCATCTATCACCTCTCGCATTCCTTGTCTCCTTTCGACAAACCCTCTATTATCTTTCCACTATCCTTCCTGCCTTCTCTCTTTGTTTTCACTTCTCCACTTATGTCTATTACAGGCATAAACGCTGTATCTTTACTATTTCCTCTTGACTCTCTTACTTTACTATTTCTTCTTGACTCTCTTCCTTTACTTTTTATTATTGTCTCTATCTCCGTCATCCATCTCTTGTCCTTATCTCCTTTCCGCAAATCCACTATTTTTCTGAACTGAAGTTTAACTGTTTCCTCGCTACTTCTTTCTTTCTCCTGCTTCCCTTCACTGCCTCTTTTAGTACTTCCTCTCTCTTCATGTTCCTTATGCAACCCAGCTACGAGCTTATTTATTGTCCTGTTTTTTCATATAAAAAAACTTATTAATATTTTATAATCCTTAAGAAGGTATTCGTAAGAAGCTTTATTACAATGATTAAATCGCAAAAAGGTAGATTTACTGTTTACTGCTATGTCTATGTTAAAGCTGAATAAATCTACCTTTTGGGCATAAGCATACTCATTAAACTACTTAAAAACACCTTTGTAAGGATTATACACTCTTATAAGTCCTTTTTACGGATTGAAGGCTTTAAAATAGGTAAAAAATAAGACCCTTTTAAATTATACATTATATTCATAAATACAAATTACTAGATTTTGTTTTGTGGTTTTAGTTTCTGAATAATTTATATCAAATCTGAACTTTGAACTAAAATAGAAAAGTCAATGTTTAACTGAGTTCATAGTCTCGAGCTCACGGCGTATTTCATTTACAAATTAATGAATTTCCACTAAAAATAGATTGAATTTCCATGTCGTTATAAATACATACGGGAAAGTCACAAATCAATACATGTTCTGTCTGCAATATGAATTGCATTGTGAACTATTTCTTTGTGGTCTGTGATATTAATCATTGGAGCATATTAAATATAATCGTATAATATTAAAGATATGATTTCACAACTCCATTTTCTTAAAATCTCAACTAAAAGAATATGCTATAAAATGTTTTCAAATATTGTATATGGTACAACTATTTAATTATTTTACAAACATTTTCAGTGAGGTACTCCCTTAATAAAATAACTGAAGACTTCCAAAGTCATGCTTAACTTAATTTGATAGGAAAATGTAAAATATTTGTGTAATAGAGATTTCAATGTTTACCCAACAGCAAATAAAAACAATAATCCTAAAAGGAAAATCCATTTCCCTGCGAAACTGCTAACAAAAATTGGTTGTACGAGTATTAAAAGGGTAACAAATAACAAGGGTGAATTTAATATTATTCAGAAAGGTTCAGTATCAGAAAATTGCTAAATTATCCTGGTGAACACAGTTATTTATTTAAAAAATGTTTACTTGTTACAAAATATTTTTTAGGTTAGGTCAAAATAAATTTACATTTTCTAACGTAAATAAAGATTATATAATGTTAGATGTTAAATAAATAGATAAGTAAAACGTTTTAATGTTTCGTAAAAAATATTACGTTAAATTATATCAGAGTTTACGTTTTGTATCTCAGAATTCTTCCTCAAATTTATTTAGAAAGTTAAGTGTAAAATAAAAATGAATGAAACTTAAAACAACAATATCTAAGTTTATTTATTAGATTTCTGGAGCACTCGACCCCTGGAGGACTCTCTGGGGGATATATATCTCGTACGAGCCAAGCACAGAGCAAGTGCACCACTTTAAATTGAATTAAATTTGCACGATTCAGCTTCGAACGTTTTTCAACCAAAAGACAAATACGTTTTTCTTATATTCTGTTCTAGCTTTGAAAATAGCAGTCATTGTAAGCAAATTGATTAATTTTCTTACGATCAGAGACTGTTTTTGACAGGTCACTTTGTTGGAATTCAATTGGTTGGAAAGATTTTCAGTATTTTCACTGGAAGGGGTTTTATATTATTACTTTATAATACATTGCTCGATATGTTCGTTGGATGAAATATAGATGACGTCACTATTGAAAAATCCGTTTGATTTTTAGATGGTACCAACCTTCGAACATTATGTGTCAAAATTTCATGGCATTCTGATGATTAGTTTACGAGTTACAGTGTTTTTAGACATGTCATGACTTGTCTGCATTTATATGAGAAATTAAATTGTACACATAAATTTCTAATTAATTTATTTATTTATTCCTAAACTTACATACGCCTTGTTTTAATGAAAAGGATAAGTACATAATTTTATCCAAATAAGCTAACCAGCTAATTTAGTGGGTGGGTCTACACCGAGTCTACGTATTTATCTTGTTAACGGAGCTTTGTATATTTGCTACGCCAACTGAATTCGTAATTAACTTTATTCAAAGTCACGTATGGGAAGCGTAGGCTTCATCCAAACGGAATTCCTAAAAGATTTTGGATTAGGGCAGGGATCGTGAACCTGTAAAACCTGTTTGCTAACACGCCAACGGTTTCCAATCAATGGGCTTGTGTTCTCATTTTTGAGTGGTCGATTTTTCAATTATTGATTAACATTGATGATAATAAATGTGTATTGGTGTGTCTATTTTATTAAATAACTAAATATTGACGGAGATATAGCAATTAAAAGTTTGAATTGTAGTTTTAGCGCTAGAAATTGTCGACTATATTTGTATGACGTGAAATGCATTTTAACGTCAGTTATTTCTTGAGTAGGTCAGTGCTGTGGTACTGTTTTGTAGCTGTTTGTAGTCGAATATTCAAGTCAAATCAAAGAATAATAAGTTTTTATTATATTTAACCCTGCTAAGGCAGACATAATATTTAAATTTTATTGTTCCTTGAAATAGCTGTAAATAATATTTGATATTTTGATATATAAATACATATAGCAGAGATTTATGAGCTGTAAGGTTGGTAACCTTACACAAGGATTGTGAACTCACATGCAGTTGGAATGTGTACAACGTTAACGTTTAATAATTAAAGAGGCAAAATGATTTTTTTAATTGTTAATATCTCCTAACATATAAGGAGTTATTAAAAAAATAATTGTACATTTGAGGTTCTAGTAACCCACTTTATCAATATATAGTACACTTTTATAGAAATTAAGACACTGGACACAAGCCTATTATGACAAGAATGAAACCTAAAGAAGAAAGTAATGCACTCCTACATCAATAGCTGGATATATCTTCATGGTGCTACAAACTTTGTAGAGCTTGGGATTGGCTTAAAACGTTTCTCTATTCTTTTCTATTGGCATCTCTTTCATCTTTCAATTTTCAATATCTATTTTCGTTAGGTCTTCCTCCACTTGCTGTTTCTATGTCGCTCTTTGTCTTCTTTCCAGTCTTATTTTCAATATTTATTTTTCACAAAATTTCTCTTTTACCAATCTGCAAGAGATCGCATTCATTGTTCCTCAAAGTCCAAGTTTCCAATTCATATAGTACAACAAGTGTTATTATATTATATTAGTTTTCTGGCACGCATAAATAAAAAGGTTTCCTATCTCTGCGTTAGAAGAGTATTACAAGAAAAGCTCCCACTTTCTAGATGGGAATCTCTTTGTTAAAATCTTATCAATAAGTTTATTTATGTGTTTACAAGATTTCTTGTGTCGTAGGTTTCCATTTTGTGATAGAAAATGAAAGGATCTATTTGATAAACCGATTTT
This sequence comes from Panorpa germanica, assembly GCA_963678705.1. Taxonomy (NCBI): domain Eukaryota; kingdom Metazoa; phylum Arthropoda; class Insecta; order Mecoptera; family Panorpidae; genus Panorpa; species Panorpa germanica. The sequence goes on along the minus strand of OY783205.1, from coordinate 28,003,187 downwards.
GAATTGATAACGATTTAGGAAATAATAAAATAAATCTCTTTTTATATTGTTAAAGGGGTATTTGTGAAAAATTGCGTAATAAACCAGTTTTCTTTTATGAGAACGATTGACTAAACCCACTATTCTAATGTTTACCATATGTTTGATGTATAACAGTGCGGCGAATCCTTTCTAGTGCTTTATTACCTTGTTAAATATCAAAGAATAATAATTTTTACTGTGTATATTACCTTATTAGATAATCACTTAAATCAGAAATAGCAACAGTATATCCGCTTTAATTCCACTTCTGTTTTCTATCGTGTATTCATTTTGGTATTGGTAAAAATATAATGAGAATTTAATGATATTTTAAAGAAAATAATGAAAAAACATTAATTTTGTGTACGAGTATAATAGCAATAACTTGAAAAACTCGTTTAAAGAAAAATAGAGTAATTACTGTTACCTAAACGTCTACTTGATGACGTCACTGAACTTAAAAGGGTTCAAGAGTGGTCTTAGGTGAAGTGTTTACAAAGAAACCGTTTTCGTGGGTGGTGGGGGATGTTGTGAGCAGAAAGGGATTGTAAACGTGTGTAAAAATGTATTCTGAGTTTGACTTGCACGGATTGAGGGCACAGTGAGCGCCTATTTTAAAACGCCGATCTTTCGAAAACTATGACAAGTACTTTAAAATGGTTTTTAATTTTGAAAATAAAGTGCTACGTTAGAAAACATATATCATGTGTCAGAAGAAAAAAGAAAGAGAAAGAACATTCTTAAAACTGTATTCGAGCTATCAGTAATATTACTTAGTAAGAAATATGCCTTAATATTACTCCATGTTCTGAAATTTAACAATGCGGGACTGGTTTCAAGCATAAGACAGCCCCTTCATCATGCTAACTTCTATAATTACAAACTTAAGGGGCTTTGATAATGCCTTAAGGGATGTTTACTTTCTTAAGCACACGGAGAATTTTAAGAATCGATATTACCTAGAAAACTGTATCTATGTTAAGAAATAATTCACCCAGCTGTAATAAATAAGTTCTCTTCTAAAGAGGGCGCCTCTCTTAAATGTTTTTATTATCTTCTTTAATCCTCACCATCGCAGCTTTCTCCTAGGGGTTGAAAGTTTATTTATTTGCGTTTCGAAGTTTGCCTTTTGAGTGAGATTGTTTTTAAAATACTTAAAAGGAATGGTACAGCCTCTTATATAACTACACTAACCGGTTATTCATCCAAAACTTATTTAAATTTTAAATTTCGTTATAAATATATAATATTAAAAAAAATATATTAAAAAGGATTTAAAAACCGCAAGATAAGTTGAAAAGTCAAGAAGCAATCTCTAAAAGTCATAATAATACTCTAGAACGTTGCTTTTATGTAACATTTATATAACCAAAAGGTTTATACGTAAATGTAGTTGTAATTGATGCTAGTATAACTAATGTATTTTTTAATAAGCATTTAAATAAAGAAATTTAAGAACCACCCAGTTTATCATACTGAATAATGATGTACTCATTTTTATACACTGCTGTGGGAATTCCGAGAGCTATAATTCCAAGTTGCTCCCTTCTTGCTTTATTGCTCCCTAAGGATGAATTGAATCTGTAAAAAAAAGTGTGGAAGTACGATAAAAGCGGAAGGAAATGATTACGTTCATAAGAAGTGGTGTGTAATCATCGATTCTCTTTTATCTAGACGATGTATCTATACCCTAAACTTATACAAATCATGCAAAACATCACTACTAATCTATGATTTAAAAAAGTGGAAAGATTTTTAAGAAATCTTAAATAATTTCATAACTAAAAATTATTTACCCAAGTTCTAAACGAATTTCTACTTGTAGATAGATGGCACTTTATAGCTCTGTAAATTACTTTTATATAAATTGTTATTTATATAAATTGTTTATAGTATTAATATACATTAAAAAGATTAATATAAACTATATGACAGTGCTTACATAATACAAGAAAACCAAATTTCTAATCAAATATATATTTAGTTCATAATATATGATCTATATATTATATCTTATTAATTAATTAGGTTTAGTAGACATGTATGCTGCTTTTATTTTATCTCTGTCTTCAATCTGTGGTAATAGAGGAGATATTCCTTTTGCTCGTCTTTCTGCTTTTACCCGATTCTGAAAAAATTGAAAATTAGAACTTATTATAAATCTCCATAACCTCTAACTCACACGACTTATTAGTTTCCTTCGCTTACCCAAAACTCCTTGCAATTATTATAATTTGCAAAATATACTTCGCATTTTTCACGATCAAAATTATTTTTATTCAAACATTTGTAAGACATATCCTGCTCCTATAAATATAAAAACAATTACTCTATGAAAAATATGACAATTTAGAATATCATTACCTTTAAGCATGGATTTGTAAGTTCTTGATTTCTAGCTTGTGGCATATTAATTAATGATGTTTTTATCTTTAATTACAATTGACATATTACAATTTACTTCGAAAATTAATTTCTTATAATAACATAGAAAGAGTGACTGACCATTTAAAAGAAAATAACGCAGTATTTTCTTTTTTCTTTTTCTCTAAAATATTGCTAATGTCACTCAGCTGATTCCAAAGATTTACAAACTGTATATTTTTTTGCAAAAACGTTAATAAGTATAACAATGTATTATGAAGAAATGAATTAATAGTTTATATAAATAATTATTATTTGTACGAATATATACTATTTTTTATATAATTATACACATTTTTATCAATTTAAAATTATATATAGTCTTGGGTTCCATCTTGTGGAATAGAATCTAACATTTCAGCGCATGATCATGATCATTATTGCCATTATTTAATATCGGCTTGTAAAGTGTATGCTGGTTTCTAGAAAGTGTTGTTACGAAAATATATTAAATTATAAAAATGACTTCAACTAGTGAACCAAATATAAGTATAACACCTCCAGATACAACAGAAGCTGAAAAGTTTAAGGAAGCAGCCAATGATTATTTTAAAAGTATGTAAAAAGAGAAAACTTTACAAATCATCCTAACCTTTATCTTTTAACATAAAAAAATTGATTTAATTAACAATGATGTGATATAATAGCTTGTGTTATATTCATAATATACAAATATATATTCTTATTAGTATTTCTTTAATATAAATGTTCGTTTTTTATTGACTATAAAACATAACCTATATCCCGAAATTACTTCACTTCTTTTCTTTAATAAATTGTTATTAATATTTACTATTACAGAACAGGATTATGTAAATGCTATAGAAAACTATGGCAAGGCTATTGAATTAAATCCTAATAGTGCTATATATTTTGCAAATAGAAGCGTTTCGCATTTAAGGACGGAAAGCTTTGGGTAAATTAGTTTATATTTTGCGTGCTTATCTAAATTACAATCTATTACCTTTGTGCTATGTTGTAAGTTTATTAAAATTCTTTAAGGTATGCTCTTGACGATGCTTCCAAGGCTATTGAATGTGATAAATCGTATATCAAGGGCTATTACAGGAGAGCTGCAGCATACATGTCGCTTGGAAAGTTTAAGTTAGCACTCCGAGATTTAGAATATGTAACGTAATTTGTTTTTGTTAATATTATTCTGTCATTTGTGCCTCAAAATAATAACATCATTTTAGGGGCCCTATAGTTTTAATAAAAATACTTTATATTTAATGAAATAGGTGACTAAAGCTCGTCCTAATGATCAAGATGCCAAAATGAAATATGCTGAATGTAAAAAGATATTCCAAAAAATGCAATTTGAGAAAGCAATAGCTAGTGACAAAACACAGCAAAAGAATATATCAGATACAATTGATTTCGAATCAATGGGTGAGTGTATGTAACGAGATAATCAATTCATAATATTTTTACTTTAGATTATGAAAGTAACCGTTCGCCCTTTATTAGCAATCGAAGAAGATTACTGTGGTCCCAAATTAGAAAATGGTAAGGTAACTTTAGAATTTATGCAGGATTTAATGGAAGCTTACAAAAACCAACAAAAACTTCATAGAAAGCATGCGTATAAGGTAAATATAACTTTTCTTACGTTTAAATTAGGATATAATAATGGATGTATTTTAAAACAGCTATATAAATTATATTTTAGATTCTAATAGATATCAAGGCTTATCTAATGAAGTTACCATCAATGATTGATATACCAATTGCTGATGATGCAAAATTTACTGTTTGTGGGGATATTCATGGACAATTTTATGATCTGATGAATATTTTCTCTCTTAACGGTCTTCCATCTCCAACGAATCCTTACCTGTTTAACGGCGACTTTGTCGACAGAGGTTCTTTTTCAGTAGAATGTATATTTACGTTATTCGGTTTTAAATTATTGTATCCTGATAGTTTCTTCATGTCGAGAGGTAAACCTAAAGCTTTTGACCAGATTCTTTTGTTTATTGTAACTTTACGCTATTCATTATGCAGCTGATTGAAAATGTATTACAACAAAAATGTCTTTGTTTCAGGTAACCATGAGAGCGCTACTATGAATCAAATGTATGGATTCGAAGGTGAAGTAAAAGCAAAATATACTGCAAATATGGCAGAGCTGTTTACAGAAGTTTATAACTGGCTACCTTTAGCTCATTGTCTCAACAATAGGTACCTAAAATAGGTCATTTAAACAATCATTTCCGTCCTTTATTTATGTTTGTTTTGTATTTTTTTTCAGAGTGCTAGTTATGCACGGTGGTCTATTTTCGGAAGACAACGTAACTTTAGATAATATTAGGGCTATTGAGAGAAATAGGCAGCCTCCAGAAGAAGGTATGGAATATGCAATTCAATAAAAATTTTAGGTTTAACGATAATTTTTGTAACGTGAATTACTGTATTATTCAGGTTTAATGTGCGAGTTGTTATGGTCTGATCCACAACCTTGGAACGGAAGAGCCCCAAGTAAAAGAGGGGTAGGGTGTCAGTTTGGTCCTGATGTAACGGAAAGGTTTTTAACTAACAACAAACTTGATTACATCATTAGAAGTCATGAGGTTAAAAATGAAGGTTACGAAATTGCTCATGGAGGAAAATGTATTACTGTATTTTCAGCACCTAACTATTGGTAGTTATTTTTATACTTGCAATCAGTAATATTATTGCTGAATAATAATTAATAATGTTTTGTTGTCTTTTCTTTAGTGATACAATGGGTAATAAAGGGGCGTTTATAACTCTTAAGGGTAAAACGATGACTCCGGAGTATACATCATACGAGGCTGTGGTACGTACATATTTATAATTATTTTAAAACTGAAATTATAATTAGGAGTAGATATATTTAAAAATATTTCGATATTTCAGCCTCATCCAAATGTTAGACCGATGGCTTATGCAAACTCGCTATTAAGTATGATGTGTTAGTGAAATTTTTAATAATAATAAAATTAAGAACTGAATCAAAAAATACCAACAAAATTAAAAATCTTATAATAACAATAAGCTGTTAATAAAGAAAACAATATTACAAATAATTATACAATTGACTACATGAAATAAATTAATAGTCTGCGTTACAATATGTCAGGATAATAATAAATTAAAAATGTTAAAACGAAAGTTAAGTTGTGTGTTCGATTGAATTTTTATATATTTAATAATAAAATTTTTATTTAAACATTTATAAATTTTTTTAGAAATAAGTTCAATTAGTTTGGCTTGGTTTAAAATACGTTAGATTTGTCGAATAATTATGTATTCGATGTTATAGTTAACATGCGTCACTTTTTATATGTAGGACAATAATTAATTGTTCTTATTTATAAAATAGACCAAAATAATGTATTTCATAATAATTACACAGTAGAGAAAGACTAGGATTACACTAATTACTTATGATGCCAGATGCATAAGACATGTATATTTACGAAACTGATAGACAAATGAAATTTAAATATATTTATTTTTATTTAAATTAACTAGACGAGATACAATAAGAAAATTTGTTTGTCTCTCAGTTCAATTTTCCAAACATATCTTTAAAATGATGTATATTTTGTTAAATATTATATTTATTTTTGTATATACAAATATTATACACATCTTTATTAGGTTGTTCAAATTCAATCGATCATTATATTTTAAAATAATTAATAAATCGTTTAAACGAACAATTTTTGTGTATATAACTATATTAAAAGTCATAGAAGAAATCACTGTTCGGCATATTGCATTAGCAAAGAGTAAACCTGATAGTGCCTAATATTTAAAAAGAACACAAAATTCATTTAAACTTTAACTACAAAAACTATTCCTAGCAATAATGTAACATAAATAATAGTAATAAAGTTTTATATTGTTTAAATAATAATAAGATTTAGTACATATATTACTGTTTTATTTACCTACTGGATAACAACCTTTTTTTTACTGATGCTATACATCAACGCCAGGATTTTCATTGAAACAATTATGTACACCAGGTAATCAAACTTATTAAGCATCGGTGTGGTGCACATAATAATTCTAAAATAAATGTGATTAATAAAACTATTAATTACTGACGAAAATTTAAATTAACCGCCGTTTGAAATTGTCGCTTATTTAAATTAATGTCTACAAGGTCAGGGTCATTATAATATACCAACCTGCGATTGTAAACTAATGGTAAATGTTACTGTGTTGAGTTTATTTTTATATATTGTCAACAAGACATTATTTTAAAATAAAAGTAAATAGATAAAGAATATGTAAATGCGTTGTTCTTGAGTTCATAAATATTGTTTGTTAAGTGTTATTAAATATATTTTTCAGTAAGTATTAAGATAAAAAAAAGTGTTAAATATGGTTACAGGGTGATAACACATGCCATTCTTGTATAGTAATTGCAGTAATTGTTAAGTAATTAGCATTACGTTTACCAAATTTGTTAATTACATAAAAATTTGAATTTTAACTTATTTGAAATATGTTTATGAATGTGAATTCATATCGTTTGATGTGCATTCTCAAATTAACTTCTTCAGATTCGTGATCAAAACACATTCCTATTGCATTCTAAATGATAAAAAATTAAATACACCTTTGGAATTTATAATATATTTTACGTACTATAGGCTGGTTTCCTTCTAATTAACATAAACCTGCATTGACATTATAAACAACAAAAATATTACTTGTTACCCTGTGTTTAATGATATTTATATATAATTGTTTTATATGTGTAGTAGTATATAAAATACCATTTATAATTAATAACGGGTTATCTAATTTCCAGTTCTACATTACAAATAAAACATTCCACCAGGATTTATACAATTAAAAGGAATTAACTAAACTATAACCTAAAAGATTTTAAGACGTAAGATGTCAAGTGCTATTATGACAACAGAGGTACAATTAAGGTACCTAGTGCAATGGTTTTCGGAATGGAGTGAACTTCAACGAGGTGATTTTTTGCCAATCCTCGCTGAACGTGTTGGATCTGGTGGAGAACCTGTTTATGTTAACGGTATTGTGAACTCATTATCCAACGTGACCTGCACAGAAAAACCTATGAACCTATTCCAATGCAGGGTAAGATAAGTCACAACGTTTGCTTTAATAACTAATGTGTCACATTGAACTAGATATAGAAATTAGTTGCAACTTTTTTCAGGTGAAGTTGTTTCGTAATTGGACAGAAAATTGGACAAATGATGATATTAATAAATTAATTCAACGCGTTACTGAAATTGATTCTGAGTTTGGTGATAAACTAACTGAAGAATTAAAACCTACTGCTGAAAAAGTTGAAACTGTTGAAGAGGAAATTCAAGTTGAATTACCGGTTGATATAATTGATTTAAACGCTGCTCCTGTGGAAGATCTTAACCAGGCAATTGATACAACTATTCAGAGAGAAATGATTGAAGCATAAGTAATATATACTACATTCTTTTTTTTTTATTGTTCAATTTAAAATATAATTTTATTTTTCAGCAGAGTATAATCGATATTTTGAAAACATATTTTACTTGTTAAGGTTTTCCATCTGGTTTAAGTGTTTAGTAAATAAACATCACGTTAATATATTAAATTTATCGAATTCTAAGAAATACTATAATATCATCGAGAGTTTTTTTTTTTTTTTAAAGCATTTTGATTATAGATTCTACATTTAGGTGGAATTTTATAATTATTACAGTTATCACATGGAATATTTTAGAAATTATTTATTAAAATATTAATTATAAAAGCTTCGAGAGTCTGCTATTAAAATACCAAATATAACTCGAATATTTTATCACAAACTAAAAATATTGCATTCCTTTAAGTTAAAAAAAAGTAGGTAATTATTAAATAGATTTATGGAAAGGGTTAATCTCACGGAATAATATAGTGTCTAATTCTTGCATCCAATTGTGTTGTGAACAATTGTAAGAATGAATGTTATAGAATATCTAAAAATAGATTACAGACGTGTATCCGATGTTTCTTATCTTGAATGGTTAATTTACTTTGGTTAACACAAAAATCTAGCTTCCCACTTTTAAAGAGATGTATCTCGCGCAGCTACATGTAAAACTGGCTTTTAAATTTATATGTAAAAGACATGTTTCGATATGAATAGATATTTAATAAACAAATTTCTGATTGTAACTTTACATAATCTTAATATATTTATCGATCATTACTATATACTCGTATTTAACATGAATTGCATATAAGTTAATACAGCTAATTAGTTTTAAAGCTAATGAAACTCATTAGGTATTATAGAATAATGGTGTTCGCATCAATTCTAGTTTTAAAACAAGACTGGAAAATTTGTAATACAATTAATAACTATTATTTAAATATACGTATAATAATTTAAATAGATTATATATTCAAATGAGTATACATAAATATATCATTTTTATATGTATTTGAAAAATTTAATTAAATGTTTTAGGTGATGGTGTTACATTCCAAATTAAATATATATATGTATTTTCAAACATTCCAAGTTAATATAGTCATTTAATAAGAAAAACTATTTTATGTAGACGTTGGAGCATACATAATTTGGGAGAGACATTCGAATATTTTTTTTGCTATTTACAAATTATTTCAAGGGTCTCGCCAAATTGAGTATTGCTCCAATTAAAATTTTACCTTTGTGCCAATATATCTAAGAGTTGCTTTTTGAACTATAGATCAAAAGATTTTTATATTTATATTAATAATTTATTGTTAGATGAAAGAGTATTTATCAAAAATTGTTTATTTTTAATATAAAAAGATCTGATTTATCGACATAGATCACTAATATTTCTTAATTTTATACGTAATAAATGCTCAAAATGTTAAAACATTGTATGAATCTCTTTCGTAATAAATCTGTGTAATACATAATTTATATTTAGTTAATTTGTTGACTTGAATAACTTTGTTAACTGAACCACTGTATTTAAATAATTTACCTATTAGCAATTACTCAAATAAATAAAGGTTGACGAAAATTGTGTTTAGGGTGCTCCTTATTTTGTCTTATCCCTTCCTTTGATCTTGAACCCTGACTCATCAAATCAAACTGATCTCGACTGTAATGGTGCCGCTCTTAATCTTCTCTCACTCTATATTTGTTTGTACTTCATTTAATTAGAAGCTTGCTCTCATGATAAAATGTACGAATGCAAAATACCATACTTACAATAGTCTAGGAATATACTCTGTTCTAGTGTAAGAGCTCTATGCAACTCTCTTTACGTTTGGTGAAGTATCTTTATAATATCAATCATAAAACCACAATATAAATTAAATAATAATAATTAAAACCAATATCTTGAGGTTGCGTCGCTTCCTGTGCCAAATGAAGGATGTTTTGAAAGTGATTGTGTGTCAGATGTTAACCAATTATTAAATTTGTACAAGGTTTTGTAGTGGTAAAACATTTAAATAAACATAAAATATAATGTATTGCTGCAATCTTATTATATTTTGGAAGATTTTCTTAGATATATTTATGAGTCATCTAGATTGATTTGTTCATTCAATCGAATTGATTTTGTGCTCGTACTCACATGCCTGTGTCTTCTCGGACATGTGTGCTTCTCCCTAGTTCAATGTTCTATTCGCCTAAAAATATACTAACTGAATACGGCCTTAAAAAGAAATACTAATCCATATATTGTATTTTTAAGTCACTATGCTTGTTTTAATATTATTTTTTTCATTTCTTATAGAACTAAATCAGTACGTGGAATGGCTTTAATGTTTTCCAATGACGTTTACATGAAGGTCATTTCAAGGTAATGAAAGAAGTGCTGCATATAAATCAGGGGTAAATTCTTCATTTATTAATGAAGATTATAAAAGATGAAAGCGTGGAGGTAAGAGGGCGATTATATATGAATCATTTTTATGATTTAATATTCATTGTTCTAGTTTAATAAGAAATTATTTGTGTAATGATTGCAACCATTTCTTTGAATATTACATAAGAAGTAATTTTTTTATTATTTGCAGCGGAAGGAACAACATTCCTCGACAAAATGAACCAGTTGCGTGGGTTGTGGGTTCTATAGGAATCAATTAAATAATATCCTGCAGCTATATGGCGGTTTTTAGTAAAAGAATAATGTGTTGGTGAACTAGGTCTGGTGTTTTGGAAATATTCATGGTATAACCATAAATTTCTGTTGGAAAAACCGCATTTAATTTGAAACAATGCATGTCTAATGTAATAACATGATATTAGTTACAGCGAATGTTTTTATTATACTTCCGTTTATAGATTTAAAATCTACTACGGAAATCTATAAATAAATAGTTTTAGATTTATGTATTGATCGCTGTGATCATATCCTAATGAGTTATGAACTATAATTAAAACATTGTAACAGAAACTATAAACTGGATTTCACGGAATTTATTTATGAGTCAAGTTTTTAAATTTGTAGATATTTTCTACGTTTTATATAAATAACGTATTAAGCCAGAAATATGTGATAAATGTAAAAAAGATAATGAATAATAAAATATAAAAAAGATAAAATCAATTTTCCTTTGATATAAGATGACCAACCGGATGTGGAATGCATTTAACTTATTTTGCATAAAATTTATGAGGCATATTTAATTATTTCACGTGCTTTCAGAAAAAATTGTTGAAAATATTATTGTAACTGCTTTTTTATCTCATATGTGCAATAAACAAAATAACTTGCTGGCTTTAATTTAGATAAAAAATAGATGCGTTTGAGCAAGAGTTCGCTAGCCGTTTGGTGCTCATGGTCGTTCATATAAAGTGTCATTATTATGGGTAGCAAATGACGAAACTATAGTTGAAATTACGAGAGTTCGAATCCAACCTACGGTTGTTGCAAATTACAATAACTGATAGAAATTTCACATAACTGGGTGACATTTCTCTCCAGTAAGATAAATCCATTATTCATAAATATTGTGGATTGATCTGCTACATAAATATTATATAAAAACATATAATACAAACCACAAACAAACACAGGATTCAATTAAAATATCTGCATAGTTAAAACATCGAATAAACATTGTTACTTTCAAATTTAGAGGTCGTTAATTTGTAAAATTCAGATCCATAATACAGTATTTAATTACACAGGTTAGAAATCATCGTCATAATTAACATTTAGGCTGGTAATTAGCATTAATTGTAATTGTATTATCTAGAAAGGATGTAGGAATATATTATCTAAGTCTCAATAAAACTCTTTTGAATATTACGAAAATATTAATAGATTTTGAAATAGAGTTTTATTTGATGGAGGACATAATAAAATAGTGAATAATATGTTTACAGTAAATACACTTATATTACATTTAATTTACATAAAATATGCTATGTAATTGTTAAAAGCGTTAAAAATCCAATAAGAAATGAATATGGTGTAATATAATAATTTATGATTTGGCAATTTTAATTTATTTAAATATATAATCCGTTAAATAGAGATTTACCTAATTTACCTACAATTATTAGAAATGTTTTGACTATTTAATGGTCCGTACATATACGTATTTAAGTAGGTAACTCTAACATTGGTGATTTTAGATAATTATAATGCTGAAATATAAATAAACATTACGATTAAATTTTAGAGGACATTTGTTTACTGAAATAAAATTATTTCGACAGACAAATGCTGAACACAGGCGATGCGTAACGAACCGACCTCAAGACCATGGGCAATATATCCTATTAGTCTAGTAGGTCGTTAAGTTAACAATATTATTTGTTAAATGTATCGTTTAAAGGAATCTGAATTCTCTACAAATTGTAACACGAAAATTAAACTCCGTGTTAAGAGATATTAACAATTAAAAAAGTCATTTTGTCTTTTTAATTATTAAAGTGATTGTACACAACCCAAATGCATTTGACATCACAACCGCTGCCAATTTTACAGCTCATAAATCTCTGCTATATATATATATATATATAATATCAAAAATTATTTATAGCTAGGTCAAGGAACAATCAAATTCGAATATTATGTCTGCCTTAGCAGGGTTAAAAAAAATAAAAACTTATTATTCTTTGACTTGACTTGATTATTTGATTACCAACAGCTACAAAACATTACCACAGCACTGACCTACTCATCAAATAACTGACGTTAAAATGCATTACACGTCATACAAATATGGCCGACCATTTCTAGCGCTAAAACTACAATTCAAACTTTTAATTGCTATATTTCCGTCAACATTTAGGTATTTAATAAAATAGACACGCCAATACACATTTATTAACGCATAAATTTCAATCAACAATTGAAAAATCGACCACTAAAAAATGAGGACACAAGCCCATTCTTTTTTATTTTTGAAATGTAACAACAAAGAAACACATATAGCAAATTTTGTAGCAGTTCAAAAATCAGCTGCAATTCTCTATCTGTTATATCTTTAGCTCACTTTTTTTACAATTTAAATAGTTAACTTTCTACTGGACTAATGAAACAATGCAGTCTGTAGGCCGTTGTGTTTACAATTTTATAATAAATATTTATTTATTCACTAAACCCACTATAATACTCAACTCATTCCAATATATGTTTTATTATACTTTGTTATTTACTTTTTTGAATGGTCATATATGTGACGTCATTATCATATTATAAATTTTGTATATTTTTTATATTGTGGTCAGTTAGACATTCCCCTTTGAAATGGCCTGTTAGTAAACTTCTTCGAAAAGTAATTAATTATTTATTAATTACTTTAAAGATTCTTCAAATTTGTAAAGAAAATTCGATAATCCGATAATTACTTCACCTATACGCTTAAACCTGCTTTCGTACACTACTGATAAATATAGTAAGTACAGCGTTTCAAAGAACTTAAGAAATGAGTCGGCTGTTAGCGGATGGCGAATCCCTAATATTAAATAATAGTAAAGTAGTTACTTCATTGATTATGTACTTATTAAATATCGGGATGACGTAAATTCCAACTTGTGGTTACAAATTATCTGTGTATGATACTGTACTCCATTACTTCCTTTTTCCTGGCTAAGTTCCAGAAAAATGCGTCAAGTTCTTGACATGATCGGAAGTTTCAAATACTTTAGAAAACCGGAGTAACTATTTACTAATGACAAATACAGTTTACCAAGAATTGGTTTATTTAAAGCAGTGTTTCTAAAACTATGATGCATATAAAGTAATAGGAATATAATTTATTTAGTTCATATTAAAACCCAAATCATAGTTATGCGTTTTTCAAGTGTATTTCACGTAGAATAAAATAAGTTAAAAGTAGAAAAACAAGCATATTTTTGATAATGTTTTTTGACGACACAGTTAATATATAATTATTTCTATAATTACTACATGATAAAATGACATTTGAAGAATACTTTGTGAAATTTTCATAAATAAATGTCAAAAAATGAGGCATTGACAGCTAATCTCCGCAGACGTCACAAAAAAAAGTAACATTGCGGTGCTACTCATAACTGACCACTGGATTTTCTGAAATCAAAAAACCAAAAAGATTTCATTAGTTGATAAGTTTCTGCATGTGACGCTGTCGAGTTTTTTTTCTTTTATTGATTTTTTTAATTTTTTACAGCACTTAAAAGTTAAAATACTGTTTTTTCATGAAAAAAATCAGAAACTTTGTTATTTTAAAATACGTTAAAATTAAAAAATTAAAAAAAACTCGACAGCGTTACCTCGGCATTTATGTAAAGAAAGAGTGCGCAAAATTTCAAAAGAATCGGTTTAGTAGATTTTGAGCTAGACTCTGAATAAGCTATGTGTGAGAAACCGTTTTTAAAAGTTTCAAAGTAACACAAAAGCATACTAGAAAGGTAAAAACTTAAAACTCTATATCTCCGACAGTTTTACTCCAATCGCCTTCAAATTTTTACACAATAAACTAAATATGTTGTACAATAATATAAATAAATTTAAAAAAAATTTGAAACCTTACCCCCCCTTAAGAACATTTTTTTAAGGATTACAAAATCTTAAAAACTAAAATATGCTTTTAGAATAGCTATAAAATAAGATGCTTTTACATTTATTGTTACTAGTTTTGCTTAAGTAAAGTAATATTTATATTTTATGTATTGCGTGTTAAGATATTCTCGCACTTCAATGGAAATTTCTAAAAGGGAAACTCCGAAAATACAAATGGTTGAAATGGAATAACTAACATATGAAAAGAATGCTAACTTTTACCGCTAGATAAACGTTTTAGAACCTCTGATCTAGACTCAACAAGTTTCTGATTGAACCGGCAATCGGTATTACAAATTAATCGCATGACAATTTTACATTTTCAAATACTCGACATGGAATCCCCGTATCAACATAATACGTAACGAACACTGAATTAATTTATTTTAAACATGAATAATCACAAAAACCGCATAAATAATTGTAGTATTTAATGATTCGGCTGTACGGAACCGGGAACTTTCGTTTGTTGTTAATTTGAGGAGGTCTGTGATATTTAAGTCAGTATCTATCGATCTTTCAGAGGGTTAAGTCGTTTTTAATTTATAAAAGTGTGATCACATATTACATGTAAAATAACTCGGCTAACAATGACATAATTTTCTGATAGAAATTGATTATTTATTTATTGAATAAGTGATTAGTGATTTTTAAATTAAATTTATGTTAATCTGTTTATTTATTTGTGATAGTAATAATAGTAATAAGGTTTAATTGTGATAATGTTAACTTTATGTAAAATCAGTGTTTTTATTTATTTATTTTTTGCAATTATTATTGGTAAGAATTTATATTTAAAATACTAAATGAAATTGTAAAGTTAATTGATTAAAAGCTCTACTAATTGCAGTTATTCCGCTATATGCAAGATTTATTTAACATAACAGAGTTTACCTTTTACATATAATTCTTTAAGTAAATTTAATGTAAGATTAATGTAAGAAACAACCCAGTAAACATTTTGGAGTCACTTTGACATCATATTGAAGATGCGTCATGATTTTTTTGTCATGAAAGAGTTCATTTATAGTTCAGTTTCTCACATTTTTTCATATAAAATGTCTACTTTATCGACTACAAATGGCGAAATTACTCCGGTCGGAATACAAATGAAGATAAAATTGATGCGAACTATAATTGAAGTGAAATAGTGATAGAAACGTCACTAAATAGGGCACTTCACCAAATTGTTTACCAGGTTTCGACATAAATTTAGGTTTTCTGATATTACGCTAAATAATACAGTTTTGTGTTTAGCGGAATATACTTTATTTAACTTTAAACCTACGTGAAACGTATATGTTACATATATGCTATGTTTGTGTGTACAAAAAAAATTAAATTAGTCATTCAACACTGCTACTACTATCGGAAATTTTGAAATACAGAAATTATTATTGGTTTACCCAATTTTTGAAATTTCTAATTATTTCTTGGTATTTACCAATGTCTCCACATCTGACGTTTCATTACTAAATTAAAAGCTGTGATTTCCATATAATTTAATAATATATTTTTTAAATTATCAACTGCGAAGGTTAGTTAAATATGTACACCACATACTTTCGATGTTGCAATTTGTCCAGGAATTGATTGCCCAAAATTTAGAAAATAATTCAAATTTAATGTTTAAACAGAAGATTTGTTGCCGTTCATATATTTCTATTGTGAAATTTTTATGCTCAAACAGTAAAAGAAACATCCATTCGTGACCACAACAGAACCACAGAAAAATTGCACAATATTCTGTAAAGTTGGAACTGAATTTTTTTCATAAATCTTCGAAAGGAGTACTCTCTTCCCAGTAAACATTTTGGAGCATTTTGGACTCACTTTGACATCATATTGGAGATGCGTATAATTTTTTTGTCATGAAAGAGTTCATTTATAGTTCAGTTTCTCACAATCGTTCATATGAAATGTCTGTTTTATCGGCTACAGATGACGGAACCACTCCATCTGTCGGAATACAAATGAAGATAAAGTTGATGCGAACTATAATTGAAGTGAAATAGTGATAGAAACGTCACAAAATGGGACACTTCACCAAATGTTTACTGGGTTGAAAGCGATAAATATTTAAAAATATTCAACGATGTAGTTTTAGTATTAATTCCAAAAAGAAACTAAAAGGTGGCCCACCTAAGACATACTATGTTTTCATTTTGATTATCATCTTCAACCTTGTAGTATAAGTATTAAAAATTAACTAAATTCATTATTAATGGGTTGAACTGACTTGTACGTAAAAATTACAATAAAAATCAAGGTTTCTGTTTTAATTTATTCTTTTGTCTAATTTAACGAATTAGCACCTACTAAACATAGACATAGAAACAATAAAATACGTTGACCTATTTCCGATGCTGGGCTTTATCACTGACCTTATATATTTGAACCTTTTACTTAACATTTTTACATAGAAATATTCAATCTGTGTTTAGCAAGAATTAAATATCATAAATTAAAATATTTGTAAGAAATTTAAGCAACGCTAAAACCCTATTCCCATTTACTATTCTTTTAGTTTATATTTTGAATGTACTAATAAGTGTATATGCGTTGTACGTTAGTAATATTAATTAATAATAATTACAATCGTTATTTAGTATGATTTATTTTATTTCTTTATATTTAACAAGTTGTAAAAGGTTGTAAAACATAAAATTAAAAGTAAAACTCACTATGTGTGAATAGCCCTTTATATTTATCTATACTCGTATGTATACACAAGAACATAAAGTTAAAATTAATCGAAAGTAGGTTGCTTAATTTACGATTTAGTTATATAATAAATTGCATTCAATAATTAAAAATTTCATAATCCCATAAATAAACATTTACAAATAACTTTGGATCGACTGCTTACGATTTATGAGTATAATTATAATTAAGGTTACGATTTGATAATGAAAGTAATTATTAATTAAAATTTAATTTGCATGTATTTGTAAAAATATTTTGTAGTTAATTGCTTATTCGAGCATTGAAATCTTTAAGTCACGCTACAGTGCTTTTATGTCCGTCCAAATTAATTGTAATAATTAGATGAATATAATTCCAAGTAGGGGCAGGCCCGGATTTGAGGGCCTCCACAAGATAGGGGTCCCCACATAAAGATAAAAGCAATACATTTTTGAAAGATTTGACGGAACAAAATTGTTCCTTTTACTTGGAAAATAATTAGGGGCTTCCGCTCCTTTGTTGCCCCAGGGCCTCCACACTTTTAAGTCCGGCCCTAAGTAGGAGGGAGGGTTAGGTATCTGTAATCAATTTATAGCTTACGACATATATTATCTTTAACACTATTTTTGGTAATCATTTATAAAATTAATAAATGATTAAAATAAGAAACATGCAATATTCTAATTATAGAATTCAATAAAAATATAATGAGTCATTCTACAATTTAGCGGCTAGTTTTTTGTAATTATTTTTTACCAAAGTCATTAATTATCGTTTTAAATTATTCGATAATTATTATAATCATTTTTCGGCAATTAGAATTACAGAATCAAGTTTTATGTTCAAAATTAGATGATGCTTAAAACATGTTTTTTAATTGTTGCTATTAATTTAATTATTTCAAGTTATTATGTGGGTAATAGATAATTGAACCCGGCGTTGCCCGGATATAGAATTTGTATGTTTTAGATTTTAAAAGTGTATTAAATAAGTTGAATATCTTATGTTGAAATAGCGTTAAACAAAAATACAAATCTTGGGGTAGTAAACACAATTACGTACATTTAAGGTTTATCTAAGATAACAAAAGTTACCTGTTAAATAAATAATTTTACTTAGCGTAGAAGACCGTTTAAAAGGTGAAGGTAAAGTCAAAATGATAAAAAAGAAGCATATTTTCGATAATGTTTTTTGACGACACAGTTAATATATAATTATTTCTATAATCACTACATGATAAAATGACATTTGAAGAATACTTTGTGAAATTTTAATAAATAAATATCAAGAAATGAGGCATGGACAGCGAATCTCCGCTGACGTCACAAGAAAAAGTAACATTGCGGTGCCACTCATAACTCATCACTAAATTTTCTGAAATCAAAAAACTAAAATGATTTCATTAGTTGATAAGTTTCTGCAGGTAACGCTGTCGAGTTTTTCTTTTTTTATTGCTTTTTAAATTTTTTACAGCACTTAAAATTCAAAATACCGATTTTTCATGAAAAAAATCACAAACTTTGTTATTTTAAAATACGTTAAAATAAAAAAATTAAAAAAAACTCGACAGCGTTACCTCGGCATTTATGTAAAGAAAGAGTGTGCAAAATTTCAAAAGAATCGGTCAAGTAGATTTTGAGCTAGAGAGTTTTAAATGACCCTAAATGATTTTTTTGTTAATTTCAGATGCAAAACCAAGATACCCTTATCCCCATTACGAACGCGATCGAAATTCGCGTTCTCCATCTTTATTCAACACTGCTTCTTGCAACTGCATCGACATCCACGACTGCCCCGCAATTTTGGGCCTGCTAGGAAAGCACCCCGTGTCCAACGACATCCTGCAGTACATCAAATCATCAACCTGTGGCTACCGGGGCTTCGACCCCTACGTTTGTTGCTCAGGTTACGACACCAGGCCCAGGAGAACTAAGAAGCATTACGACTATGACAGCTTCAACGACAACGGCGAATTCGATCCACAGAATCCTTGGCATTGGGACGACATCGAAAACGAAGCCCATGAGAACTGTAATCATGACCACCATTATGGAAATAGTTATCCATCTTACAACGGGTACGGACGAAGACTATTTAAACGACCATCTGTTGTTACAGCCGGATCCACCACCGGAAGACCGGAAGTTACAACGGTAGAAGCTGTACCAGAGGTTGTAACAGAAACAACAACGACATCTACAACGGAAGTTCCACCACCGACACCGACAGAAGCACCTCCACTAGTTCCTGAAGTTGACACCAGAATCGATAAGAGATCGTTAATCAACCAAAACATTTGTGGGGTTTCCATCAATAACAGAATCATTGGAGGACAAGATGCGGGCTTAGGATCGTTTCCATGGGTTGCCCGTATCGGATATACAAGTAAATACACAATGGGCTTGTGTCCTCATTTCTTAGTGGTCGATTTTTCAATTGTTGATTGAAATTGATGTTAATAAATGTGTATTGGCGTGTCTATTTGTTGATGGAGATATAGCAATTAAAAATTTGAATTGTAGTTTTAGCGCTAGAAATGGTCGGCCATATTTGTATGACGTGAAATGCATTTTAACGTCAGTTATTTGTTGAGTAGGTCAGTGCTGTGGTAATGTTTTGTAGCTGTTGGTAATCGAAATAATCAAGTCAAGTCAAAGAATAATAGGTTTTTATTTTATTTAACCCTGTTACGGCAGACTTAATATTGAAATTTTATTGTTCCTTGAAATAGCTGTAAATAATATTTGATATTTTGATTTATAAATACATATAGCAGAGATTTATGAGCTGTAAGGTTGGCAGCGATTGTGATGTCACATGCATTTGGAATGTGTACAACGTTGAATCCCTTTAATAATTATATTATAATTAATTAGTATAAATAATATTAAAACATAATTGAACATTTGAGGTTCTAGTATCCAACTTTACCAATATATAGTACACTTTTATAGAAATTAAGACATGGGACACAAGCCCATTTGATATGTGTGTTATAAAATATGCAAAATTTTATTTCATAATAACAAATATAAATAAGTTTTTTTTAATATAATAATAATATAGTTCGATTGAAGTTTTTCTTTTAAATGTCACCAAGAGATTTAATGCCTCGCAGTTCTCTTGCAAGTTTCACACCGACGAGGAACATCAAAGTGCATTTAGCTACAGACCAATGGTTCTCGTTGGCATAAATGTCCTGCACTTTGCCAAACATCTCGTGAATGAATCCACTGAAATCAAAATCCTTCATTGTTGTAGTTCTGCAAAGAGCGAAATTATATAAATTCATTATTAAGAATTACAAGGAATTATTAATGGATGTTTTTTCCAGCTGCTACGGCAAATCGTATCCTGTACAGATGCGGAGGGACCATGATCAACACCCAATATATCGTGACGGCAGCTCACTGCGTAACCAATCTACCAAGTGGCCTTGAAGTGTAAGACTTAATAAAGTTAAAAATAAAAAGAAAATCTGCACGACTTTCGGCGAATATAATAAGTTTTGTGTTTAACAGAGTGAGTGTCCGCCTTGGTGAACTGGATGAACGATCTGCCATTGATTGCGCAGGTTCCAATTGTGCAGGTGCCCCACAAGACTTTACAATCGGTAGAATTATCCCCCATGCAGGATATGACACACCTAAATTTGCAAACGACATAGCTCTTATTAGGCTAGATCGACCTGCAAACACCTCAGGTATATACATTTATAAAATGTATAATTTTATTCGTTATTTTAACAAGCTTTCATCTTATGAACCTGGTATAAACCATAACAAGAAATGGTCCATGGTGTTCTTTATGAATCAATAATGAATTCACAATGAATTTGAGTTCGTTCTTTGATTTGTGACTTAATTTATCGATCACCTTTGACGGCTGTAACTACTTCCAAAATTAACGAATATCATTACCACATTTTTCTATGTGAATTTTTTAACAATGACATTTCTATAAATTAAATAAAAAAATCTTTGTAAAAAGCATATTTTCGTTAATGTTTTTTGACGACACAGTTAATATATAATTATTTCTATAATTACTATATGATAAAACAACATTTAAAGAATACTTTGTGAAATTTTCATAAATAAATGTCAAGAAATGAGGCATTGACAGCGAATCTCCGCTGACGTCACAAAAAAAAAGTAACATTGCGGTGCCACTCATAACTCATCACTGGATTTTCTGAAATCGAAAAACCAAAATGATTTCATTAGTTGATTAGTTTCTGCAGGTAAAGCTGTCGAGTTTTTATTTGTTTATTGCTTTTTCAATTTTTTACAGCACTTAAAAGTCAAAATACCGATTTTTCATGAAAAAAATCAGAAACTTTGTTATTTTAAAATACGTTTAAATTAAAAAATAAAAAAAAACTCGACAGCGTTACCTCGGCATTTATGTAAAGAAAGAGTGTGCAAAATTTCAAAAGAATCGGTCCAGTAGATTTTAAGCTAGAGAGGACACCGACTCTGAAAAAGCTGTGTGAGAAACCGCATTTAAAAGTTTCAAAGTAACACGAGGGGTGAAGACTTAAAACTCTATATCTTCGACAGTTTTACTCCAATCGACTCCAAATTTTTACACAATAAACTTAATATGTTGTACAATAATATAAATAAATTTAAAAAAAATGTGAAACCTTACTCCCCCTTTAAAAGAGTTTTGTTTAATTGGTTAATCACATTTTTATTTCAATCATCTCATGCTTCAGTAATCATGCTCATGTATATTATTTTCAGTGAAAACCTTTTCAGGTTACGTAAATCCAATCTGCTTACCAGTTGATCAGTTTGCGCCAACGTCGGAAACAAATCTCACCGGAACTCCAGCTATCGTAGCCGGTTGGGGCGCAATGACGCCTGGTAAGTCGGCAAATATATTTACAATATTTTTTAAATGTTACGAAATATAAATTATTTTTATTATCTTAATTTACACAAATATTGAAACAAACACACTACATAAAATTTAGTAATAAATATTTTGTTAATCAATTGTTTTAATAAATACCTACTTGATTTTTAATTCAGAGTTGTATGTGTTGCTGTTTTAAGGCGTATATATTTTCCCAGTTGTTGATTTAGATCATAGATGGCATAGCAATTCAAAATGTTTCTGTTTCAGATAGTACAGTATCAAGTCCAGCACTGCAATGGGTAACCCTAAATATCGAGAACCCAGAAAGCTGTGCGCAAACGTACAGTAGTCGTTTTGGAATCACAGTAGGAACAGGGCAATTATGTACACAGGGGCGCACAAATGTAGATGCATGTACAGGTAATACAGGAAGTCTAAAGACAACCTTTCCATTGGATTAGAGCATGGATACAATTAATCATGAAGCAAACTTTTACTTTAATGTTTATCATTGGACATCCATATTGATAAACATTAAAGTAGAAAGTTGCTCTCATTGCTATTTGTAATATTTCTAGGTGATAGTGGAGGGCCCCTTATTCAAGAGAGCCCCAATGAACGATTTATTTTGACTGGGATTGTTTCGTTTGGACCAAGACGATGCGGCACTGCTGACCTTCCAGGAGTTTATACCAGGCTCTCCAGTTACACGGATTGGATCCTGGATAATATTGAACCCTAATTGTTTTAGTGTTAGTTTAATAAATAAAGGACAATTTATTTGTATAATATTTATAAGAAATAATAAAATAGTTTTAAGGAAATTTGTAAAGAATTGTTTTGTTTTTTTTTAATATAACATTTCATATTTAAGATACCTCTTAGAGTATCTTTCCTTCTATATCTTTTGCAGTCTTTCTTGCAGCTACAATTTCTTGTTACACACTATCTATTATGTTGTAGGCGATGCATATATACCAGGCGTCATATTTTTTAAAGAAGTATAAAACATTATAAAATACCTTATACCATAACTGGTGTAACTAATTGAATTGATGAAATTAAACCGTGGTTTAAAGTAAAATGGTTTTTCTTAAACTACCGTAACATTCAATTTACATTAATCAAAATAACACAATATGTATTTGTTCGTTATTAACCTGTAATTTTAAATAATAATAACATTTATTCAATTAACTGTGTAAAATCAATTAGAAAAGTTAATTTTATTGCGTTCTTAAATAGAATTAGATCATTAAGAATTCAATTTATTAAACTGGAATAAAAATTAAGGGTTCAGGGTTTCTTTTCAAATTTATTTGAAACTATCGAAGCAAAATAAGGTATTACTGTATTACCGTTATCTTTTCTGTAACTTTTAAAGTTTTATAGTGTATAGCTTGTTTTGTTAATTAAATTTATTAGCGTGAAATTAACAAATAGGTTGGATATCAAACATATGAGTATAAGATAAGGTGAAGTAATAATAGAAGTCTAATATATTTTGACAGGGGCAATACTATTTAATATGTATAAAGGTACAGCTTTTGACTTCATAATTATTATTTATTTCTTGTAGTGAATTACGAATATATATTTTTTAGATGTATGAAATTTTGTTTATCAATATATTTAATAATTAATAGTATTTTTACTCGATGTACTCTTTAATCACCCTGTCTTTGATAAGCTTGTATATATGCTACGAACATTATTAATTAAGTATAGATTGTTATAAATATCGGGAACTATAGGTGACATTATTTTTGTTTCATAAGTAATAAGTAACAATGTTGAAGTAAACGGATTTAGCGCTAAAAAATTAACAGAATAAACTTAAATCAACAAAATGTATTTTAGTTTCTTTTCTTCGTTTTTATTTTTACTTTTAAGTCGCATCGGATATTCTTATGGTAAGCATAAATTCTATAACTTTTCACTAAACATACTTACAGATATTTAATGTTTATTTTACATAACAGGTCTGCAGTATGTAGCCGGTCCTGAATCTTTTAACATTGAAGACGTTGAAAATCATCCTAATTTCAAAAAGATGCAAGATCCCGATTGTGGTTTAAGCATGTCGGATCGAATTATAGGAGGCAAGAACGCATCACTCGGACAATACCCTTGGATCGCTAGAATTGGCTATAAAAGTAAAGCTAAATTTGTACTTACAAACATAAGATGATTTTTATTGAACAACTTTAAAGGTATGTTTCATTTCGTAGAGGACGACGCAGTTGAATATCGATGCGGCGGTACTTTGATCACCCCTGAACACGTGGTGACAGCCGGGCATTGTGTGGATGCGCTACCTCCTGGAGTAGAACTGTAGGTTAACATAATTTTCTGTCTTAAATCAAAGTATTGTTTTCGCTTGAACTCATTTCCTGATTGCTATCGCCAAGTACATCTTCCTGTACGTCCTTCGCTAATTGTTTATATAAAAAATAATTAGAATATAATTATTCTCAAGGTTTAATTTAGAATATTCTAGAATGGACTTATGTCCTATGTCTTAATTTCTATAAAATGATAAAGTTGGTTACTAGAACCTCAAAAGTTCAATTATTTTTTAATAACTCCTTATATTTCAGGAGATATTTACAATTAAAAAAGTCATTTTGTTTCTTTAATTATTATGCATGTGACATCACAACCGCTACCAACCTTACAGCTCATAAATCTCTGCTATATGTATTTATATATCAAAATATCAAATATTATTTACAGCTATTTCAAGCAACAATAATATTTCAATTTTATGTCTGCTGTAACAGGGTTAAATAAAATAAAAACTTTTATTCTTTGATTTAACTTGATTATTTGACTACCAACAGTTACAAAACATTACCACAGCACTGACCTACTCAACAAATAACTGACGTTAAAATGCATTTCATGTCATATAAATATGGCCGCCCATTTCTAGCGCTAAAACTACAATTCAAACTTTTAATTGCTATATCTCCGTCAACATTTAGATATTTAATAAAATAGACACGCCAATACACATTTATTAACATCAATTTCAATCAACAATTGAAAAGTAGCAACATTCAAGAAGTAGCAAAGATTTGAACCATGTAATATAAATTTCTTTAATAGTATATATATTTTTTTGTATTCTGTAAAATTTAGTGCAGCAGTTCGCCTAGGTGAACACAACGACCTAACAGAACAGGACTGCGATGAAAATGAAGTCTGCGCTGAGCCTTATCAAGACTTTAATATCGCTGAAGTAATAGCACATTATAATTACGTACCTGACGAATTTAGAAATGATGTAGCTATCATTAAATTAGACCACCCCGCTGATTTAAATGGTAAGGCAACATTTCAGAGCTAAAATATTGATAAATTATTGATAAATCTCAAATGCACAGGGTGGGTTTCCACGCTATGTCCAGTATATGGTGATCTTCTCACAAAGAAGTACGTTGGAGATACTGCCGAAGTAGCAGGATGGGGCATCGTGGATATAAAGTCGAAGGCTGTATCAAATGTCTTACAAACTGTGAAGGTAGATAGATTTAAATCAAGTGAAGTACAGTTCGCTCGTACTTAGTTTTCAAAAGAAAATATCTCGTTGAAACGAATAGGACTTCGCTGGTAATTCTCTTTTAAATTTGAATTATTTGTTTGTCATTTAGCTACCGATAATATCTATAGATAAGTGTATTGAAGAATTTAGGAGACAAGCTATTGTTGGTCATGGACAACTTTGTGTCGGTGGTGTTGTAGGAATGGATTCTTGCGGGGGAGACTCTGGAGGGCCTTTACAAAAGGTTCGGTTATAACCCAGTGTTTATTCTTCATTTTTATTCAATATTAATCTTTGGTATATTTCAAGGTTATACTCTATGACTCTGTTCCACGATATTACTTCATCGGGATAGTGTCTTTTGGGGCCAAGTATTGTGGAAAATCAGCGAAACCAGCTGTTTACTCCAATGTAGCTAATTATATGATGTGGATATTAAATAATATTAATTAAATTCAACTTTATATGGTTCCACATAATGATTAATAATAAATTACAATATTCCATATATTTATTTATGTGTTGTCTTAGTTGCATACAAATTTTAGTCAGGCGCTGAAAACTGCTATTTTTTAACAAAGTGAAATTTTTATTTATTTTCTCTCCACTTGTTGAAGTATTCTCTCAGAATGAGGTCACAGTAAAACAAGACGAAAAAATACTTATTGTAGATGTTTATTAAAACATATTTTATAATTAATATCTAATTTATTCTGTAACACATGTAATACGAAAACAGAATTCGTTGTCACTTGTTAACCTGTTGGTTTGCTGGCAACACGTTTTTCTATAAGTCTGTATACAACTCAAATACTGTGAAATTATTTAATGCGTAAATGTTTAAGTTAAAATAATTTCATAAACTATTATACAAAATTGAATTTGTTTATAACAAATCTCATAGAATTCGTTGTTTTGATAACCTCGCTAACCTTTAAAAACAAATCACAGTCATATGTAAATACGTATATTTAATACACACAACAAAATATCTAGAAATATATAAATAATTAAACAAGTTAAGTAAAATCTAGTGTGAGAGGTGCATTTAACGGAGATAGTCGATTCTTCGTTTTTGATTACTCCCCACCAGTCTGTGTCTGCTTTGTGTTCGCTCCAGTCAATGTCGACACAGTGAAGATTCTTTATTGATAGCTTGAGTTATAACAGTGATAGTATTAGCGAAATAACAGTACAAAATTAATGTCGAGTATTTAAACAAATAAATATGTTTGTTGTTAAATTTACTGTGATTTTATGTGGTATAAGTTGTGCTTTAGGACGTAAGTATATAATAAATTATTAATTACTTTATATTAATTATAACAACATATTAAGAAAATCATTTAATTGCAACTTCTGTTGAACTTGAAATGCGAATAAAATATAAAATTGTAGCAGAGCTGTATTAATGCTTGTCTTATGGAACGCAATGTTTAAAAATATTTATTTATCAATTGCAGTTCTGAAATTCTTTTTGGTGTTCTCCAAAAACCAGTTTATTTATAATTAAATTCTTTTCGTAAGAAATTTAGCACTTTAGTAGCCGTTCGTTGTAGTTTTTGTAATTGAAAATAAAGTCAAAATAAATAAGAAAATTATATTTAGTAAAAAGTGCATTGATGTAAAATATAATCTACAAGAACATCTTATTTCAAAATCTCATAAATACGTTCATTTTTATGTATTATTTAAGATAATATCTTTTATCTGTTATTTATCTAAGTTTTATAATTGAAAATAAAGCCAAAATAAATAAGAACATTATATTTACTAAAAAGTGCATTGATGTAAAGAGAAAAAGGTGAAACAGTACTTTCAAATAGAAGTGCTATCTCTTTTTCTCTACGAGAAACAGAAAATTGTCTCAAGACAATACTGTCTCTAGGGTGCACCACGCTAATACTTCCTATGTGGTATTAAAAGTACACTCAACTTACAAGGAAATATATATTTTGCAGATTATTCATAAATTGTAATTAAATGTAAGGTTATGTGATTCTCTCGAGATGTCAGATGAATTACACAATATAACTTTCAGGAATTACAAAGCAATTAACATTTTAATTAGTCTATTTCAAAATCTCATAAATGCGTTCAACACAAAACGTAAACTTATGTATTATTTAACGTAATATCTTTTATCTAATATTTATCAAAGTTTTATATAATTCTGTTACATTGTTTTTAAATAAATACAAAGAAATTTTAAGAAAATTGATAATATAAAATCCCCGCAGTATAATCTCTAAAACTAAACAATCTCATCAATTTCATGGAACTTTGCAATTAATTTGTTTCTGTTTACGCTCATGGTAAAAATATTTACTATTCGTAAAACCTTGAGTTACTTTTACAAGATAAAGAATATTTCTACTGAATTTATTTTGTGAAATATCATCAGTTTTTGTTGTTTAATAGCTCGTGTTAATTTATTATATAAATTAAACAGATTATAAGAATTATTAAAGCTATTATTATATTTATAAACAACGGGCCAAGGTTTTAACTTTAATAATTTAATCATAATGTTCTCTTAAACATTGATTACATATATGTTACGTAACCAGTGTTTTTAAAATGTATTTTGTTAAATCTTTTTTAAACGGTCAAGTGCCCGACCTTGAAATGAAATTATTATTATTTTTAATTACTACTAAATCTAATGAAACCAGTTTTGTAATAATCATTATAGACATTAAGCAACCGGCTCTGTAGCTAATTGTGTATTCTCCTACAGCGACCATCAGTGAAGCCGCAAATTATCATTTGTTTTCGTTATTCGGGAAATAACGTAATAATAAATATACAAATACGTCATTTGTAGTTTTTTGCCTCGTGAATTAATAAAGATGGATGCTTATGCAAATTTATCACCAAAATCCCCAATGCGATGTATGTAGACTATAACTAAGATGAGTAATTTGGAAAATTCACTTATAGTCTGGGAAATCCGTCCTTAAAATAAGACCAACAGTATATTTTTGATAGCTAGTAATATTTTTATTTCATTGTTTCAAATTTGATTACAGAAGGGTGGAATCAACCCTCCGGCTGGCAGAGTCAAAACACATGTACCACCCCTAGATACGAAAGAGGAACATGTGTTGTTCTCCAAGATTGTGCTCCACTTTACGCGCTGATAACTCGAAGACCAATTAGTCCATCAAACAGCAATTTCTTGAGGCAAAGCGCGTGTGGCTTTTCTAACAGCCAACCTAAGGTAAATACCGACAAATATGTACAATAATCCACATCTTAACAGCTAAGTTAAGGGGAGGTAAAATTAAAACGATAAAAAAGAAGCATATTTTCGATAATGTTTTTTGACGACTCAGTTAATATATAATTATTTCTATAATTACTGCATGATAAAATAACATTTAGAGAATACTTTGTGAAATTTTCATAAATAAATGTCAAGAAATGAGGCATTGACAGCGAATCTCCGCAGATGTCACAAAAAAAAGTAACATTGCTGTGTCACTCATAACTCATCACTGGATTTTCTGAAATCGAAAAACCAAAATGATTTCATTGGTTGATAAGTTTCTGCAGGTAACGCTGTCGAGTTTTTTTTTTATTGATTTTTCAATTTTTTACAGCACTTAAAAGTCAAAATACCAATTTTTCATGAAAAAAATCAGATACTTTGTAATTTTAAAATTTAAAAATATTCAGCGTTACCTCGGCATTTATGTAAAGAAAGAATGTGCAAAATTTGAAAAGAATCGTTTCAGTAGATTTTGAGCTAGGGAGGGCACCGACTCTGAAAAAGCTATGTGTGAGAAATCGCATTTAAAAGTTTCAAAGTAATACGAAAGCAGACCAGAGAGGTGAAGACTTAAAACTCTATATCTCCGACAGTTTTACTCTAATCGACTTCAAATTTTTACACAATAAACTTAATATGTTGTACAATAATATGCATAGGGTGCAACCACGCTAATACTTCCTATGTGGTATTAAAAGTACACTCAACTTACAAGGAAATATATATTTTGCAGATTATTCATAAATTGTAATTAAATGTAAGGTTATGTGATTCCCTCGAGATGTCAGAAGAAGTAAACTACATAACTTCCAGGAATTACAAAGCAATTAACATTTTAATTAGTAACAAGCGTATGTGTTTAATAATTTCAATCCGTTATCAATTAGACAATCTAATGCGTAATCTAACACGAATTCCGTTAGACTCATTCCGGTATGAATAATTATATTTATTCTCCAAAACATTTTCATTTGAAATTATAGAATGTTGCCAAACGGAAACTAATATGGTCTACCAAATGTTGATTAAAATAGAATATTTAAAAAACTTTTTTCCGAGTCAAAATTTTATATGGAAGGTTGGAACCACATTAGAAAGAATTAAGAAATATTATTTGGCTTATCCTCATTTATTACCGAAAAGTTAGCAGAGGTAATGCTCCGCAGAAATGAGGTTGCGAAAAAGTTGACGGATCTGTTGCTATAGCTGATTTTAACCATATTGTTGATGTCACAAAATTAGTATTTAATTATGTAGAATGAAAAGTAACTGTATGGCATGTTCGAGGCAGCTGTAAGTATTCTGATTGTACAGTCTGTTGTATTACAGATATGTTGTGTAAATCATTTGATTGATTAAAGGGACAGTAAAGACTATTTCAATTGTTAATATCTTCTGTAATATTGCTACAAACAATACACGAAGTATTGATAATATGAAATTGTAAATAATGTTCATTAAAATGAATGACTTATTACGCTTTGTGCTGCGCGTGACGTCCATTGGTTATTGATTTCAAAAACACAAAGATGCAACTTTCGGTAGTGTTTTAAAATGTCTTAGAAAAGGGTAACAACCTTTTTTTATTAGTATGTACTTCAGAAATATAGTTAAATGTATAAAACTGATTTTTAAATAACACGAAACATAACAAAAATAGATATAATATTTACATAACTGTGTGCAGGAAATACCCAAGCAAACCAGTTTAGATAATAACAGTCTGCATGAAGAGCGTGCCATTGACGTTCTTAGACAGCTATTAAGGTCCGTGTAAACCATTCTACATGCTAACTACGATTCAAGGCTACTTAATTTTGTTAATTCAGGTGTTTTAAACCTGTAGATGTTTGACCTTCACTTAGCGTGAGAGAATAGTTGCATTTTACGACTTGTAGGCGGAATAATAATTCATATCGACATTGTAGCTTAATTATTAATTTTATTTCAAATGTTATAGGTATGTTGCCCGATTTCGTCAGGTAATGATAATATAGGAAGCAGTGGTCCATCGCAATCATCATTCTCCGCCCAATCAGGAGAAAGTTTGCTGCCTGGCCGAAGTGTTTGTGGTTTAGGAACAAATGATAGAATTTATGGGGGCGAGAAATGTGAACTTGATGAATTTCCATGGATGGTACTTCTTGAATACACTAAACGTAAATATAGAAAACACATTTATAATTTCCGGTAATATTTAAAAACTATTTTAACGCAAATATTTTATTCTTCAGCTAAAGGAAAAGGATTTTACTGCGGTGGTGTTTTAATTAGTGATAAATATGTACTAACAGCAGCTCATTGTATTGCTGGTAAAGATTTACCAAAAACTTGGAGACTGTGAGTATCTGACGTAGTTAAAATACTAGACCCCTGATAATAGGCAACTTATTATACATCACTTATAAATTATTGTTTTTTATTCTTCAAATAGCACAAGTGTTCGTCTTGGAGAATATAACACCGATACTGATGAAGACTGTGTTGATAATACACCTGGTGGAGCCCCAGGTGCAGCTGGAGATCAAGATTGTGCTGATCCACCTGTAGATGTGCGAGTTGTAGAGCAAATAGTACATGAAAGCTATGATCCTAATAATAGAAATCAACAAAACGATATCGCTTTATTGAGACTAGAACAATCTGTGCAATATACTGATTTTATTAAACCAATTTGTCTTCCAAATACTCCAGCTCTTCTTACGAAATCTTTTGTTGGCGAGAAATTATTCGTTGCTGGTTGGGGGAAGACTGAGACAAGTAAAATATATTTTATGATCTTTATGCTTATTTTGCAATTAAGAATATTGCGTATTAAAATAGCGTCAAAGAAATAAATTGTATAAAACTACTAATGTATTTTTCAGAGAGTGAATCCACGGTAAAATTGAAGCTGCAAGTTCCAGTTGTCTCTAATGATATTTGTTCTCCTGTATATGAAGCAGCTTCCGTCGATATTGGAGATGGACAAATGTGCGCCGGTGGTGAACGTGGCCGAGATAGTTGCCGTGGTGATTCAGGAGGTCCTTTAATGGTGCATGATCAATCTTCTCGTGGACGTGCCAATTGGGTTGTAGCAGGTGTTGTTTCTTTTGGACCATCTCCTTGTGGAATGGAAGGATGGCCGGGTGTTTACACAAAAGTTCAAGATTATGTATCTTGGATTAATAGTAAACTTCGAGCATAAATATAACTAGCAACACTTTTAACGATCGAAATTTATACGTAAAAAATATATTTACAATTAATAAAAGCTGTGTTCCTAGGTTTATACTTAAAAATTTTATTAAAGAGAGGATATAATGTGAAATTGTATTTAAAATAAATTCCCATTTTATAATTAAACTAGACCCCTGTAATTAATTGTCGTCAATTTCATATTTTTGTAATAAAATGTCTCAAAATTATTTATTTTATTTTAAATATTTGAATTTTCAATTAGTATGGTTCACAACTAATATGTGAAATGAAACAGGTTTGAATCTTTGCAACTAATTTTTCTTTAATAATAAATAAATAAAGCGCATTCTACAATTCAAGTTTAGTTGAAAAATTTGAATACTACTTGAATCAGATTAACAAAAAAGGATTCAAGTAATATTGGTAATTTCTTTCTTGACAAGAATAGAATAAAAAGTTGTACACCTAAATAGAATCTACTCAAAGTACTACAAATCTTTTGAACCTTTTTGGACCTTGATGATTATTCACTTAGTTTAATACAGCTCTTTATATAATTCAAAGTTTCATACAGATATATATATATATATATATATATATATATATATATATATATATATATATATATATATATATATATATATATATATATATATTGTAATTTCTCAGTTAATTCCTTTTCCTGTTATGCACAAATTTAATGCCACAACTTGTAACCAATACTTGCGCAGGCTATATTACTTTTTGCATGAAGTTTGCATCTTTGAACAGGATTATAATTTATTTATTGTGCGCGATGTAAACCTACCTTTACTTGCATATTATTACACATGCGGCAACACACATTTAGTGTCTACTTTCTGGCAGACGTGAAGTGTCGAAGTCATTCTAAATAACAATTTATCTGTGATAAATCATTAAAATATAATGTGATATAATGATTTAAAAATATTAAAATGTGATAAGTGTGTAAAATATAAAAATAACGTTTTTAACCTAGTATTATTTTAAATATAATAAGAATGGCGTCTTTAAAAGTTGCTGTAAGGGTTCGTCCTTTTAATCAAAGGTAATGAAGAAATTAAGATTTATCTCGTTATATTTTATTATGTACTTAAGATTATGTACACAACTGATGTTTATTTATTATGAAACCATTGCACTGCTTTTTTAATGAGTCTTTCAATTATATTGTCTGCTCGAAAGAGCAGATTTGTATGCTCAAAGTCACTTCAAACTTGATTATAATTTTGTTGATAAATATTGCTTTGTTTGATAATAACCTATATTGTTGTTTTTTTAATTTATTACCTCATACCGTATGAGTCATATTTTTATGTGATTTCTCTCATTTTTTACAGGGAGCTCGATATGAATGCAAAACTTATTATTCAAATGGACGACAAGAAAACCAGTATCGTTGATTCTAAGGTTACATATGTCTTTTATACTAATTATTGTTTTAAACAATAGGATTTGCTTTTATTTACATCTTACTTTTAACTTTTATGACAATGCATATTTTACAAGACACACTTTGCAGGAGAAATATTTATTTTTACCTAAATCTATTTATAATAATTTATTATAACATATTATTATAATTTAAATTATACTTATATAATATTTAAGATACCAAACTTTGCAAAGAGACTAATAGTGCTCGTAATTATTGCT
Organism: Panorpa germanica; assembly: GCA_963678705.1. Classification (NCBI taxonomy): domain Eukaryota; kingdom Metazoa; phylum Arthropoda; class Insecta; order Mecoptera; family Panorpidae; genus Panorpa; species Panorpa germanica. Next base: position 27,969,520 of record OY783205.1, on the reverse strand, counting down.
GTGTACACATGAAAACAAATAAGATTATTTATACAATGAGTCACATAACGGAAATATATTTTACTTATCACATAAATTTTTGCCTGATAATGGGGTTGTGAACCATGTATTCTTTTTAGAATTACTACATATTAATGTTTCAAAAATATATAAGTAAAATATGGTATTAGGAACCCAAATATCCAATAATTTTTTAGTTAGTTGCTATATTATGGAAGATATTTGCCAATAGGCAGATCTGTTTTTCAGATTATGTTTTGATTGGTATTGAAAGAAATTTATAAAGATTAACATTGTACAGAATATTTGCAAGAATGAAAAGTTTAACAACTTTGTTTTTAACTTATACTGATATATTGTGTTGCAATGCACTACTAGCAACGCTCTTTTACGGCATAATCGTGTCAATTTATTAGTAATAACAGTCATACTAATTTTGTAGGGATTCTTCAGTTGAGTGATAACATGCGAAAAAGGGCCTGTGGTGTACGAAGGCATTTCAACTATTAAATAAATTAAATTCTCGAAAAGAAACCTGTTGGGACGTTGTACCCTCGTAATTTTTCGATTTAAAATCAATATTTACAAGTATCCCTCAAAGTGGCACCAATTGAAAATGCAATAGTTTCGTCAATGAATCTTTTTATTTAAGATTTACCAAGCCAGTTAACAATAGATACTTAGTACATACGGTTGTTATAATTAAATATTAAAAAGTTTTTAGATTCTATTTATAATATAAATTACTTGTAAATAATAAAGTATTACGTGTGTATAAATATATATTTAATTATTTATATATGTATGTATAACAGTAATTATACAAAATCACGTATATAGATAACTTCAGGCGAAAATGACACAAAAAGTCACAATCCGTGCAAATATTTCAACTGAAAAAATTAAAAAAATAACTCTAGCATTTAAAATATGACCTAATTTATTTTGAGTGCTGTCGGGCAAATATAATTTTAAATTTTATACATTTATCAGAGATTTGATGGAATATTTATTTATATTATATTTTATTATATGTATACACATATTTTCAATTTTTTTGGCTTTTACTTATTCTACTCTGTTGCTATTTACAGTCTTTTTACTTTCTTATATTTATCATTCTTGATATTTTAGTTTTGAGGTACAAGGTTAATAGAAATTGCCCCAAATTGAAACAACTCCATTATCAGACAAAAATATCTGTGTTAAGTAAAACATATTATATATTTGCAGAAGTATTTTTTATCTTTTAATAGGAGATAATAAAATAGACTTTAATGAATTATAAGAATTCAAAAAATATCATGTGATAGTTTTAATCTATATTTTATAAATATGTATAATAATTATTTTTCAATAAATACAGACCTTAGGTGTTCGGAGGAGCCAAGGAGGAAACGATGCTGATCGTTTTATAGATTACACATTTGATTTTTCGTATTGGTCCCACAATGAACTGGATTCCCATTTTGCTTCTCAAGAACAGGTAAACCTTATTTTAAAATATTTCGTGTAAACATATCTGCTCAGCAAATTTTACGTAAAATATATTTTTAATGCAATAGGTATATTCCGACCTGGGTGTCGATGTCGTGAACAGCGCCTTCCAGGGATACAATGCGTGTGTGTTCGCATATGGACAAACTGGAAGCGGCAAAACTTTTACAATGATGGGTTCTCAAGTATGGCTTAAATATGATTTCAAAAAAATACTAATTTAATTGACCTATTAAAGGAAAAGTAATGATAAATATTACTTGCAGGACTCTCCAGGATTAATTCCCCGGATTTGTAAAGATTTGTTCAACAGGATGAGCTCAGGAAAAGAGAAAGGCGCTAATTATAGAACAGAAGTTAGTTATCTAGAAATTTATAAGGAAAAAGTTAAAGATTTATTAAGGTCAGTTTAGCATATATTTTAAGCAAAGGTTTGTTTCCGAGATAAGGATTTTTTTTAAAATCAGTTTATATAATTGTTGTATTTTAGGATCGGCTCTGGAGATAATTTAAAAGTACGTGAGCATCCAAAAAGTGGACCATATGTAGAAGAATTATCAAAACATCTAGTATCGGATTATGCTGATATACAGGTACGTTATAATAAGGATTAGGTTTAGTCAAGTTCTATCAAGCTAGAATTCTAAATTGCTTTTGGATGCTGCGAAGTAAGTCGCACAATTTTCATCCAATTTTTAAATAAGAAGTCTAAACTATGTCTAAATATAAAAAATGTATATTAAACATATATATTTGTGGTGCACCAGGAGTGTATGATACAGGGAAATAGCCAACGAACAACGAAGCGTACTGGAATGAATGACGAAAGTAGTAGAAGCCATGCCATATTCACAATTACGTTTATACAAGCTGGATTTTCCAAAGACATGCCTAGTGAAACTGTCTCGAAAGTCCATTTGGTTGATTTAGCGGGCAGGTAATTCTGAATAATTAAAATGAAATTATCAATTATGTATGTTATTTTACCATGTTCTCTTTTCTCCAGTGAACGACAGAAATCTACAGGTGCAACAGGCAACACACTAAAAGAAGGTGCACACATAAATAAATCTCTCGTAACTTTAGGCTCCGTTATATCCGCCCTGGCTGAAATCCAATCGACAGATATGAACAAATCAAGAACAAACCATATACCTTATCGGGACTCCGTGTTAACCTGGCTGCTTAAGGATAGTTTAGGCGGTAACTCAAAAACTATCATGATCGCGGCTATTTCACCAGCAGATTGTAACTTATGGGAAACTAGGAGCACTCTTCGATACGCTAACAGAGCTAAGAATATTATAAATAAACCGAAAATTAATGAAGATTCTAACGTTAAACTTATTCGGGAATTGAGGGAAGAGATTAGGATGTTAAAAGAATCAAGTGTAAGTGATATTCTTTATGTTTTACATTAAATCTTCGCTATACTTAAGGATATTGCCGTGCTACAATAGGATGCAAAAGTTTTGTTACGTACTCTCCGTACAAATGATTCGAACATTGATTTTATTTATCTCCCGTTCGAAACGAGATTGATATCCTTTTTATTGTACAAAAACATTAGCAACTTTAAAATACCTTAAAACAACTGTGTAATTATTAAGAAGGGTAATTAAATAAAACTTCTGAGCAAATAATAATTTAATAAACAAAAGAAGGCATACTTATAAATAAAAAAAACAAGTGAAAATTGAATATTTATTTTTATATTGGGGTTTTGTTTAAAATTTTTGTATTATTTATATTATTACGATTACTACTATTTGTTAAATATGGCTTTAAATGACCATTGGAATCGAAGAAGTATTCAAAAAATAACATTTTCATTGTATAAAATTATACATTATCATTTTCAGAGTTACAATAAACCTGAACCAAAAGTACTGGCGGCGTTGCATGAGAAAGAAGCTCGCGAGAAAGTTCTTACTGAAGAATGGACGGAAAAATGGCGAGAAACCCAACAAATTCTTCAAGAACAACGTGTCCTAGGTTTAAGAAAATCAGGAGTTGGAGTTGTCTTAGACTCTGAGAATCCTCATCTTGTTGGAATTAGTGATGACCTGCTTAGCACAGGCGTCACATTATATCACCTCAAGGTACAAAACTTTACCATAAAAATGCAAGGTGTTCTTTGAATATTTTAATTAAAAACCTTTTTCTTTTCAGGAGGGAGAAACCAATATTGGTAGTGCGGAAGCGTCATCACAACAGGATATTGTTTTAAGCGGATGTGAAATATTACCGGAACATTGTACGATTGTTCTCTTAGATGGCGTCGCTACTATTTATCCAAAACCAAACGCCCAATGTTTATTGGGTAATGTTATGATTGAAAAACCAACAAGATTGAATCAAGGTAAATCTATATTTACAAAGTAACATTTATCTAAAGTGATAAGCATAATTTCTAAAATATATTTTTATTTTATTTTAGGTTGTTTCTTACAATTGGGTAGAAATGTTTTTAGATATAATGACCCTGCGGAAGCCGCAAAGTTGCGCCAAGTTGGTAGTAAGTCTCATTTAAACCTATCACGGTTGTCTTTGTTAAGCTGGTCAACAAATGATTTGGCAACCTCTACGGAGAATTTAGCGGGGTATGTAAAACAATTTTTACTTGTGCGAACAATAATGCTTTTATATTTATTTATGTAAAAATGTTATTTATGTAATATATATTTTAAGGGGAGATCCAGAACTTGAAGCACAGCGAGCTGAGTTACTAAAACAAAAGCAATCTTTTCTTCGAGAACAAGCAGAAAGGGAGCGCGATTTTTCAATTAAACAACAAAAGAAAGAAAGGGATCTGGAAAATGCTCAAAAACAGTTAGAATTGGTAAACATAGATATATTATTTTATTTTGTTTTGATGATTGTTTTAATACTTATTTAAATTATTGCAGGATCGGGAAGAGATGCGAAAAGAAATTGAAATTAAAAGACAAAAGATAAAAGAAGATTCTGAAAGATTGGAAAAATCAGAGCAAGATAATTTGGCCTTATTTTTACATAGAGAAAAACAAATAAAATCTTCGAGAGAGCTATTGAAACAGGAAAGGGAAGCAGCTTTGGCAGAAGTATGCAAATTCTCTTTTCTTACGTACGCTCGATATTACATCTCTTCATTTATTAATTCTTTTTAAAATTATAATTTGCTTCTTCCTATTATATCTAAAAAAAAAGGAAAGCTTAAATTTTTGTACATCTTGCTAATAGGCTTGTGAACTCTATTTTAAAGTCGAATTTTTATTTTTTTTGTAAATATACTATGTTCATATATGTATTGGCTTCTTTATTTTTTTAAATAGCTAAAAGTTACGGCGATGTAACTATATAATGTGAATTTCTATAAGAAAGAGAGAAAAGTATAGAAATCGTACATTGTGTCTGTGGATTATTATTCATATATAATGATAACGGCGGTAAAAATGACAAATGTTAATGACTCGTAAAATATTGAGTTGTAAAAAGTATTGGACATTTGATGTTGTGATGGCCAACTTTATTCAAAAAAAAGTACACTTTTATTGAAATTAAGACATGGTTCACATCCTATTATTTTATTATATAGCATTATTTTTACCGTTATTATTTTATAATATTATATATTATTCGCTTTTGATGTTTTTATTTTTAATATAAGGTAGAGAATATTTCCGCTACTTTGGAAACTTTGCAAGCAAGCTTGGTTACAAAACGCCGTCTACTCAAAGAGTTTGTTTTATGCAATCTTCAAAAATTAAAAGAAACTGGTGAAGAGGTAATCGCTATTTTGAAAAATGTTGAATAAATTACTCTAAATAATTTATAATTTGTTACAAATTACTTTTTTTAATGCGCTATAGCATTTAGATACTTAAAGTAACTAGATACATTGCAATGCTATCTGTTAGAGTAGTTTAGCTAATAATAGGAAACTTTATTTTTTGAAACGTAACTTACTAAATACCTGTGCAGGTGGAGATTTATATTTCTCGGTGTGTTGACAGCGACTTAGATAGCCCACAAACTTTAGATGAATGTACAGAAATATTATTAAAACTATCCAAAGAAGCTAACATACGCAGTAAAATCTCTGAACATGTAAGTCATTTATGGAACAAAGATATTTGTTTTATTTAATACAATTTACATGTAATAAAATACATAAATATTATGTTACAGAGAAATCAATTGTCTTCCATAAAATCTGATATTGCCTCAGAAACCGCTGCTTTATCAGCGAATCAAGCTCGGTTAGAATCAATAGACAATCAACTGTCTAATCTAACAACAAAACAATACGAATTGCAAATACTGGGTGCTGCAGGAGATAGCCAAGAACTTCTGGAGCTTCGGCAAGCTATAGCTAGCAGACCACAATATGAGATCGACTTAATTCAACAGCGAAAGATGTCGTGCGTTTGTAAATTACAATTATTCTTTAAATTTATGTAGCAAATACATAAATGATAAATAACGTGTATTATATATATATTCATTTACTTATAGTTTAAGTTTGAATATCAAGCGGCCTCTAACAAAAGTTGGTGAATGCAGTAGAAGTAATGATTTGTTAGAAAATTTGGATCTACCAATAGCATTAAATAATACTACAAGTCCTTTAAGAACCAATGATACGTTTCACACCGCTAATTCAGGTAAAAATCTAAATAAAAAATATAAATTTTCGTTAGAATCATTGAACATATTTATTTAACAGATTGCTCAGTTGGAAATCTCGACACTAGTAATGTTGAAATTATTGATAAAATAATGGCTGATAGTGGGGTCGGTTTGGATAAACCAGTAAGTGAGCACAGCACCTCTAGTTCAAGCACTCCCAACAAAATGAAGGTCGCTGTAACTGTAGTAGATAATCATGATATGGATTTGAATCATTTGAAAGTTTCTGAGAATGGAACGTCAAGTACTAGCTCATTTGAAAGGGTATGTATTAAAATATTTCTTATTAAGTTCAGACTTTAAGAAAAAGTAAATGTCACCTTCAGAGGCTCTATTCCAGACTTTTTACTGGTAGTAAAGTGAGAACGTTTTTGTAACTCGTTACTAGCTATCGAAACTCCGAAATAGAGCTTCATGTTGTGCTAAATTTACTAGCATGTAATATGTAATATATCTTACAGATATCATTGGACAACTCGTTGGATTCTAAACTCAATAATAACTCGTCAAACAATACAATAAAGCAAAATGATAATCATGTAGATGATAGTAATAAATTAGATCAAAAAGAGAAAGACTGTTTAATTGAATCATTAGAACAAAATAGACCACCATTTAATACACCGTCTGAACAAATAAATACTCATGAGTTTGAAGACCCTCTGGTAAATCCACCACGTACAGGGTCACTAAAAATAATGCAGAGATTACAGCAAAGAGTTTCGAGGCAAAAAATGTTGATCATGAGAAATTTAGAAGGTCATTGCCCAAAATCTCAACTAGATCATCAAATTTCGGTAAATTCTAATAATCGTTTAGTGGAGTAAGCTTTTTGGTAACCGTGAGGTAATACCTAATATAATTTCGTGCCATAGGTTCTTCAGGATTTACAAAAGCAGTATGTACAGTTAGAAAAATATCTCCAGCAGTCTATATCTTCCCACGGTTATGGGGATTCTATAATTGTCATTACTCCGGATCATACATCCAGTGATGATGACTCCATCAGTACTAGAGATGCACGAAGCATCAGGAGTCACGCGGATCCAACAATAGACATCGCCATCGATCCCATTCAGAATGACGGCAGTGTACTTAGTCCTTTGCAATTTACGTCAGCATATCTTACGGTACGCTAAATAAAAATATGAATTTTAAAATGTTAAATTCATTAAATAACATCAATCTTTATTTGCACTTGCAGAGCCAAGGGGAAAATTGCACTTCTCCTTATTCGTTAAGTCTGACAAGGTCGCTGCCTTCCTTTGCAGGATTTGGTAAGCATTTAAAATAATTATAAAACCTATACTGGTGATCGGGCCCGGTTTTAGAGAAATGATTTACTCTTGTTAAGACTCCTAATAATCAATAAAATAAATGTTATGTTTTTTTTGTGGCAACTAGTGTACTAATTTCATGCGTCTTCTTGAAATGTACTTTAAATTACAACAAACTTGCCTTGTTGACAATAATATGAGACAAAATATGGTGTTGAAGTTGTAAATCTTTCACCAGTGGAAACTTATTAATGTATGGAAATATTTTTAATCATTTTTCTTAGATGATGAAGGTCACTGTGTCAGCATAACAGGTTACGTTGTACGTGGAGCAGGCAAGCAAACTCACATTGAATATGAAGTACGGGTCCGCACTGAAGGAGAAAACTGGTCTCTGTTGCGGAGATATAGTCGTTTCCGAGAGCTTCACATTACAATGAAATCTCGCTATGGTGCCAGAGTAAGTTAAAATATCCAATTAAGGTGAGCGTCCACAAGTCTCCACTGCACGCATCAAACGCATTAGTTTCGTTCAATAAAACGTAGAAAAGAAAGTGACAACTAAGGATCTACTAAACTAGATGCGGAGCAGTGGGCTCATGTGAACATTTACCTTTATTGCCCAACTATTGTTTCAGAACTCTATTCATTCTATGTTTCCTCAGGTGGGTGCTATAACTTTTCCACCTCGCCAATTATTTTCCTCTAGCTCTGAATCCATCGCTCGTACAAGAAGACGACTCCTGGAGATATATTTACGAAGATTGATACAAGTTTGCTGCAATATTAAGAGCTGTCCTTTGAATTCTTGTGCTGACAATGTTAATAAGTTATGCTTGCTTGAATTTTCAGAGTTCTTTAAGAAAGGAATGTTCGAAAGTACTAAGTATGGTACCAGCTAGATTTCGTTTATTGCGGCTAATGGTTTAATGATTTTATTCCAGAAATAAGACAGTTGTTTTACTGTACTGCAAGTCGTCGACCCTTTTTTTAAATTTATTTCAATTATTGAAATTGATTTGTATAATCTGAATTTTATGTATAATGTTTTATACGATATTTATTTGCTAATATTTAGTTTACCTTTAATATTTTTTTACATTTATGTATATTTGTTATATTATTAGATTTTTATTAATTTATTTGCTAATATTTCACAAGTATTTGTGCAATGTATTAAATACTCTAAATATAATTTAGTTAACGATATTTACGGTTTAAATTATGTACAACATTCCGAATTATTAAAGAAGAATTCCAATGCAGAAATCACAGTCTTAACCCAGGTCTGACAACCGGAAGTTTCAATTTTTAAATTTGAGCAACCCTTTATTCTAATTTAAATGTGCTTACAATATTTAATTAAACGATTCGTATGGGTCTTCTATGTTGCTAGGAGCTCCCAATACAAATAACGGATTTCATTCTATCTATAATTAATTTGTAAATTTATATAAGAATGGTTTTGGCGGCTTTATTGCCCATATGATAACGGGCTATTGGGATATTGTATAACAATTGAATTGTTGATAATAATAATTAAATACTGGATATATACCAAATAACTATATATAGGAGCCGAGTAAACAATACAATATGTTTTATTTGCTTTTAGATAGTATTTATAATAAGTAATAAGCATTTGCTTATTAAAAAGAATGAAGAACTCTGAACAAAAAATTAAGCTATCAGTTTTTTATACGACTTATAAAAATACTGTTTATGCTGATTATTTATTGAACTTCTTGAGCTAAAAAAAGTTTTCAAGAAAGTTTATTTTTATTAAATCATTCGTTTAAGAAGGGCATTATTCTGATTTAAAATTTCCATCGCTTTTATGTGTGGTGAAATGAATATATAATGTATTTCATTTCATATAACAGTGCTAGAAATTGCAAGTCAATATAAGGTTCCAAGTACTCATGTCCTAATATTTATGAGATATTTTGAAGTGATATATGTTTGACATTAGCGTTAAATTCTGTGTGTATTTTATAAGAAATAATTAATACGAAAAGGAATTGATTAGAGAATTTGTGTAATTTATAGAAGATATAGATAGAAATTGTTTTTCTTTGTGTGTGTCAGTATAAAGGCTCCATCGTACAGTCAGTATATAGAATTGTTTCAATTCTACTCGCAAAACAAAAAACATGTAATACTATTTTCTATTCTTGCAATGTTTTAATTAAGCTAAACCTAAGAATATTTAGTGTAAAAGGGCTTTAATTTATTATTTTACAGCTAATCTAAAAGTCTTTAATCGTTAAAAGGTGTTAAAATTTTATAATTTTTCTAAATGTGCGCAAAAGAGTAGATTTATTTTTCAAAAAGCAGTAAAATACGTCACAAAACGTATATTATATAAACTTTAAATACACGCAGCTAAACTCTGTAAATTGAAACTTACTAAATTCGTAAATTAAATATTAAAATAGTACTGGCAAATACAGATTCGACGACGGGGCCTTACAACTTCTTTTATTAATTTTACACACTTTGTTAATTAAATTTCGAGTATGTGTGTGTGCACCTTATTTTGACGGAACCCTTGAAGTATATATCTTTTATGTTCTACAGAACCGATAATAATACGACAAAAATTAAACAGTATTGTACCTATAAGAGCTTTGAATGTGACAATGCTATTTATATAAAATAAAAATTTATTTCTCTAAAAATATAATATACAAAATAAATAATATATTTTAGAATTTCAATAAAATATTTAAAATGTTCAACAATTTATAAAATTTAAATGTTTGCCAAATTTTAAATTAGTTTTCTGGTAATAAGCATGACAAATAATAACAACGAATTTTTAAAAAGTGAAATTAATTAATAAATTGAATATTTATAGCTACACGGCAAAGTTAAGGCTCTTAATTTTTTGTAAGTAGATGTTACGCCCTCAAGGATACTGAACGCTGATAGTATTTAATTAATCTGGATCGGAATTTCAATGGTAAAGGGAGAACTATATATATACTACGTAATTGAATCAAATTTCTCTAACCTAAATTTCCAATGTTTATCTAGTTAAAAATATATTTATGCTTTTAAAGCAAGTATTGATTTAAGGCCTAAATATTCATTTAATGAAAATAATAAATCATTAGAATATTATTTTTTATACATTGTAAATTTATCTAAAATATGAAATCATTTTTACTATTGTTACAAACAATATATTATTTTTAATTGGTAGTTGTTGTAAATTGTTAACTTATCAAATAACATTGACTGCTTAATAGTGCCTAAGATTATTTTGTTTGAATACAAATTACAAGTAGCTTTTTGTAGATAAAGAAATTTAATTTTATAAAAATGCTGTGCAATGGATATAATTTTGTTTTAACAATCATTTGCTTTTTACAAAAATATACATCGAAATTTCTGAAAAGTATTAATTTACAGACGCAGCTAAATACAAATACTTTTTTCTGCAATTATAGATTTTATATAGTGTTGTGAATAAAGCAGAATATTTTATTATTAATAATTACTTATTATAAGTTAAAGAAAAGACAAAAATATATCCATAAAAATTATATATAGAGTTAATATAATGGTGACAGAAGCACAAGTTAGATATTGCTATTTTTATAACATATTTTTAATTGCAAGTAGAAATAATTAAGTATATATTATGAATATGCATCAAAAATCCATTGTTTTATGTTGTGTTAGCAATAAATGTTATACATAAGTAAAATTAATTTATTTGTGAGCCAGTTGTTGATATAAAACTTAAATTATGTGAGAAATAATATCGAAAAGCTATTTGTGTTACGTTTGAGTTGCAAATGAATGAAAAAAAGTTTGAATAAACAGTGGAAAAATGAGTTATTGTTTTATTCAATTGTTACTTAATCCATCTTTGTACATGACTCACTTAATTATACAAGTCTTGCATTAGAACAACTCTAACATGTAAAAATCATTGAACCGTGCAGCAATAATCAGTTTTTTTTGTTTATCTACAAAACTATAACTTCCACAAAAATTTTGTAAAGACCTTTTTTATAGGTAATAATATTATCTACAACTTTTACTAATAACTTTTTGTTATAACTTTTATAATAAAAAAGTTATAAGCAAAATACAATTTCATATTGATACAATCATATTGACTTTGTAATTATTTTCGATATTACTGTATTAAATATATGCAGTATTATCTCCTCTATAGTATTTTCTGTTAGACTGAAGTCTTAAAAATACGACGTAGTAATATAATACCCCTTTGGGTTGCGTCGTTGTTTTATTTGTAGACACGTAGCCATGAACATGAGCCTGAGCTTTCTGTGCTTTTGTCTTGAGCTTTGCGTGTCGATTCTTCATTAGCATATCCATCGAGATCGTGAACGATGACAGTTATCGTCATTCCCATGAAACGATATGAATATAGGTCAATGTTAACGGCTTATCCTGAAAAAAAATTTATAATTAACGGGTATTTCACAAAATAAAGTTGTCACATATCTAAATACTTTTTAAAGACTAACACTTGTTATATGCAAATTGAATTAATTAATTTGATATGTTGTTAATAATAAACTCTTTTATATTTATTTATAAGAAATTTTATCAAGTCTTCAGGGCCACCCCCAATTCTAAGAGCAGGATTCTATAATTTTTTTTCAGGATCAGTAAAATATATAAATGAATATTTTGTGAATCTAACTTTATACAAGGTGATAGCGTGTACCTGGTGTACATCACCACAAGGTCTTAAACACAAATATTCAATTGTAAATATTTTATTTTTTTATATATATATATATATCCATATTTTAAAAGTAAATTCAAGGTAAAAGAATTACCCTTAAATAAATTTTGTCTGCTTCAATATTACAAGTATTTGTATGTTCATGAATGTACCAACATTTCGTTTTAAACGTATCTACTACATAAATGCTATATTAATACCATGTTTGTGTAATGTTTTACCATAGTGGATTAACTATTACCCCAATATATATGTCTCCAACTCTCGTAATTTAAAAACATAGAAGTCTAATATCTAAAAAAAAATCAAAATTAAAGATAATTTAAATTAAAAATTAAATTATTGAGAATCCGAATTTCACATATTGATGAAGCATTGCTTTTTAATTGGACTTAGTATTTTTCTCATTGCTTTGAAAATTATAAAAGTAGCGTCAGTAAATTCAATGTAACTGGTAAACTAATGATCGAAATGTCGTGAAATTCTATCACATATCGTTTGAAGGTTGGTACTACCTACTAAAAAATATTTTCAACCACGTTCAAGTTCAAATTTTATGGCCAGTAAAGTACATATTTTTAATAGAAAATAAAATATATCAATATGTCGATCCATCTTTATAATTTGTCTATCATATACGTATCATTTTTCATGAAACCATCCCAATAAAAATATAAACAGAACGACAACTTGTAAAACATACATTTGTTTGTTCGTTGCATGATTTTATATTTCGATTCGTAATAATTTTAAAATAGAATGCTTATATATTTTTATCATTGTTTATAGTTTGTGAATATTTTGTATCGTTTACTAATATATAAAGTTTTAAAGCTTTACTGAAAGTTCGAAAAGCTTTAAAGCTTTATTATACAATGTACGATAGTAAATTCCTTGCGTGCTGCTCTCTGTTGATTCTTGTCTTCGTTATAAACTTTGCCAAAACTTTCATGGCTAAAAATATATTGATTTAAAATGTTAAAGAGTTTAACATTAAAATGCAATTTTAGAATTCGGAGTAAAACACGAAAAATGACTAAAATTTGTTGTTTTATTACCAATGGGCTTGTGTCCTCATTATTTAGTGGTCGATTTTTCAATAGTTGATTGAAATTGATCGAAATATTGAAAATGATTGATTGAAATATCTAAATGTTGACGAAAATATAGCTATTAAAAATTTGAATTGTAGTTTTAGCGCTAGAAATGGTCGGCCATATTTGTATGACGTGAAATACATTTTAACGTCAGTTATTTGTTGAGTAGGTCACTGCTGTGGTAATGTTTTGTAGCTGTTGGTATTCGAAATAATCAAGTCAAGTCAAAGAATTATAAGTTTTTATTTTATTTAACCCTGCTAAGGCAGACATAATATTGAAACTTTATTGTTCCTTAGAATAGCTGTAAATAATATTTGATATATAAATACATATAGCAGAGATTTAGGATTTGTAAAGTTGGCAGCGGTTGTGATGTCATATGCATTTAGAATGTGTAGAACGTTGAATCCCTTTAATAATTAAAGAGACAAAATGACTTTTTTAATTGTTAATATCTCGTAACATATAAAGAGTTATTAAAAAATAATTGAACATTTGAGATTCTAGTAACCCACTTTATTAATATATATTACACTTTTATAGAAATTAAGACATAGGACACAAGCCCATTTTAAAAAACTAGTTCATAAGCCTTTTGGCACATTAGTTACATTTCTGCAGCTGTTTCTGGACCAGTATTAAATCATGAGTATATCACAAATTTCTTCTTTTGCAAATACATGTCTAAGCATGATGTTGCTTCGAATTTAATTTTGATTTCTAAATTTGTAGTTCAAAGAATTGTCGATTTCACAACGTAATCTTGAAACGTACCCCTATTCAGCAGGGTACAAGTTACAACTCGCGTGGAGGGAAGTGATTCGCTTCAGTGCTTTTCTAACAAACACACAACACAGTAGCAGGAGATACAATCGTTTACCACAAAAACATTTTAAATTCAAAACAAAACAAGAATAAAAATGAAGCAAAATTCAACTCGAATCAAAAATAACAAAAAGTAAAAAATAGTAATTTATAGTTCTGCAATTATAGTAATTGGAAAAGTTCATTAAACACGCGAAGGTGTAATAAATAACAACAGCTCTGTACTGTAGAGAAATGTGATAACAAATATGTTTAAAAGATTAATTAATTACTCTGTGTGAGCTCTAATTGTTTTCTAACGTAGTGTTGAGTTTTCGGTATCAGTTTTTGTACCATTCTCTTTTTGAATTCCGTTTCCGTCAAATATAAAAGCATGTGTTTACTGGTTGCGTTTGTTAGTTTTAAATATTCATTTGTTTTACGCAGAACTGATAAATTATAAGTTTATTTTCATAATTAAATTTTCTGGTTTTTATAAATTTGAAAATGGATTACTATAGCAGAAGGGAAAGCTATAATGAGAAGTTGGAAGAATTGCAAAGTCGATTACGAAAAAGGTATTTACTTATAAATTAAGTATTACTTAAAGTTTTTATTAGCATGATAAGTTTAAAACAATTATATTATTTATTTTAATTATACGTTCGTTTTTAAGTGAAATTTTTACTCTTTGCTCTATGCTCACTTGATTAAAAAAATGTGTTTTCGACAGTATTAAAGTTATCCTCTGTTCCACTCATTTTTTTATAATGTATATAGGAACGACTAGGATAAAATTCACCATCGTATCGTAGATTTATACGGTAGTTATAACTTCTTTTAAGCGTGAGTAACCATCAACCTCCCGTAATTTGAACTATAGCTGCATCGAAAATATATACATTTTTCAAAGTTTCATTTTATCAAACACAAAGATTATATACATATTTTTATGTAAAATATACATAAATTAAATGTAATTCTGATGATTGGAGAGTATATTAAAGTAATTCGTTCAATATTTGTAATTTTAAACGCAGTGGCGTAGCTACCGCCGTATCAATGATACGGGGCCCCGGGCTACAAGGGCCCAAAATGTGTGTAAGCAAAAATTCGTGAAATGTTATTTACAATCTCACTTAAACTCTTAAGCCGTACTTCCCTTAATTCTTAGGAGTATTAATTATAAGTAATAACGTATAATGAAAATATAATTATTTTAATTCAATGATCCTTTAGTGAAAAATCTTTACCCATCATTTGGGCCCCGCAACAAATTTTGATACGGGGGCCCGTCTAAGGCTCGCTACGCCACTTTTTAAACGCATAACACACTCGACATACATTATTTTGTGAATGATATTGATTTCCCCTTTCACATTAATTATTTATGCCCTAATATATCCACCTGCAGGTCACAGTTGATTATATAGAAAACAGCTGCTTTTCCACTGGCTCTAAAATATTTTTAACATTTACAATAAATATAAAACACGTTTTTTTTTAACAAATATTTAAACAAATTTTTTTTTAATTTCGAAAAGCGAGGAAGAACGCCGCCAATTGGAAGTCAAATTAGAAAAAATAATCCAAGATAGTCATGCCAGGTAGATAATGCAGAATTGCTAAGTTATATTACTACAAATAAAATATTAATTGTTAAATATTTCATAATAGTAAGCAACATAGAATGCGCGTTATTAAGCACCGTTACGATGCCCTGATGGTGGAACAACGTCGTCGAAGTGACCGCAATGAAGCGCTCTTAAGAGCTTTGGACGCCATTGATTGCAGAGCGGCAACGTTAGCATCTAAAACTAATCGTATGAAAGCTCTAAAGGTCAGTATATAAAAGTTACAATATTTTCTAATAGACTGGTAGAATTTCGTTTCACACGCACGGTTAATGTTGAATCAATTATTTCCTTTTGTTCCTTAAATTTTGTTTCTTACAGAAACAATATGAAGCTTACATAAAACGGATTTATGATATTGAAACGGAGAAGAAAGTCTCGCCATTAAAGGTGGAAGAAGTGGAAGAAGAACCTCAGGTTATTGTACAAGAACCCACATCTCCTCCATTCCCTAGAACGTTGGATACATATACGTCACAAAAATTGAAGACAAAATCACCAGATAGCGGATATTCCGTCAGCAGGCCCAGCATTGCAACGGAGTACTCAGTAGATCCTTTTGAGCAAGAAATGTCGATCAGGCAAGCTCCTTCCGCAAGGCGACAGCTCATTCCGGAGTTCAATCAAGAAGAAGAACATCTTCCGAAAGCTAGAGAAAACTTCGATAAATCTTACGTGGAAGATATGGAATTAGAACGAAAAGATCATTTGGATAATAAACCGATATCTTTCGAAGATAATCCTTATAAGAAATATCTAGATATGTTTAACAAGCCCGAAGAAAATACAACGTATCAAACACCAATCAAAATCCCAAGTACGTTTGAAGATAAGAGATACGAAGATATCGATAAAATGTTGGAAAATAGTAAAAGAGTTAGCAGAGAGCTTGAGGAAGACATGGGTGTTGAAAACATCTTGGGAATTATGAAGAAATTACGAGTAAATAACGATAAGAAATCTTTGATTAAATCTAGTTTCATGGATGATAGTAATGTGAATTCATTGGAGCCGAATTCCGAGTCCAGTTTGGCGGGTATTGAAATTGAAAATATTTTAGGAGAAAAGATAAATTATGATAATGATGATTTTGATATTTCTCCTTTAAATAAAAGAATTTTAACTAAAATTGATGACTATAAAAAGGTTCCTAGTGTATTGGATGTACAGTCGTCTTTTGATGAAATTTCTCCTTCGAAAGTTGAGGGACTTGTTGATGAAACAGATAACTTAAGATCCCCAACAGTTGAAGATATTCTTCCGAAGCTTCAAATGGAGTTAGATAATGAGAAGAGCTACGGTGATAATTTGAAAGAAGTTAAAGAAGAAGATGAAGAGGAAATTGAAGTATCAAAAGGTGAACAGGAAGAAAAGAAAGTTGACTTCATCGAGCGGGACACCGAACCAGAACCAATTAAGGTAGTTGAAGAGGAACCTTTGGACATTCCTGCAGTAGAAGTAGTGGAAGAGAAACCGGCCGAAAAATTACAAGAAAAAGAAAACGTCAGCGAACAAATCGTGGAAGAATACAATCCAGATCAAAATATCTATCAACAAAATAATAGTCAATACTCTTACCCTCCTCAACAAGAAGGATATAGCAATCAAGACTACAGCAACTACGGTCAGTACGATCAACAAGGATATCCGGTAACTACAGAAGGATATCTTTCTCAAGGTAGTCACGATTATCCTGTTTATCCTGAACCACAGCATGTTCCACAGTACGCTCCAAGAGTTCCCAGGTTACGAGGAAATTGGAGAAAATTGAGGCAACATGTGTCAGAGCATGAATACTTCCAAGGATACGGGCAACAGCCGCAAACTGGAGGATATGCACAAGGAGGATACGCACAACCGCTGGAGTACACGCAACATAGTAATTATGTCAGTCAGGAGGAAGGATACGATCCTAATCAGCACGTTGAAGCGTATGAGCAACAACCAGGAGCATATGAACAACAACAACAAGTCACTTATGATCCCCAACAACAAACGGCGTACGAACCTCAGCAGCAGGCTTATGATTATACGCAGGATCCTAATTACCAACAAGAAGGATATGATTATAACGCTTATTCGACAAGTGTGGATCAACATTACGAAGGACATCCGGAATATGCAGGTACAGAGGGATACGATCAAGGATATGACCAGCAGCAAGGATATGAACAAGAAAATGTTATGTACAATCAGCATGCAGAGGATTACAGTCAAGGGTATGATGATACAGCAAAAGAATATAACGAATATAATCCTGAAGTTTCTCAAAATGCAACAGAACCCGTTCAGAAACAAGAGGAGGTCGTCGAAGAATCTAGCGACAAAATTAAAAACGAAGAGGAGAAAGAGACTGATGAGAAAGAAGCTTTTATTGACGAGAAACAAGATACCAAAGAACTGGGGCAAGCAGTTGATAAAAGTAATGAAGAATCTCCTGCAGAAAATGTTGTACAGGTTGATGCCACGAAAACTGTATTAGAGGAAGACCCAGTTTCACAAGCTCCAGTAGTTGAGTTACCAGGGTTGCCTTTAGAAGATGATCCCACAGATTCAAGCGCTCTTGATGAGCCACAAATTGCACCAACGCAGCTCTCTAGTTTGACAAAGTTGCTGGATACAGATTCGGAATCTTACAAACTAGACGATAAAGTTTCTGTAATGGAGGAAAGTGATTTTGATTTTAGCAGTGAAAAAACAACTTAATATATAAAAGCACTAATAAATTTTGTGGATAAAGTAAAACTTGGTAGAGATATATCTTATAGTATATATAATATATTTCCGCGATATTTAAAAAAAGTATATAAAAGTTTATTATTAAATAAAATATAGTTTGTTATTTAGATAAAGTATAAATAAAAATGATTTGATTTTGCTTCGATATCATAATTTAGTTTGCCATAATTTCTGATCGGCTGCTTGAGGACAGTCCTTAATTTTAATAGTAAAATTAGCTATTAAGAAAAATTGCAATATGTAAATTAAGGAATTATAATTAACTGCTTATTGAACAGAAGATTTTCTTTTTTAATTCTCAGCGGATTACAACCTTATCAAAATCTATCAACAACGACCGCTTTAGACTGACACAAAATAGAAGATAAAAGAATGTATGTTTTCTTTTTAAATATTACCTAATCTTTTTAATTTGTACGTTAAAAAATAAAATTAATTAATTCGAGCGCCAGTGCCATCTAATAAATAAATCAAATAAAAATATCCGAGAAACAAACTATTAATAAAATATATTTAAAAAAAACTGTAATTGTTAATTAATAAAAATTAAATTCTGTAAAATATATGTGTAATACAAGTTATTGTTTTATTTATTAAAATATAATCACTGCTGCTCAGTGATAAGTGAAACAAAATTATAAACAAAAAAAATATTAATTTTTACAAAATCAATATGTTTAACAAATAAAAATTTAAAAATATATTCTAAATTTCTGTTAAACATTATAAAAAATAAACATAGAAAAATTAATAATATGTAAATAATAAAACAACAAAAAAAAAATGAAAAAAACAGGAAAATCAGGAGGTAAATATGAAAATTATTTTTGTTGTTATTTGTTTTAAAGTAGAGCGTTACCACGTGGTCAAAAAGTTGTTAAATATTTCGAAAATCAAGTATTTGTTTATAGGGATTATTTTTTAAAGATAACACATGTTGTAACTGGTAATGTTTTTGATCTTGATCATTTTTAACGTTGGTACACCTTATAGTGGTATTCGTTCTCCATCGTCGCGTTATTTTACTGTGTTCGCGATCGGAACATACGCACACAATTCTCCGTATTGACATTGACGTTTCACAACAGTCTGCAGCATTTCACGGCAGATTTTATCTAAATTAAAGCGAATTTAAAAACAAATCTTTTTAATAAATAATGTAAAGTGTTAAAGATAATGTAAATTAAAATGGATGATTCAATTCCAGTGCAACCAGAAGCTATAGAACCAGTTCTTAACAGAGCGACGTATCGGCCTAACTATGACGAAGATCTTGAAGACCAATCTATTGCAGGTAATTTTTTGCAATTTAAATAATTTATAAGTTAAATATTTATCTCATATAATGGGTTATTAAGTAAATCTATGCTACACACACTGACAAAGTGCACGTTAAACAATTTCTTGACTTCCTTGTCACGTCTTCTCACACATTTTATCTCAAACAAAAATATATTTTTTTGGATGTCAAATTTTAGATTTAGTTACGGAACTTTTGTCTTTCTCCCCTTAACCCTTATCACGTTTTGTCACACTTTGATAATCCTATCTCTGCGTATAAAGCAAAGAAGAGCATAAAACAAGATTATAACACGGAATTATTTCTGTAATTATAACAATTTTATTTTCAAATATGATTTTTTTTTGTTTCCACTTAATTTGTTGACAAAATAAAATTTGCATACAATAAAATTTATATGGATGCAATAGCACGCCATCAGGTTTTACTGATAAGAAATTCAATATGATAACAGATTGTGCTGACGCTTCGCTAAATAGGAAGTGCTTGTAAAACAAATGTGAAATTTAATAAAGCATTACATACGTTAAAAATGCATTTACATACAATGCCTGATATATAATATGAACGACGTACTGATAAGTTCTTCTTCTTCTTTCTTAAAAGTATTAATTACAGAATTGCTAATGAATTGTTTCCTGTACGTAACCATGATCCGTTTAAAAACTATGCTGTTACGTAATAATTATTATGTTGGTTGTCACAAAATATCCATTTGGTGGTCGTGGTTGAGATTGTTAGCTTTAATTGAGAAAAGTTACTTTTATTATGTAATCTTACATTATATTAATGTAAAAAATGTCACACAAAAGGTAAATCTTTTTATGTTAAATAAACCTTGCATACTCGTAACTAATATAAGCAAAAGCTGCAAAATATTAGTAAAATATGCAAAAATATGAAACGAACTTTTTTATTGTAAAAGAAAAAGCTAATAACACAATAAAATCGAAATAATTTTATTGTAGATAACAATTTGCAAGTCTATTTGATTAAATTTTCTTATATATATAATATACATATAATAAGCTTTGCAAAAAGTTTTAAAGTAGCTTTCATCAACTTTCTAAGCATACTTTTCTGTATTGTTAGTGTATATATTAAGGTTAATTGAGCTTTAAAAAAGCTCTAAACTTTTATATAATATAAATAGTTTGATATAATATTTAGGTGTAGCAATTTTCGTCTTGTAAATATAAATATAAAGTTAGGGTAATATTAAGAACCTTATTTGGTAATTTTTTTAAGGTTCTAATTAACATTGGGGGTGTTTTTAATAGATGAAAAAATTAGGCAATTTAAGTTTCTGATTTTTTTCATGAAAAATCAATAAAAAGGAAAAAATTCGACAGCGTTACCTGCAGAAACTTATCAACTAATGAAATCATTTTGGTTTTCGATTTCAAAAAATCCAGTGATGAGTTATGAGTGGCACAGCAATGTTACTTTTTTTTGTGACGTCAGCGGAGATTCGCTGTCAATGCCTCATTTCTTTATATTTATTTATGACAATTTTACAAAGTATTCTTTAAATGTTATTTTATCATGTAGTAATTATAGAAATAATTATATATTAACTGTGTCGTCAAAAAACATTATCGAAAATATGCTCTCTTAAGTAAAACCATTAGCCGACCTTATATAAATTGGAAAATAAGTCCAAGTCCTTGGAGTGGGAGAAGAGTGGAGTTGTTCGATTATTTCTCTTAATTATGACTAGATACAATCAGAGTGAAATTATCAGATTAGATCTCACGTCCGGGTATGCTATTTGGTTTTATAAAACATGATGTTTAATCATCTCAATGTTATCAATACAGCTTTAAAAATATTTTTCGGTTCCATATTATTCCCTTTCAAAATATCGGGTCGATAGCTGAAATAGGTCACACAGTTTATGCTGTATTCGAAATAAATATTACATATGTACTTAATATATATACTTGAGTATGTTACATTTAAGTAGATATTGTAATATACTCCGTAGAAAATTATATATATTTGTTTATATACTATAAATATTTTCTCTTTAGTTTTATGTCTAAGTAAACATTTCGAATACGGCATCGTGTAATTCCTAACATATAATATTATATGTACCTTTTTAGTGAATAAACTGTACTATTTATATATTATAATACAAACCGATGACGTCAGAGGAGGTCGCGCGTGCTGGAGTTTAGCGTGGCAGTTTTCGCGTGAAGGAAAACGCCATTGAAGCGGTAGATAGCACGCCTGGTGGTGAACAAACGTACTAAATGTCACGATATAATAAATTTACATTGAACACGTTAGATTGAAAACATTTTCATTTTATTATTTTATAACTGCTCCTAGATTTCATAATCTTTAAAAAAATGTTCTTAAGAAGGTTAATGATTATGTTAATAGGTCACAGAACGTTGTATATTAGGTAACCTTGTGTACGTAACAGGTAACTTTTTCTTTTTGATGTTAGATAACACATCACTCAATAAGTCCGTAGGATGACACATAGATGGTGCCACTATTGACAAATCTATATGCTTTTTAGATAGTACCAACTTTCAAACGATGTGTGCCAAAATTTCATGACATTCTGGCCATTAGTTTTTGAGTTGTAGCGGTTTTAGTGATGCTACTTTTGCAAATTTAAAAATCTGAATTTTTTAACACCATCTATATGTCACCCTATGAACTTATTGAGTGGTATAATACACGTTCTATTAAATTTCTGACTTAAAAGAAAATAAAATATACAACTTAGTAATTAATTAATGAATTTATAATTACTTTTAGAGTTCATGCTGCACGCTATCTTAAATACTTCATGTTTTTGACACTAGCGGCGCTAGTTGTAATCCAATGATTTATGAATGGAATATTACAATCTATAAAAGTATGTATATATTATTGTCATCATTTCAAAATGGGAATATTCCATTGCATTTGCATATGTCTGTTCTTCTTTTAACTACTTTTACTTTATGCATTTATTTGTATGTAACTGACCTTCACGACCAATATATTATCGCTAGGTGAATTATAAACACGTATTACACAATTAAGTATCTGATATATAAAACTGATAAGAATGAAACCTAACTTTATCAACGGCACGTGTCTGGAATTATAACCAAAAAAAATGATAACAAAATTTTGTTATCTTTGGAAAAATATTGGTGGTAAATATTTAAGCTTTGTAATCGAAATAAATATTTACAAATTATGTGTTTGTTTAAAATAAATCAATATTTAATAGTGCCATCTATGATTCACAACTTTATGTACTTTGTAGTTAAGATTTAAACCATTTCATTTTCTTTGTGTTTTAAGATTATAGATGGATATACATGGACTTGAATCAATAATTATTGGTATATGCATTAGTATCTTTCTTGTAATATCTCAAGGAAATAGCTTTGCATTTTCCTTTTCTCTAATTTGCTGCAACCACTGATAGTAGCTCCAGGCGGTAGTTCTTTTTTAATCAGAAAAGAATTCCGCTACAGCTTGTTTTTTTGTGTTTAAAATTTATTGTTTTACCTTCGGCTTATTTGCAATATTACTTCTATCACCAAGGACCTCCTCCTACGTTCAACTACATCACTGCCTAATAAAATTGCGTTCCATTCGTACCATATGTACTTACAACAATTTAAAATATTCTATAATTTTTTTTATGCATTTCAATAACAAATAATGTTATACAATGTACAGTAATTTAATAATTATTTAGGTAATTTGATTTCTTCAACTAGTGAATACGATACGTTGACTTAACATTGTGTTTCCATTGTTCTATTGCAAAGTAATGCGACGAATATGTGGTTTATTTTTGTATGACTTGTAACAGCTATAATACAATGAAATATATATATTTTTTAATTAGCATATGCTGGTTCATTCATTTACATTATTAATTAGTATGTTTCATCTCTTTCTAATTATATACAATTTGTATGTTTGGTTTACACTTGAAAGCATAGCCTAAAAGCTAATAATTAAATGTCCTATAATACACATTTTATAATAGTAAGGTTTATGGTATTATACCAGATTGTATAAGATACATTTTTAGATACGGAGGACTCAGTAAACAATTTGGTGAAGTGTCCTGTTTTGTGACGTTTCGCATTAACTTTATCTTCATTTATATTCCGACAGGTAGAAAGGTTTCGCCATTTGTAGCAGATAAAATAGACATTTCATATAAACGACTGTGAGAAACTGAACTCTTTCACGACTAAATAATCATACGCTTCTTCAATATGATGGCAAAGGACTCCAAAATGTTTACAGTGGATGAACAAAATAATATGAACACCTGCCACGTACACAATATTTATTTATGGTTATTATTCGATATAGCTACACCTTTTGTTTTGAATCTCATTAAATCATTTGCTTTCACAACACCTGCAATTCTTCGCGGAATAGATTCACAGAGTGCCTGAATATTTTCCAACGGACTGCTGCCTTATTTTTGTACCGAAACATTCGCCAATTGCTTCATTGATGTCACCCACTATTTCTCTTTGCTGATGATGTTAACTCTGATCGGTTTTTGACAAAATTGAAAAACCCTTTTTTTTATTAAATCTTCTGTTACGAGTAGATATGCAAGGCGAGTTCTGGCTCACCATAACTGAGAATTGAAAACACTGTCCCAAAGTGAATACCTAGTAAACATTTTGGAGTCACTTTGGCATCATATTGAAAATATGATTTTTTGTCATGAAAGAGTTCAGTTTCGTTCATATGAAATGTGTATTTTATCGGCTACAAATGGCGAAATACAAATGAAGATAAAGTTGATGCGAAGTATAATTGAATTGCAATAGTAATAGAAACGTTACGTTCATCATTCTGCAAAAGAGAACAATTTAATCCTTCGTCTAAAACTGTGGATGTAAACTATAAATTCAAAGTAAAAATAGACAACAACAGTTAGCCTGACGATGTGGTGTATGCTATATGATTTGAACGTATATGTTTATATACCGTGTGTTCACTTTTAGAATTATTTGTATGTGGATTGTAGAGTTTCCTTGTATTTACAGAATATTATATGCATATACTTCTTGTATTTTTAGTGTTTTAGTATCAACTTTGTGTTCTGGTCTGGTTGTGTTTTTGTACCAGTCTCCACAATTGTTCAGTACACCTTGGTGGGTTGTTATCAGTGGTTTAGTGACATAACATTACGTTATCATACACTTATTCCAGAAGATATCAATTATAGATTCGTTAAAATTATTTATCTAAAACTTAACCAGTCTTCGCCAGGTAGTGCTGTGTGTAACATTGAAGTAAGTGAGGTTTTTATTATGTAAGTAACGTGAAAATGAAGAGTGATAAGAAATTAACGAAAAATTGCTTAAATTATGAAACATTTTCGTTTATTATTTTGTTGGTTTATAATTCTTTCATCACTTTATTTATATTTTAAAGAATAATAGTATTTCAAGCAAACTAATGACTCAAATCTAATTATGATGTTACTAAAATCTATTCAGGTGCAATGAACAATAAAAATATTTGCACAAATTGATTTTTTAGCTTAATTTGTTACTTAATTCCATTTTCCAAACATTTTAATTTTACTGTTACAAATAAAATGTGATGATTTATTTATGCGAATTTAAAAATACACTATTTGCGTTAAATCTAAAATTTCCATGAGATACCGGTGCCAGTAGAGTTGCGTCGTGTTTATGCCTGTTGTTGACTCACTTTTTATCAGCCCGGCACCGACGTCAGAGTAAACAGCGTTTGTTTAACATCGCAATAGTTCAAATACTCACATTCAGAAATATCTCAACATTCTGTTGTTGTTTTTGTGTTAGTAACATTGTACACAAAAAGGCTTTTCAAATTATCATCGGGCTTGTGTCCTATGTCTTAATTTCTATAAAATTGTACTATATATTGATAAAGTGGGTTACTAACTCCTTTAATAACTCCTTATATGTTAAGAGATATTAACAATTAAAAAAGTCATTTTTTCTCTTTAATTATTAAAGAGATTCAACGTTGTACACATTCTAAATGCATGTGACATCACAACTGCTGCCAACCTTACAGCTCATAAATCTCTGCTATATGTATTTATATATCAAAATATCAAATATTATTTACAGTTGTTTCAAGGAACAATAAAGTTTCATTATTATGTCTGCAGGGTTAAATAAAATAAAAACTTATTATTCTTTGATTTGACTTGATTATTTCGACTACCAACAGCTACAAAACATTACCACAGCACTGACCTACTCGACAAATAACTGACGTTAAAATGCAATTCACGTCATACAAATATGGTCGACCATTTCTAGCGCTAAAACTACAATTCAAATTTTTAATTGCTATATCTCCGTCAACATTTAGATATTTAATAAAATAGACACGCCAAGACACATTTATTAACATCAATTTCAATCAACAATTTAAAAATCGACCACTAAAAGATGAGGACACAAGCCCTTTCAAATCAGAATAACCATCTTAAATACAGATATATTTTCACCAATTAAAAACATGCTAAGATCGATGCGTACCTTGTAGAAGCTATTTACTTTTATTTTAACAATTTTTTAACATTATTAACGTTATCTTTCCTTTACCAACAAAATAATACATAGAAAAATGTTGACGGTCTTATTTTTAGATAATTTTACGTGTATAATTATGTAAAACTAAAGACATAAACTTATAAAATTAAGATTAAGTGAAAAGTGTTGAAAGAAAGTGCTGGGCTGGGCAACCATGTGTTCCCGTGGCGTTTTGAACGCCGTCGACCATGACGATGACGACATTATGTTGGGTGTCAGCCCGCCCATACTGATGAGGATCAACTCGTTCGTCGATGGCCGAGGAGGTAGTGAAACTGTATCGAGTGAAAATTGTAAATAACATTCATTAATTATTATAAATAGGATACACAATTCCTGGGTTAATTGATTTGAAAAATAGATGGCACTACTTTTACTAGAACAAAGTTTTATAATCTATTTTTTAATATCAAAGTTTTTTTTTTACATATACATTTCAGACAAAACTGAAAATGTGCTTTTAATATATTAATATCAGTAGAATATTAGTTCGTTTTTGTAGTATAGTGTTTTACGTATTTATAAAAATTATAGAAAGACATACTTTCCTCTAATTAATTTCATTCTGTTTTTAAATTTAGATCTGTTCTATTTCAGAGCTCCGTAGTAATCTAATTTCGTGCTCTGAACAGTGCAAAGTGCACCTAATTAATCCTAAATTCTAAATTTTCTTTTTTATTCCAAACTCATATTCTAAAACCTGTATTCTAAAACGCATCAAACTGTATTTCTTTGAAGAATAGTGTTTAAAATTCAAGTTTGTTACAAACTGAAATTAACGACGATGACAAACGGAATTTTCCATGGATACCAATACCAGAAATTCTTATTTAGATTAATCAGCTTCTATATTCTCCTCAGTAAAATTGGCAATAGCGCCAACAACGATTAAGTTTAGCTTCGAAAGTAAAATTCATTTTGTAATATAATTTAAAAAACTATTTATTAAAAAGTTGGCTTTGGTTATTATGCTAAAAATAAAATATCTACAATTTATGAAGGTCATTTAAAATTTGACCCTTAACTAACTGAGTTCAATGACCTCTCATGCTTATGTGGGTGGAAATATTTATTTGTTTTTGCTGATTGTTGTTTCTTAACTTGGCAAACAAAGAATGTTGCTGTCAAGTTAAGAACAAGCAAAGAAATGTTGTAGTTGAAGATAATAGAGGTATTATTGTCTGTAATGTAGCATTCTATTATGATTTGTTTGCCAAGTTATTCTAAGCAATGTCGAAATATTTATAAGCCACTTACCTTGACTTTGTTGATTGATAGTTTACCAGGGATATAAAACCTATTGTCCACGTATAAATATAGTCTACAACGTATTAAATACATTACAGTATATACATATACATATGTCACGTGACCAACACCACACTTCCACGTTGCGATATTTTTAAATGGAAATTTCACACATCGCAGGTTTCGACTTGTTTACGCGCAACTTGTTTTATTTTTAGAATTATTTGTTTATATTTCACATATTTATATCATTTTAATATATTTTTAAAAACATATGTTTACAAGGTGTTTAAAAATGATGTTCAATCATTTCGATTTTTGATCCTGAATTCTTTCATTGATCGAAACAATAACAACCTTCAGGTGAAACGATACTTGGCCACTTTTTCTAGCGCAATAAAATATAGCAATATTAATTTTCAAAAGTTATTTTTACGGTTTCAACTCGTTAAAAGTCAGTTGAAGAAAGCTTATAATGTAGATGCGTTATTAATTTAACTAATTGCAGCTTTAGATTTTGATTCGCGTTTATAGTTACTTACATAAAACGATTTAAACATAAAAAAACATATTTTTTTTGATAATATTTAACCATAACCAAGTATCGCCATCTATATTTTGCGAGAAAAAATGGCCAAGTATCGTTTCACCTTAAACAATATATATTTTTATTCTATAACACTCTATACTATAGTATGTCGTAAGACAAGATAAAAATATGTTTGCCTTAAATTATATAAGTTACTAATTAAAGATTATTTCATTTCAATGATAGATTATACTATCTTATTTATTTATTATAAAATGTTTTAATCGCCCAGTGACGAACTAATGTTTACAATAATATTATTTACATTTATGTTAATACACTATTAGAAATAATTTATAGTTGTACCATCATTTTTTTTTAGATTCGTCCTACTTATTGATATTTCAAGGTCAAATACTTAAATCGCACAGGTTTATGTGTTGAAAGAATACAGCGGTACTTAAGATTTAAAACCTGTAACTTGTGGAAGAATACAGCGGTACTAGTTAATTAAAACCTGTAACTAAATTTGTTATTTTGTAATTAACAGTGTAATTTTTAATATAAACAGTGATTTATGATAATTACAAATTTTTATAACTTGATCAACAGCTGACAAGACGTGTTTGTAAAAAAAATAATGGCAGTCTAGTGCCGTGTTGGACATGGCTTGGCGTTGGATTGGCCAGTAAATTCTTGCTGTGCCACATCTATGTACAGCACATTCCTAAGAACGCATTAGCTTACGAAATAAGATATACTGGTATTCTATGAAGTTACATTCGATTCGATGTTAAATTAAAAGACAAAAATAATCAATAATTAGTTTTGAATCAGATGTTGTATTACATGTGTACAAGGTGTGATATATTGATTTTGTAAACCTTTTTATTTTTAATTAATACATATTTAATTATTATCCCCTTCAATATATATCACATCTTTATCCCTATATTGCTCCATGTGCATTTTCCTTGGTTGGAAACTGTGCCGTCTTTTCTTCTGAATGCTTTGAACTCTAATTTTTCTAAGATAATGTAGTGTTTGTGGTAAAAAGAGACACAGCACCATATTGTCAACACATTAAACTTCCAATTCTCTTCCAAAACAAACTCGTCGCGTTTATGTTACTTACAGAAGAGGCTCTCAAGTTTAAGACTTTTCTTTGTCAGTTTTAAAGGTTGTGACAGGGTGTAAATCCTACTGTATTTTTGTCCATACAGTGTCGCTCTGATTTATTTTGCGTTTTAGCTACTAAATAAAATATATAGTACTTATAGAAAATCAATTGCTTTGAATTCTTTTTAGTATAGATTAGAAAACAACCATATAACTTCAGTGATATCAGAATACTTAATTTTGATCATCTATCTCTCTCTAGCATTCTGGAATCAGGTTCTATCATTTCATTCTTTTACATCCCTGGGTCATATAAGTTATCATATTGGTATAATATAGCGGATGTATGTAACATAGCACTCAGTAATTTAAAAGTAGTCGCGCGTACGAGACTAAACAAATCGTTCTAAAACTATTTATCCACATGTAAATTTATTCTATTGTTTCGTATGGATATAGAAGTCGTCCATATGAATGTGTTGACAATATGTGTTTGTTTGTATTGTGATGTATAATTCCAATGTTCATGTAAATAAAAATTTATAAACTTCAATGGAATCTTTTGACAATAAACCACAATCTAATTCGAAATGGATTAGAAATCACAAAGACAGTGAGAATGACGATTGTGAGTGCATATATTTTTGTTTAGTTTATTTATTGACACGTTGACAGAATTAGAATCTTGTATATTTACATATAATTGTGTATTTAACAAAGAACGTCTTCTGTTTTTACTTTTGCATTTAAAATTTAATTTCCTTTGAAATAAAGCTATGAAATATAACATTTAACATATTTAAAATCGAAGACCACTATACTGACCTTATTTCCTACGACCTTTCTAAAAGGACTTTGAAATAGCATATGAGTCGCTCAAAAGCCAATGCGGTTAAGTCCGTTTTTATAAATTTCAGATTTTTGTAAATTTTAATGGAATAAGTATTATTCTTTTTATATTGTTAAAGAATTTTCTTCTTCTTTTTATAGCTAATGAATATGACTATATTTTTCAATGTATTAAAAGACATTTTGAAGACACTGTGGGCGAGAGCATTGATGCTTGACGTTGACTGCTGTGTCTTCGAGTTTGATCTACTGACCAGAGTAATATTTTAAATGAAAAGAAATAATTTTTTTCTCTATTATTAAAATTTCAGTTTGTAAAGCTTTAAAATTTACGTGGGCAGTCCCAGAAGTGGTAGGCTCGATAGATTGTTAGTTATTGTGATGTTATTTATTTTTCTGTGGCTATACTATCCTTTTTTATTTTGGTAAACATTACTATAGCTATGCAAATAATTTAATGTCGTATTAGCTCCGTTCCTAACCTTCTTGATGACTAAAGTACAATCATATCTTCTTTATCTTAGTGGTACTAAATAAAGAAAATGTTGAGTCACTATAATTTGACTAAGATATAAGTGGCATTATTTGGAAAGCCGCCATGATAGTGGCGCCAACGATACTGCGTTTATTTGGCACTGAATGTTAAGATCCAAAAATCTATAGATAATTCAAAAAGAGTACTGAATTGTTTGTTGTTTATTTTGTTTATAACAGCTCTTATTTTTTATCAACATTTCTCGGAAATTAACTACGGTCTTTATCATATATAAATTGTATTATATTTTAAAAATTCGATGATGTATATACAGAGCTAGCTTTTTTGGTGCGATTGGTTTAAAGTATATATTTTGATTAGGTGTAACTGCCCTGGCTTTTAATTTCTATATAACGTACTTATACACTTTCTATATAAGAATCGTTTTCTCACCATATGTTTTATATTTAAAAGACTTTTCTAGAGTAATAGATCTACAAAGGAATTAGTAGTAAGATTCCTTAAGTAAGCAATGTAACAAATACAGTGCAGACTTTTTTCTTAGGCTAAGGCTGCACTGCGTAAAAGAATAGCACGGAAATAAATCTGTAATACATTGAATCATATAAATGAACATGTCTTCTGATTTAAAAGTCATTTTTATTATTATTATTCTTGCGGATAATTTTTATTATTATTAATAAAGATTTTTTCCGAACATTTTTTTTACAGTGTATAATATACAAAGACGTTGTTAATTTACATAACTGTAGACGTCTTTATCGGTAATCACCTAGACAATCGACACCAGTTGATTCGATAATGTCTGAAATCTTAATTAAACAATTCTTGTATTCTTTCCAGCCGTAGCTCCAATATACCTCCAAGCTGGAGCTTTTACAAACCCAGATAAAGAAGATCTTCCAAATGAAATCTCCGCTCCATACGAGGTTCCGCAATTTCCAATTGAACAGATCGAGAAGAAGTTACAAATACAAAGGCAGCTGAACACCAGACTTTCGTAAGTTTTTTCTATTAATATTTTTTTTTCTATTTAATAATGAATTCCTTCTGGAGCACCCTGTCACTTCATTTAAATTATTAATGTGACACATTTATAACAAATCGTCTTAGCGCCGTGCCGGTCAGCTAGTTGATGGTTGTATAATCCCAAAGGATGCCCTATAAGGCTCATAATATGCCCCTGAAAAGTGGAGTAGGTAGTGCTACTTTGGTAGTACATGTACTGCAGTTAGTTCAATGGTGTCGTGTCGGTGATTAAAGCTGAACAGTGGTTTACATTTAACGCTAATTTATGTTTTCTGATGAAACTATTGCAACATCCGATCTTTATGCTGTTTGATAATTATATAAATATTATTAATTAATGTCTATGATAATTATTGAAATATTAACACGTAATATAGATTAGGAAGTGTAAAATGTTGTAGTTAATTATTAACTGGTGATTAGAAAATATGTTCGGGTTAGCCAGTGATTCTAAAAAATGGAGTAAAGAAAATTTCGAAAATTCTTCGGAGCTAAGGTAAAGATTTCGAAAATATATTAACAATTGTTTGTAATTTTACCTATTTGCAAAATTTTCGCTAAAGTACGAGAGTTATATTTATTTCACATACATGTTTATCATCTTTTATTTGTTGAATTGCTGGAATTCAACTAGAAAATAAAGCAATATTAATTTTCAAAAGTTATTTTTGCGGTTCCAACTCAAAAAGTTATTCTTCTAACTAATTGCAGCTTTAGATTTTGATTCGCGTTTATAGTTACTGACATAAAACGATTTAAACATAAAAAAACATGGTTTTTTGATATTTAATCTGCTGTATAGTATCGCCATCTATATTTCGCTAGAAAAAATGGCCAAATATCGTTTCCACCTTAAGTAATACATGAAATTACTTTTTGTGTTTACAGGGTATTATATTTCTGCACATTTAGTTAACATATTTCTCAAAATACTTGCCAAATTCGAGATGTTTTTATAGGTTTACAAGAACCCCCATGAGATCTAAGTTTCATATTTCTGAAACGTGAAAATTATCGCCAAATTTTTCGTTAACTTCGAATAGTAAAATAATGCCCTATTTACAAATGCCGGAGCATTTATCTTCACAAAACATAGCTACAAATTTAATACATTCCCTATAAATAAAATGTTCTTTTTGGAAATTAGTACATATTATTGTCAGGCGATAATTGCTGCTTCCAAGAAACTTTTGAATTTATATATTACAGTGTATACGTCTTGACCTTCGATTTTATAGCGCTAATAACCTTTTGTTACACTTCCTAATAATTGGGCGAGGTGTGCGTTCTTTATTTCGTCTAATGAGTCTTTGTCTAAAGTTCGTAGCGTTATCAAGGTGAAAAGAATTAAATTTCTCGTCTTGTCTTACAGAGGAGTTAAGTGCTTAATCCTCACATTGCATGATAACAATTAGCTGAGCCTAATAACATTTTTTATAGTCTTATGACGGCATTTTGTCATTTTAATTATTTTATAAATATTAGTTTTAAATTAATTGACTAACTAATCGTTTTATCGCATGTATTATATCATAGATGGCGTGCATGTCACTTTTATAACATTGATATTAGCTTACATTTAAGTCGTTTCGAAATTTTTGGTACTAATATATGTAGTTACTATATTATATAGGTTAGCGTCCAGTATCTACAAAAGATATGACTAGCAACATAGCTTATTAAAAAATATGTCCCTTTTTATCTAGACAATGTGAAACTTCAAATTAAAACCAGTATTACAGTTAAACTATATCTTATTTGGACATTGCAGAAATTATTTAGATCGGGCTATGTGCATTGTATACTAAAAATTCCTTTATGAATTGGAAACTTGTACTTTGAGCAAGAGTAATTGTGATCTATTACGGATTTGGATTGATAGAAAAATTTGACGAAAGATTTATGATGTAGTATGTTAAAACGGATAGTGGAAAATAAGAGCAAACATGGAAATATATGGAAGATATCGACAAATCTAGATTGTGACGCAAATTAGAACGAAAATGCTCCAATACGTAAGACATCCCAGTAAACAATTTGGTGAAGTGCCTTATTTAGTGACGTTTCTATCACTATTTCACTTCAATTATAGTTCGCATCAACTTTATCTTCATTTGTATTCCGACAGGTGGAGTAATTTCGCCATTTGTAGCCGATAAAGTAGACATTTTATATGAAAAAATGTGAGAAACTGAACTATAAATGAACGCAAATGATCATGACGCATCTTCAATATGATGTCAAAGTGACTCCAAAATGTTTACTGGGATAGAACGCCCAAGAAACTTTTGGGTAGGAATCCGGGGTGAGATAGAAAGAACAAGTAAATGGATATGGTAAATTTGAAGGATTAACCGACTAATAGGAAGCAATAGCAAAAATTCTTGAAAGGAGGTCAAGGTTCTACAAGGGCTGTAGCGAAATGATGACTTTAGTACAATGAATTCTGACAGTAATGCCGATAATTGGCTTATATTATTAGCATAACAAAACTGCATTTCACATATTTATACTATAATATATGTAGAAAAAATATTCAATTAAGTAGAATACATTTATTAAGCATACTTACTAGAAGTCACTATTTTTATGTTTTCGTTACCGATATTTATCTACATTAATATTTAAACGAAACATTTTATTCAATCAAACAACCACTTGTTAATCCTTCCCCTTCCCTGTAATTAACTTACTTCCCCTTGTTTTCTTTGAGAAACACCTACCACCACCACCCTTGGTAGTTGGCACACTTAATAACGGGGTATATTTTTCAAACGCTTTTAGTCACGATCTTGACTTGTTTAAGGGTTGAAGTTTTTTATTTATACATTTATTTTAAATAGTTGACCCTTATATTACAAACATGTTTCATGGAGCGAGTTTATTTTTGGACGTTTTAATAGAGGAGTAAGAATAACTAAATGATTTGTATAAGAAAATTTCGATTATTAATAAGTAATTCACTAATTATTTAAATATTGTATTACAGGCTTGCAAGAGATGAACAAGAACGTCGCAGCATCGCCGTAGCATCTTTAAAAACTGCGCTCGACGAGACAGAGAACAAGACGCAGCAAGATAATGTACCCCACTTTCAGAGGGTGTCCATCAGCGGGGAAGATACATCAGGCGTAAGCTATTTTTCTAAAAATAAAACATTAATTTCCATTGGAATATATTAGCTCCAATTGCTCCAATATGTCTCCATCCTTATCGTATATTCAATTACAATTTCCTTGTTAAATATCTTAGAATAACACATTTGTAAAAGATCCTATGTATAATTTCCAATATATAATTTCAGGGGCTAGACGATGGAATGGGATCGGTATTATTATTTTTTTTATTTAGAAGTATCGATTGTTTGGGGAAGGTAATTTTTAGCTAAAGAATATAATTGCTCTAGGTTCCCTTGGAAGATTTGCAGCAGGCTGCTAGCCTTATAATCCGCGCACTTCACACCAGAGAGCGCTACATGGCAATGTCCCAACAGTCCTTCCCTACGTTGGCTTCCAAGTATCTCCGTTCAGTGGATAAAGGCACCCCGAAAGGGCAGCCGAATGTTAAACATGGCGACCGGAAAACTATTGAAGGTAATTTACTTACCTTATCCTATATTGTAATGTTCCAGGTGTATATTTATTTGTTTATAGGTTTACGCGATTCGTTTGGTGGCTCAAAAATGGCTCCGCGCATTTTTTCTCCAACGCAAAAGGGAGCGTTGAGAAAATTAGGGGGCGCGGTAGGAAATTTTAAAAAATAATATTTTTTTAGTCATTATTTGTTGTTATACGTAAAATAAATATGGAACGAGTTCAATATTTCAATTTAAAAATGGAATTAAAATTTGAACTGAAATTCAACTCACACACAAAAGACAGTCGTCGCTTGCGACGGGGTAAATTCCAGTTCAACTCGCTTCAAAAAAGAAACCAACATATGGCCCTCCCTTTAGTAGAAATTTAAGCAGAGCACTTCCGTATTCAACTAAAAATTCTGGCCACAGATTTGGTAGTTTATTTTTCCATACTGTCGCAGATTATCAGTGCCTTAGATAAAAGTGTTTAGTCCCAAGTAGATTTTAATTAGTATTTAAATTAATTTAGTATTTATTAAAATGTTAATATATAAATTATTAATAAAGCGATTCAACAACAACAAAATGAACGAAGAAGAACAATATTCGAAAGTGAAGATGATAACTTGTCTGCAAAAAGTAGTGATGCGGATCTTAGGGATTTGGTCTTAACGCCAACCATAGCTGGTAACATTTTATATTGTAGCCTTAAAACGACACCCATTCTTACACAAGAACAACCATTCTTAATTATCACAATACAAAGAACTACCTCTGACCACAATCAGTATTATTTAAATGTCGAAACGTATCAATTACATAAATCTTAATATTTTCGAATTATTATTAACAGAGAAATGAAACAGTATATATTCTTCAAAATAAAAGAATTTAATCTATAATAATTTGTGCAGCTTTTTAATCGTAGTTTATTTTCATCACAGATCATCCCATTCATGCTCCAGCAAGTCAAGGAGACCCCTGGAATTGCCCTTTTCCAGAAAGCAAAGGATATATAATCAGTGCTGAGAGGGGTGTCTATATGTTGTACAAAACTTCAGAGGATGTTGCTGCAAACAAACCAATTCCTTTCGAATATCCAAAACTCGAGGAATTCGTGGAAGATATGAACTGTCTTTGTGCAATGATAGCAGATGGACCTTTGTAAGTATTATACAAATTAATTACATTAATTTATTATCGATATCTGTGATAATTACTTTTTATTAATTGCAGAAAGTCGTTTTGCTACCGGCGCCTGAGTTATCTTTCGTCGAAGTTCCAGCTGCATGTTCTTCTTAATGAGTTGCGCGAGCTGGCGTCACAAAAAGCGGTTCCACATAGAGATTTCTATAACATTAGGTAAATAATCATTCCTTTTTATATTACTTTCGTGATTGTTTAACACTTTAACTGATGTATAAACTTTTAGAAAAGTGGACACGCACATTCACGCAGCTTCCTGCATGAACCAGAAGCATCTACTGCGATTCATTAAGAAGACCTTGAAGAATAACGCCGATGAAGTGGTGACGGTCACTAAAGGTGTTCCAATGACCTTGAAGCAAGTGTTCCAATCGATGAACTTGACAACTTATGACCTCACAGTTGATATGCTAGATGTCCACGCAGTAAGTACTGAATAAATAGAATAGTAATCTGTAGTTCAATCAGAAATTTCACAAGTTGACTGATTTAATCGCAGGATCGTAACACCTTCCATCGATTTGATAAATTCAACGCGAAATACAACCCCATTGGGGAGAGCAGACTTCGGGAGGTTTTCATGAAGACTGATAACTACGTCAATGGAAAATATTTTGCAAGGCTTATTAATGTAAGTGTAATATAAATAATAACGTCTTTGACTTTCCAGTCGCTTTGTTCCCTACTTAAAATCCCTAATAATTTTTTCTTTGCAGGAAGTGAGCTCCGATTTGGAAGAAAGTAAATATCAAAATGCAGAACTTCGCTTGTCTATTTATGGAAAAAGTTTTGACGAATGGGACAAATTAGCGAAGTGGGCCATTGAGTCCAACGTGTATTCTGACAATGTGCGTTGGTTGATTCAAATCCCTCGTTTATAGTAAGTGGAACAAACATTTTTCAACAAGAACATTATTATTCAGATCTGTTATATTTGTCGTTCTCTTCTTTCAGTGATATATTCAGAGTAAATAAGCTAATGGCAAATTTCATGGAGCTTCTTTCACATATTTTCTTGCCGCTATTTGAGGTGACTAATAACCCACAGACTCATCCGGAGTTGCATCGATTCTTGCAAGTAAGTTTATGCTACATCAACCAAAGATTTTACTTAACAATTTCTATAATTCGTTTACTTTTAGTACGTCATTGGCTTCGATTCAGTCGATGATGAAAGTAAACCAGAGAATCCAATGTTTGACAAAGACGTGAAAACTCCTGACAATTGGCTATCTGAAGAAAATCCACCCTACGCCTATTACCAGTACTACATGTATGCCAACATGACGGTTCTTAACCATTTCAGAAGGTATTTTTCTTTAAATATAATAACACATTAAATGTATCAATTATTAACATGAAGTACATGTTGAAACAGTGAACAAGGGTTGAACACTTTTGTGGTTCGCCCCCATTGTGGAGAAGCCGGCGCTATTCAACATTTAGTTTGTGGTTTCATGATGTCTGAAAATATTTCCCATGGATTATTGCTAAGAAAGGTAAGCTACACTAAATTATTATTTGATTTGTTTTCTTATAAATAAAATATCTGATCTTGCAAATGGTTTGTTCTAGGCCCCTGTATTGCAGTATCTGTACTACTTGGCACAAATTGGGATAGCAATGTCTCCGTTGAGTAATAACTCACTCTTTTTGAATTATCATCGAAATCCTTGCCCGGAGTATCTCGCCAGAGGATTATGTGTTAGCTTAAGTACAGATGACCCTCTGCAGTTTCATTTCACAAAGGTAACAATTAATTGAATTAATCTAATTCCTTATAATCCTTGATTAACATTATACTATTATGAAATTTATAGGAACCCCTAATGGAGGAGTACAGTATCGCTGCCCAAGTGTGGAAGCTGAGTTCCTGTGACATGTGCGAATTGGCTAGAAACAGTGTGGTGATGAGTGGATTCCCGCACAAGGTTCGCGAGAGCTATTTTGTATTGCCCAGTACTGAATGCAACTGTAAAAATTAAATATTTTAAATTTTAGATGAAGCAATATTGGCTTGGTCCTAACTACACGAAGGAAGGCGTTGCAGGAAACGACATCAGTCGGACGAATGTACCGGACATACGTGTAGCCTTCCGTTATGAAACTCTGGTTGATGAGTTATCAAATATTTTCAGAGTGGAACAGCCACGTGATTCTGGTTTACCAAAACATTGACATGAGGCGCAGAAGCCATTAGGTGAGCCACGTGTTAAGTCAGCTAATGACATTATATTAGCTGAAGCACGTGGAAAGGCGGCAGGTAATACACCTTAAATCAAGTTATAATATCTTGCTTCTTTAGCTTTAGCCAATATTCAAACCGATAAGACTAGGAAATAACCAAACCGTCAGCAAGGAAGGTTATGGATCCTAGCGCCAGCTATGTTATGCTTTATATGCCTGCAAAATTTAAAAAATATGTTCTATTTGTGTTGTAAATAATTATCATTGTATTCTTTCAGATTTAAACAAAATTCGTCGGTTCGATTTAGATGGACCACAAATGAAATAGAAGAAACATCATTAACTTTTATTTTATACAGTTAGAGATAATAATTACTTTAAAAATAAGTTAATTATTGACTTTTATTCAAAAAATAATAAACTGTATAATAATTTAATTAATGTTTGTTACTTCTTCTGCTCAAAATCATCCACCTTATGTGCTTCGGGCCATTAAAACCCGGATCAATTGTACGATAAACTCTACAAAAAAACCAAAAACAAAAAATCAGCTTAAATATATTGATGTTAAAGTAAATCTCAAGATAATTTGGAAAAGCTGAAGGTTATTAGAGTCTCTTTTTCGTCAATATTTTTAAGTTGTATCTATATTTTTTATTCGAAATTAGTCAGACAGCTGTATCGGTTTAAGAACGGATGCTTCGAATTTTAAAACCTAGCTTTCGCAAATATAACATTAAATTTATGTAGCAGATACGTCTAAACGTAAATTATACTTCATTTAAAATATATATCTCGTTCTTAAACCGGTTCGAATCTCTGCTGTTTTTATTAGTTGGTTTTTAGTTTTTTTATAATAATATTTTCGTAGCCTATACTTATATTTTTTATACAAAAACGTCGGTAGATGTAAGTAAACTTTTTAATATTTTAATACTTGCTATATTAAGTTAATATTTTTTGTAAAACTATTTTAGGTTGACTTGTAACGCCTGTTATATAAGTAACAGTAATATATTAAACGTAGCTTTTCTGTAACAAGTTACAGAGATATTATTTTTGTGATTTTACAATTATTTCTTTTTGAAATCAATTTATTTTTGTACTTCGATTAATTGTTTATCGTTTCTGTTTCTTTTATAAATTGTTGTTATTTGTTTGTATTTATTATTTTTTACAAACTATAAACTTATATAACCAATTGCTTTAAATGTTCTCCGTTTATAAAAATAATCTAATATCTAGGTTAGGTAAAAATTTCGAATTTACATAAATAATCGTTTTGTTAGAATATAAACAAGGTCATACATACATAAATGCTAGACCTAAAAGAAATTTAGTATTTTACTATTTTTATCTTCTATACTTTAGCTATAGTAAAAGAAATATTCTATATTCATATATCTATTGAACTAAGTTCTATTGAACTTTGACACATGTTACGAAATATTTAACTAAAACGCATGGGAGCAAATATTGCTGTCATAATATATAACCAAAATTCATTAATATATTCAAAAACATGTTCTAAAAATTGTTACTAAAAATACAAAAAAATATATAAAATGTTTTGTCCTTAAAATATATCTTACTTATGTATTTTATTTACCTACGCTTTGTTCTTCGATACCTATCCATCCAGTCCCTTTTGGAATCCAGTTGAAAGTCTTTAAAATATAAAACTCATTACTTCTTTAGATTACTTTCAATTAGAGTTGTATTTGTTGCCATTATATCAGGCGTAGCGCATCTATGTAAATCATTTATATTTAAAGAATAATATAGCTTCGGTGATTATATCAAACTCATAGATCTATTTGATGTGTATGCTTATTGTATACATAGCTAGAGTTAATTTTGATTAAACTTACAAATTCTACATTTGAATCCTAATACATAATTAAGTCAAGTACGAATAATATTGCTTTTAGGCTTACGTTCAAATTGTTCTAAATGCGAAATCCAATAGCATATAATTACAACCTATGTATATTTCTCTCTCCTCTTCAATTTAGAATTCAAATAGTTGAGGAGATCTAGCTACGATTATCCTGAGATTATCCAAACATTGTACTATACCAAGCATTGTGTCATGCATAAATTAATTACTTATTAGGGAATTTAGGGTAATCTCCGAAACTAGTTTACGCGGAAATTTGTAATTCTAATACCCTCTATTTGAGTATACAACAATATTTAGTACCAAAGACGTGGAGTTTCACGTATTACTATAGGGTTACTTCCTGTGGTTTAAATTCTTCTAAATGACTCTTAATACTGAACTCAATATGTATATTTAATTAGCTAGAATATCATATAAGAGATAAACAGGTAGAAAATTAAAGGGACGAACATTAAAATGTAATTACGTCACTGTGAAATATTTCTACTTCTGCTTCTGTAACACAGATGGCGTTAGGTACATTCTATACATAAAATGATTGTGAATGAATAAATATTGATTATTTCTATAAATATAGATACAGACGTGTTATAAGTTATAATTTGATGATTAGTGTTTAATTAGTAATTAATATAAGAGACATTTCTTTCACATACTACGTACCAGGACTGATGTGGACTAATCTTTATATTTTTAGCTCACACACAAAATAAATTTTATCTAAATTGTTATACGTTTTGTTATTTCGTTTATATTTCAAAAACTGTGATGTTATTATCATACCGATCAAAACTACTTCTTCTTTATATTCATATTGTAAATTTGCAACAGCACATTTTGAATATATTTTGAAATTTGAGTTGGTTCAGGTGGCTTTTATTATTTTTATGTAACGAGTAAAACTGCATTCGGATGACGATGATAAAATGTTTTTATTCTAAAAAGAAGAAACCAATCTCGAGCGAGATAGAGTGCACT
The DNA here is from genome assembly GCA_963678705.1 of Panorpa germanica. Classification (NCBI taxonomy): domain Eukaryota; kingdom Metazoa; phylum Arthropoda; class Insecta; order Mecoptera; family Panorpidae; genus Panorpa; species Panorpa germanica. The sequence goes on along the minus strand of OY783205.1, from coordinate 27,928,052 downwards.
ACAGTTCGAGAGCGATGCACGTTTTTTACTTGTAATAATACGGTGGAAATTCACGTACATACTTAAATGATATTTCCGATTTTATTTATAGAAAATGATATTGAAAATTGAAATTGTTTTACACCATATTTGAAAAACTATTTATATTCGTTATTAATTTTTGTATCAATTGATTTTGCAAGTAACTATCTGTAATAGCGAGGAATCATTTTTAAGTAAGCTGGAATAGGAACATATTTTTATATGTTCGTGTATTTTATTTTTTTTTAAATACCCATAAATTGAAATTCGTTTTCGTTTTATATATGTCTTTTACACTCTGTTTCTTAGATGGCTATTCATTTATCTCTTTAAGGACATAATCACTATTTCTATTGTTTATATCTAAGCTACGTGAGTTATTAAAAAATAATTAGAACAGTTAGATAAAAATTAAGATATGGTTCACAACTCGGGAACATTTACAGAAATCAATATTGCTTAATAAATAAAAGCTGTATTGCAAAAACCAGATACAAGATTGTAAAAAGCTTTCATTTTAAAGCTTTAAGTATATTAAAAAAGCATGACATAAATAAAATAAATATATTGTTATCTCATTTTTCGAATAATTGTTATTAAAATTCAAGAAACATGAGTTAGTTCAATTATCACTTAAGAAAATTATGGTTATTGCTTGATTTCATTTGGTTTAACAAAGTAAGCTGGAAAGCAATCAAAGAAATAGCCTTAATGACTTTTTTTATTCTTTCTAAATAATTAAAATTTTAAATAATAACTTAAGAGTTCTAAACATCTGGCACGTTTGATACTTATGATGTAGTAAATGGAAAAATTCTGTTACACAAACTGTACCACCTCTTGCAACCCTGCTAATTTTTAAAGAATCCAAATCTTAGAAATCGTTTAGTCATATTCTAAAAAGTATCCCATGTGGTAATAAAACAAATTTGAAGCTGATCTTTTGATTTCGATATTTGAAATTCTTTTAGAACTATTTTTCTTTCATCTTCAATGTTATGTTATATTTAACTTTATTGTTGAATCACTAAATTTAATGGAATAATAATGCAATTCTAACTTCTAGCACGAACTGTACACATCTCGTTAGATGTATTTTAAAAAGCAATTCTTCTAACCATGACTGCTGCCGCAAGTATGACATCTGGCGCCTATTTTTACTGTGTGAAAAATAAAATATAGTTATATGTATATATATGTATATAACAAGTATATTCTCGTGTTCACATTTCTAAAGTTCTTCGAATATTCCGCGTACTGGATTTGAAATGAAAGCAATGATTCACCCTGGCATTTGCACTTCCCACAAAAAAATCATAAGTGAGGAGAATTCACTCGACTTCAAGTACTGTATGTTCAAACTAAACAAGCAAAAACCTGCATAGCCCAGTCAAAGTCTTCAAAAAGATAAGATATCGAGGGAACAGTAAATTCTGTATTTTTCAGTAATGTATATAATTTTTACAAAATGTTTCGTACTAAAGTTTCTGTAATCCTATATTATAATGATCCAGGTGTATCTGACTTGTTTATGTGTTTGGTACTAAATTTTGTATGGTAGCTCAAAAACACCTCCGTCAATGTTTTTGAAAATTTCCTATTTCGTAGAGAAAAAACTTGAATTTCCTGGAAACCCGTAGTTTTGGAAATACAGGAACAAAAATAATCATTTTTTCCTGTGTAACTTTTAATTCGTAAAAGATAGAAAGTTGAAATTTTGCATGTGTATTAAGGTATTCAATGCCGACATTTTTCAAAAACTATAAATTCAAAAATTGAAAAAGTGTTGGTTGAAAAAATTCGGTAACTTTGGAGAAAGTTCATGTTATGGATTGTAGAATATTTAAGTATATTATTAATAAAAGAAAATTCAAAATTTTATTTGGGGGCACGGGGCGGTTTTTGCAGAGGGTAAAAATTGTGCTAGAAAGTTGAAATTGGGCTTGTATGTGGGCTAACTTTGATACCTAATGTACTATTCAAAAAAAAAAATTCCAAATTTTGAAAAAAAACTTATGGAAAGCGACAAAACTGAAATTCAAATTTGATGCAGAGATATAACTCAATATACATATATTAACCTTTATTTCAACCCTGAATTAAAAGAATGACCCTTAAAAAATGAGTTCACAAACCAATTGTTTACCAGATAGCAATAATTCCCTGGACTACAATGATCTTGAGTTGTTCGCGGCGTTGCGACTCCTAGGAACGACGACGGAACTAGAACCCATCATCAGCGTGTGCTATTTTAACGTGAAGCAAAGCATGTGAGGTGGTAAAACTGGTGTAATAACAGAAGGTACTTAGTACACTGGATATAATAGGTACCGACGTGAATAAAAGTGATTTAAAAGCCTATTATTCCCGCGTTAATTGAATTCATGTTAAGAAGTGCTTGTCAAATTTATTACACAATAAATGAATTGGTTTATGCACGTTTGCGGAGGGGAGGGGGGTTTGTAAAATAGGCTCGTGTTATTTGATTATGAAGATATTGTTGATATGGTGATTTTAGGGGTTTGTATACATAATGTAATAAAAAATGAAGAGAGAGGAAGTACTAAAAGAGGCAGTGAAGTGAAGCAGGAGAAAGAAAGAAGTAGAGAGGAAACAGTGAAACTGCAGTCCAGAAAAATAGAGGATTTTCGGAAAGGAGATAAGGACAAGAGGTGGATGACGGAGTTAGAGACAATAACAAAATAGTAAAGGAAGAGAGTCAAGAAGAAAGAGTAAAGTAAGAGAGTCAAGAGGAAATAGTAAAGATAGAGCGTTTATGCCTGTAATGACATAAGTGGAGAAGTGAAAACGAAGAGCGAAGGCAGGAAGGATAGTGAAAAGATAATAAAGGGTTTGTCGGGAGGAGACAAGGAAGGCAAGAGGTGAGGAAACAGTGAGAATGAAGGACGACTAGGGAAAATAAAGGAAGAGGGTCAAGAGAAGAAGAAGCAGAAAGTACTTTTGGAAATAAAAAGGTCTAGAATAGTTAAAGTTTAATTTCAAGTTGAAGTTCTATGAAATGTATTAAGAATGTAGATTGTAAAGCCGAAAGGCGAACAATGAATAATAATACATAATGTAATAGCTTAAAATGCGTTATAGCACAAGAACTGCGTTTTATAACATACGAAGGCACTTTTATTTTAAATTCTCAATCAGCGAGAAAGTTTAAATTTGATTAAATGTAAAGCAAATATGTTTCTGCTTATGTATTTTAATTTTAATTGACGTAATGCGGGTCCTATTTTTGACTAAAACACTAATAAGGGTTCAGTGAGAAAAATAGTAACATTTGTCTAAAGAAATGATTAAGTATATTCTACATATAATCTCAAAAAAAGCAACCCTTGCTAAAAATCCGCAACGCAAATAACTTTTCCTTATAATTTTCAACATAATAATTTTCATTCTTTGTCATTTAATAATAAACAAACATTTTCTTCTTCTGTTTTTCTTCACCAAATTTTTTCTTGTGTTTTTAATCTAATCGTATACATGTAGGTATACAAGCAAGCAAAACTTTTATAAAGCCATGTTACACAAAAAAAAAGGGTATGTTTATTTTTAAATTTCTGATTACCCTTGTTTCCTTTGAAGGGTGTTAGCTGAAACATGTTTGGTGCGAGTTTATGGAGTTGGGGGTTGGTTTGCTAAGGGTAAACAAGATGTCTGGATATAAAATATATCATAATTCATAACGTAGAAGCCTTCGTAGCCGTGTAGTTAAGCCCTAGAGTTTGCTACAAGCTAGACAACACCACGAAACACTGAAATATACTATAAAGCTGATTTACACGAAGAAAACAGAATAGATAATGTAATAAAAGGATATAAATATCATCAAGATTACAGTAGGGAGATGTAGAAAAGGATAAATATCCTGGAGACATTACAGATACAAAGAAAATTGCGTTTAGGAAATTATACGATAATTTGTAATTTTATTTTTCTTAATGGTTTCCCTTTTGAATATTTCCGCACCTGGTGGCGAGATTTGTAACTTTGTTGATGTGATACATAATTTGAAATGTTAAAAAAAGGTTTTTTTCTTAAAAGTATAAAGAGTAGAAAATATATTTGAGAATCTTCTCTTTAACTTTTTCGGAATATAGGAATAAGGAATGGTAGAACCAGTGGCGTAGCTAGTTAACCAAGGGCCCCGGTGCAAAAAAAAAATCTGGGCCCCTGGGAAATAAACATCTGCCTTTTTTGTATATTGTTAGCGATATTGCGCTCTAAGACTCTAAGTACAATCCTGCAGCTACTTTTGTTTTTAGCTTATTCTCAACATAAACAACTCTAGAATGTGTACCTCTGCCTGAGAGAATTACGTAATAGACTTAGACCCTTGCCTGGTCCATGCTTCCCCCCGCCCCTCCCTCATTTTCAGCGATAAATTTGTACACAAGTGAGTATGAAATACACTCTCAATAAAAAGAATTCATTAATATTTAGAATTTTTGTTATTGTTTATGTTTTTGTTATAAAAATTTTGTATGCTTTGTCGGGAATAACTATTTACTAAGAGTATTACTTCACTGTGAAACCGTTAAAATATAAATATAAGTTATAAAAGTCCGAGGGCCCCCTGAGTTTGGGGGCCCCCTGAGTTTGGGGGCCCCGGTGCACTGCACCGACTCGCCCATACCTAGCTACGCCAGTGGGTAGAACACATTTGCAATATAGAGTGGTATACCATCTAATTAAAACACACCAAACAACTAATATAATGTAAATATTATTGCTTCATATAGAGAACATGCTCACAGAACATGTTCAGTTCATTTATATAACTGCTTGTGTAAATTTGCTTTAGGTACATGATGGACTTAAACTCCCAGCAATGTATACGAGGGATATTATCCTTTATGAATAATCATATATGAAACATGTATTATTTGGGTAAAAGTGCTGCTACTACTACTGCTTCTTCCAACTCCAGAAGTACTATCTGGTTTTACATTGAGACAAGTAGTTTAAATTTCCCCATGTAATTGTACGTATTACTGAGCTATTCTCTTCTGCATATGATGTTGATAACTTCCCTTTAAATAGGGGTGATTTTAGTTAAAAGTTAGGTTGATTAGTTTATCAAATTTAATAATCTAGTTACCAAACTTTGCAGATGTACTGCCAGATGATTAATCTGTACTTAAAGATTATTTCGAGGTATTTAATTACTTGTCGAGGAAAGTTTCATACGAATTTCAAACAGTATTAAATCAGCTTTCTACTTCGTCTAGCCGAAATATGAGTATGTCAACTCAATTTTAGTTTTTATATATGTATTTATCAAGTTATCTTGCTTTCTCTTCACCTTTCTCATTCTTCAATCAATTGTATATAATAATTACATGACTGGATGTTTTATAACCTCACTTTTTAAAAGATCGCGTTGTTCACACTTTTCCAATTACACCCTTTTAATTACTTTCCTTCCTTTTCTTCATCTATTGTCTTTACCCTTTGAAAGAATAAGTGTTTTTGTAGACAGTAAGCAGACAGAAGTAATGGATGGATGATTTCATGTTTTTTACCACAAAATATAAAACACGCAATTCTTTATAAGGCTTGATTATGTATATTATTAAGTTCTAAGTTAAACAAAACATTTGGGCAAACGTAAAAAGAACAAAGTAGGATTATGCGTCATTTTCAATATAATATGTCAAAACGGTATGAGTAATGGAATATATAGCTGTGGGAAAGAGAGTTATCATTTAAAAAACACATGGGTTATTCACACTTGTAGTTGAAATATGCTTCATCAGGAGTGAATCATCATTTATGGTAGCGTCAGACAATATTTAGTATACTGACCAGAAAGAAAATGAAGTATACGTAAATGTTACATAAGAAAGGTCAAAACGATAAAAAAGAAGCATATTTTCGATAATGTTTTTTGACGACACAGTTAATACATAATTATTTCTACAATTACTACATGATAAAATGACATTTGAAGAATACTTTGTGAAATTTTCATAAATAAATATCAAGAAATGAGGCATTGACAGCGAATCTCCGCTGACGTCACAAAAAAAAGTAACATTGCAGTGCCACTCATAACTCATCGCTGGATTTTCTGAAATCGAAAAACCAAAATGATTTCATTAGTTGATAAGTTTCTGCAGGTAACGCTGTCGAGTTTTTATTTTTTTATTGCTTTTTCAATTTTTTACACCACTTAAAAGTCAAAATACCGATTTCTCATGAAAAAAATCAGAAACTTTGTTATTTTAAAATACGTTTAAATTAAAAATTTTAAAAAAATTCGACAGCGTTTCCTCGGCATTTATGTAAAGAAAGAGTGCGAAATTTTAAGGGCATCGACTCTGAAAAAGCTATGTGTGAGAAACCGCTATGTGTGAAATATTGTCTCTTTTGCATTATTATTTAACAACAATGTAACAGAACTATTGAACCAAGTGTTTAGTGGGATAATACTAAAAACTAAGAAACATTTAAAAAAAAGTTAATGACGAATGTTTTTTTTCTAATGCCTACTAATTATTTGGCGTACGCAGAGAGGTAACGCCCGTTACGCCGTTACGTAGCAATTGATAGCCACTCATTACAGCCCTAGCGACTTTAATGTTGCTACGGACACAAACAGATGACGGAATTTATTGCGTCCGTTTAAACATGTTCCGGTCCGTTTTAACAAATGATTTTGGATTCAACTTAACGCAGGAATTAACGTTGATTCCTGTTGATGCAAACTTGCTACAAGGGATTGACCTTTAACCTTATCATCTGTAACGTTTTAGTATATAATAAATTTCTTGTAAAAAATCTCCTTAAATTTTGAATACATATTCTTTATACGCATTTATTCGATAACATCGAAATTGTTAAATAACAAAGAATGTGAGAAGATAAAAATATCGAAGATATTTACCCTCTGTATCACATAGGACAATGTTCTATGTTTTCTGGTACGTTGTATTGTACGCTTGTTGCTTGTTATCTACTATTGCATTATTCGAAATACTATTTCCTCCCAAACTTATCACCTAATAAAATATACGTTCTGCACTTAAATTATTTTCGGGACAACTGATGTCTTTAAAAGAAATTTGGTTCAAATATAAAAACATCTTGCGATTGTTATTTTACTAAATTGAAACTGTAACAAATTTAAATACCGTCACATAAGAGAATTAAGGGAAGCTAACCAAATGGCCAAACTAGCTGCTTCCTGTGATAATTATATTTCATATTTTATAAAATCAGATATGAAAGCTGAATTAGAAAAAAATGAAATGAAAAATTGGCAACACAAGCGGGATAATTCTGATAAAGGTAGAGAATTTTATAAAATACAACCAATACTGAAACGTAAGCCATGGTTTGCTAAACTAAAATGGCCAAGAAGATTAATGACAATGACCTCAAGATTAAGAATGAATCAAACTGGAGCTCCGAAACATCTAGCAAGAAGCAAAATCATTCCAAATCGTAAATGCGAATGTGGTGAAGAGGAGGCAGACCCTGACCACATTCTGTGGCAATGTAAAAATACAGCAATGGCAAGAAATGGACTCCAAAGGGCGGTGCTACAGACTTCGCAGACGCTTCCTGTTAACACCGCCTTTTTGATTGAGAAACCGAAATTTATAACAGCAGTAGCCATGAGTAGAACATTCTTGTTGTCTGGATATAACGTATAAGAAGAAGCAGAACAATATTAGGAGCGATAAAAGGCTACGTGCCTAGGAAGCCCGAGAAACTATATATAAAAAAAAGCTGTAGCAAAAGATATAGTAAATATGGTCGTATTTCAGATACTGCTGCTTACGACATCACCCCGCTTCTCTTTTCTTGTTTCTATGTTTCATTCAATAACTCAATGCGTTGGATTCCGTGCTGAACAGCCGACACTTAAGCCTAACGAAACCTAGTAGTATTTAATCGAAAAGGACCTTATTTTATAGTTATTTTAAAAACTTTTAATTCGATGTTCTTAAGATTCTACAATCCTTAAAAGGATCTTTTAAAGAAGTTTTAACTTTATTTACCGCGGTTATTTTAAAATATAGAGTATGTAGATATATAAAACATTATTACCTTCTTACAATAACAATATAATTCTAAACATAACACAACATTTAGATAGCTTTAACTTGATTACCAAATTATAAACAGTGCGTATATTTAAATACACATATATTCATTTCAGTTTTAAATTCTAAAAATAATATTTTGAAATTAACTAACTGAAAGCTTTAGGATTATTAAATTATACATGTATTTAGTATTTAATGGTTTTTAATTTTGATGTAGGGTATATAATAATCTAATTATAATATTTTAAACTTTTTAAAACAAATATTTTTTGGTAAAAGTTATAAAAGCATACGTACTGTAAAACTCTATTCTATATTTTCCAGGAAATGTATTATATAAATTAATTTTCGGAATTACGATAATTAAAAAATGTTTAATCACATAACGTGTTCTTCGAAATATGACTATATAAAGGTTTTAAAGCATACATTCTCTATATATTTAAAATAATTGAACATTTGAGGTTCTAGTAACCCACTGTATCAATATATAGTACACTTTTATAGAAATTAAGACATAGGACACAAGCCCATTATATTTATCCAAAATAGAAACTACACCATTTTCATATTGGGCAATTGACTCCACTTAACCGGACCTGGCGATCTTGTCAACACCGATACAAAACGGATACTCACATAAATTCTTTTCACTTTTATAAAATAAGAATATAACTCAATGATTTCGCTATCAACTCCGTCTGAATGGATGCTGTGGGTGTTGGTTATATTCATCTTATTATTCTATTCATATCACCACCCCTAAAGTAATTCTAAGGGAACAATGTGTTCAGCTAGTGAGGTGAACGACTTATGATGTGACAAAAAAATTTGAAAGAGTGTGTTACATTGTGGGCACTCCTGCTAACGTCGGGACGGCGGCGGCAGTCAACGTCTTATTGTCGTCTCTACTCGTAGGGCATTGTAACATACCCTAGTGGACATTTATTGAACCATCCCTTTATTTATAAAATCAGTCTGGCATTAAGGATTTAGACATGGTGACGCTTATTTAGCTTCGAAGGAAAATATTTTGTCGTAATGTTAATTTTTCTGAACCTACAACAATTCGTTTCTCATGAATTGACTGAGAAATCCGAAACGTTCCCAAAATGAAATAAAATTCCAGATAGAACACGAACCTTGGGTTTAGCTTGTGACAAACAAGCAATTGATTATTATGAGTGAATGAATGAAAAGAAAATGAACCTTATTCCAAGCTAACAATTCTTGCTATGCTATAATAAATGTTACATTAAAGTATTACAACAGTAAGGAGAACCATAGAACTAATATCTAATAATAGATATTTCAAATTCAGTCATAGACCTCCGAAACACAATAAGAGGATCATTGAACAATACACCGAACCCCAGAGGACCTCCGTAATAGATATTACTTACACTGTAATATACAATCAAATTCCATTTAATCTTTAATTAGTATTTAAGTAAAAACAATTAAATGAAATAAGATCATTCCTAAAATATCTACTAATATATCGCGAAGCTTCGTACAAATACAATGAATTCAATTCTTAATTAAATTTGGTAATTTCCTTTATAATTCCTATAACCAATGATTTTAATTGAATCTTCTAAATCGATATTACAGTGTACGTTGTAGCTTGATGTTGAATAGAGTCTTGTCGCAGAACGGTGAAGGGTAAAGGATATATATATATATATATATATATATATATATATATATATATATATATATATATATATATATATATATATATATATATATATATATACGTATATATGCTCTGTGTACGTTTCACAAACTTTAATCATATTTGCGCTGCTTTCAAGTACTGTCAGTAGGGTGTATTGTAGTTGTTTCACATTAACACACTTTATCCAGTGTGAAAATAACCTAACATCTAGTGCATTTGCGTTTTTGTCAGGAAAAAGTAATGAGCGAGAAGAATATTGTGCAGTTATTAAAGGGAGGCAGTGAAGGAAAGAGGTGGATGGCGGAAATAGAGAAAAGGATCGAAAAACATTACAATAAATGATAATCTCGTTATCTGGTTTTCATGAGGAGCAGGGGAAGAGAGAGGGTCAAGAGAAGAAGAAGCAGAAAGCACTTTTGGAAGTAGTAAAAGTCTAGAATAATTTAAGTTTAGTTTTAAGTTTGAATGTATATAAGAATGAAATGTATTAAGAAATATAATACTGTAGATTATAAAGCCGAAAAGCACATACAATTAATTAATATAAATAAATAAATTTAAAAAAAATAGTACAGACATGTTACGTCATAAATATGGCCGACATCTGTAGCGCTAAAACTACAATTCAATATCTCCGTCAACATTTAGATTTTTATTAAAATAAAAACACCAATATACATTCATTAACATCAATTTCAAAGAGTTGGAATAGTCGTAGTTTTGGAACCGTTGATATTACCAGCGCGGTAACTACTTCCTGATGATGGTCTTCCTCTTAACTCTTTACACACAACGATTTTGGGGTCGGCATTATACTATTACGTCCGTCGTCCATGTATATTCAACTACTACTTTAATAATTCAGCTCCAACTAACTCTAGTCTTTTAACTTGTACCATGTTCTCTTCTACGATTAAACCATGTCCAATTGTTCACAACTGTAGTGTTCAAAGTCCTTCTCCCATTACATATCCTACCTCTCCTCTGGGGTGGGAAGAGAGAGAGAGGAAGGGGAGTTAAAATAGAGTTAGACGGTATTTACAGAGATATATGTGACACATTACAAGATTACAATTAAAATTCTGATTTCATTTTAAGTGTTAAGAGTAGAACGAAATTGTTAAACACTTCTACAGTTTAATCGCCTTTGGGGAAAACTTTTAACCTAGGTGTACGCTAGAGATAAAGTACTATTCTCACTTATATCGAGTTTTAGTTTTATGTTTTATCGTTAAAAGTATATAAGAAATAAATATACGTCACAAACCGATATATATTAGGTAATATAAATGTTGAATTATTTTTTTTAGAAAATTTTACGGAATCCCCCACTCAAAAAGTTATGTTTAAGTTAAAAGAAATGTTTTAATTTTTTTTAAATTTTAGTGCTCTAGTAACTTCACCTCTATTATAGAGTAAAAAAGACTCAGTTAATAGTACTGTAAGTACAAAAACTATAAAAATTATTTATAATTTAAATTTTGTAATATAGACGGCAGCACTTGTGTGCAGACATGTGCATGTTAAAACAAAAAAAAAATTATTTACTAACTTTTAATGATATACTTGTATATTGAATTATTTTTTTTAGAAAATTTTACGGTATCTCCCTCTCAAAAAGTTATGTTTAAGGTAAAAAAAATGTTTTAATTTTTATCTAAATTTAATAATAAGTATATACATAATCGTAAATTTATTAGGCAATGGTGTAGCCCACATGGTGTAGCCACGACGCCATAAATACTGTCAACATAGTAGCAGGTCGTTCGTGGCCGCCTTTTTGAATGAGAAACCGAAATTTATAACAGCAGTAGCCATGAACAGATCATTCTTGTTGTCTGAATATAAAGTATAAGAAGAAGCAGAACAATATTAGGGGCGATAAAAGGCTACGTACCTAGGAAGCCCGAGAAATTATATATAAGAAAAAAAACAAGGTGATGTTAAATAAATTAAATAAAAAAAAAAAATAATGAACCTTAAATGCATATAACTGGAGCGGGTACATTCAAAGCAAAAACTTGAAATTTAAATGTTTTAGGTAGTATGTTGATCAGGTCTATCTTCATAAGGAACTCCAACAGTCTTCAAATATGTATCTGATGATCAGTTAATATTAAAATATTTTACAAGATGATTAATAGATATATTATGTGTGGTAGAGGACAAAAATAGTACACTTATTGCAACAAAATGCGATTTATTCTGCACAACGCTGTTTGTTTTGTTCTTATGTTACCAACCTCTGGAACAGACACAAAATTTAATTAAAAAATAACTGAAGTGCTTTTCAAAGTGTTTCTATTTTCTTGAATTCGAATTCGAAGAAACTTTAAAGTAAACCAGTAATGGTATATGAAGGAAACGCAAACTTTTTATATTAAACAAAATATCTAGAAGTTAGTATTTCAATAAAGTAACTATTCAGATCTGAGAAAGTAACAAATAACAATGGCTGCTACTGTGTGTTGTTATGTAGCATTGTACAATTCTGTTCTATGTCCAACAAACTTAACTTTAAGGAGTGTTAAACTCATGTATGAATTGTTGCCTAGTCTTCAGGAGTAGTAGAAGGATTACACATACAATGTTAAACCCTATCCTCCTTGTTATCCTGCTATCCTGGTATTCCTTAGGGATACCATTTCAAGAGTTATTTCAATAGGAGAGTTAAGAACAATCGAAGTTATTTTCAACAATCGTCCCACTTTCTGTATACAGTTTCCCATTTATTAGTATTTCTGGAATTACTGAAATGTACTGTTACAATATACTGGCTGTTCTTAATGAGACGATACCATTTACAATTAAAATAACTTTTTAATTATATAGTGTAGCGAATTTTTTCCGACAAATTGATAAAAAAGAAGCATATTTTCGATAATGTTTTTTGACAGCATAGTTAATATATAATTATTTCTATAATTACTACATGATAAAATGTCATTTTAAGAATACTTTGTGAAATTTTCATAAATACATATCAAGAAATGAGGCATTGACAGCGAATCTCTGCTGACGTCACAAAAAAAAGTAACATTGCGGTGCCACTCATAACTCATCACTGGATTATTTGAATTCAAAAAACCAAAATGATTTCATTAGTTGATAAGTTTCTGCAGATAACGCTGTCAAGTTTTTTTTTTATTGATTTTTAAATTTTTTACACAACTTAAAAGTCAAAATACTGATTTTTCATGAAAAAAATCAGAAACTTTGTTATTTTAAAATACGTTAAAATTAAAAAATTAAAAAAAACTCGACAGCGTTACCTCGGCATTTATGTAAAGAAAGAGTGTGCAAAATTTCAAAAGAATCGGTCCAGTAGATTTTGAGCTAGAGAGGACACCGACTCTGAAAAAGCTAAGTGTGAGAAACCGCATTTAAAAGTTTCAAAGTAACACGAAAGCAGACCAGAGAGGGGAAGACTTAAATCTCTATATCTCAGACAGTTTTACTCCAATCGACTTCAAATTTTTACATAATAAACTTAATAGGTTGTACAATAATATAAATAAATTTAAAAAAATAAACCCCACCCTCCCAAAAACCCAAACTACATTCATAACATTGTGTATGTAATATTCCTCCTTTTTAAATACAGAAGCCATATCACATACAAAATGCATCTTATTTAAAACCCTGTAGCATATATTTCTGAATGAAACAAACAAAGGAATGCATAAAATAGCGAATTATAAATAACTAGTGAAATTCGCCCACGAGATGTTGCAAATACAATACTATCGACGAAAATAATTTGTAGTAGTCTGGTCTAGTCTGACATTTTCAGCTGGCTAGATAAAATAGTTTATTGAATTAGCCAAACTATTATTAGGATATTTATGTAATATATTTAGTCTAGCAAAATCGCAACACTAAAATATATTTCATGATATGTTGACAATAATTCAACTTAGAAATGTAATAAACGAAATAAATATATGTAAAAGGGAGAGAATAAACGATGAAGTGGTAAGAGGAAAAGGGAGGGAGGATCGCCGACATCGAAAAACAAAGGAATGTCAACCAAAGTGAAACTGAAACCAATTTGAAATTAAACAGTGTAGAATTGTTTTGCTGAAACGCTCGATTCCATTTGAGTGTGGGTGAGGGGAGCATTGAGGGAGTAATTGAGTGGTAGGGGATGTGCGTGGAGATTCTGTCGACGATTTAAGGGTGAACTGAGTAAATTATATTGTATTAGGATGAGTTATATAGAAAATAGTTCTCATTTAAATTTTTATTTAATACGTTTTACTTAATCAAGTTCTCATGCATAATGAGATTGTAGAAATTATTAAAGGGATTCAACGTTATACACATTCCAACTGTATGTGACATCACAGCTGCTAGTTGCTATCTCTTTTATACAACAGAGCGTAAAGAGATAGCATATTCAAGATAAAAGTCTGGCAAGTTTACAGGTTACCAACCTTACAGCTCATAAATTTCTGTTATGTATTTATATATCAAAATATCAAATATTATTTACAGCTATTTCAAGGAACAATAAAGTTACAATATTATGTCTGCCGTAACAGGGCTAAATAACATAAAACTTATTATTCTTTAACTTGACTTGATTATTTGACTACCAACAGCTACAAAACATTACCACAGCACTGACCTATTCAACAAATAACTGACGTTGAAATGCATTTCACGTCATACAAATATGGCCGACCATTTCTAGCGCTAAAACTACAATTCAAACTTTTAATTGCTATATCTCCGTCAACATTTAGATATTTAATAAAATAGACACGCCAATACACATTTATTAACATCAATTTCAATCAACTTGTGATTATACTAACTAAATAACGACCGAACATGTTTTAAATATTTTCAAAGTGTAATAAAGAATACAAACAATCATTGACACGCATTTAAAACTTTAAATGTAGAATTTTAAGTATTCAAATAAAACACAAAGTGATGTTTTAAATGGTGGGAAAGGGGTGGTAAGGGTGAAGAACGAGGCAACAATGATACGAACATAAAATGATTTAACAAAAATGTCCAAAGTATAAATTATATGATGTAGAGTATGTTATAACTCTGTTAACCCAAGGGTTTATTAGGTAAGGGCTGAAGGAAGGGTTGTTACGTGAAAACTGAATACTGTATATTACACACGAGTAGAAATAAGGCCATAGGGGTGTGATGGAGAATTACAAACATCAATTAACATTTTATATTTTATTTTGTTTGCTAAGGGCGGACTATATAGGGAGAGCAATATATCCTAACTTATTTTGTTATTGTTCTCGCAAATAAAATATATTTACTGTTTCATTTCGGTTTAAATTACTACAAGGGTATTTGTATTTTTAATTGCTGACCAGTAAACGCAACTACGTTACTTTTAAGTAAACATATATCCTACTAAACTATTATTTTTATTTTATATGAACGAAATATACTATTGTACTTATTATATTATATAAATGGTATATATATATATATATATATATATATATATATATATATATATATATATATACATATATATATATATATATATATATATATATATATATATATATATATATATATATATATATATATACATTGTAAGTAAATACTTGTAAATAGGTCACGCCGTACTATATTTTATTTGTTCAAGGCTTGAAGTTGAACCTAAATTGATTATCAGATAGCGGCATCAAAATCTACTTGCATATCAATGCCCTTGTTTTGATCTGAACTTCAAACAGGACTAAAGACTAACTCTAGCTAAGAACGAGTATATGAATTAAAATGGCTTTCTTCTCTGCCAGATCGAATTTACAATCCTGCAAATAAAATAAAATAATAATATCATCAACCAGAATGTCGAGATGTTAAAATTTTAGTGAAAATAAAACTTTTAGTACGCTGCACTGGTATATTGATATCTCGAGCAGAACCAGTCGTTCTTGTCACGTTTAGATGGTGAGTGATCAGTCTCTATTGCACATAAGATATTATCTATACGAATTCTAAGATGTTATTGCAAACAAAAATATGACAAAATATACAATCAGATTAGATATCCTTCTGAAAACCATATTAAAAAGCAGACACATTGAAACTATCATATGTATTGCCGTGTGGCGAACGTGTTAAAACATGTATCATTTGCCATTGGTTAATTTAGTTGCACAGCACATTCAAAAGGTAAAAAGGTCAAATATAAATTTATAAATAAGAAAATAATAATACAAATCTATTAATAAATAATTATAATCCGCAATTTGTATGCAAAACATTTAATATTTATAATTGTTTTAAATAATTATAAGAATTAAAATGTAATCGTATATCTTCGTGCGAATTCGAAGATTTTCGTGAATCTGCCCTAGGTACCTAGAGGTGGCCCCATCATAATTTCTCTAGTGCTACGTCGGGAATCGGTGATAACGCAGTGTCCGCATATTGATTTTTTTAAATCAATAATATAAATAATTTTTTGTGAAAATTTATATAGAAACTAGTGAAACATAAACTTTATGTAATACTGATGTGGTTTATCTATAATTTACAAGTAGATCATAGTTATTTTTACTGAAAAAGTGTGGTTTAATTTGTCAAATTTTAACCTAACAAAATGGATGCAACACGGCGTAGACTATTAACATGTCCGTCCTTGCATTTTCCAAAGCGACTGAAGCGCCGCGCGGTGTTAGTTTGTGAAACTCGATAATTATAAAAAGTACTTGTGCCACACATGAGCTGTCAAATTTAAAACAAATAAACATTTTAATTTAATTAATATATTTGTGATACCTATAAACGCGAAATAATTAATATGTAAACTATTGAGTTTAAATATAATCTATAGTGTATATTTATAGTCTCTTTATATAACATCAACTTTTTCTGAATGTTTTTAAAAATAAATTTAAATTTCGTATTTCGGGGTATTCATATATGTATTAATTAATTAAAAAGTGGTGTTGCTATAAAATAAAGTGTTCTTGTCATTATTGAAAACGAACTACCTGCAACAAAGATTATTTACAAGGTAAGATTTTTGAATTGTTCTTAATCGTTTTCTATATTATGTTTTTAAATATTCGCAAGTACATATATATAATTATTGAAACATATTGATTGTAATTACATGTCAATTACGATATTTATTAATATGTCAACCACCTGTCAAATATCTTGAATTATTATTAATGCCATCTATGATTGAAAACAAATTCTAATAGTTTAGGAGTTTAACGCTAGATGTAGACACAGGGTTAAAGTTTTTTTTTATGATATTGTTTTAAGTAATTAATATTTAATTACATTCTTATTAAAATACACCTTAAGAATTGTATTGTATCCCTCTTATAACACAAACGTAACATTTACATTACTTATACATATACCAGATAAGCTTTGATATAATCTCAGACTTCTTCAAGAGATATATGTCAAAAGTTTTCATAGTTACATGTTTTATAAATTTGGAAGATGTGTGTGAAAATTTTTTTTTCTACCTCTACTTGTAAATTTAATATTTTCAACAATTGAAGTAACTCTAAACATAGCCTCTGTTGTTAGTTAGACAAGAATTAATTAATTATTCATGTTGGCAGAATCTTACGCTTCCCCTCTACCCTTTTCTTAGTTGCTAAGTATAAACTTATCCTTGCAGAACATGTTTTACTTAGTTCTGCAGGAAATACTAGATGTACCACGTGGTTTATGAGGCTGCCACCGGAAACAACTACAACTGTAACATATTTTACAAGATTTTGATCTTGACATAACAGGGAGAGAGAGAGAGAAAGAGAAAAACGAGAGTATTTTCTTTTATAAAACAATTTAGATTTTTGACATTTTATTTTTGTGACAGACTTATATTCTGTCAAATAATCTTTTTCGATTAAGTTTGGTTTATCTTTTGATTAATCTTATAAAGTTATCGGGTTTAGATAATCTAGATAGGTTTTGTATCCATCAATGTCAAAAGGGATCCAATGCCATTAGGAACAGGATGATACACACAATAACAATATTAAACATATAAATAAATAAGCACGAAATATTGGAAATATTACATGTGTATATAAAGAAAAACAATACTAAAATCGGAATAATCAAACTCTGGTATAAAGCGTATAATAATATGTAAATACCAAATCAATCAATAATTTATTCAATTATTGGTTTTTAAATTTAATTATTAATTAAATTAGCAGGTTTTTTTTTAATTTTAAATTTATCAAGGTTAAAAATATTAAATGTTCTATTTATTTTGTATTAGATAAGAACCGTTTTTAGTTGATACTTTTGTTTCTCAGTTCATATTTTTCGTTACTCTGATAATTCTTTGACAAAACTAGAATTGAAAAACTCATTTTTCAGGTTAAACTTCGCCTACACCATAACTGCCATATACTATTTAGAATGTATGTAATATCAAAGTGTAATCATTTTATGCTGACCTAGCCCATATAAGCTTTTATGAAACTATTACCGTACTTGCTGTAAGTAGGTTGACAGCTTCTATCATAATCAGGAAGGACATACGGTTAAATGCACATTCGATCTAGCACACCATAAGGCAAGGAGGCGAGGCGAGGTCCATTTTGTCAGCATCTCTTGAAAATAGAAATGTTACGTATAAGATATAGAACCATATTGTTATCTTAGCTTTACATACAATTTATCTTAAATCTAAACTAACTTTTCGTATACATAGGTTCGGCTTTAGGCTAAAATTAGGATAGTCGTGCTAAGAGCTGTAGCTAGAACCCATCTCGTTGTACGGATGGTGTTATATTATACTATGTAAAACATTACGTTAGGACTTGCCCGACGCCATATGATAAAAAGGGTCAGCTCTGTCACATTATATATATACATTTATATATATCCTGCACATGACATTATAAAATAACATTTCAGCATAAAATGTCTTACTCACAAACAAACAAATTTTACTAGTCTTGCGAGGAGTCCCACTTTGCAAAGAAACCCTCGTAAATATGACGTATAAATTTTTATGTATCTTCCTAACGTCTTATCTGTAGCAGAGATTACTTTAAGGGTGTACGAAGTCACGCTAAACACAGGTTTATTTTACATAAAAAAGTTTACGTTTTATACAAATTTGTTTAGGTTAAGGGGGGGGGGGTGCGGTTCTGAAATAAAAAAACCAAAAAGATTTCATTACTTGATTAATTTCTGCAGGTAACGCTGTCGAGTTTTTATTTTTTTTATTGATTTTTCAATTTTTTACCGCACTTAAAAGTCAAAATACCGATTTTTCATGAAAAAAATCAGAAACTTTGTTATTTTAAAATACGATAAAATAAAAAAATTAAAAAAAACTCGGCAGCGTTACCTCGGCATTTATGTAAAAAAAGAGTGTGCAAAATTCTGTCTCTGAAAAATCAATGTGTAAGAAACCAAGCATTTAATGTGTAAGCATTTAAAAGTTTCAAAGTAACACGAAAGCAGACCAGAGAGGTGAAGAGTTGAAACTCTATATCTTCGACAGTTTTACTCCAATCGACTTCAAATTTTCAGACAATAAACTTAATATGTTGTACAATAATATAAATAAATAAAAGAAAAAAAAGTTGAAACCTAACTTCTTTCTTAATGTAGTTCAAGATTACATAACAAAAGTTATATTCCTTACGTATTCTGACGTTAATAAAACTTTTTAGTAAGATTAAATAATGTTACATATTAAATTAATATATTAGTCAATGATTTTCAATATCGCTTGCATTCATTTAATGACAATGTAACTGAATTTTGTTGAACTTCGTGTTTACGTTTTACGCTATTGTCTTGAATAACAAAAGATTATAAATTTAAAACTATAAATCTGGAAAGTCATTGAAACCATAAAAATATGTTTGATAATTTAATATAGCTTTTATAATACAAGTAAATAACATTTTACAGCTGTTTCTAATAGCTTATGCGTGTGTTTTAGACATTAGTTTTATCAATAACAACATTTCAAACTAATTGGATACCACGTGATTTTAATAAATCGTTTATTTTCTCTATTAATTAACCACTATATTCGTGTACAACAAAAAACAGCGCATCTGGGTGTAAAATTAATATTATAACAAGCAGGTGTTATTTTTTGTATGCTGCTGTTTAAACATCATTTAAGTGATTTGCAACTTATTTAAAATAGAAATAACAAAAATGATAAAAATATTTTTTACCCTTTCAAAATAAAATTGTTAGATTTCGTTTGCTAATATTAAATTAATGAAGCTGGTGTATTTGACACTTTGCCTTTGTTTATACCTAAATATAACTCGTTTACACAAGCTGTGAAATAATTATTTAGATATTTTATTAATTATCCGCAATTGCTGTTGTTTATTTTCTTTCTGGTTTTTTATCGTAGGTGAAATGTACTTCAACGAGTACTATATTTATATTCAATTATTAATTATATTACTTGCTTACCAAATAACATAGGATTAAGGGAGAAATCCTGTCGCAAACTATGGTCTTTTGGACAATTTTTCAAAAGAAACATAACAGCTGGTTCTTTTGCAAATTTCTGTACAATACAGCTGATTTTTTTATGTTAAAATTTTATTTTAATAGTATTTACTGAGAAGGATTCTCTTTATAAGCTAAATTTCATACATTGTGATACAATATCAAACGTTCCAGACTTGTTAATTTAAAGTGTTAAAGTGAGCTGCAGTTTCCAAAGAATTCTAATTATAGTTGAATTGATTTTCTGGGGTATTCTTCAAATATGACACAAAAAAAAAGATTATACAGCAGATATGGTTTCCCCTTAACAATCCTATTACTAATGACAGTCTCTCTATACATTCTATGCATATTTCGATCAGATGACGCCAACACCGACGCCGTTACATACAGAGAAGTTACTTGTTGCAAAATCTTTGTGGTGTTGTGCAGTTCATTGATTGAACACGATAGGGGTACATCAGAGAGCAACCCTTAATTAAACATGAACAAACAACAGCTATTTGAGGGTAGCTTACAGAATGAAATCACTAATTGTTACTCTGTATGCATATAAATTATTAAATTATAACTCTATCGTAATGTATCTGCTACATAAATGTGACATTAGGTGTGTTTGTGTTTCAATTGTCTATTACAATAGCTTTATCAACGGAATAATAAAAATGTATTTGTAAATGAATTGCCCTTGTAATTGCTACATACTGATACTCGTTGTAATCAAGTTACATTTCAAATTGATGATCAGTGCCGGACCGAATAACTCTCATACTGTCACTACTTTTCCGTACTGGCATCGTTCGCACCTCCTTGGGCCGGGCCTGTGGACGAGGACCATGTTCAATAATTGCAAAAGCGCTAGACTGTGTTGTGCTGTAATCAAAATGAATAATTGATTTTTGATGGAGCTCGCTGATAAGGTTTGCTATTGTTTTGGCTTCGATATATTGTAATTGCTTTGAAAAATACTCATTTTCTACAGTTGATTTTTAGTATTATCTAGTTGCATTTTTATACGGTATTTGAGTTGCTTTTTATGGTCTTTAGACTGAGTAGGCAAGAGCCTATACGTCCTGACCAGGAAATGCTCCCCATCTAAGACAATTTACTCTGTTAAAAATGGAAATTGATGTGAAAAATGTCCCGCTGAGTTATATTATTAAGAAAGAAGTCTTTAATAAACCAGTTCGAGAGAAATTAATGTTTTTAATTACATTGGATGACATAATCATATTCAGAAGCTATAGATATTTAACCTTTAATCCTTGGTTGATACCTTGATAGCTTAACCAAGCAAAACATCTCTAGTATGTAATACAAGTATATAAAAATGAACTTAATTACATTGGCTTTGGGCTACTCATAAATTGAACCGCTATATTTACACGTTTTCTGGTTTATTACCAAGTCAATATATGTATATTATTCCTCGTAATAATAATTTCATGAAACTGTCCTTTGCACTTGTTTTTGTGTAAACATCGAGCTACATTTATTAGTTATATTAGTATGTACCAAACATTAATACATATATTTACTTATTTAGAATATATCATATTTAAATAAATTAATTAATTCGACAATATTAATTGAATATTATTTTGTGGTGAGGTCCGTGTTACCGTGTAAATTCAAGTTTTAATTGTATTTTATGTTTATTCATTTATAGATGTAATTATAATTAGTGTTATAATTAGATGACAACGTTAGTTCGAATTTAATGTGAAATAATATTATAACTACTACAATAATTGTTATGTATTTTGAAATGTTTATTTACTTTAAAACATATAAATCGGTGAGTTTGTTTGTTTTGTTGTTGTTAATGGTAAACTGGTCCAAACTGCGATCTGCAGGTGTCATTTTGTTAAATATATTTATTTTCGCTAAATATAAAACATGGATGTTATATTGCATTACGTGAAACACAGTAATATTGTATCTGAAAGGGTCTAAATCCTTAAAAGGTATGTCTTCAGTTCTATACTCCATAAAACGTGCAAAGAAGTAGATCTATTTATCAAAAAGCAGTAAAATAGTTCACAAAACGTTCTATTTTAAGTAACATTATTTACTTAACAAGTTTAGTTTAAGTTTAAGTTTAGTTTTAAGTTTGGAATGTATATAGGAATGAAATGTATTAGAAATATAATACTGTAGATTGTAAAGCCGAAAGGCATACACAATTAATATATAAATAATAATACTTAACACGTAAGTTGGCAACCCGACTCGTATATGTAAGTTACTCCTTTACATTAAAATGAAATAGCCATTAAAGTGAGTGTAATAATTATAAATTTTCCCAACTTATTCAAACATCACCATAAAACATTTCTCAGGGAAATAAAAAGCAGTGATTAAGAGGGAGATAGAGAGATAAATACTTCTATAAACTTAAAGTGGTTTGAATAGAATATTTATTTATTGAATTTTTAATATAAATAAGTTTTCCAGGAAATAAACTACTTTCTGTTATCTACGAAGTTGATTTTCCATTTCCACTGTTACGTAGGTACATTAACAGTAAAAGCATTTGCTGAATAAAAACTTTATTAGTTGGAAAAATATAATTTAGACATAAATAAATGTATTTTGAAATTCTTTTCATGAATTATGTAAATTTAAGTTAAATTATACCTTCAATGTTTCTTTTAGTTAAATGTTTTATCAAGTGAGACGAGCGAAATTAGAAACAACTTGATTAAATTTATAATTATAGTTATAAGAAAATAGCCAACCTATTCCGCCAATACTAGTGACAACACCTCAACTTTCTTTGCCGCTGTGCCATGCAGTTTCTTTATTGATTTTATACAACTTGTTTTTGAATAGAATATATTCCTATATTACTTTTTTTTTTGGTTTTCTTTCTCATATATATTTCGTTTATTTTATCTATCAGTTTAAGTGATTCTAAAAGATTTTCAATATTTCGAGTAAATAAATTGACGCAGGTCAATAATGTCAGCCTTTATAAATGATAAATTTAGTCTGAACAAACAGAAATACAAATACAGACGCATTAAAGCGTCTACATATACAAATATAGACACACACATACATACAGATTTTCCAAACACATACCTCCATCATTGAAATCTATAAATCATTTGCAAGCTACGTCAAATTTATAGTTCTGACCTGAATATAAAATAATTTGTGAAATAGAACGTATGTCTTTGATTGAACCTTATGGTTACGTCATTAGTGATTAAGGGTTGAATTGAACTACTAATATATTTTTAATTAAACAATTATTTTTAATTTAGTAGTTAGAAGTAGTACTGAGAAATTGTAAAGAATTAATAGTAAATGGGGCAGTGAATACTGTTGTACATTTTTGTGCAATTATAACTCGTTAAACACCGGTAAAAAAATTTACCTGTTACATAACATTTTATTTTGCTTACTTAGGCCTAGATCTCACTACGAAATAATTCCTCACACACTGCGGATAAATTCATCTTAGTTTTTATGCAGTAAATGACTCGGCCAAGAACTGACTTTATACTGTTGCATTTATATCTCTTGTCATGTATTAATATTTGTTCAGAGAGATGCAGTGACATACTGCATACTGCTTTCAGAGAGATCCGCCGACACAGCATATGTCATTTACAGAATTAATTCTGTAGTGCGTGTGTCCACATTCAACTATATGTTATACAAGAAAAAGATAAGGAAAAACCTCTCTCTGTCGTAGTGATTTCCGTAGAAATCTACAGCTTTTTTTTACGGAATTATTTCTCAATGGGTCCAGGCCTTATATATAAGTCGTTCCACTCGTTCTACGCTAACGCAACACAACTTTTGAATCATATTGTATCTCGTCAACATCCTTAAACTTTTAAATACATTCGCCATATGTTTCTACGTGGAACAATACAATATACATAACTTTTTATTTCTTATTTACGATCGTTCTAAACAAAATAAGTGTATGATTAATTCAAGGATTACTGACTTGTACTATATGAATGTATCATTAATTTGATAAACTACCTATGACGTGTTTTTTACAACCCCCTCCCTCATCCTTTCTTCTAATGTCCACCCACCGGTAGTAGTAAATTCTGTAGCTCACCCCAAATAAATATTGTATACTTAGGGGAAGTTTATGGATGTCGTTTTTTATTTTATTTGATTAATTATTAACAGGTTATCCAGCTACACAGGTTGAGGTTGAGTCATTCGATGCTTTAATATTAGCTACGTCTGTGTTTATTTATTTATTAATGATATTAAAAAAATAACCAAACGCGGTTATAAACACAAAAAGGTTTTGTTAGTAACGTTATAAATGAATGAAATAATAAAAGAGACACGCCTTTATTTTATCGAAGCTAAATACATATCGAAAGTTATGTACATATTCCTAAATTGCAATTTTTTTGATAAGAAATATCAATTTTTCAAACCTTTCTTAATCAGTAAAATTTTTGATATTTTCAAATTTATCAACTTTTGGGAAAAGATTGATTTTAAAGGCAAGGTACATTAAGCGATATCATTGTTGCTATCGGTATCTGTATTCTGATTGATACGCTGACAATAAATAATGAAGTAACATTATTCTTTTTTATCTGTCAAATATAAAAAAAATGACATTTACTTTATTTAATATCTTTTTTCTCTGCGTAAGCCAACAAGCCGTTTCTGATTCAATTATATCGCCCGATTAACTCAACTTTTTTCTATTATAAAATTATAACGCGCGTGCCATTGACATCTTTGTGATAGGCGTTGAAAATATTGATATAACGTTAGCTGAACACCAGAAAATGAATCAGTACTTTATTATATTCAGCGCTAATGTGAATTTAATTGTTTAAATAAATTTATTGAACTCAACGAGCCTATTATTATAATAGTAATAATAATTACCAAAAATTTATTAATTTATTACAAAGTAAAAAACTACTATTATTCAGAAATTACTCTTCCCACTTCTGAAATTGTAAACTACCCCACTTTTACATTTAGCCCCATCAATTAATGATATTTGAGTCATTTCTACACCGTTAACCATTTCCGTTATTATAGCAAAGGTGAGTCGTAAATGGTGAATGGTGACTCACACCCCTCCCCCTTTTTCTACCCTTAATTCAACTCAACTCAACGTCATCCCTTTTCACCATTTAGTTGTTACAATTATTAGGGGAATCGTAACATATCGCGGTACGAATTGTCACGCGAACAATGAATGGGGATGGCAAAGGGGGATGGTAAACCACATGTGGTGGCTGCCGTGAGGTCATAGATGTCATGATCGTGTTAGAAATGCAAGCAGGTCCCGTGATGTATATTGTCATACAATTATACCGAGATAATTAGCGAATAGATTAGCTGCAGTGAGCCTGAGCTTGTCATCTATATGTAACTTTTACATTTACATTGTATGTCAGGATTTAACAGGTTATCCAGACGTTATTCCTGGTTCACCATTATGTTTTGTTCTTCAGAAAAATTAACAGTGTAAGACGATTTTCATTAAGGGCATTATAAAATAAAAGTATACGAATTAGTTAATTAAAGAAAGAAAAGAACTTTGAAATAAAAATAATACTAATAATATTTGATATCGGCTGCCTTCCTTCGATAATAATGCTCATCGAACTGTCTTATGTACTTCAAGTAATTGGATTTAATAATACTTTTAGAGGACATTTCTAAGGGGCTTCTGAATCCTCACTCTTCACCCCTCTTCATCATTCAACCTTAAGAACTCTGAAAGAAATAATAAATCTTAGAGTACATTAGTTAAGTACAGTAAAAATGAAGGGAATCGAAATTATTTACAATTCTAATTTTAAATGTTACTTTTATTAAAATATAAAAATGTACTTAACCAGAAAATTCTAATCCTCCGTGTGAACACTATATTTGTCGAGACATGGTGTGTACACTTGGTTTTTGAGGGAACAGTTGAGTTTTTCCAGTTTTCAAAGATTTCAAAAGATCTGAACAAATTCTGTATTACTTCTGGAAGTGTTTACTACATGGTCCAGAAGTTGCCAAAGTCCAAAGTTTAAAACCGTTTAACTTTTGTGTTACTTTATAACAAACAAATATGAAGAAAAACGGTTGTAGACTTTTTTATCTTAGGTTATAAGCTTTCGATAGAATGTAGTGTCTTTGGCGAGGGCTCCAAAAAGTTGAATTATTTGTGCACCTGTTTTGTTACTTTTGACACATATCATGTTCAATATTTCCTAAACACTCAAAATAATATGTTCTGTTACAATCAATCCTTCACTACTCCAGGCTGGTTATTTATTTCATAAACATTTTCGTGATAATATTATATGGATTATATTATTTGTAATATTTGTCATATAATGTCTAAAGTTAAGCTAACTTTTCAAACATAATATTAACTTTACATTTTCTCTGCTTAATATATTTTCCTTTTTCATATAATTCTCTTTTTTTTTCTTCTTTCATTCTTAATATAATTCAAACAATCATAGGGTACGATTTTAAAGATGTGAGAATTTTATTAAACAAAAACTTTTGTTCTTTTGTTGGGGTGAGATTTAAAGTTAATAAACGCTTTTTATCAGGGTATAAAGTCAAGTGGTGAAGACCAAGGAAGGGGGAGAGTACGTTTAGTAAGAGCTTGGTATGGGGGTGTCAACCCTACGGAGTGCATAGTGACAGATACCCGGAATTACAGATATTTAATCAAACCGCGACAGAAGGCAAGCTTTAAGGGATGTTCGAGGACTCGCAGGTCCGTCAGATACTAAAGTATATATCCATAAAACAACCCGCTAAATACAATACGTAAAATTACATGAATAATAGTAAAATTTCGTTCAGTCTTGAAATATTGGCATCTTATAATTGTCCTGGAAATATACATACAAGGTTTATATATACTAAATTATTAGGGCTATTTCTGCTATACAGCAATAATATATTAATAGTTCGCCTCTGGATTTTCCATATTAAACCTTGATAACTTTATATAGTGAAAAAGAAATTCTAGGAATTAGACTTTATAGATTGTTAATGTGATTCGGTAAAATCTATTGACTAAAAATCAGGAAGAGATTGAATGCAGTAGCGGGAGGACTTCAAACTTGACGCCAAAAAGTTTTTGTAATAAACAATTGAATCTACATATTACAAAAACAATCAATTTTGAACTTTTAACAGTCTAAGTTTATATTCTAAATTAAATAAAACACAAAAACAAACATACAAAAACTGTATTTTGTTGATTAAGAAAACTATGAGGTTTCTTAAATTGCCATCGTTATAACAAGATCCGTAATGAAGACACTCTTAACTTTAGAAGTAATTAAATTATTATAAATAATTCTTATTATATCGTTAATTATTTGTACATTTAAATACTGCAGCATTTAAATGGTTTTCTCTATTTTTCTTCACATTAAATAAAATAACGCTGATGTTAGTTTTCTGCATTACCTCTTTATATTCTTCTGGTATGTAAATGAGGGCAAATCAGAGGCTCACAGGCTGACAAAACATTACTTGTTTAGCATAAGCAAGACTAGTCAACTTGTTTATTTTTCATTATACGGCCATCAGCAACACCATCACAAGGCAAGTCGCAATATTTGCTAATTACTATGATAAACAAAGTGAGTTAAACTATGACAAACTATATTGTGATGTACATAGTCGACACGATGCTGCGGCAAGTCTTAAATATCATATACAACTATAGAAGTACAATTGTACGTAGCTGAAAACTCTGGAGACTAGGGATTGTGTATACAAGGAATTACAAAACTATCATTGTTTCATATTTACATAAAGTTGAATGTCTGTGTTTGCTGATTTCGCATGTATCCCCAAAGCAAAGAATATCTCTTAGCATCAAACTTAGCAAGCTTAGAAAGTATTACTTATCTCTCAATACCCATACCCCTCAATCTCCACCATAACACCAAAATCAACTGTAATTTTGAGCTAGATCCCGCTTAGTTACACTACTGCTAAATAATATAGCGAAAATTTAGAAAAAATTGAACATTGTACGATAATAATATAGAACAATTCATAGAAGATAATTTACAATGATTTTAACTTCAAAAGTAAGTCATTTAAATTAGAAATACTAATAATATTAGTTTGAAATTAATTTTCTCTATATCATACACCCAGATTAATTTGCAAACTTTCACTAAGGCGAATCTGTTGTAGAAAAACAAATGCTTGTGCAGTTTAGACATTTACTAGTAACTATAAATTCAAGAAGTTTGTTTTCTCATCTTAAAACAATAAACAAAATGTTTTACAGCCATGTAATATTTGCTGGATATGTATAAATAGTGTCACAAAGATTTATTGATATTGCTATTCTATTATTTCTTTAAATAATTATACGAACGGCATAATGATTTTTAATGGTTTCCGTAAATAATTTTCCTAAAAATAAATCGCTAAAAAAATATTTTAAAATTCATTTACACGGCTCTCCGTCCCCCTTGCCCCTTTCTCCGCATTTATGATTTTTTTTTTACATTTTAATTACCAATCATTTTGTAACGTTCTTTTGTTTTAAAATATAATTCATACATCGGTTATTATGAATGGATAAAAAAATATGTAAAATAAAATATAAATATTTTACGGTTTTTATAGAAATTCAATAAAAATTTCAATAGGTATAAAGATATAACAAAAAAAAAGGAATAATATAAAATAAGGGTTTGTCTAAAATCTAAATCAATAGCTCTTTTTTATTCTAGTGAATAAAATAAACTTTAAACCCGGTACCGCAACGCATTTCCATTTGTTCACTCCGTGGATCCATCCGTCTTCTTCCCGCGCTGTTTGCAATACGTTAAAAACTCTTCATAAAGATCCGATATTATAGTCAGGAAGCACCTTTCAAAAATAGAATAGAATTAAATGTTTTTGGTAAAGATTTAACATAATTTGTAATACTACTGCAAAAAAGAATAGCGCGGTGACTAGAAATAAGTTTCTATTGTTCTTCTAACAACGACATCATTTGTTTTCTGGAGATTCTACAACAAACTTCGAATCATACATGGAGTACTAGCCAATTGATTCTTGGTCACTTTCATTTTGTTTTTAATTAATTTTTCTTTAATTACAAATAATATCGTCCAATTGAAAACACCCTGTCATCAGAAATGAACGAATCGGTTCCGCTAATACCAAGTTCCAATCAAATATTGATGACCCCGTTCGAGTTACATTAATTAAAGATATTCTCAGTTAAATAGAATCATTGTAACTTGAGGTTTCAGAAAATATCCCATGGGGAAGATAAGTTTTATTGATTTATATACTGGCTGTTTTATTGAAAATGATCGACCGTTTTATTTATACAGGAATTGTTATATGCATTGGGGAGAGAGAAAAAGGTTTTTATTTCTTTTCTTATATTGTAGGAGGATGTTTGTATATATATATTACGTTCGGAAAGTAACGGGAATTTGTCATTTGTGCACTGTACCTAATTGTAACACAAAAATTGGGCGAAACTAGTTTCTTTAATTGTCTTTTAATTATTGTACATTATACGTGTTAGACCTCATATTCATTTTGTCATTGTAACAATTTAAACTTCGGTGAAACTAAACTTGAATTCTGAGACATACATTTATCACATTTTACATTTTATCCTAGGTTTATTACAATATGAAATTAAGGCTGTAGAAAACCACATTTAAAGATATTTTTTCATAATTTAAAGATATCCCTGAGGCTGTGAAATACTTTTGGGTTTTGTTATCTGCTTCGATTAATTCAAGTCAAAAGAAATATAGAAATTAAAATATATTTTAATTAATTCTATTTTAATTATGGTATCTAACGATTTGAAAAATTATTTCCGTTCTAATAGCCTCCGGTATAACACTGGGTGACCTTGAACAATGAGCGTTTTACAAAATCAGATTAGATTCAGACAGACT
Organism: Panorpa germanica; assembly: GCA_963678705.1. NCBI lineage: Eukaryota > Metazoa > Arthropoda > Insecta > Mecoptera > Panorpidae > Panorpa > Panorpa germanica. The sequence continues at coordinate 27,897,885 of OY783205.1, read as the reverse complement.
TGACTGTAGTATGCGCTAAGCCTTAAATGAAATCTTTCATACTATTTATTCCAAATAAATATTTAAACTTGACAATAATTACAAAAATATTTCATGTTTCTTTATTATTTACTAATATTGAATTTCTATATTTTTCTGATTAGTAATTTTCTATTTCATTTGCACTTAATTACTATATAAAGTAATTAAAAAGAGTAGGTAATTATTAGGTTATTAAAGACACAAATAAACTACTCTTCCATTACTATTTTAATTAACTTATTTCGTTGATTCTAATAAAATCATTTCCACGTCGATGGCAACTCGAGATTAGTAAGCATTATATTCATCCCTCTCTTTCACTCATCAGACCTGCAGTAAAACTACTCTACTGTCATTTTTAAAGATTCGTCTGATGCTTTTTTCTGTAGAATTGTCTCACTCATTTCACGTTACTCAAGTATTCTATTTCACTCTTTCATTTGCACGTTTTATTTCTCTATCCTGCTCTTTCATTGCTTTCTCGTTTTATCAGTACAAAATGCCATCCAGATAACTTAATTAGTATGTATGGTTTTTTTTAATACATTCCATACATTTTAATTGTACTCAAGACATTTATATCAATTTGTATAAGAGTAAGTATTTAATTAAAAATATCCGTGTTGTATTGAATTGAATATATCAATCGTCCTGTTCATTAGTGATTTAGCTCATAAATGATATCTTATGGAATATGGAAAGTAGGTTAATTAGTTAATTAATTGTATTTTTATATAAAACTATTTTGCGGATATGATTTATGGTATTTTAAAATCTCCCATATCATTCCCACCTCCGTAATAATAATTACATATTAATAATTGATATTTTAAATAAAACCAACAGTAATTATAAATTTAATTAATCATTGTTTTCGTATTTGGCACGATTTTATTTTTGCTTTTTTTTTTTTTTTATTAACAATCAATGTATAATACCTCAGGCAAATCCGGATGCATTGAACCGGAAATATTAATTAACAGGAATTGTGTGAAATCAGTAATAACATATTATATTTGAAAAAGTAGTGAATTGTATATAACAAATATAATTGGTAATTTTTGTTTGTTGGTATAATTGTTTTTATATATTAAAATATCATTTATAAAATATATTGGTTTTGAAAATGATTCTATTATATATTTATACAATTTATTAGTTACAGGTACTTTATATTTTAAGAGCTATATACCTCAATGTTGTTATTAATATAAAACAGTAAGGCGTAGGGTAATCAAAGAAGTATTTTTCTCAAAAAATAATCGCATTATTTTAATTATAAGACTAATTGGTTTAATCCCCTTACTAATACATTGCTACAATACACTCCTAATTATTTTCTAAACGATAACTACGCTAACTTTCACGTTCTCAATATTCTCAACAATAGACAAATGATTTTGTTTCTAGTTTAATATATTCTTATAAGAAAACATAGAATATAAGACGACTACCTTCAAAATATAAATAAACAATAGATTCCGTCCAACCCCTGTTTCAGGGATGACATTTATTTCAACCCTTACTTTTATATTTATATAAAACACCTTGGATTATTTTTCTCAAGATCGTTTTATTTATCAATGTAAGAAAACTCCATTTTCTTGGAAGATCTTTGTATTATTTATATAGATGACATGCTTTTCTCTTTAAATCACTACGTCACTATAAATATTACGTCGTAATGTAGGTTAAATTAACATTGTTAAAATTACTGATTAAATATTCTTGAAATGAGAGAACTGTTCAAGTGTAATTTTAATGAAAAATTAAAGAAAAAGATAAAGGAAAAATTGATATTTAATTTTCTAATTATCCTGAAAATTTGAAACCGATTGACCGAATCGTATTTGAAATATTATCTAAGTTCGAATCATTTGCAATGAGAGTGAATGAGAGGTAAATAAAATTGACATATGGTTACACAATTCTTAATTCTTAAATAGAACAACAAATTTATAGATTTATAATAAAATTTGCTAAGAATAGATTGATATTTTTTAGTCTTATCATTAGAGCAAGCTTCGACTTCAATGTTTATCAATACACCACTGTGCTGAAAGATTCTTTCTCCACACAAATTTTGAATCACATTGTACATCGTCAATATCCTTAAATAAATAAATAATATTAAATGTAATACATATATTTATTACAAAGATTTTTCGTTATTTGATTGCTATACTACCGTAATACTTTTAATAGCTTTTCGTTAAAAAATCATAAAGAATTGTTCAATAAAAGACGAGTAGTAGTTCTTCTTACTATTTACTTAAGTGCTATTTTATAAAGCAAAGAGAATTCACTAGTAGTGTGTCGTATAACGGTGTAATAGTTATAAACCTAATTTTAAATCAGTCTCCGTAGTATTCTCTACTCTCCATGTTGTGTGTTGTCATGTTGTCAATGGGTCCAATGAGACCCGAGAACTACGATCTCCGATTGAGGCTGCAGAGCACATGTGGGCTAAATCTCACTGCTTTGTGTGATACTATATATTTGTCTTGCGCAAAGCGTAGTTTTTCCATGGGTTTTGGTATTACGGGATGCACTGCGCTGAATGCTCAAATCATTTTATGTAATTTTAAATTGTCTAGTTTTAGAACTAATAAAAGAACAAATCTATCGCAATAGTCGTCCTAAAATCTTATAAAAAAGTTTTCATTCTTACTGATTCTTCATTTGACTTATTTGTAATTGATTTAATGAGAGATTCTATAAAGCCTCATTCCCACTCACTGTTTTGATATTTAATTTACTGTTTTTACTTAATATTGTAATCTAGATTTCAGATTTTCGTTTAAGGATTTCTTTTCACATTTGTGAGTTAATTTAGTTGGTATAAATTTTGACAGTTCGACTAAATTGTATGTAAAATAATTAAAAATTTCTATTTTTAATAACAATTAGTAATAGAAATTGTTTTCACTTCTTTATTTTTCAAAAATTAACATTAAACTTCGTTTAAAAGTAAATCCTACTGCATTTTTACAGATTGTCACATTTTGGAGGTTATAATATAATATAGTTTTTCTTAATTTAATATTTTTAATTTAAAACATTGGACCTTGTAAGGTTCTAAAAAACTATGAAAACTTAAAAAATAAATTAAACGCTTACTGCCATATGCTAAACAATTTAAATTAAATACAAAATTAAGTTAAAGCAGTGAATGGGAATGATACTTTACATAAATTAAAACCGAAATCCAATAACTTGACGACCAATATTTTCTGGATTTGATTGTTGTTTCAATTTACCAAATATAAAAGATACATTTGTTAAATAGCAACAGTCTAAATATTAAAATATTTTTTTAAAATATATCAAAAGGACAATATGGGTACAAAAAATTCAATAATAATTTCCCAAAAATTAGGATAAATATTATATTTTGAAAGTATTGCATATTCTGCTTCCTATGCTTTTAAAAAATTGGTAAATTTATTTTCTTGATGTTTCAAATTTTCTAAGCTAGTAAATTGTCATTAGAAGAACATCCAAACTAATCTTTGTCCATGGACGAACATGCGGGCGAATGGTTTATAGTTTACACGGATATTTAGAGGCTTGGATATGTGTAGGTCTTTTAGCTTCGAACGTGAATCCTCCTCTACAGCAAACTAGATATACTCCGCCGCGGCGCTTTGTTTATAATATCTTGTTCACAAAATTATAAGTTTAATAGAGTTTTGGATATGCTTATTCTTAGTTGTTATATAAATAATTAAAAAAAAATTAAGTTAATGAATGTTATTTATATGTTTGAAAAAAAAAGCTGAGAAAAAAAGTTAATTTAAATTTGTTCAGTACAAAATTAGCACAGAACATAAGATGTCTCTGTTGGCATTCCAACATTATAATACATTGTTGTCTCTAATAGAAGTAATGCGCATGACAGCAATACGATGACTGCTGTGTACGACACGGCCGTATGGCAATCAGGTCAGTTGTGTTTTGGGCTTCTACACTGTCAAGATCATAATTCCCAACCATCTTGTTATTATAAGAATGTTGGTTCAAAGTAATTAAAAAGTGTAAAATTATTTTATCATTAAACAATTGAATAATTATTCAATCTACAAATACTCGCATGGTTTTATTTCGTACATGCGAAGCTGGTCCTTCGAGTCTTACAAAGCCGATCCTTCGAGTTTATTAACCGCGTGTGTTTTTCATTGTATTTTTGGCGTTTTATTACATTTGCCCCTTGGCGATTGCCATTGATTGGGTAAATGGGACGCTCTATTTTGGCGGATTCACGGAGGATTTGGATATTTTACAATTACATTTCCAGAAGCCTTACAAGCGAAGCTGGATATTTTACAATTACATTTCAAGAAGGTTTTAAATCCTACAAAAAAAAAAAAACTGGCCTTACAAGCCATTGGTACCCGCGTGTGATTTCGTGGTGTTTTGAGGTTACATCTGTATAGTAACCAGCACAAGTGCAAGCTATTTTGTTACATTTACCCTATGGCGGCCTGGCAAGTCATCAATTGCCATTGATTGGGTAATGCAACGTTTGATTTAAGCGGATTCGCATATAATTTGGATTACTACACGTTTATATTTTAAGAAAAATTATTCATTACGGAAGAGGATACATGGATGCTGGAGGAGAGTAAAATACTTCTTTACTCATGAAGGTACAAAGTTATTATTACTATCTGCAAGTACCAATCTATTAAAAACTTCTCATGTTGCTGGATTAACCTGGATTAGTTTTGTCATCCACGTTTCGTCTATCATACAAGTACGAATCTATCACCTAAGCAAGATGGAGGGATTGAAAAGGCTTAGATCGGCGCGGACGGCTGCAAAAAGTGCAATATCACGGATGGACAATTACGTCAGCGACCCAAGGGCTCTCGACTCCGCTACAGTGGAGGTGCTGCAGGTGAAAAAAGAAAAGATGATGACTACATTCCAATCGTACGAGCTCACGCAGTACAGCATTTTAGAAATTGATGATCAAGATGAGGAAGACATTGAAGAAGTTGAAGAGAAGTATTTTAACATTATTGCAAAATTAAATGCTAGCATCAATAAGTTAAAAGAAGTTAATAGGCCTGAATTAGTTCCATTGAAGCTCCCAGCGGTGGAAATTCCAACCTTCGATGGCAAGGATATAACCAGGTTTAAGCCCTTTTATGAGCTCTTCCAAGCAGTGGTTCACAATAATGCATCATTGTCCGATGTTCAAAGACTTTTTTATTTGAGAAAGTATCTCGTTGATGAGGCTCTCTCAATAATTATAAATCTGCCGCTTGTGAACAGTTCATACAAAGAGGCTATTGATTTATTGTTAGCGCGGTATGAAAATAAGGCAAGATTAATCTTTTATCACATTAATATAATACTTGATATTCCCAACATGCAGAAAGGTACTGCAGTCGATATAAGGGCTTTTTTATGTCAAGTAAAACAGCAATTACAAGCGTTAAAAAATCTTGATGAGCCTGTAGACAAGTGGGATATGATTTTAATCTCGGCCTTAAGTAGAAAATTAGATATCGTTACTAACCGCACTTTCCACATGGAAAGAAATTTAGAAGAACTGCCTACTATGGCAGAATTTATTTCATTTTTAGAAAGACGTGCAATTGCAATTGAGTATAGTTTAGATTATAAAAATATGTCACATGACAATAATAATAATAAAGGAAATGTGGTTCCAAGAAAATTGTATAATAAAAATAAGTATTCACATAATAATATTGTATGTAATCTTGCTATTTGTGAATATACAAACCTTGAGAATGTTATGAAACAATCTTGGACAACTGAGAAAGTCCCAGAGGAATCAGATAAGTTTTCTGAGGATTACTTAAAGGCTGAACATAAATTTCAAAATTCAGTAGCACTTAAAAATAATTTAACTGTTGATTTGCCATTACTCAGCCTAGTAAATAAAATAGAATTGGAGGATTCTTTCTCAGTTGCCCCGCAAAGATTTAATGTGTTGGAAAAAAGATTTAGACACAATCCTTCATTATTGGAGGTTTATAAAACATTATTAAACAGATCAACCAGTATTATGACATTAGGTTTAAAACACAATATTATTTTTATAAATATTAAAATAAAAACAAATTTAATTTGCTACAAGTCCAGTGTAGCTCCATCAAGTAAGGTACTTACAATACCCCAGCTTGAGATTATTAGCGCAGTGTTGCTGGTGCGAATCAAACAAGCAACAAATAAAATTTTTGATTCAAATACAATACTTCCATCAGATATTAATTGCAATGTTTACAACATTGATGTAAAACAAACATCTGTACTGTTGGAATTGTTAAAAGATAATTGTTTCAATAACATTGTAACTATTGAGTTGATGATTGTTGTGTACATTATGCAATTGATAATGTATGCTACATTGATAATTATGGTTTCTGTTATATTTAGGATAGTAATTAATTTGTTTTATATTATTTTCACAAAATTATGTAGACTACCATAGAATTAAGAAGTTTATATTATTTTGTGTAATTTTGTTTATAATAGTTTTAAGAAGAATTAGAATTAAGAAGTTCATATTATTTTTTGTAAATTGGTTTATAATAATTTTATGTAACATTGTATAATTTGATATTGGTTGTGAGCTTATCTATTTCTGCTGGCCGGCAATTTATGTTCAGTACAAAATTAGCACAGAACATAAGATGTCTCTGTTGGCATTCCAACATTATAATACATTGTTGTCTCTAATAGAAGTAATGCGCATGACAGCAATACGATGACTGCTGTGTACGACACGGCCGTATGGCAATCAGGTCAGTTGTGTTTTGGGCTTCTACACTGTCAAGATCATAATTCCCAACCATCTTGTTATTATAAGAATGTTGGTTCAAAGTAATTAAAAAGTGTAAAATTATTTTATCATTAAACAATTGAATAATTATTCAATCTACAAATACTCGCATGGTTTTATTTCGTACAAAATTTATTATACGTTTTGTTAAACAACCCTTGAAAAAATATAGCAAGTGGGGCGGGCGATGAGAAAAAAATGAAATATATGGTTTAAATTAATTTATTTGTAGGGGGGTTAATTAAATGGGTATATTATGGTGGTTTAATTAGTGCTCTTGTACTTCCGGAGTATTATATGTACTATTATGCTAAGAGGATAGGGTTACCAACTTCCTGAGGTAAAGGACGTCAATCAAAATACTCAGAAGGCGTAGAGAAAGACTTAAGAAATAAACGTTTTATTCACAAGAATTATGTATTCAAAGATCAATTGGTTTGCTTCTCTATATTTTCTTCCTGTACATTACATTGCCATTCCTACTTTTCTCTACGCCTCCTCCTTATTTCAGTTATCCTTTCCACCTCTTCCTTCCGTGTTAATCTTTCCCTTATCATTTCCTGAATCTCTCTCCTCTAATCCTTCTCCTTTCAATCTTCTCCACTTCTAGTCTCAAAGAAAAACATAGAGCAAATCATTCTAAAGAGGTTGGCAACCTTACCAAAAGAAGGAGGATTTTGCATATAAATAAATTTAAAGGGATCCAACTTGATGATGTTGCTGAATAAGTATTTTTTAATGTTTCTTTATTTGTTCTGCCTTTTTAACACAATTAATTTATGTACAAGATCGTAGATAGCATTTTGGGGCCTCTGATTACTTTGGTAAACATTAATTTTGTAATTATAGTTGTAAATAACTAATTTATGATCTCATATAATTTGTTAAACAATTCTGAACTAACAACTCATATTTAAAACAGAATATAATTATTTTTCGAGTCCACAGAAATTTTGTAAAAGTTTTTGACATGGTCCCCTTCCTAATGTATTGCTAATAGCTTTTCCTCCATAAAAACTTTTCAGAAACTATCGTAAAATAAGAAACGGAGCATTTCCTTAACATAAATTGTTATAATATTTATTATTGAATTTCTAAATCGATATTTGTCCCATCTAAAATACATAAAAGTAAGGGAGACAAATATTTTACTACGGTCAACCCAAGAAAATTCTTGAAATGCCTTTTCGAGACAAAGGCAAGGCTCTATTCTATTGAAAACACGTTATTATGATGGGATTTAGGCATTTATGGATCAATTACCTTATTTAATAAGATAAATCACAAAGAAACAACACATTCTTGCAAGCATTGTAAATCAAGACACCGGTTGGTAATAGATTGTTATAAATATTATAACTATTACATTATTAATAGGTGGTTTTAATTGGAAACGAATAGTTTTTCTATGTGGAAACCTTCATATGAAATTTTAAATATCATTAAAAAATTAAACTTCAATTTGAGAAACCAAGATTTCATTAAGAAAAGTCAGTTAAAAGGAAGAGATTATTATATGTGAAATATTAGATGTGATTAAAATCTTTCCTGTTAATACTAAATTTTTGTTAAGTGATTCAAAATTAATTAGTGAATTATTTAAATATTTAGAAATTTGTAAAATAGAATTATAAATTTTAAAATATGTTTCATGGTGGCTATGACGAATAAAAGTCAAGGCAAATAAATAAATAAATATAAAAAAAATATATGTGGAAACATTGCAAAAGATAATAGAACATTATTAAAAGCAGAAGATAAGAAAACTATTTTTTTCATATAATTTTAATGTTGTTGGTTAACATCTATTAATGAGTAAGCGAGAAGCACGTATAGAAGTTGTGGTCTAGGAGGTCGATGACAAAGACACAAGCTATTTATTATTAATTAGTTACAACTGTTATCTATTTATTCATATAATTAAAACTAGTCTACAAACCAACCACAAATTTTTTCATAATTATAACTAGAAAGAAAAAATATTTTCTATTCCCTTTTGAGCCCCAGAACGGGGGGATGTAACAGTTTTACCACCTGCATCAAATAATAGGAATAGGATAATACGACACCCACCTGGATTTTGTTTCCAAATCATATTATAATTCAACCCTATAATTTAAAAATTAACCTATATTTATAGAGCAAATCACTATAATCTAACTGTAGTATATATGGTGTATAATATCGTCACACAAATCAGCATTTACCCGCATATTCTTTCCTGCTTGTTCCAGTTCCAGTTCCATTTAGCACTGGACGAACTACTGTAGGTTTTTTTATTTTACGCCCGAAATTCACACTGAACATATAGTTAGTATGTACATAGATACATATACTAGGTATATTCAACACATGCCATATAGAAACTGAAGTGTATGTTCGCGCGCTACGATCGCGCCGATATATTCTCTCTGTTCAATGTTCCCTTAGTTTATTCTGTCAGTCGGCTATGTGCAATCCAAGCGATTGAACGTTGTGAAAGCATCCCGACGCCAAACAAGCGTCGTTGAATATATACACGCGCGTCGTCTTCGTTCTATGTTTAAAAAATAAATATAAAAAATTTAGAAAGTTATTTTTAAAATTTCTAGTGACATAAAAAGATTAAAAAATGTGAAGAAATATGAGATAAAAAATATAAATAAAATATTTGTATGGAATTAGAAATTACATATGTACTTAATGTTGTTGTTTGTTGTTGGTAAAGTGTGTGTTAAATTTGAAAATGTTTTAAAAATGTAATAAATATAATTATTTAACAATATATATAAAGAGTTTAAGAACAATATATGTTTCTTATATAGTATATCGTCTATAGCTTCAAGCAATGTAAGTTTTTTTTTATCTATATATCATTTTTCTTTTATTATCAAAAATATTTTTATTATGTAACGTAAATTTGAATTTTATATCGGTCAAAATATGAAAAGAAATATTTATGAAATACTATTAGGTTCCAGAATCTCCATTTTTCCATAAATAGAAGAATTTTATGATATATTCACACACCATATGTAGAATTTTATATTTTATTCCTCTTATTTTTTAATTTCCGCCAAAAAATAAAATGAACACGTTTTTTTTATTTATTTGTTCTTGTCTTACATTATCCGTCCTTTTATTATCATGTTAGTTTGATGTCAACAGTCCATGGTAATTATTTGGACATAATCAATCAATCAAATATAACAGACGCCATCTACTACAATATATATTTCTTGTATAATTTACAATTTCCATTTGTGTTAAATTATATTTCTGTTCTATGTAAAAAATATTTAGTTTGTTTATTTAAATTAAAAGAATAGATGTTTTTTATTTACGGAGTTGTGTTTTTATATTGTTGATAATTTTTATTATGAAGCATTATTTTGATTTATTTAAAAACAGGTCATAAAAATTATTTAAACAAATTTAAATACACTACAATATTTAATAAACCAAGCGGAATTATCAGTATATATTAATTGAATCATATTTTTAACTTTTGTTAGGTTTGAAGCGCTCAATGGATAAGCAAACAAAATTTTTTCAAATGATTAAAACAAATTAATCTTTAGGAAAACATTAATAAAATTTGTATTAATAAAATATTTTAGTCGAATTGTACTGTATGAGACATATTAAGAAGAAGGTAGTATTTTACACTAGTCTTAGAAGTCGCGCGGCCACATATTCTTTCAGCATGTCCGACAATTTGATTGCTTTCTATGGACAACTATTGTCAGTAGGGTGTATTCGAGTTGTTTCACATTAGCACACTAAAATATAGAGGGAAGCTTATTAATAATCCACTGTGTTCAAAGTTCCGATCCAGCTGTGATATTTACAAGTCCGTACAGAACGTATGAGGCCAAATAAAGTCGCGGTATACTTAAAATGTGAATAGCATAAATTCCAATATTTTTAGGTGTAATTGAATTATACGTTCTCATACCCTTACACTGAATTAAAATATAAATAAATGAATAATATTTATTTAATGAATTTGGGAGTAACATTTAATGAAATTCTAAACCCCTATTTGTTATTATTATCCAGCAGTGTAAATTAAAAACGATATATGTATAACAAATTAAATTTCATATATGTGTATTGTATAAATCCATATAACTTCATACAGAATCCAATTAAATTCGTGAAATAAACTGAAAAAAAAAACGTATTTGTGGAATGACCACTACATAGAACACGACACGATACGAACCAGTAGTATGTGGTGTGATACATTTAGTCATTATTTTAGTAAATTCAAAAACAGCGGGCGCCAGAATACCGTATTTCATATGGAACTCCCACACCAAAGTACAAAACCATCGTGTGCTCAATTAAAAAATTATTATTTCGCCGTCATTTCTGCATTTTTTATATAATTCTACCAATTACATCAATTCCGGGATATCACTGGACCAATTTATCATCCGCACGATACGGGACGCGACTGGAATATTTTACAAATTACATTTAAATTGTGGATTATGTAGAAAATTTCTAATTATGATGTACAATGACCTCACTAGATTTGTATTTTTTAATCAGATGCTAGGAATATAGATGGTTAGAATAAGGAGTAGGCGTTGAGTCAACGGAAGGCAGCGAAGGAGGATGAAGACACCGAAGGAAGAGGAAATTAGGGAAGAAAGACAATGAATGTTAAGCCCGACTTACGTTTTCTTTTACAGCTTTGAGAGGTATATTTAAAATAAGTACATCCAAATTTACCGAAAATAACATAAAATTTATTCCAAAGATCATTTTGTACTTCTCACGTAGGAATAGTCTTGCAATGCTTCAAGCTAATTAAGTGTTACAGTGGGTAACAATTTTTACCTGGGTATTTCTTATTTAGGAAAAGATCCCAGGTTGCCTTCGCTTGGACCTAAGTCCTTTTCTTCATGAAGCGATTTAAATATTGTTCTCTTTTTGTTCGTTATTCTTCTGCGCGTAATATTTTGCCATTTGCAATAGTAGGGATGAATATAGCGATATGTAAATTAAACAAAGAACAAATTTGTGAATATATTTATATAAAGTAAAGTAATGAGAATTATATATACAATTTTTGATCTTACGAATACCAATAACGTTGAAATTGAGTTGGTACTTGAAGTTGACGTCAGGCCGTTGGGGCATTGTGGGGAACGGTGGAGGGAAGGGAACGGGGGTGGGTGGGTGTGTTGTGTGGTATAAAATTCTCCTACCCTAAATATTTAACATTTAAATTACTGAAATCTGAAGTTTTGCGGTTTGCAGGTGGGGCCTTGGGTATTCACTGGTCACATTAGTCATTTATTCTAGCAATTTGTACTTCATTAACATTCTAATTAAATTTCGTATTAAATGTTATAATTTACTTTACTTTATTTTCTGTTCATTTGTTAACAATAATAGGAGTATATTTAGTGAAAATAAGCGAAGCTGATCTACTGGAAAAACAATAAATAGAATAGACCAAGTATAATAAAGAACTAATTAACTAATACACTTATTAGTTAATTAGTTAAAACAAAGAAATATTATAAAAAGATTTAGGCCTTTAAAATAGTATCTTGCTCAGTTGACAGGGTGCTGGCAACGTTTAAAATAATACCGTAGGTCATTTTCTGCAAGCTTGTTGAGGATCGCTAGTGTTTCTTACGTTCATAATTTTTTTAAAAAGAAAATGTGTTTTTTTCTTAATCAATTCGATTTTGGGTAGAGAGAGAAATCGCCAAAATAGCGTGGTCCTGGGCAAAATCCGTAATTCTACTTTTTATGTACCATCATTTTTTATGTCTATGTATAAAACAAAGCCAAAAACTACTCTACAAATAGTAAAAAATAATATACTATAATAAATATTTGATTTCGCATTGAACATTAATTGAAACACATACTACAGAAAAACATATGATGACGTCATAATCGTACTTTGTGAGTATCAACATCCAGCATTGTGATTTTATTCCACACATTAAAGAATAACATGATTGCGAACAAATATTTGATGTCCATTACAGAGAACATGACTCGCTTTTTTTTAATGCAGATATTTTAGTTTTTTATTCATTTTTTAACTGATACATTTTTGTGGTTTAGTTTTTAATAAAGGAAATACATACTAACGCGTTATATCATGTATCGTTTGTATAGATTTGATTATTCAGTGCTTTTTAAAAGTACGTTAAAACTACATAGCAGTAGCTATACGATATTTCAGGAAAGTATTTCATTTTGTTAAAAAAAGAAGATATTAATAAATACCTGAAAATAATTTAACTCATGTTTCGTTTGAGATATTTTTATAATTAAATCTTCTGTGGAAACAACAAATAAATTTACATAGCAACGGAAATATTATCCAAAAGGTATTGGCAGTGCCGCACGATGACTATATTTAGGGAGGGGCTGCTTATACATGTTTACACATTTACGTACGTGCAAAGATATTTAACATAAAAATATTACCTTTTTGCGTAAATATATATTTTCTAAATTATAATTTTATTTAAGGTGAAATGATACTTGGCCATTTTTGATTCATGGTTAAATATTATCAAAAAAGAAACATGTTTTTTTATGTTTAAATCGTTTTATGTAAGTAACTATAAACGCGAATCAAAATCTAAAGCTGCAACTAGATGAATAACGTATCTACATTTTAAGCTTTCTTCCACTGACTTTTAATGAGTTGGAACCGCGAAAATAAGTTTTGAAAATGAATATTGCTATATTTTCTAGTTAAATATCAATTTTTATATGACGTTATTCATCTAACTAATTGCAGCTTTAGATTTTGATTCGCGTTTATAGTTACTCACATAAAATGATTTAAACATAAAAAAAACATGTTTTTTTTTGATAATATTTAATCTGCTGTATAGTATCGCCATCTATATTTCGCGAATCAAAAATGACCAAGTTTCAAATTAACTAAAAAGCGAGTTGTCAAGGACAAAAAGGTCGCGAAGATTATATAAATTTGAAATGGAAAGAATGAGGTTTATCAGAAATAATCGGTGACGCTTTCTATTCATAAGTTGATCATTTTTTAAAATCTATATAGCACAAAAATAACTATCAAACTAAAAGCTAAAAAAGAAATATAAGATAAGATCTAAATTTTTGAAAAAGAAACACATTGACTAAGAAATAGTTCTTGATGTCAGATTTAAACCTAATACAATTTTAATTTTTTACTTACTATGCCATATTCGCCGCCTTATATGTACTATTATATAATATAAATATTGATTAAATCTAATTTATTAGTCTATATTTGTTTCAAACGTATACATACACATACATATAAATTATAGTGTCAGACCAATAATATGCATAAATACCTACCGACCGGCTTTAGGTTGTAATGTTGATCTAATAAGTCGATAATTATAGAGTAATCCTAAATAATTAAACTATACAGTGAATAGCCGTCTAATGATATGTAAACAAGTTATACGTCATAATACTTAAAACATTTACAAATACACACATTATACTACAGGGTGTCCCTGAAAGAAACTCACTCATCTTTAACATGTCTCTGCTACAATTTTCACTCGGAAATTTGTCAAAAGAGTGTCGCGACAGTAGAAATTAATATATATATGACATGATTTTTTTTAAAATATTTCCAATAGGCTGTATTTTTGTAATCAATATAGGTTTTCTTATTAGACGTCTTCTTTGTTTTGTTTTCATAACGTTCTGAAAAATATACAATCTTTTCGGACACCCTGTAAAATGTATAGTGTATTATATATGCACAGTATATTATATGCTATTACTAACAAAGAACCATGTATGTATGGTATATATGTACACGAATGAAAAAACTTTGTAAAGACTATACATAATTAATAAGTGATGTACATCAATTTTCCATAATTTCTTTGTTTTAGATAACTAGGGCACTGAATTTAATAAATATATATTGAAAAATTGTAGCATGGGTATTAAGATATACACGGGTGTTTTAATGAGGCAATACTTCAGTATTCTTGCGCTTCTTTTATTCTATAAGATTCAGAAAATTCAGATTACTTGTTTTTAAAAATAAAATTACAAGAATATATTTATGTACTGATATTGTAAAAGTAATACCTCGACAAATAATAATGTGTAACTGTACAAGCGTTTGGAACACAAATGAATGAAGACACAATACACCAGATTAATAAAAACTACAAAATATATAGAATAGATAAAATATAGATAGAATAGAATATCGTAAAAATTAAATTTAGAAAAAATGTGTAATATGTTTTGGAACAAATTGAATAAATAAAATATTTTCTAAACTTAATACAAACATATAAAACTGTCTGAGTGAATACGAAGTACCGACAAAGCATACTGATATGTGTTGTACAACACCTTCTGATAGATATTGGATGTCGCACTGATGTGGATGATGCATTAAGGTGTATAAAAAATAGTACATTAAATATTTTAAACTTATGATGATATTCATGTTTTGTACTTAGTGAGCAAAAGACATTGTAACTTTTACTTTAGAATGTACAAAATTCTAAAATTTAAGCAAGTAATCAAAAATGTTCCTTCTGGAAACAAGTATGTCACAAATTCGTTTATCAAAGTTTTATGTATTTTAGTATATTGTTAAATTTTAACATTTTCCTTAGAAAATAAAAAAGCTCTACAAAAGCCCTGTTTATGACCCAATATAAATTTTTAGTGATTTATTAAACACATATATGGGTCCTTTATTAGCGCAATACACGACGACGGTGGTAGAAAGGGACGGAGTAGGAGAAAGGGTGGTAAAACCACCAACGCTGCAAAGAACTGTGAATGCCAAATTAATTTCTTTTTTATTTCCTTTTATTATGATTTATCTTAGAAGAAACTTGATGTATGAGAATTTGAGATAGCAGTTATTTCTTACAACATATAATGTCTTTTATTACTTTATTTGTAGAACTTCTCAGGCATTCAGGGGTCTTCATTAAATTAAAATGTAATAAATGGGTATTTCGTGCTCCTTGTTGTTCTATGTCTTGATTCTTGCATTTGACTTTGAAGATGTAAGTATATGTATTAAAATTGGCACATGTTTCACATTCAATATGAATACTACGTTATTATTATTAAGTGGATCCTTCAAGGATATGGCTGGGGAGTTTCCATGGCTCCGATCTTTGTATATTAGCGTTTTTGTTTTCTTTCACAAAAGTAATTGAAAGCAATTGTGTCTTATGTGGGCCCTAAAGTAAATTGAATATGATTCCACATCTTATAATCAAATATTACATCATAGGTATACCAACAAAGCAAGTGCCATTGATGTATGTATCTCACGTACCATTCTAAAGGCAAGCGTCAACTTGTCAGCATGAAAAGCAGTCAAAGCTTTGGATTTATTGAATGAAACATGGGAAGGAAAGCGCATGAGCTGTATCTTGTATAAATGTATTACAGATGACATCATCGGATTTAAACAGGAGTTGCTTTTACAGCAACTCTCACTGAAGCGCATTAATATGAGTAAGGCCCACCGCACGTTAGTGAGAGAACGAACGTGTATCGCCCTAACCTGTGGCGGTCCTGTTTCAATTTAATCACGTATTTATTTATTCTATTTCGTGTTTTCTATTAATATGATGAATGTTTTTGTAAATAAAAACTCATTTTAAAAACTTGATGACTTGCAATCCCATTGAGTGTTAAAAACCGTGTTATTTTTGTTTGTAAAGATCATTTTTTACCATTTTTTCACCATTATGAAAACCTTTAGGTATTTATGTAAATAATTAAACATGATTTATTATGTAATATATATTATTTTTATTACATAATTATTTTAATCAACAAAAAACACTGCGAAAACGTGAATTGTTGGCACGATTATATTTCTCTCTACTGAAATGTAATATTTTGCTAAGTTATGTGACTAAAAGTCAGGGCCGGTTGTCTGAAATGTTAAGTAGATCAATATACATATACATATACATGTAGATGAATTCTACTACTTACTTTTATTATGACAGACTTACTTCAAACTATAAGCTCTCTATTATATTACATTTTCCGTAATTTTTAATTGTGCAATACCAGAACGCAGAAGGGAGTATTATTATTTCCAGATGGTATCTCCATAGACAATTTTAAGCTGCTTATTATTATTCCTAACTTATTTTGTAAGCTATTTACTCAATGTATACATAACCCTTGCAATGCTCAATATGTATTGTAGTACACCAATGACATAAATATATAATTATGCTGTAGCTGTAGCTGAACTACGCGTGGTAATAATATGTACATACAAGTAATGTACACATGCATGTTTAACTATTGTTTCACACCCCGATCATATCTGATCATTATTAATTTAACTGCTAACATGTATGCACATAATTACTGCTAAAATCCCTGATAACAAAATATAATTAACTGATTATAATTTAAATAATTTCTATTATAAGGGTTCAAAAATGACGTCATATTATATATTTGTATTATGGGGGTTTCGAATTATAAGTGTAGGGTATTTCACAATATATTACAACGGTGGCTTTACTTAAATATATATACTCACACATAGATATATTTCAGGTCTGGTGAACCTTTTTCAACTTTGGTTTTAATTAAAGTAATATACAGAATTATGAAATCTGAGATATCTGCTTATAAACTTTCTCAAGAAGAATTTTCTCAACCTCAGTTTTTAATTTAGCCCACAGTGAACGGGTTACACACCCCTGAAGTATATTGGTATGTGTGATATAGCTGATGTATATAAAGTTTTGCATACATTGCAATTTTCGTAGTGCCGGGTCTGATGGGGTAATAATGTTCACGAAACAATAAAATGTTTTAAATTTGAACGACCTAATTTGGTATAAAAAGTTTATTAGGGATGGAAAATGTGAAACTAGAATTGCCCTGGTAAAGTTGAAGTGGGTTGTAAACACTTGAACAGAGCTTGAAAATGTTCGATATTTAAAAAAATATTGAATATTGAGTTTTCAATAAGCATGACATAAATGAACCTGTAATACATATGCATCTGCATCTGCCACTGGAAATATTTGTATTCCTAGCTAAATACCGAAGAATTTATTTGTCATTCACTACATATGTTTATAATTCTCATATCCAAATCAACTTTTCTATTATTGTGTTGTTTATTATTGTATTCATTATTCTTAAGGCTTAATTACTACAAATGAAAGTTATCGTTTTGTTTTTGTATTCAATTCAAGCAGCTGTGCTCTTTCTAATTAAGAACACTCGTTTATATACATAGATAAATCTTTTTTTCTTAACCAATACTGTTTTTGTCTCTACCCCTTTTTAATCATCACAATCTAGTCACCGTCTAGTTAACAACAATTCTTAAGCCAAACAGGTAATAAGTTACAATTTGAACTTGCCTAGAACGTCATTGAAACTTCGTAAAGTGCACCGCTCAATTATTCATACAATCACGTGTTTAAGTTCTGAATTAAAAGCTATAAAGACGCATCAGATTATCAATTCAAACATATAGTTTTATAAATATGAGAACTAAAGGTAAAATGTATTGGATTTTTAAAATTGATAAATTTTATGTAACTGTTTTGTTTCTGCAATAAGCAATTCAATTAGTTATTTCATATTATATAGCTTATCCAATTAAAAATGGTATAATAATATAAACAACAATGATATGTAGCCGTTAGTTATATAAATTAATTTATTTCATACCAATTGTAATTATATTATTAATTAATGATAATAATTATATATATATATATATATATATATATATATATATATATATAAATTCATAATAATATGAATTATCTTAATATACAATAATTACCAATTTAATTAATACTAATTAATAATATCCTACATCTGTTTGTTAATAATAATTTAGTTCTGTAGCACTCTATTTTCTATTAGTTAATTCTAAACCTAACCATAATTTTTATTACATTTGTAAATAATTTCAACATACATATTAACAAATCATAAATTCATTTCTCGGCATTAAATTGTGGTGTTTAGCCATATTTTGGTGTCATATTTCATTTGGGGTTTCACAGTGCAATATTCAAATAATTTAATAATAGCATATTTCAATATTATTTATTAAATATTTATATTGATAATAGTACAGAGGCAGA
Source organism: Panorpa germanica (assembly GCA_963678705.1). Classification (NCBI taxonomy): domain Eukaryota; kingdom Metazoa; phylum Arthropoda; class Insecta; order Mecoptera; family Panorpidae; genus Panorpa; species Panorpa germanica. Next base: position 27,878,928 of record OY783205.1, on the reverse strand, counting down.
TTGTTTTTGGATACAAAATATTAGATTGTTTAATAAATAAAAGTACTATCTATATAAGTTTATAAGATGAGATATAAATGGTGCCACTATTGACAAATTCATATGACTTTTCAAAATTTCATAGCATTTCAGTTTTTAGTTTACGTGTTACAGCGGTTTTAGTGACGCTACTTTTGTAATTTTCAAAAACAATGGAAAAATCTTAATTTCATTTGTAAATAAAGCAACATTGATTCTTTAAAGAAAAGAAAAACGATCCGCTACTGCAATAGCATCAAACGTATTACAGATATGCAAATATTGTTCTTTCTGGTAACTATATGTAGTTGCTAGTAGCAATGACTTTTGTACAACTACTAATACTACATATTATACATGCTATGGTGTAATGTAATAGGTCAGGAATATGTAACGTCTAATGACTCAGAGAAATGAAATTAATGGTATAACTACTCTAAATTACCAGTGTATTTAAAATAATGACCTACAAAAATAGTACAGAAATATTCCGACGTTTCCTTGACCTCACCGATACCAATTTCCATTGGGTTTTGATTATATGATATGAAATTCACCCCACAGATACTTGAAATGATGTTTTTATAAATATTTGATTTAAGGGAACACACCACCCTTCAAGATTATAAATTTATTTTAATTGTGTAAGATAGAAGTCTTTATAGGGTAAGGGTATAAGAAGAATTAAGAAATAACCCTTTTTTTATAATGTGGGGTTGGTGTAGTCCCTTAAAAAACCTTGGGTACTACGTCAAGTAACTTAATAATAGAAAATTCTTAGAAATCATTGCTTGAAAACTTGTTAGTGCGTATATCGCCTTTATTTTAGGGTGTATAGAGGGTCAGAAAGTCAGGGCAATAGCCATTATCGTTGTGATGATAAAGTTACCCTTACTACGCGTTTTGACTACAAGATTTGGGGGTTTATTACACAACCCCATACCCATGCAAACGATAACATCCTCAAATCAAAAAAGGATGCGTAAATATAATATAATGGACTCTATGATGTTGTATTTTGAAAACGCCGGATAGAAACACTAACCTCTGGACAATAGAAACTTTTTTTAAGTTCTAAAGTAGGTTTCTTTTTTCTTCTCATCGACATCTTTAGATCTTTATTCTCTTTCTTTACTAAATAAATGCGCAAAACTTTTAACCATTTAGTTGCTAAAACTGACCTTTTATTTGCTTTAAGTTGTCTAAAAAAGAAAATTACTTTTTTTACGAAAAGCTCAAAATGTGAGTGTATTTTTAGAAGAGAGCATATATATTTACATATCTTTCACCACAAAACGTGAAACGAGAAAACATAACTTCATTATTTGTGAACTGATTTTCATAAATTTTCGATTGAACTATATAACTTTTTTATATTAAATAAACCTCAAATAAACGTAACTGTATTTAACGGGGTATATCCAAGAAAAGAGAAGCGAATAAAGTAATTATTTGAAAGTAATTTACATTTTCATTTTAATAAATATCGTTGGATCAATGGACAATTTCATCAAAATGTCTCTCCATGAATGATTTCCCCCTCTTTCTTTCTCCTTTTCCATCAATTTCCATTCGTTATTCACTCACTACTCGCTATTATAAAATAATTTTTGTTCCATTTATTATTCCTCTGCTACGGTAACATAATTGCTTACACATTTTACTGAATCAATCTGGCAACACTTTCATCAGATCTTTATCATCCTATTGTATACATAGAGTATGTTTATATATACTAACACACTTGTATTATCAAATTCAAAAGGTAATATGTATGTATTTTACAATTTGAGAATCACTTATGGAAATTTTAAGGGCCTAAGCCATAAATAAATTAAATATCAAAGCAATAATAATTTATGGCATAAATTTAAATAATGTAAAACAGAGTACTGAAACATACTAACTGATGTTGGAAGGAATATGTTAATTTGCGACAGGTGTTGCCAACATATTTACCTTTAGGGTTTTGTACATGATTTATGAGAAATATTATATTGTAAAAATGTTGACAACAACTGATTTTTGTTGTGTGGTCGATATTTATCTGTACATCCAGAAAATTACTGCCTTGTTTTTTGCATGTTGTTAAAGATTCAAATGTGTTACTTTCAGTAAGTGGATTTATGGCTTTTGTAAATTTCTGGGTTACACAGTAGCAAGTCAAAAGCGGGTACAACCCAGTGTGAGTGTACCCGCTAAACACAAACTTTACATTGGTGTAATATTTTACTTAAACAAAATGTAATAATATTTCATCTTTGAGAGGTTGTTCTCAGATTTTATAATCCTTAAAAGTGATTATAAGATGATTTTATTAATGAAAATCTGAGAGACCTAAACCTTGTATATTAGGCTATGTTGTATACGTAGTAGGTTACTTTTGTTATGTTCAATAAACCTTAAATTAAACATATTTGTTTTTAGAGGGTATAAACAAACGAACAACAATTATATCACACATGGAGTAAAACCTCTTTTCTACAACATTTAGTAAATTAAAAATAACAATTATTTAAAAATTTCAACTTACATTTGTAAATACTTTTTTATCAATATCCCATTAAACAAATTCTTTATCAAACAGAATATTTCCTTTAATATTTTATTGACGATCCTTTTGTATTTTTCCTTTTTATACCTTTCACCTTTATTTCCAGTAATTTAAAAAAAAAGCTGCTAAAATACTTCATTATGTTTTTAAAAATAAAAAAAAATTAATTAGTTTTTAATGACTTGTACAATTTAATGAATCTAAATATTTTTAATGGAGGAAATTAATTAATTAAATTTAATTTCACGTGTTTTCAATTTAGGGAAAATATTATTTACCTTTGATATTTCCTAATGTGAGTATTTGACTCCAAAAAGTTACAAACCAATATTTATTTTAAGTACACTAATTGCAAAATATGAATATTTTATCTCTAATGTTTTTTCAGATACGTATTATTGGTGTGTTCTTTTTTTTTATTTATGTAAAATTTATTGTCGGCCTATTTGTGATGGTGTCGTGAACTCGTATATGTATACTACACTACTGCCTAATAACTGCCACTATGTCCTTTATGTTGTATTACCTATTTAATTTTATTAGACATTTTAAACGTCGGAGTGTACCTAAATATTAATATTCTAAAGATGGGGACAATTTATTATTACATTCGATGGCAACACTGCTTCTAGCATCTAGATTGAACACTCTAGGCGCTTTGTTGTTATCTTTTACAGTGCTTTGATTATTTAAAATTACTTATAATTAAAAATTCTTACTTAATTAAGTTTCACAAAGGATATTTTTTTAATAAATACTAATCATTAATGGAAAATCATTTCATGGAAGTATTTCATTTGTTTTAATTATAATTAGAGATCAAAACGTATTTAAGTTTATGATATAATATTTGTTTATTATTTTGTTCAACGTTCTAACGCTCGAAGCATCAATGCCTCAACGTCCTCGGTTACTGTGTCATGAAAATACTAGCTAAATTTAAATGACGTATATTTTTACATTTTTAAAAATATTTTTTTAAGTGTGTCCCATTTAATTTCGAATTGTACATCATTTAAAAAATAAATCATTACAAAAGGTTATAAATAGTAACTGTACGATGTATTTTTTGAATATCTGTGTGAATACATCCATACATACTTTGCATATATTGAAGAACACAGGGTGTTTATGAATAGTTAGTTATTATTTATCATTTATGATAAATACCCTATTAAAATTTAGTATTTTTCATTATATATTTGTATTTTAAAAGGAGTGCCAGAATATTTAGTTAAAAGACCAATATCAAAAATTAAACATATTATATATTGCATTGAAAGTTTTTATCAAAAATTATTTTAATTCTGATTGACATAAAGTAGAATGTATGTTTCAACTTTAGCCAAAATATAAATACGTTTGCATAAAATCTGATTATGTATTTCATGCTTTGTATTTGTAAAAAATGTATTGCCCTTTTTTACTGTTTTAGCAAATTTTAATTAGAGCATAAAGAGCATCATCATTTTCTAAATATCCTGCAGTTTATAAAGCATCTCGTCATTATTTACATTTATCTGACGCGTGATAAATCAGCGTACTTAAAATAACTGCTACTGATTATTTCAAATAATAACATAAATATCTAAAAGCATAGATATGAAATTTATACACGTAATCATTGAACGGTTGCGTATACAGAATACAGGTGCAAATAAATATGCATAGGTTGCTTTATGGACAGTCATAAATGGAAAGTTTATTGTGAAAGTGGAGTAAGTCCATTTATAATACATGAATTTTTTTTATTTGGGTATTAGTCTGGTATATTACAAACTTAATGGGAAAATTGGCTGTTAAATAATTTTTTCAGACTAATTTCAGTGTGCTAATGCCAAATATTTCGTTTAAAAGCCTCTATTTTGTTAATTCAGGATTCTATCTTAAAGAAATCTGCTACAAACGTTTTTTTTTTTGCGATATCCACTTACCAGTACACCCTAACATCAAAATATTTATATTATAATATTTATTCTTTCTTTTTGTATAACTGATAGCAATTGATCTGCACCACTGTAAAACAGAGCATTTCTCTGAAAATTAGTAATGATTCAAGTAGCGGATGATTTTCAAGACCGAGTGCATGCGCATTTTCATTATATATATCTTAAGCTTTCATTTTACCAAAAAAATATTTAAACAAAAGTTTATAGAACGTTAAAAATCTTTTCAAATGATGTATGATAGGTTTTGACTTACCCTCGTTTGAAAATAAATATTCCAGCTATATGTTACGATACGAATATACACCAAACGGTGTAGTCATTAATAAAATGAATAAACCTTATTTATTACAAAATAAATATTATTTTAATAGTATGAAATAACAGAACTTTTAATGAGTTTGAATAAAATTACATAAACTTGTTTGTTTTTAATGCATATTTAAACATAGTTTAATTATATTGTTTATCGATACAACAATAACAACTTACAACGTTTCCACTAGCGCAAAAGGAGCTCTAAAAATGAATGTTACTGTTACAGAAACTATCTTCTCCATCTAAAAATAGATTTGAAAATATGTTATCAAATTTATTACTTTCACTATACTCCGTATATAGATGGAACCTACATTTAGATTTCTGTTCAAGAATTATAGCATCATATAAGTGGTAGGCAAAGGGAAATGTCTCGTATAATTTATAGCACAAACATACCCTTCTAAATTTTCTCACAGCTTAAAAGTCAACAGTGAAAATGTAGAAGTAATAAGTCGATCTAATTGTACTCAAGACCGTATCATATATAAAGAAAGGTTATTTCTTGGAAAGCAGAAGAGTCAATTTAATTTGAGATAGTGTTACATTGACATAATTCACTCGGCTGCTTGTCTTAGACATACGATCTTTTTTCTTTACCGAAATGAAATTATTTCTTCTCTTTCTTAGAATTAAGTCCCAATATAATCAATTTTTTTTAATTGCCTTGATTCTGTGTTTCTTTTTATTCGCTGTGCGTCGTCTTACATTTGACCTCAGCTTTGGATTAAGGAATTACTACGCATGAGACTGCAAAAGAACTTGTGGTAGCCAGTGCCGTAGTGCACTGCACAGTTGTCTAAATATTACGATAACTTCAAATACAAGTTCTTGTCAACTTGCTATATCTTAAATCTGGTAAAAAGGTAAATCTGGTAAATTTCTTCTTTACAAGAAAACCAAAATACACACCCCGTTGGTTTACAGATGAGTATGAAGATGTTTTTGATAGAACCACATCATTATTTTTGTTTTATATATTTCCACAATATTACTCAATATGGATTTACAGAACCGAATGGTTTTTCAGCGATATAAAATTTCAATATAGTTTTCTTTTTGTTTTCCCACTTGGATATCAATTTCCTTGAAAATCACATAAACATTATATTTATGTCTGCTTAGATTTATTCTTTTGTTATATTCGTCACAGATGATTTGTCATGGCATTGTGGGTTAGAGGAGGGTGTAAACTAGGGGTGGATAACATGTACATCACTTATATTGTAGACACACATTGTGTATCAGGTATCCCATGATGCTCCCTTAATGTAATAAAAATAGAGAGTACGTAAATAACGCCAGGGGTGGTTTGAGTAGCTCAAAAATAAACGTAGGAATTTGTCACATTAGGGGTTACAACAATTATTGGCGAGATGTGGTAAACCTCATAATAAATTCGGTGAATAAAATTAGAAACACAACAATTAAGTCTCTTCTACTGATTTAGTTTTAATTTTTCTTTTTATTTGATAGCTGTAACTTATAATAGAAGATATTGTCTTGTAACTAACTTTATTCTATTTTTAAATTGAGAACCATTTTGTTTCTAAACTGAGTATCAGTTTTATTCTAAATTAAATAAAACACAAAAATAGAAGCATACCTAACTGTATTTCTAAGAAGTAGAAAGATTGAACAAGATCAATAACATTGATTTTAATGAAAAAACAAAGTGTTCATTTTGCGCTGTTTTCAAAGAGTATAAAATCTACAAAATGTAATTTATTGATATAATAAACTAATTAAAAGTAATTTACAACTAATCAAGAAACAGTGTAATTGAATTTAGTAGATATTTATTAAACTCGCGGCATTTCCAGCTGTGTCTCTCTTACAAATCTTATAATTTAGCATTCGTCTGGTTATTCAATAGACGATTCAATGATTGGACCACACACAACACTCTACAGAGTAACTCTATTTTACTCGCTTTTATTTTCACTTTTTTTTTTTTACACCATCCATAACTCTCGCCTCAAAGTAAACCCTTTCGTTGGTGGTTGGTTTTATACGGTATCAGCGATTGTTGGCTTTTACACTAAGATTTATTATTCAAACGATAAAACAATCGTCTACGACGTCAAATAAAAACGTTCTCTGAGACCATAACTATCCGTTTTACTCTTTCCTAAACCATCATTATCATATTTTAACCATACGTTAGACTTATCCTATTTTTTGTTGTATCTATTAATTTTTTTTTTTTTTTTTTTGCACATGTTTTGTTGTTATTTTTTGCGTTGATATTTAATACGTCTATGAATAGAAATGCACCTGGTTCTAAATGGACATAGTAGACTGAGTCATTGGTGTATCTATCTGTTTACCATCTGGTCATTCCGAATGCGGATACGGTAGCTCGTGCCACCGTATGGAGAACGAGCGATTTAAATCTTTCGAGTAGGTAAAAAAAATAAAATTTACGAGACATTGTTGTGAGCTAAAAGCGAAAAATAAACCAGTGGCTAGAAACCTTTGCAAAATACTATACCGTTTTGTTCTTTAATCAATTAATTAAATTTATACAGAGCGCTTAGCATTTCAAGAATAATTTCCCATGTCTGTAGACTCGAGACTGCATATGTCAAAGTGACACTTCTACAAATTAGCGGCAAATTTAAAACAATCAGCGCCTGCAGACACACCCGTTGCAGCACTATTTTAATTAAGCCGCCTAGTTAATTAGAATTTATTTACTCCACAAAATATTAAATGACATTCTCGGAAATCTACATAAGACTCAAAACATATGCAAAAATATCAAAGAAATTAATCACAGGCGCATCCGTCGGTCGTTCGTCCTTTATGCTGTTATCCTTATAAACCATAGCGAGGACGAACCTCCTTGTCTGCTAGTGCTAGTCAAGTAGTCCTCTATCAAATGACCTTGGGGCCTGCGAGACCAAACCAATTAAAATAAAGAGTTCTAGAAACCGCTTTAGAACAACATGGAGCCGTACAATCACATACGAATATCACCATCCCTCTCACACTATCTCTATCTCTGTCGTTTGTCACACTTTATCAGTCACACAAAGTTACATTTAGATTTTAGGGTTTAACTGCTAATATTAATGGTCACATGTTTAACGTGGTGAAGTCGTCAACAGGGTGAAGTGTTACGGGGGGCACAGAACGGGGTCAAGGGGTTAGAATCCCAACAAGTCAAGATTAGATTGTTGGTCATTTATATTTATTAATTTAAAAATGTTTTTAGTTTAAGTTTGTAACTAGAGGGTACTTTGTGTTAACCGTTCTCGTAATAAACGGACAAATTTAGTTAGGAGAAAATGGCGTGGCGGTATGGAGCTTCTATAAATTATGATGATTGAAGAAGGTTGAATGGAACAAGTTTAAACGCTTTAATACAGTGATTAACAATATTTTATCAGAGAGGGGCCATATATTGATTAGATACAATACTTTATCTCTAAAAACAGTTCACGGTACAAGCAATTCACGACGAAGGAGTTCATTAACCTATCGCAACCCTTAATTTGAGGAACCACCCACGTATAAAACATCTCCATAGAAAAGAGTTAATTATTTTATAATTAAAGCTAAAAATAAACTACTAATTTATTTGTTTATGACTTTGTATATCATATTATTGTACTTATTCCTGGAAACTAAAAATGAAGGAATATAGAATTCTTGAGCATCGCTAATGATGGATATATTTATAAAAGACATTTTTCTTCCTTTAGAAAAACCAGAAAATAATTGGTACGTAGGAGTAGAAGATTTATTTTACCATCTTTTTCAATAGAAAATATTGAATATTGTACTTTTTATGTTATTTAGTTTTATATACTTTCAGTGGGTTGTATATAGAATATTCTTTCAAGTAAGAAACTGCATAGCAGCCGACCGTGTTGAGGCGTTGATTTCGATTCCGAGATTAAAACTTAAGATCCAACGTGTAATATATTTTATGTTTCACTCGCACTCGTTTTATTTCTGTAAGTGTGAGTGAAATATAAAATATGTTGCATATTGATGTTGCTGGACGAACCATTACATGTATACCCATAAGCCTAATTCCCATAGGATCTTGTTATTCTATTACTTCAAAGGTAAATAGACAAAATAATCCATAACTTATTTATTTATGTTTAACATTATCCAGAAAATCCCTTATTACGGTCTTTTATCCGGGATAATCGACGGATGACCGTACACAGCCTCGGTTTATATCCTCATAAAATACATCAAACAGTTTATTCCTTTTTATTTTATGGGAATAAAACAAACTCACAATGCGTCGGTTTTCATAACTAAAAAAATAAAAAGTGGAATTCAAATTTAAAAGAAATATTTAATTTTACGGGCACGCATCAACATTCTGTTTTTTATAAGAAATTTTGGTTACTGCCGATTACGATTAAGCGATTATACCCACAGGCCTCCAAAATCTGTGTTAAAATACGGCCCCTAGCTGTTCAATATTTTACGTAACCTACTCCTAATTAAATATTTATAATTAATTATACTTTTACCATCGAAGCTCTAGAAGAAGTCAAAGAAATAGATGAGAGAAAAAAAAATAATAGCCGAATTTTGTCGTGACGTAAAAGCTACCTTTGTTCCATCGAATAAAAGCCAACCTCAACAAAATCTAATTTAATTAGAGAGACTTGAATAACATCAACAATTGTTGCCATCTAAGAGAAACGAAAAGGAATATAAAAATATCTTACATTCATTAAATAAAATGAGAGAGCTAAGGAAAGAAGACTTATATAAATTGTATTTAAATACGAATCATTTTTTTTTAATTGAAAATAAAATTATATGAATAATTTGAATAAAAGTGAGTTATTTTTGTAGTAGTAATTCTTTATAATTATTTCAATCGAATGTTATGTTCTGTTTTTCAACTTTTCTGAGAAAAGTTTATCTTTTTTTTACGTATTTTTCATTTAAAGGGATCGGATATTATTATGAATGATTTATTTCAGTTGTAACCCTTTCTTAAAGAGTTATTACGCACGATTAAGTCTATTGCAGCTATCGAAGAAGAAAAAAGAGTTTTCTTGTACTTTTTCTTCATTAAAAATAAAGAGTTGTTTTTAGATTGTGTCCTTTTTAATTATAAATTCGTTAGTTATACAGGCTGTTTAATTAATTAGTAGCCATCTTATATTCAGGGTCGTCTGTATTTACAAAAGGTTAAAAAAAAAAGATAAATTAAAAAACGTCTGTTAATAATGTTACAATTAAAACGAATATTTTATATTTAATAAGTAAAAAAAGCAACTACAATACAATATATAAAAGGTTATGGGAAAATAATGTGCCTCAGTACCTTATAGAAAAAGACATAAAACACATAAGAAGAACAGCAAGGTTTAGATTGGGAAATGAGGAAAAAGGAAACAGATACTGGGAAAGTAGTGAGGAAAGAAAGTGTAGAGTGTGCGGAGCGGAGGACGAAACACTGGAGCACATTAAGTTTGAGTGTAAGGAAAAAGTAGCGAGCGAAAGGAATATTGGCCAGCTATTAAAGGGAGGCAGTGAAGGAAAGAGGTGGATGGCGGAAATAGTAAGAAGGAAAGAAAAAACAGGAGAATAAATAAGCTGGTGGCTGGGTTGCACAAGGAACAGGAAGAGAGAAGAAGTACTAAAAGAGGCAGTGAAGGGAAGCAGGAGAAAGAAAGAAGTAGCGAGGAAACAGTTAAACGTCAGCCCAGAAAAATAGACTAGGGAATAGACCAGTACAGAAGGAAGACTAGGGAAAATGAAGGAAGAGGGTCAAGAGAAGAAGAAGCAGAAAGTACTTTTGGAAATAAAAAGGTCTAGAATAATGTAAATTTAATTGTAAGTTGAAGTAAATGAAATGTATTAAGAATGTAGATTGTAAAGCCGAAAGGCGAACAATAAACAATTAATAATAATAATAATAAGTACAAAAAGCTACGTTAGAAAACATATATCATATGTATTATAATTTTAGATTTCTAAGGTAATTTTGTAAAGTGTTTAGCAAACGTTTCACACTGCATTAAATAAACAATGTCTTAAACAAACTCCACGTTCTTCACTGATAACATTTGACTTAGTTTCTTCCAGCTAGATGTGAAAAATATTTATCTCTTAATGTTTCACCATGAAATTGACTTCATACGTTTCGTTTTCAAGTTTTCTAGAGAAGAGCGCATTCACATTATATTAAAGTTAAGTAAATTTATTTCGAACTTTATGAAGTGGAAATGAAACGGTTATATATTTTTTATGAGAGCTATTACATTGTTCTTCTACTGTAGCAAAACAGACTTACACTTAATTGTTTCAATTAGTGTATTTTTAATTAACTAATGATATTTTATATCTACAGGGCATTTCAGTTATTTGTATAACAGTTAATAAGTAGAAATTCTTAAGTTAAAACAAATATAGAATACAGATATAACGCAGAAAGACTCTAGACTGTAAAGGGTTATTTTCACTTACTAATTTTATGTTTTAACCTTAAGGTGAAACGATACTTGGTCACTTTTTCTAGCGAAATATTTTCAAAAAAACCATGTTTTTTTATGTTTAAATCGTTTTATGTAAGTAACTATAAACGCGAATAAAAATCTACAGCTGCAATTAGTTAGATGAATAAGAGTATCTACATTTTAAGCTTTATTCCACTGACTTTTAATGAGTTGGAACCGCAAAAATAAGTTTTGACAACGAATATTGCTATATTTTCTAGTTAAATTCCATATATAATATATAAATAAAACCAAAACTAAAACATACATATTTTACATTCTCTTAATTTTCCAACAAATATTGATACATCACTAAAAAAAATAAAAACCAATTTTATAATTGAGTGTCTTAGAATTTATTAACAGAAAAATGGAAAGATTTCTTACAAGAACATAAATACGATGAAGAACTTCATAAAGTCGAAACTGTACGCTCGGCTTCCACTAATTGCCGCTCTTTACCTTAAGTCCCGAGTAACGATAAGATTGAAGGAAAAACGAAACAGCTTTGATCTTTACTGGTAGTGGTAGTCATTTGTACGTATTTTATGAAATTCAATTATTTATAATGATACATAAGGATTGTTAAGAGGTGATCGAAGTTAATGGTACAGAAGCAGAGGCAATTAAATTTTACGAGACTGTGTGTATGTGTGTTTCTAATGAATAAAAGTTTTAAGAGTCTTCCAATAATTAATTATATATATATGTGTGTATGTGTATGTATAGGCGATTTCGTAACCTTCTTACTTTTAAATGTTCGATTTTAAAAGTAAATAGTATAGTATTTGACAAATTAATGAACGTTCACTTCTTTACTTTGTAGAAAACGAATTTTAACTTGGAAAAATAAATATAAAAAGACAAAGACTGTAGTTAAATGTATATTCTACTTAAAATAATATTAATTGTTGTGCCATAAGTCTTATCAGTAGAATGTTATAAATAAAGAATACCATTATCTAATTATCCTGAAAATATAAAGTCGATCAACGGTTTGGGATTTAAGATAAATATAATCATAGCTCAAATCATTTGCAATGAGAGTAAATGAGAGGCAAATATATTTGACGTGTAGTTACACCAGCTTTTATTTTCATTCCAAAAATAAATGTGTATATATTTTCTAATAAAATTACCTTGCTAAAGACCGTTTCGTTATCACAAATTCAAATATTTTACTAAATGTGTGGGTTAACTAATAGTATTTCTAAGTATTACGACTGTGCTGGTACAGGTATCGACAAAAGTTTTTGCTTTCTTAACTTTAAAACGTTTCATTCGCACTACGCAGAAATAACACACTTTTTGAATCTATTGTAGCACGGTTCTTAAACACTATAAAGAAACCTGTTATAAAATTTATATTCTGAGAATAAGCCTGTTCGGACGGTGTTTATACCTTGTATAAAATTTATAATAGGTTTATTTGTAAAGCGGTATAAGTTCTGCGTTTCATCTCGACATTTCCTTAATAAATTGAAAATTATTTTACTATTAAATTGAATTGAATTGATTCGAATACACAATCAAATTTATAAATTATGACGTATCTTTTATCAATACCCTACTAAATATTTACAAAAGTAAATCAGATTTTTTTACGAGTATTATTTCGTCTAAACCAGACATGAAATTTACAAATCCTACCTCTAAAGATTTACATCGAAATACTTTAGACTGTAGAGGTTTAAGGATAATCTGTCAACTTCGAATCCTGTCAAGTTACTTGGAAATGCAAATCCAATATCAAGGTCTATTCAGATCCTGTCAACGCGTACAGGAAGCTGGAATCGCGGCAAGAACGTATAGAGAGGAACAAGAGAACAAGTCTCGTAACCAGATCTCCCTCATAGGAAGAAGACTTGATAACTGGATGTATGTTTTCTGGTTACTGGTTGATGCTTGCATTTATATTCTGTGGATTTTTGTTCAATTTCAACATAATATGTGAAGGATACCTCATATGCATGCACAAGCATTCGCTTCCTTCTAAAATCTGATTACATTAGATTGATGGTTAGTATGGAAATCGACTGATAATCTCAACAATATATATATATATATATATATATATATATATATATATATATATATATATATCATGTTAAGCGAATAAGAATACTATGAATGTAGATTTTTCCATATAAATGTATGACATAAATAGGAATTCGTGCCTACGAAAGAAAGTGGATAAAAATGAACCAATATAGTTGCGAAATCTGAGATGGAATTTCTAAAATGTATCATACGAATATGTATCTATATAACAATATGATATATTATAGAGATACTGAATTATTATATACATCTTATAGGGTTTATATAAAAATAATAATTGTAGTATATATAGAATAGTTTTTTATGTAATGTATAAGAACTGTTGAACAGCGATATTCGGGTGAATCATCTCAGTAAACTCAGTTGTTTTTTGGAGCATTGTACTGCTATAATAACCTCACAAAATAGTGCCAAATGTAATGTGCGTGGTGTTATAAGATTTCTTTAAACAAACATCTGTCAGTAGCAGTCTTCCATCATGAAAGATGTGTTGCATACGATTCAAACATTGTTCGTGTAGGTGTTGTACATTAAAGATGAAAAAGGTAACGTTTATGATAAGTAGATAAGTGGTAGGCCTTCAGTAGTTAGAGCTGTAGATGGCACAAGCAATTGGGTTTATGCAGAAGTAATTTGCAAGTTCAATGAGGGCTATAACAAGACGACTATATGTAAAACTAATGGAAAAGCTCAGTTTTAATAGACACGTAATAAAATATATGTATCTATGCGAGTTTTCTACTTATAAGCAAACGGAGGTTAGTTTTATTATGACAAAAATTCACCAATATGATAAAAAACCTGTAATTTAGTACTGCATTTAGTAAAGTGTAAAGAAAAGTTAACCAAAGTTCAATCAAGCGCAGATCAACAATTGCGCTTCGATGATACAGCAATTTATAGAAGAATTTACGTTGAGTTTTATATTGTACACCGAGAATCTGTCCATCTGCTTCTTGCAATTCAAATATAGTATTGATTTATATACATATAAACCAACACAATATATAATAAATGTTAAATTCCTCATTTTGGTCCAAGACATTTGGTACAATAAACTAAACCCATGCTACTAAAATATATAATAAACTAAATCCTGCAATAAGTACGGAATAAAACAAGAACAAAGACATCTTGTGCTTTTACATCATCGCAGATTATGCACCGGATGCTGTACATATTGTTTTTATATTACATTTGCTGTGCCCGTTTATTTTTCATGTTTCATCATTATGGTATACTCGTATATTCGTTCTATTCCAAATTGTAAATGTAATATTTGAGACTGAGATCTAAATTGATGTAATTTACTTACCTTAAATAAACGCTTGGAAACTGTGCTTTACAAGAAGCGTTTGAACAAGATGAGAATATGACACGTCTGACACGAAAAATAAATGAGAAGGTAAAAGTAATATGAAGAAAGGTGTCGTCAGGTTCGATTCTTAGACGAGTGCTATTTATTCTGAGTTTGGTTGTTGTTGTTTCGGTTAATTGAACATATATCACATGTAAGAGGCTTCCACACCATATACACCACACTATATCTCAAATAGCCGATCTCTGTTCTCTCGGTAGATCTATAGCGATCATGTATATGCCTTCTCTTTTATTTCATGTTTTATACGATAAATTCAATGCGTTTTAAGTGATTGTCGTCGTTAAAATATGTAAATGGACGCACAAATGTAAGAAAATTGTTACTTGTATAAACTGAACGTTTTTTAATCACAATTTTAAATTATGTTGAAACTTTTACGTCATTAAAACATACATTTTATATAAATCATCTTCCATAATAAATATATTTATTGTATTACTTTTAATATTAAAAAAGCATGGATTCTAATTCTATTGATTTCACTCACATAAGTACCATTGATATAAAGTTTCAAAAATTACCTCAATAAAAATTTATTTAAAATAATTACAAGCCAATAAAAATAGAATATTATTTTTATAGCACTCGATATATGGTATAGTAGGTATTTTCATAATTAAAATATGTATTTGACAAAGCACAAATAATTGAAGTTTTTGATTTAATTTTGTTTTTCATTACCAACATTATTGTATTTTTAATCAATCGTAATGGATTTTTTTTTTATCAACACTTGATATACATTGAAATATTTTTGTATATACATGCGTTTAAAACATTTAATGAAAAACGTGACTAAATATTTCTATTATTATGTAGAAAATAATATTACCAATATTCTTCCTTTTGCATACGAATGGATTGTTTGATTTTATATTGATTCACAGATTGTCAAAGTTTTAAGTCTTCAATAACTTTCGAGAAATAGCTACCAATACATACTCACTAGATTTCATTAGACTCAGCTATAGAAACTTTGTATATATGTAATTAATTTTTCTGGCATTATTATTCTTTCTTCTCAGTAACTCAAATAATGAAGTTTTTCGAGATGAATACAGCCTCACTATCGCTGGGTATTGTGCATTCATATCGCAGTCGCTGAGTATCTCTTAAAAATGTCTGTAAGGAATAACAAAATAGCAGAGTCGGCAGTAGTAGAATGTACTCTACTTGTAAATTAGATTTACTTGGTATTAAAATTTCAAAATTATTTATATTCAATTTAAAACATATTTGCTCTTATACATATTGCTTATATACTTTGTTATATTTAGCATATTTTGTTTGTAATGAAACTTTTGTTTTAAAATATTAATATATCACTTGTGCCACTATTGGCGAATCCATGGAGAAAGTCTGAGATATATTAAACATAATAAAATATATATAAACTTTAAAGTTAATCTATTGTAAAATTCGTTTTTATGAGAGAATAACAAAAATTGGTATTTTTAGAAGCATAATCACAATATTTAGTTTAATAATTTCAAAAATACACTTTCGCTGCTTTCTCTTTTCTAAATTATAAGGAAATGCGGCTTTTTATAACTTTCCTCTTTAAAAATTGCTTTACAAAGACAATTACAATCTCAATTACATCTTAGAATATACAATTTTCACCAAAAAGCTTTCATTATCATTCTTTTCTGTACTTACAAAAATTCCACAGCTTTCTCATACTTTTAAAACGATGTGGACAAAGTGAGACTAATTAATTTCCCTTTTTACTCAATCGTAAAATTGTATTGTATGTGGTTGTTATTTTGATTAATATTTTATAAGTTTTAATTCTATTCAATATATAAAATAATTATAATATTAAAATTTTCTATTGTTTTGTTCCATTAAATTCTTCAAGTACTTGGAATTGTATTCTGCTACAATAGGACGATTTAATTATTGTGGATTAATAATATTGCAAACACTGGAATTCTTTTCAGAATAACCATTCTGGTCTTTTTTATTCAGAAATGAAATGTAATATACCACAATTAGGAAAAAAGCTTTTCTTTTTTCTATTTACGTTAGACTTAGTAAAACATACGAAAGCTTCAGCGTAGATTGTATGTCAGACGGAATCTTTGCTCTTAAAGTTGTTTAATATAAAGCTAGTTTAATGTAAATTATTTATTTTTCATTAACCAAAAATTGTTTTTACTTTCACAGATTGTAGAATATAAACTTGTTGAATAAGAAGAATCAAAATATGACACTTTATATTTCAAGTTTTATAAAATTTGGAGTATGCATAGGCATACGTATAAAACTAAAACATATGCTGGAAACGATTATTATATAAAATAAGAACTACAAGAATAGATGGAAATTATACTTTAGTTTAGTTAATTGATGTTTGAGTAAATAAGTAAATGCTTTTAAAGATAAAGATAATAACTTCAGTTTTTTTTAATCTGTAAAGGTACTTAATGTACCTTGGCCATAAACGCCAAACGTGTTGATATTTCATTTCGAGTTCATACATGTTATTTTGAATGCAATATATATGCGCCGCGACGCTGTGCACTTTACCCATTCTATCATTAACAGAAATTTCCATTTTTCTCATCTCTGTTAACATTGATTTCACATTTCCCTGTTTTCAATTACTTTTAATCTACAATATTAATTTAACATTTTATTGTACTTTATAGTTACACTATTATGTCAGTCTGAGCCCTAACGTCGGTCCTGGCATCACTGCTTATGATTTTCACAAGTTTCTACGGATTTTCGCGGTTTAGCACGAGTTTTCCTCTACTAATGATGCCGCGTATGCATTTTTTATTTCAAGAAATCCTTAGAAACCAAGTTATGAACTAATGAACTTTATTGTACTAAATATGAATAAACCACATAACAAATGAACTTGGTACGAACTTGATAAGTGAGATGAGCGAAGTAAGGGAAAGCGTATAATTAAATTAAGGATATCTTTAATATGTTATATACGTACAGATGTAAACAATTAGTGTAAACATAGCAGGCAGAGTGGAATACTAATTTGCTAAATACAGTATTATGGGTATTTTTCACATTTCCCATACAAAGTTAGCCCGACTAGAATCCTACAAGGTATACCCGGTAAGGCTCTATTGAGGCAGTCGCGTTACATTTCCTAGAACGACCGTATCAAGAAGTTCCTCATTAGAATCCTTGCAACATCTATGGTAACATTCTACTCGAGATTCTTTTGTTATATCTCCTGACAGTTCTCCAAATATAAACTACGTAATAATTTCAATTAAATTTAAATAAATAATCAAATAACTTCGAATGTGATCCTAGTATTTTATTATTTATGATTATAAGCCAACATTTATATTTAGTTTTTGCAAGTTTTGTATATTTTGTAATTAATTTACATTCTCATTTTCTTATTTGGTTTCTAAGAAAATGAAATTATTACAAAATATTATATACTCGCAGTCGCAATTCCACCCGTTCTCAGTCAATGGGTTATTTACTTAGGTTTCTGCAAATTGTGGTTAATGAGAACTTTGCTTTTGGTTAAAACTTAGTTTAACTTAAAAGTAATCACAACCTACAGTTATTAATTTATATAATTATAATTATTTAGTTGGAAAATTAAGAATAATTAACTGTGATATTAAGAAATGATATAAATGAAGAGATAAAGTTTAAAATAGCACGTGCGCTTTCTTCACAAATATTCACAAAATTATGTGGGTTATACTTAACAAAACTTAGGTTTTTGTTACAAAATTTACAATTAGTTGTTTTCTCCAGTTTTCATTTTAAAATATACAAAATACTCGTAAGCAAAGTTTAATATTTAATTTAAAATACTTTTTCGCGAATTATGACTTAAAGCCGTATGTTCACCAAGAAAACCTTTCTTCTAAAATAAGTCACAGTCGCTTCGTTCTCTCTTCTTCTTTCTTTCGATAAGCTCATCGAAGATTTGTCAATCGACTACTCTCCGTTGTCAACTAAAAAACGCCTCCTAAAAACCTTAATGCTTAAATTGTGCAACCAGTAAGAAATTACGAATAATCAAGGCACGACTAAATAAAGCTTTTGCTTACAAAAACTGTCAGATTATGATTTTGACTGTATGCTTTTTTGATAGATACCCGGCTTAACACAAAACCTTTTTACACTTTGTTTAATTGAAGATGAGAAAGCTCTTAAAAATATATAAACCTCCATTAAGTCTCGCAGTGTTTTAGCTTTTACATTAATATTACTTTGTTGATAACATTTCAAATCAAAAATATAAATCCAAATAACATCAACTTTTTCTTTTTGCATTTCCTTTCAAAAATGAACTAATTAGATATTGAATTGTTTTGTTTTTGTCCTTTTAGGTTATTTTTTATGTTTTAATAATAATACCTTAACATTGTATGTATGTATTTTCCTTTTATTTTCCAGAATAAAAAAAAAACTTTCATTTTCCAAGCTCTCTAGGGAATTTTCACAAAGAGTACAAAATAAAATCTTTTTTCATGAAATTTATATATACATTAACTATATAATTATGTTCATTTTTTTAGCAAATATTGTATGTTATAAAATATTCTGTATAACACAGGAAAATTACTCTACATTGTCTGAAAAATGAAGTAAAACATATTAAAATCAGATAATAAAATTACCGGTGTTTTTAAAATGTTGAAAATATCTATATGTCGAGTGCATATTTATTATTCACAGAAGTTTGAGTACTAGACAAGCAACTATTAATTTACTTCTTCTTAATTTTTATTAGGCTTTGGCTTATTCAACCTTGTTGCCATATAATATGAAATACACACATATATATATATATATATATATATATATATATATATATATATATATATATATAAACATACAAGTTCATACATTTCCCTCAAGAATATAATACTGGTCAGAGCTTTGTTTTAATAATTCATTCACTTAACATTAAGCTTTCAAGCTCTAAGGGATGACAATGGCTTATTCCATCCCCCATCTCACATTGCATAGATAATATACCAGATCACATAATTTTAACTACTACCAACATTTTCCCTATCTTAAATTCCTTGTAATAAAATCTTTGGGACTATGTATATATAAGACTTCGTGATATAAGGGTGTAATATTTTCCACCATACACTTTAATTAGGGGTCGTGAAGAATTATAATATAATCTGTAAATTTCCAGTAATAAAATATAATTTTTTTTAATTGGGTCTTTACTCTTAAAATACTTTTCTTTTCACTACCAAATTTGGTTGACCTCATTCTGTGCTTCTAGTTGAGTTAATGTTATTAAGGGTATAAAATATTTAATGGTTTTTATCCGCAAATCTTTGATGTTATAATTTGTTTCTAAAATAAATGTCAAGAGTTTTAATATATGTTTTTTGTTCTAGGTAAGTGGCTCCTCCTTTACTAGTATCTTGAACCAAACTTTGCAGACGTAAGTAGTATTTTAATGTTTCCGAATTGCGTTTTAAATCTTTGACAAATATTTTCGTTCCTTCATATGATATAATACTCATATGTTTATAAAGCAATATTAGAAATTTTATTATTCAAAACATTTCCGCTACTAGTTTATAGTTCCGGTTCCTTTAACGTCAAACCGGAAGTATTTTTCTTGTATCACTGAATTCTCACAAAACAAGTAATAGATCTAAGATTTGACATTACGCTCGAATGATTTCGAACAACGTTCATTTGAACTACGAGTAAACAGGGCAGAGCAGCAAGCAGTTGAAGCAGATTTCGTCTTTCGTCTTTCGCGAGATTAATATTGCTTTTAAAGGATTACTCCGCTGAGTTCAATCTTAGAAACCAAAATGTGGTTACAAATAGTAAGATTCAAAAGCGCTAATTAATTAAACTCTATTAATTATTTCACTTGTGCTTCGAGCTGTTTGAAGTTACGCCGGAATTTAAACATACGAACTAGAGTTTGTATTTACAACTTTAAGTTTCTCGATTTAACGAGATGAGAATGAGACAAACGACATTCATAGAGCCGGAGGCAATAAGATGAATGTATGCACGAGAACGACTGTATGAGGAATATTCTACAGTAATCTATCTAGTTAAGAACTTGTACGAAATTACAATAGCATCATTCATAAAGGTGACAATGTACCTGCAGTTATTAACTCATAATAACTATATACAGCATCTACAAAATTAATAGTTATTCCCGCTTTTTCTGTTAAGATCTTTTTAGATCAGATTCAGACTAAAGTCTAAACTAACTAAATCTTGGTCGGAGATTTCATCTGAGACCCTTTTTCTGATATTTGCTCACATTCGCTTTGTGACGTTTCTATCACTATTGCACTTCAATTATAGTTCGCATCAACTTTATCTTCATTTGTATTTCGACAGGTGGAGTAGTTTCGTTATTTGTAGCAGATAAAATAGACATTTCATATGAAGGACTGTACTCTTTCATGACAAACAAATCATACTCCTCTTGAATATGATGGCAAAGTGACTCCAAAAGTGATTACCAAAAATATAAAATCCAAACATACACCTTTCTTCATAGAGTTCTCCTTAATAGTTAATTGTACGTTATAAACATATTTTATATCTTCATCTGGTTTACGATTCATTTTACTTATGTCTTTAGTATAACGGGCACTGGCTAACGTAACTATTACAGTTTATTATGTATTGTATTCTTAAGAACTCCATCTAAATCTTTATAGCTAATAACTCTTAACGATTCTACTGTATAGATATACATAAATCTTACAATCCTGTAGAACACTGTCATTTTTTATATCATTATATATTATCTATTACTTTTTAAATAGTTAATTCTATTTGACTATTAATGTACTATACACCGGCGCAGCAGCCGCGTTACATTCCATGCCAGCGCCTTATGAAGAAGTAAGAAATGCATCACTAGGCCCTCATCAGGATCGTTCAGGGTAAAGGTATTATTCTAACTTGGAATTTTCAGCAGAAAAATTAGTGCTACTACAAAATATCCCACATGAAAATAAACTTTTTCTGCGCCCTTAATTATTTTACACTGTGTCGTTAAATCGTGTTTAAACTACCCCAAAATTAAAAGGCCAAGAAATAAATAAGATTATATTATTTATTTATTTATATATTAATTGTGTATGCCTTTCGGCTTTACAATCTACAGTATTATATTTCTAATACATTTCATTCCTATATACATTCCAAACTTAAAACTAAACTTAAAATAAACTTAAAATCTTCTCGACTTTTACTACTTCCAAAAGTGCTTTCTGCTTCTTCTTCTTTTGACCCTCTCTATTATTCTCCACCAGCTTATTTATTCTCCTGTTTTTCCTTTCCTTCTAAGGTAAAAATAAGGTTATATAAAAACTTAACTGTGAAGTAGAAAACTGAAATACTTACCTTTTTGAAAAAATATTTATTTCGCCCTAAATAAGAGTGCTGAGTTAGAAAAACTCGCTGATATGTTTTGAATAATTATTATCTACAGAAGTGGCTTTTAATATATAAAGCCTTTTATAATTTGATAAACAAATTATCTTCTCATAATATACGAGTCCATTTATTAGCTATATCCATCGATGTATATACATAGTATATATCGCAGCGATAAAACATTGTTGTGTATTATATTGCGAGGAAATACTTAATGATCATTAGATAATTAAAGTATCCGGTTCCGAGGCTCGTTAGTACATTCAATATCAAATTAATTACGAATTCACGTAACACGGAAATTTATAGAGGACTGTGTTTCATAACATGATGTATATGATTTGTTATCATAGATGTGTATATATGACTACACCTACTCTATATTTAGGTATCTATTAAATTCGTAGTTGCATCTATTTTCTAATTATACTATCAACTTGATCATGCAACTTCAATAGGTCTGCAGGGGATAATATTTGCGTAAGGAATTGCAGAAACTAAATTAATTGATAAACAAGATGGCCGCTGCATTCAACTAGATTAATTGGATTGCATTCAAAATAAACTTAAATGTATATATGCCAATTATTTGAGTAATATAATTATCTTCTAATCGCATTTAATATAGTTTTGTTTATACTTTTACGATTATATACAGTTTTAGATCTTTAATCAATAATAATACTGTTTCTAAAGAATATTAGACAATGACCTTAATTTCTTCTCGCTAAACACATTTATGTACGTGCAACATTTAGTTAAAATCATATATTTGAAAGCAGAACGTCTGAAATACTAATTTATTTCATGGAATGTATGGATTGTTTTAGAGCTAATAACTATTTACATTTAATGCACAATAAATATTAAAAAATAAATCTATCTATTTTTTTTCTTCATTTGTTTTAGGGTTGTAAACCGGCTTTACCCTACACCCAAAACTCCCCAAAATGTCAGGTTCTGTCCGAATATAATACGACTACAGACTTAGTTGGGATAAATGTATTAGTAACTAAAAGTTAAGGGTTCATCGAACATAAATTTGAAATTCTATGAGAAATGGTATTACATTGACACTTCAGTTTTCCGGGTTTCCTTTTGCAATGGATACAGTTATATATTAAGATCGCTTTAAGGGGTAAGGGGTACTCGGAGGGTATGTTTTGAGGGTGCACAGGCCGCAAGACATTTTGAATATTCATATTAACTTACAACAAAGGAGAGTTTCAATTAAAATGTATAGAATGGTGTCTTCAACACTTTCTAAGTTTTAATGTATTTGTTATATAACAATCTATATCTACATATATATTTTGTTTATGAATTTTGATGCTACTATGTATGGTTTAAATTGTAACCCGATTATCTTGTGGTTACTGTTAATGGATAGATTTAGTTAAATCATCGTCAATGATTAGTTGACTACTAGAGTATGTACTACCGGCTCAGTTCATAGAATCCATTATGATTTGCTACCCTCCCTCTCGTATATATATACTATATAGTTATACACCTTACTGTACCATTTTGCTGCGATGTGCGTCTGAGATTCAGAAAAACCCAGACCGATAACATCTGCGTAAACTCTCAAAGAAGAAAAAGAAGTAAAACATAAAAATCTTTTTTGGCAACACATTTCTAATTGCGTCCTTTTTTAAATCCAACCCCCAACTAAAAACATTTTTTGTTTTAACATCTTAAATCCTTCTTCAGATAAAAGTTGAACATAGATTTAAATCTTGATCGTTGATTGGATCTTCAAATTGCTAATTTATTGTCTAGTTTAGACCACAAGAAGTAAGTTTATATCAAAAAAATATTTGTCATTTACTTCTATGAGATAAAAGTTCTTTTTATTTTTATGTTAGAAAATCGTGTTCTTAAAGAGAAGTAGGAAAAAGTACTGAAAGTTAATACAAAGAAGCTTCCTTCAAAGCAGAAGTTTAAATAGTTTTACGGTTTTTTTTAGGGATTACAGGGAATTACTGCATTATTTGTACCTTGACATCTACCGGTGCTTCGTTCCGCTGGTGAACTCATCGTTCAATCTATTCCTTCATACCTACTTTGTATTATAGGAGTATTACACGGATATTTTTAATTAAGGTTTTCGTTTAAGCATTCCTTTTCACATTTGTGTTTTAATTTAAGTTTAGTTAATTTAGTTGGTGCGTATGCATCGTTAGTAATATACATTTTGACAGTTCGACAAAATTGTATGTGAAATAATTAAAATTGCTATTTTTAATAACAATTAGTAATAGATATTGTTTTCACATCTATATTTTTCAAAAACTAACATTAAACTTCTTTTAAAAGTAAATCCTACTACATTTGACAGATTGTCACATTTTGGAGGTTATAATATAATATAGTTTTTTTGAATTAAATATTTTTAATTTAAAACATTGGACCTTGTAAGGTTCTAAAAAAACTAAGAAAACTTAAAAAATAAACGCGTATTGCCATATGCTAAACAATTTAAATTAAATACAAAATACAAAATAAAATTAACACTTTAACATAGCAAGAGATCGAGAACTAATGTACAAAATTTACCGATATTAAATAATTATATTAAGAAAAGCATATTTGCTGCTGACATGCTCGCAGATTAATATTTAACTGTGTTATAAATGAAAAATAAAAAAACAATTTAAATGGATTTTCTCAGATTTTGTCAAATTACATTACAATTGACTGCAATTAAATTTGTGTTAACACTCGTCACTCAGTTCACCGTCGTTGCGGCGTCGTCACTTCACATTTAAATAACTACAATTTCATTATATGTTCTTTTTTAGATCTGTTTTTTTAATTCAATATTCATTGTACGACGACGACACATTTTAATTTAAAAATTTATATTAATTATTTTATGATTCATAAAGTGTAGTTCTTCTTTTTTTTGTGTCATAACATATTAATGTGTCATGTTAATGACTCATTAATAATTTAATGTAGTTTCCTTTTAATTTGAATACAACGACCGACACCATATGTTTTCTTATTTCACGGTCCTACAAGCACGGAGGGACAGACGGTTTTGGGGTTAGTTAGAGTGCTAGTTATACATAAAACTTGCTCCGAGTGACTGTATCATGCGAGTTACTGTGGGTTAGCAGCTCGCATCCAAGTTACCGAATATTCACGACAGTTTACGATTGTTACCGATGGTTTAAGGCTATTCATCATCGTGTGACCGACCGAGACGAGACTAGCTGTCTACTGTCAGATTAATTATTACGCAAGCTAAATTATTATGATATACTTTTATCATATAACGTCAAAATAGAACATAACACAACCGCCTCTACTAATATTTTCTATTAGTTATTTGTCGCCTTACATAGCTCTCACATTTTTTTGATATGTTTATATATATTTTTTATATTATTTTGTCTAAAGCTGTAACATGCACTTGTTGTAAAACCAGCGCCCTTCTATTTTACTCATCTGTCAACAAAGATTCCGCATTAGGGAATAATAATGACAGTTTCTGTAGTGTTTACAAAATATGACATGTAAGTCGCTTTCCAAATTATGAAAAAAATATTACTTAAAACAAAAAAAGATGTATTCTTTTTAAGAGTTTCATTTTTGATTAATTTTACTTTCCTGTCTGGCATCAGGCACCAATTAGTTTCTTTAATTTTTTCTTCATATCAATATGTGAATTATATTTTGTATTCTACTGTTTTTAAAACCTCGCATTTATTGTTGTCCAAAACGTGAAGAATTAAAGAGATAATAATAGTAAATTTAAAAAATTTAAATTTATCGGTGTAGAAGTTGTGCCGTAGATTCAAGAGTTGAGTGAGCATAGAGAGACATTTTGAATGATTAATAGAAAAAATGTAATAGTTCAAATTACGAGAGTTTGGCGCCGACTCATAACTAATACAAGTTGTGGGGTATAAGCTGCCGATATAACTAAAAAGCACTGATTCACCTATTTTTCTATAATGTATATAGAAACTAATAAGATAAAATTCATTAACGTATTGTAGATTTATACCGCTCTTATATCCTCTTTTAAGTATCCGAACTATCATGATTGTGACTATAGATTATTTTTAGTTACAAAAAATTCCCATAACGTATACTTATTTTAAGTATATATTATTTTAATTTCGAAACCATCATCAAGTGTGTGAACCATCAGCCTTGTCAGATCTGCTCTCGTCTTTTAGTCTCGCTATGTCATAGCCTTCCTCTGTCACTCCCGCACACAGTACAGGGTTGGTTAGGGTGAGGGAGAAGGCCGTTGTCTTTATGGGAACATAGACACATGTATTTAATTAAACATCTTTTAGTGACACCCTGATGTCTGATGTATTCGTTGCTGTTGCTGCGTGTTGTTGTTGAAACAAGACACAAATAAGTAGCCTATCACGAAAACATCTTAGACACCTCCTTCCCCCTGCCACTGGAATACTGCTCGACGTTATATAAGTCACAAAGAAAATTTTAAAAACTTGGCGTAAGAAGTGTAGTAGAGAAGAGTTACCAAATAACCCAATCAAAAACAACTTAGTTATCTCAACCTCAAAAGTGCTCTAGAACCCGCGTAACCACTCTACTGATCTTGGTCAGATTCTGTTAATTCCAATTAAATTTTGTTAGTAATATTTCAAGTTTACTGTCTTCCGCAAACGTAGAATATGTACTTAAATATTTCCATGTAGTTGTACCTTTGTTTACATCGTCAAAACACAAAGGTAGTTTAAATTTCTACGCTATGTTTCCAGACGTTGGTTTACCAAAACAATTAAGGAGTTTATTAGGACTTGCCAAAACCAAACATATACCGAATGCAAGGAAAGCGCCAAAACGTATGCAACAAGAATACTTGGAGCTACTTAGCAGTACAGCTATTTAGTTCACATCATTAGCAGCAAGAAACAACAAACAAAATAACCTTTACAGTGTTCAGGGTATGTTGAATATTTATCCAACGACACCTTTAAGAATGCAATGGTCTGAAGATAGGGATGTTACGAAGATGGTTAAGGGCAAGTCTAATAATCCAGACTTGTTTATGTTAAAGAGGGGAGGGTATTATAAATTTATTTATATTATTGTACAACATATTAAGTTTATTGTGTAAAAATTTGAAGTCGATTGGAGTAAAACTGTCGGAGTTATAGAGTTTTAAGTTTTCACCTCTCTGGCTGCTTTCGTGTTACTTAGAAGCTTTTAAATGCGGTTTCTCACACATAGCTTTTTCCGAGTCGGAGCCCTCTCTAGCTCAAAGTCAACTGGACCGATTCTTTTGAAATTTTGCACACTTTTTCTTTACATAAATGCCGAGGTAACGCTGTCGAGTTTTATTTATTTTTTTATTTAAACGTATTTTAGAATAACAAAGTTTCTAATTTTTTCCATGAAAAATCGGTATTTTGACTTTAAAAACTCGACAGCGTTACCTGCAGAAACTTATTAACGAATGAAATCATTTTGGTTTTTCGATTTCAGAAAATCCAGTGATGAGTTATGAGTTGCACCGCAATGTTACTTTTTTTGTGACGTCAGCAGAGATTCGCTGTCAATGTCTCATTTCTTGATATTTATTTATGAAAATTTCACAAAGAATTCTTCAAATGTTATTTTATCATGTAGTAAGTATAGAAATAATTATATATTAACTGTGTCGTCAAAAAACGTTATCGAAAATATGCTTCTTTTTTATCGTTTTGATATTTTCTGGATTTAGTTGTTATCTATTTCATTAATTATACTGATAATCATACTGATGATCACTGACAAATAACAGAATATCTAAATCCAACTCGAACTAGATCCGTCTCTGGTTCTTTTACAAAAACAAACAGACAGACAGACAGTTAATAAGCGGTTCCCTCTAAAAGTTAGAACAAAAATATGAAATCCTTTGATAAAATTATGAGAACTAAAATATGAAATATGAGATTTGGTTTAAGAAAGTTTTATTACAAACGCGGTTTTGTATATCAAACTGATTATATTACACAAGTTGTTGGAACAAGAACAAAACAAAACGAAACGAAACGAAAACGACTTAAGCAAATAGAATAAAGTTAAGTTAAACTATAATAATGACGTCATGCGGTGGAATAACAAGTTAAATTAACAAAAGCATTTACAGAAGAGAAGAGATCAGTTACGATCATGAGGAGGAAGACTTGTGTTTGGCGTCGTTGGCGTTGGTTTTGGTCTTGGTAACGATAACAACGCCGGTATTATGTTTTCACTGCGTTCCATTGATAAAGGTTGTACTTTTAAGAAAAACACATCAATTATTTCTTACTTCGCTGAAGTAATTACTAAAACAAACCTAGAAAAGTTATTTACTTCTTTTATAATGAAATTTACTTATCTGTATTATTTAAAATATGTTCAAAATATGAAATACGAAAATTCAAAATATCTCTCGCCTACTGTGTCTTATATTTATACCCCCTTCCCCTCAAAATTACCTAGACTTAGTATACATATTGTATGCAAAATTTGTTAAATGTTTAACTGATATTCAAGATGGTAAAGGTTTACATTGTATATTAACCCCTTCCGGTTTACACTTAGTAGTTTTGTCAGATGTTGTATTTCTCATATGTGAGTGTACGTATACCTTCCGGTTACTGATTTCCGGGTCCCAATGTTAGTCCCGTAGCTGCTGGAAAGGTGCTTTCGGGTTTCAGCTTTCAGCTTTCGGTTGATATTGGCTGTTTGATAGACGGTTTATTATGGGTCACAATGTAGTACGTAGTATATAGTCGTATCTCGTATAAGACTGTCAAAGAATGTACAGTACACCCGTACTACACATGTAGCAATATGTTGCAAAATGGGAATTTTCGTCATGGCAGGTACATACATATGTTTCTGTACAAATAAACTGGGTGCTCTGGAATCATTTTTGAAATATAAATTAACTTCATTAGTGAGTGAGCTCCGAAAGATCGAAATTTGAGTTGAGTATGCAGTGAGATGTAAAATTGTATCCTCTGTTTGATTCAATACTCTGATAACTCATAAATGCAACCAAAAGAAATTATGATAATCTCAATATTTGGAGTTGCGTCACTACTAAATTGGACGATCGATGTCTTTACATTTAATTCGATGTAGACGGCAAGAAATATACATAAGGGAAGAGATGGATGGTGGATATAGAGTGAAGGAGCGAGGAAGAATGGTAGAGTAGAAACAGGAGGGAGAGTAGTTGAAAGAGAGACAGGCAGAAGGGGTTGCAATTTATTTATTTTGTTTTTTTAAGATTTGTTAAGAGACACAAATGAAAGTTTTGCTAAGATACACAAATGAAATGTAATTAATCACAATGATATGTAATTTAATGATTTAAGGCGAAAGCATATAGTGTATAATGCCAAAAACATTAAAATAAAATAATAACATCCCGTTTTTTTTAACTATTTTTATAAACGACGGTATATCAGTATTCTGTGTCATACTTTTCTCCGATTCAATTTAGTTTTTATATATTATTTAACAAAGTAAAACATGTCTTTCGTAAACACCCTGTACATACTTTTTCACATATAACCTTTTGACTTTATGCTTCTTTGTGTCTCATAGTTCACTTTAACCAACGGTCTGACATAAAAATCTAGTTTATTACTTTGACGTGCGACATTTAATTTTAAATATTACAAAACATTGAGATCTTACAAATGGTAACTTTTTCTGATATAATTTGTGAAGGTTTTCCAAGGTCCACACAGAAGCGCGGCGCGGGTGCGTATAGATATTAAATATATTTATATTTACATTTATTTTCATAAAGCATCTGCGTATCTCAGTGTCCTGTCTTGTCCTGTATTACCTTTTAGAGAATTTTCTTATTGTAAACTCGACTTTTCCTCCATTTCGTTATAATAAAATATTCTGTTTCAATTAAATAAGTTTAATTAAGATTATCTCGTACCTTATGAAAAATATGCTAATCTAGTTTAAACAGAAGCTGTTATTAAAGACACTATGTTCACAAAACACAATAAGAAGAAGAAAATCCTCTGTAAGGAGTTATAAAGCTGACTGCATATATTTTGATAACTTAATCAGCTTTTTGAATCTTAAAAGTTCAAATCTTTTTTATTCAATTATTTTTTATGCGTAATTTGATTTTGTTTATTATATTTGCAGTGGATTAACAAAGATAATTATTTAACTATTACTTGTATTATTATTATGGAATTTTCCATAAGTTTTAATTTATCTCGAAAGATAACTTTTGTTATAGCAGAGGGACTCTGAGGAGGTCTTGTTGGCTTTATCAATGAATCTAATTTAATCTCCTTATTTTAAATACACATACTCGTATTTTTAAATGTAAATTATAAATTATACATTGCAAATGTTTAATTATTAATTTATATATTGTTCGTCATTTTATATTTGTTGTTTGTATATGTAAAAGTGTATATTGCTTTTAGTACTAATAACTATCTAGTTGACGCGCTCAAATAATATATTTTAAAAGAAACATAAGAAAGTATAGTTCAAATTACGAGAGTTCGGCGGTCTCTGATATGTTATAATGTAAAAGGAATGAACAGCAAAAAATTCACCAGCGTGTCGGAGAGTTGTACGACTTTTATATCCTCTATTAAGCAGAAATAAGCGTCAAACTCTCGTAATTTGAACTATATATATCATTTTCTAAACGATATAATAATTACAAGCTACTTTTGAACTAGCGTCCTCTAAAACTTCGACTATCCTCTAGTAAACTAACTAATCAACCGATTTTGGAGATTATTAATAATCTCATACAATGCAGTAATCTTCTACCTAATTAATAACTAACTTTGAACTTAATTAATTCCGACATGTATGTAACTCAATTTAGCGGGACTGTATCTGTCTCTTTATTATAAATTTTTTACATAATATAGAACATTTAAATTACAAAGTGGACTTTCCATACAAAGGAAAAAGCAGTTCAAATACGTTTGTTTTAAACAATATAAAAAATCGTTTACAAATGGTAGTTATTCATTATACTTTTCAAAACAAATTCTTTTACACATTAAAACTGTTTTACAGTCGTCTTTTTCATTTTCTCAACTTTTCCTACGACTGCATTCAATTAATTCAATACAGCTACATTAACATGTGTACAGAACAGTATCCCGTGTACACAGTATAAAGTAATAATGCAATTCTCTTAATTTTAAAAACACATAGTGCCATAATTAGAAAAGTAAAACAAAATAATAATAGAAAAGTCTTTACAAATTTAAATGAAACACTTGAATGTGAGATGGAAGTATTTAATTTGTTAGTTTAAAACTTTAGTAATGTAAAATCCATTGGGCCAACGACTTGCTCGAATCTAGTGTTCTATTTACCACATTTATACGTGGAACGTATCTCTTGTATGGCATACAGGATATACAAGGATGCAGGACACACTGTAGGGCACGTACATACCAAGAATGTACGAGTAGCTTAGAGTCCTTTATGAGTGGATCAGAAATTTTAGAAAATTTAATATCAGTTTGTTTTTTTTAGTAAATTTTTTGCATATTTTTGCTATACACAGTAAAAATTGTGGATTATGCACGTAGACTATTTCTTTCTTAAGTTTTTTAAGTTATTGATATCTTAAAGTAACAAGAAGTACTTAATACCTCGATAAATATGTGTATGAAAGATTGTTACCTGTTACTTAACGATTTAATTATGTTTCAAATATAAATCTACTCATAAAATCGATGTAAGGTAATATCGATGATGTTTTGTTTTATTTGTGATACGTTATTGGAATGTTAACAAAAAGATTAAATATTACTTCTTTCTTATTTTCCTTTCAATAATTAACTTGACTTTTTTTAGTTAGACAATCTCCTTACCTTTATTTATACACGAATCAGAAATCACACCAAAATCTGATCACTTATTTTTCGTAACACATATTTTAAATATTTGTGTTATCAGAATTTTTACAACATTTATAAAGTCCTATGCTGCATGGTAGTGCATATGCATACTGCATAACGAACAAGGCCACCTCTTGACGTTGCATTCACTATTACCGTCGCCGTCGCCGTCACCATTACCGCTGTAGTCGACGTCGACGTCATGGTAAAAGAGTTTTAATGAGTAGTCTTTTTTAACAAAGTTTTTTGTTTGAAGTACTAGTATATATTGAATTTAGTGCATAACATAGTTAGTTTAATATGTTCTCGCTTTGAGTTTAACTCTTACAAAGTTATATATATATATATATATATAAATTCTAGATATAAGGTTTGGGAATCGCCTTCAATTACTAGGTATATGTTTATTAAAACAACGCTTTTATAGTTAAAAAGCTTACTTGCAGCTTTCGACATCTTCATGCGCGGTCATCTTCAGGTAAACAAAATAATAAATTGCACTCTATACTCTACACATTATTTCCATATCAATATTGGTACCCATGTATATATGTATATACATTTGTCAATTTCTGTATGTTATACAAAATGATTAAATCCGTATACGTGTTATTTAAATTTGATATTCCGTTTTTTTTACTTAAAACAACAGAAAAAAGTCTTCAGTATTATCTAACGGGTAACGGGTGACGGATTTGGATCAGGGGAAGCCCTGGGGCCTTTGAGGGCTTGGAACATTGGAAGCGAATCTACAGATTTTGTTTTTCTAATGCTACGAAACAAAAATATAACCTATCATGTCTCCTTTTTCTTCACCCCGTTTAAGAGGAAAGAGGAGAAGAGAGTAAAACACTGCCTTAAGTCAAATTCTCCCTAAGTGTTTTTTTGTATAACGCATTACAATTTAGAATTTGACATACATGTCTGTTTCATTTACTTTTTCC
Source organism: Panorpa germanica (assembly GCA_963678705.1). Lineage (NCBI taxonomy): Eukaryota > Metazoa > Arthropoda > Insecta > Mecoptera > Panorpidae > Panorpa > Panorpa germanica. Next base: position 27,845,942 of record OY783205.1, on the reverse strand, counting down.
AGATATTTTAAAATGGAAAGCTTTTGTTTTAGGTAAGAAAACCTTTTCATTTATGAATATGGAAATATAAATACATTTGTTAATTTTCATTTTTATATATTTATGTTTGAATCAAAGGACCATTAATCAGCATTTTTCTTTATAATTACTTTCTTGTTTTGTAGGCTACTAATATGATTACCACCCATACAATACTGTAAACAAAACAAAATAAAAATTTTAAAATTTCTTTTAAATGTATTAGGTTTTGGCTTATTGAAGAACTTTGCTAAATAATACAGGCGCAACTATCCAAATATGTATTTCTATATCACCTAACGCAGTAAATTGGCGGAAAAGCTAGTATATACATTTTTCTGATTAATCAGCCTCAATTTTGATGACTCCATCTTGCAATATCTTCTTAAGATGAAAACAGTTTTTGTCAATCTGATTTATGAATTTGTGTATATATCATTTTTTTTGTATTGTCTATTTGTATTAAAATAACAGTGTAGCATGCGTAAACTTCACTTGCAATATCTTATATTAGAACTTTTCTATAGTTCACAATCTTCTTAATTTTAATGCTGTCTTTTTACAATATGCAAATTTGATAGCACGTAGTAAAAGATATCATTCCATTTTATCAAAAAGAAATAGGTTGCTAACTCAACCTTGAAAAAAGAAGAAAGGAAGTTTTTCGGTACATGATTCGGAACGATTTTCCAATGGGAAAATGAAGAAAATGATAACACGGTTACTATATTCCACAAAATATATATATGTATATATATATTATACTTATAGTATGTTTATTAATTTCAAAAAGTTTCACCGCGATGTCATAGAGATATTATTTTGATGAGATTTTTTTATGTAGGGGAAAGAACGCGAATCACTAGCAACAGTGAGAAAGTGATTCCCAAATTGGGGATATACCTAAATACGCTTGCTTGAAATATATACCTTCGATAAATTATACTATTTCTACACTGCTTTCTATTGCTGCCGTATTATTACGATAATATCATCACGAAAAAGAATTTCCTTTTCAGTTTCACTGCTTTTATGTGTCAAATTGCAGAAGATTCCTTTCAAATACACAGTTGTGGAATCTCTGGATTGAGAACATGGTACTACATATTTCTTGATATAAATATTTGATATCAAGACGTCATGAAGCATTCAAATTAAGTGAAGTCTGGTTCAAATGTAATATTATTGCACGAAGAAATAAATTTTTATTTCGGTTGAGATAGTTTTACGATAGGACTTTTTTTTATTAAAATTGAATTTTGGTTTATAAGGATTATCTTTATTACGTTGAAAACTACTGCAAGTGATAAGGGTATCCAGTAATATTTTATCTAAGACTTGTTTTCTAAAATCTTAAATCAATAAAAGGGTAAATTTTATAATTATTCCTAATATATAAAGCCGGGCCTGTATGCTAATATAAAAGCAAGAGTACATGAACTATGTCAAATATCTCAATCAGGATATTTTCAAAACCAAGATATCCTTCATTTTAATTAAATATAAAACACTTACAAATTTACCATTTCAATGAATTTTCCAAACACCTATTACGTAATCTTAAGGGTTGCAATCGTACAACTAACTTTAATAGGTCATTCTCGTTTTATTTTCCTTGTAATCATTGTTGAATCATTTGAACTCTATAACGGTTTAACGATATAATCGCATAACGACTAAATACAATTTATTTTAATTCATATTGAGTTTCTAACTTTATCCGCGAGAGGCGTAACAGTAAATCGGTAAAGTTGGTTTAATTGCTTACGTCACGCTACGTTTAAATAGCTACAGTATTAACTTAACCAGACTAGCATAGAATAGTCTATCCTAGAATCGTAGTACTCTAGAGTCTCGCGTAGTGGCGTAGATCTAACAAACTCGGAGCTGTAACATTTGTTAGAAAACTATGCGGCATACTACCGCTACCAACACTATTTCTAATTCATTTCTGTAATATTATAAGGCTAGGTCAAGATTTTATTATTAATTAAATAGGGAAATTGAAAAATTTTCACAAACATATTTATATTTCTTATAGTTTACATAAGATATTACTTTCTTACAAAGCAATGTGAAAGAAAGGAAATTAAGATGAGCTAAAATATTGCTAAACAAGTACTCAAGCAATGCACTGGTCTACAAAAGTGATAACGTAAGTTTGGAATTAGAAAAAAAGCTTAACTATACTATAGATGAAAATTAATGAGGTTTTAATAATGTTAAGAACAACAATTTTTTAATTGTTAACTATTATTATCATCAAATTATAATGTATTTTTAAAGAACATTCTAATTTCCCCCAACAACCCATTTTTGCATAAAATAATTATAATTAAAATAATATCCAACGGAATATGTTAATTAAAATAAACAATTTGCGATTAAAGTTTAAAACTTTATTCAAGTATAAGTCGTATACATTCAGCGACGCTTAAACCGGAACAAAAGCATTTACAGCGATTTATGCATCAATTTATAAAGAATATTAAAACTTTAAACATAATAGAGAATATATGTGTACCGACTTACATACTACATACTACATAGTACCGGTATGTACCGCACATAACACAGCGACTAGATTTCTGTTTCTACGATAACAAATTAAATTTCAAACTTAATATCATAAATTTTATGTAAAATTCTGTAGAAATGTACAATGTAACCGTAAATTTTTCTTCTAAGATGATCTTTTAAGTTGATCTAGGAGACATTGGTGAGGAAGTTTGTTCAATCTCTTAATCATATTGTAGTGTGCAACTTGACAAATGTTTAGTTCCATCTAAAAAGAATATACTGTTTGCTCCGATTCCACGGACTCTGCAAAAGAACCTCCAAATTCATCAATAAGTGCGTTTCTTCGATCAGAATTTATTCGCTCAAACGCTTCCTGTTTCATCCGGTTAAATATTTCAGGATATGGTTTCATAGCCATTAAAAAGTTTTGCCTGCTAAGAATATATATTTCGGACATCTGTGCTGCTATGACAGTGGCTACTCTTTTCGAACTTTCTGTTATTAAAGCAATTTCTCCGAAATGTGATCCATCCCCTAAATGTGCCAACTCGGCCCCATCCTGGTTATAGACGGCTACCATTCCTGTTCCAATAAAATACATGCAGTCACCAATGTCACCATGGGTTACAATAACGTCATTAGCTAAAAACATTTCAGACTCCAAGCGGGTTACAATTCTAATCAAAAGATTTATAGGTATGTCTGCAAAGAAAGCGACATCTTCAACCAATCTTCTGCAGCTGTATAAGGTAATTTCTTGACGAAGGGATGATGTCAGTGTGTTCAGTATATCTTGCTCTTTGTACAAGTTGTTCTGGTAGCGATACTCGAAATAATCGATTAACCTTCTTCTTAGGCGTAATGGTAATTGCTTAAAGCGCATAAATTCGTGCAATTGCTGAAGACGAGTTATGTACTTCTCCTTGGATGCACTGATATTGCGAACCAAAGCCAATATTTGGGAGCATACAATTATTCTTTGAAATACTCCTGCTATGTACAGTATTAATACAGTTAATATGTCTTCTGAGGCTACATTTGCTCTGTGCCTTAATCCGGTTAGGTTTAAAGCAGACACGACTCGTGAGAATGCATGGATATATATTTCAGAATGACTTAACCTCCATATCTCTATAGGTCGAAACCAAGAGTTTTCGGCGACTGTGGATTCCTGGTTTCCCTGAATCATGAACGTAATGGCGATGATGGTGCAAGTAATCCAATGCACAATGTAAGCATAAGTAATTAAATTAATTAATATACGGACGTAATATTTTGTTAAACCGTTTCTATCTGCACATGTGATTAAATACTTTCTTAAGTTGTAAATAAAAACTGATCTGAGTAATGCGTAAGAATCGGCGCCATTGTCATGCCCAAAATCTTCAATCATATAAAAAAATCTCACAGGAAATAGCGCCACTAAATAAAATGGTATTTTCCATATCATTTGCTTGAATATAATCTTGCCATCAATAATAACTTCTTTCGTATCTTTTTTATAATATCCAGTAAGGAAAGAGAGAAAGACTTCAATAATGTAGAAGACGTTTGTAATTTCTCCTACAGCTCGCATAGTAAAGTCAACGTTGCTCTTGCATCGTCCGTACGCCATTCCCATAATTGTTAGGTGCACCGGTGTTATTATTAAAGCTGGTATATATATTAATATCATAAGGCACTCCCAAACGTACCTGAAGGGTGAAAAGAACGTTTTACATAAATGACATACCATTTATATAATTAACAGTATTTCTGAATACCTGAACTCGCTAAACGGATGAATCATATAATAATGGAACAGAATGTGACGATTTATTTCATTTTCAATTCCTGCTTTGCTCTTGTAAAGTCTGCGTGATTCGGGGCAGTGTGGCGACACCAAAAACCATCGCCTTATTTTCTTCCTGATAGAAGCAAATAGACCGAATCCTGGTATTAATCGGTCGATTTCATCAGGTTCGTATGCCAGACTACACTTATGCTGCGAAAATTCACCTAGTTTATCCGATCTTCTCATTTCGATAATGTGTTGATCACTTTTATTCAGATGTAACGTTTGACTGCTAATGTCGGTATTGTTTTATAGATGACTGATTCACTTTTGTTTAGAGTATAAACTTATCGTGGTCACCTTGGATTTCAACAACTGTATTGAAGTGCATCAAGATACCAATCGCCTGCAAATGTTTTACTGACTTATTAAAACTGTAAAGAAAACTACGTATTTCCTAATCTCCTAAATTCCTAAATCTACGCAACTCCAACATTTGTTAGAAGAGATTGTACAATACTGGACGTAACCTAAGTAACATGGGAAGTAATACGTCAGCATCCTTTGCTACGACCTTATATTCACTCTGGAAGCTTTATATAGTAAATTAAGTTATAAAAATCAGATCAAATCTTTAATATTTGGGTTTGGTCTACAAATGAGACAGCCAGCTGAAACATAAAAGTTACACAAATCTAGTACACTCATGTCTAAAGATCTTAAACTTATGAATGAATTTATAAATGTTGTACTATATTTTATCTATAGTCTATATTTTACATTGTAATTGGATATAGCAGATTGGGTAAAACTTTTGCACTTTGTTATATATAGAAGACATGTTTACAAAAGCAATTATATTATCATGTCTGTTGTTCTTGTAAATTCGAAAGCACAATATATAAAATGAGAAATGCAACATTGGCGTACATTATATACGAGTTCACACATACACACACACAAGTACAAAAGTACAAACTAGAGAACATACTAAAAGTACAATAAGCAAACTTGTAATTCAAGGATTTGATACTATTCCGAGTTTTGATCTCATCTTCTCTCGTTATGTTTCATTTGTTGGGGAAATAGTTTTATAAGATTTGTAAGGCTTATATATGAATACTAATTTTACTCCAACGTATATGTGTTTATATATTAGCTCTCTAATCGAAATTAGATGACTCTTGCGAAAGAATTCAATGAGGTCTTGTTCTAATGAAGAAATGTATCATAATCCCTCTGCCAACAATCATAAGGTTAAATGTATTCATTGCCGTTTTTTTTGTGCAATGATGATTTCGATAATTTCCACCACAAAGTTTTCCTCTCGCATTGTTTACTAAGCGCTTGATGTGCCTTGTATGTTCATTGGAAGAGTTTCTTCATTTGTAAGCGGATTATTTTACTACAAGGTTTGAAACAATACTTAAAAACTTAATTTTTCATTACCTCTTCAAGTATTTTATTAAATACTTCTTACGAGGTTGAATAGTTTGTCTTTGAAAGCGGCTTTTATCAAATGTTGACCTAAATCTTAATTGCTTCTAAATAATTCCTAATTATATTTAATCGTTGAAGAGTATGGCTCTCCGCACATGAGGCGACTGATTGCAAACTAGTTGAGCCGTGTTTCGAGACTCTATAACTGTTATAATTTTTCAACTAATTTTAATTTCCTTCAGTTTCATCTCAATAATTAATGAGTTCTTGTCTAAATGGTACTTTTATATTCCACGTAATATGTAATTTTTTGTATAGCTTTTTTTATTTTAAACAAAAGCTGATGAGATTAATCCTGCTGACTCAAAGAAATCCTTATTATAAAGACTTGCCTGTATAATGCTTTATACAGGGATGTAGGACATCAAGATACAATTTGAAAAACACTGCAACGTGCAGTGAACGAGAATTATTACGTTAGCTACGCGAAGACAAGGACGATCTAACTAAGTATGTTGTACGTTGATGCAATGTTGTGTCATTCAATTTTTATGCTTAAATATTTTCGCTTCTAAAATAAAGGCTCGCTTATTTCAAGAAGAAATGTTGGACTTTACACAGGAATAATTTGAAGTAGTTCGTTTATCATAAGTTTACAGCATATTTAGACTTCTACTTAAGTAAACGATATTGTATATACTTAAAGGGAGGCATTCTCCAGTATATGAGTAACTGAATGATATTTAAAAAAAGACACTTTTTCAAGCCTGGTTGTTTGAACATGTATTTATTTTGTGGAGTTACAAAAACTATAAAATCATTGAAAAACTACATACATTGCATTAAACAGATGATGTGTAACAAGATGCTAAAAAGAGACATACATAAGATATGTAAAACAACAGAAAGAGATAAATATATTAATATATTGTAAAAGAAAGATCTGTTTCTTAAATCGTAAAATAAATATAAAACTATTACTTCAAGTAGTTTTTATAACTCAGTTGCTTCTTTGTATAAAATGCCCATGTAAATGTTTTTTTTTATAATAGAAATATTAATGTTTTGTAATAACATTTGATTTTTATAAATACAAAGTGTATTAAAGTAATTGATTAAGTATATATAATTATAACCTTCTTTTTCAGGTTGCCGCCATCTTCATCATGAAAATCAAAATTTTAATCGCGTTAAATATAAATAAATATATAATAAATGTTAAATAAAATACTATATTAAACAACGAAATTTTTCAAATTTTCAAAAGTAAGAATCAACCTATTACATACGAGTACCTATATATAAATTAAAATATATTATTATAAAAAAAATTCTTAATTAATATTCTCGTACCAACGTTATTTTGAAAAGTAAGTGATGTCTCATTCCCAGCTACAGTTTTTCTCGCTTTATTTACTAGTTACTCATATCCGCACTATTTTTTAATAATTTAGACGTTTTTTTAAATATTATCATCAAGTAATTATTTATTATTATATAATTTTAATTACAAACAATTTCTATCAAATAAATTAAATAGAATTAACGTTTCGCACCAACTTTACAAGTCTAAGACGTTGTTTATACCTTTTCAGTGAATAAATAACCAAAGTAAATGCAAAACAAAAAGTTTTCTTCCAAGAAAATCAAAGAAAGTTTTCTTACATTAAACATTCTAATAATAAGAAGAAATTATACAGTTGATTTATTACACAAAATAAAATGAATGTTAACTGTGTTATAATTAAATAAATAAGAAACTAACAGTGTACGAACACTTTTCTTAACTCATTTCAATGTCACTATTTTGCAAAGAAAGTGCAATAAAATAAAATAACTTTATCAGTGTGAAACAACAGTGTAACACTCATAGAAATATGATTTCAAAGTTATTGTTCGGTGTAAATGTTATTGACATTTTTCCTTCAATGTTACTCATATTTGCGTGTTTCTGGATGGCCCCCTGCATAGCAGACGACGCTCAGGATTTTCACAATAACCGTAAGTGATTTTCATTACAATTTATTTTTGTTCTAGCACTACTGTATTATATTAATTTGTGTATTTTTTACTTTACCATATGTGCCTTAAATTTACGGACTACATTTCATTTTCTTACATATTCCATTTTACATTCAATGCTGTAATCTTTATTTCTATAATATTTAAAATAATACTCCAGCAATACATATATAAATATTTTATATTTTTTTGTTTCTAAAGTTTATTTATTGCACAGGTGGCTAACCTGTAGCACAGTTTCTAGCAGAATTTTTTTGATAAAAGTTAAAATCAGTAAATAACCTTACAAATTTTACCTTCCCATAGTTATAATAATTATTTAACGTCGTGTTTTATAAGTTTTTATTGTGAAATAAAAATAAATGTTTCTGTTATGTTTAGTACTGTACTTTAGTTGTAACTGTAACTGTAAATGTAACAGAGGTAGCTATCTACAGCTACAGACGCTATAGACGTCATAAAACATAAAACATTTCAAAGTATACTTTAACTTCATTTATTTTCTCATTTTTATTGCTATTTTATAAGTCAAAGTGTTACAAAAACATTCTTATTCTTTTACGAGTATCTGTAGTTAATATTTCATATATTGGAAAGTATGTTCACTTCATAAAAATGCTACATGCTTAGTTTTAATTCACGTTTCAAGTCAATACGTTAAAGAAAGAAATCATGTCTTGTTCCCAAACTTTGCAACGAACAACGTACAATGTGCCAGGTGTTTAAACATCCACCTTGTTTATTTATAAATAGTTATATCTCTATTTTTAATTTAACAGATAAAAAACGATAAAGTTACAATGTGAGAGAATTTTAAGATTTATATACTATACTCGGTGAATTGAATAATAATAATAATAACAATAAAGTATAGAATTATAGAAGAAACGTTTTGAAAATTCATAAAACAAAACCACATTATCCAATATTAAGTGGTGTATTTTATATTCAAAATAATATCAATATCCTATAACACGTATACATAAAATCCCCCAAACCATAAAATGCAATTGTACGAGTATGTATCAGACATCGCCAAATAGATAGTGATAGAGATAACCTAAAGTAATAATCGTTATTATTTATCAAACAGGGATTGAAAACATAATGCTCTTGTGTACTTTTACATAATAGTTTAATATTTTTCAAATGGATATAATATATTTAAGATTGACCTTTTCGTGTAGTAAACCAAATGCACTCAAATAACATTAATATAATCTTTTTATCAAATGACAGTTTTATTTAAATGTTTGTATAATATTCCAATATAAATATAAGAAAGAGTAGTTGCAAGAGGTTTGTCGTTGTCACCAACTAGGTCACCGTGTCGCGACGCCTTCACCGGCATCGCACAAAACTAATATTGAAAAGAACAAAATATACTCATGGCAGCTAATCCAATCCGTTCAACGATATTATGTTTGCCAATGTACTTTGTATTTGCAATCAACGCTATGCCATATATTTTTATTATCGGGTTTCTTGTATTATACATTTAAAACAATTTATTTAATAACTTTTACAATATATTACATTTCTACGTTCACTGCTACGGTAATCCTCCAAATTATTACAAACTATTACTTTTCATATAATTTATTTATTATATTCAACAGCTTTTTAGAAAATAATTTGGATTGATTTTTGTGTAAAAATTACTAATTACTTAATAGCAGTGTTACTTAGGTTGCCGATACAAAAAAAAAAATCAGAAATATTTGAAAAATTGTTGTCATGGTATTTAAAAACATCTTAAGGTGTTTTAATTTTCGAAAGATTATAATTATTTTTGTAAATTCAAAACAAAATGAGATACATATTTTTTTTCTCGAGTGGACAATGGGCCTTAGAGGTTTTAATATTTTCAATTATCAATAGTTTAAAAAAAATCCAGTTTCTTTACAGCTACGATTCTTGTAGAAAGAGTAACAAAAAAAATTTCGGGGCAGACCACTTATTATAGTTTGCGTGTAAGCTTCCCTACATGAAACTACAAAAAGAAATCTGTATGAAAAGAGAAAAATAAATATGAAAACCTTATTAAATAAAGGAACATGATATGTTCAACAGGGTGTCATAAACTAGGTGACCAACTCGTGCGTGTCGGCGGATACTCAGGCTCGCGAATTCAGCCCTTAACACTCAACTTTACGTGCCACGTAAGAATACGATATATAAGATTGTGTAGAGATACTTACAAGAAAAACATTTCCCTCGCTTGTCAGGTTTCCTTCTTTTTTTCCATTTTGTTTTTCCTCGCATTCTGTGTGATTTAGACGCTACACACAAGTATTTGACGTTGTACTCATCACTTGGGCGTCAGCGTCGTTCTTGTCGACGCCGACGTCGTTTAGGCGTATGCTGCTTCCGGAAACACTTGTGTGTTAACTTGATACGCACTACAAAATTGATAATAATGGTAAAGATAAAATAGTATTAGATTACAACGCTGAGAAGATTTACTTGGTACCTATTTTTGTTTATATATACAGTCCAGAACAAAATTGAGTGGTCAATTAAAAGAAATATGTTTTTAGCTCTCACTTTATATTAATCTCTTTTTTTTTCTTTTTTTTATTTGATTTCTAGAGATTATTACAATCTGTCCTGTTTAGAGGACATTCAGTACTAGGTGTGTAAAAATAAAAATAAAGTTTTTGAGTGGAGTGTGCCCATCGACTCATCCTTTAATTTCAATAGATCATAGATTCTACTTTCACTTTCTTTTTTAGACTGCGTACTACCGAATTATTGGACATTAGACAGCTGGCCAAATTGTTTGGTGTTCAAGTATTCTCTTTTTGTAGGCTTTGATTCTTAGTACTATTTCTTCAATAACTATATCCAGATCCCGATGCATTATGTTATTAGGTACAAACCATGGTGCATTCGTGACAATCCTTAGCATTTTAGATTGGAGTCTTAAGATTATTCCAATATTAGACCTAAGCTTTAGGATTAACCTAAAAACTATTAGGTAACAAATGAACATTTTTATGTTTTCTTTTAATAAATAATAAAATAATATAAGAAAGAAATAATTTGATATATATACGTGTATACTATACAAATACATAAAACAAAATGCTTAACTCTTTCTTTCTACAGAACTTTCTTATAACTTTCTATTTTCTTTGATTACCTTCTAAAAGCAAGTAGCTCCATTCAGTAAATTTTCTTTATTTGTTTTGGGGTATCTTGTGGCATATGACTTTTCTTTTAGCTTAGGTACTACTTTCCATTTGGAAGTGAATAACAATTTTCATCACTGACCATTATCTAGAGTACACATTTTTCGAGTTTCGATGTTTATATATATATATGTGTCCGCCATATTTGTACTTCAGAGGAAACAAATAGTCGTATTTACTTAACTGAAAACGCCCCAGAATCGTCTAAATGATTCAAAGCTGAAGAAACACTAAAGAGAAAAGTGCCTAGGTCGCCAGGATATTCTTTTGTTTCAAGTAGTGTTAAGAGAGTAAACCTCTACCTTCCCCTATCCCCCTACTCTTGTTCTCTTCGTATCAACAACTATAAGCAGGACAATATGAGAATTGTGAAATAAAGAAATGGAAAAAATAAAAGAAAACAAAAACCCACTTGTAAGGTTTCAAGTTGTTTGAAGGCGAATATCGTATTCAAAATTAATTACGCATACCTTTAGCTTATAAGCTACTAAAATGTAAGTCTATTTTTGAATACACCGAGCTCTTCGTATCTTTAACAATCCCGGAAATTGGAAAATGATGCATTTTCTTTCTTTAATGGAGTCCGAATAACACGAGACATTGCTTTTCTTGAAGTAGCGTCATTAAAACTACTGTAACTTGTAAACTATTGGTCAGAATGTTCTGAAATTTTGATATTGTCTCAAAAATGATATATAATACCGTTATACCAAAACTTATTCCGTACGTAACTTGAACTCTTACAGCATGTTTTTTTGTCTAACCTACATATGAGGAGTGGGGTGTGGTGTAATCACTTTCAAGGTAGCCCCCTGGTAGCATGTTATTTAATTAAAATCGGAAACTCATAAATACTTGTCACGTGTCAAATATCTGATATAGTAAAAATGAAAAATAGCTGTTATCAATGGATGTTTTCATGTCGTGGCTTCCCTGTAGACATCTCCCTTTGGCTCCTGCAACTCTTGCGTATGTACCAACCTACAAATAACACATTTATCGAGTCCGGAAATCTAAAACCAATAAATCCCCGTGTCATAAGTTATATATCCTTACGACACAAGTTCGGTTACAAGAAAAAAATGGTAAAAACGGTGATAACAATGGAGATCATACATCAAAAATTATAGCCATTGTTGTGCATATTTACTGAAAAAAGTTGGTGGGGATGAATTATCGTTTTTTAAATAGTTATGTAACATACGATGTACAAACTTAAATGGTAGTTTATCTGCAAATAATCTAATTTATAAATATATTTTTGAAATTGAAGAATTATGAGTTGGTCGCCGTTAAAACGATCCCGTTAAATTCATTATTAAACAAAATTTAGGGTTGGACGAACATAAATAATTATTTCTGCGATAAAAGTAAATTTCTGTGTAAATCTACAAAGTTAGCATCAACCACATCATTAAAAAATGATGAGCTGTATGAAAATACAACCCCTAAAGTACTACATAATAATTAAATAATGTTTTCTTTAATTTCTGCTGTTGTAACATAAATCGTTACATCGTTATTACCATATCTGCTTCCTTAACGTGTTTATCCAACGAATCGCTATCAGGGTCGTTGCTACGTATTAAGAATAATGATAATACATATTTTCCGAGATTTTCGAGAGTACAACCCCACCCCGAGGAACAACAAAAATAATAATAACCCTTAAAAAGCTTTAAAAAAGAAGAAAGGATTTTATTTGTTTTATTTTGCGAAACATTAAATAATGAAAAACAAATTTTAATTACTGTGATTGCTGAATTACAAACAGAAAGTTTTTGCAATTAGAAAGTCAGTCGATGATTTTCTTAAATAATTATCTTAGGATGGTTGCTGACATAGAACTTACATTAAATTTAATGCGGTTAAAATTTGTTTAATTACTTTATTGTGTTAAAGCTATTTTTAGCGTGATAATAATTATAACTTTTGTCTAGACTTTGAATCTTGAATTTTACTTTATATGATGGGAGAAAGCAAAGCAATAGCTTGTACAATTTGAAGAGAATTACATATTATATTTGTATAATAATGTCATAAACTTGAGAAATTATTTCAAGCTATATAACTCTTGAGTAAATGACCTACATAGCAGAGTTAGTTACTCTTGATTGCGACACTGAAATAAAGTACATAAGAAAATTAGTTAAAGGACCGTTTTAAAGAACAAAACATATCCTTTAAATTTAATATTTATTTAACTGGACTATTTCTTTTTTAATTCTTAAATATCTTAAGTGTGCTGCATGTGTACATCTATGATTTAACTAGTATTTAATTCAAATCATCTATCGACCAATCACAAATAATCAATCTAATGCGTGTCTAGCTTTGAGCAACATTTACATGTTTTATGTTTCACTCACACATAATGTAACGAAATGAGTGTGAGTGAGACAAAATATATAGTTGTTTTCTGGTCTGGCAAGCACAATTTCTTAGAGGAGAGAGTTTGTTAATAATGTTTTTAGGTGAGCACGCAGCTTTAAATATGAAAATGACGAATAACGAATATACACCACACCGCATACTTTTAAAATATTATAAGTAATTGTTAAAATATTCTATGGATTTAATAAAAAGGCAAATTCATGAAACTCGGCAGCATCAGAGCGAAAGAATTTTTGTTTTTTTAATTAAATCCAAGAAATTAATTTTAGAGTTGCCAACACTAAATGTATAACTGAGATTTTAAGCTCTTTTAAACGGAAAATTCTCCTAGTTCTCGCACATTCAGTATTATTACCACGTCGGAAAAATACAGAAAATTACATTATAAAAACTTAATATATTATTCTCATTAATTTTCTTTGTTTTTATTTTCATTTTTATGAGCTTGAAAAAGACATATTATATTTAATTAATATTCAAGAAAATAAAATACTTTTATATTTTCCTTTGTGGAAAATATATTTTCAAATATAAGTTAAAATGTATAAAGAAAAATATGGTTTATTGTAAAAGAATTGTAGGGTATATTTATTGTAATACGGTATACAATATTTTCAAAGGTAATAATTACTTTTGTTCAAGAAAACCTAAATATACAAACCAAATAATATACTTGTGCGCATTATTTTATTAATTTTATTTGTTTCTTTCTGGTGCTGATTTTGCAGTAACGCATTTGTTTTTCCATCCGTGTCAACCATATTCTCCTCCGTTTCTCCTAATCTTCCTATTCCACCCATGGCTCCATCAACCACATTACCAACCTCTTTACCCCTTTCTTTACGTGAACTTCCTTTCCTCGCTTTCTTCCTATGACTTGCCAAGTTCGTCGTTCTTCTCTTCCTACGCCTCCTTCTTATTTCAGCATCCATCTGTTTCACCCTTCCCAATTTCAGAATAAAATAAAACAAAAAGAACCTCAATTAGCTCTTGTTTTATACAAATTTATGAAAATTATTTATTAATTTATGAGGAAACTGATTTAAAGAACAATTATAAAAGTTTTCACGTTTTTCCCGTTCCAAATGAAAGTATAATCTATGCAGACTACTTCGGATGAATACTAATTACCATCTGCCAGTGTACTTTTGTACTTAAAATCAAGCTTACTTTTATTAGCTCTTAAAATACATCAAGCTAAATTATTTTTATTATTTTTGTCACGCTTTACTTTATAATAATCTCAGGGTACTGACACACAGGGTGACACACTTTTTTGAGGGAAATATTGTGCTTGTTCTTATGAAATTTATTATATATGTAATAATATTATATAAAACATGATTTCAGTAACGTAAGAATTAGTACTTCTCTCCTAGTACCTAGACTGTTCCAAATTACGGCCCTTCCAAAATAAAATGAGATAGTTTTTATTCAAGAACATGACTTATAAAAAATAAGCACAAAGCAAAAACCGGTATACAAAAATATAGAGATTTACACACAGAAAAAACATCTGCGAATTGTGATTCACTAACATTATGGTACAAGTAAAGAACTTCTTCCGTCGTCTACGCTTGTCGGAATAGTTTTGTCTGTTTTGAATTTCAAATTATATAACATTAAGAAACGTAACGTCTCTTACATTATCGTTGAATACTCGTACAGTTCTTTTATTACAGCACTACTAGTACAGTGTTGACGACTTCTTTTTATTTTCTTTCTAATCTCTTATAGTAGTTTCTAAATGATTCAGAAAAGGAAACATTTACAATCACTATCATACATTACGTGGCTTACATCTATTGTTAAGACGCCATTTTAAATGATAACGCAGGGAAGGAAGATGTGGGCGTCACAACATTGTTTTGGTTTGATTTTCAATGATTCTCTTTTTTATCTAACATGAGACTTTTATACGTTTCTATTCTATCTAGATACTACTGACAACGTCCTCCTATTTTAGCAGATTATCCTTTCATCTTAAGAACTGTTCATCTTAATTTTAGGACGGTTACGTCTTGTGAAACGTATTTACATTTACAGGGTCATTTAGACGAGTTTATTGGCAGTAATACTAGAATCAATAACAACTATAATATATCACTCCAAAAGACAACAAACTATTCTACAATAATGACGTCATAATTGTTATTCAAAACGATATATAATCGCACCGCCGCGCTGCGGGATTGCCATGTAATTATCCACCCAATAAAATCATTAATAGAACAATAAATTCATTAACCTGACGCTGTTGGCATTTATAGAACAATTTAATTAATAAATAGATGATTAGTAGATCATAATTCATCGACAGGATCCATCCACTAATATTAACATTTACATTAAACATATACGAGATATAAATTCAATGTAATATTTATGTGATTTTGCTTAATTGATTATCGGTGATTGAGTCGCGATTTGGTTTTGACAAGCGGTGTAAAACATGAGTTATTAGTTGTGAGATTTAGATAAGCTTTTTTCGGAAAATACTGATCTGTGTATTTTTTTTTGTGTTACGTATACATAAAAATATGTATTGATGATCACGAACACGGTAATCAACGGGAAGATTAATGAGAGTTTTAGGTTTTATACATTTTATTTATTTCAAAGAAGTGTGAAAATTTTTGTTGACGCTTCCGATAATATTTAGTTCTAGAGTCCATGGTGTAATTTACATATAGGTTGCGAACATACCCATACCATATCGTCGATTTTCAACTGTAAACATTAGTTTTGTTAACATAATATTTTTATACGTAAAATAACGAATAAAACTTTTCATTTTATAAAAATAATAACGGATACGTGATATTATATTTTATTGCAAAGTACATATTAGTTTTTCTAACGTAGCATTATTTTTACACATGAACTTTTATTATTTTCATCATAAATTATTAATTTCCGTTAGTTTTTTATTCGTATTTCTTTTTATTCGCTTCTTAATATATACATAATTTATTTTATACTTAGCATTTTCCCGTGATAATACATTACCAATGAAAATTATATGTATTATAAATAAACATAACAGTAAACTTACATACCAAATTTCAACTTTCTACCTTGCTACTGATGTGGACTTTAGAAATCATTGAAAATAATTTTAAATATATTTTTTATAAATCAAATAACCTTTAAAATAATAAAAAAACATAATTTTTAATTTAGTTTCTTATTCGAAATTCAAATTCGAAAACTATTTTTAATTCCGTCAAAATCCGTTGTAATAGCTATTACGTTTTTCATTTGTAACTACTATAAATTAAAACTATGTTAAACATTAACTTAATTAAAATAACTTAATCGCTATTATCTCGGCTACGAAGCTATTTATACCACCATAATGTCGAACTCTGATGGTGTTGCCACTAATGGTATACGCGGTTGACCAATAGCACCCAATTGGGCTCCATGGTACCAACATCCCTCAGTAACATCCCCATCCACCACACGTAATGCATGACTTGACAATGTGAACAATATATAACCCAACCCAACCCTAAACGAACCATCCCCTCGGCGAATAAAGATGAATACCCTAGAATCTAGGATCTAGCGTTCTAGTTAAATGTACGAGGATTTTATAATCTGTTACCATTCCTCTAGGATTTATGTATATTTGGTTTGTTGTGTTCTTTTTATTATAGCTATATTAAATTTAAATTTCAATTTCAGCTATGTATAATACGTCACAGAAGATTTCTCGTTTTTCAGAACTTTGAAAATATAATACTTTATAGGGTAACAACTAGTATGCGTCTCTGTTGTACAAAAGAGATGGTAAATCGTTGGATGTGACGTACCGTCCATTGGAATATTCCATCACTTTATTAATTAGAGAAACAAATGACTTTTTTAATTGTTAATATCTCCTAAAATATAAACAGTTATTAAAAAATAATTGGACATTTGAACAATATTTTTCTGGTAGCCAACTTTATCAATATATAATTTTTTTGGAAATATTTTGAGGTTTCCCCCCCTAATTTTTATTTTTTCGATAAATTTGGACATAAAATTTCCCGCTGATTCCAAATTTGAAATCTATTTTCAAATCGGTCAATTATTTTGTCCATCAAATGCTGATATCTCGAAGACAGACAGTTCAAAAAAAAAATTAATTGCGGATTTGGAATCAGCGTTGAATTTTACTATAGGATACGTTTAAATATTCAAAATCGGAGACCATACATTTTTGGGGAAATGTCATGCACCCCGCTCAAACTATTTTTTTTCGAATTTTTCGGTGAAATCTATTTTCAAATCGGACCATTATAAGTGCCGATACCTCGGTTCGTGCCGATTACTAGATTCTGTTTTTAAAGTTGTACAATATGTGTTTACAAAAGTTAATTTTTCTCATCACATATAAAAACTAAAAGGGTTTATTGCACATTATTTTAAAGCTCTTAAAATGAGCTTTAAGTAAAGCACTACAATATATAAAATAGCAAAGCATTTAACAATTTATTTAGTCCTCTACTTGCATCCAAACATCATGGAATAGTGCTGCAATTTTAAACTAGTCTTAAAAATGTGATTCGGAAATGATAAATAGTGTATAATATATTTTTTATTCCTTAAGTGCATTTTAAGTACCTCAAGTAAAAATAGTCTTTGTTGGAAAATATCATTGCACAATATGTTAGATACATTATGTATGTGTGGGTTACAATATGTTTGCTGGGATCTCAACAGCAAATGGTTTCCATTGCAGATGACTAAACAATTGCAGACTTAGATTTGTGTGGTGCATTATTCTGATATACAGTACTTATGTATAGAACATAATGTGGTGTTAAGAAAGTAATGAAATAAATAGCTGAATTATGCATATAGGACAGTATACGACTTTTATCTTTAAAGTGTATTATCATTTTGCGTTAAGGGAATCGTCTCATTGATGACCAACAGAAAATCAACATTAATTTAGATGGACGGGATATAAACAAACATCTTGTAACTGTATGTTAATCAGTTTTAACTGTTGTGCATCAGAAATAGGCAAGTGATTTCTTTGAGTAAAGTAATTGTCAACGACGGCGTTTTCTTAAGTGAATTGGCGGCTTGGTTGAGCCGACTCTTGTGCTCTTTGCATGTGTTGTGTCACAATACATACATACCACGCACCGATACGACAGTACGCCAAGTCAAACTTGTGTACTGTAGGGTGTATTGGAGTTATTTTGTACTAACATAATTTATCATGAGCCTAAACTTTTACTTTAATTTTTATCAGTACACCACTGTTATGAAAGAGAGTATTTTATATCCCCTTATGGTGTATTCGTTTGGTTAAAATTCGCTGGATATACGCTTTCACTATGAGAGCTACGTAACGCCCATATTCGGACAGCTTTGTCGCTTGCTGTGTGCGACAAGCCTTACCCTATAAATTTAACACATTACCAAATTTAAACAGGATCCAAAATAAATCAAGTCGTTATCGTATAAAAGGCATTATATTTAAATATCTGGCAAATTATAAAATGACACTATTTGCGACACTTGTCACAAAGAATTAACAATTGAGCACCTGCTACTAGAATACAATAAATTTCACCAAACAAGACAAAATTTACAACTATACTAATTTATGACAATGGCACTAACATTAACAAAATACTACAATTTTTATGAGACACAAAGTTAATAAATAAACTATAAATATAATACATAATAAACTAAATTTAAAAAAAGGAAAAAGTCCATTTTGAAAACAAGCAAGATATTTTAGGTCATGTTTTGCCGTTCAAAACAAAAAAATTATAATTTGAAAAAAGTGTAAGTAAAGAATTCGAAAAAGTGTATAAGTAAATATATAAAAGTCACATATATATGATACTGATACAATGATACAATGTAGTAGTAGATACAATGTATTCTACCATGTAATTTTGTTATGTAAAGTTTACCTTTACATCTCTACTGACAACGAATTTCAGTGTCACCATTGCACAGCCATGTGTTTATGTTTGTAATAACTATTTAAATCATTAGTTAAACACGCGGCGTCGTTCACGCTAGTTTCCGTTCCCAGTAACTCCCTAAGGAACGGTACTATTCCAGCTTTACTCCAGCTCCAGCTCCAGCTCGAATTCCAGTCCCTTCCACGACATTTGCATACACGTTTGACGCTTTTGAGGTGAACTGTTCCATAAACCTGCAACATATTCTGTTTGTAATTGGACCACTTTGAATATTGGAAATGAATTTCCATATATTTTCCAGTCTGAATAACACTACGAATGGTAACGGTGTTTTCTGTATGCTTATAGAATACTCTACTAGATTTGGGGACTTCGATTTCATCTTATTTCATTTAAATATTAAAAAAATCGTGCTTTTCTACAATTTGTAACATCTACTTGAATTCGATTTAAATTCTACTTTCAATAAGAAGGAATTCTTTTATTTGGAACATTCTAGACGTGGTGGATAAATTATTTTGCAATCAGAAAGTTGTTATTTACGTATCTGCTATATAACAGTTACATAATATCATAACTATTCATGATAAAGTTTTAAATCCTAAAGAGTTTTGGTCTTAGTATATATACTGATACATTTTCCCATACCCATTTCCAGCTACTAAGTTTTAGTTTTAATTTTATATTTTAACTTTAAGGTCAAAAAGAGAAAAAAGAAGCATATTTTCGATAATGTTTTTTGACGACACAGTTATTATATAATTATTTCTATAATTACTACATAACTCGATAAAATGACATTTGAAGAATACTTTCTCCGCATCTCCGCAGACGTCACAAAAAAAAGTAACATTGCGGTGCAACTCATAACTCATCACTGGATTTTCTGAAATCTAAAAACCAAAATGATTTCATTAGTTGATAAGTTTCTGCAGGTAACGCTGTCAAGTTTTTTTTTTTATTGCTTTTTCAATTTTTTACAGCACGAAAAACATCATGAAAAAAATCAGAAACTTTGTTATTTTAAAATACGTTTAAATTAAAAAATTAAAAAAAGGCGACAGCGTTACCTCGGCATTTATGTAAAGAAAATTTCAAAAGAATCGGTCCAGTAGATTTTGAGCTAGAGAGGACACCGACTCCGAAAAAGCTAAGTGTGAGAAACCGCATTTAAAAGTTTCAAAGTAACACGAAAGCAGACCAGAGAGGTGAAGACTTAAAACTTTATATCTCCGACAGTTTTACTCCAAACGACTTAAAATTTTTACAGAATAAACTTATCATGTTGTACAATAATATATAATAAAAAAAAGCTAAAACCTTACCCCCCTTAAATGATAGTTTCAGCTTTTGAAATATAAAGAAATCAAATTAATTACATTAAGTATAATATAAGTAAGAGTATGAATGCTAAGATGGTTTATTCGCTTCACCCCACTGAGCAGTAATTACTTTAGCTAAACTTTTGAAAGGTTCCATACGTTTTAATACATAAAAGGAAACTAACTTCTAAATTACAGGAGGACCTGAATTCATTGATTAGATACAAAAAGTAATAAATGTTTTTCTTATACACACAATTTCCCATTTCCCGTTGTATTTTGTGGTTTTCTTCCTTTTTTCTGGTTTATTCAAGATTACTAGACAATACATTACGATACACTTCTCTTCCTCCCTCACCCACCTTACTTCTCACTCCAAACAGGACCCATCTTACTTGCCTCTTGGTTTTCTTATGATGGTATTTTTTATTATAATTGTTTTTATGTTTTTCTCGTCTCTGTTGGCTTTAAACTGAAGTCTTTATTACATTTAGCATCATGCGACACAAGTACTTTTCATATTATTAAATTATAATTATATTACAAAGTATATAAATAAAGCCCTTTTTACTTGCTGAAAATTCTACAAATTAAAAATTTATTTGTTGGAACGTCTTTGACAATAAGAAAGTGCTCGTCATTCTGAACAATATACTTTAGATTAATGTCCCAAAATCTAATGAAAACGTCTTAATGGGAAATGGTGCTGAGGGTATACAATTTACAGGGTTGTAAAGTGGTACAAAGAGAAATAACAATTTGTTTTGTCTTAAATCTAATATTTCTTCTTTTTGTACTAGTTTTTTATTTTACCATCGTAAACATATTATTTTAAATGATCTTAATGTGCCGCCTCTAACAACTCCCATAAGCCACTGCGACAGGCACATCGAGTACCAAAATTGAAACGTCAAGAAACAGTGCACTCAATGTACAGCTCTAATTAAAATAAATAATTAAATTAAAAAAGTGCTTATTAAAACGGTAAAAGTGATTCTAAATATAAATAAGTATCTAACGTTTGATTTGTGCTATTTATTTTGTCTTGATTCTTATTTTTATTTACGTAAATATGTTTTGTATTTTTTTGTTCCTTAACCTCACAAAGTAGCGTCCTGACTTAAAAGTGTAGTGTAAATTGCTACCGACTATCTAAAGTGACAAATTAAAATATAAGTGTGTTTATTTATAAATAACTAAGGATTAATTTAAAACAATTAGTTTTTATTTATTATAGTAGTGTTTTTCTTGTAGTGACGTTTCATTTTTTGAACAGCAAGTGTAGTGATAATTGAAGATATGAAATATAGATGGTGTTACCAGTATCGAATAATCAGGTCAGATATTTGTATTTTAAATGCTTGCATGTTTGCATAAACGAAAGGGGTAAACGTCAAAATATGACAATTGGATGTCAACATTACGTTAATTATTATTTCTTTAAATAGAAGTATTATATTATCCATCTCAAATATAAATAACGTTTAATTAAGTGCAAATATATATCTCCTTACAATGTTTTGTGTTGATGTTTTCCGTCTACTTCTTGAGATATATATTACGTGTATATATGTATATCACGGTAAAACAAACATAACTCGCATGATGCAAACAATAACATACACATACATTTATAAATATTTAATGTCTAAAAACTCTCAAAAGTTGTACGGATGGCGTGCACCGTATAGTTAGTTAAGAACTCCAGAGTATTTGTGTATTCCCGAAGGCTAAAGCGTTGTACTGCTGGTGGTATATGATGGTGTTTGCCGTTAGGACCTAGTGCTAGGACCTGGTGCTAGTAGCCTTGAAGAGCAACAGCTGTCGTGATGCATTTATTCGTGAGTAAAGCTTGTTCAAGCATGGAATAAAATGGTTAATATTTTTATACTTGGATAAATGTGTTTTATTGATATAATATTCTATATTATGTTCATATTTAAGCAACGAAGTATAAATATTTAATTATTTTCTAATAGATTTTTGTATTTGTCTAGAAAATATATCTTGTGTTGTATATTATAACATCGAGGTTTATATGTTATGTACATATTTAATATGTATTAGAGTTTATCCCCGTTTTTTAAAAATATTTGCATTGAATACTGTAATACACATGCCAAATTTCAACTTTCTATCTTTTATGAATTAATTACGGGTTTTCAGAAAATTCAGGGGAAAATCTGAGGACGCCAAAAGTCTTAGAATTCTTTTCTCTACGAAATAGACAATTTTTAAGAAAATGCGCAGAGCCGTTTTCGAGCTGCCATACAAAATTCGTACCAATCATATAAACAAATAAGAATAGAAATATTCACTTGGAACATTATAATATAGGTTCTGTACTCGAATTTAGAATCATGATTAAATAAGTTATTATACATTTTTCAATCACTTTTTTAAGTTCCCGTAGCTCGTCAATTGTTCTTGGTATATCTTTAGTACTAGTAGAATCTCGAGACCAATTATTTATTTATTTTTATTTGCTGTCTTTAAGTCTTTAGGTTTCCACATTATTTTCCCATTCGCTGTATATCCTCCAGTGAATTCATAGTCTGGTACAACTTTAGAATGATGCAGACGTTTCTGTTATTAATGGCTAAAACTTTAGCCTTTGTTAAGTTGGCCAAACTGTTTAAATACAATAAATATTTCCATACATTTAACACATTCAAAATATATTTCACAAGCACTTCTATTTATTTTTATCTGACAATAAATTATTTCAATTTATTTAATGTATTTTATATTCATTTGAAAATGTTTGTTTTATATATTAGCCGATTTTAAAAATGGTTACTTTTTCATTTTGTTTTATTTTCGTATATTTTTTTATTGCAAATTAAACGTTGTATATGTATTTAGCAGAGCGAGGAAATTAACACCACATAAAGCGAATTCGTCGCTTAACAAACATAAAACAAACGAAAATCAACAACCAATTTGCTCCAGCAAATGCTCAACTCAAATATAACAGTTAAAATAACACAAATAGCTAGTAATGCATTGTTGCAGGCAGCTGATATAGCCAAAGGGTCTACCGAGTGTTTTCTAGTTCACAGGATGCAGAATGTGGGGAGCGTTGGAAAGAGCTTTACATTGCATCGATATATAAACAAATTTTTATCTGAAGGATAGTCCGCGCTAGCACAACTGTATATAAGTTGCTTCAGTGGGGACGTTCCTTACTTTATAAATTTTTGCAATTATGAGATTAATTGAGGGACTATAAAATGTACCAAACCATCGCAGTAAACAATTTGGTGAAGTGTCCTATTTTGTGACGTTTCTATCACTATTGCACTTCAATTATAGTTCGCATCAACTTTATCTTCATTTGTATTCCGAAAGATACACTCTTTTATGACAAAAAAAGGCATACGCATCTTCAATATGATGGCAAAGTTATTCCAAAATGTTTACTGGGATAGAATGTTCTATTAAAGGGAGTTTACTGTACAATCTATTACACGACATATGATATTTATGAATGTAACGGTCGGAGCAGTTAACATACGTAGTGGCGGTTCTAGATGATTAAAATACAAATAGTTATATTCATTGGTCGGATCGTTAGATGTTGTTGGCCAAAAAATAAACCTTGTCCAATACATTATCTTCTAAAACTAAGTCATTGATTTTCTGAGGAATATTTTAGGTTTAATTTTAAAATATTATCTACCTAAATATAAATTAGACTGATGTGTTTTCGAGTACCCTGATTAGAATTATATTTTCTGCGTTTGGTTCCTTGATATGAATCCATGACACCACAAAAACTTTGATAGGACTCAGCATCGAAAATAGGCAGACGTTAAATAAATTAAATAATAAATAAAAATGAACTTAATTTACAACATTTTAAAATAGCTTATGATTTATAAAAATAAACTTTACAACGTGATCTACCATAAGAGTTTTACACTTAAAGAAAATTGTTTTATATTCGTATTCGTACGTATGTTGTATAAAGAGCTAGAAAACCTGCCGAGTGCATATTGGTGTTGGAGTTAGTTTATGATATTACTATTAATAGTAAGACTTTTGTACGTGAAAACTAGAACATGCCTTCCGTGAGTCGTGCAGCTTGTACCGTCCCTTGAAGTTCATTCTGCATATATATCTATCTAAGACTTGTTAGTGCTGTGAATAAAATATCGATTTACACATCGATACGACCTCGATTTACGCGGAGCTTTCTATACGCGATTTACCATATATCAATACCGCATTCATTTATTCTGTGTGTAATTTGTAGAATCTAAATCATTAAAATCTATGTCAACTGACAATATTCTCCCTTGATGTTTCATAAGAAATTCACCACTCCTTTAATCTGTTTTCCAAAACATCTAGAGAAAAGATAAAAGGGAGACTTTGGAAGTTCATTTACTTTGTATACAGTTTTTTCTTTTGGGTATTTCTTAAATGTATTTACTTAAAACCAATAAAAATATTTAAAAGTTTTTTTTCTTAGCGTCTTTGCAGATGTTCAAAGTAAATCATTGCTTAAAATAGATTTTAAAAACATACTTAACGTTTTAGGGCTAATTATTTGGAAGTTAGTTACATGTTAAGTATTTTGTGAGGAATGATTTTTGTGTAATTAAGAGACCCCCTTATATATTTTAAAAATTAAGATAAATATTTTAACGTAGCATTTTAAATAAATCAGTCGTCATTCTAGAAGACATCCTATCAAAAACAAAGGATTCCTTCATTATAAGAACACTTCAAAATTGAGAAACGTTAATAGAAGACATTATTCTCAAAAACTGTCAAGTTAAACTTCACTGAATTTTGCCTTCAAATCTGAATCTCAATTAACTTTATTTGTATTTTATTTCAAATTTATTGAATAACTTTAAGGAAAAAAAGACATTTTTTGGTTAATAATTCAAAATATGCAAATCTTTTAATTCTAAGGTTTAAAAAATGTTTTATGTATATTTTATGCGAAGTAGTTGCATTTATTTAAACTTGAGTTGTTTTATATTGTGTGTTACAAAGTGCGTTAAATCTTCAGCTAGCTCACAGGATCTGTGGCTCTATTCCTGACCCTAGATCACTAGCAATTTGACGGAAATTCTTCTTCTTTTTAAAAACTCACATGGAATTACAATTAAGCAACCAATGGGCTTGTGTCCTATGTCTTAATTGCTATAAAATAGTACTATATATTGATAAAGTGGGTTACTAGAACCTCTAATGTTCAATTATATTTTAATAACTCCTTAATGTTAAGAGATATTAACAATTAAAAAAGTCATTTTGTCTCTTTAATTATTAAAGGGATTCAACGTTGTACACATTCCAAGTGCATGTGACATCACAATCCTTGTGTAAGGTTACCAACCTTACAGATTATAAATCTCTGCTATAGGTATTTATATATCAAAATATCAAACATTATTTACAGCTATTTCAAGGAACAATAAAATTCCAATATTATGTCTGCCTTAGCAGGGTTAAATAAAATAAAAACTTATTATTCTTTGATTTGACTTGATTATTTGACTACCAACAGCTACAAAACATTACCACAGCACTGACCTAGTCAACAAATAACTGACGTTAAAATGGATTTCACGTCATAAAAATATGGCCGACCATTTCTAGCGCTAAAACTACAATTGAAATTTTTAATTACTATATCTCCGTCAACATTTAGATATTTAATAAAATAGACACGCCAATACACATTTATTAACATCAATTTCAATCAACAATTGAAAAATTGACCACTAAAAAATGAGGACACAAGCCCATTCAAATATGAGTAGCCTCAATTCTTAAGTAGTTATTCTAATTACTTGATAGTTCTTAAATTACATTTGTTTTCTTAATCCTTGTTTTATTAATTTCTTCAAACTACATTTTCATTGCTTATAGCCTGCAAACTATTCCATGTATATTTATTTCATGCACGTATACATATCTGTAAACACACACATACATACTTGATGACAACATAATGTACATCGTAATTGAATTTACAGCTGACAGATTTCAAATTCATACCTCTTCTAAGATGCATATCCATTACAGCACACATAACTACTCACTAGCACTAACACTACCCTATTTTACTACCCCATATAGCCATGCAACCCCATTGCCCTTTGGCCTCTTATACCCTACCACCTCCTAGTGCCGGTGTAACATGCTTGGACGAAGTTCATTACATTAATGTTTGTGGAATGTTACTATGTGACGTCATAAAACGTACCCTTATCAGGGCCAGGTGTTTTATGTTCCATCTTAATTGGTTTTCTTATCTATGCTCTCTTGGCTCTTGAGGCTTTCAACTTTTATATATTTTTAGATACAATATATATTTTTTTTACTTTTTCGTTTTCTTTTTTTTTTAATTTTCTGATAATATACAAAATGTTTATCATGTAAAATTTCAATTATTATTTCGGTTTTATTTTTTAAAGGTGCAATAAACGGGTTTTTAATAGATTGTTTATTGATTATATTTACTTAAGGTGAA
This sequence comes from Panorpa germanica, assembly GCA_963678705.1. NCBI lineage: Eukaryota > Metazoa > Arthropoda > Insecta > Mecoptera > Panorpidae > Panorpa > Panorpa germanica. The sequence goes on along the minus strand of OY783205.1, from coordinate 27,818,817 downwards.
ACGATACTTGGCCATTTTTGATTTGCGAAATATAGATGGCGATACTATACAGCAGGTTAAATATTATCAAAAAAAAACATGTTTTTTTATGTTTAAATCGTTTTATGTAAGTAACTATAAATGCGAATCAAAATCTAAAGCTGCAATTAGTTAGATGAATAACGTCATATAAAAATTGATATTTAACTAGAAAATATAGCAATATTCATTTTCAAAACTTATTTTTGCGGTTCCAACTCATTAAAAGGCAGTGGAAGAAAGCTTAAAGTGTAGATACGTTATTCATCTAACTAATTGCAGCTTTAGATTTTGATTCGTGTTTATAGTTACTCACATAAAACGATTTAAACATAAAAAAAACATGTTTTTTTTTATAATATTTAACCTGCTGTATAGTATCGCCATCTATATTTCGCGAATCAAAAATGGCCAAGTATCGTTTCACCTTAATGTGATAAGAATATAGAACAACCATTAAACACAAAATATTTATTAATGATGCGATTTCTGGATAAGTGTTACTGTGTAATAGTGTAATATTGGAAATTCTATAATCAAGGCGAATTTTTTATTATTTATAAAGGTTAACATCCTAATCTATTGTACTTGAGTTTTTTTAATACTGTCATACTTCATCTACATCATCCCTTAACAAATACCGGAAATTAAACATTTGGGGGGTTGGGACGGGGGTTGGCTTTATAAAAACAGGTTCACCAGAGTTAATCATGTATAATATATGAGAGCTCGGGTCATTTCACATGATGTCAGTCATTTAATTTAGGCGGACGTTTACCTGATTTCATATGTAAAGAACATAATGTTCATTTACACGTTACACGGTGGAGAATGTCACGCGTTATTTATATAACGGTCATCAATCTTACGCAGGGGTGGATTAGACCCCTGAGACATACGTGAAAAAAATAATCAGAATATTTTAAAAAGATTTATAATAGATTTATCAGGTTTTTTTTAAATTACTGCTTCGAATGTTTAATTAACTAAAGTGATGTTTCATCATTTATCATATCATGTGAAATAATTTTATTTTTAGATTCTCCTGTTTGAGGTTAAGCCTGTCTCTTGTATTAAGAGTAATAAATAATTATGCACAAACATTTATTTTTAAATTATATTAAAATTAATTAGCTTTTGACTATATAAAATGACTTCATTTATGAATAAATACAATTATACTTATAACTACATACTGAACTCGAATTTCGATTTTGGAGACTATTGTGGCGGTTCTTTAAGTTGTGAACTTCATAACTATCAGATGCCCTTAAAAAAGTGTCCATTCCAAATAAGAACAAGAACACGTAAGAACGAGAATTATTTAACTTTACTTGTCAATAAATTTACTATGATGTTACATTTTCTCACTTTGTAAATATTTCCGTGACCTAAACAATTTTGGTTGATTTTCTTAAAAATTTATTATAGTTCAAATTTCTCAACACGAACATAAAATTACCGCTTTTCAAATTTGTTTCTTTTCAATACTCGAACAAATCGAATGTTTAATTTCCAATATTGACATTGCTTTTAAGAAGGAAATGAGTTTTCCTTTAAAGAAAACAAACAATAAGAAACTTCCATCTCTATAATGTTGCACTGTCAAACCTCTTTGTATGTCTTTTGTTTATGTCTAACCCGTATAGCTTTCAGCTCTTCTTTTTTTATATCGCAAGTTACAAAACTACCCTTACATGATAGAGGTCAGTACAATGGGTTGCAATAAACAGCACAGTTAGTAAAACTAAATACATAAAAGACAATAATAGGTTGTTACTTTTTTATGTATGTAAAATTATACATTTTTTATGTTCTTGATTTCCCGGTTGCATTTTCCATGGTTAGGAAAACAAAGCAAGAAAACCTAAAATCGTAACCGTAAAAAAAACATATTAAAAAAACGTGTTTATTGCACTCGTCAGAAGCAACTGACAGATAATAAAGAATTAATAGTTTTGAATTACGTGCAATGTCTGTATTTGTATTTGTGGCGAAATTTGTTGTTTATTATTACAGGAAATCTGGCGCATAAATGACTTTTACAGAGAAATATCGCGCGTGGCTTGTTAAAATTATGTTACACAATGTAGGTATAGTTCAAATTACAAGAGTTCGGCGGCGACTCATACTTAAAAGAAGTTGTGGGGTATAAACTGCTGATATAACTAAAAAGCATTGACTCACTTATTTTTCTATAATGCATATCATAAATCATTCACAGTTGCTCTAAGAAAGTTTTATATTTACTTAAAATCGTTTCATTTCTTGATTCTAAATCTTAAACAAAACGTAGTACACAAGGTTTCAATTTTTCATAAAGTCGTTCTATTTTGTGATTCTATTATATCCTAATAAGGTGGTTTTTATGATTTGAACATCAATATATGAAACGCATAACTTATTTAATGTAAAGATAATTTTCTTTTGTTAAATAAATCTTAAATACTGTGTTTAGGGGTATACAAATACTTCCTTCGAACTTAAACGTTCTCCACCTGATCCACCGCTGTATCGGCTCCCTTTTTTTTTCTTGTACGCTATTTTATTTACCAACACTGAACTCTTGTTGACCTTTGTGTAATAGATTACTACAATAATTTAAACAATCTTCACAGTTGAGTTAGTAAGGTTGATCTATGTACACTATTAGAATACTTTCTCTTTCTAACATATAATAAATTGTATATATCTATCTCTCACTTACATTGTTGTCTAATGAAAAATGAGTGAAACGTTTTATATGAGTTTTTTTGTAAATTCAAAAAAATTATTTTGCATATATAAGGTGAACCGAAATTAGCAAATTTGCAATATTTGAAAATATCGTACATAAGCGAGAAACCTAAATCAAAAATATTTTCTTTTAATAAAAATAATATACATAAGTATATTTGTCTCTTTCGCTCTAATATTAATGTATCCAGTCATTATTTTTGAATTTATAATGCATACGGTATGCATAATGCAGCGTGAATATTTATCATACCTGAATTGAGCTACTACATCTGCAAATAGAAATAAAACGAAGTTCTTAATGCATTTTGTTATAGTGTATATTCTACCATTCTACTTATATAGCATAAGAGTAATAGATACGGATATATAACCTTAAAACCGTAAGGTATACGGTTTACCAAGAACCATATTCGGTTCTTCAAGATCTCATCTCTCAGAGGAATAGAAACATGTTAACTAAGCTCTTATTCAAGCTCATAAACATTATGAAATGTGCGCTTACATGAGATGCTTTTCTTGTTTTTTCTAGGATAGCTTTAAGTTATATTGGTAGTTCGTGTCGGTATTGTATTCAAGTTGTCAGATTTTTTCAATAAACAATACCTACACCATCTTAAATAACCATTGACTGAGATATACAAATACGTTTTAAGCAAATACAGGTCTATTACTTCGAAATGGCTCGTTAAAAAATTTAAAAAAGATACTTTGCTCTACTTTCAGTGGGATCACCTTTCGACAGAATGTGTTAAAGAATCAGCATAATTAATAAACGAAAGTAAGGAACAAACATAGCTACAAACAAACACAGAGTTTGGTATAAAAAGAGTTTAGAAATGCACGAAGTGTGACCGCAAAAACAGTATATCACACAGCTTGTTTACATTTCCGAAGAAGCACGTTCTTTTTGAAACTGATATCGCAGCTTCTATTATCTGAAGGCATCTGGATTGGATAGTTCTCTGTGTTGTTTTTTCTAAATAACTTTTTCTAATAGGGTATTTCAAAAAGGAAGGAAAAGTTTTAGCTTTATAAAAAAATTGTTTATAATTATTATAAAATCTCTAATACAAACTATAATTCTTTATAAATATTTTATAAAAAACATGTCTTTTGTTTATTTAGTACCATATTAGTATGACAAAGCGCGAGTAAAGCCGGTACCCAACGATGCGGTGAACGTGTGAGTCAAATATTGGAAGATTGACACTGCAAGTTTCTAACTACACGGTGGCACGAATTTTGATCTGAATGATTTATTTGTTGATACTATTGACACTGACACTGTTTAACAAAAACTTTCAAGTATAAAACCTTCCTTTGTTGGTCGATTTGTGCAACAGTGCATTACATGTGAATCAAATGTGTGGTGGGGATAGGAAAATCTCTTTTGACGCGGTTTAAAGAGCCAGAAATTCTTCCAATATGAATTTGGGCACATGACATTGGACAGTGGACACACTTAGTTCTTTGTTACTAGTTAACAATTGTTTCTTTTTTATAAACCTTTATTTTAATATTGATTTAAACTTATTGAGTGATATTTAACAGCATTAAAAAGAATATTATTACCACCGGCACATATTTACAAATACATTTAAAATATGTAAATTAAATTAGATTGTTCGATGAAACAAATTACGTATTTCAGACGGTTTTTAATTCGGATGTACCCTGTTCTTCATCTCTTTTTTTAACCTCATTTAACAAAAAAAAGAATGTTTCAGAGTTATTTGTATTGTAACTACATGCGAAAACATAACATTTATTAAAAACAACAGCACACAATTCTTAAACTAAAAACGTGTTATTTGATTTATGTGTATTATTGAAAAAACAGGTGGGCAGCTGGACGTCAAAAGGTTAATGGATGGTCCACTGTACCGTATACTAGCATTACTGGCTCCGTTTTCAGTTTCGGTCGGTTCTGAAAATGTTGTTACAAACTTACTTTATTATTATATATGCTACTCTGTGGAAAAACATGGACCTAATGTATGTATGTAATGCCCCTTCCACGTAAACAACAGCTTCATAACTATATAGTATATGGTATAGAGAGAATATTTCACTTGTAATATTAATAAAGAAAGAATTCAGTTTTGGAGCTAAATTTAACATTCTTTCTCGCTTTTGTATGTCATTCACTGTTTGGAATCTTTACTAATTTTCAGTATAGTAGCTATCAGATATACAATAATTATGTATACACAAATTACAGAAAATTTAGTCCTCTAATAGATTGATAATACATAACTATTTTTATCTTATGACCCACCGGTAAAGAGATATTTCAAAAAAAAAAACATTCTTAGTTTCCGTATTTTCAAGATCAGTCAAGCGAAGTGTCGTATTTTTTTCAGACAGTCCTATTTAATTCGAAACTCTTTCTTCTGACTTATGGACAAGCAAAGTTAAGTCATCTTACCTATATAAATACCTGTGATCCAATAGCAGTAAAATCTATAATAAATTATATTTTATAGCTCACTCTAGTTTAGCCTAAAGTGAACATAACAAAACGACAATAGGAATATTTTCAAGATACGAAACATTACACAATTTATGAAGCATAACAAAACCCCTATAAAATATTAATTATCCGTCCCCAAGTGATAAAATCTTCATTAATTTATACAAAGGTATGTCTATGCGGTTGACGCTGGTTTATGTTTTAAACTATTCCCACACAGTGACATTCTCGTAGAGCTACGCAGCGTAGGCGCCATGAGGAATTGTGGGAAGGGGCGGGAAGAAATGTGTTCCCTTAATTAAATGGCTTGTGTTTCAGAAAACAGTATGTTCAGAAATGTATGTCTAAATTCGGAATCTGTATTATCTATATAGATATTCTTCTTTCACAAATATTTCTACTTTTTCTTTTAATAATGTAGCTATACATATTTTCCATTTGAAAATGTCTTAAGCGATTATTCGTTTGTAACTAATTTGTATTTAATTTAACATTTTATTAATGTATATTGTGAATTGTATTTTAAATTTATTATAAATGGGTAGAGCATGAATACAAACTTTACGTGACCCATAGATTGTAGATGAAACTACAGATTTGTCGGAAATTATGCTTAACTATGTCAAGATTAATGTTTGGGACACTAATGTATTTAGCTTACTTTATCTTTGTCTTTATCTTTTACCTCCATAGATTTAACCTTAATAGACAATAATTAGATAGATGTATTTTCAAAATATATTTATTATGTGTATTTTGCAAATGATCAGTAGCAGCAAACACTGCATACAATTCAAATATATCAGCTTGTTCAAACATACTCCATGACCTGAACTTGTAACATTTATAACAGGACCACCATGAACTTATCCTATTTTAGAAGCTTTAAATAAAGGATAATATGACTTAAATAAGACCGCAACGATATCCTTAACGTTTATCCTTAAATATATTTGCAGTTTTCTTTAGTGATAATAAATGACATATCATTTTTCTGGCTCATAAAATGAATTATTAGCTCAAGGTTATTGTGTCCAATCTGTCGTAGTTCATTGGTACGAGTATAAATGGTAGGGCAAAGAGTAAAAATGGTAACTTAGTGTGATAACATGGTATTCTACTGGTGCTGGTGCTGCTACATCCTCGGTTCGCATGATCATAAACTAACTGTGGTGTATTTATTTAGTTTACTCGATAACATCTTGGCACATTGCCCTAGGTTTAAATATATCTTAGCCATAGATACGATGTAAGAATATTTCAACGGGCATATCTCATCGAATACACTGTGTTGCAGTAAGGTTGTCCAACGAACATTGCCTTCGTACATCGATGTTTTTCACGATAGAGATTTTAATTCAATCAAGCTCCCTTACGTATCCCACTCTATAAACTTCATAAAGTCTGTATTGGCCGATGTTAAATATCGATGTTTCCTACGTAATGATCATCTCCACAGCGTATTGTACTTTGCTGATACTCCATCCGTTTCCATGTATTGGTGTTGCGCCGTTTTCCTTCCTAAAATGTTTTCTTGTTTTATGCTGTATATTTTTGTTATAAAATAAAAGTTTTATGATGCATGTTTTTTGCATCAAGGATGTATTTAATATTTTTGTTATGATGAAGTTATTACTGCTTATAAAATGCATTTATTATTTTATAAGACATGCATTTTAATCTGTTTTATACTTTAAAAAAGTTTTAATGAATGGATATAATGAAATAATTTCATTAGACAACATTGCAAAAATTATTAGTGAATTTATAATTACTATTTACTTTTTTACACTTATACTCCTTTAGTGCAATCTGAATTATTTTAATAATTGAAAATATCAAATGTACCTAGAATTACGTCTTAGTTTTTAGTCTCTTCAAATCCAATGTTTTTTCTATCAATACATTCATCATTAGATAATTTGGGCGATGTTTCAATCTCTTGCTCAAATTATTAATTTCTCCTTTTAACAGCTTTAATACCGAAATCATAGTTTATATATTTATTGTTTGTTTACCATGATATATCTATAATGCTCTTTGCTGTCTGAGATTGGAGTCTTTCCATTTAGTTACCCAAATTTCTAGGTCCACGCTAGCTGCAATAGGAGTGCAATTTGGGCCTGTATACATTCTGAATTTTAGATTTAGTTGGTTCGATTTTTCTCTTTCTCTTTCCTTGCTTCCCTTTGCTTTAATGCGCTACTTCTTTAGCCAGTCTTGAATCTCGTCTAGATTAGCTTGTTCCAATTGCAATACTACTTCCGGAATTGCTCTCTACTAAACAGAAACGTGAGTGCTAGAGGTAAAGTCATTTCTTTCGATTTAAACGACTACATTTTATTATGCTGACACATTCATATTTCTGAATTTTCCAAGAAATTTAAACATCATTACAATTACTGTGATGAAAATGTCTATACAGCTGAAATCATTCAATCAAGGAAACGCTGAATATTATCAAAAATAATTTAATGAGTATACCCAATTAAAACAAAATCGTTGAATTAGAAATGCGGAAAAACATGTTAATTATGTTATAAGCATTCACCAGGAAAATGGATAGAAAATTATAAATATATAGCTTACAAGAAAGCCTACCTGTTGTATCAAGTTATTGTAGATTTAGTTGAACCGTGTTTACTGCAAGCATTCTCCTTTTCATTCCAGTCTCAGTTTCAGATTCTGCCACCATTTACATAGGATAATTAACGACAGCATGTCCCCGGGGCCTCCCTACTATCACAACACGGATATGAATATGTTTTAGCTTGTAAAACTTGAACAAAAATATAGACAATTTAAAAAAAAGTTGTTATAAGCTATGTAAATTGGAAAATCTCGTAAATTATTTTTTACCTTCTAAAGAAAATATTAACAATGTTATGTGTAATAGATGTAAAGAAAGAATTACGTGGTCCTCTTGAGAGAGATATATTTGACTTATATTTTACGGCCGCGCAAATCTGGGGGCTCCGTTATAGTTGGTACTTAATGCTTACTTTATTAGATTTTACACTGATTTTTAAAATGGATTTTGAGATACATAATACAAATTTCATTTAAATATGTATACATATTACATCTTTACAAGTAAAGAAATATTTAGAAATTGACTTGATTAATTTTAACAATTGAAATTTTGATCTCAAACACTTGGCATTATCTTTTGTCTATAAACTTAATCCTTTTATCAACTAAATGAGAAACTTTTCAGCTAACATTAAAGTTTTCAAACAGAATCGTCACAAAATACAGGACAAGAAACGGGAAAGAAAAAGGAAGCAAGGAATGAAAGGAAAGGGTTAAACTAAACTTTCTTGAATTGATCTTTTAAGTTGAAACAAATTTAAATACTTTCAAGTGATTCTTTATAATTCCAAATCTTCAAAACTCTTTTGATCTCTGGTCTTTATTGCTGTATATAGAGTATTACTATAATACCGAGTACATTTTAGGCGTTTAATCGGAAATCTATGTTAACTGCTTTAAAGTTTAACATTGTATCTCAACCTAGGAATGTAATAAAGCGGAACTCAAGGGAAATATTCGAGAATTCCCGTACTTATAGGAAAAGCTCTAAGCCGTATGGATAGTAATATGATATCAATATGTATGTACAGCGTTTGATGTCAATGCACATTTAATAGATCGTCAGATTTATAAGAGGTTCATATTTCAAAATATGTTGTTATAGAAAAAGCATACATTCGAAAGCTCACTCCTCTAAATGTGCTTAAAGTTTCCTGATTTATTAAGAAGAACTTTTGATTTTGCACCTGGATTTCATAGTCACAAATCACTTAAAATTAAAGGTCATAATTAAAACACCCAGACACGAAATATTTCTCGTAATCAATAAAATAAATCTAACCCCTCCTACCAACCCTTACAAAATGCTATTGCAATAACCTAGTAAGAAAGTTGTAACCATTTGGAGTCATCAAGTCATTGAGCATTTTAGATCGGAACAGCAGACAAGAGAATAATTATTATTTAGTGTCATGTTTGGGTTTCGTATTAATGGCCTCCAAGGACCACGTAACTAACATAAAGGACAGCACGTTTAAGAAATAATCATCCCAATAAATATTAATGGTCCTTTTCGTAAATATACTGAGATTGTGTTAACAATAAGGACACTAATGGAGAACTTTATTGACGGAGAGACTTTGCTGAAACTGTTGGAACCAATGTCACGTTATAATGGGTGTTATACTCGTATAAGATGGCCGATGGTTTAAGCCTAATCTGTTGAAACAGTGGTTCTTCAACTAGTTATAAAAAGCAATAGTCCAAGATCCTAGGGCGCCAGCCATCTCTTATTTTCTGATGGACAAAATGTGTGAGATTGATACCAGGTGGCCATTTTCCAGGTATCATGTAATCAAGGTATATGTCTCACTCACGCTCATGCGCACGGATAATGCCCTCGTGTTCCTACTCATAGCGGAATTAGAATTGGGTCTAGGGGATGTTTGGCCCCTTGCATCAATCTATCCTCTTGTAAAACGTTTTAAAACAGTTGTCTTGTAATACCTTGTATTACCTTGCAGACGCTTTAAAGCTGACAAAAAATTTAGTTAAACTTACTTATAGTCTGATGGTCCATTTTTATGTATGTAGCGGGACAATCATTGTACATACTAACACTATTCAATCTTACACATATTTACAACGATATTTGTCAAAATTTCATTACTTTACGAGTCACAGCAATTTTAGGGACACTATTTTTGTAATTCGAAAAAATCGAATTGGGATCTAATTGAAGATCTGATCTGATCGTCTAAAAAGGCCTTCAGAATATTACCAAGCAATTGAAATCGCATTGAATTCGAAATTCAGTTGCCATAGCAGTCAGTACGTTAGCAAACCTGTCATTTGAATTAGATATGATTGTAAATATAAATTATTACAACTCGTGGAAGCAGGGGGTGCTTATACAAATACAGAATAAATAAATAATTTAAGATAGTTGTCATGCTGTCTAAACCAGCCCTTAGAACAGTTACAAAACATATTTGAATACATACCACACAAATTGCTATTTAATTATTCACGAGCAGGTATTTCGGATATGTCTCGAGGCAATTTGTCTCAAGACTTTATTTTAATACAATTTGAACATTTCAATCAAAATATGATATATATTTATTTATATGTATATGTATATGTAAGACTCTACATGAAGACAATATATATTTAGGAGTATATATGTATATAACAAAGTTTTTAATTGAAAATCACGTGCGACATTCACGTTCACAGTTTTGTATAGAATATTCTCATAACATTTGTTATTCAAAAACATTAGATAAGTGTTTCCAAAACGGTTTCGCTAAAAGCTACATAAATTATTCCCTCGATATGTTTACAACTAGGTTGGCCACTGTTGCCCAAGGAAGAACTTTATGTTGAGAGTTTTTACCAGTGGCGAATCAGAATGTTACATTTATAGCTGATTCGTTAAGGGCTCTTCTTTAAGAGATCTCGTAGGAATGAAAAAATCGATGTTAATTGAAAAATAAACATAATTATTTCTTTCTTCGTCTTGCTTGAAACTAAAGAGATATGATGGAATATAAAATAACCCAAAGAAACGGGATTAAATGTATTAGACGCACGTGTTTGTAATTGTGTATAATATCATATTAAGGTGAAACGATACTTGCCATTTTTTCTCGCGAAATATAGATATAGCAAAAATAACTTTTGAAGATAAATATTGCTATATTTTCTAGTTAAATTCTAATTTTCATATGACTGGTAACATTTCTAAGGGTTTGTCATAAATTTTATAACCTTTATTACTAACTTTAGATTAGCAGCTTTAGATTTTGATTCGCGTTTATAGTTACTTGCATAAAACGATTTAAATATAAAAAAACGTGATTTTTTTGATAATATTTAACCTACTGTATAGTATCGCCATCGATATTTCGCGAGTCTAAAATGGCCAAGTACCGTTTCACCTTAAACCCTAAAATCATGTAATCATGTAACTATGACTTTCTAATAAACAAAATGCTTAGTTAGAGCAATAGATGAAAATACAATGTTAACTGTTTCTGGTACAATAGATGGTGTTTAGATGTGACTCTATTTAGATGTTGCCGGTGCAACGTAAGAAATGTGACTATTTTTGAGTTGTGTACTTCATGAAGGTTTAAATGTGACTAGTTGTTGTCTGATTGAATACATAGACGTTACAGTGTTAATTATGGTTATTTACGAAAGAATCGAAACATAACTAACAGTTATTGGAATAATAGAACTTGAATTACTTCTGTTCTAGAACTACTTTTGTTGTAAGCACTTCAATTACATGTCTAGCTAATTGGCGGATCTGTGAGAACTTATGGAAACCGTTGTTTCAACGATAACAACCAAGGACCTCAAATATTTAAGCGTACGATGAGAATGCGACACTGCATATCACAGTGTCAACCAAAAGTGGGAGTGGTGGGTGACATCCTACAACCGACAGTCGACAGCATGCCAACAGAGCGTCATGGAATGTAGGGAGAAGACTGGAATAGAATACGGGACCAAGACTGGGACCGGGACTCTCTCTCCCTTTAGCAATGGGAATAAAGAACACAGTTACACAGTCATTGGGGAGAAACAAGGGAATGACTTGAATTATAGAAAAACGTTCATAAATATTTGGAAAATTATGTGTCTTGCTTTGAGTTAGATATTGTGTAGCTATTCGAATTTCCAGGGTCTTTTTCTATGAACTTAAACATACACCTATTCATCTTCACATTACAGCTTAGTATGTAAAAATTTGTGTCATGTATTCATAAAATTGTAAAGCTTTTCCTTCAAAATATCGAGTTCCAGACATAGTAGACACGTGGCAATTGTATTTAGTTACAATTGCTTTCAAGCATTGGACGCCGGACCTCTCACATTTCTCCCACGTCTGACATATCTGCTTAAGAAAAACCTTATATATATATATTATTGTTTTTGCCATTTGGCACTATATTCTTGTGCCTTAACTCATTTATTTACATGTCATTGTGCTTAATTCAATTTTAACCCTTATTAAATCTAAACCTTCTCACTCCTTCTAATCAAAAAACTGCTACTGATATTGCTTCCTTCCTCCTGTTACTCTCGTCCTGTTTCTGCTCTGCCATTCCTTCTCTTTCTTCGCTCCTTTTCTCTATCTTCGCCATCCACCTCTTCCCTTAACTGCCCAATATTCTTTCCGCTTATTGCCTTTTTCTCACATGAAAACTTAATGTACTCTAATGTTTCTATCTCTGTTCTGTTTTTTCCATTCTTTTCTGTTGTTGTATCTCCTTGTTCCTTCCACGTAGCTCCTCTTCCACACTTGTGCCTTCTTCTCTTCTTCTCCCTGTCTCCTCCGTCGCCATTCCAGAATCTTAGAAAAACCTTATATAAATTATTTATATAAGTTTTAACTTTTATATAATATTTAAGAAGCTGAATTTTAAATAATTAAGTTCTTATTTTCAGTCCTAATTAATTAATATATTTCTCTTTCTTTTTCAGGTAAGTGATACTTCCCTATTACTGCACGACTAGTTTCTAATGTAAAATGGTGTGGGTGTCATTAAACGTAAGTTAATTTTGAAATCTTTAATTTTTAATTTCTTCGTCCCATTAAGAAGAACATAAGGCTAGTCAAATTGTAGCTGTTACAGCAATATCTATAATATTATAGTTATTATAAATTTTCATATATTATTGTTAATTCTGATTTAATGCTCTTGGCAGTCTATGTAATTCTTTTTTTAATATAAAACTGAATGTAATAAAGAAATACAAGCTAAAGAAATTTATAAGAATGTCTCAAGCATTCTTTTTGTACAAATCACATGTGCGTTGGCCGGTGAGTAAAGCCCCTCCGTTAATATCATACCACGTCGGTGATGCTCATGTTCAAAGCTTGGTATTTCGTATTTAGAAATGGCCATGGGCAAATTCTCAAGTCGCCAACTCCGTTACCAGTCGCAACTCGCCTTTTGGCGCCACTGTCAATGTCATGTGACTTTAGTTACATCGATACATCACACCCGCCGGAACGGGAACCACCAAACATCAAAGCCAAAAAGGAAAAAATAATAAAAAAAGAGAAAATAACTAAAATCCTAAAACGTCGACACACATGTGAAGATATTTAAAAATGTGTGAGTAATAGGAATAACATTTTACAAAAATATGTGGATTTCTCGTTTTTCGTATGAAGTACTAATGTATTTTATTTTGATCAATTCTAAGAAATTTAGATATATTTTATTTTTAAAGGAATATTCGCAGAATATTCCTATACACATTCCTGAAAAATGTGGTCATTGTGTGGTATACTTGTAGAGAGTAATCTTTTTGGCAATCGGAAGTAATTCTTAAGGTTACTGGGTCACTTATGGCAAAGCAGTGATACCCGTTAAATATATCGTTATACTTGGCATGTTATCAACTAAAGAAAACACCTACACTTAGCTATAACATAAGGTTAGTCCAAGAATCGAATCCATAATCACAACAATCTAACTTTAACTTCCTCAAATAAACTGTTTAAGGTTTAATTAACATAACAAAAGTTATCTATACACAACGTTTTGTGACTTATAAATTAATTTTGAAGCGATACTTTTTTGTTCATATTACTAATACATTGTACTCCTACATGTACTTTTCCATATCTTACATTATTTAAGATTTAAAATTAATATTCTTTGATATTACATCGGACATTTTAATAAATATTTATAAAAAAAAACTTTTGAGCTTTAATAAAGCTTTTATAATATAGAAAATGTTAAAAAGCTGTGTAATATAAATGAAATTATTACGTTATATATTTTCCATAATCCTTCATATACAGAAATTACTCGGTCGTTGATTTTTTGTTGTAAAATAAGTTGAATTAGTTAGAGATAGCAGCTAGAACTACTCGTACTAAAGCGCCGCGTCGGCTTCTCAAGTTCTGCGACTATTTCTTAAGGATTAATAAGACAATTTTATAAAGGGATGATTTTTTTATATCCATCACAGACTACCATAATAAAAAGGAATTTATATATAACAATTTAACCTACTTTGATACATAAAACTGAAGAATAATGTATATATAGTAGATATATATATGTAGGATTGCCAACTTTCCGAAGGACATGAATCAAATTCTAAAATACGAATATAAATTTCAGTAACATAGAAGAAAATAAACATACACTTGGAACATTATACTATAGGAAGATTTTAAGGTCCTCCTTCAATCTCTTGACAGTGAATGCTTCTATTTTGCTAAAACAATATAAAAATTCAATCGGTTTATTTAGTTGAACATCAAAAGAACGTCTGCGAAAGATATAATTTTTATATACATTTTATATATAATAAATAAGACATATACCAAATTGATATTATCAATTTCATTTTATTAAATGACCCTTATGATGTTTGATGGCTAAAGAATACTATTTTTATGGTTTACAAATTGTAACAAAAATATAAAATACTTCTGCGGACGCGATTTATGAATTTGGTACATAATATAACTTATTTTATATATATATATACACGCAAATGATATGAAAATATTCCACTTTCCTTTTCGTGACAATAATCCGGTTTATTACGCATTATATTTTGATACTTTCCTTTTCTAATTTTTTTTATAAACAGGGGAAAAAGTTTTGTATAGAAATCTTAATATAACTTTTAAATTTTGTTATTTGCCAACAAGAAAAGAAAGTGAGTTAATAAAAATATTGTATTCAAAATGCAAATTATATTTATATGCATTATATGTGATTCCATTCTGGTAAACATTAAACATAGATGTTACTTTACACTTATGTAATATTTTAGTTAAGTGAAAGCTAGTAATTTTTCATCTAAAACGGATCATTTTTACAATTTAATATCTAAAAAGGACTTCTTAGGATTCTGTAATACTCATACGGTCTACTAAGAACTTTTATGATTATTTTAGGAGAGATATATATAGATATACATATATGCATAACAATTTTGACAAAAGAGAAAATAATGAATATTCCATGATATAATAATGATGTATGATATCAAAAACCTATGATCCCATTAATGATCAGTATGCTAATTACATTAAAAAATACATATACCTTGGGTTTCGGTAAAAATAAATAGCCCTAATTTAATGGACAACCCTAGTAAGGGTTGAGGATGGTGATTATTCATAATTATTTCTTTTTTTTTTTGGTAAAAAAAAAACAGCTGAACTCAAAGACAAAGGTTATTAATTTATTAAAATATCTTTATGAATAAGCAATAGGGGATTGTATAGAAAATGAATTTTGCATAATATTTTGCATAACTTTATTTTCTATGTGTGGTGCTACGTAACTTTTATTAGAAATTATAATGTCTTATGTCTTATTGAAGTTTTGAAGTTAAAGAGTAAGTTTCTAAAAAAATATATATTTAAATTTGATATTGTTCGTAACAATAGAAACCTATAGCTTCAAAACGTGATGTTGATCATCTTTCTAATATCAATAGAGTCTGAGATATTAGATTAAATAACGTGAGACGAACATTGTATTCTTACATTACAATATATCAGTAGTGAAATTGAAGAAATATTTTTCCATTAAAATAAAACATAGTCTGGCGAACGGGTTGTCTCTCTTTTCTCTCTCTCTCACTTATTGTTAGGCATTCGCTTGTCATACGATGTCTGACAGATGCGCAGACTTTGACAGATTCATTAGTATATATATACACATGTATATATTATACTATACATATATGTATACATAAACTTTTACAAAGTTTCATATAAATGAAAATCGCATAAACCAGACGGAATAATACGCTGCATTAAGGCGAAGAGTATAGCGTACTTAAAGTAAAATGAACCTTGCAGAGTAATTAGAGCTGGAAGACTAAGACAATGAAGAAGAATAAGGGTAGGCTTTGCTTCGGCTTCAGGGTTTGTTAAATTTTATCTGCATACCCCCATCACACAATGATAGCACTATTTAAAATGTAACATTATATAATTTAAAGCTAGAAATGTAATGTTAAATATATATTAAGTAATGTCTCATTTGTGTCTAAAATTAGGTTGCAGTAGAGTATTACATATTGCACACTAAGAACTGTAAAAACTTAAGTACCAGGTGCGTCGAGAAATTTAATGTCCTATATGTGATTAGATAGTGACACATTTCTTTCACTTCGTTATATTATTTGAAAAGTATAGTAAGAGTATTTGAGATTGTGAAAATTTCAGTAAGTGGATTTTGGCTGAACGTAGGTGATATATTGTACACGTTGTAAAATGGTATATGTAAATGCAAAACAAATCGATTATATCAACCCTGCACCCTTATATTATCCCCTACCCGTTAGCCATTTATTTACCATTATCGGTAATACCATTTAAATCCACCTACTCCAAAATATCAATCAAATCATTTCATTTCGACGTTTGATATAAAAATGATGGATTTTTTGCATTAAGCTTTAGCATCTCTTTCTTTCTCATTGTATTTTTTCAATTATTTTCACCGATTTTTAATTATACTTTATTTATGTATTGTTTGTATTTAATAGTGCAATTCATTGTTATTTTCTTAATGTTGTCTTCCTCTTTAATGTTGTTTATTTCATAAAAAGAAACATATTCTTATTGATAACATATTTTTAAAATAGCTCTTAAACAATATTTTAAAAGATTGAAATGTAAACTGAAATGTAAATGGGAAATGAAACAGTTTTCTTTCTCGGATGTGTTGAATTCTATAAAAGTTCAAATGTAAATTGACTGGCAGTCAAAATAAATATTTATATGCGATACATTTTAAAGTTCTCCTTAAGGAATTCTTGTAATATTTGGTGGGTTTTCTTCCAGTTTTCTTTGGATCATTTTCTTACCTTAAGTAGATTTCAGATTCGATTATAGAAAATTTCATTTTACATGAAGTTTTCTCTTAACAATTGATATATACGACTATATACAGTTATACACATATTTATACAAATACTTATTGTTAATAGACAATCCATAGATGTTTCATTTATTTCAACTTACGACAGTTCACCTCTCATTTGCAGATATGATTATATGCGTATAGTAAGTGTCTATACATCTACACAAAACATAATCATATTATTTAAGCTTTTATCACAAATTTTGAACATATTGTGAAATTGAACAAAAATTATCTTATAAATAGAAAAATATAATGGAAAATCCGTGAAAATAAAAGATATAAGAAAGTCACGAAAAAAATAAGATTAGCCGGCTTTAACATGGTTAGGTAAAAACAGGATTAGGAAGAACACGGCACATGGAACATGGAACATGGAACATGGCGGATCAGGAACAGTTTAAAAAGACGATTCGTCATCATCGGATACAGAAACAATAAGAAAAGAAACTTTCATGTAATTCAGAATTCTCAACGCACACACATACGTATAAATACATTTTATTCGAATATGCTTATAAACTTTTTTGCTGGCTAATGTATAAGTTATTATTGGCGGGGGGGTCATGAAATATGTTAGCTATGAGAAAAAAATATCTCTTTTCATCTTCAAGTTTCCACGCTGTATACCTACATAATTAGATATTGAAGATTAATTTACAGTTACGATAGTATACCTGTCACTTTCAAAAGTCTATATTTCAAATATAAAACAATATTTTGCAAAAGAGCTATAGCTGAAACCACAAGCAAGATATACCTATATTTGTTATAAAATACGAAATGATATTTCATGCTAATAATTAATCTAGATTATAAATTGAACTGGGAATTAATCAAACAAATTACAACGGAATTCAATTATTTAAAATAACCTCAAAATGAACTTATAAAAGAGAATTAGAAAGAGTTGATAAATTAGCTCAGAGATTTTCTGGGAAGAGAAATATATATGGAAATATGAAAATAATACAAATTTCCACAAGATATTTTAAATGAAACCTCCGCATAAAGACCGTGATAAAATTTAAATATATAGTACGTTTTTTAATTAAATATAGAATGTATCAACAAGAGCTGACTGTTTTAAATTAACTACCATTTTCTATCAAATATTTGAATTTTCATATAGAAGATAAGACGCAATTCCGTTTCAAACTTGCTAGCTTGTTACAAGGTAATTCCACAATTCATTTTCTACCTAGAAGGGTGCGTATTATATACCAGGTCGATGTTTGGTTATACTGTACATATACCGGACATCATAGTATGATATATAAAGTCGGTATATGGTAAGTAAACAACAGTATAAGCTAAAATTAACCTACAACATATTACACATTCCCTATAAGAGGATAATATATATTTCGTGATGTAACTAATTTTACTTATAAGGTTTATGATTTAAGCTACTTGTCAAGTCAAGAAGATCATGAAGGTGCATTAATAATATTTTATTAATATAATGATATATTTACATAAATTAAATGGTTTTATAATATAATAATCAACTACCACCCCTGCGATCATATATCAAATAAAATGGGTTATAACTTAAATGACAGGGGTTGTAAATATGAAAATAAAGTGGTAGCATTTTGAATCTATCATCTTCAGTTATGTACAGAGATAGAACCATCATCTTTTAAGACACACTTATAACTTTACAAATTTTATTCCATCATTGTACTGCGAATAAATCTGCGTATATATTTACATGCTCGAATACATAGTAAGAAAGATCAAATTGCAGATTGTTAGTTTTCAATTTAAATAAAATGTTTAAAATACTGGTAGACGTCTAGCAACGTGAGCGACGCATATGTGCTAAACTAAACTGTAAACTATATAAGAACAAACAAAGGGTTGTTTGTCTGAAATATGAATATATTCATTCTTTGGATGGGGTTGATACAATGTTCTATATTGTACATATTGTCATAGATTGTTTACGAAAATTTTGGGTAATAATAATTCGGCATGTGTTTGTTTTCTTGGTAAATTTAGATAAGTGTTAGAGGATTTCGCGCATTTTGTTTATCTTTATACGATCAACTGCATTGCGATGAATATCAATATGTTTGCTGCAACTATCTATGAACTATATTACATACATTTTAAGCACAAACAAATATAGATACATAGAAATTTATAACATTTATAACTTTTCTGAAGTGTTTTCAACTTGTAAAATACATTTTCCATGATTTTGTTTCCGTTTTAAAAACTTTTTAAAAGTAAAACTAATAAAATATCTTGTTTTGAAGATGGTCTGATTCACAGAATGAGTGTTTACCCTCAAATCTCAGTACAAAAAGTTTTTAAAAAGTTTACAGTATGGTTGAAAAGAGCACTTTACTTCGCATATTGAAATTATAAGTAGCTGTTAATCTATTTTACCGTTTTACCTTTATTCTTCGAGAGCATAGCGCGCGGTTTTTCTACTTCTTAACTTTCTAGATGACTATTTGAGAAGTAAATAACATTTTTTACTTAAAGTAAACTGAATTCTATTTATATAGAGTGGTTTAAAAGTTTTATTTTAGTTTTGAATATACCGGAGACAGACGCTTGCTACTTACTATCTATGTTTGTAACATTTATATACATTTTATATAGTAGTTCACTTTAATCTCAAACTAGTTTCTTATATTTGTTATTTACATAAAGCTTTAGAGCTTTTAAATATCTCCGTTTTATTTTATTACTTTTCGTTGTAAATGTTAAGTACTCAACTTTATATTAAAAAATACATTTAAATATTTTTAATATTATATTAAAACTATATTTAAAAAAAAAGCTAATTGAGAAAAAATTATTAAAAACTTTAAAAGTAAAATGAGCATTTTATAAATTCTGAAAGCTGCTTTAGAAATCCGTTATAGCTTTATACTTCCTAAAATTTAATTAAACTATTGTAAGCATGTTTAATTGTAGAAATAGTTTAATGTGCATAGCTCTATCACGTGATTCGTAATAGTTAAGATAGTTATCTGCTCGTACATGTTCTACAGTTATTTTGAACGGTATTTTGTTTCAATATTAAATATCTCGCATTTTTTCAATTATAACTACACTTCTAATGTACATTTTACAGATATTATCCAAACCAAAATAATAAGCTACGGCTGTAGTCTGATTTACTTACAATTTTCTGGTTTTTAATGTGTTGTATGATTAGTTTTTACATTTATAATTATTCAAGATTTTTCTGTATCTATTAGACAAGTTATTATTATATTTTATTAAACAGATATCGCTTGTAACCAACACGGACAGTATACTTGATGGATCACGTTCATAAATTGTATTTAGACCGGGCGCTAGAGGTAAGTGAGTATTCAAAATGTGAGGACCGAATTCCACCAATGGATTTAAGTTAAGAAAAGGTCAAAAATTAATAATGCGGATCTTGCCGGTCAAATATTTGGTCCATTTTTTTTTACCCCTCTACTCTTATTTGTAAAAGAAATGTATTGAGTACAATCTATAAAATCATTTTAATGATTATTTCAGTAATAATTTATACTTTTTTCTAATGGTGAAAGTGAGGATGGATTGTTAAATGAAAAAAAAACAAGTTGTAATTTATTTGGAATGTTTGCAAGAAAAGCTTTACAATCAGCAGGAATTTTTGTTGAATGACTTGAAATTAAGACATTTTTAATAATTTGGCCTTTGACTCCAAATACTTTATAGAAATATCGTGTGAGGGAGGGGATGTGAAGGGAGCGGGAAGGGACCATCGCAGCTGGTAGCAAGATGTGTTTTGTTATTATTTGGGGTTTCAGGTATAAAAATCCGACCATAGTTGCCGGTCCTCATATTTTGCATACTCAACCACCTATAGCGCCTGCACTAATTGGAAAGTGTTGTCCCACTGGTGCAACTTCAATTTTTAAGCTGTAACGTTATAATAATGTTGTAGTGAATCGATAGATGTTGCAACAGTGAAGACGCTACTTAAGTCTCATGATGTTCAAGTTCTATATATACACTATGAAATGAACTTAAAAAATGCTGCAGAAACTTAACTGCATCTAAACTTATATGTGAATCTATAAAAGAGTTTAAACTTTCCTGTATAGAAGTTTTATAAACCAATAAATTATTCATTCAGAACATTTGCTTGAACAGAAATAGATTGTTGTATAAGGTATATTACAAAAGGCGTGCAATGGACTACCCACTGTTTTTTTTTTCTTCTCGTTTTCCAGCTATTTAAACTACGGCGTCATATTCGTTGATTTTTGCCTTTTTCATAACTTTTTGATAAGGTACTTTTAAACACTGAAAATTTATCGCTAGCTAATGATTATATTTGATGAATAAACTATTAAATGCAACAACAAAACACTCAGAAAATTTTGTGTTAGTCTGATACATATAAATCCTCTATCCAACAAAATTAGCGGTGTTACATTATCGTTAACATTTTACGAAAAGTAACCGGGACAAATCTTACCATTTTCTAGTCCCAATCTGACTAACTTCTGAGTCACGTAAAAACCGTTCAAAACAGGTCAAAGTTCAAATACCAGCTGGCAACAATTGGAACACTACAACAACATAAAATCCGAATCTGCAATAAATAAAGAACAATCAAAATAAACAATAATCTTTATATGGGATTTCTATTTTTATACAGCTAGTTACTGTGGGTGTTACAGCTTTATATTCTTCTCTCTGTCGTACAATGCTTTTCCATGTTTATGAATGAACGCGGTGGGATTGCAAATCAGTTCTTCACTATACCTCTAATCTTTCTCTCTTTATATATCTGACTCTTTCACACTTTGATTCAAATCTGTTTTAAGACGAATACAAGTCATACAGCGTACAATGAAAGGTCGTATTGAAAGGTGAAGTGGGAAGGTGTAGGAGAGAAACCTAAAATAGATCTTGACTTCCTTTAAAATACTTTGTTCTAACAGGATTTTGGTGAAATATTTTGTCATAGAAGTCAAAGATATGTTCGCGCTTGAAATGTAAATGTACTTAAATATATTTGTAAGTGTTAGGACTAAAAGTCGGATGGATTAGGGGATGATATACGTATAAAGTATAGGTAATACCTTAGGATAAAGGTAGAAAACTCCTGAAAAGTTATTTAAAATGTTTTTCTTCTTCAAATTATTAGAAGGACCATAAATATTCCAAAATGAGCTAAAACTTAAATGGAATAGAATTTAAAGCGAATTGGCGAACAGTATAAGTTAAAAAACGATTACAAACTGACCAGAGATGCACGATTTCTAAAAAGTCAAAAATAAGTTTTTCTTTGAAATTAATTCAACTATAAAAGTTCGTTAACATGATATCAAAATTTAATTAAAACCTCTATAAAATTTAATGTAGTTTTACAGAAATACGTATAAACATATACTACATCTATAATTACTGGTGAATAAGTTAAACTTTTAATGAAAAACTTGTTTAAAATTAATAAAGTAATAGTTTTACAGTTGTTGCCCATATATGCATACGTAACTTTGAGACTAAAAGTTCATTTTAACTTGAACTACTAAATATTTATAAATTATAATTATAATGAGTCCATAGCCAAAGTAAAGGCAACGAAAAAACTCCAATACATTCAGTTAGAAATATGAAACTAAATAAGAAAATAGAAAAAAGAAGGGAAAAAGGAAAATACGTTGAAACAACATTGATATATAGAAACAAGAGAAAGGGGTTTCCACTGTAGTGTGAAAAGCTTGTTTCACACAGAAGGAAAATTGCATTGATCATATGCTTTTTAGATAGTTCCAACCTTCAAACGATGTGTGTCAAATTTCATGACATTCCGACCCCGACTCGGTATTTTTTTCCATTAAAAAGCAATGCTTTATTAACACACAAAATTTAGTTTTGAAAATTACAAAAGTGTCGCCACTAAAACCGCAGTAACTGGTAAACTAATGGTCCGAATATCATGAAATTTTCACACATATTGCTTGTAGGTTAGTACTATCTAAAAATCATAGCGCCATCCTTGAACTCATTTGTCTATGACGAATCAACCACATCAAACATTTTTTATACATATTTTACAATTTATAACTCAATTTTACAAATTTTTAAATATATAAATAATTCACTAATTAATTTTGAATCACTTAACAAAAATTTAGTATTATTAATAAAAATTAGTGATGTGATATTTATAGATTTTCCAGAAGATAATATAAGAAAGCCTTACACAGGAGTTGCTGTGTGCAACTATCTTCACATCTGTAGTACGGTGAAGGTGCGATTTCAATTACCTATGCCGGATGTTCACGTCCAGATCGAGTTAACTTAACGACGTTATATAAATAACTGTAGCAGCGTTACGATCATATATCACATACAGCATAACGAGCTTTATTAAATATAACGAACTTGATGAAAGCAAAGAACCAGCAGCCTCATAAGTTACACACAAAAGTCCACCACCTAAAATCGTTAACGATAAATTGTATAAATTATTACACCAATTTCATAAATAACTATTAAATAAAGGATAGATAAAAATATGTATAAATCTTGAAATATTGGTCAAATATTTTTTAGTAATTTTATAAAGTAATTTGTCAAATAGTTTGAGGCTATTACTGCATATAAGCCGATTATGGTATGAATATTATCGCTCCAGTTCTCGATGCGGAAAAGCTGGATTATTTCTGGATACTATCATCATCATACTGCAGAATTAAACGCGGGAGTTAATAATTTGTAAGAGATTATAGTTGCTTTTTTGATTATTACTTAATTGACCTCATTTTAAAGGAATTTATTACCTTAGATACCTTCTAGCTTTATACGTTTGTAATTGGTTAAATTCTGCTAGAACTGTTTGTTTTTTTGTTTCCAAACATACTAACAGATGAAAAGAATTAAAAATAATGTGACTTATTTTATGAGTATATTGTCTTCACAAAACATTACGGAAAATGTGATTGTTTTTCTATTTCCACCTTAAAAGTTAAACCCAGTGCTGTTTAATTTAGAACAAGCAATGCTTCGTGGTGCAGTTCATGACGATGTTTTTGTCCAGATTTCCTGCATTATTGTATTTAGGTAGTTTAGAAACTGGAAGTCTATTCATTGAAAGTTTATGGCGAATCAGAAACAGAGCTGAATTCAGAAATTTCCAAACTCCTGGTTGTGTCAGATAACTAAGATTATATCTCATAGAACTTAATCAGAATCTTAAGTATTTTGTGATATAAAAGAAGTTTATTTAATTACTTATTGTATACGTTTAATATTATAGATAATAGTGTAATGCGTTAAACGCCGATTATTCGAAAACAGTTACAGTTGATTAAAAATGGTTTTCAATAGACTTGTTAAATTTTATAAAAACTGAAAATTTTATTTTTAATTTTGTTTTGGTTATTTTTGTTTTGGTTTACAAGATATCAGTATATTAAGATCTAAAATATTGAGGTGACCATTTACGTTTTTAAAGTAGTCTAAATCCAATACTGAACTATTTACAATGTTTATAATAATTTAGATGCAACAAACTAAACAAAACTATATAATACAAACAAACTAAATGAAATGTAAAATCAAATTTCACAGAAATTTAAAGTTAGTTTGATGAGTAGTATGTATATATATATAATTATTAGCCAAGTTACAAACCACTATTGTTATAGTTAGTGTTTTCCATGTTGGTACCATTAGTAGAAACAAATTTAATTTATATACTTTGTTTCATACCGTTAACTGTAAACTCGTGCATATACTATGAAATGAATTCATTTAAACATTTGTTGTATAGAGAGAAAACATACATATTATCATGACTACCAACTACGAATAAAATAATAGCTGCTTTTGTCAATAGAGTGAAGTTGTTCTCTATTTAATTCACTAGTTCAGTGTTGTTAAAGTATGTTCTGAAATTTGTGTCAACTTTGTGTGGTATTATCTCACACTGGAACCGACTCTTTCTCTGTCGTTAGTGCACGTAGTTGGATCCACTGTAAGAGAAGACTAATGAACACGTTGATATTATCATCACCCATGACACTTAAGCTGTAAATTATTCTCTACAAACAAATGACACATCAAATTGCTAAGTTATTAACCCAATTCGAGGAAATGATATTTCAATTCAAAACGCCGGAACACATTTTAGTGAGTTGTAAACTTTAGGAGAGACAATGTATTGTTATTCAAGCGTTTCACAGTATTGTGCACTTACATCAAAGTACTTACATTACTATATATATTGGAAAATGAACAGGAGTATGATGAAAACTGAAATGTATTAAATAATATTTGCTGAACTGCATTATAAGTTTTGAAACTGGAAATTGAATAACGGTTTCTACCAGTTCCGTTATAGAGTTTATGCAATATCCTGGAAAATAGTTATAAAGCATTTATAAGGATATGTTTCGTCAATATATATACATGTGTGTGTTGATATATATATTCAAAGTAAATGACTATCTTTTTACCCGAGTTTACCGCCATAAAACAAAAGTACTTTCTTTTTATTTGGGTATTGTTCGAGATCAGCTCAATACATTCATTGCTAGCTATAGTTTGGTCCAACTTTAACGGGAAAACTATAACACTTTAGATAAAGAAGCTTTTTTTCCTTTAAATCCACAAGATCTAATATACTACATTTGATAAAGTTTATTCTTACATTACAAAGAACTGAATATATTAAATTGTATTGACTTAATATATTACTATATGAAAATAACTGAGAATGGGCTTGTTCTATAAAAGTGTACTATATATTGATAAAGTGGGTTATTAGAACCTCAAATCTTCAATTATTTTTTAAGAACTCCTTATATGGTAAGAGATATTAACAATTAAAAAAGTTACACATTCCAAATGCATGTAATATCACAACCGCTGCCAACCTTACACCTCATAAATCTTTGCTATATGTATTTATATATCAAAATATCAAATATTATTTACAGCTATTTCAAGGAACAATAAAATTCCAATATTTTGTCTGCCTTGGCAGGGTTAAATAAAATAAAAACTTATTATTCTTGACTTGACTTGATTATTTCGACTACCAACAGCTAGAAAACATTACCACAGCACTGACCTACTCAACAAATAACTGACGTTAAAATGCATTTCACGTTTTACAAATATGGCCGACCATTTCTAGCGCTAAAACTACAATTTAAATTTTTAATAGCTATATCTCCGTCAACATTTAGATATTTAATAAAATAAGACACGCCAATACACATTTATTAACATCAATTTCAATCAACAATTGAAAAATCGACCTCTAAAAAATGAGGACACAAGCCCATTTATAAATTGTGGGAATACTATACCAGTGCCACCTCTTGTAGAACTTCAATTACTTATAATATTGTTTAGATATAATAAGAATTTCTGTACGTTCTTAAATATACTTTTCAGCATTCATAACGTGACATAAGTTCACTTCCTTGTCTCTGTTGATCTCCTTTGTCCAAACGACTTCTTCTTTTATTCTGTTATAAAGAATTCTATGTCAAAGGTGAAAGATCACAGTTGTTTGAAAACCATACACACATTTACACACATATATATTCGAAATATTATTTATAAGAATTCACATTAGTGTTATGTCTAAACTTATAAATATATATAACATATACATTGTCATTATAAGTCATAAATCATCAATGTTTATGTCAGTGTATGATCCTCAGTTAAAGCCAGCCAATTGTCAGACCTGCTACACATTCATGTATTCATCTTCTGATTTAGATGATGCTGTACAACGCGTATTCTATGGACCAGAAGGCGAGTTCTCTATGCTTTGAAAAGAAAATCGCTGGAAAACGTATGATAATATAATGTCCCTGTAGGAGAATCTTTACACAAGAGCTTTGAAACTACAATAAACAATAGATTTTAAATTTAATATATATTAAAACCTTTTTAAGGTGTAAAGGAGAGATATATCATTGGTTGAATGTGTCCGTGGTATCTGGATCTCTCACACTTTTCATCAGGGTCCTTCGGTTTGGAAAAGGTTCAGCTAAGAGAAGATATGTTTTTGAGTCGAAAAACATATCGATTAAAAATCGCTGAGTTACTTAAATAAAAAATATTAACCCATATAATATAATTGAATCATAAAACAACGTATGAATTATCATTAAAGTAGTATACAGTGAATAATCCTCCAGTGAATAAAAGATTAAAAAATATGTATTTTGTTTTTTAAATACACATTTTCAATGGACGATTAATACAAAAAAATAAATATGAAAATGTATGAATAATAGCCACAATGAAGCTATAACGTATAACGGATATTCCCTGTTTCTATTTTAACAATTCGGTTCTGTTTTTCGTCACCCCCATCTTGTTACGTGATACATACCACAGACACGACGCCAAATCGACGCAAAACACAGATGTGTTATATGCTCCATTTACAATTGTCGGATTGTGATTTAGTTCGGTTTAAAATGTCATTTTTAGTACTTAAAAGATTTGACATCGGTGAAATCTCAGACTGAAGTGTATCCATAATATTATTGCAGATATGTTGTCGATTTTAACTTAGTCTCTTTGATGGTGTTAATAATTAGTTACCAATATAATTGTAAATACAGCTTACGAATGTGTTTAGTTACAGATATTGGTTTTACCGGCCCAGTGTTTTTCCACCCTAAACATCTAACGTTAGTATTAACCACATTGGCAGTTTACTTTCGAAACGAAACTGCCCCAGGAATACAAACAACACGGATAAACGAAATACAACCCACTAGAATCCAATAGGAGGTATGGGTATGGATATAGGTATCTAGAAACTGTAAAACGTTGTAGAATTCTATTTACCACACTGTATTAAGTATACACTACACACTGTACTGAACCGTATGAAGTTTAATAATGCTTCCGTCGAAATGTACGTCGATCCATCGACACCACAATATGTACCTTTCTCCTTAAAACAAATATGATTCCCAGTTTCAGTATATGTTGTTAAATGAGGACAGGGGCGGCGTTCCAGGAGGGAACACAGGGTCCTACGAAACTTGGAAACCCTGTGTATCCTGAGAAACCTGCAGATTAATACTGGAAAGAGAAGGAACCAACATTCTTTGGTTCTTTACATCCTATATTATAATGTTCCAGGTGTATTTGACTTGTTTATATGTTTGGTACCGAATTTTGTATGGTAGCTCGAAAACGGCTCCGACAATGTTTTTGAAAATTTCCTATTTCGTAGAGAAAAAAATGCTAAGACTTTTGGCGACCCCGGAATTTCCTAGAAACCCGTAATTTAGGAAAAACAGAATAAAAAATAATCATTTTTTTCGAAATTTGAAATTTTGCATGTGCATTAAGGTTGCTGACAATGCTGACATTTTTTAAAAATTAGAAATTCAAAAATTGAATTGATTGGGAGCGGTTGAAAAAATTCGTGGGCCGGGTAGGTAACTTTGGAGAAAGTTCATATTATGGATTGAAGAATATTTAAGTATATTATTAATAAAAGAAAATTGGAAATTTCAAAATTTTATTTGGTGGCACGGGTGCGGTTTTTGACGAGGGTAAAAATTGTGCTAGAAAGTTGAAATTTTATGTGAGCTAACTTTTTTTTAATCAGTTTATATGAAAAATTATTTGTTTTTACATGTAAAATTTATATAGAACGAGTTAAATATTTCAATATAAAAATGGAATTAAAATTTCAAATAAAATTACGAATTATTTTATTGAATTCAAATCATACACACTAAAAAGACGTCGCTTGCGACGGGGGTAAACTCTAGTATATATGTAAAGATACACATAAATATAAATTCCTATACACGCACCTATAGACAATTCACATATGTTATACATTTTTGCATATTTTTCCCATTTTCAAAATTGTTTTACATATATTTTGAATATAAATAATTGTATCAAATAAATTCTTTTGTTTTTTTGAAAATTAATATGGTTTTAAGAGTTTTCCAGTTTAATATATTCAATACTTATGATAATCGTACAAGATTTATGTCAAATACAAACACACATCTGGTTATTTGAATATTAAGGACACAGCGGGCAGACAGTTTTTTTTTATTTTCCTACGATAAAGGAATATACAGTAGTATATAACTCAAATGTATTTTTTTCAAGCGCATAAATTTTTATGTATTTTCTTTATTCTATAAATAGTTGTTACCTTTTTTAAGCATTTAATAATTATTCTTTGGATAGTAGATGAGCACAAGGCTAAAAAAAGCTAAAGGCTTGATTTGCGTTGAAATTTTTGAGCAAAAATCATTTTCATTTTCCGTTTCACGTATTTGAAATTTATCTATTTGCTAAAACTTGGAAGTGTATGGCAAAACACATACAACAAGAGCATATATTCACTATGTAAGTCATTTCAACGAGCGATTGTTTGCATTTCCATAGGGTGGGTAAAACACCACCGCTATAGTGTAAGTTGATGGGTAGGGAAGAGAGGTAGGGAGGCGTATGTTTATATGTTACAACATTGTATAATATGCTAATATCTGTAACTGGTGTTGTGAGCAAATGTTTGATCATTTGTTGATTCAGTAAAGCTAATCCATTAATTACGGCAATATATGTATATATAAGTAAAGTATCTTTATTTGTATATAATGTACCGGATATTATATTATAGGCCTCGACTGCGATATTCTGCTTCTTCTACTATCTTCAAAATCAACAATAAACATAATGTATGTATCTTTGTGAATGAATTTATTATAGAGAATTTCATTATGAGATATCATTAATAATTAAGCAAATACTAGTGAAATTTACCCAGAAAACATTTGAATATACGTAGTATATTGCATATCCTATGTATATGCTGTTGGGTATGTCATATGTATATGCATATTTAAACATCGCCGCATGTACCTAGTATATACTGTCATGTTTTTTCATCTCATATATATGCAATATATAATGTTATGTGGAATATACGTATCATAACTAATGTAAATTTAGTTTTCCGTACTAATTAGTAAATAATAAATTACTAGTAAATATAAAAAAACAACCATCGTTATTTAGTTTCGAAATGTGCACGTAACAAATTACTCCTAGAATCGTGGTTGACATAGGAATAGACGGAGTGGGGAGAGACGGCACGGGAGTATGCAAATGTATCAATAGTGACAAGTGCTTTGAATACAAACAAAAAGGATAAAATCGTCGGGTAGAATCCTGCAAACTGGGAAATAAATGCAAGAGTGGAACGTGAACGTGAACGTCACAGATCTAATTCACGGTATGTTCGATTTAGTAACATTATATAACGCGATGTATAAATATAGGTATATAATTAACTACTTCCTGTTTACAAGTGCATTTAATGAAATAAAATTAAACGGAGACTAGTTGCTACACGGAAATAGTTACCATGTCGTGTGGAGTGAAGTTGGTCAGATATATCTTCATGGAAAATGGTGGGTGTGTGGCGGGATATATTGATTCATTTAAATCTATTGGGTATTAGTTTGGAAAACAAATGTTATCAAAGGGTAATACGTTGTCAAGTATATATACTTTGGTTTCTCCGGTTTGTTGTTTGAACATCCTTTATTATAATGTTCCAAGTGTATATTTATATGTGTGTTTGTTGCTATGTCAATGTTTTTGAAAGTTTGCTATTTCGTAGAGAAAAAAATTCTAAGACTTTTGGCGTCCCTATAACTTTTAATTCGTAAAAGATAGAAAGTTAAAATTTGGCATGTGTATTACGGTGTTCAATGCTAATATTTTTTGAAAATTAGAAAGTAAAAAATTGTAAAGGGGGCGCGGTAGGAAACTTTGGAGAAAATTCAAATTTTGGAATACATTATAATGAAATATGTTATTAAAAAATAAATTTCAAAATTCAAACATTTTATTTGGGGCCACTGGGGCGGTTTTTTCCGAGGGTAATAACTTTGGTACCTGATTTACGAATCGAAAAAAAAATTCCCAAATTTTGAAAAAAAGAGCGAATAAATTGAAAATATTTTAAATTTTGTTGAAAAAAATATATTTTTTGTTATATGTAAAATTAATATAGAACGAGTTAAATATTTCAATTTAAAAATGGAATTAAAATTTGTAATGAAATTCAATTCACACAAAAAAGACAGTCGTCGCTTGCGACGGTGGTAAACTCTAGTATAATATAATCTACTAAAATGGAATATAAAATTTGGTGTTTTATAAATATGTTGTCCGTGGGGACGATCCTCAACATACATTACCAGTTTCTCCTAACCCGAGCCAGAACAAAGGTGTGTTTCCCATCGATTTATTTATCCTTTATTTCTACAAATAAATGATTTTCCATGCACGTTTTCAAACAAATACTCTTTATATATTCCTGTTTTATTTTATGGTATATATTTGTTCAATGCTGGTGGATATATTGCTTTCCGAGACTACGAACGTCGGACATCCACAATAAATTGTTTTGTTTATTTGCATTCGCTTGTTCCGACCAAATATTATATTGGAAGGAAATATTGTAATCGAGGAATAATGTATTTTGACAAATTCAACTAAATTCTTTGGCAGACTGCGGGATACTGCTTTATTTTTAAACACCGTGCATTTAACTATTGTTTTAACGCGAGATCAGCTAAATATCCCTAAAATAAAACTAGAAAAATATAAATAGAAAGCTAATAATGTACTCAGCATCGTGCTAAACGACTCCAATGTCAAAATACAACAACTGTCATCGGAAGTAGATGTCAGGACAGTAGTAAAATAAATAAAAAGTGCGTTAAGAGTGATTGACTACCAAAAAACCCAAGAAAAATGTCCGTAGTACTATAAAACAACGCGTGACTCGATTCCCGGAGTTTTATGTTGCCGTAGATTTAAATAAATAATAGTTATTAGAATCTCGAGACAATAAATTTAAATATATTATTATATTGGGCTATAACTTAAGAACTTGGATTTCAAGAAGATATACCCTTGAATATCAAAAGGAAATAAATTAATATTTTAATGGAACACGGAATCGCTTGGTTGCGAAATCTTCAAGTTTTTTTAAAAGTTAATAAATGTCACTTATTGATAACTTGAGATTCATATTAAATATTTTATTTACCTACACTAAAATATATAATTCATTCCACATTTAAACTATTTTCAACACCATTTAATTTAAATCTTAAATCCTCACTCTATTTAACTTCAAATGATCATTTATCTCTGTTCTACCCACTCATTTCAAAACATTCTCCATCTCCTTCTACAGATGTATTTATATCTTCATTTCATTGATAAATCCAATTTAAATAAAAGCAAAAACGAGCTAAGAACCTTCACTTCTGAATCTAAGTTATACTTTGATCTATATTTAATGCATATTTTCTATGTTTCTGCTATGTTCAACTTGAAATTTGTTTGAAATTTTAACAGATTGAGATATGCACCGAAGATAAACCGTTTGGAGGCGGCCGTCTTCTTCACTGACGACGCTCTCCGTCGACTTAGTTGACACAGCCTTTGCTTAGTACATTCGCAAAGAAAATCACTTGGAATTTGATATTTATTTCATATTTTACTGGGTTGCTAGACATAGTAATTTGAACATATTTCTTTGTAACTAAAATTTATCTCCGTTGGAATATCTCTCCAGTCCTTTTTGTAGAAAATAGAATAAAATTAGATTCATATTCTTTACCGTTTTAATTTCAACAATATTAACGAAAAAAAGTATTTTCAAGGAAAAGTGGAAAGCCGGATCAGAAAGCTCTTGAAAGTTTCTCATCGCACGTGACATTTCAATTCTAAAAAATGTCACACGTGTCTAAGGGATTTTGAAGTTACAGACGTTCTATTTAGCTAGGATTTACTAAAAAAATCTTTTGTCAAAGCATTACTTTATATATTTTTAACACAATTAAAAAAGCTTGAATATTTTTGAGCTTTATTTAATATTTTTAGAAATAAATACATATATAATATTTAAATTTTTAAAATTGTATTTCGCTCAGTAAATTAAAATACGAGTATATCTTGTAAATAAAACAATAGCAAAATAAATTGTTGTAACAAAGTTAAAAATGAATAAATTATAATGAAATATAAAGTTATTCGTTTTACGTTGTTTTTTTATCAATGTTTTTATAAACAATATGGGATAATCAAATATGTATGATACATAAGATATGAATGTATTTGAAAATAAATATAAATACATAAAAGAAAAAGTTTGTTTTATAGAAATATAATTTAAAATTCTCTCAATAGATATAGGAGCTTTTTATTTTGAAAATTTACAAACATACATTTAATTTGTCGCTCTGTATGTTATGTATATATATATATATATATATATATATATATATATATATATATATATATATATATATATATATAATATATATGTATATATCAATATATATATTGCGGCTGCTTTTACGAAAATATGTTCTTTATTTTGATAAAATATTTCTTCTTCTATAACTTTCTTTTTTGAGACGTTATCAAAAACTTTTGTAAATACATTAAGAAAACATCTATTACATTTACGAGGGTCTCCTCTTCACGACCACGGGCCGCCTCCTGGTGTTTACTTTACGCGTAAAGTTAAAATTCTGTGTAAATATTGTACAACAAAATATCATCCAAAAAAAAAACTCACAAAAAGTTTGTTTATTTATATAGCGACGCAGTTTCATATAAATATATTTTGGGGATTAGATTGAAAGTAGAAACTACCCTTTCTAAAATTGAGAAAGAAGTGAATACCATCATGAGCAAACCAATTAAAAAACATCACCCTCTTGGATTTTGTAAATAACATTTGTTTGAATACATATCTTATTTTTTTAAGAAGTTGGCAATGTCATTATCCCATCACCAGTGGCTTAAAGTTGCAGTAAAACGACATTTTCTTATTGATAATTTTATTTTTTATATATTTTATCAATCCGACGACTTTTATTCGCTTTTTTTTATTGAAATCCGCTATTGAATGAATGAATTTTCTTTCAATGCGTAGCACAGAAAGTGCATTTAGTCTATCCTTGGACATAGTGTTTCTAAGTTTCTAGTTAAATTATAATAACTCAAATACCATCCTTAATAATGTAAAGAAAAATAATCTTAAAATAACTGGCGCGTCACATGTCAGCAAGCCTCTTTAATCTTCATACTCAACATCAACATCAGATTCTTCATATAGTTTGCACTGAGTATCTTCTGCCTCATGCGCTAGGCTATGTATCACATATTCCATAGTAGTTATATTGAGGTAATATAATAGATTTTTTATAGCGAAAAAATTTCTGAAAATAAGCTAGTAACTTTGAAAAAAGAATTTACTGTATCTAGTAATTTTTATATATAGTAAATATTTTTATTGATTATAATAAGTTTCTAAATGCGACACTGGTTTCACCCGGTATCCGTTTATATATCTACCAAACTACATCTAATATACATGATAGTTTGACTGTGATAAGATAAGTCTAATGGGTTTATGCATTTTTAATTAATATTTAGTTGCTAATACTCATGTAACTGAATAAAGGTTAAACCTGTCTTAGCTAGACGTACCCATCCATTAGACGAATATAATAACACAGTAACTGGTTCTTAGCCTATCTCTTTGTTGAAATTTATTTACTGAAAAATTATTTATTTTCCTTATAAAAAGATATATATAATAGCAGAACGATTGTTGGCACGAAAGGTTTCAAAAAGTTTTTAATTATATTTCACGCAATAAAAGGTACACTGATACACTGTTAATATTTATGATATATTTAATATTATTTCAGAAAATATATGAGCAAATTATTTTAGATACATCTGACACCAATATTGCAATAAATAGTTTCTCGATTTCTTTGATCGTCGTGATTTTAACGATTCAAAAGTTTAGACATATTTGTTTGGTTTCCGTTAAACGAATCGTTTTATTATACGACATATACTATTTTTATATAAATATAATAAAAAACAAATTATAAATATTTATGTGTTATTTAGTATTGAATGTACAATGACACATGAGTGACTCTTTTGTAAATAGAAACTCAACTATATATGTATATATGGATATATATACAGTGATATAGATCTCGTTTCGATCTATCTGTATGTCAGAATGTTTATTTAGTTATTTATACAACCAGTACACGCGAATATCAAGCAAACTTTTATGTTACCTCACTGAAGAAGAACTCCAAACCACAGAATCATCAAGAAAAGTTTGCCTATCAAAATATTTGACTTGTATTATTATTGTTGTGATTACCTTAGACAATTAGGGGCCCCCTTTAAATCGATTTGATCGAATATTCATTTAAGAAACTCACACCAATTAAAAATTCTTGTATTTTCAACAGTTAAATTG
Source organism: Panorpa germanica (assembly GCA_963678705.1). Lineage (NCBI taxonomy): Eukaryota > Metazoa > Arthropoda > Insecta > Mecoptera > Panorpidae > Panorpa > Panorpa germanica. The sequence continues at coordinate 27,783,281 of OY783205.1, read as the reverse complement.
TAATTTATAAAATAAAAAATTAAAACTAGATTTGTATAAAATAAAGAAGGGAAGTAGTCCATTTAGTTCGAGGGTCTGGGTGAATGTTAGCGACCATAAGCTTAAAGTTATATCACTACTACAGCTACATAACGTAAGCATGTGCCATTTGCAATCTCCGTGATGCCTTCATAATTGATGCCAGGATAATTGCTGGATAATGTGAGGACTTTTATAAAAGTTTTGGCGAAAATTCAGAATAGAGTACAGAAACGAGAACAGTAAGATTTAAGTTATTCTTTAAGAAAAATAAACTTTGTGTCAGACGTGATCATATCACAGGGGTGCTAGGGGAGAGGGGCTAGTAGAATTAAAATAAGAATTATTACACTGTTAAAATATATACACTCTCAAAAATATTAATACTACTGTATTAATGGGCTTGTGTCCTTATTTTTTAGTGTTTTATTTTTCAATTGTTGACTGAAATTGTGTCTATTTTATTAAATATCTAAATGTTGACGGAGATATAGCAATTAAAAATTTGAATTGTTGTTTTAGCGCTAGAAATGGTCGGCCATATTTGTATGAGGTAAAATCCATTTTAACGTCAGTTATTTGTTGAGTAGGTCAGTACTGTGGTAATGTTTTGTAGCTGTTGGTAGTCGAAATAATCAAGCCAAGTCAAAGAAGAATAAGTTTTTATTTTATTTAACCCTGTTACGGCAGACATAATATTGGAATTTTATTGTTCCTTGAAATAGCTGTAAATAATATTTGATATTTTGATATATAAATACATATAGCAGATATTTATGAGCTGTAAGGTTGGTAACCTGTAAATTTGTCAGAGTTCTGTCAACTGTATTGTTTATATGTATTTGTTTTGCTAGTCTAAACATTCTCCATGTAATTCTTTTACAGCGAAAGATTGAGATATCTAATAAATAGCTTAGATATTACATTCTTTCGATTTTAAGTAATTAAATTAATTATTTTAAATGCATTTAATGAATAAACATCTATAAATAGACTACTGACTGAAGTATGCAAATAAGAAGCATGTAGACGGTCCAAAATAACGTATTGTTAGTAAAAATGACGTTGTATAAAAGTATTCGTCTTATACGAATGTCTACTATGTAAGTTAAATAAGAAATAACAATAAAAATTAATGATCAAGTCAAAACCAGCAAATATCACTTATAAAATAAATTTCTTAAAGAAACAATCTCTAGTGATTTAAAATAAAATAACCAACAACATAGATTAAGAAAATCCAAGTTTAACCAATCCCGTAATACGATATAAACTTTGACGACCATCTCGTTAAGATTTAACAAACCGTGAACGAATAATGGGACCTTAACGGCCAGTTTATCCACCCATGATTTATTAAGCACTTGCTTTAAGGCTGTTGAACAAGTATACAATTAAGGCAGCCATTATTTGGTATAACAAGAGAGTTTATGTACAATCTACTAAACTGTTAATGTCTTAAGGAACTATTAATTCAACAAGATTATCGACAATATGCACAACCTATTAATTATATACAGATTGAACCGTGTTAAGATCTAAAACGTAATAATTTTCTATTTCCTTTCGTAGTTTACAAGAACAAAACCATGTATATTTTTTTTTCTTATAAAGCTATTTTCGTAAAAATGCGTAAATTAATTTTTTACGATCGTATAATATTGAATCACTTTTATAAAATTACTTGTGCTTTTGTAGTAAACTTTTATTTTTGATATAAATAAATAAATAAATAAAGAAAAAGAACCTAAGTTAATTTTTGAACTGGAAGATTTCATTATGGAAGCTATACGGATAAGGACAACGAAGGCTTGGTACTTTAGAAAGCTTGATACTTTGCCGAAAGCTTTTTAGAAAGTCTTAATACGTGTTCGTTACCGTGAACAAAAACCTTGAGATAGCAGCGCCATGTGGAGATCTTTTGAACTAGATAAAGACTACAAAGTAATAGTATATTCGGTTTTGTGTATGTAATACTTACTATACTTTAGTTTCGATATAGTTTTTTAAAGAAATGTTTCTCATACAATGTATTGATTAAAATAATATATAGTTATCGATTAATGATTAGAAAAAGTTGCAATTAAGAATATTAAAGGTACTGCATTTATATAAAAGGATTCATTTCTTGTACAAAAATTTCGAATACAAAAACTGTAAAATTTCGAATGTGAATAATTATAAATTAACATTAGTTTTACAAAGAATTGTAATTTGTATATTTGTCCAGCTTGTCACAACCTAATTCTGCAAGCGTTACACCTCTACCTAGGATACCCGAGTATACCATATATCAAAATAAGAAATAATATAAATTTTGATTCACAAAAACTTTCCAAAAATCAATCCGCCATTGATTTAAAACTGTCACTTTCTAAATTCTTACTTTCTAAGTTCATTTTTCTTTGTTAATATTACAAATTTCCAAGTTCTGTTTTCTATGTTTCCCGTAACAGTTATTCTAAGAGCTAAGGGTTGACATGATCATCATTTATTTCACTTCTAGTTGACATCTAGACATCCAGGGTTGTTATTATTACCTATTTACAACTCCATCATTCACCCCCTGCCCCTCCTTTATATTTTATCCCCATCTCTCTTCCTGTGTCTTAGGGAGTTTGTATTCGTATCGTACAAGGTAACATGAACTGTCAGAATTCTAGTGAAATTAATTAATACGTCATAATGTACCATAACAAGGGTTAAATACCTATGCTTAAATATTAGAACTTAAGCAATATACAAGCAAGATCCTCATTTAACAATTGCTTAACTGTTATTCGCAGCAGCTGTATTCTATAAACTGAACAAGATGATTTAAGGGGGGGTAATGCTTCAACTTTTTTTTTTAATTTTTTTTTTTTCATTTATTTATATTATTGTACAACATATTAAGTTTATTGTGTAAAAATTTGAAGTCAATTATAGTAAAACTGTCGGAGATATAAAGTTTTAAGTCTTCACCTGCTTTCGTAGAAATAACTTCTCACACTTTGCTTTTTCAGAGTCGGTGCCCTCTCTAGCTCAAAATCTACTTGACCGATTCTTTTCAAATTTTGCACACTTTTTCTTTATATAAATGCCGAGGTAACGCTGTCGAGCTTTTTTTATTTTTTAATTTAAACGTATTTTAAAATAACAAAGTTTCTGATTTTTTTCATGAAAAATCGGTATTTTGACTTTTAAGTTCTGTAAAAAATTGAAAAAGTAATAAAAACTCGACAGCGTTACCTACAGAAACTAATCATTTGGTTTTTCGATTTCAGAAAATCCAGTGATGAGTTATGAGTGGCACCGCAATGTTACTTTTTTTTGTAGCGTCTGCGAAGATTTGCAGACAATGCCTCATTTCTTGATATTTATTTATAAAAATTTCACAAAATATTCTTCAAATGTCTTTTTATCATGTAGTAATTATAGAAATAATTATATATTAACTGTATCGTCAAAAAACATTGACCCTTAAAGAGTCATTAAATCCCCCAGGTATAAATGTAACGACTGAATGAGTGCAAGCTTGGCATTAGCTTGCAGTAAGTACTACAAGACACACTAATATAAAGCAATTACTTCGTTCTCGACTATTCTAAGAAACCTGAGTTATTTTGGAGTTGTTAAAGTTTTGAGCTAGGTGTACGATATGTGATCTTTACTATCCATTTGTAATGGCCCTGTACTTTTTTACTATTGAATAATTTACAATATGTTTTCTTTATATAAGTATATATATATACATATATATATTTAGAGATTTTATAATGGATGACGGGACCAAGAAAAGGTTTGATAGGACAATTTTCCATTTTATATATATATAAAGAAAATATAAGGAAAATCTTTATATTTCTTTCAATGACGCATAGCAGACTGTATTTGATAAAGTCAATAAATGTTTAAATCTTGTAGTGCCCTATGTTAAGTACATACATTTCAATAATAATAATCTAAATATTTTGAAACATATCAAGTATTTGAGTCTCAAGTCCTTTGTTTATTGTTGTGAAGCATGAGGTTGGCTGAAGAGTGACCATATTTTGCCTTCAGTCAACTATATAAATTATTGGTTAAATGAGCTGACGAAATAGGTCCTTAAAAACATATTTATCTATGTATTGTATAGGAATATACTATTCTTCATTATTTAGATGGCAGAATGAAGCTACTTGACGCCAAAGTCTTCGTATTCGATTCTGACACAAGCGCTATATTTCTGAGTTTGATCCGATAAATCCAAAAACAACTCTTCAATTTTGATGTCTAAGATATAAACGATCTCACCTTGCATTACAATGAAACATCCCCTAAACTCATCCCCGAACTCTTCCTAAAAATCTTCGTAAACAGATTTTATATGCACATTTACATTAAATACTCCAGCTGTTATAATCACGGTTTGATAAACATGTTCCGTGAACTGCAGGAATCACGTTTTCGACCCTCACACATTCGCCAGTTCATAAGTTCACCGCCAGACCTCACCACTATCCACCACATTTAGTTCCTATGATCCACACAGAACGCAGCACAGGCGTACGGCGGCGATCTTGGCTGCTACGTTTACCGCATGTCGAGTTATTTGTTTTCCAGCTGTCTTACATATCGGGAAATGTTTTTCTCTATTTATTTTATTCTGTTTGTATTTTATTTTCGTATTTTTTTTTTTTTTGCTTGTTTGTTTGTTTGTATGTTTGTCTATTTGCTCACTGTTGTGTCGTAGACATGCTTTGCATATTATATCAGCAGTCTGATTAATACTTTATATGTATGTGGTGGATTGTATTAAAATATCTTTTGTTTGACTTATTGTATTGTTACAATGTCAACTAGAACTCTAACTCCATTGTTTGGCGGTATTTTGTTTAGCAAATACTTAATTACTGATGTATACAAACTAATGTCACGTAAATCGGGATTATCTTGAGGCCAGACATCACTTATTTGCTGATGAACAAAATGTGTAAGATTGAGAAGTGTTAGTATGTGCAATGGTCGTATGCCTACCTGCTAACTTGACCAGGTATCAGGTAATCATATTTATGTCTCACTCATTCTCATGCACACGGATAATGCCCTCTTGCTCCTACTCATAGCGGAATTAAAATTGGGTTTAGGGGATGTTTGGCCACTTGGATCAATCTGTCCTCTTGTAAAACGTTTTAAAACAATTTTAGTTGTTAACCATCGCATAGGTAGAGCACTAAATTTAATGCATGATCGTAGTGTTCCTAATATGAAACAAAAATGTCACTTTTTGTTTTTTATGTTGGCAGTATTTATGTTGTAGCTTTATATACTCGTATATGTGAACTATATCGCTGCCTATGTTTACGATTATGTATATATGTATATAACCCACTGTGTCGTCTTTTTATGTACTACTACTAAAGAGAAAATATTGCTAGAGTCAGGCAAGAAAATGAAGAGAGTGGCAGTAATTATTAGCGAACAGTAGAAGAGAAATTATGCAGCAAATACGAGAAGGAAGAGGAAAAATTAGAACACATTAAGTATAGGTGTCAGGATAAAGTGGAAAGTGAATTGAGCTTGGAGGAGTTATTGCTAGGAAGAGTATGCATGAAGGAGGTAAGCAGAAAGAGAAGAGAGAACGAGGAGAAATTTTGTAAGCAGAGAGAGTCGTGAAGAACGATTTCAAGAGAAGAGTAGAAAGTAGATAGGTGGTGGAAGTACGGAGGAGGGAGTGGAGCAAGGTAACAATGGAGATGAAGCCGTAAAGGGAGAAACAATAAAATACAATACATACCAAAGCGCATCAAAGAGCCCCATAAAATACCAATTTTTTATCTAACTGTGAATTAAATTCATTAAAGGCGTAGATTACATTTTGTAATTTTAATTAATAATACATTTAACACACTTAGTTATACGCAGTATTCAACAAAAGGGAACAGCCTCCATATTTCATCATATATAATCCTCTTTTTAAAATCCCATTACACTTTTTTTTAATGAATTTATTTATTTAACCATTTTTTTTTTTTTTTTTTTGCTTTACTATGTGTTTTTAAAGGTAATATTTTTCTTTCTCTTTCTCTCCCTCTAAGTACAACATTAATTATATTTAGACAATAAGCCGTACTTGCTTGCTGCTTGGTTATGTACTTATGTAATTAGCACTAAAATTCACGTTCGTACACACACACACACAGACGCGTGTTGTCGTAGTTCGTTGTCTGCTTACACAACACAACGGTGAACGGTCGCTGATTTATGCTTATTACGAATTAATCTATGTTAATGGTTCAAGCCAGGGGTTGCCTACCTTGGGTCTGCGTTCTGTATCTCACAATGGTGACATACCTTTATATTATTGTACAACATATTAAGTTTATTGTGTAAAAATTTGAAGTCGATTGGAGTAAAACTGTCAGACATATAGAGTTTTAAGTCTTCTCCTCTCTGGTCTGCTTTCGTGTTACTTTGAAACTTTTAAATGCGGTTTCTCATACATAGCATTTTCAGAGTCGGTGCCCTCTCTAGCTCAAAATCTACTGGACCGATTCTTTTCAAATGTTGCACACTATTTCTTTACATAAATGCCGAGGTAACGCTGTCGAGTTTTTTTAATTTTTTAATTTTAACGTATTTTAAAATAACAAAGTTTCTGATTTTTTTCATGAAAAATTTAAGTGCTGTAGAAAATTGATAATTCAATATAGAAAGAAAAACTCGACAGCGTTACCTGTAGAAACTTATCAACTAATGAAATCATTTTGGTTTTTCGATTTTAAAAAATCCAGTGATGAGTTATGAGTGGCACCGTAATGTTACTTTTTTTTGTGATGTCTGCGAAAATTCGCTGTCAATGCCTCATTGCTTGATATTTATTTATGAAAATTTTACAAAGTATTCTTCAAATGTCATTTTATTATGTAATAATTATTGAAATAATTATATACTAACTGCGTCGTCAAAAAACATTATCGAAAATATGCTTCTTTTCTATCGTTTTGACCATAAACCCTTAAAATGTTATCCATTCCCCGATATTGTGGGTGTATTTACAACAATTTGTAAAAGTAAAATATTGAAGACATTCAAATAATGATAGGGAGGCAGTAATAGAAACACGACCCCTTTGTGACGTTTCTGCATTTGTAACAGCAACCCCGAGGAACGCTGAGGTCTGGGGTCTGGCAGCTGGCAATGTAGAGCTGGACAAGTTTACAGGGGCATAAATAATGAACCCACTGTATCAGATTGATGCAGAGTTTTGAGAAACAAGGAGGTGGGAGGACATTTGGTTTCAAATTCAATCTGAAGACGAACAACATTACAAGAGAGATCGGGTTACATGTCTCTTATGTCTATTGGAATAGTATACAGCCACTGGTAAGGAAGGAAGAAGGGGTACCATCGAGATTACACTAGGGATAATGAAATATATGATTCATTTACACTGGATATAATGGAATCTGTGACAAATTTACAACGAACAGCTGTAATATATTAGATATTGTTTTTCCTCTTTGGAAAATTTTTTCGGACGCCCATGTTTATATTATATATAAAATAACAAGTTTAAATTTCTCAATTTTTCTAAAGAAATTGGAATAAAATACATATTTCAAAAATGTATTCAATTGTTTGGAAAACGAAGTAAAAATAAAAGAAAATACTGAAAAATTATAGAAAATGCATCTGGAAAACTTGTCGAGAAAATCGAGAATCAATTTATTTAAAAAACGATTCAAAGTCGATTTTAAAATAAATTTTTATAATACAAAAGAAAATATATATATTGTAATATTTTATATTGTATTCTATACAAAAATATTTCACGACCTCAGATAATGGTGGTGGATAGTGGAGGGGGAAAAGGGACTTAAAGTTCAAATGAATAACCATCTATCCAACCATTCATAGAATTCAAGAAAAAGTTCTTGTGATTTTATCTTTGTAAAAATAATGTGGATTGTATGTCGACTGCTGCAAGAGTGTTTCAAAATATGTGCGCTATGTGGCGCTTGCGTTGTTAATATCACGGTAAAAGGAGCATTGATGTTCAACTTTTTTCGCTGCGTACGCCTTCCATGTTTGGTACGATAAAGCCAATGCGTTTGATGCGATGCATAAAATAAAGCACTTATATCAATATTAAAAATCTTTATAATACTGAGTATAAGAAGTTAATTTATGTCTAAGACGAGTGCTTAAATTGAATAATTACTCATTATTATATAAATTGTACAATATATTTATTCATAACTGCAATTCGAACCCTCCCAGGACCCTAAGGACTCCCATTTTATTACTAGAGTGTATCACCCATTAACCATTATGATAAAAATTATCTGATGAAATTGTAATAACGAAGAATATAAAATAAAATTATTTTTATATTTTTGTCAATTTCAGTCAGTTGTTTTATTCTTTATTTCGTTCATGTTCAATGACTAGAGACGGTTCTCGGCTGCGATGTGCATTTTGTTTTATATTTATTCTTTTCTGTTTAAACTGAGGCTATAAATGCATCGCTACAAAATGCTATTAAAATTTTATATAGAACTATACTTCAAAAAACAATAAAATTGTCATAAATTTTGCTTTGGTTTAACAATGGAACTAACTATCTAATACTTATGAGCTAAAATTTTCTTCTTACTTTAAACGACCGATTACGTGTCCGGTTTTTATTATAAATCTCTTGTCATAACGACGGTAATTTGGGTGGCTTTAAGTTCTTCTTTATCAAAGAATATATTGGTTAAAATATTGAAATATAAACATCAAATTATGAATGTTGAATTTGGAATTAACTTTCAAATACAGTAATGTATTCACAATAAGAATGTTTACTTTTTTACATAAATTTTTATGTAATATCTACGTTTTATGTTTAGCGGGATATACATATATGCAAATACATAAACATAAGTTCCAAAATCAAATTTTAAAAATATGTTAACTTCAACATATAATTTTGGGGTGTATTAACGTCATTCACAGCTCATTAACGCCCCTAACAGAGTGTCTATTCATCTCCCCTGTAAGGGCACCACCGCCCCTGTCCCCATAACCTTACCCCTTTATTTACAAGGGTGAGTTGCCATCGTACAAAATATAAGCATCCCTTGTTCGTATGTAATGTAAAAAGATACATTAACAAGCATAGGGATGGTAATGGGGGTAGGGATGCGAGAAAAGGGAGTAGAGGTGAGTTGTAAATTAAAACAAACAAGTGAAATGGTTTTTAATGACGTCATTGAATACTTGAATGTGTGCAAAGTGCGGTAAAATGTTAAAATGGCAGATAAATATCGTCATTAGGGGAAGAACAAATTCGCTAATTGTGCAAAATGTCATCTTTTGCTTTTAGAAATTTATAGACTTTGTAGTGTATTTGAAGGGGCACAATTAAACGTCTGTTTACATCGTTAGATTTATTTTTTAAAACGTTAAATTTGTAATTTATGTAAAAAGATAGTACAGTTTAAAATTACATTTATTATATGTACTATATAAGTGTAAATATGTAAGACGTTTCCTTGAACAAGTATTAGTAATATATTAATATGATCTAAACAATATCTAATACAGTATAAATTTCTTTACAGTACCTGCCCACGTGGTGTGGGCCGCTCCAGGAAAGGATGTCAAGCTCCCTTGTGACGTCACACCACCCACCCCCCACGATACAGTTAATATGGTCCTCTGGTTTAAGGATTCAGCAATACCTCTCTACAGGTAATATTACTTTTGTATAGATATATATTTATTTCGAAACATTGAGTATGTGAAATGTGTGAATTATTTATTTTTGGAGCCCTTACGGCCTCCTGAGCATTAACTATGTGCTGGAGTTGAAATACATTGGAGCAAGGCTGCCTGTCGATTACTGAAAATGGTCGGATATCTTAATAATATATTACGAGTGTTAAATTGTGCGCCAATCAAATCGTACACTAACGTAGAAAAAATTCTAAGACTTTTAGCATCCTCGGATTTTCCACTGAATTTTCTGCAAAGTCGTAATTTGGAAAAAACTAAAAAAAGTTTTTTTTACCTTACGTTGACATTGACGTTGGCTTTGACGTTGATATTACGTTGACGTGACGTTTCGTTACGTTGACGTTATGTTGATGTGACGTTGACCTTACCTTACCCTAACGAATTTGCATGAAGAATTATTTTATTATTGAATAAGTTAAATATTTCAATTTGAAAATAGAACACACTAAAAAGACGTCGCTTTGCGACGAGGCTAAACTCTAGTTTTATGTAAAATCTGAGAATAGAGGTAATCATCATCATCAAATTCCAATCTATTTTCACATTTTCTCTGAAACATTTTATTTGTTAAACGTATAACTATTTATGTGGTTATATATATATATATATATATATATATATATATATATATATATATATATATATATATATATATAAAACTGCAATAGAAAACTAAAATGACATTCACTTACTCTAGCAACTTCATCTTACTTTTCTATTGAATAAAACCATTTCAATTTTCGTAGAAAAGTTTTCATAAAATGACGATTTTTTTGTGTGAAAATTGAATTACTATGTACATAAGAAACTACCACTCAATATATATGCATATATATATATATATATATATATATATATATATATATATATATATATATATATATATATATAAAGTATGTATCCACTTGTAAAATTTACGTAATTTCGACTAAGTACTTTGTATTTATAAATAATTTTGAGTAAATTTTTAATTTGTTTTTTTGCAGTTTGGATTCTCGTGGAGGCCCTCTAGAACACGCAAATCATTCAGCACTAGGAAGTGATTTAGGTCGTAGAGTATATTTCGTCTTAGGAGAATCAAATAGTCCACAAGGGGCCGGCCTAGAAGTTAAAAATATTCAAACAGAAGATGGCGGAGTATTTAGGTGCCGTGTGGATTTTTCAAATTCACCAACAAGAAATTTTAAAGTGAATTTAACATTAGTTGGTATGTATTTATAAAATTGAAATTGTAAGTAAATTGTTCAAAATGTTGAATATTCTATTTGTACGATGGGGTGTCCTAATAAAAGCGTCAGAGGATATTAAATCCAATATAAACCCTAATTATACTTACTATTTTAATTTTACATTTTGTAAAATTTTAATGTTTCTGTAATAATAGACTAAATTCTATATTTATAATTAGATTAATTATATTTTAATTTTAGCCCAGATATATTCTATAAATAAACCATATGTTAGTTTATTTTCAAAGAAACTATTTTTAAAATTTCTGCCATCTGTTGGACACATCCCAAAACTAAATTTAAGTGAGTTCAAATCCATCACCCCGGTAACACATTAAAATAACTGCTAACAACAATCAACACTTAAATAGTTTTAGTTTATTTATCTGTCAATGGATGTGTTATTCAATTTCAAAAAACATCCTCATATATACATATTCTCATTATTTAATTCAATGTACGATATACTTATAATTATAAAAAAAATTCAGTTCCACCATCCGAGCCACAAATATTTGATGACCAAGGCCGGGAAGTTAACAGCATCGCTGGTCCTTTCCGAGAAGGATTTGATTTGTTTCTATCCTGTCAAGTTAGTGGAGGTATAGTTTTTGATTTTTTTTCTAATAATATTTGCTTATTTCTCCAATAAATTTCTCACAAGTAATTATAAATTTTTAAGGAATGCCACGGCCCAAAGTCACTTGGTGGCGAGATAATCAACTTCTAGATGGTGTTGTTGACACTGAAGCTCAATCTGACACAACAGTCAATCAGTTATTTCTCAGATCGATAACACGAGACTTCTACGGAGGCGCTCTGGAGTGTCGTGCTCAAGGGACCCATTTACTTGCACCTCTCGTAAAAGTTGTTCATCTTCATATATATTGTAAGTACAAAAATTTTAGCTTATAACATTGCTTATACGTGTATTAACAAATTTTTACGGTGCATGGTACTGACATAGTGAAATTCATATGGAGCAGTGTTCTTATTAAAGAAAACATTATTCCGGGTGTTATTGAAGTAAGAGTCTTTAACAAAATGCAATGAAAAATATGTTTTACCGTACTAACTGAAGCTACTTTAATCACCTTTATTTAAAATGGCCTTTCTTCAGAAGCTTTGTCGCGGCTACATCCGATATGTACTAACAAAATGCATTTGAAAGTGAAATAATTAAATTTTTAGTAAAATCGTTGTATTTCAATTTTTAGTGAAACCAGTTCGTGTTAAAATTGTGACACCAAATGAATTATTATCTGCAGGGACCTCTCACCACTTACGTTGCGAAACGTGGGGTTCTATCCCCCCTGCTAAGGTAAGAAAGAGTTTATCAATATTTAAAATACGACATATATAATTACTAATTTTATAATTATCTATACATATTTTTATCTATATTTATAAACTTGATGCAACTTTTAAATTCTTTTCTGTAGATAACATGGTTATTAGATGGTGAGCCCATTAGAAATTCTGCAATAACTGTTTCTCCAAACGACTTAATAGGAAATGGAAGTAATAATACCACATCCAGTATTTTAACATTAGCTGTTGTTGCTCAAGATGGCGGTAAAGAACTAATATGTAGAGCAGCTAATCCATGGTTTAATGGTGCAATAATCGAAGATAAAAGAGCTATTAATGTTGCTTGTAAGTTAACATATAAAGATAGTAGTTACCTTTCTATAAATTTAAAATATTAAAAGCGAAAGTAGTTTTCATATAGATTTACTCTTACAGATGCTCCTATTGTGTCAATACGATTAACAGATGGAGCCGCTCCTCTTTCATCTAATATACCAATTGATCCATTCCTTCCTCCACCAATATTAACAGAAAATGGAAGAGCTGAATTACACTGTCAAGCTGAATCAAGACCTGCAGTTCATACTTATATTTGGTTCAAAGATGTGAGTGGTAATTTAATAAATACTTAAAAAGTTTACTTTATATGGTGAGAATCTTAGATAAATCATATCTTGTGTTATTACCAAAATTTCGCTTGATATGTATTTCTCCTTTTACCAATACTCTGCTTTCTTTTAATAAAATTAAAAGAATAATGTTGGTTTTGATTGAAGCTAAAAACATTTTTAAAAATGTGTAGCATATTTGAAAGAAAATGATTTTATATAATCAATCACTGGTTGTAGTATCTATGCCTCAATATTAACACGCAAATTAATTTATTTATAGAATGCTGTTCTGAACCCAGGGCATAATGGAATGACAGAGGACAAGGGTACCTTAAGAATACCAAAAGTAGATCGTACTACTGCAGGAGTATATGTCTGTGGTGCTGCTAACACAGAGGGTGAAACCAGAAGTGCGCCGCTTGTTGTTAAAGTACATTGTAAGTTTATTAAAATAAATAATTTGTGTGTTTATTTATTAATAAATAAATTTACATTTTATACAGCATTATTTTTATTGAATCCACTATTCTTCCATCAATATTCCCACAATTACGTATCCTTTACTTATAAGTTTACAGTGTAGGCCAATGCCTGTAATTATTTTATTTCTTTCAGTTGCTCCACGATGTAGAACTGGTTTTGAAGAACGTAGTGTAGGAGCTCTCCGCCACGGAACATTGACTGTTCGCTGTGAAGTAGATGCTGATCCAGTAGATAATACTCTCAAGTTTAGTTGGACATACAACAACACGCGGGATGTTTTACCGGTAACGTATTATTTTATTTATAAGTAATGTGTATATAGTGTTATGTAGCATAAATATATCTAAAAACAATGAATATTTCTTTCAGATGCCAAGCTCCCGTGTAACATCTTCCGGAACCGTTAGTCAATTACAATATACTCCAGTTTCTGGCGTCGATTATGGAACATTAGCCTGCTGGGCTAGTAACAGTGCTGGAAGACAAAAGACGCCCTGTTTATTCCATGTAGTTCCTGCAAGTACGTTTTCTGGCACTCAAATTCGCTTAATTCAAATATCGCTTACGTTATTGATAACATTTTAAAACTTGGTTTTAGAAACCCCTCAATCACCGGCTGACTGTTCTTTAAATGAACAGCTTGGTGGTCTAGAAGTTAGTTGTACAGCAGGATTCGATGGTGGCCTTGAGCAACACTTTCTCCTAGAGGTTGTGTATGGTTCAGTCACACCAACACCACCTCTAGATGGTGTTGGCACGCAGGAAAACGAGATATCGACAATGAATGATCAAGTCTGTTTCGTTTTGTTTAATTATTAAATATTCTTTTAGAAATTGAACTACAATAGATATTTTTTAGAGCGCTGATTCACCTCTTTATCGAGTAACGGCAACTGATCCTCACTTCCGGTTGCATAGTTTACAACCTGGACGGGAGTATCAGTTGATGGTGTGGGCTGTAAATGCTCGGGGTCGAAGCGAACCACCTGTTGTTATCGATCGTGTGCGAGTAGCACTTCCTCTGGGACGGATGGGCAGTTCTGAAGATCCCCCTGAAAATGGAGGAGATGTACTAGGGGTTGGAGATGGCAATCAGAGAATACCACCACTTCCGGAAAACAACATGGCTTTAGTAATTCAATTATTTTTATTTTAATAGTTGCAGACAAAGCAAAGATATTCCAATGTCTTAAACGACAAGACTTTTTACATACTCTAATTAGTTATTAACTATAAACAATATTAATGAGCGATTGGAATTGTTTTAGGTATTAGGCGCATTAATTGGAGCTGCTGGACTTATATTATCAGCTATTATATTTGCCACAATCATAGTTATTTGTAAAAAGCGTTCACGATCGTCACCACCGCAAACTCCTTCAACTCAAGTTCAGAAACGAATAATGTGAGTGTTATGTAAAATAGAAATTGAACTTCGAATCCAAGCATTGACCCTATATTGATTTTCATTAAATATAGAGCCACGGAGGGTCCATCAATGTACAGCGCTGAACCAGACGATGATGGCTTCAGTGAGTTTGGAGAAGGTTTTCGATCCCCCAGGAGATCTACAGAAATAACAATAACTCCTCTGCGACACAGTCGAGCCAGTCGTCATTTGCCAGACAGTATCGTGCGCTATTCCCAACCGTGTATGAATGGTAATAATGAAATGCACATAACATTTTAAAACAAATAAAACATATACTTTATAAAAGATGTTTTGTCTCCTTCATTTTTATTTAATTATTTTTCCGGAAACAAATTAATCGATTAAAACATTTTCAGAACCAGACCTCGTATTAGCAAGAAGTGTAGACCCCGGTTTTATACGAAGCGGGCCTTAAAATAACGTTCGATCGTTTATGAAATTTATTTTTATATTTCTTTCATCCAAATAATTATATGAGATTATTAAGTTTTTTATGAAATGAAAAATAAATATTTTAGTTATTTTTTTTATTATTATTATTACTGTGTAATATGTTTAACATAAACTAGAATTATTCAAAATATACAAATATATGATATTATTTATAAACATTTTTTTAATCTTATTAATGTTAGCTTAATTTTAAGATTCGCTGAAGTCATGTTCGAGGAAATAATCTTTTATTATGAAACCATGGATTAGAGTAATATTTAGGAGATTTTTTTTAATAATTATTATTGTACACATTTTTTATGCAGGTACGAAACAATTAGGAATTTATTTTATTAATTGAAGAGTTGTATTTAATTTAATTTTTGAAATTTTAGCAAAAGGCGCCCTTCTCTTTATTATGTTGAAGTACATGTCACATGGAGAGAAAGAAGAGAACTTAAAATGGAGTCCCATGCCGGTATTGCAGGCAGTTATTTTATTGTATTGATTTCTTAGCCCGCCCGTCCGCCATTACAGAGTTGTTTCCAATTGATAGTTCGGTATTTGTCTGAACATAAAATAATTGAAATAATATTATAAGAAATAACTACACTTTATCTGTAATACTATAAAAGTGTGTGCAATAAAAGTGACAAATAATGAGTGGCAAGTATTTACTTTTAATTATATTTTAGATGTTCACTATTTAGAAGTGTTTATTGATTTTATTTCTACAGGACGCGGCAGAAGTATTATGAACAACCGCGACTTGAAGAGTAGTTTTGTGCCAAGTGGTTCGGTAAATATTATTTTGACATTTCCAACCATTTATTTATAGTTTGAATTACATAAATATACTTCTATGCTTAATAATCATATATCTTCAGAGGTGTTACACTTCATTAAAAATGGTGTCATTATGACTTTATTTGTTTATAATTTTAACATTATTTTCATTTTATTTCCGTAGCGCCGACTCGATTTGTCTGCGTCCTGCCCACTTAAAAACGTCTATAGGTAGATTTCATATAGTAAGTTTTTTTTGGTAAATACAATATGCCTCAGATAACTTAAACAAGAATGGCAAAATCGGTGAAGTAAAATTATCGAAAATACTACTTAGAAATAGATTTGAATTATTAATACAAACTCCTTAATGGATTTTTTAATATTCTCGTGGATTGGCAAGTTCTGGAAGTGTTTTTATAGACTAAATTTGTGTTTAAAAATGCTGATGAATAGCCAATACATCAGATTTCGTTGTATTGGACGAAAAGCAACATATAAAATATATAAGAAAAGCATTTTGAGTCTTCAACAATAAAAGCTTTTTTGTTTAATGCATTGAACGTCTAAAAAAATGCTAATGTTGTTTACATTATAGCATCCAACTGTATTAATGTCTATTGCATTTATTCAATTGTATATTTGAATTGAAAAATCTAAATTTACAAATATTTTGTATGTTGCTTGAGTATATTCAAACCACATGATTTAAAGAAAAGTATTTTTTATCACCACCTTCATAACCCATGTGTTATTTTCATTTGATCAAGTGGTTTTTAATGGAGTATTGTCACTTCTCTTTGATAGAAGACAGTTTTGGATGTGGGACAGGCCGGGTTTATCTTTTACCTAGCTGCAGTACATTGTTTAATGGTCAGGCTTTGCTATCTGGCATTTGGTGACGTGATTTTAAAACGTTTAATAACATCAATGTGCAAAGTTCGCTAAGCAGGACTGGGGTTTCTTTAAGGCAATGTTGATATTTCGTTAGAAAACATATTGTGTATAAAGTAGAGAGAATATTTAAAGAG
The DNA here is from genome assembly GCA_963678705.1 of Panorpa germanica. NCBI lineage: Eukaryota > Metazoa > Arthropoda > Insecta > Mecoptera > Panorpidae > Panorpa > Panorpa germanica. The sequence continues at coordinate 27,766,198 of OY783205.1, read as the reverse complement.
TAATAAAAGGGTCATTTCATTTTCATAGGTATCATGTTTATATTTATTATTTTTATTGATTAACAGCTTTATTGAAAAACCGCTAAGAAATTATAGCCCTAAATTTTGATAAGTTTACGTCTATATATAACGAATCCATGGAAACATCTATTTGAAACTGTTAACATAAATTGTTCTTTGCTCTGAGGTCATTAATTGCTCTATATAAATACAGAATTAATAAATTATGCTCTATATAAATAAATTCTGATGGCATCAGACAAATAGTGGCCTAATAGTAAACGAAACGGTGAAAGTGAAAGAAATTATGAATCTGTCATTCTTTTTAATGTTTCAAATATCTTGATGAAAATTGCGATTTTATTCAAAATAGAAAACAATAAAGTATTTGAGGAAGGCCATTATTGTTTTTAACTTATAACATATTTTTGTCATTCTCGTAAGATTTTTTGTAAATGCGAAAAAGGAATTAAACATCTTTGATTATGAAAAGGGCAATATAAAATACACAAGGCTCGAATTTAATGCTGTTTTTGAATCATTCTTTATTATTTTTTATTTTGTTTTATTTTACCCATAATACTTAACTTCTTAAGATTATCAACATTGCTGATACTTTATCATAATTAATATATAAAATATGTATTAATTACTTTAATTGATATCATACTTTTTATATTCAATTATGCTTTATTTTTTTTAACATACACAATAGACACTGCATCTATAAAAGTGAATCTGCGTTTTTTCTGCTTTATTATATTTATTTAAATATATATTTTATATTACAATTTATATATTTAATGAATATGTGGGGCAAAGTCTTCCTTAGAGACTATTTAATCAAATAATATTTATTACAACGTTCGAAAATAACATCATTCGAAATATTTTTAATAAATATTGGAACTTGATTAAATAAGAATTAATGTGTTATTTTTGGAAAAAAAATGTATAGTCTATTAATTCTGCAATATACAAATCATAGAATTCCAAATCATATATATTTAAATTTTCTTTAGAAAAAATTGATGTTATATTAAATACTAATTTTGTTTAAAATGTATAAATTGGTTAAAAAAACAATCCAAATTACATATTTTCCAAAAATAAAACAGTATTTTCCGTTTAAAGAGTTCAAAATGCAAATGTTTGTACGAATATTTTTTTTTTAAAGTGCAGTAGTGTAGTTTTTTTTATTTCTTTACCTTTATATCCATAATATTATGGGTTGATTGTACAAATATTGAAAGTTGTACTAACACATTTAAAAAATAACAAACTAAAAATATTCTTGCAAGCAGTGACTCTAATCACTGAATATTATATGCATTTATGTTACTTTATTTCAAAATCAAATCTATTGCCAATTTTTTATTTGCATAATATACTTACTTATTAATGATTATCATTTTTAAGAAAACTTCTCTCTTACCCATATTATTTGGTCATGTTTTTGCATAATAACTAAGTGTATTTACAAATAAGTTACTAAAACTGTTCAGTACTAAAAAATTGGCAAACTAGTAATAGCATCGAATTATTTCCAAAAAACTAAATATCCTATACAGTATTGGAAGGATGCGAATCACAGACCCTTAGTTCAGATGCCCGTTGGACATCAGTCCGCCTATTCAACTAATCAATCAAGGAGCAATCAACCAAATAAGAATAATTATGGATATAACACTCAATTAAATCAACAAGAAGTAAAACCAAATATAAATAGAGCACCAGTAACAGCTGCTGCAAATAATACACCGGCAAATCAAAAAAATACTAAACAAACTGTTCCACCGCAACAACAGATCAAAGTTGATGTTGCTGCTCTGAAACCACCTGCGCCGTTGCAGGTTGCAGTTACGCCGATAACAATTCCATCTACACCAAAGGCAGCTCCAGATCTTCATCAAGTTCCACCTCCAGATAACCTGGACGCTAAAATGGAGGTTGATGATGTTGATAATGAAGACGGAAAAGCAAAGAAATACCCCTGGAAGAAATCTGGTGGAAAAGGTAATAATTATACAAGAATTTAAATTATAGTATGATTGTATAGCTTTGTCCATGATGACTAATCACTGCGCAAATTTGAACACCTAGATATGATATTCCAGTATCAAAACTGTAGAGTTCATTTAGGTAAATGTGAACTGTGAAAACTGAGAAAAATTTAGTAAACCGCGAACTAAATAAATTTGAAGAAATTCTATGTAAATGTTGTTGTTTTCATATGTGGCTTTATAATATTTTCTTTTTCATTTCAACAGTACGTAAACTTTCCAACCGGGAGCGTCGTGGTCGCCAAAATAAACGCTTACGTAAAATTTTAACTCCCAAGAATGCTCTGATGGTTTTGAACGAACTGCAAGGGGCTGCTGTACCTGAATACAAACTAGCTATGACTAGTGGTAACTTCCAATTGAATAATCAGTATATGGCTGAAGTTGTTGTCAATGGGACCTCTTATCAAGGCCAAGGTAAACTGAAAATGAACTATTGCACGAATAGTTAAAAGTTGTTTGTTTTTATGTTTTTTTTTTGTTTTCATACAGGAATTTCAAAAGTACTAGCTAAGAATCATGCCGCTGAACAAGCTATTCGAGACTTAGTCATTGCAAGAATGAATAGAGATCGGGAAAGGGCAACAAGTGTCACAGAAGAAGAAATTGTGGCCGAAGGTAGTCAGCAACAAAAAGACAATGAATCCGATTTGGAAAATGGGGTTCCTATGCTTCATTTAGCTTCATATGCTTTACATAAATTATTCCTAGAGTGGCAATCAGAAGGATATGAAATACCATTATTGGCCGCTAGAAATGGCGTGAGTATTAGTGCAACTTCTGAAATCCTTGTAAGTGGAACTTTTGTTTTTTTTTATATAATTTTCGTTAATACTTTCTTTGTGAGTACAATAATATGAGTATGTTCTTTTTCAATATTTTGTGAAACAATTTTGCGATCTTGTAGTTTTCTATACTTTAAAATATTGTTCATTTTTATATGTAATACCTTTTTAATAAGACTATTTCTACAACAAAAATTGAGAAAGAATTATTTCATATTTCTATACTTTTATTTCTATATACTTGTGTGTGACCAAAATTTTAGAAGTTACATACTTCAACCTTCATTATTTTAATAGTTATCAGACACGCATTACGACAAATATAATAGTTTTGAGATGAAATTAATTAATGATTAATACTTACCCTATTTAGGAAACCATCTTTAAAAAAGATTTTATTTCGTAATTTAACATTTTGTTATTTTCGGAAAAGCCACTTTTTTTTAGGAAACATGGATTTCTAGGTAACACGTTACTCTTTAGGCCCTTTTTGCATTTAATTTTATTTATTTTTTAATCTGATTTTTACAATAATTTTTATTTTGCACGTATAGGGGAGATTACTAACTTCTCTTACTATACAGGACCAAGCTATTAAAATGGAAAACGAGAAAAAGCCTACGACACAAGGAAAACCCAAGAAAGAGTTGCCACAAAATGCTGCAGCCATGCATCCAACTATGTTATTAAGTCAGATGCGACCTGGTTGCCAATATGAAGACCTAGGAGTCCAAGGCACGAGTCCGGCTACTACAACATTCACTGTGGGAGTAAACGTAGATGGCCAACAGTATATTGGTTCCGGTTAGTGTTCAATTTGTATAAAAGTGTATTTGATGCATATTTTTTTGTCCAGTTTATATATTTTCTTCTTTTATTTTAGCTCGTAATAAGAAGGAAGCCCGTCGCCTCGCAGCACAACAAGCTTGCATTGCACTTGGTGTTCAGTATGACGAAAACACAGCATCTTCAGCGAACCATCATCCTCAGCCAATTTTCTCCGTAGTTAATTAAAATAAGAATACTCCAAAATAAATAATAGAATAGATGTATTGCATATCCATATAACAATAACTGTCTTCGTAAATATTTAGTTTTAGCGAAAATGAAATGAAAATCGCTGTAATTAATAGAAAATTATTATTATTTGAATTAGGTTTATTTATTTTTTTAGAAGAATATAATTTTTATTAGTATTTTACTTTTTATTAGATCTAAAAATAACTAATGTTATTCTAAATTGCAATATTTTCAAAAAATGATTTTATTGTATAAATTAAATATGTTCATATAATTTTTAGTTTTTTTTGTAAACAATTTTATGGTTTTTAAATATAATATTCTGAAATTGAATTTAAAAAATTATATATTTGTATATCTTTTAATTCGATATAATAATTTTCTAATTATTTCTATATTTTATATATATATATATATATATTTATTTAATATATATACATGATATGTATGTTTATAAATATATATCATATATGATATATAAATATTAAATTATAATATTATAATTTATAATAATATTATATTTAATATTATAATTATATATATAATACAATATATATAAATATGTATATCGTCGGTAGGGGCTTTAAAATAAACATAATACTAATATTATAACTGTATGTGAATTGATATATAAATATATATATAAAACAAATTAAAATGTTTTATTTATGATTTGTTAGCGAAAGCAGATTTCAACCAGTTTCATTTTGGTTCAGCTTTTATAATTTAGATGGAGATAGTTATCTATCCTAGATCATAACCATTTACTCATTTGTTTATGTTTTATAATATAGATGGCGATAGTTGTCTATCCCAGATCATAACCCTTTACTCAATAGTTTATGTTTTATAATATAGATGGCGATAGTTATCTATCCTAGATCATAACCCTTTAATCATTAGTTTATGTTTTATAATATAGATGGCGATAGTTATCAATCCTAGATCATAACCTTTTGCAATTTGGTTCCGATTTCGCAAAATAGATGGCGGTAGTTGTGGTTCAAATGCATTTAAAAATTAGCGAAATTACAGTATATATACTATGTTGCAATGGATATATCCTCAGTGTAGCGTTAGAGCTACTCGAGTAAAGGTCGGGGTAGGCGTCGCATTTTTTTTTTTTTTTGCGTATTAATTAAGTATGTCAATTAAAATTGTAAAGCCTGACGGCTTTACAATTTTAATGTAGTCGCCGAAGGCGACTACATTGCTCCCGAAGGGAGCAATGGCAATCGCGCAGCGATTGCCATGCCCGCTACGCGGGCATGGATGCCTTCGGCATCCAATTATGTAGTCGCCAAAGGCGACTACATTGCTCCCGAAGGGAGCAATGGCAATCGCGGAGCGATTGCCAAAATGTTTTTAATGGCAAACGCGGAGCGTTTGCCTAATGCCCGCTTCGCGGGCATGGATGCCTTCGGCATCCATTAATATATAGTATATGTATAGGCCTACCTTCGGTAGGCCTATACATATACTATATATTAACCTCGTATAACAATATTGATTTCTATAATATATATATATATACTTATGTAAAGGAAACTATATTCAAATATAATTTTTTTTCTTTTCTAGCAAGCGAGCCCCGTGGCTCACAGCTAGCGTCGTTGTCTCGTAACCCTGCGGCCCTGGGATCGTATCCCGGCCGGATCCATATAAATTAAAAAAAAAACTGCTGCGACCCCCCACCACCACCCACCGCATCGAACCCCAGCGTACACACCGACCCCCACCCCCTGCCATGCCACCGGCACTGCGTCCATACAAACCGTGCAAAAATATACCCGGCGAAAATAATATAAAAAATCTATGACAACCTTTTGCAATTTTTTTTAATGAAAAATTTTTTTTTTTTAATTTTTTTTATTACATTTAAATTTTTTATGTACAATAATATAATAATATACTTTTTATAAACTTACAATTTTTTTATATTCATTTTTTTTTATATATATTATATACATAGGCAAAACATTATTATAACTAAACTTTATTTATTTAGAAACAATGTTCAATGTTCCGAAGAAGCAACGAAGATTCCGATGTCAGTCCACTGAAATTAAAAAAAAAATTCTAATCAACATGTGGCTATTTGCTATTCGAAGTTTTTGTCAGTAGCTAGTCTGAATATTTTTCATTGAAAAAATATTGACTGACACAAACATATTGATTAAATATTTCATTACTTTTTGACATGCTAATAGTATCTACTATTGAGTGTGGGGTGAATCAAATATATTATATTATATAAAATGAACATAGTTACTGTATGAATCATATATTATAAATGGTTCATTATTCTAAAATATCTGTTTCATCTGGCATAAAAGCAATAGAAATAGCTCGTCAGAATAAGGAGGCTCTCACACTGGAACCGTGTAGTTGAAACCTCCAACATTTCAGTAGGGTGATCGCATAAGTACATTAATTACGAGAGGAGTTTCTACTTTAATGTTTATCAATAAACCACTGAAGTATGAAGTACCGTAGAAATATGTATTTCATTCGTACGTATATCAAAGTACCGCATTACGTTCTACTCGCCGTCGAATATATCCGAGCATTCTTGCAAACATACAACTTCGTACATAACGTGAGCGGACAACAGACAGTGGATTTGGATTGGACACATTTTTATTAGCTACAGTACAGTGATGTATTGATAAACATTTAAGTAAAAGATTCATCTCATGGTAAAGTGTACTAATGCGTAACAACTGAAATACACCTTACTGAAAGAAGAGTCGGCATTGCAAATAGTCGGTTGCAGTGTGAGAACAGCTTAAGGTCGGTCTCACACTGTAGTCTACTACATGCAACGATGGCTATATTTTGGAGCAGGGCTTATTCGAGTTGTTTCGCATTAGTAAACACATAACTGTATATTTGTACTCTAATGTCAGCCCTGTATTGCTTTTACCTCTCATCGTTTCGCACATATCAAATAATAAACGCAACGATGTCATTGACACTGCTCACGTCATTTACGTAGATGCATGATCCAACATTGTTGTGATCTATGCAACATGAAGTACATCTCCTCACGGCACTTTGATATCCAGACGTAAGAAATACATACAGTAGTATATTAACAGACATGTTAGGCACAGAGGTTTATTATAATATTCATTTCACCCCACTTAAGAACACAGGAAACTGTTAGACAGAATAAATCAATCAAATATACATTTTACATCTGGCTAAATTATAAGACAGTCTATTGAAAATACACAGACGTAAGCTAGACAAATTATATATGGTCTCTCTCACATTTGCTACTATATCAGTAGAGTGTAGATGCATTAGTACTTTAATGTTTATCAATATACCACTGTTGTGAAATAATCATCAGTTCTTACGTCTGTGATTATATCACAACAGGAATGTATTGATAAACATTAAAAAATCTTCATTTTATGATAAAGTATGCTAATGCGAACATCCCAATTACCGTACTGAAAAAGACGGAGTCACAAGTAATCCATACCAATGTAAGAGGCCTTAGACTATTCATTCAATATTATTTTTACATATCCAAATACATGCAATACATAACAGACTTAAAATACAGCGGCCCGAAGAACGAATAGGCATAGAACAGAAATATATTAATAATTAATTTTGCATGTAGTTATTTTCTTCTAAAATGCTACAGATACTTTAAAATCGTTTAACAAGAAAAATAAAAATGGTCTATAAATAGAACGGACATATTAAGAAGTAGGGGAAGAGGTATCTCCTAACTATTAAAATTATGTAGGGCGTAGTCACATTAGTACACTTTATTATATATATATATTTTAATGTTTATCAAGACACCAATGCGCCAAAAGAAGTATCTATTTCATTCGTTCATATTTATAAAATGGTTCATTTGTACGTAGATCAAAATACTGCCTTATTATTATACGGGTCAGTTGCACGTATAACATGAAACATACAATATCCTGCATAAAGGGAAGGCGGCACTTTGTACTACTATACTATGAGCCATAAAATAAACACGGCCTTATAAAACACACACTTCTAATGGCACTGACTATTGAACTACAGTAGACTACAAAAAGAAATAAAGAACAAAGAAATTATCACTAAGTGGACAAAGAGGCTATTATCCAGAGGCGGAGTCACTAAATCAATCTTTAACAAAATTACGCTGCATAGAATTTCCATTTACTAATTTAATAATAAAAAGATTAAAAAATACTTTGAAGAATAACCAACATATATCTGTGTACTATAGTTAATTTTTAATTATAAAAACTACGGGATCTGAAAATTTATAAGTGCCACGGGCCTATGCTGCGGAAGTCTGGACGGCCCTGTTTTATATAAATATAAATGGGACCATATCTAAAAGTGTCATTATTAACCTGTCATATGAAACGTAACCACACAAAACAAAGTTATACAATATATTCCACCAACCTTTTTAAAGATGTTATGTACTCTTCGAAGTGCACCAGGAGATCGACAACTGTAGACTGCATGCTCCAATGACGTCATCGATGCACTAAAACAACGAATGTCACATTAAGTTATATACACATTGCACTGACACAAATATAAGCAATAAAAAGTTATTTTAATTGCCAATTAGTTTATAATGCAAAAGTTTTATAAGCTTTAGATTTCCTTTAATAAAAAACTTAATTTAAACAATGAAAAATTTAATTACTTTAATCACTAATTATTTATAAGCGTAGTCCGCCATTTTCTTTTTAGAGAAAAAACATTAACACACCAAAAAAAATGCATTTTATTTATTGAAATGCAAACTAATTTAAAAAGCAAATCTTTTATAAGTTAACGATTGTCTTAAGTAACAGAAAATTAATAATGTCACTTAATTTAAATAAATATAAATACTGTATAACACTGTTGTTAATTCAGGTTCATTACTGCCACAAACCACATTACTGCATACCAGAGCATACAAGTTCATACTCAAATTCAAATGAAAGAAAGAGATGATAAAGAGAGAAAGAGATAGCTAGCCAACAACAGTGGTTTCTAACCTTTTTAGAAAGGAAATTTTTCATTTAAATTAAATTTGTGGATCATGTATAATTTAATTAACTACATTAATATTATGATATATCGAAATATTTCTAGACACAACAACCAACTTATATGACAGGTAAAGTAATATAGATAATTAATATATTTAAGTATATAATACTTAAAAAAATCTAATTACGTGAACTTGAATTATGTATATACAGATGTAACATTTAAATCAACGGTAAATATATAAAAACTTTGGGTTAATCTGCAAAACAAATTATATAATTAATTATTATATATATATATAATTAAGTAAAAATTTCTAGTTTTATTATCTCACGGCATAAAGGTTACAAGCCACTGGACTATTTCCCTTCACCTTGAATTAAAAGTTGTGAAATATACGTACCAGAGATTATTGCATTATTAATATGAATATCTAAAAAGATATTTTAAAAATACAAAACACACAGGATTCTAATTTTTTGGGGTTCGATTGAAATTGATGTTATAAAATGTATATTAGCGTTTTTATTTTATTTCATATCTAAATGTTGACGGAGATATAGCAATTAAAAAATGGAATTCTAATTTTAGCTACAGGTGACCATACTTATGACGTATCATGTCCAATTATTAAGGTATAGGTCACTCATTTTTTATACGGGTAAAATACTCTATTACACTCTGTTGTATAAAAGTGATAGCAACTTAGCGGACGTGACGTCACATGTCTTGGAATTTTCTATAACGTTGGATCCTTTTAATAATTAAAGGCAAGAAATGAATTTTTTAATTGTTAATATCTCCTAACATATAAAGAGTTATTTAAAAATAATTGAACATTTGAGGTCCTGGTAGCCAACTTTATCAATATATTGCACAGTTTTACAAAAATTAAGATATGGTACACAAGACCAAGATTATTACCTCCTCGAACCTATGATCCAATGAGAACAATTAGTCAATCCTTAAACTGGTTTTCATGTGTCAGGCTTCGCTTAAGACATGTATGTTCAGATGAAGTGCCAATTTTCCTGGTCCCTATCGAGTTCCTATAACCTGTCGACCTTCTTTAAAAATTCTTCCCTTTATACGAAATATGAAATATTACAAAATACGCTTCGTCTACTATAAATAAATAATTAATTTTCCGAATATTATATAATTTATTATAAGCTAATATTTTATTATAAAAAAGTTATATTATAGCGTATTGTTCATATAGGAGTTCTCTCACTTTGTAGTATTCTTCTGACACACATCCTTCCATCGTAACATGTCCAGAATCGACCTAGAATATAAATAATGATATAATATGCAAACTTTAAAATTACAATATAATATCAGTTGTCCCGTCGTACCCTTCTTACTGCCACTGTTCCATTGCAACACCATAATACTCCGCCTGAAAACTCTGATGGAATGTTATACCGATGAAGAACCTGTTTAAAATCAGATAATTTCAATTCGTTGATAAACGCAGATTGATGTCCAGGAATTTCACTTGCTGGCATCGGTTCTAGGGTTAGAATCTTGTCCACTGCAAATAACAATAAAATAAACTAACGCACATTTATAATGTATAATGCGTAAAGCATTGCTCCTTACCCTCCATGGGTTCGTCTTGTTCTTCTGCAACATCCATTTGATGACAATCAACACCACTGTCACGAATAGCTAGTTGGGCGTCTATCCAAGCAATCTCTGCTTGTTTACCTCGTTGGAAAGTCAGCTGAGAGATTAGAGCGTCCGTCAATCTAACTTGGTATATATGGGTTTCTGTAGTAGCGTCAATGACCTCTCCTTTTCTTGGAGTAAATATTCTTGCAGGAAGTGATTCACAATGTTTCCGAATAAAATTTGTGTCTGTTTCATTCCCGCGAACAACTACAACTCGCCGTGGTTTCAATTGTGTTAAAATCTTAGTGAGAGATTCTCCATCTGATCGACCTTCAAAGTCGATGTATTGAACTTGTGCTTGAATCTATAAATTATAAGTGGACATTAACGCGAACATCTAATTAAAATGTGAACTAATGTTAAAAACGGGCTAAAACACTTACATCTATTTGTTTAACAACGCTGATGCACTTTGTTGGAGGTTTTGTTACCTCGACTGAAATTTTATAAATATTGATATTAAAAATCAGTTTTGCTACGTCAGAATTGATTATTTGATAATATATCTTAAGAACGTACCGACTTCCTCTTCTTCTTTTATTGGAACTTTAGCTTTCTCCAAATTTTCTTTAGTTTCTTCAACTTCTGGAAGAACGTCAGCCAACTTATAATCCTCTGGTTTAATAATTTCTCCATATTCATCACTTTTTATTTTCTCTTCGTGAAACGGAAACATGGCGTGTTGTTTTCTGCTAGACTTAAAGAATCCAGTTTGAGGCTTATCTTCTTGCTTTACAACAATATCATGTTTTCCAGTTATAATGTTCATTTCCAGGTCATCGTCTGACTCTGAGCTTTCCTCCTCTTCTTCTCTGAATTACATATATATATTTAAATATTAGATTTTCCAATTAGAATTATATTTAGATTATTATATAAAATAGAAAACCTTTTTACATAAGAGGAATTCCCCTTTTCTCTGTTATTACGTAAATATTCTTCTAATTCGAGACCCTCTAGAATAACTTTCTTCTGAACGGTTACTTCAATAACACGTTTTCCACCATTGTCAATAAGATCTCTTCCTAAAGTTCCAGGCGATGATCTACACATCAAAAATGGAAAAAAATGTTAAATTGTAACATTATAGAAGTATAAGCTACATGCTTTAATAAAGAAATATACCTAGAGGTCAGTATAATACTGTTGCTAGAATTACCGGCCCAGGCCAAAAATAACTCTCGGGCGTATCCACTTTCTAGATCTGGATGACTAGCTAAAACAACTTTTGGTCCCGGAACTTTCGCTAAATCTTGAAGAGTATGGCATAAGACAACATGTCGAAATTGAAACGGATTGTTTCGTGCACCTTCAAAGCTACGCATTAATTTATCACTCATCCACTCGATCTGAAAAATGAAATCTATTCCATTAAGTAATTGTCAGACATTAAAGTACCGGTGTGTGCTGCTGGTATACGACTAAATACCTGTGACTTGGCAAATTCCACTGTGTGATAACTAACATTATTTAAAAGTGCCAATGAGTAAGCTAGAAGGCCCGATTCTCTATTTTTCCATAATTGATCCAACATATGCACCAGCTCTAAGACACGACCGGCTGTGTCTACTGCAACTAGGACATTGCCATTACCACGAAGAGTGCTCAGAATGTTAGCTAGAGAAAAAATCATTTAAACAATTAATTTTTCTACTTCAATTTTCTAATTTGCAAAAGTAATACAACTGCATACTCATTAACTTTTCGTCTCTAGTCCTCCGTCGGGCTTGTTGGTAGTTTGCGTTATAAGCGTCTGTTATCAAGAGTGACGGTCGCTGAACACGCTCTAACTCACCGCCATTCAAGTGTCGTTCCTTTTTATGATTAAAGTCCATACAGTAGACAATATCTTCTTCACCAACCTAAAGTTAAACGAACGTATATTACTTAAACGCAGTATTAATTATTTGGAATGCTAGTATGTAGCTATTAAACTTACCTTCACTATTTTCCACAGTGTTCCCCCTATCATATGACCGGCAGGTAACGGTGTTATTGTAATTCCATATCCTTTACCTACAAAGCATTACACATATATATTTATGTAATCTTTCAAGATGTAATAATATTAATAGCATTAGTATACCTTTCATGGACACGCTCTGATTGTACTTTAATTGTACAATCTTTTCAAAAGCTGCATCTATGTCATCAAGAGAGAATAGATTAAAATCAGACACATTATTGTGTGATAGGAAAAGATCATATAGGAACATCTGTCCCATTTTATATACTGGGATAGTTGCATAAATAGGACAATTCATTCCCAACCGTCCAACAAGATATGGTAATGCTCCTAAATGCTGAGGATCTGGATATGATATTAACACAGCATCGATGCTATGTATATGCCTACATGTAAAAATCAGAATGAATACATTTTTATTAATAAACCAGCACACAATATAATTATCAAACATATATTAACCTTTTTAATTCTTTCATAAATTCGGGATCAAATTTTTCGTCCCATCCACAATCCAGTAAGATTTTAACTTCATCCACCTGTAAAATGTAACAAGGTGGAGTCTCATCCATAGCTCCGGACAATGCATGTAATTTAATTATAGATGTCATGTTTGAATATTTCCAAATTCTGTAAATTATTATCTGCAAGGTAAAAAATGATTGAAATGAAGTAAATGCATTAGTATTATACCACTCAAAATTAAAACACAATAGTAGCAAAAGAAATATTATCAAATTTTACTTTTACTGTAACAACACCTATTCTTTTAAATTAACTACGAGAATTTACAAACTATCAACCTATTGATATGTAATATATATGCTGAAAAATACAATGATCAAAATTTTCCCAAAAAAGCACGTAAACTCGACAAATTAAATGGTTTAATAAATAAACATAGTTATTCCTATTATGTTTCTAGAATTTCCAGTTTACACAATTTTGAGAATATCAACAAAACAAACACAAATATTATTAGAAACAACACAAACTAACCTAAAAATATTGACGTTGCAGTGTGTAGCAGATTGATTTTCATTAGTTTCCAATTTAAACACAATTGGAGTGAGGGCCAAAGAAAAGTTATTATTGTTTCTGAGCCCTCATTATTATTGCCAGCTGAGAGAATTTGTTGCTCATGTTAAAGTAGTGTGAAGTAGTGCATCAGCACAAGTCAGCATCAATAGTAGCGTGTGCGTACATTTCTGTTAACACTAATGACAAAGATGACAAATTGACAGTGCTGTTTAATTAATTTTATTAAAGTTTGTTAGTGATTTGTTATGGCTATCAGATCTTCACGTGATTGTCAGAGAATTACAAGAGATTTTCCTATTTCACCATCAATAGAAGACAACTGCAGTAGAATAAGTCTCAATAGTCAAAAATGTTGGTTATGCCATAATTCGAAAAAAACTTTTTGTTGTAAACAATGCGTTCGAAATGGTGATTTTGAGCGTACAGGTTTATTGCAAAATTATGCTTCAGAAAGGTACAGTTGTTACTAATTATTATTTCTCCTAAACAATTTTTAACTACAACAATATACACTGTTTATAGTATTATATTATTGGTCCTTAGGTATGCAGAAAAGAAATTACGTCTTTCCAACTTAAGGGCTGGAGCGCATGATATCGTAAAAAAATGTCATGATATACTAAATCCAAAATATGACAAATTCGAAATCGAGCAAGAAATAAAGAATACTCGCTGGAGGAATAAATATCTGAAAGTCGCAATTAAAGATAAAAACGCTAAAATTGAGGAGCTTAAAAAGAAACTTAAAAAATTGCAAGAGTGTAATAATGTCGTAAAAACTAACACCCCGAGATATGAAGAAAGAGTATTCAAAATGTCTACGTTTATTGCCAATAAGGGGTACGACATAGAAACACAAAAGCTATTACGTGACAAGAAAAATGCAGAAGTCAAGGAATTTGTACGTAGACACATTAAACTACTGACGACATTAATATTTCCTATATCTCAAGTTTTGCCAAATAGGAATGAGGAAGACTCTGCTCAGGTAAAATAAATCTTTCAATGTTAAACAATGTGTCCTACATAATTTTCAGTAAATGCAAATTAATCATTTTCTACTAGGAAACTATACGGGCTTTGGCAGATGCATCCAAAATGTCATATTATCAAGGCCGTTGGGTATTTACTGATAGTACGGGTGAGCTTCAACATTGTATTGCAGGTCCTACTTTACCGGGATCAGGTATATATTCTGCGTACAATGATTATGTAATATTAAACAAAGACGGAACGGATGGATCCTCTGAAGAAAGGGGCCCACTCTCCTTAAATCCAGCTTTCAAAATAAGTGATGGATTGGTCTATACCTGTCAACTAATAAACGTTTTATCCTTATACCTGGATGTTAAATTACTGCACAGAATGACAATCAAGTAAATACATTTTTTTAAATCAATTTTTTTTACTTTATGTACTTATAGTTTACAGGTTTCTTTGATTTATTTCAGCGATTATTGCAGCAATTTTATGAACGAACAGCAATTTTCACGTCGCGTAACACGTTTAAATTGTAATGTTCTCTATTTGGCTTTATCACAAAATGTCCCCATTGAGAAATTACAACCCTTGCATACGTTGGAAAATGTATTGCGTATATTGGACACATCAGTTAGTGACCTTGGCAGGTGGGTGTGATGAAAACTTTAAAATATTGTAGACTACATTTGAGAGGCTTTAATTTTCCCGATAATTTACAGGCAAGGTCCTTTAGAGTTAAAAGTATGTTTTGATGATTCACTGGAATCACAACTTAATAAAGATTTAAACGGCGGTGAATCAGATTCTGATAATGACGATAACTTACCAAAGGATTGGGAAGCTGTAAGTAGTGAGGTATCAAGATATATCTTATTTCTATTTATTTTATATTCATATTACAAATTTCTTTAAAAAGTTATGAGGTTTATTATATCTATCGAAGAAGGATGTATGTATTAAAAGCTTTAAGATATGTTGAATAATACTTCAATTTAACAATTATTTACAATAATGAATTTTGCTTTAAAGGTTCCACACGTTGACGATGACTTATTTCTAAATAGTTCAAACACTCATATGTCCAACACACAACAAGCGGCAAGTGTAGCTGGGGGCTTAGTAACTACAGCTGCAGCTAATTTAGCTTCTATGTGGAGGGGTTGGACAACAGGAAAATAAGATGGTACATCATTTGATATTCAACAATCATTCTATTTCTATTAAACATTGGTTAGTAATCTCTTATTATCTTTCAGGAAAAAATTCACGCGATTACGTATTTTAAATATATAAAATTTGATGAAATAGTTAGGAAAATTGAATGTGTTGATCGGGTTCAGTGTTCACAACTGTATAAAATTTGTGTTTTTTTAATTAGGCCACCGTATGTTTAGAAATATCACTAGAAGCAAATAGTTTTAATTATTAACTGCATGCATGTCTAATTAAAATAAAATGAACTATATTTTACAAAAATGATTTGTAAGGTCCAAGTAACTAAAACTAAATAGTAATTTTATTGTAAAAAGTAATTGTTTCTTTCATCTTTTTTTTTTAATTGTCTTTACGTATGTTTTATATTATAAGTTAATTTAATTCTTATTATTTCTGTAAAAATTAGTGATAACTACTTTAAATACTTTTGTATTCAATTTTTTTAATAAAAATAATTGCATTAAAATAATGTATTTCATATTGTACAAACATTCCTAATAATTAAATTAGTTATTAAGTTACATAGTTAATTTACAATCAATTCCGTTATTTTTATTTAGTAAAAAATATTCCTTACCTTAATTTGTTTGTTTTCAAACGCAGTGTTAATTCACACTTAAAATATGGAATATAAAAATATTACCAGGTGGCAATGCTTGTGTTACTCTTCAACTCTTATAGAAAATATCCGCGCCTCTCAAATCTCTCAGTTGGTGGTAGAAAACTTCGATCTCGTGCCTAATTTAAATGTATCTAGTCTGAATTTACTCCGTTGAATGCCTCCAGAACATGTTATGCTCTGCTCTTCAACGTATGTTACTTCTATGAATTTTTGGTCTAATCAATTATCAAACAAGAAATATATATTAATTAAACTAAAAAACACATGTTATTCATTAGTGTAAAAATTTAAAAAAAAATATATATACATCTAAACATCTATTCCATGTATTTTTATATAATCACCAACATTTCACTATTTCTATTACATTGAAAAACAATTCTTAACTTATTATTATAGTAAATTTTAGAACGCCCCAAATGACTGATTTATGCATGCTGACATATGATTCCGGTTTAACACAATTTATATATTCTTATCAAATAAATGACATATTTGAGTTTTGAAAAATATAGTTAATATAGTTGTCCATTTATATAAAACATTTTTTTGGTTAAACTTTTTTCTTCTATACATTTTTATATAATTCTATGTACACAACTTAAAGAGTTGTTGAGAATATTTTTTATAGGTATTTATGATATAACTTTTCTTTTATGATTTGAGTATATAACACAATTTTAATTTGAAAAAGTATATAGGATGTTAATTTTAAATGTTATACAGGTAAACCTCCCAATACAAATATTTGGGTAACAATTTCTCCATGTAACAAATACTAAATTTTGTTATTTCACCTAAAACACAATCCAATTCCAATTCACGAATTCTGAGAAAGCAAATTGCTGTGGAAAGTAATAATTCTTAAAAAAAAATAAACATGCTATGTAGGTGTTGGGAATGACTTTCTTTAAAGACAAGCACTGATTGTAGTTTGTTTATTCCGTGAAATGGTAAACAAATCACGAAGAGGAATGCTGAAAATAATAAAGCCGCTCTTTAGGAACCTATAGGGTAAATTTAAGATATCCTGGCAACAATAACATGATGAATCCAGCAAAATTATTTCTTCAAAAATGAGCTATATAATCATTTAATTATCGAGGCGAATCGAATTCAAAATATATAAACACTAAATAACAACATAATAAATGCACAACAACATATTAAATATATACAATAAACAAGATTTTATACAGATTAATTTTTTTGATGTTAAAAATCAAAAATACCAATAAAAAACACTTATTTGGAAACAGATACCGACAACAAGGAGCCTTTGTTAAGTTAGTTTACCTGCATTTTATTGTTGACTGTAATAGCTAAGAAATACTGATAAGACTCGCTCATTAAATGTAAAATTCTATGCAGCAAATAAATATAAATAATATCCATAAAATTAACATCCATACAATCTTCAAATATGACTAAATATTTACATCATTTACTTTTCAAGCAAATTAATTACTTTGGAAAATAACAATTTAAAAACATGTTTAAATACTAGGTTCTAATAATAATATACTACCATAAAATGTAACAATTTATAACAAAAAAATTATTTTATATACCATAATCGATGGTACCAATTTAGTTCATATTAAATATAACTATGTAAAAGTAAATTTTAACGTTTCAAATAGATATTAATAAACAATAACAGTTGCTAAAAATTAAATTTTTTATTTTAGTTTTTATTTGTCAAAATGTTGTGAAAATGCATCGACAGCATTAAACATAATTTGATAATAATACTAACCATCCATCTTGCCTTAATTCAAATTATTTTCCGAAGTAGTTAAATTTATATAACCATATATATCTATATATGTGTATATATAAAAGCGGAACTATTATTATACAAAAACAATTATTAATAAACATGGTTTATGTCCTTTTGATTACTATTATTGATCCATATATAAATGTTGCCAAATGTAGCGCTAACTCGAAAAGCGTTTTTTATATATATAATTCGAAAATAGTATTTATTAAAACAGTATATTATAAAAGTAAACACGAATAAATTTAAATTCTCCCGAACAATAAAGAAAAAATTAATAAAATATAACATGAAATAGAGGTACTAATAATTCAACTCTTAATATCGAAAAGTCGCAAAAAAACGACTTATTCTTAGTCGAAATCAATGTAATTTTTTTAATATAAATTTAAAGTATGTAAACTATAATATAAAAGAAATATCAACAGTGAATATTGTTTTTTCTTTAAACGCTTGAATAAAATTTGTTATCATACATACATGGATCAAATTTTATATGAAATATGGAAAATCACGAATGAACAATAAATATAAGGGAAAAAATGATGACTGTTTTTTTTATATATTAAATAAAATATTTTCGAGTTTGTCGTTCTAGGTTTTAATAAGTACACTATGATGTTCTTATGGTTTCGTTTGATTTTATGAAAGTTTATTTATTTATTATCGTTCCATTCATATCAGACGCACTATTCAGCATTGATCAGTGACCTGAAAATAAATCCCTTTTGTGTCAGAACGTTACTATAACTGTCTTAGATAGATTAATTAAGAATGTACTACACATTTGAATTAGGTATTAAACATGCTTAAATTTCAAACGTCTAACAAAGCAAGATCCGTTTTAACAAATTATTTCCGTTACGAAATTAAAATATAAAAACAATTCATATTATTCGTACATCTTTCACATAAAAAAGAAAAAGCAAAGGTTTGATATAGTGAACTTAGTAGTCTTCGGGATGAAAGTTTAGTTATACTGCACAAATTCTATATATGGGCATATATTAATACTGAACATGCATATTGAGTTAACTAAAGTGATTAGAGCACTTGTAAGAGCGAACCATGTAAGTTACAGTTAGGAAACCTAAGGATTGCTAAGCTATTCCTTATTTAATTTTGTTTCTGTAATAGTTTTTATATCAGAAATTGGGTGCAATTCGTTCTTATAAGTTCCCATCAGACGGGGCCAATATTTGTGAATTTACAAAAAAAAATTCGTTTAGTAATTAAAAATAAACATTAAATTTTCATGCTGTAACCAACCTATAATGCTGAAGCTAGACAGAAGAACATAAGCTTCGATAACAAATATCATTTAGTATTATATCCAAAAATGACAAGCAAAATTTTTTTTTGCATATGCTGTGATCAGATTGGTGAAGAACAGATGTTGATAATAAGTATGATTAAAATAGATAAAGAATAAAGATATTGCTCAAGTATTATGTATGTTAAGTATTAATTTTAAGTTTGATGAACAAGTTTTCATTTATTTAATTCCACCAGTTAAGACTCCAATTGTCAGACATTAGCGGGCCCTGTAGACCAAAAATAAAATAAGCAATTTAAAAAAATTTAATGCTATCTAATTGACAATACATTAAAAAAATACTTAAAAAACATGCTTTTTTTAAATGCTTTTATAATATACAAACCCAATCAAGAAATATAATAACTAATATTAATATTATATAAATAATTTGCACTCTCACAACTTGTACATGTAGCCAAAAATTGCTAACAAACAAACGATAACAGTTGTTACTAAAAATAATTTAAAAAGATATTACATTTTATCATTATGTTAATTAAATTTTTCATTGCAATCAGTATCAGTTTAAGATTAACGAGTCTTTCTTGATTTGGAAACATATTTCATATTATAGTTTTTATAAAATATTCTTGCATAAAATTATTGGATGTTGTCGAAATATTAATTGAGAATTATTTTAAATTTTGCTCATAAATGTATGTATATATGAAAAATCGTTGAATTAACATATGTGCCCTACTCCCGTTTGGAAAATAACAAATAATGAAACCGCATTAATATTAAAATGAGACCAAACAAGATGCAACTAGACGGCATTCCATTGAAACTGATTATTAATTGTAAAAAGTAAACAATCATATAAAACAAAAAATATAAATAAAAAAAAAACACAATAAGAAACAAAAAGAAAAAAAAAAGAATCTATTTATAAATTAACTGTGCTACCTATAACAGAAAAATAAGTTATAATAAAATGAAATACGATGATATTTCGAATCAATATCTTTCTGAAGTTAAATATTCATATCTCATTAAATTGCACGTTAAATGTAAATAAATAATTTTTTTTATAAAAAATTATAATTTCTTTGAAATATTTATATAAAAATTTAAATATTTTTAAGAAAAATTATATTTAACATTCACATTATATTTAATTTTTCTTTTGGTAATTTAGAAATTATATGTAAATAAATAATAAAAAAGGCCAATGAAAAATTATTAAATAATAAAATAAGAGTAACTCTCGTTTTTGTTTTCTAATATGTGACCAAGTCACAGTCCAGACTTACATTGTCTGCCTGATCGGGGAATATCTCCTTGAAGACTTGCTCAACGAACAACCTCCTAAAAAGATTATGAAAAAAAAAATTCAATATATTTGAGTCTACATAATTTTATAATTTTATGCTATGCGCAAAACAGTACTAAAAAAATAGATTATAAAATTTCAAATATATAATTAAGTGATGAGATTATTTAGCAATATAATTATATAAAAATAACTTACTTTGCAGCAATCCCGCCACCTGGAGGTAAGCCTGGGATTTCTTCTTCTGCTAATAATTGCAAAATATGGGAAAACTCAACACTGTCTGAACGATCTATAATTTCTGAAATAGAAATTTTTGTAAATTAAAAAGTGGGCTCAACTAACTACATCATAAATGTTTGTTATATTATTTATAAAACCCACCTTTAATATATCCAAATCCGGCTCAGTATTCATAAGAAAATATATGTAGATTAATAATTAATGTATATATAATGTTAACATAATATATGATATAAATGCTAATTTAAATAAATTGCTTTAAGATACAGATTATCATTAGAAATTCATATAATTGACTATATTTAATGATTTATTATAACTAATAATATGTTTTTATGAATACTGAGCTTTTGGACAATTTACAAGGTGATTAAAGAAATCTTTTTCAAATTATACGTTCCGATATTCACTAACAAAAAATATTAAACATAAATAATATAATTTAATAAATTTTGTTTGTATGAGAACTTATTTATTTAAAATTAGATAAAAGATTTTTGTAAGTTTCCTTTAAACGTATTTGTTACATAAATGTTGCGTAAACGTAAACGCTACATTCACGTTTTTACATTTACATTAAAAATTAAATTTAAAATTACTTCTATATATATATACTTAACAATGAATTATTGTTCGTAATTGGAAATTGATATTTTCAGTCTATATTTAACCTAGTTCCTAACCTAGTAAATATTGTTTATAAATTTAAGAAAAATCTCATAGGATAATAATCATAACTAATTTGGAGGTAAATATTTTAAGTTATTTAATTACTTTTATAACAAAATATAATAATTAGTAATTGATCGGTGTAATAAAATTAAATATATATATTCTTGGTCCACAAAATTACTAAATTAGTTATTTTTACATAGATTTTAATAATAAAAGTTGTAATTGAATTGTAATTAATTCTTCATAATAAGGAAGATAGTATAATTGATTATTATTAAAATTGCTAACTTTTCAACTTTTTTAAATTGATGTACTTATATTTTATTTATAAATAAGCCTGTACGCTTTAAATGATTGTCTTTTTTATAATTTAAGTTACAGATTTAAAACTTAATCGAACAATATGTTACTTTAGTCTTTTTACGAAAATACTGAATTTTATAATAATACTAATAATATAATAATAATATATTAGAAACTGTGAAAGTTAATCAAATTTTAAGATAGTGTAAATTTGATAAAACAAAAGTTTGATAATAATAAAAGATAACAGTACATGTTAAGATAAACATACATTTCTATTTTTATGAATATTTGCTATAAACTAGACTGACTATTCAATTCTGATTGACTGGAATGTTAATATTGCTTATTAATTTTTATAATATAGAATATTCTATTTATTATTATTTTGTTTTTAGTTATTAAGCTATTATCAAAAAATATTTGAACTTTGACAAAATAATGTTTTGTAACAACCTTTGATTTTCCTTTTAAGATTGGCCTCTAACTCAGCTTCTGCACGAATAGCTTCTGCATTTGGAGTTGGAGCTCCAGGAAACGTTACAAGAACAATACTCATATTATCTCGGCTTCCCTGAAATAAATGAGAAAGAGTTTATAAACGATTATCATAATTTTTTAATAACTTCTTTTATCAGAATAGCTTGCTTACCTTATATAAACATGTATCTATAACTTGATTCGTAATTGACTCAAGGTCATCGGTAAGCAAGAGTCTTGAGTGGACGTAACTGCACAAAGCTTCATTGCTCATGACATCCCAAACGCCATCACAAGCAAGAACTAAAAATTCATCCACAGTGTCGTCTCGATCTCTAACAAAGATCTCAGGCTCTGGAGACACCAGTTGTTCACACTGACCCCTGCCTTCAACATTTTTGTACTCGTAATCTCCTAGAGCTCGACTAACCGCAAGACTTCCATTAACCCGTTGAATCATGACAGATCCTCCTGCTCTTTGAATTCTATCTTTTTCTCCTGGTAAAACAGGTTTATGATCCCGGGTATAGAAGACAGGTGCTCCTCCACGACTAAGAACAGCTCTTGAATCACCACAGTTTGCTACATATATTTGCTTAGGCGATATAAAGGCACATACGGCCGTCGATCCCGATTTATCTTCTCCAGAGGAAAGCTCAGGAAGTTCGCGCATTTTATCGTCCAAGCGTAAAAATCCAGAATGAATACCCTTTATCACATCATCATGACGGAATTCTTCTGTTTGCATAATACATTCGAGTAGATTCTCGGAACAGTGTGCAGATACCTTAGCACCAGCGTGTCCATCGAAAACGGCGAAGTATGACCAGTCGGACAAGGTCCCATCGAGACCTGTGCGGGCATAGTGCGCGTCTTCCATTTCCACGCGCCAGCCCTGCATGCTAGCCACACCATATCGAAGTCCGTTACCGGACCCATGCTCATTGTACTTATCAGTCTTTGGTTTTTCTAAAAATGCTCCCATTTCTGAATGAGATTGCAGTGAAACGTTTCTTAATTAGCTAACAAACATCTTCGATCAATTCTTTCATCTGAAATATAAAAGGATTAGGTTATAGACATAACGTAGCTCAAGGAATGATTACATAATATGAATAAACCTGTTTTAGAAATCATATAAATATTCTCAAATGTGTATCAGATTCAGATCTAAAAACTGACATGCTTCTTGACTCAAAATATTTTTGGGAAAGGGAGTAATTTGATGATTGGAAACATGACATTAATATGTTATTTCACATTTTATGTTTACCGATCTGCCAATTGTATTTGGATATCACTTTATTTCACAAATATACACTATTGATTATCATTTCTACTACACAATTACTAGTATCAACAAAAATTTTACAAAAACAACCATTAAAATCAACGAATCGAATTCTTATGAATGGCGGAGTTTTATCACGAAACGCATGCGCCAACTATAAAAATAGAAACCAAATGACGTAATTAAAAACAAATCAGAAGCTTTTGTTTAAAATATTCTCTTAAAATATGGCGCTAGTATTTTAATATATAAAATGAGATACATTACAAGGGACCAACGTTTAATTATATTTAATTAGATATAACACATATCATTAAATTGTTCATAAATATATATAAAATCAACTTACTTTTGGCAGTAAAAAATAGAATTTTATATATTATCTGACATAATCTTTGATAATAAATTAGTAGACCAAAGATAAACGCAGAAACCAGAGATAATATAGGAACTGTTTTACCAGTCCCAATCGTACCAATATAATGAGTCAATGTCAAGTTGACATGCTTGTAAACTTAGAGATATTAAGAAAGTGTGTAATTTATAAAGTATTAAATAATTTGATTAAATTTAGAACAATTTATAATAACTATATTTAATTTTTATTTGATAAAAGCCAGAATGAATATATGTTAATCTTTATTTAATAATTAGTGAAAGTAGTTTTTAAGGATATGTTACATCTTTTGTTTACTTATAATATGTGAAATGTTTCTGTTATAATAGGGTAGTATAATTTTTAACTGGAAGCAGTTGTTATCATTGTGATAAATTGGTGATAAATAATTATCTATTTAAAATGCCGGACATTAAAATAACACCTTTGGGAGCTGGACAAGATGTTGGTCGGAGTTGTTTATTGCTGTCAATGGGTGGGAAAAACATTATGCTTGATTGTGGGATGCATATGGGGTTTAATGATGAACGACGATTTCCCGATTTTTCATATATCGTTCCTGAAGGTCCAATTACAAGTCACATAGATTGTGTAATAATTTCACACTTTCATTTAGATCATTGTGGAGCCCTACCTTACATGTCAGAAATGGTTGGGTATACCGGCCCTATTTATATGACCCATCCCACCAAAGCAATTGCACCTATATTATTAGAAGATATGAGAAAAGTTGCAGTTGAACGAAAAGGAGAATCAAATTTTTTTACCACACAAATGATTAAAGATTGTATGAAGAAAGTTATAGCAGTTACTCTTCACCAATCTGTAATGGTAGACAGCGAGCTCGAAATAAAGGCCTACTATGCTGGACACGTTCTTGGGGCTGCTATGTTCTGGATTCGTGTTGGATCCCAATCCGTAGTTTATACCGGTGATTATAACATGACTCCAGATAGACATTTGGGAGCCGCCTGGATTGACAAATGCAGGCCTGATTTACTTATCTCAGAATCTACATATGCAACCACTATTCGAGATTCAAAACGATGCAGAGAACGTGATTTCTTAAAGAAAGTTCATGAATGCGTTGATAAAGGTGGAAAAGTTCTAATTCCCGTATTCGCTCTTGGTAGAGCACAAGAACTTTGTATATTATTAGAAACTTATTGGGAAAGAATGAATTTAAAATTCCCAGTATACTTTGCAGTCGGCCTTACTGAAAAAGCAAATAATTACTACAAAATGTTTATTACCTGGACGAATCAGAAAATTCGTAAAACTTTTGTTCAAAGAAATATGTTTGATTTCAAACACATTAAACCATTTGATAAATCGTATATTGATAATCCTGGAGCAATGGTAGTTTTTGCAACACCCGGCATGCTACATGCCGGTTTATCTCTTCAAATTTTCAAAAAATGGGCCCCCTATGAAAACAATATGATAATTATGCCTGGCTATTGTGTACAAGGAACTGTAGGGCATAAAATACTCAACGGTGCAACAAGTGTTGAATTTGAGAATCGCCAAATTGTGGAAGTCAAGATGTCCGTGGAATACATGTCTTTTTCAGCACATGCAGATGCAAAAGGAATTATGCAATTGATTCAATACTGTGAACCAAAAAACGTAATGTTAGTACATGGAGAAGCAGCAAAAATGGAATTTTTAAAAGATAAAATAAAACAGGAATTTAATATTGACTGTTTCAATCCTGCAAATGGCGAAACATGTGTTATAAAGACTCCAGTTAAAATTCCTGTTGATGTATCACTACCTCTTTTAAAAGCTGAAGCTAAAAGATATTGTGCCCAACCTCCAGATCCGAAAAGACGAAGAATTGTTCATGGAGTTTTGGTAATGAAAGAAAATAAAATATCATTAATGGATGTGGATGAAGCATGCAAAGATATTGGAATCAACAGACATATTGTACGGTTTACTTCTACTGTAAGACTTGAAGATCCTGGACCTGTAACGAAGACTGCGGAGAAACTTCACCAACTCGTAAAAGACCGTTTAACAGGGTGGAATGTTGGTTTTACAGATAGTAATATTTCCATCGAGTCCGTTCTAATTAAAGTGGAAGGTGATGATGATGATCAAAAAAGTGTATATGTTTCATGGACAAACCAAGACGAAGACCTTGGCAGTTATGTATTGGGACTCCTGCAAGCAATGGGGCAATAAAATGGAATCCAACCGAATACCAATTTTAAATTTTTGTGCTTATAAGTTATATTTCATTCTGAAACATTTGTTCACAATTATAATATATAATAAAATAAGTCGAATAAATATTTTTGTTTACATAAAAATAATTGGCTTTTGATTTTATTTCTTATTTATGTTATAAACATTAAAAAATATAATACAATTATAATAGTAGAAGCTAATTAAAATTCTTTACAATTTTACAAGTATATGATTTCAAATTATATAAATGTAGTTCAAAATGTTATAAAATTTATATTTCGTATTCGGTATTATATACATTATGAAATAATTAGTGAGAATGTGGTTTTTCACTATATCGTAAATTTATACGGAAAAACATGTTTTAAGCATTAGTGAGCAGCGAACTCTCATAATTTGAACTATATTTAATATTTGCTGCACTAATGTTCATTCCCACTAACTGTTTCATTTTTATTTTGAATGCACTTAATATTAATATTTAATATATTTGAATACTGAAGAGCTTAATGAGTTGGTTAGAGGGTTAGTCAGTATTTCAAAACATCGATTTTGGTTTTTTTTGCATTTTCTTGAAGTATTGTCTCAAGTGCTTTGGATAAAATGGGAGTTATTTCAACATAATTAGAAATATACAAATCTGAGTGTGAAAGCTTAAAAAAATAATTAGCGTCTGTAGCTGAAGTTTCTCAAAATACAAAAAAAAAATGGGAATAATCCTTGTGATGAATGAATGATGATGAATATAATATTTCATAAATGGAATGTAAATAGTTATGTATATTTATACAAAATAATTGCTTTATAATCCTAGTACAAAAAAAACCATTAAAATTCGATAAATAAATAAATAAAGTAAAATGACAAAATATTACGAATTACATTAAAAATATACTCTACTAAATCTAACACTATTTTTAAATTAAAAGAAGCCTTTTTTCCTTTTATTTAATGTGTCCATTTTCTTTAAATCATGCCTGTAAATAAATTTATTTAGATTAGTCTGACAGTGCAGTAAGCAATCTTGTTTTCTCACAGATAAATATTTAATACATCTAAGAGATGCACAACATATTTGGAATCAGTATTTATTTTTATTTAGTTATTGTGTCGTTAAAATTAGAAAATATTTTTAATAACGAACTTAAAATACCTGGATTAAGATTAAAATTGATAATTCCATAAACAACCTCGTGAAGACTTATGTTGTTTTTGAAAACTATAAAAATAGTTGTATGCATTAGGATAGGGAAATAGGATGCTGGACTAAAGACTGTTTAAACTACAAACCTGGGTTTTTTAAAGTGCTCTCCTGCAGCTGAATCATCACTTGTAGCTGATGCACTATCTTTGTTATTATCGTCCATCTAAGAACATGAGAGAATAGAGCTATTTATCTCAACATAGTAATTAGTGTTTAAAACATTCAGGACATAAATAGTTTAAATAATGCTATTTAATGATTATAAAAAAAAAATTACATTTTCTTTGTCACTCCTGTTTATGCACATATCTGCTGAGCAGTTACAAGCGGTGGAACATCGCAAGTCAATTTTCTTGCAACCACAAATTCTATTTGAGCAAGTTCCTTTGCAACTGCATTTTGTTGTCCCATCTGAGGTACGTTTTGAAGCAAAACTTGTGTACGGCATCATTTCGCTCTGCAATTATTTTATATTAATATATGTATATTCATTTCCGATTATATCTATATATATGTAAATCTATGTACATACCCTACTTTTTTGAATTCTTTTAAATACTGGAGTATTTCTGTAATCTGGATCGATTGACGGATCATCATTAGGGTCGTCGCTATCCGTAGAAAAGTAATGTTCTTCATCATTAACAACTTTCATTGAATTTTTGGTTTTAGATTTTTGTTTTGTATTTTGAGCAACTTCAGCTACAGACGCTAATTGTTTTTTTAAGCTTTCACACTCAGATTTGTATATTTCTAATTCTGTTGAAATAAGTTCCATTTTATCCAAAGCATCTTCTTGAATTTTTAACCTTTCGTTAATTTCTTCTCCTACATCTTTATTTGATGTGTGACCTCTCAGTTCTCGTAATAAAATAGAAACCTTTTCTTGTTGTTCTTTTTCAACATTTGCTAACTCGTTGCGGTGTATATTTCCCAGTTCTTTTATTTTCTTTTCGTATTCTGTTACTTTTTCAATAGCCTCAGTATATGCCAACTGGACGTCTTGAAGTTTATGCTTATGTACTAATGTATCACGTCTCATATCTCCAGCAGCTTCAAACAAATGTTTTAGTGCACACTTTGCATCTATCATGGACTGAATTGTATCCCAACGTGTTTTTGATTTATTTTCTAAAATGATATTTATTTTATTTCACATCTAAAATTAATGGATATTTTCATCAATATTATATTTACCTTGATCAGAAGCCAAAATCTTTTGTTGAAAATCGGAAATTTGCGCACTTCGCAACTCTAAATCTTCAGTTAACTGTTTTATCTCTTGTTTATTTTGACTTATATTTTTGTCCTGTTTAAGATGTTCTAGTCGTTTTGCTAACATGCCTCTGTCTTCAAGAAGCTGTTCGAGAGTACGTTCTGCATCAATTGTACTTAAAAGTACTTCTAACTCCTGGTCCACCCACGAATGTAGCTGTTCTAATTTTCCTTGGCCCATTTGTTGTCGTTTCGATTGTGCGCTTTTCTGTCTGTCCATAGCATCCTAAACATTATAATTTACAGAATATATAAATGTGTTAGATACAATATATTAAACATAAAAGAAAATATTACCTTCAGCCTTTTATTAATAGCTATAGCTTCTTCAACCTTTCTCTTGAGGACATTCTGTTGCTTAGTATGCTTAAATTCCATTCTTTGCATAGCATTCTGTCGTTTTCTGTCTTGATCTTTTAACTTACTCATTTCTCTCTCTCGACTTATTTTCCATGTTCTGAAATTTTCACTTTCACTTCGCATTGTCCGTATCAATTTAACTTTGTTAGCTTTCATGGTAGTTATTTCTGAATTCAATGTCTTAATTCTTTGGTCGTCTTTTTCTTTCATTTTGATTAGTTTTGCTTGCTGCGTTATTTTCTTCTGCAGCTCTGCAATTTGAGTTTCCAGTTGATGTACTTTTTTACGCCGTTCCTCTGCTATTTTGCTGGAGGAATTGGATGATTGCATATTCTTAATTAATTTTAACAATTCATCTTTTTCTTTTTGGAGCTGGTCTATTATCTGATGGTCGTGCATAATATTCTCTTCCAAACTTGGGAGATTTTGATAATTTAACTGAACTTGAGCCGCCAAAGCTTGTTTTGATGCTAAAGCTTTGTTTAATTCATGAAGCTCGTTTGTTAATGCAGCTTGATGCATCGCATGCGAATCTTGCTTGGCTTCAGCATCAATGTCACTAAGAGTGTCAGTAGCTCCAAAGGAAAGATCTTCTAAAGGCTCTGCAACATGTCGCGATGATACAAGCAAACTACGTTCTTTCTCTAGTTCGTGCTGGACCATTTCTTCTGCACTTCTCTTTTGTTCGTTCTGCATTTCATCTATTTTATCACAAACTTTTTGTAATTTTCCAATATCAATTGGAATTTCAACCGATGATTTATTTATGTCATCTATGGTTTGGTTATAGGTTTCTTTTAATTCTAACAATTTTTGAGACATTCTTTCCTTTGCGGCCTCAGCTAACATCATTTTCTCGTATACGTTTGCAGTTTCAATTACTTGCTCATCTAATGCCTGTGTTAGTTGTTTATTTTGTGCTCTTAGATCAATTATTTCTTTTTCCATACCAGTTATATCTGGAGATGAATCTCCAGCAGAATTAGGTAATGACCGACTCTTTCCCATAAGTTCCAATTTCAGTTGCTGCACTACCTGTTTCAATCTGTTGATCTCCACTGCTTTAGGATCTTGGTTAACGACAGGCTTGTTCTTAATTTTTCTTGCTCTGTCTGCGTATCTTAAGGTACTTATTGTCTCTTCTAGATTATAATCGGCCGGACTGACACAGGCTATCATTAACGTTAATGAATTTCCACCTAAAGAGTCTGAAAAAAAAAATTACTTTGTTGAAAATATATAAAATTAGTTTTATGTTAAGAAGTTGAAATTAATTTTAAATACCTTGGAGTAACCTGGTTAATTTACTATCGCGATACCCAATAAAACCATTGGAACCTTCACCTAACTGAGAAATAACATTGCCAAGAGCCAACAAACCCTGATTTATTTTAACACCTTCTTTAAATCGAGCCCCAGTTGCTTTAGTTTTATTGGCTCTTTCAGATCCTGCCAAATCAACTAAGTGAAACTTTGACGTCGTTAAGCTATTCTCATCTGAAATTTTTTGTTGTTGAATATGAATGGTAAAAATGGAATGGCTACGACTAGACTGTGAATTCATTGCTGTGGCACCAACAGCTCTTCTTTGAGAGCCCCGCATTAGGCATTCTAGTGTTTGGTCAGCTGTTGTTACTTCCATTTCCGTTAATCCAGGTATAATTATGCCTTTGTTATCTTCTCGAATATCTAAGATACTTTGATCGCGGTGTTTTGTTGACAATAAATCAAACAATTGCTCTTGATATAACTCCATAAATGAGACTTGTATCTTAAATTCATATTTTTCATTTAATGAATCTTTTAAATCAAAAATATCTTTAACAGCTCGAGGTATAACACCCATATCTTTAAACGACTCTCCGGAGTAAGCTGTTCCCATGGAATGTGTTTTACCGGAACCTGTTTGACCATATGCAAGTATTGTAACGTTGTACCCTATTTAAAATAAATACTATTAGAACAAAGTATGCTGATTACAGGACTGAATGTTTCAATGTTAATGTTATATTAAATTCACCTTTAAATAAACCATTCACCATATTTTTAATTGCTGTATCATAAAATTCTGTCTGTGATACTTCAGGTGGAAAAACATAATTAAAGGTGAATGACAAATCCTTAATAATGACCTGCGGTTCTTGAGGAATGACATCCAGGCATTTTACGCAACCTCTGGAAATTTCTGATGGCACTAGAGGCCTAATCCTAAGAGCCACTTGTACACTGACAGCATCAGCCATCTAAAATGTAAAATTGTAGAAAAAAATATTAGATTTTGAATTGTATGGAATTGGCATTGCATAAAAAAAATAAAACTAGATCTATTTAGCTTTGCACATAAACATAATTCGAAGATGGACATTCAAAAACAAAAGACTCGTGCTTTTATCATTTCAGAAAGATGCTGTTGTATAACGGTTTTTATACAACCTACATAATCAAAAATGTTTGGCACTCTGTACTTACATTGTTTTTAATCTACAAAACACTTGGACACTGAACACGAAACAAAATATAATTTCTTCTAATTTAAAACTAAAACTAATACGTTTATTTGACGAAATAAAGCAACAAGTTAGCAGCGAGTGTATATAGCAAATCCAATCTCTTAACTGCCATTAACTACCATTCTACTAGTTTATTCGGTTTATTTTTTTTCTCCCTCTTCATAATAACAACCAAAATTTAAACCACGCAGCCAGTTTTTACACAAGGATTTTCAAGTTGATTCCCAATAAATAAAATATCAAATAAACTTATATTTAAAAAAATGTGAAATCAACTATATTTTAAAGACATTCCTTTATTTTCTATAAAAAAAAAAGATTTGTTTTTAAATTCGAATCGTAACACAGATTTCATATTTCATTTATTCAATAAGATATTTTATATATAATAAATACGTTTATAAAAATTAGTCAATGCTATTCATGCTAAACTTTGATTTGTTATGTATTTTAGTGTGTTTCAACATATCCCCTTTTTGAGCAAATGCTCTAGAACAAGTCGGACAGCAAAATGGTTTTTCACCTGTAAAAAAAAACAAAATATTCTAATTCCGTAACTACAATAACTATATTACATACGAAACATCATACACACATATAATATACCTGTATGTGTTTTAAGGTGTACATTTAAAGACTGCAAACGCTTAAATTTTCTTTCACAATAGTGACAAGAATGAGGATATATATCTGAATGTAACAAGGAATGTTGACGCAAGGTTGCTATACCCCGGAAAGTTTGTCCACAACTTTCACAAGCAAAAGGTCTTACTCCTAAAACAATCGATAACAAAACTTAGCTTAAATTCAAATTAATATTATCAGAAGCAACAGAATCGATGTACCTGTATGAAGTCTATTATGTACCGCCCATTGTTCTGAATTATAGAACTTTTTATCACAAAACTCACATAAAAATGACTTTCTTTCACCAGTATGTTTTATCATATGACTTTTAAATAATAGCTCCGACTTCAAAACTCTTTTACATATTTTACATTGAAAACCATTCTCATCTGAATTGATATTTCGATGAATCTTAGAATGTTGTTTTAAGTTTCCCAATCTATTAAATCTAGCCCCACATAAAGTGCATACATGTTTTTTAAAAGACGAATGTATTAATATGTGCTGAGTTAATAAAGATCGAAGATGAAATTTTTTGGAACACACAGCGCATTGATATTTCTTGCTCCTCTCATGGCTTTCTAGGTGTAATTTCATATTCCGTTTAGTTTTAAAAGTTTTTTGACAAACTAAACATTTGTAGGGTTTTAAATTTGAATGAATTATAAATAAATGTTTCTTATACGTTTGGTTATCAGCAAGAAACTTTCCGCATATACTACAAAGTATATTTCTTTCAGAATGAATTTGCAGAATATGCTTTTTGAGGGAAGCACTAGATAAAAATATTTCTTTACAAATGGTGCAACTTAAATTATTCTCATGGAATTTGTTTGTATGTATTTGTAAAAGTGACAATAACTTAAAACTAATTCCACAATATTTGCAAATAAATTTTATTTCTGCATTCTGTTGTGTTTCGCAGGACTCCTGATTTTGGAATAACTCGATTGGCTTTGCACATTCAGACAAGATATTTTTTTCATCCAAGTTATAATAAATCCCTTCTTTCGATTCATTGCAACTAAGCTCTGTCGACTCTTCGCCTTCTTCATATACGTTACTCACATTATCGTACGTATAAAATTTGCTATACTCACTGAAAACAGTTGTTTGATATTTTTAAAAGCTCTACTAAAATAGTAGTGTAACAATTATTTACCTGGCATTAATTTCATTTTCTACCAATACTAATTCATTTACAATTTCATTTTTGACCTAAAAATTAAACATAAGTAGTAAATACACCAATTAATATTATCTGTTTTAATTATTAGGATTTTCTTACGTTCATGTCTTTTAATTTTGCATCTGCCATACGAAAGCCCTCTATAATATTTACAGAAAGATCTAAATTGCTTTTGCAAGAAAAACATAAGTCTTTAGGAAATTCATCATCTTCTGAAATCTATAAGTATACAGTCATAAAATTAAAGTTTGGAAAGTAAAGGTAATATGTTACTAAATTAATATGATAATTCCTTACTTGGTGCAGTAAAACCACAGAAAGTTTATCAAATATCGATTTACTTTCTTCATTATCAAAAATATGAATGAGTTGTTCTACAGGAATCAAATTTGCACACAGGCGACATAATTTATGAATTTTCTGTGGGTCATCAGAATTGAAAGTAACATTATGTTCGTCATCCGATATTTTGTTAGATAAAACATTAATCTCCTTTTCTATAACATTGGTGAAAGATTCTTCTTCCAATGTGTCGTTATCCATTTCATCTTGACTGAGCAAATTTACAAGTTTATATTCCACATTTTTCAATGTTTTGTTTCCTGATTCATTTGGTGCATTGATAGAATCTTTATATTTTGATGTATAATTATCTAAATTGCTTTTGAATTCTGTAGGTACGGGAATGAAGATGGGAAAATTGTTTCTCCTCAATATTGTACAATGAGGAGGATTCGCGAAACAATCTTTTGTAAAATGCTCTGCGCATAAAAAATATTTGCAAAGCTGTGCAGGTGTTTTCAGTAACAAATCATTGCGACCAGCATTTGAAGCCCACTGATGAGCACTAAAATTAACAATAAAAAATTAAGATACATATCTTTAAATCTGTTAAAAACGTTCAGTTTTTGATACTTACATCTGTTGGTTTTTTGGAAAAGTAAAAAATTTTAATACTGGTCTTGACACTTGCGTATTGTAGCATGTTTTAGCACAGCAGCGACGATATGCCATATTAAATATATTGCAATTGCTTTATAGTTTAATTTATCTCAAGAATATATATATTCGAAATGTCATTATTTTCGTTCAGGAGTAAATATTTTGGCATTATCTGTCATAATATACACTCAAATCTCAAAATATTCACCTTTTTATTTTGGACAAACAATGACAGCACCAGCAAAATTTTCGTCAATTTAATTAACAAATTAACCAAATTAATGAATCTAATTTTTAACATTTTTAATTATATTTTTTTGTTTTCGAAGAAACTAGCCCTGGAATCAATATGGCGGGAATACGCAAAAATTTAAATATAAAAACAAAAAACTATCTCCTTCCTAGTAAAATAAAGTAAACAAAATTGAAAATGTGTGTAACCCTATTAAATTTTTTGTAATCAAATTTTGATTTTTATATTTTAGTTTAGTAAAATATGATTTGTAAGTATTTTTTGAAATAACTTTTCTAATATATAACTTTAGGCAGATAGCGAGTTTTATCACCCGAGTTTTATAGCATGTAGTTTTATAATAATCTTAATATTTCAGCATGAACCCATCAAAATTTGAAGTGGGGAAATTATGACAGACTGGTTTCAATGAACAGTTTAAATTAAAAAACTTTTAAAATTCGTAATCATCACAGATGGCTGAACGCATGAGCGTGAGCCCTCGGAACTCTGAAGTAAATGCCCTAGAACAGCGGGGGTATATGATAGGGAAAAAAATAGGCCAGGGTTCTTATGCCTCTGTACATATAGCTGACTATGTAGACAGTTCAACGACGGGGCCGAAAAAAATGCGCTTAGCGTGTAAAATATTTGACAAAGAAAAAGCACCTAGGGATTTTTTAGATAAATTTTTTCCACGTGAACTAGAAATATTAACCAAAATTGAAAATCCACATATTATACAAGTACACAGTATATTACAAAGAGGTCCTCGGGTTTTTATATTTATGCGTTATGCAGATAATGGCGATCTCCTGGACTTCATCAAGAGAAATGGTGCAGTACCAGAGACGCAGAGCAAGCTTTGGTTCCGCCAAATGGCAAGTGGACTTCATTATCTACACGGTAAACATATCG
The DNA here is from genome assembly GCA_963678705.1 of Panorpa germanica. Lineage (NCBI taxonomy): Eukaryota > Metazoa > Arthropoda > Insecta > Mecoptera > Panorpidae > Panorpa > Panorpa germanica. The sequence continues at coordinate 27,730,593 of OY783205.1, read as the reverse complement.
CCCACAGAGACTTAAAATGTGAAAATATACTCCTCTCAAGGAGATTTAACGTGAAATTGGCAGACTTTGGATTTGCCAGATTTTGCATAGATCATGAAGGTAGAAGGGCGCTAAGCCAAACGTACTGTGGTTCTGCGGCGTATGCAGCGCCCGAAGTAGTAAGTGGATCACCGTACAATCCAAAATTAGCCGACGTGTGGTCATTAGGGATCATTCTGTTTATCATGTTAAATTCTTCCATGCCTTTTGACGACTCCAATTTAAGAAAATTATTAAAAGATCAAATGTCTCGTAACTTCGTCTTCCGCTCTAGAGTCCGCGACACTGTATCTGCAGTTGCCAAGTCATTGGTGCGACATATTCTCGAGCCAGATATAACATTGCGCCTCACTTTAGATCGGGTTATGTCTCACGAATGGGTACGTGTCCGTAAAGACAAAGGTACATCTATATTAGGACGATTAACTAATTCAGGACAACCCATTACCAACGCCAACGCTAACACTGTCGTTAATGCTGCTATTGGCTCTGGATTTAATAATCTCATAAACGCATATAACGAAGAGGCAGCTGGACCTTCTTCATTATCCACGAGGGTGAATAGGGATAATCTGAGCACAGCCCGTGGCCCAATAGCAGCAACAATGACGGCGTACGAGGAGACGTAGCCGTTGATATAATTGAGGTAAAATTTATTTTTTAATGTACGTTCAACTTGTTGTCAAATAAAATAAGTAACTGAAATTAATAAGTATTAATACCTTTGAATTAAATACTAATTAGTAGGGAATCATTTTCAAATTTACTCGTTTTAAGTCATTAAAATCTTCATTTATTTATAAAAGAACCTGAATAAACTTGTCTTAATTGTAATTATAATAAGTTGCTTAGAAATAATTTAATTTTTGTATAAATGAAAGAAATTTATGGCTTTTACATTTTTTTTATTACCTTAAGAATATATATATAATATTTATAAACTTAAGATTGGTTTACGCAACAGGATCGTCGCCCTTCGTGGTGCGTGTGTAAATGAGTTGACCATGGTGCTGGATAACTTGCTTGATGAGACCTGGAAACAAGAAACAAATCAAATCGTATTTATAATTTGTAGAACTTTATCAAAAACTTCAACTTGAAGTGAAGATTTGTAATCAGACTCATTACATCATTTATGCCACCACAGTGTTGTCTGGCCATATGGTTGGATACATCATATTATATTAAAAATAATAAATAAAAGACAAGTACAAAACTAAACAAAAATAAATATAAAAAACGTAAACGAAGAAGTCAAAACATAAATCAAAAATGTAAAGAGAGAGAAGAATGAAATAAACCCCACAAAAGTCTGAGAGAATTATATTATAAAAAATTTACTTGAAAATTTGGATTATTTTTATAAAATTTGTAGATCGACGCGATGTTTATTGGCGCAATATATTTTTTTTATAGCATAATTTTGGATATTTTGTATTAGTTATTAAAAACATTTTTTTATAAATTTGATTCTTTAGTTTTACTAGCAAAAAAAAATGAGTTCCTAAAAAAATTTAAATTGCATGGGATCGCAATAGAATGTTAAAATAAGATAAAAATGCACTTATTTTTCAATATAAAGATCTTTTTGTTACTTTTCAACATGTTTTTATTATCTTCTAGACTTTGTTTATTAGGTTATGTACTTTTTATGCTATATGCTTATGTTTATTAAAACTAAAATAAATGATTGTAAATAAATATAAATTTCTGCAAACCTTTTTCACGAAGTTCAATAAGGGCTCGTCGAGCCAATGAGCCACGAATTTTCAAACGTTCGGAGACTACAGAAGGAGTAATCAGCTTGTATTGAGGGACTTCTTTATACAATTTCTCATAAGTTGCTTTATCGAAAAGAACTTGATTGTTTAACTTATCCCTAACTTTTCCTTTGGACCACTTCTGCAAAATAGAATACAAAACACCGTCAAATATGTTTGAAATATATATATGGTATAGTATATATACATTTGGAATAAATCACATCAGACTCATTACATCAGTAAGCATCATTATATGTTCAAGATAAAAAATAATACATCACTTGTGATATACTGCAAAATAACTTAATAAGAAAAATGTTATAAAATTGTGTTTTTATCTTACCTTCTTTTTGGCTTTACCTCCCCCAGATCCTTCCTTCTTTTTCTGGGTCTTTTGTGGCTGTTTCGCCGAAGACTTGGAATCCTTCTTAGGCGGCTGTAATACAAACAAGTGTAATTTTAATACTTGATGTAATTTCTATTCAGTTCAAAGATACTAAATATTTTAAAGGATATTTTGGAAAGAGAATAATAATAATAAACTTCAATAATAGGAGAAATATATTTGTGACCTCATGGTTTTATTAAAAAATAGTAACTAGTAATAATAATAATAACAAACTTCAATAATAGGAGAAATATATTTGTGACCACATGGTTTTATTAAAAAATTGTAACTCTAAATATTTATACTATGTTTATATTTTTGAAACACTGTAGGGCATCTTAATATTTCACTTTTTATTTTTAAAATCAAATTATTTAATATTAAACATTTTTAAAAACAAATATATAGTTATAAAGCAACTTACCATCGTTAAAAAGGTGAGCTCTCACCAAATATTCACGTACTAAAGATGGAGTACAAAAAGAAAGGACATGAAGCTTAACACGGGTATGAAGTTGTTTTATAGAGTTTCCGTTTGAACAAGTAACTAAACTCAACGAAATTCTTCTTCTTCATCCTAATTTAATTTTTCGAATTAATTATATAAAAATGAGATAAATCAGAGTAGAATTTGTTAATTAACAATAAATACCAAAAATTATTATCAAAATACAAATTCATTAGGTATATTATTAACCATATAAAAGTAATGGCCATTAAAACAGAAAGCAATCAAAGCAATCGAGCTAACTACTATACTATTGTCTCTGGCATGAACTCCCAGCCGGAAAGTTTGACAGTTGTTGACACGATGTTAATTTTATGTAATATGTTTCCTGTCAAATATTAGTTAAATTAATTATTTATATATTAAACTTAGTGTGAAATTAATAATTTATTTATAATTTTTAATAGGTATGAAATTAATTTTAAATGTAGGTGGTTTTACACATATTTCTTATATAGGTTAGGTTTTGAAATAGGTTGGGCAAGTTGTTGAAAAATAATTACACGTATGCATAATAATATAGTAAACAAAAAGTCCTGGGCCAGTTAAATAATATTATAAAACTTAAAGGAAGAATCAAATGTTTTCTTTAAGTCACAAAATTTCTATTATATTTTATAATCATAATTTCGTTTATTGTTTGAAAAAAGTTTTTTTTCCATATTGTTATTCTAATTTAGTATGTTTAAAAAATTTAGAATTAATAATATTTTAAAATAACATAATATTTTAAATAATATACTAAAATGTATTTAGCTAAAAAAGTTTTATATTTCAAAATAAATTTTTGGCAATAAGAATTGGTAAATTCGATTATTCAAAACAATTATTTCTTTGAATAGTTTGAATGAAGTGTAAAATATCAATAAAGAAAATTGAAGAAACATTACTTCTATTAATAAAATATGATCTGTTTTATTTTAGTAAATATGCTGCCATTAACTAGTAGGGACTCCAGGAGTTTCAGTTCCCGAATAAAAGAAAAAGTATTAGGATGGATGAGATTAATATTTGCCGATCGAAATTCTAGAAATTTATTTCTATTTTTACTTTTGAATTTATCTTTTGCTTTTGTAGAATTAGCTTATGGAATTTGGACAAATAGTCTAGGTAAGTTTTGTAAAGCAGCCTGAAAGTTTTGAAAACATGCCATTATGTCTATCTATATCTATAAGAGCGTTTGATTTATTCAAGGTCTCATATCCGATTCATTCCATATGTTTTTTGACTGCACTGGTCTTCTGGCTGGTCTTGCTGCTTCGGTTATAACAAAGTGGAGGGCAAATGATAAGTTTTCGTATGGATATGTACGTGCCGAAGTTCTTGCTGGGTTTGTAAATGGTTTATTCCTGCTCTTCATTGCATTTTTCATAATGTCTGAAGCTGTTGAACGTGCTATTGAACCACCTGAGGTATGGATAATGGATTTTAACTGAAAAGATAAAAATGATGTACATATTAAATTATTTATATATTTTTAGGTAAAACATGAACGATTGTTAATCGTTTCATTTCTCGGATTTTTAGTAAATCTAGTTGGTATATATGCCTTCCAACATGGACATGCTCACGGAGGATCTCATGGTCATTCTCACGGTGGAGGAGGAGGAGGAGGCAGCCACAATCACTCTCACAATAATCATGTTCATAATCACGATTCACATGGCCATTCTCATGATGCAGCAGTAGACATAGATATGAGCTCTGGTAATTCACAGATAATGAAAGGTGTCTTCCTCCACATCCTCGCTGATACTTTAGGATCTGTCGGAGTTATTATTTCCGCTATACTTATGCAGATGTTCGGATGGATGATTGCTGATCCGATTTGTTCCATGTTCATCGCTTTACTTATCTCGTTAAGTGTACTTCCCTTAATTAAAGAATCTGTGTTAATTTTAATGCAAAGACAACCAAGTAATTTGGATACCGTTCTACCACAGTGTTACCAAAAAGTTACAGGACTTGCTGGTGTTTACTCCGTTCAAGAACCACATTTCTGGACTTTATGTAGTGAGGTTTATGTTGGTGCTATTAAATTGGAAGTGTCTAAAAATGTTGATCCCAAATATGTTGTTAATCACACGCAGATGATATTCGCAGCGGTAGGAGTGCGGCAACTTTATGTGCAGTTAGATTATACTCCAATGTGATCTGTAATAAGGGGCCTCGATGAGTGCAATGATATAAAAATGTGGCATTACTTTAGATTGACTAAATATAATTTACTTCGAGCCCTAATCCAATGCCACCCACAGTTCCAAAAGAATATTCAAATTGTGTGATTTTCTTTTTTCTATTCGCAGCATCACTTGATATAAAAGATAGAAGCGAACAGTTATTAATTAAAACAACGCGTATTACATTAATAAAGGGATACACGAAACTCTCTTCAAAAAAAGAAAAAGAACTGACCCAAATTTAACTAGTCTACATTTTTTTTAAAACTTTTAATCGAAATTTGCTTTATATCTAAAACTAATCTTATTTCAGAAAATTATGTACCAAAAAGTTACATAACTTTAATTAGTTAAATCAAGTTTTACAGAATGAACGCCAAACTAAAATCTGATTTATGCATGAAGTTTTTTTTTCAAATTTATAATTAATCGTAAATTAAGCCGGTGTATTCATAATAAGAAATGGAATACTATTTAAATTTAAAAAGTTCTTTTTATCGCATTCAAGAGAGTAAAACTAGTATACATTCCGATATAAATATGTATATCTTATATTAAAACACGTACTATATACTTAATATTAAATTATTTTTTAATTAAATTTTTTATTATAACGAAATTTTGCAGACTTATGCCACACGTCTTTGTATAATACTTAATTTGTGTAAACATGTTGTATTTAACAGTAAAGCATGCATCATTTTGTTTAATCTTAGAATATTAATAGAAAATTGAACGATAAAAGTACATTTCCAATATATGGAATTCTTTATGGTCTAGAACAATAAATTATTATAATTTAGGAAATTTTATATACATTCGTTTCAATTACCAAAAATTATTCTTGTGTAAAAAGCATTTGTTATATTTTTTTATTTATGTGAACGGGTTGTATAGCAAATTGTTATATTTCTGTATGTTATATATTTTATAATAATTTGCTACTTATAATTTGATTAAAGGATTTAAAAAAAAAAAATTAATTTATTATTTAAATAATTGTTTAAGTCATTCAGAATTGATTGAAGAGGATTTATGTTGACCACAAACTATTCTATACTAAACATGTGCAGACTTCGTTTAATGTATTACAATTAAGATAATAAACATAAGAAATACAGGATTAAAACAAATTACCATGTTCAATAAAACAATAATTTTTTTTCAAAATTTATTTTCAAATGTTTTTACATTTACTTCCTCTGAGCATTTGGTTGACGATTGTTATCTCTGGGGAATGCACGTACAGGTGGGGTCCTAATACGACGAGCCTCCTTAGAACGATTACGAACGACCTTAGAGTGAATTGCACAAGATACACAATAATGAAGCTTTGCATAAAGTTTGGGAAGAACGTATGCTGAAAATTAATACAAATAGTTTAAGAAAAAACAGTAAGAACAATATATATTACTTTGTTAATTAACAATACTCAGATAAAATTATTCGTCACATAAATTCAGTCGAAAGATGGTATATAGAATTGTAACATCATTTGCAATAATTTCGATAACATTTGATTGAAAGAGAAACTTACACGAGTAAACTGATGCCTCAGTAATATCTCTAACAGCAGCAGCTTCTACGATGTTCCTGATAACGAACTTCTTGATAGCCTTATCCTTAGGAACACAACGAGCACAATTTGTGCATCGCACTGGATTCACATGGCCTCGGCCGTGCTTGGCACGTCCTCCGTTACGACGTTTGCAAGTCTAAAAAAAAACATATTTTGAGGTTAGAATTTTGATATATTATAAAATGCACAAAAGTTTATTCTTAATAAATACTCAGATTAAAATTATCATCACATCGATTCAGTCGAAAGATGGTAAAAGTTAATAACATCATTTAATTAAAAATTATTGTATTAGAAAATCGTTTGTACCCTGATGATGTTTACACCACATGGCAATTAATGTTTAGAAACAAATTTATGAAGAAATTTAGAATTCATAAAGGAGAATTAAACAAAAATTTGTACAAACATACTTTAATTATTTATTACAATCACTAGCCACTAGTATATTTTACACATATTTAGGCATACGCACCATTTAGTTGTTGCTCACGAAAGAAACCGGGGAAAAAGACCTACAGACGGAGCTAAAATGAACACAAACGATCATGCGACACATAGCGTAATATTCTGTAAGTTCCAATAACTTTTATAGGAAGTGCTAAAAGTTAAATCAAATTTCAGCGGGAATGGTTCGATATAAAAAACACTAATTATTAAATACAATTAAATATATGTCATTGCCCTTGGCTAGGCATAAATAATACAAATTAATTATATATTTTTTAATGTAATTTATTATGAAACATATATCAGCTCATTCCATTTCTAAATATAATTAAAGCCCAAATATTATATATTGCTCTTTCTGTGTTTCAGTAAATAAGTAATTTAAATAGCAGAAAAAAATTCGTTGTTATAACTTATATACTATATATATAGTTCAAATTACGAGAGTTCGGCGAAGACTCATGCATAAAAGAGCCTTAAAATCTACGATACAATTGTGAATTTTATCTTATTCGCTCCTATATACATTATATAAAAATGAGTGAGACAGTGCTTCTTCATTGTATCGTAGATTTATAAGGCACAAATTGTTTTAATAATGACTCACTGGCGAACTCTCGCAATTTGAACTATAATAATCTAATTGTTGCAAATCGTGCATATTCCATTTGGAGATACTGAGGCAGTGTTAGTATACATAAATATATAGAACATATAATGTGAACAAAAACAACTTCTTTCGTAATGGAACGGAAGTTATATTTGTTTATAGTAAGATATTGTTGTTGGTTTCGACTCTATTTTTACTTCAGACTAATTATTCATGTATATATTATATTATTAAAAATTTGTAAGTGAAGAGTCGTTTATTGAAGACGTTCTCTTTCATTTCTTATTAAAATAAAATAAAATTTATTTACAAAAATAATATAATTCAATTAGATATTGTTATAAAATTGCATTATCTAAGGCACACATTTATTTTTAACATTATTTACTAAATGAATCGATTAATGAACTACTGCTAAATTGCATTGTAGGACACAATTTGTATTGTACGTTAACAAAAGCTTGTTAAAATTAACCATCAAAAGCTGTTAATTACTTTTAAAAAAAAATATTAAATTGTAATACAATAATTATTGGAAGTTAACAAGTTCTTTATTTATTTCTTAAAATTAAAGTATTGAAACAAAATAAGATAGTTTAGATAATTTTTTTTAGTATTTTATTGCACGAAGAAAAGTATCATTATATCAGCAGATAATGGATATTATAAAAAATAATTCTATTAATGATATACGGCTTATCTTAAAAATAATGTTATACTTACATCTAGGGTGGAAAGATTTTTATTTTAAAATTAGTTAGAGATAACTTTTATTGCACTGATCAAAACGAGTTCCATTAGCTCATAAAAATGATAATATTTGAATTACAATATAAGCTAAATTTATTAACTTAGATTGTATAAGATAAAATATAATTTTTAGCTTACTAATTATATTTTTAAGTAAAATAAGCAATAGATGATAAATCAATTGCAATGTTTTATTAATGTTTAAAATAATGTAAAAATACAAAATGAATAAAATATTTCACCATTTCAAATTAACTGGAAATGCATGCTATCTGTTATGATTGTATCCCAATTTGTATTTTGTGTATGAAAAATCCAATTTTTCTATAGCCCCACGAAAGTATGCCATTATATTATTTTTATTAAAAGAAATAAAACGCTTCTAAAGGTATTTATATCATTTGATTATATTTATAATTTAATTGGTTAGTTTATTTAACAGATTACTCTTGTTTCCCTTTTATATTAGTATAGTTTGTAATAAATATTTTATTTTGTTTTAATTCATTGGATTTTTCATGCTTCTGGTTACATTTTTCAAGCGTCTTTAACAAAATAATATTTTTAATATATATTAACATATATATAAATTATTATTTTGTTTTGTGTATATATATATATATATATAAAATTAGTACTTACATGTATTGATAATATATTTTGTTAGTTTCAAGTATAAAATGTATATTATTTATAATATTTTACAATTAATTATGGAACGTATGATTTTTATGCATTTTTTTAAATTATTTTGTCTGGTTTAGCTTAAATCGGTTTCAATATCCTCTTTCTTATTTGTTCTTTTCATATGAATTCTCCTAAAGCTCAATTTTTTCGGGAACCACACTGAAAGAAATAATAAAGTATACATATATTAATTTTAATTTAATATTGTTATCCAATAAAATGGTTTTAATCATAGTTTTATTTTGTTTTTTTTACTAGACACGTAGCGTACGCGGAATGTTTATAGTTAAATTAAAACTAGTTTAAAAATTTGCTTGTGATAATTGCAGTTTTAAACTCGTGATGAAACACACATCATATTGTGTTAGAAAATAAATTACGTTTGCAATATGTGTTAATTTAAAATTAAACAACAAAATAAATATATGATTTCAACTGTGCAAGTGCAAATGTGAAATGTCCAAAATGAACCATTCAAAATGATAACAATGCAGGCTAAAAAATATCCCCAAAAATAATTTAAATTTTCTTTTTCTACACATAAAACACCTCAGAACTAAAGTGAAGTATTTAAAAACCAATTTTCTAGTATTTTAAAAACATATATACCCAAAAAAGACAAACACAAGCATATTTTCAATTTGAAATCAGTATTCTGCAAAAAAAAATTACTGTGAATTAGCGTACAAATTTGAAATGCAACCTTTATTTAAATATTTACATTATGTTTCTAAGTAAGCACTTATAAATTCAAAAGAAAGCCAATAATACATTTTTAAATTTCAGCGATATTTTTAGACCAAGAATTTACATCTCCAATACTACATTTGAACTGACTTTTTCCACATGCACTCAATGATGAAAAGTCTAGCTTAATTAATTGATAAGATTATATAGTTTAAAATCGCTAACCATATGCGAGAGTATATTCAATTTTTTAAACTATGATATTTCTTCTCTTATTGCCGATTCTCCTGTAAATAAAATATTAAAATCAATTTTACCATGCGAACTAATTAATAATAATTATAAAAAATGTTAGTAAATTTACAATAATTTAATTAATGAATTGTAAAAAAAAATAAAGGAAATATTATATGCAGGAATATTATGATGTTCCCTTACTGAAGACATTCGTTCAATCAAATGTGTAATAATAATACAAACCAGCCCAATTCAAATACAGAATAATTTATGATAGTAACATAAACATAGGTTTTTTTTAGTAATGAATTAATGATTTTCAAAATTTTCTTATATGAACTTGATATAATAAAAAGTATTTATATACAAACAAATTAAAAAAAACATTAAGGCAACGTACACCATAAGCTGATTGTGATATGTGAACATATATGTTCAGGTGCTGTAGATAACTATAAAAAAGATATTTACACATTTGTATAGTTTTCGATGATATTAATTTTACCTGCAAACTTTCGCCGCTTGGTAGATTTTTTCTTAGGCGACTGTTAGAAAATAAAACAAAAATATACATATCGTTAATTTTAATTTAAAGTATATTTTTTATATAGACCTTGTATTACAAATAATATATATTAAAATTAATTATATAAAAAATATATTATATGTAATGTCATTTTAGTAAAGAGAACACCACATATGAAAATAGGATTTATTGGATTAGATGTTATATGGAGTGGGAAACATTTTAAGAAGAGTCTGAAAAAGAAAATTCTATATTAACTTTGGAATCAGCCTTATTTTATGTTCAGATGTATTAGTAAATCTAGATAGTATCAAATGGTAAAATATTGATAAACACTTATTGGAATTACTTTGATGATAATGAAAAGTCATACTTGTTGCACATATTAATGGGGACTTAATATAAAAAAGCTTAAAACATAGCAGAGATAGTAAACCTGTTTAGAAAAAAATATTTTCGAAATGCTGGCATGCGATGCGGCAAACTATTAACTCCCGCGAAATCAATCATATCCAATCACAAATAACTTGAATCCGTAGACGTGCATGTGAACCCCCAACACCAACTAACTACACATTCTTATGAGTCATGCAATCACGGTGTATATGCGCAAGCAGGATAGGATTGTTTAACGGGTACCTTTTTCTTTTTATTCTTGGTTATCGTTCCGGTTTGTCCATTTTTGAGAGAAACAGGAGGTGAAGGAGTACACTGAAAGCAGCCATCAGCCATGCCCCAGATTAGTAAATGATTTGTGAAGTAAAATATTAAAAATGGAAATGGGTATGCTTATCAAAATGGACTCCTTATAAAATATCGTAATTATGAAATGAATTACTAAGTTTTAGTTCAATGCCTATTTTTATGTTATTAACAGAACATAACAAAATAATGCAACAAATATACTTTGGTCACAATTCATACAAATAACTTTCATACGACAAATTCAATTTCTATAAAGTCTAAAAATGTACCTCTGTTAATGCCTCAGAACTGGGTCCATTGCTGCTATTAAGTTCAAATTCAGTCTGTTGCACAACATTCTGTTAAACAAGTTAAACAGATAAAAAATCACTTATTTTTAAAACTAAATACAATCTTTATACAAAATATCACTGTTTCTTACCTTCAGAGCTAATTCTGCTGCTGCTTCTAGTTGTTTAACTTGAGCATGTAATCTACTATTTTCCTATAAGAAATAGTTGTTATAGATTTATATTACAGTATTCATTTTTATTAGAAATATTAACGATTCACCTCTTTAAGTTGTTCTACTAAACCAAAATCACCGTTTCCGGCAGCTGATAGTTTTATTGCACTACGTTGGGTCCATTCGGACTTGCCTAATTCATATTGTCTTTGAATTTCTTGCTTTTGCCTTTGTTCGTTTAGTAATTCAATTTCTAAATCGTCGTTTTTATTTTGCAGCTATAAATATAAAAACATAAGATATATGTTAAATGAATTTCTTATTTTAATATGAAAATGCAAAAGCGGACATGTATAACATTTCTTAAAAACTATTTTAAAAGTTTGTATGCCTAATTTAAGGCATAGTAACCATACAAAACACGTAGGTCCGGCATTGAATCCAATTACGAACTACGCTTCATATTATCAACTTTAGTGATTCGATGGGATCTAGTATTTTCTCACTTCGTACGAATTCGCACTTTTTCTCAGTTTAGTAAGAACACAAGTCGGCTCTGGGAATCGAACCCAATCTCAACGTGCGTCAACCACCCCTATCACAACTCTGTGTTTGAACTATTGGTCTTATATTAGACAATAACTTATCAACAGGACAACACAAGTTTAAACATTTTAAAAAATATATGAGAACAGCAACTAGCATAAGTGAAAAGCTTTATTACAGCGGTGTGCGAAAAATACATTTCGGATATGATTACCTCTGCAATAATAGCGGGTAGTGATTTTTCCATGCAGCTATATGCAAATTGTACTCCGCATACTGGAATGTCATCTTCTAGGATCATGCAAGATTCCGACTGTTTATTTAAAGATAAAGGAACAATAAATCGTACGGGATCAAAGATATACAAACGCCCATGAGATGAGAATAGAGAGTGAATTATAAATAAATTAGTTGCTAATCTATAATCAGTTTCTTGTTATGAGGAAGCTCCAGGCATGCAGTTATTGTGAATCAAAACTATTACTGACTACAATTAATAACAGTGTAATATTTTTAAAAAAAATTAATTGGTTTACCTCCTGATTAAGTGTAAGCTCTTTTTTTAGAATCTCCACTTCTTCTTGCTTATTTGCCAGTTGCTTTTCCCAACTGGCTTCTTTCAACTCAACATTTGATTGCAGATTCGTCAATATATTTTCCTAAATAAATTATTTTTAGACATTATTTTACTAAGAATATTAGAGAATTTATAATTTAAATGTCATAATTGATATATGTATATAATTATGTATAATACGTACAGTATCGGCGATGATCTGCTTGTAGTCTGTCAACATTTTGTTCAACTGAATGTTTTGTGATTTAAGATTATCAAATCCATTTAAAAGTTCTTCATATTCCAAGTCTGTAACCGTTGATGAGTTATTTGGAATATCCTGAGCTTTCTTGCAAAATTCATCTAACCACGCTTCATATGCTAAATTCTTAGATGGTGGTAAGACAGATGGAAATAGCCGTTGAAGTTGTTCACATGTTGCTTCTTTAACCGATTCTTGTGACTTCTTTACAGATTCCTGCAATATATAAAAACAAAAGGATCCATAATATGGAAAGGAAATAGAAAAGTGCTTTTTTAATAATATTGTAGACAGTTTAGGATTTTAGGATGTGCTTAACATAAGAATGTGCAAGGCAAGTTGAAAGTTTTAACATCCTGATATACCTGGATTTTAATAATTACATTTGAAGAAAAAATAGTAAGTCCATATGTAAACTATTGCTGATTACTAAATAAATTAAATGAACTGAAATAAGAAACTTACACTGATTTGCCTAACCAATTCTTTATTTTTAGATTCTAGACTTTTTTCTGTGGATGTTAAAGCTTCCATGACCTTCCAGTTCTTAGTTCTCAAATCCTACAATCAGACTCAATAATAATTTAAATATTAACTTAAAAAAAATATAACGTTTCGTGGGTTCGTTGAATATGGAACTTACATTGTTCTTAGCTCTTAATTCTTCTAATTCTGAAGTTAAGGCAACTAATCTACTTTGTGTTTCTCCTCCCTTATTTGCAAGTTCTGCATTTTTTATAGTAAAATCACTGATTTGTTTTTTCAAATTAACAATTTGTATTTCTAATACAGGCACTTGTGATTTATAGTGATTTACTTGTATGTTTATGGTTTTAATTTGATTTTCATAATCTAATGCTTTTGCTGTCCATTCTGACACGTCTGTTTTATATGTTAAATTATCAATTTTACTTTGTTTCAGTTCTGTACGAATTGTTTCTAAATCATTTTGAAGATTTATTAATTCTACTTTAGACGTAGCTTCCGCGTGATTATTTACTCCATTTTGTTGTTTGACGCGTTCTTCTAATTCAAAAATTTGTTTGTTTAATATTTCATTTTCAGAATTTGATTTGACAAGTTGTTCAGATAACTAAAATAAAAAAAATAAAAGTTACAAATGTTTGACAATTTCTATAATAAAATATATATCGTGTAATGAAATACCTGTGCAATAGCTCTTTCGTGGTCTTCTTGTTTTCGAGATAAATCTAGATGATACTGCTGACCTTGTGCATTTATAGCTGTTAATCTTTTTATTTCAGATTCAGCTTTAGTAAACTCTGACAGCCTTTCTTGTTGCTTTGTAAAATCATTTTTAAGTCTTTGTGATTGATGCTCATATTCATTAATTTGTCTGCGTGATTCCTTGAATATAACATATTTAATATATTTACACTTATTCATTGATACCATCAATAACAGGTTTTCTAAGTAACGCTACTAACCTCTAGTTGACCTATAATAGTCTGCATTTCACTCTCTCTATATTCGATTTCATCTTGCATACTTTTAGCTTCTATTAGGTAGGTGTTCTTTGTTTCATTCAGTTGAGTTTTCAATTGATATAACTGCTGGTTTAGAACAACTTCATTCTGTGGATTATAAGTTACGGTATTAGCTAAATATTTTGTTAATTATTTGTCTATTTGTATAAAGTTTACCTCCTTAAGTTTTTGAATCAGTTGTTCATATTGCTGTCTCTGAGCCAATATTTCTTGATTAGTACTTTGATCTTCTTGTATTTTACGTGCGGCCAATTGTTCTTCATTATATTTCTGAATCTAAAAATACATTATAGATGAAACAATTTTTTAACCGAATTCTGTATCAAACCTAACATTGTTGTATAAGTTGCACCTGTTGTATTTGTTGTGCCAGAGCATGTTTTTCAGCATTATGGCTATCAACATTGTACTGTAGCTTAGCAGCTAGTGCTTGCGCTTCAGTAGTTTTAGCAGTTAAACTCTCTTCTGCGGATCTAACCAAAGCAAGAAGGCGCGAACGTTCTGTGTTCAATTCACCGCGAAGTTCTCGAAGCTTAGCTTGAAAAGCTATTGATGCCTCTTGTTCATCGGATAATAACTTTTCTTTTTCAGCTAGTTGTTTCTTCAATTTTTGAACGGGATCTGAACGGCCCTGTTAACAATTTATCAAAAGATACTTTATCTAGTACCGGTTTAATACATACATATTCTATACTTCTATAAATTACCTCGCTCCATTCGGAGTGTTCCGTTGTAGGCCCGTGTTGTTTATTCAAAAGCAAATCTATCAGTATCTGGAGCTCACTGCGACTTAATTCTGCGTTTGATATTAGAGGTGCAAGAACACCAACACTCACTCCATCTCGGTCTCCGCCTTTAAATAAATATATTTCGTTATACATATTATGATTAAAACAATGGCGTTGAATCTCGCAAAAGGTATAAAAATTAATTAGTTATAATCTTATAAAAAACTAATTATCTGGGAAAAAACTCACGGTTATTGAATGTCGTATATTAAATTTCTAAATATCTAAAAACTTATTTCCCAGGCGTATCATAAACAAATTTGAAATCTAATATTCATGATATTAAATAATTGATATTCAAATAAAAGCGAAATCAAATTATGATAGAAATTAAATAAAAACATCATAATATGCATATTAAAATTAAGATTCGCTGTGCTGTCATTGATAACATGTTTATCTACCTTTATAATGTGATAAAAAACTACAGAAATAGAAACATGAAATCACGGTTATTTAATATTCTTTTTATCAAATTTTATGCATAATAAACATTTGAATAATTAATTAAATAAAACTGAGTTGATGATTTTATTAAAATTGTAATAACTTACTCATTTGCTGAAGAACTGAGAGCTCATTCTTCTTCTTCTTAGTTACTTTAGGGACCGAGGCATGTACTGGAACAATATTTTTAGCTGGGGCAATAATGGGGGCCACCGCTTCAGCAACAACAGGAAGAACTTCATTGGTAATTTTAAGCTTACCAGCTAAACAAAAAATGTAGTATTTGTAGGCCACACATAATAATTTCTTTTATTGCAATTGGGTTGTAAAATAATTTTTTAGGGATAGTATTTAATTTTTTTTTTAAATATAGATTATAATGTATATTATCGTTTTTATTTATATCTAAAGAGGACATTTGAGGTCCTGATAACTAATGTTATCAATACGAGTATATAGTAATTTTAAAAATATTAACTTATGATTCACAACCTAATTTATTAATTTTGATAATCTTACCTCCTTTCCGTTGTTCTTTTGGAATCTCAGTTAGTTCTAACTGGCTTTTACTAGACTTATTATTTTTTTGTTTCTGTTCCTTGTCTTTAGTAACTGATAACTCTTCAGCCTAAAATACCAAAACATGTAATACAAAACATATATCTAACGTTCCAAAAGAGATTTACAGGTAGGACCAAAGCAAAACAAAATCAAAACATTTTTAATGGTTTCCAGGTCAGGAGATATTTTTCAAATATAAATAGCAAGCTGCCTATATTTTCGTTGATACGGTACGTAAATTTCCAAAGCGATAACGGAATAAATGCTGTGTCCGGAAACCGAACAGTCGAACGTTATAATTTATGCCACAACGACCATGACTACGCTGAAGACATAGAAACTTATGATATGCAAAAATAAATTGATACTCGTTTGAAGAGGTCCGTCAATATAATATACGTCCTAATAATCCAAAAATTATATAAAAAAATGAATTAATAAACAAAACATATAAAACAAAACCACCAATAAATTACCTTAGATTTGTTATTGTTTAGTAAATTAAAACTAAAATGAATAATTAAAATGTTATTACAATAAAAAACTTTAATAACCTCTCTTTAATCCGGCGTTCACGTGATTGAGTCGTATTTAATTCAGGTCAATTATATTATACAGTGATATTTATATTGTTTGCACAGGTTGAAATTTGCATTTTTTTGCGGATTGATTTATTTTTGTTATTTCTGACTAATATAGTCCATTAAAGAGAGGATACTGTATTAATACGTACTAAAAAAAACCAAAACCATATAATATAGAAAAAAACATTTTATACAATTTAAAAGCTATCACATAAATATAATGTATTGCAAAATATTTTTTTGTAAAACAAATTATTTGATAAAATTTAAATTGTTATATTTTATATGCAAACATCTTACATGTTGAATTTTAAAAATCTCGACATCATCCTTTGGAAGAGTCTCCTCAAAATGATTAAGAGGAGGAGGAGACGGTTGAGATGGGGATGGAGGAGCTGAACAACTCGAATCTTCTTTATTCACCAATATTGGTTTTACTTTAATCTTACGTTTGCGACGATCCTTTATGCATGCGTTAAAAATACCCCAAATGAAAATATAATTTGTTAATATACACATTTATTATCAGTTTACTTAAGTGAGACATTCAAAACATTTACCAATCAATATATAATACATATTACATTTATATTATATACAGAACGTACGACCAATGGCATTACATTATGTAGAAATATAAATATAACATTTCTCTGTGGAGAAAAGAACAGCTGAAATATCTACAGCTTATAAGGTTATTTCAGGCGGAAGAAACATTTAAAATTCAATAAACATATGGAACAAATAATTAATAATCTGAGTTATTTTATATGAAATAACATTCTATGAGTTAAAATCAGATCAGTTCTCCGTTTTTCGTATATGCAAACACTAAAAACTGAACCGGAGATAGAAAACTAACAAGATGGGAAAAACATCTGTAATTTTTTTTATTTCTTATCAGTTCTAGAAATGCTATGGGTAATAAAAACATCTGTGATGTAAGCAAATGCGTTCGAAACCACGTTTCTTCCCCGTGCTCAAATACACGTTGCAAGTGCACCTAATACTGAACAGAGAACTGATAAGACTGGGACATATGGAATGCAATAAAATGAAACTCAAATTAAACAGACATCTGATGCCGTGTATAACAACCCCTTTAAAATAATAAAATAAATGTAGTTATTCAAAATATAATTTTAATAAACACTCCAAAAAATTAGGTAATAATAAATTTAATTTAATTTCAAGTTATGGAGTTAATTAATTTTACATACAAATTGAAAATGTAAATTACCTTCATAAGACTTTCTTGAGCTGGTTGAGCTTCCGGTTCCACGAATTCAACGTGTGGTTTTGCTTGTGATTGAAGTTCTGGACTTGATTCAGGTAAGGGTTTTGTCTCAACTTCATCGGTTATTTCCTGCTCGACTGGAGTTGGCTTCTCTTTTGCCTAATTAACATTAATTAAAATAAACTGTAAAATATGTTATCATTAAATTCTGTTTTCTAATTTAATTTAAATTTTACTTGCGCTTAAATTTATTAATAATTATACGTTAAAAACTCATTATTTAATTTTTAATTAAAATTATTAAGTTGATAATAGATAATCAAGCCTATAGAATACCTGGCTTACTTTTTTACCGGCTTTCTTGCTTTTATTCTTATGTTTTTGGGAGGTTGAATTTCTTGGTAAACCTTCGTACAGGCTTCGCTGTTCTGCCAGCGCTTCTTCATAGCTTTTCGGTTTCATGCCATAGCTGATAAATATCAAGACTCCAGCAGCAATTAGGAATAACGTCAGAGATATTAATGCAGTTTCTAGCTCCATTGCGAGCTAAAATAATTAATTTTGCAATATTAAATAAATGGGCTATTACAAATGCAACATTTAATATAAAAATTAATATTTATTCGTTGAATTCATTATTAAAAACATAAATTTTAAATTTTTACTACAATAATTTTATATAATAAACTTTTATCATCATTTTACAATATTTGTTAGCTTTATTTTTATTATTATAATTAGCAACAATCTTTGTTTGTTAAAATTCTTGGTACAAAAAGACTTAAAGCAATAATATGTTAAGTGTTAATAATAATACATCATTATAAAGATAAGTAAAATTCCTTCATATGTTTTCTGCAAATTATTAAATTCTGCAAGATATAGTTAGTTAAATATATTTGCAATTGTTTTCGCATTAGTCATGGTCATGCATATTTGAAATAGCAGTAATTTTGAAGAACTATGCAGGTACTCGTATTTTATGGTTTCTATGTCTAGACTTGAATGAATATATGATTTGACAACTTTTATATACATTCTTTTAGATTAACGTAATGTAATATAATTATAAAATATTACATTAAATAATACATGAGTAGTTTATGTGGTGTGTCTAGCGGGTATGCAATATACATTATTAAATTAATACTCGATAAAAACTGTAAAGTTTACTAAAACTGTAAAATGTAAAGTTTAAAATATCCATGTTTTGTGTTTAGCGGGTAATTTATGTTTTTGGGGTACTATGAATACATATATGTTTAGTAATACGTTTATTTGTTTGAATATTGCAAACATTGGCAACAATTATTGCAACAAACTCCAGTGCAGTGTCTCAATATTTAGCACAAATATTTTTTATTTAATTAACACAGTTGGTTTATTGTAACAGCTGCTGTTGTGAAATATTAGGACGGCGTTTGCTAATGAACTTGTTTTGCAGTCCTAATTAATGGTAAGAGTATCACGGCTTTTTAGCAAAATGAAATATTTAAATAAATATATAATGTATAAACAATTGCGCACTTGTTACGTAAAGAATGTTACCTACATACAACGTTTTGTGACTTATGTTACTGCTTTTTAAAAAATAAAGCTACCTTTTTGTACATTAACATAATCATAAAATTTCTGCGATGATCTCTTTAAGGATTAAAGTGTTGCAAAGCAACATTCTTGGATAAAAAGGAATAATTGAATTAGATTTAGTAGAATTATGAATTAGTACATTTTTCTACAGATTCAAAAATTAATTTTGAAATAAAATACCTGTTTCTATCAAACAATTAAATGGCCCTATTGTCTAATATTAAATTAAACGATGTTTACTTTAGAAACAAATGACCTAATTTATTTATTTTGGTCAGTCTGATCTCGAGTCTACGTGCTAAAGCAGATTTTAGTGTCTCGTACAATATGTCCTTGACATTATCGGCTATTTGTAAATTTTATCTTATCACTTGTAAATAAAAAAAATAATCAAAATTATTTTACGCGAACAGGTAGTTATCAATCAAGATTTATATCTATCACTATCAGGAATTTTTAGAAACAATTTAATGAATTAAATTTTTAGGTAATAACGATAAAAATAAAACCACCACTTCCTTTTTGGAATAATGCAATATTAACGTAATGAAAAACCCACAGGATTGTCTTCCTGTGCATATGTTTTCATCCTCTAAAACGCCAATTATCTATTAATCCTTAATATGTGAGTTATAATTTTAATATTAAGCTTGTAATAATTCTAAAACTCTTTTAAGAGTATCTCTATTGCATTGGAAAATCTCAGTGAACACAGCTATGTAATATTTATATATAATTTACTTTAAAACGTATCTGCTACAAAAATGTTACATTTAATTAATTATATAATACTGTATATATTTGATAATTATTTCCTGTTGAAAATTGTCCCGGTACTGATAATAACAATATTAGGAAACTATTTGCAAAGCATTGAATATATTTTGTTTATTTAACTTAAACTTTAAAACAATCTTCGATTTGAGATCTCTGTATTTATATTCTAACAGTAAAGTAATAATTAAAAAACTTGGCAAGTATGAAAATAGAAATAAAAGAGTTCAAAATTCTGTGTAAATGTTGCAAGTATGTGACTCATATGTTATTCATCTATAATAAAATATTTGTTTTAAAATTTACTAAGTGAATGTTAAATGAATTATCTTTAAGAAGAATGATGACGTGTCTTCACATAAAAGATATTTACTGTTGTACATCGGTTCTGACAAGATATTTACATTATTTTGAAATCACAGTAATTTTTTATCAGTACATTTTAAAGCGCTGAAATTTAGGAGATAATTTTCTGAGATTATATATTATTGTATACCAGGCGTGATAGAACAGCGGCCCGACTAAAAAGGATTCAGTGGCTTGCTTATGCCTTTTGTGTCTGACATAAGTTTGACAAGCCTGTTATTCAAAGATTATCAGTGTCATTTATACTGTTAGATAAATAAATATAAAAGCAATAAATATATTTAATATCTGAAAGAGGTTTTAAATGTATAAATGATAAATTAAAAATCATTGCATTTGATTTTCAGTGATTTAATATAAATGAGAAAATTTACGTTGTCACTAATTAATACATCATTTCATATTGCAGAGCTTATAAAAAATTTAGCAAGCGTCAGTAGACCGGCTGCATTTGATAAAAGATGTTATTATACAAACAAGTCAAATCCATGACACGGATGACACGACTTAAATTAACCTATTGCATAGGGGTCATTAGATATAGTTAAAATTTAGAGTTTTCATTAAGGAATAGAAAGACATTAACATATTGAACTTAAAACTATGTGTACGAAGGCATTTAATATAAACTGTCATGGAAATATTACTGATTTTGTCAATATTATAATATTAAGTATAAGTTTAATTATGACGTACATACCATAAACACCCAACCTTTTAAAATAAGTTGCACTTAAATTAACTTAACAAAATAGTATTCCTTTTTACTATATTTTTAAATTGTTATATAATCACAATAGCAATTTTAAATAAATTACTTACGTTTTTAATAAAACGCCGACAGTTCAAAGCCACACACACAAATCTAATCACTCTTACTTCAGAAATGAGGAAGTAGAGATGGTATTGGATGGTATGGTATGGCAGAGCTGAATCATGGGAAAGACAGTACTGCCAATATGAAAATGTCGATCCGGTTTATTCAAATCTTCACTATATGATGCTGCTTTAATAAATGCAGATTAATTTTATTAATGTACATATAAAATATATTTTTATTTTAAATTTATATAAGAGATAAACAAGATAATATAGCTAATAACATAGTTGCTAATGAGATTAACATTTCTTGTCACAATCACTTTCAACTTATTAATAACATAAATAAAATTTGAATTTTAATTGCTTCAAGACAATAACAATCAAATTAAATATTTTCTAATGACTGATTTGCCAATTTTTTAAAATTACATACTAAAAAATGATAGCTTAGTTTATCATTGCATTCTAGATATATGAATCTACGAAAACATTTCGAAAGATATAAAAATAAAAACATGAAAAAAATTGTATTGTTTGATTTGGTAAATATTAGCGATTTAGAAAATAATACATGCTTAATAGTTATTACTTTCATACCAACGATAAGAGATAATCTGTGTGGACTCAAGACTAGAGCGAAAGATTATAGAAATTTGACTGGATAGAATTGAATTGAATCTTGCTAGTGACGGTACTGGAAATAATTAATTTTTATACTTGAGAAGTTTTTCATTTCATATCATCTAGCCGGATATGTACAAGCAATTTCGTAGCAAATAAGTAGTCATCTTGGGACACTGTATTTTTCAACTGAGGTCATTATTATAGCTAATTTTCTCATGAATGATCTCGCACGAATATTTCACATGTTCATAATATGAGTGTCTGCTAGAATAAGATCAAAGTTCGCTTACTTAACTATCAATGAAATCTACATTCCATTACCAGGCAAATAATATTATCAGAAGTTCGTTCTGCAACGGTTATATAAAAACAATCACTTTTTTGTTTCATTATTTATAATTGCAAATTGTTATATTAATAGTCATCAATAGAGCAAATAGAACAACCACTTCAGAAATCATTTTGCGACTGTGAGGTCTAAAAAAAAGGTCTCAGTTGATGTTACGCTACTGTCGTGATATATATTTAATATTTTTCTGGAATAAAATATAACACATTAACTAACAAATACTATATAAAAATAAATTACTATTAAGTTATTAGGGTCTGAAAGTTCTATATAGTTTAAACTTAAAGCACACCTGGAACAAATATTTTACTTTTATAAGAGCACAAATTTGCGTGATTAAGTTTAAAAACATAATATTCTGTATAATTGTTAAAAGAGTCTATAAAAGAAACAGCAAGTTTCTAAATATTAAAATATAATTCAAATAAAAATATACATACAAGACCGTTTAATTTTTAATGTTATTTAATTAATGATCTACATCATGTGAGTCTTCATGTGTAACATTGGGGTCATTTGCGCTACTGGAGCTCATCAGATCATCAGATCTAGGTTCTAATTCTGGAACCAACGTTGTTGTAAATCTGGCCTTATTCTTATTATCAGCATTTGAAGGTTTTTGAGTATCATCCTGAAACATGAATTGATTTCTTGATTGATTTGTAGATTTCGTTACGTTACTGCAAGACGGAACCGGGGACGGTGATAGATTATCACTTCGTAAATTGTTAGATATTATATTTTGAGCATCACTACATCTACGTAATTTTAAATATGTACGTTGTTTTCCATGAAAACTTTTTGAAACACCAAATTTTCTAGGCGGTTCAATAAAACTTTCTTTGACTAATACAGCACCAGGATTTGTATTTTTAATTTGACTATTTAAATCAACACATGATTTAGTCAAACATTTTTCTATTTCAATAGATTTTTCATCAATATTTTTATCCATTTCAGTAAATGATTTTGTTAGATCTTCTTTGGTTAGCATTGGAGGATCTGTTACACCATGTTTTCTAGTTGGCCGCATTTCTTTAAAATTACTTTCAGAACATTTGGAGTATTCTAAATTTAAATTCTTGTTTGTATTGGACGGGTATTCTTTACTATAAATATCATGTAATTTTATATTAGTTGATGTGTTTTCTGTTTTTGCTAATGTTGAAAAAGTAAATATATTTTTAATTGGATTTACATTTATATTTTTAATCGGACTACAATCGGTTTCGCTTGCATTCAATTTATCAAAAATTTCTGAAGGACAAGGCTCCGCCGGTAAGTGTTGGGAACTCTCTAAATGAAACGAGCTTTGTTGTGCATATTCGAACGCCCCTGGTATTTCCATTGCACTAGGCAAACAAGTTTCTTGTGATAATGTCGTTTCTTCCTCTTCCTCCTCCTCTGTACACTAAAATATTATGAAATATGTAAAAAAAATGTACTTTGATTAAAACTGATTAATATTTTATACTAACTGTAACATCAACATCTGCAATTGAGCCCATTGTAGCATCGTTAGTATTGAATTCCCAGTCCGACCCAGTGGAGACAGGGGTGACTTCACCACTTCCACCTTTAAATAAATATATATATATTAATAAACTATTACCCCGCTCCCCACATCAATGGTACCAATTAATGTTGTCTTTGAGTTCATACCCGTGCTAGGCCGATCAAAGGATGGATATAAATCTGTATCTAATTGAACACCAACACTACTAAGTTCATGATCCAAAGCTGGAAACATTTGGGAGATTGTAGGAGCACCTAAAATTCCGAATCTAAAAACGACAACAGATTTAAAACTTTTGTAAAAATGAATAACTTATTTTTGGAATGTTATATACCCATCATTGCTGATAAGACTGGCCGACATATCACTGCTCCCTCTGGAATAGAAATCAGAGGGCCCATTAGGTGAAGATGGACCACCACTAGACTCCGTACTGGTGGGCCCTACTGAACTACTCATACTTGAAGGTCCGCTCCATCCTACACCTATGTTATATAATAATAAAATATATGAACTTTAAATTATCATATACTTACGACCTTTCTACTTACTGTTACTAGGTGATTCTAATTTTGGAGTCTGTCCAGAGCACATGGCCAGTGTACCAGTTCTGTCTTTATCAGAAATTGTATTTAGTTGCGTTTGTGAAGGATATTTGGGCGGTGATGAAGCTGGTGTGCGAAATAATGGAGCTGATGTCATCTGGTCTAGAAAATTATCTAATTGTCTTAGAGATAATGCATTATGTAGGGTTTCCAAAGGTCGAATTGGCGGAACACCTCCAAAACCTTCTAGTACTGGAAGAGCAAGCATATCAGTAATACATTAGAAAATAGTTAAGATATACACTCATAGTCTATTATATTATCAAAGTTATGATTATGTACAGTAGAAAATATGTAATTTCAGTTAAAAGTAGCCACATTTAAAATATTTCTACTGCACTAAAAACAATACAATCTCTGACCTGACGGAGATGCAGTGTTCGGTATCATATCCCTCAGATTAGGAGCAGAAGAACTTCCGCTAATAACAGCAGTACTGAAGAGGCTGTTTGTACTTCCATCAACCATTTTTTTAGCAGCAACTGGTCCAAGGCCGAATCCTAGCATCTTGAAGTAACTCATCTGTCCGGCAATACTGTGTCTCTGGCGTCGAATGGCGTGCACGGAGTCTGGATTTACGTGCATTATAGGGCATGGATAGAAGGGCATGGTAACAGAAGACATTGGGGAATACATGGGGTCACACTCTGTGCAACATATATTACTAGTAACTGGATGCGACAATGAACGAGCAGTTGAATAAGGTCTCTTTGATATACCAGACCAGGGATACACACTGAAAGAATTCTTTCTTGGAGGGGATAGAGACGGCATTATGGTTGTCACCTCGTTGGAGTGAGATGGAGATAACGTTGAAGGGTCAGATAAGGAACGGTTAGGAGGAGTAATACTACGTGTTACAGTATTTTCTGATATTGTTGAATCATCATTTTCATTGCTTCCGATTGACAGAAAAGTATCGGAAGATAATGAAAAGGATGTAGAAGATAAAGGTAGCTCATTGGTTGGAGACGGCACGTATCTTAAATCCGAGTTATCCACTGTCATTGTAGTTCTGGAGCGGTATTTCTCAGGAATAGAGTTTGAAAGGGAATAAACAGGTTTTAAGTCATCCAGTGTGTACAACGGGTCTGAATATCGGGAGGTTTGCAAGGAATCGGAGCTACTTTGAAGGGAATTTAAATTAGTTTGGTGGTCTATTAGTTACAAAGCAGGTATAAAAAAGATTTTTGAAAAAAAATATATATGCAAAAATACAAAAAATAGGGGGATTTTAAAAATACAAATATTTAATAAAAAACCAATAAGAAATAGAATTTCAATTTGAAGTTAATAAGCATGTTATTAAAGGGAAACGCGAACAGTAAGGGTGGAAAAGAAAAAAAAGAATATTTAATAAGTTATATAACTTTGAAAAGCCCAGTAAAAGCCCAAAACATCATTTATCAGATACCGTCCATAACGTCGGTAACGATCCACTTCTAGACCACAACAATTCTGTTAACTGCATAACTGCACAACTGCACAAATACTGGTAACTAGTGGTGGATCGTCAACAAAATAAGCAACGCTCTCAATCTGTGATATTTTTAATAGCAAAATGAACGAATATTTTATTTTTGTTTTGTTTTCCAAGTTGATCAAATTATTACAGTCTGCTGTTTTGTAAATATTTTTCGACATGTATTTTTTATTATTTATGACGAATTTATTATTTCTATCATTTTATTTTTGCTACTGTTTTATTTAGTAAGTGCCGTATTCTTAAGTATTTTAAAATATATTACTTTCACTAAGTTTAAAAGAATTTGAGGTAAAAATGCGCAAATATTGATTTCAGTTAATTTTTATTCAGTAAAATTCATATGGAAAATACAAGCAATATCTCAAACAATGGACCCTGTTTCTAGTAGACCTCGGCATAAGTATGAAACATCGGGTATTAACGACAATGGAGGCTATAACATTATGGGGCGGAGCACAAAAGATGTTAGGGTCTCTCAGGATCGTCGAACAACGGACTCCCCATTGTCTCGCTTTACGAATGGTTACGACGATGGTCCTAGCACAAGGTCAAAGAAACAAGAAGACAAAAGCCATGAGATAGAGCCAACCATTCCCGAAAATATATCGAATAAGATAAAACAAATTGGTCTCGGCAAGATAAATGAGTCACAAATAAAAAAAAGATTATTATTAACAGAGCAAAGTAAAAATCGTAAATGTAGAGAACCAATAAAAGCATTCCATCCGATGATCAATGGAAAGACCTATCAAATTCATGCTTCCAGAGATAATGTGTACAAAGGTTCTGTTAAAATTAATCAATATAAAATTCAAGGTATGTGTCAGAGTCCGAGGCCATCGCATGTAGCAGATAAGTATTTAGGTTTTAGTTCTTTTCGTAAAATAGTACCCAAACACGAAGATAGTTTTGTAGATACAAGTAAAACCAATCTAAAACGTTTTGCGCATGTGATGAGCGATGATCCAAATCTGAAAAGGCTTGAATCCGTCGGCGATTTAGGCAACCACTTTAGAGACTCGGGCATATCGAAATCACATACACATACAAATACAAATGCAAATACGAAACTAAAGAAAATCGTCATAAAAACGGCAAATCACGGAAACGCCAAATGTGACGATACGACTTCATTGAATAAATTACCAAAACAAAGTAAACCAACAGTGGCGAATAAAAATTGTATATTTGGTAATTCTAGTAAATTAAATGAGAGAAATCAAAAAATTACTAATATAAAAAGTGATATAGTGATAAATAAGGAATTAGGAAAGAAAATCCCAAAAGACATGTCAAATCATAAGAAAGTGAAAAACGATCCAGTGCAGATACGAGAATCCGCAAGAAAAACTAAACGACAAGCATCATTTGATTCCATGACATCCCTCCAGGACACCATCTCTACGGAGAGCGCCCTACAGATGGCCACAACTGGCTCTGAGTTGACATTAGCCGAATTTATGAATGAAGATAAAAGAAGGAATGAAAATATGAATAAAAATAAGTATGAGAAAAACGCTAAACACGAAAAGGAAAATAGTCAGGTGTGTGATAATAAAGAAAAAAAACAACAAGCTATGAAGGCGGCAATGCTACGAAGAGGGCTTTCAGAGGTGCGTCCGTCGATAAAGAATTGTGTAAATATACTCCAACCGGAAGTGTTATCATCGGATAGTCGAAGGGGAGTCAGTCAAAATAACGAGGAGTTCGCAAGAAGCAGGAAGAGCATATGGACCAAGCAGGAGAACGACAAGCGGATCGATTGCAAGGTCGCAAGACCAACCAACAGTAAAGACGGGTCTGGCGAAATATTTCGAGATGGTATCAAAAAAAGAGGATACTCCGAAGAAAGGTTTGACAGGAAATTAAATTTGGTAGCGAATTCTTCTGACGCTGATACAGATGTGACTACACAGGATTGTAATAATCATTTTATGAAAACATCTCAAAATAAGTCAAATTTTTTAAAAGATTGTCACTACATGCGAACCAACGAATTGTACATGGAATTAATGGCGTGCAGGCGGAAACGGAATCTGATAAAACCATACGTCCGTTATGATGAAGATGTTAGTGACGTTAAAATGAAGATGGAAAACTCTCCGTACTTTAAAGCAGAGACTGTACTAAACGAATCGCCGTATCACAATAATTTTACGAAAATAATCGACGACCCCGTTAAAGTGAAGATAATTAAATCGTTAGTGGACAGTGCTAATAAGAAAATAGAAAAAAAAAAGAAACCAGACGCAACGAAAGAGAAAGAGAAAGAGAAGGAGACAACTGAGTCAACAAATAAGAGAGAAAAAGAGAAAGATGCAATACTAGTAAGTCGGACGTCCATTGACACAATGAGTGCATACATTGAAGAATCAAGACAATTTCAGACGATCAACATAGAAGAAGAGGAACACGAAACGTTGCAAAAATTAGAACATCTGAATGATACGGGTAATGTGACTACAAACGCAAACGCAAGCATAAAACAAGTACAAAGTAAGTTTTTACCTATTTACAGAAATCCTTCAAAATATCGGAACACTTTAGACAAATCTTCTGGGAACAGAAATTCATTTAAGCCTAGAAATTATTCATCTAGTCATGATTCTGTTGTGAACGATAATGCTAGTAGTATAGCAGTGCGCAACAAGTTTTTATCGGAAAGAGCCTCGAGTAACAGAACGGCGAATAGAACGTCTGCAGAGAAATTGACTAGCGTTTGTACATTTGATAAACCTCTTTCCAAGAATATTGTGTCTATCATAGACAGCAGAATTTATCAAGTGGATAATAATTTAAAGCAAGAAAAGGGTTCAGAGATTGGTTTAGAGAAGGCTAGTAAAATCAATGAACCATTGATCAAAAACTCCACGGAAAAAACTGTTATATCTGAAAAACCAAATAAAAATTCTTCTAAAACAAGAATAACTTCGAAGAAAAAACATTGTTCCAATTTATTGGATCTTCTTCCCACAGGAGGTCTTCCTACAGATAACAGTGAAAATTATACAAAACTAAAGCAACGGGAGATATCGATGGCGAAACCTGTTTCTTAACAACCGTACATTTTTTTAAATTATTTACATTTTTTGCAATAAAATTACGACAAAAAATAAATTATTTTTTTTATTTTAATAGTTTTAAAAGTATGAAAAATTGCAAAACGAGACAATGTGCGATAAATAAGATATTTGATTTGTAATAATATGGCCCAAGGTCACACGTAAGCCAAAAATGAACTTAGATTTTAGGCCTAAAAACATTTTAATATACATGTAAATACTATACTTTTACAAAAAAGAAAAATTTAGTTATTTTATTTATGATTATGCGAAGTTAAAAATATCACAGATTAATTTATGGAAAATCACAATTTCAAACTTAACAATTGGAAAAATTGTTTCTTTTTAACTATTTTTGTTTGCAAATTAGAAAAAAGCAATCAATTCAGTTGATTAATTCTAAATATTAATTCTTGAGACATGATACACCTCTCTACACTTTAGATAGAAAAGTATTAGTTATTCACTGTCCACACTTATAACCAAATGCTATAAAATACTAATTGCCTAAAGAGAGAGACTTACAAGTTTTATTAAGGTTATTAAAATGTAAATATTTATGAATCGTTATGAAGAATTAATATTTGAATTATTCAAAATTAAGAACAAATAAATTTGTAACATATAATACAATTTTTAATAAATCAAAAACAATTCTGTTTCTTTGAAACCTAACTTAAATGTAAAACTTTGTTCCCACGACTCAAATTTTTCCGTGACAAAACGAATATCAAAAGTTTGTGAGTTAACGAATAAATCGAAAGTGATTTAAGAGATTTGCAAGTATAAGGTTTAAGAAATATAAACTGTACATAAGAAAAACGAGCCAGATTCGTGTTTCTTATGTGTGACCCACGTATCACAAGATTCACAATAAGTGACAGATAAACGAGATTAAGAAGAATAACGAATTTGAAAAATATTGAGAAAATAAATTATCGAAAATTAGAACAGAATTGTTTCTTAATTGCAATTTGCAATAAGCGTAAGGAATTTTATAAGAATAAATGATAAATAAAACAGAAGATAGATACAAAATAAAGCTGATTGTGCAAAAAGTGATTTAGGAAGGAGAGCGTCGTGCGCGATGCACTATTATTCAATAATACGATCAGTTATTGATTTAAAAACCATGAAATGTATAAAAAATGTAATCAATATTGATTCTCATTAAAATATACTACTGTTTTTGATAATTGAATATTATTTTTGTATATAAATTAACTGCCCAATGTGATGAATTGAATTATTTGTTGCAGTTCTCTAATAAGTAAAAGGATGTCAACACACCCGTTTTAAAGTCAATAACTTTTAGTAGCAACTGTAATTTAAAACACTGTTATATTTATAAGATTATCTCCTAAACACAGTGTAAATATTTCTTAAAATTATTTCAATTTTAACTGTGTTTAGCTTACTAATCAAGAAAATGTTATCTATATTTAATTTTTATGATTTTAAATTGTTTTTTTAAGACATATATGTTATATCTATATACAAATAAATTCACACAGTGCAAATGCTACATGTATTAATATCAATTCTACAAAAAAAACAGTTTTAGAGCAAATATGTTAAAATTATTAAACACAATATGTAAATGCTACATAAATGTGTTTAGCCTGGTAATATTTAAAACATTAAACAATCTGTCTATAATAAAATAGAATATAATAGAAGTAAGCATGCTCAATATACCAACTAGAAAATACAAAAAGACGTGCATGATATTCCTACATAGAGAGCCCACGAACGCAAGGTATAAGATTCAAAATTTTACTTAATTTTAAAGCAGTATAACAAAAATATCGTGTTTTATGTATGTAGTTCTATCACGTGAAAAATCTGTCACTTATATTTATTTCGGGGTTCAATGGTTTAGATATTCTAAACCTTAAAACCTCATTTTATAAATAACAGATAATGTGTGTTTTCTTGTGGGTACATAGAGATATAAAATTGATCAATTTTCTTGAAATAACTCATAATGAATTGATCGCGTTTTTAAGAGAATAATTTCATAGTTTTTAAAAGTAATTACTAGCCGTACTATAAAATTGTAATAGTGCGTCGAATACAACGAATCGTTATATATATTTTTTCACCAACTACACGAGATGGCCGACCAGATGAGTTAGATCCCGGGCGTCAATCGAAATATCATTATGATAAGACATTTACCCAAATATGTAGTTCGAAACAAAAATTGAGAATTTTTGAGTTAATTGTATTAATTATATGGAGACAATTTGAGATCCAATAATTAAAAAGAAATATTTTAGAAAATTTTATACTTGGAAAAATTTTGATGTAGATTTTAAAAATTTAGTATGACATGATTATCTCAAAATATCTCGCATATAAGATTAAATATAATATAATAAAATTTTGAAAAATGTAATAGCGAATATAATAAAGTTTGCCGTATTAAAATAAAATAAATTTAATTAAAATACAAAATTGTGCAAGTGTGCATGTAACTAAACACTTTAAAAATCATAATTAATAGGAAAATTTGTAGATCATCATTAAAAAAATAAGAACAACACTTGCAGAAATTTATATAAATAAATTAAACAATTAACAGTAATTAAGAGGCAAACAAATGACATTAAAGCATAACAAAATTTCAAAAAATTTGATTCCAAATTTATACACTTTTTATAAAAAAAGAGAAGAGAACATTTATTAAAAAGTTATACACGCACAACAATTTGTTGATTGTATATGACAATCCGCAGTAAAAAATAATTATCGAATCTAAAATATTGCACTGCAATTAGGTAATTGTATTTGGAACACACAATGAATAGGACACCGTTTGAAATTTGTTTTTTATACCAATTTTGGAATCAAATTTTTGAAAAAGTTTATAAATTATGGTCTTATAGGTTAGGTGTGTAATGGCACACGTACCTTCGTCGTTTACAGCTTGCAAGCTCTGATACTGCAGCTTCTCAGCTGCGCAAAACAAACACATTTTAGAAAATTCACAAAAAAATTAAAACGACAAAACATAATTAATAACTTGTGTATTGTGTTACATTTTTAATTTTAGCGTGTGAATTGTAGCTCTAATTAATTAAATAACTAAAATATCTTTTTAACAATAATAAAAATAAAAAATCATGTTAATAGTTTTCAAGATAGTAAATTCGAATTTAGTACTTAATAAAAAATTAATGTAATATACGTAAAAAATAATTCAAAAAAGAAAAGATATTTTAGTTTTAAGAAGCAGATAATTTGCTAACGTGTTAGAAAAAAACGTCACAAGTTAGGGCAATCCCATTGCGTTTATGTATTTTTTAAATTGTTTTAAAAATATGATTTAAATATTAAAATATATAGTGTATATGTGTATTGTTTTAAGTGCAAAATATAAATATATATTTAAAAGAAACATACCTTTAGTTTTTTTGTCTTGCCGCTGATTTTCAAAACTTCTAGCCCGTGGTTCACAATCGGGACTAAGAGCCCTGGTCTTGTTCAAACTACTGGATTGCTAAAAAACAATTATAAATAAAAATAATTCAAATGGGGTATATATTACGCCTGCTAAATTATATTAGGCAACTATAGTTACACACGACGTTCAGAGGTCAAACTTTAATTCGTGTGTACTGTAAAAATAAGACTTCTTTCTATATATTTCTAATGGTATAATAAAAGCAACCTGTGATTGTTGATTGGCTAATTCCACACTAAGACGTTTTGCAAGGTCACTTGCTTCATGTCCACTAACAGTGTGACAATTTCTGTAAAAAAAAAATAGATTATAAATAATTAGAATTTATACATTAAGAAAAGGTTTTAGTATAAAGAAAATTACCCAATATTAATAGGTTCTGAATTTTTAGTAAATGATTTTAATTTTAAGGGTTCCACTATTTCTGTTGGTGAATTTTCTGCTGTGGGTGGAAGAACCTGTATATAATTTGCAAAAATATTAATTTTAATGGGCAACTAGAATTATTTTTAAGAACTGATAATTTAACATTATTTACGGAAGGTGCTAAAGGAGACGATCCTACAGATGTAACAGATAAAGCTGGTGTGGCTTCATTAGAAGTCTGAGTATCATCTTCTGTGATAACGTCACTCTCTTCCTCAATTCTTGTCGCAGTAGTTTCCTCATCACCACTCTAACAATTAACAAAAATATGAAAACTTGAATTACATAGTAACATATTTGTATAAACTAACACTCACCGTATTTTTACTTGTAACGGAATCGTTACGACTATGAGGCCTAAATCCAGGACCCGGTGGTAGATTTTTTTGAACACAACAATTAACACCAGGACTAAAATGTAATTCAACGTGAAATCTTTCTTCAGACGATGGGTCTTTCGTTGGATCTTCATAGAGCATTACTACAATTTGAGACATATAATTTAATTCTGATACCATGGAGACATATTCCATTGCTCGGCGCCATTGTTCATCTTTAATTACCTAAAATATAATTAATATTATTAACAAATATTTAAAAAAAAAGCTATTTCAAAATGACTGATATAGAAAAATTTACATCTAATAATCCACCATATCGCAAAACTGTTAGCAAGGAATGAACATGGCTTTCGCTTGTGAAATATAAACGGGTGCGAACATGTCGACCTGGACTTGATACCCCATGGCTATATCTAAAACAAAAACACCGATATTTAACATTCCATAAACAAATTAAATTACCTCTTGGATTATAATGAAATACCTTGGGTTTAGACGGTTAACAGTTTCTTCTGTTTCTTCAATATTTCTTTGAAGATCGGCACGTATCTTCTTTAGTAATGGTGTACAAATACCTTGACCAATTGTTAATTTTTCTTGCATTGTTAAACCATATTCCTGTAATTTATAATTATTGTTAGACAATCTTCATAAAATTTGATATATGCATTAGAAAGGTATTTTAAATTTTTTGACCTGTGGAATTACAATGTCCGCAAGATATTTCGCATATGTGTAGAGTTCTTCAGCTTGTTCAAACTGCAGAGTATGTTGATTATGTTGTAGATCATATTTAATACAATCATATATATCAGGAATTTTTGAAATATCAAATGTTTTATTCTTCATACAAAAATCTTTTTCAATTTTTCCCCATCGTCTTCCCATTAATTCCCACGTTTCTCCATGATATAAAATAGCATCTATAAACAATAACAAATTACATTTGATGTATCACAAAATATGAGATATATTTTTATTTTACCTTTAGTTTTTGGATCATCTTTCTTCAGTTGTACAATATCCATTAATTGTTGAATGAGGCGCTGGACATGCGCGCAACATCTCACCGGGTTTTTAACAAAATCTAGGGCTTGATTTATGCTCAAAGCATTACCGGGATTCACTTTAAGGCGATCTTCTGGAGTAAAGTCTCTATCATGTTGCATAAGTTCATGTAGACGGGATTTAGCCCTGAATTATAAAACAATCGAATAGTTTACGCACTCGTTACATAAAATCATGTGTTAATCCAGTAAGACTTACATATTCTGATATTTGCTCGAATCGCAGTCGTTATCTAAAAGTCCATTAGTGTTTGCACTCTTGACCATCTGTACAAGAATTGGTGTAAGTTCACCCTCTAAAGCCAGCAGCCCTTTAGCAAACGCAGCCGCTGTCATCTGAACACGACCTTCATCGGATGCGTAGATCTTCAGGTCGTGTCTGAATGTAGAATGGAGCCGTAGAAGTCCGAGCCCCTGCGTGCCTGCACACTCTCCTGCGTAGGTTAAACGTGTTCGCTTGTGCGCTTATTCTTAAATGCTATGCACTGGTTTAGTGTTCACGTAATGCAAGCTCAAAATGAAACTCACTCAACAAATTAGTTAATAAAGTAATTACCAAACAAATTTATAAATTGTTATTTTAAATTGGATACTAGTGCATTCTACTACAAAACCGAATAGTCAGCTTTTTAAAACCAGTTACATTATTTCAAATTTAACATAATTAATATAATTTATCACCTGCCAAATGCCGCCCTTGACCACCTGGGTACATGCACCGAAAAATGCGGCCTAATTCTTCAGCCTGTATTCTACCTGCTGGTGTTAACTCTCCTCCCCATTTTAAAATTAATACGAGTGAAGGTTCTTTCGGAGCGTCAGCTGAAGCAATTACATTAATGCAATATTAGAAGCAGATACAATAATACCTCTTATAACTAGTACCATTATTTCTATATTCCACTACCAATAAATAAGACAATTTTAGACCCTTTGAAACCGAAAGAAACATTAAACATATAAACTATATCTAACTTACGTTGTTCTTGAGATATCATCAACATAAACAAATAAATAAATTGAGAAATTCAAAGACTGCACAATAAGGAAAAATTATATATTGATAATTTCTTACAACACCTGATACACACGAATAAATCACGCGCAAAAATGAAGAACAAGTAATACATTGTGTTTTGTTGTCAAAATACTATTTAAATGCATAATCTGAATGACAACACAGTGGACGAGAGTTGCTTGAAGAGGGTTCGATTCCTGGACCAGAGTTATATTTTCTGGGTTTGGTTGTTATCAATAACTTATTATGTGTAGTGGTATAGTTAGAGGTCGTCGGCGACAGAAGTCCTACTCAATTCGGATTAAAGAGAATTTCAAAATAAAACACTACGTGGATTAATATCTATTAAATCTTCAGCGAAGAGGGGTCTAACTAATTTAATAAAATTGCGAATTCTATTCTATAGTTGTTTAGCTAATGCGTATGTGTAATTTGTATAAAAAATGATTAAAGAATAAATATGTATATCGTAATGCAAAAAATACATAATAATTGCTTGAATTGTCATAAATAATACGTGAATAATAAATTATGTTTTCTAGTTAGTTAAAAACTAAAAAATGATAGACAAAGAAGCAAACCGTGCGTGTTAGGCAGGGAGTTACCATCGTCTGAACTAGACCCTCTAGGTCTACCTTTTGGCTGATATTTCATTTGTACTTTGCGATTAATTCCAGAAAAATGACCGTACCTTGAAAATATAAAAATTATATAATATATAGCTAAATAAATGTATGAGTAAAATATTAAGTACTTACATTTCAAGGACACTTTTTAATTGTTCTAACTTTCCTTGCTTTTCTTCTATTTCGGATTCCGCAGCTCTTGTTTGAATTTCAGATAACAATGAACGTGCAATATCAAGAATCTCTTGTAATTGTTTTGGTCTTTTTAATTTTACGTGTCCATCTTTATAGCCATCATATTTTTCAAATATTTCAAAAAATCTGTAAATAAAAATCATTGTAACAACAGAAATATTAAATTTAAAAACTTCATTAGATGGATTTTTGTACTTACTTT
The DNA here is from genome assembly GCA_963678705.1 of Panorpa germanica. Lineage (NCBI taxonomy): Eukaryota > Metazoa > Arthropoda > Insecta > Mecoptera > Panorpidae > Panorpa > Panorpa germanica. Next base: position 27,694,012 of record OY783205.1, on the reverse strand, counting down.
GGATGACGGACTTCAACTTTCATTTTTTGTTTTGGTGTTCGATCACCATGTCGAATCACGGCAACAACACATCTAAATTTTTTTAATTGAATTTTGTTAATTACATATCAACAGTTTTATATATCCATTATCATTATAGCGTTATTCAAAATATTGCTATTAGTAATCTAAAAATTAAGTCTAAAAGCAATAATATATAACCTTAGTTCCATCATTTTCCCAAATGTAGTAGGGACAATTGGTGGATCATCCAATTGAAAAGGAACAGACCATGGAATGTGCAGCGTTGGAGCCAATTGTCTTAGAATCATGTTGCCTAATATTTTAGCACAATCATCATAGTATTTATTTGAGTTTTTAACAAAACTGAATCCATTAACATCACACACAAACGATTTTCCATTTGCTCTAAAAGAAAAATTGTATAAAAAACATATATTTTAAATTTAAAAAAAAATCTATTAATCGTAATTGAGAAAATAATGTACCTCAATAAATCAAAACCACAAACTGTTTGCTTAAAAGCTAAACAGACTTTCCTGGATATTAATTTTTCAGCGTTTGATAAAATGACTGGGTATCTAAAAAGAAATATGGAAATGAAATTAAAAGGAAATGAATACAAGAAGGAATAATTAATTCAGCTTTTATTCGAACCTAATTTCTTTTCCTTCGCTATCACGTTCTACTTTTCCATCCAGTGCTGGACTTTTTCGCGCTTCCGCATGGGCATAATCCGGTCCCACGGTGTATACTTTGACATCTGTGCCTGTGCAAATAAGATTAGTCGTTAAAAAAACAATAGTGTTAGTAACCACATTCCAGCGCAAGAAAATTAAAAGAATTTTATAGATTTGTTTATAAGCATATTAACGTGCAATAAGGCTGATAATTATTTTTATTATTTAATGTAAGAATATTTAATTGGTTCTCATTATCTTTCCTTTTATACAAGCAGTATATATTAATATTGATAAAATTGGTTTAACAACGTATTTTATTAAACACAAGTATTTTGATACTATCTATTTCAAAATTTCTCTGTGACAAGTGCTACTATATAGGTTTGTAGCAAGAAAATTGGAAGAAAACATTATAACGAGAATCAATAAATTGTGAAAATTAGAGTTGTAAAACACAAAAAATATGCAAAATTTAAAAGTTAGTATTATTTTGAACAAGCGATCACACTGTTAGAAAACTTTTTATTTTTTCAAAATATTTATATATACCAAATTAAAAACGTTACAAAACAATTTGTGGTACATACATGTCTTTCTAGAATTTATTTTCTATTTCAAATTCACTGATGCTCAAATATTAACACTCAAAATTTAAACACAGATCGTGCTTTAGCAGTAAAAGTTCAGCGCAATTCAAATTATTATTAATATTAATATATAAACAATGACCTTTACATATTTATATTGCCATAAACAACATATTCTTTAAATAATGTAAATAATTAATATAAAGATTGATAGCTACAAATATAAAAATTTGCTTGCATAATTATTCGACTCAAGCAGTCTTACCGTCAGTGGGCATGAAGTCTTCATAGATGAAGGAGCCTGTTTTTCGAACCCGCGATTCTGGTGAATAAACACTACTTCTGCTGCCAATCTAAATGTTTATTAATATCTGTATTAACATATTTGTAACCTTAGCTTTATATGAATATAAAAATTCTAACCTTGCGGAAGAGTCTTTGACTTCCACCTCCTGCAGAAGTTGGATAATAAATATAAATATTATGATCCTCCGCAGATACCGGTTTTTCAACAAATGGTTTGTTAAAAACAACTCCGTTAACTTCCACATGGTCTTCTGATTCCACTAATTCGTGTTCTATAAGGAAACGAAATTGGTTTTTCATATTGTTCTATAAAAATTCATATTTCTTAACTTAGTATTAGTAAAAAAAATTAAAACATACGTTTAGGATCCGGCGAATCCCTGTCTAACACCGCATATCGAGGAATTTCAATTCCTTGACTTTTTAAAATTGAATAAACTTTTCTTCTATCCTAAAATAAAAATATCAACAAAGTTATAAATGTCTCTAATGGAAAAATACCTTTTAATTATTAATAAATACCTGAATATCATATTGCATATGTAAATTATTAATAACATAGGGGTTTCGTAGGGTTGCGTATTGAATAGCTTTGTCAAGAGGAAAACCCTTGGAATGAAAAGAAATTAAACAATCACAAATTGGCCATTCTTCAACCGGCATCTGCGATCAAAAATTAACATATAAAAAACACATCATATATTATTTTACAAAAAGTTAAATCAACTAGTAACGGCACAATAATAAAATGCTAATTGTAACAAACAGCCAAAGAAAATACAGTTTCTTAAAAGAGAAAGATGTTGCCTACATATTAGGCGATAATTTATAATTATGTAATAAATAATTTGTTAGAAGTCATTTTAACATGCCGCGAACTGTAAAATGTTTACAGCTTTTACAAATCACTAAAATAAATTACTAGTTTACATAATTCATAAACTTCAATATTCTTTTAAAATAATACTTGAAAATGTTTTAATTTAATTTTAATTTTGTTTAATAACCAATCAATCACTGATTTTTTTTTATTGGCATTCTAAAAAGCAAGTAATACCATTTTGCATGTGTATATATTTTTAGAGGCATGTGCATCAAACTAAAAACTGGGTGTAACAAAACATTACAAAAATTTAGACCAAATTTTTCTTTAAGAGTATTTTATAAATATCACTCACTGAGTTGTTCAATTGAATTAATGTTGTTTTGTTTAAGATTCAATTAAATCAGTTATTCTATGTATGGTAGTATTCATGATATATGACAGCAATATGATTAATGTCATGATCTTTGTGGGTTACATTAATAATAATGACCTTATATAAATGGCCTACATTTCTAAAGTTGTTCATGAAATACATGTTTTATGTTTTTTTAATTGTGATTTAGTTAGAAATATAGAACAAATTAATATATTTATATGTAATGTAATACTAGAGAAGTAAGTAAAATAAAAATTGTGCAAAATTATAGAAAAGAAATGAAAACGTAATTAATTTTTGTATCGATATATATGAAATGATAAACGAAAAGTAGAAGAAAACATATATAAAAAAACACAAGGTTAATTTTCCAATTTCACTAATAAAAATCGAAACATGAAATCACTTGCTTTAGCCAAAAATGTAAAATACATTTATCCTCTACATTCTATATACTAAATTGGTAAAGTAAGTTGTAAATGAAATGAAAAAAAAAATTGATTTAAAAAAGTAAACAACACAACATTATAAAAAATATTTTAAAATAAAATTTTCAAAAATTTTATATAAAAATAGTAATGAATAATATATTTTGTTGCACCCGACTAGAAGTCGTGAATTAGACCTTTAAGATAACCTCCTCTGGGAACACTATCATCCTAATAAACTCGAACTCTTCTAAGCGTGTTAGAATTTCCTTCATCGGTTTGGATTGGGATTTCTTAGACATTGCACAAACTCCCACCACCACTTGTTTGCCTTCGGATATGGAGCCATCAAGGTCCGAATCGCATAAATCCAAATCGCCCTGTAACGAAATAGAAAATATATTTTATTAATATTATAATTTAGTTTTTAAATATCGTTATTTTAAAATTAATGTTAAATAAATCAAATGCATAATATTAATTATTCTGTAGGCTTTTGATGAGCATGTTAATAATTCTTAATTATCGGGAAGTTCATTAAAACATATTTTATGTTTAATGTAATGTATTACAGAAACAGTATTCGTCGTCACTTGTTACTCTCAAGATCAACTGTATCTTCAGTTTCGTAGTTTACCAATTAATCGTTGCCGCTTTTTCGATCGATGGGTCCCCCTAGGCACAACTTGTAGTGCGTCCATTATTCGTAAATTTCTTTTATCAACGCTTGAAAAAAATGAAAATGAAATGAAAGGGAGTTTCTTCTTAAAACTTAAAAATTCTTCTTATCTAACAACAAAATTATTATTAATTCTGAAACAATTTTTTGTGTAGTGCGGGGCTCATGTTTTCTATACGTCTGCACACCAATGGCTGATAGAATTGTCGAATTATATTTTGAAAATTGAGAGTATAATATTGACAATAAAATCAAGAGAGAGTTGGTACAATAACTTCAAACTAACAAAAGCATCAGATGATAATTCTTATCGAAAATAAATATATGTGTATATACATTGTCAACAAGAAAACTGAAAACTTTAATAATAGAAACTGATTTTAATCTGTAAACTTATGTGACAATATTAAACCAAGTATATAATTTAATTAACAGTTTAATGAAATACATAATTATAAAAGGTGGTATATCATTAAAATGCGTGTACCAAGTAATATACCAAACGCGATAGGTTCTAATATCTCGTGTCCCCGTAATGGGTTGTCAACCGTATTTTAAATTCTCATGCTAACATAATCTTTTCACATGTGTACAAACTTGTCAGCACCTGTAGCAACGTTATGTAAATAATATAATATTTTTACTAATAACTTTATGTAATATTTACATGGTGTATACATGTACTAATAAAATATATATGAAATACATATACAATGAGATTATTTTCTCTATAAATTGAATTGAATAATGTATATAGCGAAAAGGGTACAATGCTGACAAAACTGAAAAGACCCAGATATATACAAGTAGATAATAAAACTAGTTTCAATGACGTAAGAGATTCATATGGATCTATAAAAGAGCGGAATAGTGCCAAGAAAAATGGTGGAAAAGTTAAATCTATTGGATAATATGAATATAATATGATTTGCGTCAATGTTATTCCTTTAAAAGGGAGTAAACGAAATATGTACAACAAATGTTAATTAAAAATAATTATTCGAATTCATATAGGACTATGTCCTACCTATTTCATATATTATATTTTAATTATTATATATTCTAAAACTACATTAAAAGTGATTTATATTGCTTTTTAAAGATTTTAAGAAACAACCTAGAGAAGATTGAAATTACATATTCCTTTAAGTAAGTAAGTAAAATAATAATAACACATAAATATTTCTTGAAGTTCAAGTAGCCATACTGGTTTGCTTTTAAAGAAAAGAGTGGAAAAGAGTATATAAATTTGATATCCAGCTATCACTGCGTTGCAAAGTGATTTAGTATGCTATTTGATTTTAAAAGAAAAATTACAAAATCTTCGATTATTATATGACCTTCTGAGAATATTTTCTAAAATTAGTAGTGAATAAAGACCGCGATTTTTCTTTTTAAACTAATATAATAATAAACAAAATATGATGTCCTACCGTAGATATAGTTTTAATGTTAAAATTTCCAACTAAAATACTGGGGCTAGAATGGTGATACCTCGCTATCAATGCAAGCGCGCTTGCACTCATTTTTATTTAAACTTCTGGAGACAATTTAAAATATTTACTGTCATAAATTAAGACAGTATAATTTATATATACATATACCGATTAATTACCTAAATTAATTATACTAATTGTCACTAGTAATTTAAACAAAATATTTATATTTATTTAAATAATTTTAAATAGAAATTGAAAATTACTATTAATTAGTAAATAATTTAATTAATATCTATTGAAAAAATTAATTGAATATTATAATAAACTTGAATTTAATTCTAATTTGTTTATTTCAGCTACCAAAATCTAGCAAGAAATTTTAGATATTACATTTCAGGCGTTGTATTTTTTGCGTCTGAATAAAATATCTAGAAATGATTTAAGCAGCCTACTGCGAATCATTTAGCTGAATTTTAAGGTGCCTAGAACCGTACAGGCTCTGCAGAAGCTACTCTATTATAAATAGTAAGTATATAGTATCAGTTATAGATAGACGTTAAATAAAAATAAATGGGCTTGCGAGCTCATTTTTTTAAATCGATTTTAAAATCTTCATTGAAATATATTTTTATTAATATTTTGAATTTCTTAAAAAACCAAAGGTTGATAATAGACGTTTAAAATATGAATTTCTGTTTTGACGTTTCATTTTTAGTCACATTTTGATTTCTCACAATTAGCAGTCTAGATTAATAAGTAATAAACATTTATAATTACAAAAACTTTGTGCCGGTCGAGACAGCTTTATAAGTAGTATTTGACATGATGTATAAAAGAGATAGCAATTCATAAAAAGGAAGAGGGCAGCAAACGGATGGAAATATTGGGACATTTTAGGTATTGATAGCCAACTCTATTATTATATAGTACAGTTTTAAGTAAATTAAGAAATGTATTTAAAAAAACTGAAATATTATAGAGCGTCTATACTACTCCAACTTTGTTAAATTTCTTAGTCATTGTTGAAAGTCTTATTTATTAAGATACTCTTAACACATTGATCTTCTATTGTTTAAACTAAATTTCCTTATCTCTTTGTCAAGGAACGATAAGAATTCAAAACTACAAATATTTCTTTTTGATTTTAAATTATGTTTTTGTGTTATATGTTTATTAATTATAATGTAGTTATGTAATTATTGATTTCCCATTATTATTGCCATCAGATGGTTAAGCAGAATACCTAGTCAGGTCAGTATACCTATTTCCTACTAATTTCTTTTTGTTATAGCAGGCTAAAAACACCTTAAATATATGTAACATTTTATTTAAAGAAACCTAGAGATATTCTAAAAAAAAAGATATTTCAGTTTTAAAAGTACTAAAGTTTTTAATGTTAAAGCTAATTCACTTTATGTTAAATATATGTAACTGTAATGTAACAGAAAAAGATGATGTGACCATAATACTAACATTCATACAGTCATCGCAGAAACAGATGTCTTCTTCTTCTTCACTGGTTTCAGAATTTTTAGATTTTCTCCATTTTTTCAACCTCCACCAATCTTTTAACCAAGTCCACTCCATTTTTTTAAAAATTAAATAGTTTTTCACTTATCACATAGTTTTATTTATCGTTAAAATATTTTCAACATTATGTAACAAATACGTTACTTTAATATTTTAATTAGCACTGTTTTTATAATAGTTTCATGGACATAATTAGTACCATTAAAATATAAAAAATATAGTTGTTGTTTTTAAACAAATATACCTTTGAGAATATACGATACGGTAGGAATCGTTGACGCTTCGCGAGCAACTGTGGGTGTTTTCGTTGATGTGCAGATAAGATTTAAAAAGAATGGATAGACATGACTGATAAAAATGATAACACTGGCATTGACATGATGGGACTTGTATTCATTTTGAAATTGTTCTCTTTTGTTTAATGAAAATTAAGAAAATAATTCTCAAATACGGATATCCATCACTATATATTGTTACTTATAACTAATTAGTTGTTTCACATCGTTTTCTGATAAACTAATATTCGATTTACATCGGTTAGAGTCGTACGCATTGATAAACATTATACAATAGTTCTATATTTCCAAACCTATTTAGATTATTGCCCGCAGAAACTACAAAACTTAGGACTGCATTCAATCTATATATTGTATAACAAGTAAAATTTACATATCATTTACGTAGCAAATTTGTTTCAAAAACATAAAATTCTTTCGGCTCGCTGACTACAGCGAATCCTTATAAGATTTTAAGTATATAATCTGATAAAATTTTAAAGCTATGTAATGCATATGCTGCATAGCTACTAAACCTTTACTACATATGATTATATACGATACATGTATATATATATATAAATAAATACATAGAGATAGATAATTAATATACCATAAATAGAAATTACATAACAAACCGAAGCTAATTATTATCCGTAGGAAAGAACTAACGTCACTCGTTTGTAATTAAAAATAATACAATTATTATTTTTGAAAAACAATGACAAAATAGGATACGTATTTATTTGAAATTAATAAGTCATTAGGGTAAAGAATAGTTTTAAATTATAAGGTTTATATATATACAGTATAATTTTCTGCGAAACAAATAACTAACAATAATAAGCTGACAAATTTCTTCGGACGCCCTTGTCTGTAAGACAATGTACCGTCCCTGATTTTTAATAGAGTTTATGTCTTATGATAGATTTCTATTATACATTAACGGATAAAAAATCTTGATTAATGTCGAGAATTCATAAAATATGACACAATCGCTAGCTTTGACGATAAAATTGCTTTGAGCGCAATTATCGTGATTGAAAGATTGCAGACAATAAAAAAAGTAATTTATGAACCAATAAATGTTTAATTACTTAAGTAGTTTAAGTAATTTTTAAGTTTATATATATATAAAAATAAAATTGAAATATTGATACGAAAAAATTATAAAATAAATATTGAAAAGTTTAATTTCAGTTATGGCATAGCCCAAGATAATAAAAAATAGAATTTCAATTCGTCGATTTTTTAGCGAATATAAATTTATTGTTAAACAAATGCATATATATATCAATCGATACGTAATATTATATTTAATCTTTAAACAGTTACATTACCACAATGATTAATATAATTCTCACTTATTCAATTTGAAAATTGATAACGAAATAATATTTTTAAAGTTTATCTTTAATTATAATCTGACACCTGATTACTATTTACTTTCTTGATTATAAAATTAAAATTACACACAATTATTATTATACATAATTCACAAATTTTAAACTTTAACAATTTCACGATCCACTTCTTTTAAAATAAAGAAAACTACTGTATTATTTGTAATACCTATTTTAAAATCAACATCTTTATTTAAATATTTATATTATGTTAATTTTAAGACATAAACATTTATGTATATATTCGAAGAATATTTAAAAATATTTTAATAAAATTATTTTATGATTTAAAAGAAAAATCTGAAATTTATATTAATAACTATTAAACACAATTTAAGACAAAAGAGATGCTGTGTACTTCCGCAATGTCACTTCACACATGGTTTCAAACTACGAGGATGATTCAGTATGATTGTATTCCACAAAATTCAAGCAAGCACTGCACAAGTCTAGAGCAGTAGAGCTCTTCTACGAAAAGAAATAACTACAAAAGCAGACACCGGTGCGTCAAATACACTGCGCAATATTACCTAGCACGCATGGATTGTTCATTTAAAACATGGCTACTTTAATAAATTAATAAAATATTTTATTATATTAACAAATAACGAAATTATGAAAACATTAAGCCTGCAAACAAGTTTAGTTGAATGTACATACTCGTACATATTTATAATGTTTGATTTTGTAATTCCTTTTTGAAGTCTATTAATATTTCGAAAACAAGTTTTTATTTTAGCGATCTTTCTTTTTTCACTTTTATTAATCATAATGTTTGTTTCAATACTTGACGGCATAGTTGACGATATGCTTTTAGGTTCGACTTCTAAACTAACGCAATACTTTCAGATAAGTTGACATTTTGCAAAATATAATTAAAACTTTTATTAGGCAGCCATCAAAATCTTTTTTAACAAAATACATATATACATAGCGAAAAACTTTTAATCAAATAAAACTGTGCTTACGTCATCACGATTGTTTTTCATTGATTTCTTGTCAGAAATTATCTAACATTATTTTAAAACTAGAAAAATATATCTATAGACTACCAGATATATGTATACATATGCCTGATTAATTTGCACTCCAGTCCCCAACACGCTAATGTATAATTTTTAAATTAATTATAATGATAATGACAACACTTCTAAAACTGTGTTTTGTATATTTCAAAGTTTTGTGTGTAATATGGAATTAGTTAAAACGAATTGTGAATGACTGTGTAAAGCAAGGAAGAAAATAGGTCAAGCATTTCATCGGGAGTGGGAAATAAATAAATATATTATATATACATCATGGTTTGTAAAATTCTGCTTTATTGGGTTATTCAGAGATACGACAACAAATCAGAAGGGTCACCAAAAAATTAACAAAATGGGAATGAGAATTAAAAAGTGCTGGATATAAATAAATAAATTATTATAGAAGATAAAACTAAATATACTAACTTTTATTTTCATTTATGAACTTAAATAAAAATGCAGAAAGAAACCTTGCAAATTGTTTAAAAAATTGGATTCTAGTAGAGGTCTTCTTAATTAGTTTAATATATAAGTATTACTGTAGATTATTTAATGTAGATTAGATATTACTGCAATACATGCAACTAGAAAAAAAATAGTTCTACTTTAATGCATGAAACGAAACCAATCACATTTCAAACCCAGTCACACTAGGTCATGACCTTTATTATTAAATACGTATGTTTAGTATGTAATTATTGAAATATTAATGCATCACATGAAGTACTTATACGATTTTCTTATGCAATAAACATATTAATTTCAATCAGAATCAATTCAGCGGAGTTTTCTGATTAAACAGATGGTTATGTTGTGACGTTTTACTTTATGATTTTTGGTATTTAACCTTGAGTGGACACATCCAATAGTTACTTATATTTATTGGTATTTATTTATGTATATAATAATTTTATTACTAAAGAATATGCTAATAATTTTTAAATGAGACAAGAAAGGTCAGAACATAATAGAATTGACTGAGATAATTTGCAGATTCACATTAGATACAATTGAGGTTTTGAAGAGGGTGAACGTAATTAGTGAATACAGAGGAATTTGAATAACTAACTAATCGATATCTAAGGCTTTGTAGAAAATTAATAACATTTACTGTTATTTACATTTATTCAGTTTATTAAATACTGGATCAAATAAGTTATTAATTATAATATTTTGGCAAATAACCAAATATTTTAAGTATTTATTGCGTCGTTTTGCTGGCACGAGCTATTACCTTAAAACTGATTTCGTTTTGCATTAATAAAATTTCATTGAAATGGATTACAATTTATTTTTAGACATTAAATCTTCTGCAATTGTTTAATAGGATATCATGAACAATATTAGAACAAATCATATATTTTTTAAGTTCTATTTACATGTAAAATTTTTAAAAAAAAAAAGTTATACGTCCGGTAAATTTTTCCGGTTAACTTGTTAATTAAAAACTATAAATAATAAAATAAAATTTTAACTTACAGGAACAAAATACATGGGAGAATTAATTAGATGCACACTGATTAAGATTTAAAAAGAATCTGCTAACGAATATCAAGGAAGTAGTTGGAAACGTAACAAATATAAATTAATTAGTAATATAAATATAGATAAAACTGCTTTGATTGCACCGTCCTCCTATAAATTTAAATATAATTCAGTTAGCGTATATAAAAAGCAAATATTGCAACAGTTTATTAGCTAAACGCAAATAAATTCTATTTATTATATTATATTATTAATCCGGTATTACCTGAAAGTAAAATAAAAATTAAATAATGCATTATTGCATGGCTTTAATTATAATTTAAATAAATAGTATTGTTTTAAACAATAGAGAGATTACATAGTATATCGTATTGTATAAGATTTTCCTGTTTCTTTGTGAAAAATAACAACACTATTAGTAAATAAAGTAAGCGTTTGTTGTTTATTTCTGTATACATATTTAGTCTGTTATTTCAGTAAACAAGACTACTACTACAGTCAGGTGGAAGAAGAAATCGCTACGCAGGTATGCAAAATATGTCTGAACGAAAAATAAATATTAAAACGACGTCTACGCTACTGCTAATTTTTTTCACGACCACTTATCATTGGGGTTGATGTATTCTTAGTAAATTCGTATTCTTATTTCGCATCTTTAATGTTGAAAAAGAAATATGCACTCCTTGCTATTAAATAATACTAATAAAATATGCAGCTATAATAATTCAAAACAGTTTTGCAGCTAAGAAGAACTATTAATATCAAATAAACGTAAAACGCAATACAAAGCATAGCCAAGTTGCAATCTTTTAAATTGAAGCAGTTAGGAATATTTAGTGGAAATATTGTTATAAGGAAAATTAAATATTATTATTTTAACTCCAAAACATTAACATCTACCGGGAAATACTGAAATGACTCCATAGGCAATTTGATGGTCAGATCTGGGACTGCACCCTCTTTGATGTCTTCTACGAATACTTCAGGGATCAGAACAGTAACAGGCACTTCCCCTACCATACTGCGCATAATTTATGTAAAAATGTAGCCAAAAAGTATAAGTTAAATTCATTTACATGGTTTAAATACAATTTGTTTATATATCAACACGAAACTATATTATTAATACATTAGCTAATGACCATTATATTCAAATGGGATGAAAAACATTAATAGTAAATAAGTAGAGCACGCTATTTTAAAACATGATTACGTAATTAATATAAAAATATTATATATAGTATATTAACATTTCCAGACGGTAAATACTTGGAAAAATCGATACTTCTGACACAAAGAAACTAACATAACCTCAACTTACCCCAGCGTCAATTGAGATGACATTTCCATCTTCCCCTACGTAAAATTGAGCCGGTCTAGATGCGTGTCTTAAATCCTGATAACCACTTTCAAGTTCTGTATAAGACATGCTGCTTTAAAAGCAATTATATAATCAAAACAACATATAATACGTATATTTTAAAACACATTTACTATACAGGAACTTGTAAATGTCAGTCTTTGTTTTTATTATAGACAGTATATAATTATTACATAAAACACAAAGCTGTTTAAAATAAACTGCACTTATTATTTAATACATTAGAAAAATTAAAAATATTTAATCATATTTATAAAACATTTTAAGTCAGGAACTTGACATAAAATAAGGTTATTTTTTTTATAAAAACGTCAACCGCAGGTGTTATCTTCACCGCCATCTATCAATTATTTAAAATAGTGTAAAATATTTCATATGCTGCCACCTATGAATCACGTCCTCAATTTAAATTTTTATTAAAATACAATATACGTTACGAATGAATAATTAGTGCTTTAATAAAACAATTAGAAGAGATTAGGATTAATGCTTTACACCAGAGTGCTGACTTCAAGTTCTATTCTCAGTTGTTATTAAATTTAATTAAATTGTGTTTACGTTATTATAACCTTATTAGGCAGCGGTGTAATTTGCACGGGAAATATGCTAAAGTTTAATAATAAAACAAGAAAACAATTATTAGAAAATATATAATTTATTTAATAGAACTGATGAACTACTATAGAATGTTAATAATAAATATATAATTATGAAACTATTGTATAGTAAGGCATTAACTTTGACAAGACACTTCTAATTCATTTTTTTTAATTTTATAATTTGGAAGAATAATATATAATAATCAACGCCATGGTCTTCGAGGTGTATTGTAGGTGATTCCACGATTTGAATGTTCACTTTTATTTTTATGAGATTTTAGATTATCCGTAACTATAAAATAAAACAACACAATTAAAACATAATGTCTTAATTTATAAATAAAAATCAGCTTTGGGAAAATTAGAATGATTAAAAGCTATTTTTCTAAAAAATTAAATGCAATAATAGCAAAATTTGGCCACGTAAAATGTTGTTAGTTTCTTAGTATGATAAATGTATGATTTATTATGATTAGTATGATAAAGCTGAAACTGAAACATTACCGGAGTAAATTGGCTCCACCAAGTCAAGGGATTGAGTCCTAGTCTTACTCATGAAAGCATCCAATGCGTTTGAATATTTGCTATCAACCAAACATCCAGAATTCTTAATTCTGTGCCTACAATTAATATCTTTAAACTAACGCTACGAATATTTTTCATTTATGAGCGTCCGCAGTTAGAGTTAAACGGGGGGCACACTAGATACAATGGAATCTAAATTAACATTGAATAGAATATTCCTCGGACGCCCATGCTCTGATACAGAATTTTTAAACATTGTTTTACAACTATACGTTAAATACGTTATGGATAAACGAAGATGGGAGTACTAAATAAATTTAAGTCAACTTACTTTGGATTAGACATAGCGAGCATCCCCATAAGCCTTTCTCGATCTGCTGCAATAATGTGCAACTTTTGTTGCGTGGTCATATTGAAAAATACATCATGTAAATTAAAACAAGCCGCATTTAACTACAACAAATATATCATTATCACATAAATGAAATAATTATACAAAAATGAAAATAAATGCAGTAAAGATTAGATATTTAGAAACCTGTTCTATTAATCTTCGATGCAATTCAACATCAGACAATTTAACCTGTCCCGAAGAATCTCTATGAAGTTGCAAAGCGCACAGCAGCGTTTCTTGAATTGTTTGTTTTATAGTTTGAATATGCTGCGTTCTCATTAATCGACGAACCAAGTAGCCTCTGACAGCCGCATTTATTACAGAAGCTGCATTCTAAACACATGAAAAGTTCTAAAATTTAATAAACAGAAATATTCTCCAACTAGAACCCTTAATGTTAATGATTCCCCCTTTAGATAAACCACAAACAATTAGACTTCTATGAAAAATAAATAATAAAACATTCTTACTATTTTATCATTCCATTCAGAGCTTGAATTATTTTGCATTTGGTATTTTACATTGCTACAACTTTCTTTTTTTGGTTCAGGTGATAAATTTTCAATTTTTTCTTTATGTAATTTCTCTGGCTGTGACACTAGAGGTTGGAGAGTACAGTTAGTAAAACTTTCCATATATTTGTTTAAATAAGAGTTTTGTATAGATTTAATAGCAATATCTTCATCTTTCAATTCTGAAATTAGTTGCGCAGAGTTTGTACTATCATTATAGGGCATACAATCAGAATCCATAGTATACATATCCGATTCTCCTCCACTCGTCTCTCCATAATCAGTACATTGTATTGTTGTACTTTCTCCAGCTGACGATGGTCTTAGAATAGAATTTCCATTCGATATATTTGAAGTTTCTGTTCTAGTTTCAAGGTATGAATCGATAGAAGTATTAGCACGATTTAATAATATTTGAGATTCTGCTAATACGGTTTCTGATTGTTTTATAAAAGTACTTCTCTGTTTCTCAACGTAACTATCTTGATCATTTGTTTGTTTGTCTTGATAGTTTATTTTTTGCTCAATATTGTTTGTAACGTCATCACAATGTAATTGTTTATTCTCTAATAAAAGATCATCGTCCGACGAAATATTACTTGATGTGTAAGACTTTTTAATTTCTAACAATAATAAATTTTGTTGGTGTTCAAAAGCTTTTTGTAAACTTTCTTGATCTTGTTTTTGACGCCTTAGTAGTTCTTCCATTTGCTTCGCATGTTCCTCTTTAAGTTTGTTAAATAATATACGAATGTTATCTTGAGAAATTGATGTTATTTCCTTGCTATTTTTCTCAGAATGTTGACTTTGAGAAGTTGGTGTTGTTGCTACAAATAACGGTTTAGATTCTGAAATACCACTTGTTCGATCAGGAGTAACTCTTCTGCTTCTTCCCTCGTTTTCTCTAGGGGTTGATGTTGGAGTAGTATTATGTATAGACTCATTCTTTGTTGGAGGAGTAGTAGCATATGGAAGTACAGTTGGCAAACCGAATGTATTTAAATAATTTAATGACAATGCAATAGACCTTTGTAAATTACTATTTGGTTTTTGATTTCTTAATGGTGATGATTTCCGACTAAATTTCGATTTATTTGACGAAGAACTGGAATCATTTGCTTTTAATTTATTCATATTTATACTTGATACATTAGTTTTATTTGGAAGTTTCTTTGGAGATGCGATCTTAGTTTTAGCCGATGGCGATTTCTTTTTGTAATTTGGGTCGCATATTGTAATTGAGGTACGCTCTGAAGTTTGTGGAGCCCATTGCTCTTTCGCACTTTCAAGATCCCATCCTTTGCGCTTACAACTTTTTGGAGAAGTTTCTTTTTGAACATTTATATTGCTATCACTTACGTAAATTCCTTGACTTTGAAGTTGTGCTTTTAATAATGCACTAGGCTCTTCTAGGGTATAAGAATTTGATCTCGTTAAAGATGGTGTTGATGATACAGATACTAGAGCTCCTGATTGATCCTTATTTGGTTTCATTTGTTCTTCTGATCTATTACTCTCAATTTGATTTCGATTTTTATTACTAAGATTTTGATTGTATTCGTTGTTATTAATTATCGTGTATGAGTTTTTACGATTAAAGCTTTGTGTCGATAATGAGGAACCAGATGATAGCTTTAAATTTTGTAGCTTATTTTTAATTTGTGGATAGTCTAACCTAATAACAGTTTCTACTTTATGATTAGAAACGTTTCCTTTATAATTGACAGGCATTGAATCTTGGTTAGATGCAGAATTATAATATTTTGAGTTATTGGATGCCTGAAATTTTTTAAATACTCTTGCAATTAGAAAATACAGATAATGCTAAAATGAACTCTTATAAATGAGCATTGAAATAGTAAACCTGATACTAAAAAATGATAAATATACCTTCTGCGATATGCTTGCGTCATGCGGAGAGTCAAATTCTAAGATTTCATTTAAATTGGCTGCAGTGTTAGGTGTTCGTTCATCTTCTGGCTTAGACACTAAGTTATCGTCATGCTGAACCATATCCTGGTTTTCCCTAAGTATTCTAAGACGTTGTTCCACTGCTATAGCCAATTGTTTGTAATAAAGAACCTCCGTACAGCGATCCGCTGTCATCTACAATCAGAAAAAAATATGTAAAGTTATGCAATGTAAATGCAGGTAAATCAAGAGGTGATACCAAAAAATTTACATGAATTCCACAAATAAAAAAAAAATTGAAACTACACTGAAATTTTTACATTTATTTTTCTATTAGACCCAACTAAACTACGATGTTCAATTGTTCGAACAATTCTAATACCCCAAAAAGATGCAAGACAAAAAATAGAAGCGGATTAAAGCAGTACTAGTATAATAATTATGTAATGTATGATTATGTTGAAAAACTAATTGTAAAGCACGACTGTAAAATCGTCTAACAATAGAAAGAAAGCTGGTGAGTAGTTAGGATAATTATTTAAAAATTACAAATAACCTTTTTCTGTGGTCTGCTAGGACAATAGAAACAAAAATGTATTAATCAAATCTCTTACAAAATGAAACTTTAGGAGAACAATCAATTTGACAAAATTGTAATAGTGTTTTTAACACTTTTTACATAGAACTATATAACATTCGGTTTATATTCTTATAACTATGCTTTCTCATACCAGAGGTGGTAAAATTGGAACTCCATCTACGAAGAAGCATGATCTGTAAGGACTTTTATTTGATGAACCTATATTGCTTGAGTGATCCATTATTCGAGGTGAATCTAAAAATGAAAACTTGTTTAATTTTGTTACAAAAATTCTATTGTTTTAAAACTTGTACTACTTGAAATTTTGATATAAAATATAATGCGAACCAACGCCTATGATAAAAAAAACAAATTAAAATAATTGATTATTCAATAAGTTAATGCGAACATAATTAACTTTCATTGAATTACCGGTTTCACTCATTAATTGACCCAATTTTCACATATTATAATCAGATCTTAATCTCGCATAAACTATACAGATAATTTAATAACTTTGAAGACAATTACATTTTTATATAAATTTACTTTTAAAACAAAATCATTATTACATATATTAATTAAAAACAAAAATATTACTTTTATGCAAATCTGAACTGTCAAAATAATTCCAAATTTAACGCATTCGTAGTTACCATAGCAACAGGCGCACTTTTATAGTTAAGATTTTATAATAGAGATGGCTCACTGAAATTGGCGTGACTCTTAGATGCGTATCATGCCCCTTCAAAGGTAAGCATCTGCAATCATAATAACAGATATCAATTATTTAATTATAATAATAAGAAGGCTCTAATACAATTAATTATAGAGTGGTCCAGTATGCTTTACATAATTCCATGACTCTTTATCGAAAATTTTTTATAAATAGTTTTATAATAGCAAATTAATTTAGCAAAGTTATAAACCCAACTTAATTTAAATGCACAAAAATTAAGAATTAAAAAGGTGATTAGAATTGCTCGGAAAGCAAAAGTTTAATGTTAATCTTGTTTGATCATATTTATGTTTATTCATTGCTCATAGTATGTAGATTTGTAGAGAGTGCTATGCAAAGCAGTGCTGTTCAAAGTTAGGGTCATAGAACCAGACGCGTATTAAGCGATGGGCACGTATTTATACGGTCCTCGGGAATTCAGTCGCTATTTTCCCAAATCGCAAGTACCAGATACTGTATGGGCTTCTATATCAGCAAGAGAAGTAATCGAAACGAAAGGGGGGGCGCAAGATTTAGCTTCTCGTTTAGAAGTTGTGAGAATTTTGTGTTTTAATAATCAATAAATATTCTTCTTTGTTTTTTTTTATAACGATCTTTAAAAGAAACTTTTTTAACGCACTTATATTTCCAAAAGCATCCACCGTAGTTACCTGCTTTGAATCAGTGTTAAATCACCACTATAGTACAGTATTGTGATGGAATTTCGTAGGATATCTTTATGAGAATATTAATTTGAGTAGCACTGTACAAAGCAGTTTAAACCCCACCTTTATTATAAGTCTGTATCACCTTTCACTCAATTCCGACTCCATTCGTTGTATGCCATTCCGACTCCCAGCTTCGGCAAGGTTCCTCAACAATCTTAGAATTCCCACTAACTCCATATTCCAAGGAAGGTGCGATACACCGAATGAAGAATACACATCAAAAGAACAGCTAGTGGATTCATCGACGCCGCTGCAAGAAGACAAGACCTTATTAAAATCAAATAAAAATTAGACTCAGTTACAACTCGTCTTTAAATATAAGTTTTAAAAGTTTTTAAAATAAATTGTTTTAATTTAATCACTAGTCGACTCACGTAGTCGTAGCACAGACTGAAAAGGGAAAGAGGCGGGTAATTTAAATTCCGTATGTAACGTTTATAAATTGTTTAGTGACTTTTTATTTTAAATAAATACTTTTTAGTGTCATTTTTGTGGTTGACATATTCGTAACTAAGGATTTATTTAATAATTATAATTAAAGTGAGAGTTTTAGTTAATTTGGAAATGTGTTACTTGTTTTAATTAGTATACACTAATTAATTCATAATGAACTTGGTGAGTTTGAATTTTTATTTTTAAAAATTATTTATTTTTATAATTTAATTTTATTACAAAAATATATTATTTGAAAATTGTATTATTTAGTAATATGGTCTGCCCTTTACATACTCGTATATTTATGAATTATTATATTTTTGTGTTAATGTATAAATGCGATCTGTGAGATATCTTTAAATATAGCACCTAGAAAATCAATTGCGACTGGATACAATTGAATTTACCGTAAAATTTCACTCAAATATTTCATGAGTAGCTCACAAACTTCTCAGGCAGCTTAATTCGATTCTGCTGGCAATATAAACCCGATAAACATAGGTTTATATAACAACGTACAATGTACAACGTTTTGTAACCTATTTTACTGCTTTTTGATAAATTAATTTATCTTTTTTCGCATTAGGATTCTCATGATTCACCTTCCCAGTAAACAATTTGGTGAAGTGTCCTATTTAGTGACGTTTCTATCACTATTTCACTTCAATTATAGTTCGCATCAACTTTATCTTCATTTGTATTCCGACAGGTGGAGTAATTTCGCCATTTGCAGCCCTAAAATTTTTTAGGGTTTTTAAAAACATAAATCTACCTTTTGCACATTAGTATAATCATAAATCTACTTAAGAACGCTATTTTTAGTATTATAAAATGTTAAAAAGTCCCTTTTAACAATTAAATGTTTTTAGACTAGTATACAATATTAAAATAATGTTTTCTAAAGTAATTTTATGTATGTTACTTTACGTAATATATATAAATATAAAATATATTTTTATTTTACGTAAAGCGATTACGGTAGTCTTGTAAAATGTACATATGTAACTAGAAAAGTGTCCTTAAAGTATTTTTAATTTTTACGGTGTAAACCAGGCCAATGCCTTTACAATTGTTTAATTTCTATGATTCACAGACGCGATACAACAATGCTGATTTTAAACAATGCACTTTTTAAAAAACAATTAGGTTTTAAAAAAGTGAATTTAATGTTTCATCCGTAATAACTAATTCTTTTACTCTTTCATTTTCAATTTCAACGCTACGTTGTTTTTAACGTGGCGTTAACGAGATTGACGTTTTGTTAGTATAAAACGTGATTGGATAGATTGATATCTGTATAGACATGTCGTGAATATCAAGGACACTTAAGTTGCTAACTCGCTGACTCGAAATTAGAATTTACTTGCACTTTTACTTGAAGTTAATCTTATTCTATAGAATATTAATACTGAGTCATTGAAGTTGTAATGTCTTAAATACACTATGCTTTATCTAGCACCTTTTTTAAATTTAACGTTACGTTTTATTATTTATCGAAGCTTAACAGAATTCAATACATGATCACACATACCTGGAAGTTGTTATTTAGAATTAAGTTTTTAGTTTAGTAATTCTATAATCTTCACCTTTAGAATTTCATAATTAGTGAATAAAAATAATTAAAAAGAAATGATGTAACTGATTGATTTTAAAAAATATCAATCAAGAAATTATGATACGTAAATGTCAAATAATTAATATTGTCAATAAAACTATAAAAATCATTAAATGAGAAGATGATAATACGACATAATTGTATTTTGCGAAAGATCTCAACTTTTTACTTTCATTTTTTGTAGATTTACGTAAATAGCTTGTAGATGTTATATTTGTTAATTATCAGAATCTTCTTTAACATATTTAACTTGAAGAATCATATTTCATACTTTCAAGGATGGAAACAAAACATCTGGATCCCTTTTGTAAGAATATTTGTTGCCCTTTATATAAAACGCTGGAAACCGCAAATATCAAGGTTTCTTAAATGAAATCATTAGGCATTAACAATAAATTAATTATTCCTAGCGAATTCTTCCTGCGTTAAACCAAATTTATTTAAATTAATATATGCATATAAATGGTTACCTTCATTTGAAGGTCGAATAAAAATCATATTAAATAAAAAAATAATTATTTAATCAATTTAAAAACTTATTAAAATATTTTGTTATTAAAAACTGTCATATGTCAAACTGGACTCAACGCCGTAGGGCGTACCAACATGGAAAAATTCTAATATTTTTTTTATATATTGAAAACCTGTCAAGGTTCTTCTAGGATTATTATTGAAATTCTTAATAAATCAAATCTACAAATCAATATTAAGAAATGTTGTTAATTATGGGAAATACATAACTACGAGTATATACATTGTGAAATTAAAAACAATTTTTCGTGTTATTATGTTGGTAATATTTCCGTTATTTTTAAATAAAGATATTTTAATTTTTTTTGTAGTAGAATAGAAATTGAGAGTTGTAATTATTATATAAAGTATTTGACACGCTATAAATATTTATTATTACACTGTAAATTTTAATAAAATTATTACAACGGTCTATAAAATAATTTTACAACAAAATCGATTAACCAATCGATTATTATATAACTTAAAAGTAAATATTTATTATTATTTATTAGAAAAATGTTGTGGTGTTGAAATAATAAATAAATCTACAGCTTTCACAGTGAAATTTGTGTTTTAAAACTGTTGTCCATGAAAAGGAAACTGACCCATCCCTTAATAGAACAGACAACGTCATTAATATGGCCGACATCTCTAGCGCTAAAACTACAAATCAAATTTTGAATTGCTATATCTTCGTCAACATTTATATATTTATTAAAATAAAAACGCCAATATACATTTATTAACATCAATTTCAATCAACAATTGAAAAATAGACCCTTAAAAAATGAGTACACAAGCCCATTACAATTGAATACACATTTTTTTTTATTATTTAATCAAAATATAGTCGTCAAGATTAATTACCTATGTTATAATAAAGAAGTAATTAATAAAATCGACATAATATTTTCACAATACGTATATAGTAGTATCAATATGACAACCGGAACTGTATTCAGTTAATATCCGGTATGTAGTTCAATAGAGAAATGTAAACTGGTTGCAAATAAGACTGCGTAGTGACATTTGATATTTCATGGAGATAGCACAACTGTAAAAATCGTCTATGCAGTTTGAAATGAGTATTACTTTAAATATAAGAACACGAAAAAAAATCAAATAAAGTATTTACCACAAAGACTTTCCATAATGCGGTGGCGCAACAGAGAGATCTTCCAACAGACTCTGTTTTAATCTGGGCTTAATAGAGTCGTTGGAAACAAACTTGCTGATGTAGCCGCTAAGCAAGCATCCGAGTAAACATTTTGGAGTCACTTTGACATCATATTGAAGATGCATATGATTTTTTTGGCATGAAAGAGTTCATTTATAGTTCAGTTTCTCACAATCGTTCATATGAAATATCTGTTTTATCGGCTACAGATGACGGAACCACTCCACCTGTCGGAATACAAATGAAGATAAAGTTGTTGCGAACTATAATTGAAGTGAAATAGTGATAGAAACGTCACAAAATAGGACACTTCCCCAAATTGTTTACTGGGATTGAAGGATTGTAATGTTATCAATTCAGTTTTACATTCAGATCTTATAAACAGCTAAAACAAGCAGTACGAAGCCATCCGAAAAACACAACGTGACTAATTTGAACTTTGGAAAGAACCTTAAGGAATTAGCAAGAACACAAATCAATCAAGGTTTGTTCATGTTGTAACCAGGATACTTGATCAAAATCTAAGTCCAATAGAAAGGTTCATTCAATTTGAACATTTTATACATTTTTCTTGAATGATTCATAAAGTGTGACCAATAGTATTTGCCAAGACACCTACTCCACCTTCACATTGTTTGTTTTGAATTAAGTTTTTCAATATCTTAACTACAACTGTTGAATATTTAAATTTAGAATGGGCTTGTGTCCTCATTTTTTAGTGGTCGATTTTTCAATTGTTGATTTAAATTGATGTTAATAAATGTGTATTGGCGTGTCTATTTTATTAAATATCTAAATATTGACGGAGACATAGCAATTAAAAGTTTGAATTGTAGTTTTAGCGGTAGAAATGGTCGGCCATGTTTGTATGACGTGAAATGCATTTTAACGTTAGTTATTTGTTGAGTAGGTCAGTGCTATGGTTATGTTTTGTAGCTGTTGGTAGTCAAATAAGCAAGTCAAGAATAATACGTTTTTATTTTTTTTAACCCTGTTACGGCAGACATAATATTGAAATTTTATTGGTCCTTGAAATAGCTGTAAATAATATTTGATATTTTGATATAAATACATATAGCAGAGATTTATGATCTGTAAGGTTGCTAACCTTACACAAGGATTATGATGTCACATGCACTTGGAATGTGTACAACGTTGAATCCCTTTAATAATTAAAGAGACAAAATGACTTTTTTAATTGTTAATATCTCTTAACATATAAGGAGTTATTAAAAAATAATTGAACATTAGAGGTTCTAGTAACCCACTTTATCAATATGTAGTTCACTTTTATAGAAACAAAGACAAAGGGCACAAGCCCATTGTGTTCTAATACTTTAGATGCCTTTTGATAAATATCAAGTTTAAAATAGTTAATATTTAATAAGGATTCTGATCTAAGGAATTTTATTTTAATTTGTTTAAACTTTACTTTTACACTGGTTGCAATCATTATCGACTCGTGACCTGCAGATCCGGTCTTTGTTCATTTATAAATGTGTGTGTGTGGTCTAATAATAACAATACGTGTCTGTCTATATTATGATTGATGTCTATTGTAATTCAATTCATAAGAGATCGCTGGTGATTCATGCGTTAAAAAGTTTTTAAAATTAATATTTTAAGCTCAAAAGAAATCTGGAAATCTATTTCAAGAGTGGTCTAATCTATTATTTAATAAATTTTACATGAAATTTCCCAGTAAACAATTTGGTGAAGTGTCCTATTTAGTGACGTTTCTATCACTATTTCACTTCAATTATAGTTCGCATCAACTTTATCTTCATTTGTATTCCGACAGGTGGAGTAATTTCGCCATTTGTAGCCGATAAAGTAGACATTTTATATGAAAAAATGTGAGAAACTGAACTATAAATGAACTCTTTTATGACAAAAAAATCATGACGCATCTTCAATATGATGTCAAAGTGACTCCAAAATGTTTACTGGGTTTACACAAAACTGGTATATATTTGTATATTTGAATAAAAAATTACGCAACTTTAATGTGTAATTAAATTATAATTTATAATTAGAAGTCTTTAATCAAAAATATGTTTACCAAATTTCTGATAAATGATAAAAACAAGTTTTTATAATAATGTTGAAATATCAACATTCCTTATTAAATCAATAAAATTTACCAGCTATTGAAATGTGTATATAACTAGCGTTTATAGTGTATCATCTCTGGTAAAATTTGCTTCTTCAATTTATGTACATAATAACTAAACTTGTATTCACCAAAGTTGTTTGTAACGAATACCACATCAATATCGACAGCCTTCACCTTTAGAACATTGTTTAAATCATCAATAAATAACCAAATTGAATTGAATTTTGTACAATATTTAAATATCCGTCTAGTAATTAAGGTGCCAATAGTTTTTTTTAATTACTTTGTACAACCGTGCAACCGTTGTAGAAGAAACAGGATATTAACTTAAAAAAATATATACTTTTTTCAATAAAACATTTTTATTTATCCTGCTAGTTTTGTTTCCTTTATTAAGTGAACTTGATCTGCAAAATTATGGTAAAAAATGATTCTTTAAAGTAAAAGGTCATATGTTAACACCTTCCTAATATTTTCGGGCGATGTTTACCGGATATCCGCTAGTGGTTAATGCTTCCTTTAAATATAGAGGAAGTAGGTACTATGTAGGAAGCACTACTACCTTATTTATTATTTTAAAAAGAATATTCGGTAATGATTGCAATACTTTGAAACTTCACTGTTCCAATGAAAAATATAACAGTATTGCTATCAGGGTTGCCAGATTTCAAATTAGCTTTCTTACGAACAAAAATGAAAAAGATACGTTTCCGAAATACGTTTTCTTCGAATTACAGATCCTAGAGATTAGGTTGTTGATTAATTTATTTACAAAAAAAGATTTTTAATTTGTAAAATACAGTCATCTTATATATATTATTATAAAAAGAACTTTATATATTACTATCATAAGAACACACCTGCGATAAGAAGAATAACTATAGAAGGTTGTGCCTGCATATAACAATAAAAAAATAACCTCAAGTAAAATTGTAAAAAATGAAATATAGTTTAAAAACCCTTCACATAAATTGCAAATAAAGATAAGATTATTTGCGTTTGAGTGCATTTGCAAGTCTGAACATGCTTCAATACAAATTCCAAGGAACTGAGAACGTGTTAGCCATACATATATATATATATATATATATATATATATATATATATATATATATATATATATATATATATATATATATATTCTGCTTAAATTCCGTATGCAACGAAGTCGAAGAACTCATTATAAAATATACAAAAAACATATTTCAATTTTTATTTTTTGTTTCATTTTTACATTTACATTTATTTATTAATATAAAGAGCTTTGAGCTTTCAGGTTCGTTGTGTAATCTGCCGTTGGTCTCTAAATTATATTTACAAAAATATGTAATATTTAATTAATCTTTGACATTTGACTTAAAGATTAACCTTGACCAAAAGGTATAGCAATATACACAATTTTTAATTGGTCTGTAACATTTGCCTGTCCAGAAAGCTCTCCGAGAACTTTCAGGTTCGTTGTGTAACCGCTGCAGTCTCCATACCATTTACTACTAATTAAAGCACAGTTGTAACTTTTATGTGACATTTGACATTTTTATTTAAGCATTAAAACTTGTTCTCGTTAATAAACGAACTTGACCATAATAATAGTCAAATGTCAAACTCGTAAAATTAATGTTTTGAAGCAGGGGCTATTTAATTTAATTCGTGAATTTGTAAAAATGACTTATACCTATTTGCCATTCACCGGCTCATATATATACACAAACAATTAGCAAATATTATAAAGTTTAAAATCAATATAATACAAATAAAATCGTCAATTAATTAAATCTGATTAGGTTTTCTATAGGGGACCTTTAAAGGTCGTACAATGCGTTACGCCCGCTGGCCGTTAGATTTGTGGTTGGTATCAAACAAAGTTGCGGTCGTTACAGTGGTTTGACCTCAATTGGCAGTTGCAAGAGATTTACTCTCACTTGCTGGAGTCTTTGAAACATTTTTCTACAACTCTGTCGACCCCATTTTAACTATGTATATTTCGTCAGAATATTTGTTACTTAACGACGCGTTATATTTAACAGCTTTTTAACGGCTGCTTTTTAACGTTATTAGGAATTGGTTTAGATTTCAGTCAGATTCGGTTCTGCCGTTCTTGTTAATCTGTAATTCATGAAATAATATAGTTTTGTCAACAATTGAAATTAAGGAAAGTGTTTGTCGTGTTCCACATAATTAGTAACAGGTAACAAGCACAAGGTCTAGTCACGATATTCGACGTGCCTGATTTGCATTGCACTGCCCTGGTGAAAACTGTCAACAATTAATATAAATGAAACATTGAAAATGTATGTACAAGGTCAAATTATAGGTTACTCTTTAAACAAATAAAAATACTGCAACGATTCAAACAATCGTATATATTTCTAACAAGAATCGTATAAGAATCGTACAAGAATCGTATAAGAATCGTACAAGATTCGTACTAGATTTAGTACTAAAATTGTTTGTAGAGTAATAAATATAGAAATCTAACAAATAAATTAATAACACTTAAAAAAATTAATTAGTGTATAATGAACCATTTACTTATCTAAACAGCTGTGTTTATAAAATATATTATTTGAAAATAAACGGTTTTTTAAACATAAATTCCAACATCAATACCACTATAGAACTTTTACTTTCAAAATAACATAATTGTATAATTTATTTAAAATAAAAAATAAAACTTTTAGTGTTATTTTTAGTGACGCATATAAGAAAATAATATCTTTATAAAAATCAGCGTTCACTTTTTAAAATTCAAATGAAGTGGTTTTAAATTCATCTTCCTATTTTAAATAAATTTGCATATGATTCTTAAAAGTGGTTTTTGATTTAATGCTAGTATATTGATACATGGTGAATATTCAAACGAGTGGTGTAAGCAGGATTTTTAATAAATATTCATTTATTGAAATAATCAAGCTTGTTATCATTGTAAAAATATTGAGCAATATGTGTTTTTATAAAATCCTAGTTATTAATATATTTTTATATCAATTTATCGTATGTGTGAGACCTGATTTGATAGTATAAGTTTGCACAAACGCACCGATCGTTAATAGGCAGATTAAAAAGCCCATTGATTATTGGTTTGCTGTATCAATTAAATTTCTACGACAATGGGCTTGTGAACCATGACTTAATTTCTATAATACTGTACTATATATTGATAAAGTTGGCTTCCAGAAATGTTCAATTATTTTTTAATAAAACCTCATTCCCACTCACTGTTTTGATATTTAATTTACTGTTTTTATTTAATATTGTAATCTAGATTTCAGGTTTTCGTTTAAGTATTCCTTTTCACATTTGTGTTTTAATTTAAGTTTAGTTAATTTAGTTGGTGTGTATGCATCGTTAGTAATATAAATTTTGACAGTTCGACAAAATTGTATGTGAAATAATTAAAATTGCTATTCTTAATAACAATTAGTAATAGAAATTATTTTCACTCCTATATTTTTCAAAACTACTGCATTTTGACTCATTGTCACATTTTGGAGGTTATAATATAATATAGTTTTTCTTAATTTTATATTTCTAATTTAAGACATTGGAGAACCTTGTAAGGTTCTAAAAAAACTAAGAAAACTTAAAAAATAATTAAATTAAAAATGGTACTGTGAATGACTACGCGTGCCATATGCTAAATAATTTAAATTAAATACAAAATCAAATTAAAGCAATCAGTGGGAATGATACTTAACTCGCTATATTTTAGGGGATATTAACAATTAAAATAGTCATCTCTTTTACATGAGTGTGTGTGTGACTTAAGTCACTTAAGTATTATACTACGCCGATTGAGAATAAGGAAAAATATTCTTCTGTGACGTCATATGCAGAGATAAAACAAGCGGCAAAACTGAAATTCAAATTTGATCTAGCTATAACTGTATCAACTTTTGGATCAATGTATTCGTGCATATATTAATCTTTCTTTCAAGTAAAAATTAAAACAAGTAAGGACCTTAGAAATTAGTTAACAAGCCTGTTATAAGAAAAATAACCATATTGTTGCAATTTATTCCGATAGAATTAGAACTACATTACAACCAGAATAATTTTATATTGTAATTATTAAAATTCTATAAAAAACCGGATGACTGGCTGCTCCAGCTCCAGCTCCAGGTCTGGCCTCACAGTCCAAGTATTTTTACTTTCGCGACCTCGGCATTTAGAGTACGGACATCAATAAAAGGTCTCAGATGATGAGTCTACCTCTCCGCACTCCGTTATGTTAAATCCTCTAGTTACCAACGAATGATGATCGCCAGTTAAGACCTTTTAAAGAATTTATGTTAATATTACTTTATTTGTTACAAAATTATTGAAATATTTAAAAGTCAGTTATAAATAACAAATAAAAACTAGTTTTAATGGTTTAGTGATATAAAAGCAGCATTTTTGTTGAGCTATTCAATACAAGAATTAATTAAATAACACTAATGACCTTGTGAACTATATAAATATAAATAGGACTTGAAATAGGACGATAGATATTTCTTGTTATTAAAATATTTTTTAATTGAATAATACTATAAACCAGTATATTGTTAGATCACTTACCATTCTGTATACGAGTATATTCTCCATTGAATTTAATTTCCTGTTTCCTTACAAAAGAATCCACGAGCCGTAGTTTGGGGACCCATTGCTATAAATAAAAATAATATATAATTATAAAATCAATTAACAGAGCATGCAGTCTTCTCTAATTATATTTTCCAGGAATTATAATTTCTGTGGTTTTTCTTATATTTAACATAGTACTTAGTATGTTCTTAATTGTGATCTGCTAAAACCAATTTACAAAATAAAAAGACGATGTTGAATCTTGATTATACCCTTGAGAATAATTTTCGTGACCTTCCTAGCCAATCTCGCAGTCGCGGCCGCTCATTTAAACTGATGAATGATGCTACAAATAATGAGATTTCTTCTTCTTAAAACCAACAATGTAATTATAGTGTAAGTAATTTGTAATCATGAACCAACAAATTGCATTTGCTTGTCTGCAGAGTGCAGTAGCTAAAAAACGTTATTTGAGAAACCAAAAATACATTTGTTTACAACGATGTATATTTTCTAATGTAGATCTTTATCAGTGGCGTAGCTACCGCCGTATCTACCGTATCAATGATGCGGGGCCCCTGGGCTACAAGCGCCCCAAACTTGTGTAAGCAAAAATTCGAAAAATGTTATCCACAATCTCACTTAAACTCTTATGCCGTACTTAGCTTAGTTCCTAGGAGTATTAATTTTAAGTAATAACGTATAATCAATATAATATTATTTTAATTTAATGCGAGCGTCTTTGTATCTTTTGTGAAAAATCTTTACCCATTATTTGGGCCCCCCAACAAATTTTGATACGGGGTCTTTCTAAGGCACGCTACTTTACTGATCTTTATGCTGATTTCAGTTGAAAACTATTTTTAAATAAGTGTTACGGTTTTCAGATAATCGTCGTATAAACCCATTAAACACAAGACGTTAATTTAAGTATTATTTAACGTAATATCTTTTACCTAACATCAGTGTGATACATTTTCAATAAACAAATAGAAAAGACATTCAAAATCTTTTATTAATATGTAATATGTTTAATATATAAGAATAACTTTTGTTATGTCATTTTACATTATATTAACCTAAAAATATTTATGCAAAAGGTACACTTTTTTATCTTAAATAAATCTTAGCGAAAATCTACCTAAAATTAATTGGTTATTTCATATCAGCCTTTAAAAATACTGTAGAAATTATTAGAAATAATAAAGTTAGGACTGTTTTTTAACATATGATGTTTTCTCACGTAATTCCATCATGATAAATTAAGTCATCAATCGATTTAAATAAAAATAAAGTTAATATGATAAATAAAATAAAAAACCTTGAGTCATAATTTATAAATTTCCTAAGGGCAAAAGATATCGGTTTAAAAATAGTCCATAAAAACTAGATTATTAATAAATAATGTTGAATTTACGTAAGGTAGAAGGTTTTTATGTTATAAGAAGTTTTATTTCACTAAACGTTGAATTCTTATCGTTTGCCCTACTTAACTCAAGTCCGTCGAGGATTTGGAGCAGTCTACTCCATCTGCTGATGCTGATTTCTGCAGACAGGCTGCTCTGCTACTTTCTGTTATTTATCAACTGACACACCAAGACAAGTCTCAAACAAGAATTACGTAATTTAAATTCCAGTCTTCGTATTCGACTGATTTCACCTGCGAGTATGTTTATTCTACAAATTAACGCGAGCATTTTATCTTATAGTGGTATTCATGTTAATTACACCTTAACTACCCTAAGAATTCGATATTTATTCCTTTTCTTCTGGTACAAAGACTTACCAAGCGCTATCAAAGAAACAACATGGCTATAGCTGGCGCAGACATTGAAGGCTTAATGTCTGGAAACATTTCCGACAAGACTGTATTAACAGAAAATTGTCTCTGTTTTTCTTCAATGAATTAGCTTGTGTCCTATGTCTTAATTTCTATAAAAGTGTACTATATATTGATAAAGTGGGTTACTAGAACCTCAAATGTCCAATTATTTTTTAATAACTCCTTATATGTTAAGAGATATTAACAATTAAGTCATTTTGTCTCTTTAATTATTAAAGGGATTCAACGTTGTACACATTCTAAATGCATATGACATCACAACCGCTGTCAACCTTACAGCTCATAAATCTCTGCTATATGTATTTATATATCAAAATATTAAATATTATTTACAGCTATTTCAAGGAACAATAACATTTCAATATCATGTCTGCCTTAGCAGGGTTAAATAAAATAAAAACTTATTATTCTTTGACTTGACTTGATTATTTGACTACCAACAGCTGCGAAAAAATAGCACATTTTTATAAATAATCGTAATTCTTTATAAATAAAATCGCAGTTATAACCTAATAAGAGTGATTTATTTAATCGCTTTGAAAGTTGGTATTTAAAAAGAAAACTTTCGAAGAATCCCAACTATTTAATTTGTCTAAATCGTTCAAATTACAATAAAATACCTAATAATTCTTAATAATTTTTTCCAAACTCTTCTCTGTCATCGCTTAACCTCTTAACATTTACATTTATTTAAACTTGACCTTTTCAAACATACATATTTCTATCACGACTTTTATTTTTTATATTCATAAATATAAAAATCGAAAGTTTCAAGATGATGTCTCATTTTTTTTCTTTTTTCGTACATGGATGAGTTTCTCTTGTAATTTAATTAGTATTTAATTATCTTATAAAGAAAGACATCCATAATTATTTGAGTAAAACAAAGATCTTTGTCTCGGAAAGAGATTTTTAGATAAAATGTTGCATTGACTACAATACAATGAGTTAAGATTATGCTAAAGAAAAAACACAAATTTAAATAGTACTTTATATATAACGTTACGTTTTGTTATTTACAGAAATTTAACATTATTCTGTTACATCCCCATCAAATAAGTGCAAAGTACATTTAAAAACTTTTATTAGTTTAATGTGTAGCATTATAAAATCTTGCGTAAGCAGTTTTATTAACGTAACTTTATGTCGAAAGGCAACTTTGTTATGTATCGTTACATTATATTAACGTAAACAAGTTTATGTAAAAGCTATATGTTAATAAATCTAAAATATATGTACCCCGAACCCGAAGACATATCAGCTTGATTTTAGAGCCTGATTCAGTGCCAGACATATTTAGCTTTATGATATTTACATTTATTTTGGTTATCAACAAGGTTATAATATATTCGTTGCTTAAGTGTCTTCGAGAGTGACACCATGTATGTCCATTTCCGGAAGTGCACACGCATGTCACATGCATACAAGTACTTAAAGGGATTACATATATTTATTTATGCTACTTTTACCATATGCACACATCAAATTAGGCACGGTGTAGCCAAAGTAATAAGCAGCGTGCATTCTGTGAATGCGGAAGTACGTATTTACAGTTACCCTGACCAAAGAAGGAGTTGTCCATCTTTGATTTCAACCTGACGTAAGAAACGACTCAACGGATATACACATTTGACAAAATTTTTACACGGATGTTTTTTTTAATCCAAAGAGAGGCAATGCATTGAGTCAATATGTGTATACGGTAAGAGAGAGAGAGAGAGAGTATACGTTTGTTGAAGAGGATACGGATCATATAAGACCGATTGCTGTACTCAAAGTTGTCGCAATAGTTAGTTAAGTTTACAGTTAAAAAAATAACAATTTACTAGACAAGAACGAACAACCCAGTAAACAATTTGGTGAAGTGTCCTATTTAGTGACGTTTCTATCACTATTTCACTTCAATTATAGTTCTCATCAACTTTATCTTCATTTGTATTCCGACAGGTGAAGTAATTTCGCCATTTCTAGCCGATAAAGTAGACATTTTATATGAAAAAATGTGAGAAACTGAACTATAAATGAACTCTTTTATGACAAAAAAATCATGACGCATCTTCAATATGATGTCAAAGTGACTCCAAAATGTTTACTGGGAAGTCAGGCACCTATTTAGATTGCAATCATGGTGGTACGCGTATGAGGGTATATTCCGTGGACATTGCACCACTCGTGCCAATGGTGGACAGTGTTCGGTTGACATCTTTCCGGTCTGTGATCATATTAGTTTGGAATGTTTCTCCCCCAGCTCAAACCTTAAGTTCCAGCTTCCCCGTAGTACAACAGTAGCAATAGTCTTTCATGTACTCAATTACGTACCCATTATACGAGTACCTGACATGTTTAACATGTGGGCGGGGCAACTTCAACTTCATAACAGCTTTTTAATTGATATCATAACGTAACTAATGAGTTCTACAAGTGACCTTGCACTAGTTATATGCTAATATAAGTAAAAGCCATTCGAAATCTTAGAAAACAATCAACTTTTAATTCTGCAGATTTTACAGCATCCGTTTCTGTTGAAAACCTAATTAAAAATTACAAAAATAAGAAAAAAAGAACAATTATCATTGTTCATTGTTTGGAGAATGATAATGACTTACCAAATTAATGATTCATCATTCAACGACTGCTGTGAAATAATTTAAACATTATTTTAATGATCTTTCATTCATAAAAAGGAACCTTTTTTTTAACAACGCAGTAGTTGATTCACCATTACTTGTAACGGGGCGAAAAGCCTGGACATTTAAATGTTGCATCATAGGACCGCTACTCACTTGTTCTTGTATACAAACAAATAGTAAACTACATAGTGAAATATTTAAAGTACAACCATGTAACGGAATGGTCTGCAGTCGCTGTGCTGCAGATTGCAAGCAGG
Source organism: Panorpa germanica (assembly GCA_963678705.1). Taxonomy (NCBI): domain Eukaryota; kingdom Metazoa; phylum Arthropoda; class Insecta; order Mecoptera; family Panorpidae; genus Panorpa; species Panorpa germanica. The sequence continues at coordinate 27,660,470 of OY783205.1, read as the reverse complement.
TCGTTGTGACCTTCAAATTCACTGCTCATCTTTTCTGCGCTGGTGTCGTAAGGTGTAGCCTTATCGTAACATTTGATCGTATACTTATATCGGAACATTACCCCTGTTATCAGTATTCTCTAAAACGCATGGTCAAAGATAATAATTTTAGTATATATTTTCTGTGTACAATCTGTGAATTACTTTTTTCGGTATTTTTAAAATTTGAAAAATAAAATATGTTCGAAAAATTATAAAGCAAATCTAATGCATTCTAGGTAGAAAATGTAACACTTTTATTAGCTAGTTTTAAGGTGAAACTGTATTGATAAATTTCTGGAAATTAATAATTTAAAAAAAAGTTCTTGGATTTTAAAAACTTCTTATAAAATCTACAAACACAAAGATATTTCAAATTTGTAAAAATATTTTGCTTTTGATTAGTTTAGTTAAAGAATATTAGGGACCATCCATTAATAGGCTTGTGTCCTCATTTTTTAGTGGTCGATTTTTTAATTGTTATTGAAATTGATGTTAATAAATGTGTATTGGTGTGTCTATTTTATTGAATATCTAAATATTGACGGAGATATAGCAATTAAATATTTGAATTATAGTTTTAGCGCTAAAAATGGTCGGCCATATTTGTATGACGTGAAATACATTTTAACGTCAGTTATTTGTTGAGTAGGTCAGTGCTGTGGTAATGTTCTGTAGCTGTTGGTAGTCAAATAATCAAGTCAAGTCAAAGAATAATAAGTTTTTATTTTATTTAACCCTGCTAAGGCAGACATAATATTGAAATTTGATTATTCCTTGAAATAGCTGTAGATAATATTTGATAATTTGATATATAAATACATATAGCAGAGCTGTAAGGTTGGCAGCGGTTGTGATGTCACATGCATTTGGAATGTGTACAACCTGGAATCCCTTTAATAATTAAAGAGACAAAATCACTTTTTTAATTGTTAATATATCCTAGCATATAAGGAGTTATTAAAATATAATTGGACATTTGAGGTTCTAGTAACCAACTTTATCAATATATAATACACTTTTATAGAAATTATGACATAGGACACAAGCCCATTGAAAATGTAATAACAGTATGAAATTTCTGTGACGTAATGTATGGATGACCCCTCATGGTACAAATAAAACCGCTAATTAGTATCTCCGGTTAATTAAACAAACAATTAAATAATTACCATGAATGAATGACATGTCTTTTAATAGAACCTTCATGGTAGATTTGTAATTCAACCTTCAATTAAGAAAATAATGCAAGAACAGAAGCAGAAGTTCAGTAACCCGGCATTAAATGACAAAAGAACTGAAACCATCCACAAATTGGTGACAAACAGGGAGGACAATAACGTGTTTGCTAATTCATTAACATTGAATGTGTAGCTTTCTTTAACTCTAATCATTTTCTAAAAATTAGAATCTAATTTAATGTCTCTAAGTTTCAAGTATAGCGTATTTTAGTTACAGACGGATGAGTTTATTAATTCTGGTGAATGTGGTGGGGTCGTGAATCTTTTTGGACGTCTTATTCTCAAGTAATGCGTAACTCGATCTACACAATGTAGCGGCAGCGCTGCGCCTGTCTCACCGAAGGTGGAGAAAGTGTTGTACTCGTACATTGACTTTCACTGAGTTTGTAATAAATATACATAAATATTACTGTTGTTGATGTGTAATATATAACATTAATTTATGTGTTATATGTATACATAATGATATACGAGGATGTGCGTCTCCGTATAATATAATCATCTTCAAGTGCCGATTAAATTTTATTTTATTTGTCGTTTATAAAGTTTTAAATTATTTATACATGCCCTCATAGAAAAGACTGTTAATATGGCAGGCGATACTGGTTTAGATTTTAAAATGGAATAAAAGAATTATTTATAATTAAAAATTACTTAAAATTATTAAAAAAGATATATTTGTTGATAAAAATAATATAAAGTGCAAAAGATATGAACCTGTGACCTACTGGGTCAAAAGAAATCTCGCAACGACTGTATGCCTTTGCCAACTACGCTATAAGGACCATGGAAAAAACTTGAATATTAAGATATTTAAGCGAAGCAGCGAAAAGTAAAATGGTTGTTCTGCAATTTTAAAATATTGTTACATACACTGGTTTAGACTTAAGATTGGAATAAAATAATTATTTGTAATTAAAAATTAGTTAACACTATTCAAAAAGAGATATTTGTTGATAAAGGTAATATAAAGTCAAAAGATATGAGCCTGTAGCCTCTTGGTTCAAAAGCAATGCTCCCACCACTGAGACAAGAGCATACATGCGGTGGCCTTTGCCAACTACGCCATAAGAGCTAAGGAAAATTTTTTGAAAATAAGATATTTAAGCAAAGCAACGAAAAGTAAAATGGTTGTTCTGCAATTTTAAAATATTGTTACATACACTGGTTTGGACTTAAGATTGGAATAAAATAATTAATTGTAATTAAAAATTAGTTAACACTATTCAAAAAGAGATATTTGTTGATAAAGGTAATATAAAGTCAAAAGATATGAGCCTGTGGCCTCTTAGGTCAAAAGCAATGCTCCTACCACTGAGACAAGAGCATACATGCTGTGGCCTTTGCCAACTACGCCATAAGAGCTAAGGAAAATTTTTTGAAAATAAGATATTTCAGCAAAGCAACGAAAAGTAAAATGGTTGTTCTGCAATTTTAAAATGTTATTACATGCACTGGTTTAGACTTAAGATTGGAATAAAATAATTATTTGTAATTAAAAATTAGTTAACACTATTCAAAAAGAGATATTTGTTGATAAAGGTAATATAAAGTCAAAAGATATGAGCCTGTGGCCTCTTGGTTCAAAAGCAATGCTCCTACCACTGAGACAAGAGCATACATGCTGTGGCCTTTGCCAACTACGCCATAAGAGCGAAGGAAATTTTTTTGAAAATAATATATTTAAGCAAAGCAACGAAAAGTAAAATGGTTGTTCTGCAATTTTAAAATATTGTTACATACAATGGTCTAGACTTAAGATTGGAATAAAATAATTATTTGTAATTAAAAATTAGTTAAAACTATTCAAAAAGAGATTTGTTTTTGTGAAGGTAATATAAAATCCAAAAGATTTGAACATGTCACCTACTGGTTCAAAAGATTTATTCCTACTACTGAGACAAGAGCATACATGCGGAGGCCTTTGCCAACTACGCCATAAGAAACAAGAAATTTTTTTTGAAAATAAGATATTTAAGCAAAGCAATGGTATACTTTAGACAATTTCTATATTGATTCACAAAATATGTAAAATAAATATTTAAAAAATGTTTTGTGAGAGAGGTTCTTTGTTATACAATTATATTTACAAAATATAATGGTACCTTTTCAATCCGAAATATTTATATTTAAAATAATATTATATTCTTGAAAATATTTATATTCTTAGTGCCGCAATTTTAAACTATTAGATGAGATTGGATTAGAGATTAAATAAAAGAATTATTTATAATTAAAAATTATTTAAAAAGGGATATTTGTTGATAAAAGTAATATAAAATCCAAAAAGATTTGAACCTGTCACTTACTGGTTCAAAAGAAATCACAAAACGACTGTGACAAGAGGAGAAGTATGATTGCTTTTGCCAAGTATCCATAAGAGCAAAGGAAATTTTTTTTGAAAATAAGATATTTACGCAAAGGTATACTTTAGACTATTTTTATATTGATTCACAAAATATGTATAATAAATATTTAACAAAATGTTTTGTGAAAGGATCTATGTTTTACATTTCTGTTTTAAAATATATATTGTGTAAATTTTGTAATCTGGAGTCTAATATTATTTTGTTTTTAGGATTCCTAAAAAACGACTGCGTTAAAGTTTTTGAAAAATTGATATTTTGCAAAGAAACCTTTTATAAAACTTCTCTTATTTTAATTCTAATTTCTTATTATGCTTTTGATGTAGTTATATCCGTGAAACTTTAAGAAGACGAATTGTGTTAATTATTATAAAATATTTTTATTTTTATGGATTTTATTTTTATTTAGAGGTTGTTCAAATTCATGGACATTTTTTAAGAAAAAAACATTGTTTTTTAATTTCTTTTAATAATTTTTCTCAGTTATAGAAATTTAAGTTCAAGAAGATGAACTGTAGCTTCATTTTTGCTCTGCAGTACTTAAATATTGATTTTTTTAAAATATTTTTTGATGCAGTTATATCCATTTATAATTAAGAAGACGAACTGCGTTAAGAAATTTGAAATGTCTTAAATATTTTGGATTTTATAAGGGTTTCTAAAAATTCATGGACTTTTTTTTAAAAAGAAAAATTATTAATTTCTTAATATTTTTTGATGCAGTTATATTCATTTATAATTAAGAAGACGAACTGCGTTAAGAAATTTTGAAATATCTTAAGTATTTTGGATTTTATAAGGGTTTCTAAAAATTCATGGACTTTTTTTAAAAAGAAAAATTATTAATTTCTTAATATTTTTTGATGCAGTTATATTCATTTATAATTAAGAAGACGAACTGCGTTAAGAAATTTGAAATATCTTAAGTATTTTGGATTTTATAAGGGTTTCTAAAAATTCATGGACTTTTTTTTCAAAAACAAAAATTATTGATTTCTTAATATATTTTGATCCAGTTATATTCATTTATATTTAAGAAGACGAACTGCGTTATAAAATTTGAAATATCTTAAGTATTTTGGATTTTATAAGGGTTTCTAAAAATTCATGGACTTTTTTTTCAAAAACAAAAATTATTGATTTCTTAATATATTTTGATGCAGTTATATTCATTTATATTTAAGAAGACGAACTGCGTTAAGAAATTTGAAATATCTTAAGTATTTTGGATTTTATAAGGGTTTCTAAAAATTCATGGACTTTTTTTTCAAAAAGAAAAATTATTGATTTCTTAATATCTTTTGATGCAGTTATATGCTTTAGGCTTTAAGAAGACGAACTGTGTTAAAAAATTTGAAATATCTTAACTATTTTAGATTTTATAAGGGTTTCTAAAAATTCATGACCTTTTTTTTTCAAAAAAAAAATTATTGATTTCTTAATATCTTTTGATGCAGTTATATGCTTTAGGCTTTAAGAAGACGAACTGCGTTAAGAAAATTAAAATATCTTAACTATTTTAGATTTTATAAGGGTTTCTAAAAATTCATGGACTTTTTTTTCAAAAAGAAAAATTATTGATTTCTTAATATCTTTTGATGCAGTTATATGCTTTAGGCTTTAAGAAGACGAACTGTGTTAAAAAATTTGAAATATCTCAACTTTTGTGGATTTTATAAGGGTTTCTAAAAATTCATGGACTTTTTTTTTCAAAAAAAAAATTATTGATTTCTTAATATCTTTTGATGCAGTTATATGCTTTAGGCTTTAAGAAGACGAACTGCGTTAAAAAATTTGAAATATCTTAACTATTTTAGATTTTATAAGGGTTTCTAAAAATTCATGGACTTTTTTTTCAAAAAGAAAAATTATTGATTTCTTAATATCTTTTGATGCAGTTATATGCTTTAGGCTTTAAGAAGACGAACTGTGTTAAAAAATTTGAAATATCTTAACTATTTTAGATTTTATAAGGGTTTCTAAAAATTCATGACCTTTTTTTTTCAAAAAAAAAATTATTGATTTCTTAATATCTTTTGATGCAGTTATATGCTTTAGGCTTTAAGAAGACGAACTGCGTTAAGAAAATTAAAATATCTTAACTATTTTAGATTTTATAAGGGTTTCTAAAAATTCATGGACTTTTTTTTCAAAAAGAAAAATTATTGATTTCTTAATATCTTTTGATGCAGTTATATGCTTTAGGCTTTAAGAAGACGAACTGTGTTAAAAAATTTGAAATATCTCAACTTTTGTGGATTTTATAAGGGTTTCTAAAAATTCATGGACTTTTTTTTTCAAAAAAAAAATTATTGATTTCTTAATATCTTTTGATGCAGTTATATGCTTTAGGCTTTAAGAAGACGAACTGCGTTAAAAAATTTGAAATATCTTAACTATTTTAGATTTTATAAGGGTTTCTAAAAATTCATGGACTTTTTTTTCAAAAAGAAAAATTATTGATTTCTTAATATCTTTTGATGCAGTTATATGCTTTAGGCTTTAAGAAGACGAACTGTGTTAAAAAATTTGAAATATCTTAACTATTTTAGATTTTATAAGGGTTTCTAAAAATTCATGACCTTTTTTTTTCAAAAAAAAAATTATTGATTTCTTAATATCTTTTGATGCAGTTATATGCTTTAGGCTTTAAGAAGACGAACTGCGTTAAGAAAATTAAAATATCTTAACTATTTTAGATTTTATAAGGGTTTCTAAAAATTCATGGACTTTTTTTTCAAAAAGAAAAATTATTGATTTCTTAATATCTTTTGATGCAGTTATATGCTTTAGGCTTTAAGAAGACGAACTGTGTTAAAAAATTTGAAATATCTCAACTTTTGTGGATTTTATAAGGGTTTCTAAAAATTCATGGACTTTTTTTTTCAAAAAAAAAATTATTGATTTCTTAATATCTTTTGATGCAGTTATATGCTTTAGGCTTTAAGAAGACGAACTGCGTTAAAAAATTTGAAATATCTTAACTATTTTAGATTTTATAAGGGTTTCTAAAAATTCATGGACTTTTTTTTCAAAAAGAAAAATTATTGATTTCTTAATATCTTTTGATGCAGTTATATGCTTTAGGCTTTAAGAAGACGAACTGTGTTAAAAAATTTGAAATATCTCAACTTTTGTGGATTTTATAAGAGTTTCTAAAAATTCATGAAAAAAAGTCCATGAATTTTTAGAACTCCTTATAAAATCTAAAATAATTAAGATATTTCAAATTTTTTAACACAGTTCGTCTTCTTAATTACAAATGAATATAACTGCATCAAAAAATATTAAGAAATCAATAATTTTTCTTTTTGAAAAAAACGTCCATGAATTTTTAGAAACCCTTATAAAATCCAAAATACTTAAAATATTTCAATTTTTTTAACGCAGTTTGTCTTCTTAATTACAAATGAATATAACTGCATCAAAAAATATTAAGAAATCAATAATTTTTCTTTTTGAAAAAAGAGTCCATGAATTTTTAGAAACCCTTATAAAATCTAAAATAGTTAAGATATTTCAAATTTTTTAACGCAGTTCGTCTTCTTAATTACAAATGAATATAACTGCATCAAAAAATATTAAGAAATCAATAATTTTTGTTTTTGAAAAAAAAGTCCATGAATTTTTAGAAACCCTTATAAAATCCAAAATACTTAAGATATTTCAAATTTTTTAACACAGTTCGTCTTCTTAATTACAAATGAATATAACTGCATCAAAAAATATTAAGAAATCAATAATTTTTGTTTTTGAAAAAAAAGTCCATGAATTTTTAGAAACCCTTATAAAATCTAAAATAGTTAAGATATTTCAAATTTTTTAATACAGTTCGTCTTCTTAATTACAAATGAATATAACTGCATCAAAAAATATTAAGAAATCAATAATTTTTCTTTTTGAAAAAAAAGTCCATGAATTTTTAGAAACCCTTATAAAATCTAAAATAGTTAAGATATTTCAAATTTTTTAACACAGTTCGTCTTCTTAATTACAAATGAATATAACTGCATCAAAAAATATTAAGAAATCAATAATTTTTGTTTTTGAAAAAAAAGTCCATGAATTTTTAGAAACCCTTATAAAATCCAAAATACTTAAGATATTTCAAATTTTTTAACACAGTTCGTCTTCTTAATTACAAATGAATATAACTGCATCAAAAAATATTAAGAAATCAATAATTTTTGTTTTTGAAAAAAAAGTCCATGAATTTTTAGAAACCCTTATAAAATCCAAAATACTTAAGATATTTCAAATTTTTTAACACAGTTCGTCTTCTTAATTACAAATGAATATAACTGCATCAAAAAATATTAAGAAATCAATAATTTTTCTTTTTAAAAAAAAGTCCATGAATTTTTAGAAACCATTATAAAATCCAAAATACTTAAGATATTTCAAATTTCTTAACGCAGTTCGTCTTCTTAATTACAAATGAATATAACTGCATCAAAAAATATTAAGAAATCAATAATTTTTCTTTTTGAAAAAAAAGTCCATGAATTTTTAGAAACCCTTATAAAATCTAAAATAGTTAAGATATTTCAAATTTTTTAACACAGTTCGTCTTCTTAATTACAAATGAATATAACTGCATCAAAAAATATTAAGAAATCAATAATTTTTCTTTTTCAAAAAAAAGTCCATGAATTTTTAGAATCCCTTATAAAATCCAAAATACTTATGATCTTTTAAATTTTTTAATGCAGTTCGTCTTCTTAAATATAAATGGATATAGTTGCATTAAAATATATTAAGAAATCAATAGGAAATAAGGATTATTAATTTTTTTACATCGTTTCTCTTTATATAACAAACACCCATTGCCAGGCAATGGGGCGAAAAGCTAGTTCATTGACAAGTGTAGACTATTTCGCAGTAAAACAAATAAATAAAAAATATGATGAATATTATAAAACAACAACCAAAATGCAATTATTTTGGTGAATTATTCAACACCGCACTCGCTGTAATATTTGTAGAAATGCTGCGCTAAAATAGGCGAGAAAGTTAATTAAAAAATATTGCGTGATTAAAGTGTCATAGTGTCTTAACACTTAGTGCCCAGGTTGGCTAGGTTACCTAGGTTGTCTAGGTTGTGTTGTCACAGCTATTTGTTAGATAACAAATCCATATTCGAATCGAATGTACCAGCCGCTCCCTTTGAATATTAAATTAAATAAAAATTATATATAATTACCGAAGACACTTCTGTAATACTTCATTAAAACTAATAGAAAATTAATTTGTTTCTTTAATTTTAATAATATATATTTTTTATCTATTAGGCAATAAATTGTTTTATTTTCTGATTGAAATTTCATTTTCAAACTTATATAATACCAGTAAATGTCACTTCACGGCAACCCTCTGCACAGATCCCAAAGTAAATTATAAAAGTAACTATCTAGTAATGATATACTTGAAGTAAGTTATACGCCAGTAGTAAATACATTTAAATATCCTACTTGGGATGACGTAATATCTGTAATTCAACTAATTTATTTTTTATTGATTAAATACACACTATATTGCAACTCTATAATTATTTCTAAGTGACTGCTGCAGCTTCACCGTTCTCTGCAACAAGATACCACTCTCGGAGCTGATCTAGTTACGACATATAGAAAGAGAATCGCAATCGTTTAGTTTCAGAATCTGATACATATCTGAATGAGATGAATTTATCATGATGAAATGTGAAAGATAAAAAATAGTATAAGTGTATTAATTTAAAATTGGAAAGAAATGAATTCGATTTTCGAAAACGCGCGTATTCGAATGCAAAGTTGTGTTAAAATTTCCAATCAATCGACCGGTTAGTTTCCGAGTTTGCGAGCATAAACGTACGTAGTCTAAATTTGTATAAATAAAGATTTAAATACTTGTATTACATAACAGAAGCCAAATAAAGAGGCAAACACTTCAAAAAATAAAATAAACAAAAGTTCTATTTCTAAAAAGGTGTTAGATAATATTTAAAAGCGTTTGTTACTTAAGAGCTACTATGTAAAAATCTATTCATTGTACAAAAAGTAATAACTCAATTAAATTCTCTTCTGTGCTTCCAATTTATTTGTATGTAAATTCCTTTAAATACGTGTTCTTTAGTCTTATTTGTTTTATTTCTTTGGCTTTGAGATTCCATCGGTGGCAACAGCAAAATACTGGTAATGTAACTACCTTCAGGGCAAGCAGCTAATAGCTTCGATTCACTTTCACTAGTTCATTATACATATATGTAACTTTGACTATATGTAGAGGACCGCCATAAAAAAATTACTTTTAGTAAATAAAAAATACATATTAAATTTTAAAGTACAGAATTTTTGCGCATTGCAGAAAGTGCAACACACTCTTTGTAAAGATAATGTTATTATATTCTACAAATTAATCATTTCAACATTTTTAATACGATTAACAATCCTGTAGTAAATAATCAAAGCATGTAAGTGCAGATCTCGAGAAATAAATGATGTAAAAAAGAAACTGCATTATTTTGAATCGTTAATGTTTCATAAATTCCACGGTTAATCATTGCAGAGATAAAGAGACGTGTAAGAATGTATTAAGAGTTGGTTCTTTAGAGAATTAAATAACGCTTGAGGCGAAGAAGCTACAATCCAGAGAGATTTCTTATTTATATATGTCCACTGCAGATTCGTTGATAGCAGTTTTTTTATTACAAGAATTCGAAAATCTATAATGTAACGCGTATTTAATCTTTAGTAACCATTTATTTAAAAATTAATGAAACCTATAATTATTACGTATCCAGTTTATGAGATATTTTATGTCTGGATCTGTAGTTATTAATCCTAAAGAATTTAGAAAAATATATACATAGTTTTTAAATCACATTTTGATAAGTATGTTACGTTAATCACCTCCTTAAAATTATAATATTAACGAAAATAAGTCGATTATAAATTGATACAAAGGATTATTACCTTTATTTTAGTTCCATTCCTTCCTCAGATAAATTCCTCCCTTAAAATATCCAAAAGAAATCCATCTTGAAGAAATCTTAGAACACGTATCTGAAACAGACTCCGATATCTCTTAAGATTAATAATCATTTTCATATTAAACATTGTTAAAATATCTGTAAAGTAAATGATTTTCAGTTAGTGGGGCAGGACCATGCTTAGAAATAAGTTCCACTTACTTGGGGCTCATTGTTACAGCTGTGGAAACCTGATGTGAGCCTGAAATAAGAAGAAAAAATCGTTAAGATTACAATAAGTTTATTACCATGGAAATAGATTACATTTTAATCATCAATATATGAGATTAATTTAGAGTATTACCTGCTTTTTAATATCCTAAAGCCGGACACCTTCAGGCGTGATCAGGAACTGCTATATCCTTCCTGATTTAAATAGTTTCACAATGCACTTACACTAGACACTGCACTTACACCAAACACTACACAAAGTCTATGCAAACGCGGCACTTGCACAATAATCCATTATTAAATTATTTTCTACAGCAAGAAGAACGATGCTCGGAACGAAATCTGCAATAAAAAAAAAATTCTATAAATAAAATGTAAAAATATTTTTAATATTGAACACCTGCTTATAATTAAACGCAAGACAAATATTTCAGTTAAAATTTAAAATGAAATTACAAATTATTTTATTGAATTGAAATCATATAAAAACAGACGTCGCTTTGCGACGGGGTAGACTTAAATGTTGTTATAAAGTACTCAATTTTTGCGGCGCTCATGTATATAAGTACTGCACTAATTTCAAGATAATACCAATTCAATAAAAACTGCATATCATTGTGAATATATTTGAAAACCGTCGTCGCATTTGTAAATCAACTTTGCAGATTCTGGATTATACAGACCTCAAGAATGTGGTTCAGTTTAAGCCCGCGAGGCTTGTCGCATAACGAATCATAGTTGCGCAATTGATAAATCATTTCATAAGATTAGAAATGTCACAATCATTTCGTGACGTCATTAGTTTTCATTTATACCACAAAATAAACATGAATTTCTATACTAATTTTATTTTTGTGACAACAGACAATATTAAATTTATTTTTGCTTATAACTTTTTTATTACAAAAGTTACAAGAAAAAGTTATAGATAAAACTTGTAGACAATATCATTATCTACAAAAAAGCACTTAACAAAATGTTTGTATGATTTTTTGTTTACAAGATAAACTTAAAATAACTGATATCGCTTTTATTTTAAAGATGGCGGTCGAATAGCAGCCAAATTTGCAAAATTATTGCAACTTCAATATTTAATTAAATATAATTTCTACCTACGTATATAAATATTACAAATATCTAAAATATTTTAAAAAGGAAAGTTATACATTTCTTTATTACAAATAAATATTCCAAATTATTGTGTAATATCGGAACAAACAAAATGTCCGTCCGTACTAATTGAGATATTGACACTTTCATTCAAGAATTAGCAAATGATTCTAATTACCAAAGTCAACATTAGTGTACTTAGTTTTCTAATATAATGAATATTAATAAATATTAAAATTTTCTACACGTTCGTGCTCGAACTGTAAATTCAATAGAAAACAATTAAGGCATCCCGCAGATTGTGAAATAATAATCCGACATTGACGAATTTCAATTGCGTAACAATTCAACAGTTTTGTATAGTCTATTGTTATACCTGGTTCTTATTAAAGAATTGTTAAGAAATTAGAAATATTGTTTGTGTTGTGATTCCAACTTGTTTCTAAAGAATTATGTCTTTCGGTAGTCGTATTGATTAAAACACACGTCAAACTTTAGCTTATAAAAGATGCACTCGTGCAATATTCAAATGACCCTCGTATATTTCTTATACGCCCATTGTTAAGCATTCTACTTTTTCTTACATTTATAGAAAGGAAGATTATAAATTACATATATAATTATAATACATGTCAATCTCATTACAATATAAATACAATCCCACTAACACATAGAAACGAATCGTATTCATTCATTTACATCTATATACTTATAAAGCGAATAACAGTTTTTTACAACAAATTTAATTATTCGTTATTTAACATTTTTATTTCCGCAATGTAAAATTGTAATGCCGTAACTTTGTTGTTCTTTTTATTTTGTAATTAATGCTGCTTACTGCTTTTACCGTTAATGATTTGTTTATATATTGTACTGTTTTTACGTTTCTGTTAGATAATTTATAATTAGCCATTTAAATGTTGTGTCTCTTTATATTAGACTTTTAACTGCTGATATTTTCTACAATAAGAGTGTAATAGTAAGTTATACAAGGTTAGCCCTACTAGAACCTTGCAAGGTTTGCCTGATTAAATCTCAAGAAATTGTAAATTCTAATGTGAATATGAACAATAGCTAAAAACAAAATTAAAATTAAATACAAATAACCCTGCAATGTTTGCAAGATAAGGTCCTTGTGGACAACCGCGTTATATTACCTATCAGCGCCTATCACGATTAACAAATGCCTGACAAGAGCCTTATGAGGATCCCTCTACGGCAACATCTAAGGTAATTCTACAGAATCCGAGGTCAAAGCAGTGAAATGTTTGGCACAGCCCGTCATGAATATTAATGCACATTTTGAGGTTCCACGCATGCATAAGATAAATAAGGTTTGCATATAATAGCGCTCATTGTCTTCAACGTTTCTCTGAATTGTCCTCAATGCAAAATTTATTCAAATTTTTACTCATTCAGTTTTTAAAATAAAGGTGAATGGAACTACGAATTTAGTGAGAATAATGTCGCAAGACTTTGCGCATTGAAATGCATTTATGTACATGCCTGCAACATCCGGTGAGCTTCTAGATCCTGGAGATTACAGATTAATTTAGCAATTACTTATAGAAGAACGAAGGGTACAAATTAAGGAAAACCGTTACAAACGCAGACAGATTTCTACGAAGTATTAATAACAATAACATTAGTATATAATACCGTTAATATTTATATGAAATATATTCATCAATGAAAGCTTATGACCTCGTCTGAACGCTAATTACAATTTAATGTACGTTTAAACTACTACAACACCATCTATGTTTTAAAACCAGAATTAAATTTGCATTTCTTATTTTTCATGTGAATTTTCTTCATTGTTTCGTAATTTTTTATTCAATATCATTTTGATGTATTACTACAGCTGTACCGAATTTTGTAATGTAAGTGTTAATGTGTTGAAATTGTTGTAATTTCCGCTTTGTAATGTGGTTTAATTAGATATTAATAATAGAGCAAATTTGATAAGTGTTGTCTTTTCTGTTACAAATAGTTTAAGGAAGTGATAGTCTCACATGTTGCCGTTTTGATATTATGCAAAATCTCGTTTATTGTTATATATTCAATAATTTTCTGAAATATGTAAATTTTTATGACATAATTTTGTTTGTTTCAGTGGCGGCACAGCGTCGGGACATGGCTCCTGGGCTTCTGCGTGCTATTCTGTGCAGTTGGAACCAGTAAGTAATTGTTTTGAAAATTACAAAAGTAGTGTCACTAAAACTGCTGTAACCCGTACATTATTGATCAGAGTATCATGAAAGTTTAACACATATCGCTTGAAAGTTGGTACTATGTAAAGATCACATGGATTTGTCAATACCCAGTAAACAATTTGGTGAAGTGCCCTATTTAGTGACGTTTCTCTCACTATTTCACTTCAATTATAGTTCGCATCAACTTTATCTTCATTTGTATTCCGACAGGTGGAGTAATTTCGCCATCTATAGCCGATAAAGTAGATATTTTATATGAAAAAATGTGAGAAACTGAACTATAAATGAACTCTTTTATGACAAAAAAATCATGACGCATCTTCAATATGATGTCAAAGTGACTCCAAAATGTTTACTGGGTAGTGGCGCCATGTAATTTTTTCTCAGTCTACAGAATGCACCATTGCATATAAACATTGACATTGAACTAGTGTTAATAATCAATATATTAAACTAGTTCAAATAGGAGTATAAATTTTACTTTTTTGTATAATTGATTGAAGATGTTTAAAAACAAATTAAAATAAAATAGAAATTCATGACTTTCATCCAATAGAATGTATTTATTATTAATTCAATTAATGTCATTATCAAGTCACGATCAAAACGAAATTTCTTCACTGGCACTAGCGCACACTCCCTATAGAATGTAGATAATTCTCAATCGTAGATTTATTTGAGTTACGTTGCTGAAAGTATTGCATTCCGTATTACCCATTCGTTTCATACTCATTATTGTTCTGGTCTCATTATCATGGTTCTTCCCTTTTAGAATTTCACTTGTTGTAAATGAAACTATCGCATCGCGTGAATTGAGGAATCTTCAGGTGTGTCTACTTATTGATACATAACACGTTGTGGAATGCTCAATGTTTTGCTCATCTTCTGAAGCTTTGCATACGTGAATTGGATTCGTTATTTTTAAATCAAACAGGTGCAAGAGTTATGGGAGATACAGTTGTTGCACTAGCTCAAAGAACCAAAAAAGAGTATCCGTTTCAGAAGTAAAGTTTCAGAAGCAAAATGCATTACCCCACCTCATAAACTTAACCTTTAAAATACGAAATTTATTGTCCTAAATGTTTTCAAATATATTTTCTACCTTTGGCTTAGAACGTGATTCGAAATATGTTACGCAAATTATAATCAGACTATTTGACAATACTACCCAAGTAATTGATTTAAATTTGTAGACTTTTTTTAAAATATTTAATGCAGATTTAATGCACGTTCAATTGCTCATAAAATTAATAAAGTATAATATTATCAAATTTATTACGGTTCTTCAATAAATTGCAACAATTATTTAAATACGTAAAACACACAATTATACAAATCATTAATATCTTTTGATTAATTGTTGTTTTAACATTATTGTTGAATTCTTTTCTAAAACTCTCTCAACTGTATATTATTTATAAAATATATTTCTTACTGTTAATAATTTTGTTGCAAATAACTGAACAACGATTTATTTCTTCAGGTCAGCAGACTCAGGACCGCGTAGTATGTTACTACACAAATTGGAGTGTGTATCGTCCAGGAACTGCAAAATTCAATCCCCAAAACATCAACCCTTATCTATGTACGCATTTAATCTACGCGTTCGGAGGATTCACTAAGGACAACGCATTGAAACCCTTCGATAAGTACCAGGATATCGAACAAGGGGGGTATGCCAAGTTTACGGGGTTGAAGACTTACAACAAGCAGCTGAAGACGATGCTGGCAATTGGAGGATGGAACGAAGGGTCCTCCAGGTTTTCTGCATTGGTTGCGAAGCCAGATAGAAGACAACAGTTGGTTAAAAATGCTGTTAAATTTTTAAGACAGAATCATTTTGATGGGCTGGATCTTGATTGGGAGTATCCCAGCTTTAGGGATGGTGGAAAACCTAAAGATAGGGAAAATTATGCTCAGCTTGTGCAGGTATAGTTCAAGAAATGATTTAGTATCTGTGCACCAAAAATGAGAGCTATAATGTTGTTGTTATTTAGGAACTGCGTGAAGAATTTGAAAGAGAATCTTCCAAAACTGGAAGACCTAGACTACTTTTGACGATGGCTGTTCCAGCAGGTGTGGAATATATCGAAAAAGGATACGACATTCCAAAGTTAAATAAGTAAGTATACAATAAACATCAATATACCAAAGATCTCCAGATATCGTATTTACCAGTTTCTCCTCTCTTTCAGGTATTTAGATTGGTTTAATTTGCTAAGTTATGATTACCACTCCGCTTTCGAACCGTCAGTGAATCATCACTCTCCTTTATATTCCATGGAAGAAGAATCTGAGTACAATTACGATGGCGATTTAAATATTGTAAGTCTTTCTGTCAGTTATATTTCAAACAAATTGAATCAATATATCTAACTATATGCATTGATTACATTTTAGCATTTCACAATCAAAACTTATCTTGAAGCTGGAGCTGATAAGGACAAGATTGTTCTTGGAATACCCACGTATGGAAGATCTTACACCTTATTTAATCCAGATGCCACAGAAATAGGCGCGCCTGCTGATGGTCCTGGAGAACAGGGGGATGCTACAAGGGAGAAAGGATACCTGGCGTATTACGAAGTACGTAACATATATTAGCAGTGTACTTTAATCTATTAAATATTTATTAACGTAAATTATTTATAGATCTGTGAAAATTTGAAAGACAATGATGAATGGACCGTCGTACAACCGAACCCTGATGCCATGGGCCCGTATGCGTATTTGGATAACCAATGGGTCGGCTACGATGATGAAGCTATCGTTAAAAAGAAGGCGGAATATGTTGCACAGGAAGGACTCGGTGGTATTATGTTCTGGGCTATTGATAACGATGATTTTAGGGGCACTTGTCATGGAAGACCTTATCCACTTATTGAAGCTGCGAAAGAAGCTATGCTTTCCGCATTAGGGTATGTGCTAGAAGTAATAAATTATCATTTTCTATATCACTTTTTCTTTAATATAAATGTTTTGTTTATAGAACAAGTGTTAATGATATCGGATCATCAAATCGTCGTGTTAAACCAAATAAATCGAGAAGTCGAGGACGGCAAACTACAAGCACGCGTGTAACAGGAAACAGGTAACTTTAAATTTCCGGAAAAATGTTATTTTAAGATTATTAAGGACTGAAGTGTGAAAATAATGTTCTTAGGTTTAACATCCGTTCACGACAAGAAAAAGAAGAAGAAGTAGTGACACCAGCTCCCCGAAGGACAAGCGGAAGAAGACGCGTAACTGCTAAACCAATAGTGGAAGAAGAAGTTGTTGTCCAACGGTATATTACAAACAATGTATCTAATAATTAAACATGATTGAATCGACCTTTTTAATAACTGTTTGCGTAATATGTTTAAGGGTATCATCCAGCAGAAAGAGGCCAGCTTCTAGAAGGCGATCAACAACAGCAGCTCCTGTAACAACCAGTGCAACAACACCGGAACCACCAAGTGTTTCATACGCTAGAACAACCCCGGAACCGCCAACGACACCAGATCCTGGAAGCGGTAAATTATGAAACTAAAAACAGAATTAATTTATCGATGGTAGTTACTGTATTGGTGTATTGATGTTTTGTAGATTTCAAATGCGAAGAGGAAGGTTTCTTCCCACATCCAAGAGACTGTAAAAAATATTTCTGGTGCTTAGACAGCGGGCCCTCACAACTGGGAATCGTGGCCCATCAATTTACGTGCCCTTCAGGTGATTGATATTATCTAATAACAACAAGTTTGCCTATTGTTAGCAATAGTAATCGTTGAGACAGGGTTGTGAACTTAGATATCTAACTTAGTACAGTAGTGTTTTCTATTGAGCTATCTCAACTGATGATACTTCTTCGATTGAATGAGATTCACCATAATTTAATGAATTTAAATTAAAATATTGTTTCATTTAAACAGGTCTGTACTTTAACAAAGCCGCTGATTCTTGTGATTATACACGCAACGTCTTGTGCGACAAAAAGTTGGGTACAACGACGACTACAACAACGGCTAAGCCTGCAACAACTACGACTGCAACCACAACAACACGGGCGTCGTTAAGAATTACAGCTGCAACATCGGCAACAAGCAGGAGAGTTACCACTACCACAACAACACCAGCGTCCGAAGAGGTAACATCTTAATATAAACAGAGGCATACTCTAAGAGTTATAAATTTTAGACATACGTTTACTTTAGTTAAATTGTGCTTTAGTAACGACATGTCAATTTATAAAAGTTCGATGTACAAATAAATTGTTACTGTATATTTTAGTATGAGTACGAAGATGATGAATACGAAGATGAGAGCCCCCGTGGTGCTTTAGATTCGGAAGAGGATCCAAGAGTAATCAAAGAACTAATAGATCTTATCAAGAAAGTTGGTAAGTTGTAAAAACCATACAACTATAACGCATGATATTCTTACATTCGAAATAAATTACAATTTAAAATTTTAGGAGGTGTTGAGGAACTAGAAAAGCAATTGCGTCTTCAAGAAGAAGGTTCATCAGTAAAGATCAGCGGAGGTCCATCTACAACACCAGCAACAATAAGCCGATCATTATATGACCGACTTTTAAGTAAATCTTCAGTTGCACCAATTAGAAAAGGTTTGACTACTTTGTTTAGCCGAAATACAACTCCTGCACCAAAGGTAGTTAGTAGTAGTGAAGAAATAGAAGATGAAGAAGATGACGACGAAGAAATTACAGTTACTAAAACAAGGTAAACCGAATACTGTTTAAAACAATCTTCCTTATTTAAAATGATATACGACTTGCTTTCTGTAGGTACACCTCTATAAACCGAAATAGCAGACCGGGTCCGCAAAACGCAGGATTAGAAAATAATTCAGAGGCTCAGTTAGCACGTAGAGAGAAACCGAAGTATGTTACAATAAGTAGAAACAGGCCAGCAACTAGTCAAAGCGACGAAGAAGTTTCTGAAGAGTCCGAAGCGTCAATCACAACTGCGGAACGAAGCCGAAGTAGCGTGTATTATAAGCTGGGTGAAGGAGAGGATGACGAGGATTCAGCAGAAGAGGATGATGAAATTGTTGAAGATAAAAATGTAGCAACAAGAAGAACTACTCAGACTATAACAACACCGCAGTATGTTAATATTAGAAGACAAAGACCAACTACTACCGCTGCGCCGGAGACTACAGCCAGGTATTTATTTACTCAATTAATTGTTTATTAAACAGAATATTTACTCATTATTTATCTTTTGTCGTAGTGCCGCTGTGTCAGAAGTTTCCGCAAAGTCAGAGAAAGAATCTGGAGAACTAACAACTGAGGAAAAGAAGGATATAATGTCTACGTTAACAGGAGAAGATGGCGTGGGACCTGAATATATTATCATAAGAAGAAACAGACCAAGCAGTGTACAAGAGGAAGTAACTACTTCAAAGTAAGTGAAAAACTATTGGGAAAATTATTTACCTAACTTTATATACTTAAAATAAATTTTCAACAAATTCCAGATATAAAACTATTGAAAGAGTGAGATTCTCAACAGAAGCTGCTAGTACTTTTGAAACCCCAGAAGCTGCAACAGTTAGTGAATATATTACCACTACATCATTACCTGAAACCACATCCACAGTTATTCCTTCAACTTCTTCAGAATTACCAAGAACTTATTCCACAATTCCTAAGCGTAGACTAGAAACCCTTTCTACGGAAGGTCTTAGAAATATAATATCATTTTCATCAACAGACAAAACGACAATTGAAGATGTTTCTATTCCGATAACAACGACAATCTCAAACACAATCTCCCAAAGTAAATCTGCAACTGATTTACAAAATACAGAACCCACATTAAATGTAGTATTTGATTCAACAACAGGACAAGTTACACAAACATCCACATTACAGCCATCTTCTTTATCAACTGAACTCCCAACAACATTTACTGAACAAACATTAAATACAAAGTCCTCCACATCTTTATTATCCTCAACAACATTGACATCAAACGCTAATGAAGATAGTTCTTTATCAACAAAACAACAGCAGTTTATAACTGGTGAGGAAGTGATCTTTACAACCCAAAAACCATATCCGTTTACGAAACGTACATTTACGAGACCTAACGCTTTTACCGTGACGTCATCAACAACGGTAGAACCAACGACTGAAGAAAATTTAAGTGAAAAATCAACTAAGGTGAGTTTAAATTCGAATGTGATTTCTAAATTACGTAAAACAACGGTTATAAATTCTCGGTTTAACACAAAGAATACAAACGAAGAAGACATTAAGGTGAGTAGTGGTGATGTTCAAAATATTGGTTCATCTTTTGAATCCTTCACCCCGCGTAGTTATGTGAGTAGGGAAAATTCTGTGAGAAGATTACCAAATAGAGTTAATAGACCTGTTCAACAAGTAACTGCTGAAGAAGAAATTGAAGACACCTATACCATTCGACCACGAGGTCCAACAACTAGAAACGACTACTATGAATCCACTGAAGCAACCAGAGTAACACAACCACAATCACGTGGGCGATATAGACCAAGGTTTACAACCCCTGTTGATAGTTATAGCGACTACCAACAAAGTTCTGTGTCACGTAGCACCCCTGCAAGACGATTCCGTCCGTTCCTGACAACAACCGTGGTTCCAGATGATGGGCAATATTATCAAGACGATAGTATAAGTGGTATTGAATATACTGAGAGGAAATATAGGCCATTGTATCAAACTGATTTGTCTTCTTTAACCGCATTTGACAGATCCAGAGATTTAGGTGGGAATTCGCAAAGAAGTGGTGGAAACGTACGTACAGTTGTAAGGAGGTATAGACCAACAACAACAACAACTGAACCGACTCAAGGGACTACTTTAAATATAGCCTCAACTCAAGAAGACCGCACACGTCGTCCTAATAACAATGGTAATATAGGTAGGACTGTAATCAGGCAGTTTAAAACTAGGACTGGTTCAAATGATGATGGTAATGTAATTTCAAGTAGGGAAGAGCAACGATCGAGAACGGTTTCGCGAAATTTCGGTAATGCAATTACATCAAGAACGACTTCCGCAACGGAAGATGATAATTTTGATAGTGATGACGACGATATTCAAACCAGAGGCACTACGAAACAAGTGCGACGTTTTAGGCCTACAGCGACGCCTTTAGAATCAGCTACGTCCAGTGAAGATACTGTTAATGATGAATTAAATGACTTAAGTAAATCTAGAACTGGATCTTTCGTAGTAAATAGATTCGTAATTCAAAGTGAAGGTAAACAAATTGTTAGAGAGAATCTTGACACTTTCTCTACAGAATCACAAGATACAAGCACGAAATATGCAACTACTATTACACCAATTGACTTTTCAACTACAATAACAGAAAATATATTAGAAAACGAAGAAGAACTAGAAAAAACGGAAAGAATAAGCAGTACTGCAAGTATCGCATATCAGGAATATGAGAGTAGCACTACTGAAAGTATTCCAACGACAACAATTGTAGGTTCGACTAAAAATGAACAACCCTTAATAAGAACAATAACTTCAAATGTTGGTGGATACAGATATGGAGCAGGAGGAAGAAAAATTTATGCAAATGGGGAAAACTTAAGAGGAGACGTAGAAAATGAATCAAGTATTCGTATATCATCTGCATCGCAAACCAATACTGGATCACGTACATCTTTAACATCATTCAATTCAAATACAGATGGCGACGATTTGACCAAGAAACAAATTATAAATTCAAGAGTTCGAGGATTTAGATATGGAGCAACAGGTCGTACAGCAACTGAAAATAAAGAGGACATTGATGAGGATATCAATTCTTCTCAAGTAAGAACTAGATCCCGTATTAGTTTTAGAACAACGGAAGCACCAGTGGAAGGAAGTCGTACAGCAACTGAAAATAAAGAGAACATTGAAGAGAATATTAATTCTTCTCAAGTAAGAACAAGATCCCGTATTAGAATTAGAACAACGGAAGCACCTGCAGCTTCGTCTACGTCAGCAGAAAATATTATTGATAACGTTGACATTACGAATACCAGACAGACAATAAGATCTAGGATTAGAGGTTTCCGAAATGGAGTAACAGGGCGCACTACGACAATTGATGATGAAGATGATGATGATAACATTGACGAAGAAGAGGAGGAGACATCTGTCAGTGTATCTTCAGCATCTCCACAAAGATTTTCAAGACCTGTTGGTAGATTCAGACCCACAACATCAGCAAGCATTTCTACAACGCTAGAAGACAATACTGAAGATGTAAATAAATTACAATCAGGAAGATCTAGAGTTAGTAGTTTTAAATTTGGAACAAGAGCTCGTACTTCGGGAAGCAGTACTCAAATAAATGAAGGCGATAATAAAGTCACTACTAACGGAACCGACGAAGAGCTAGAGGAAGAAATAAATGAAGATACAATTAAAGAATCGACTGCAGAAGATGAAAATAGTTCACTAATAACAATTAGAAAATTCCAGCCGGCAAATACGAAACTTAAAACAGACAATGTAGATTCAAATGTTTCAGTAACTAATGTAAGAACAAAGACATTCACCTATAATTCATCTGGACGATCAGGCATAATTAATACAACTGAAGATAATGTTTCTTCTGTAGCACCTAAAGGTTTTACCAGATTACGTAAATTAAATATACAAAGACCTGGGTTCAGACCCAGCAATGGCGAATTAAATAAGGAAGAAACTGAATTTACTGTAGAGGAAGAGTATAATGATATCAATGAAAATATATCCGGCTCACCAAACAATCGCCCGACATTTAATAGAAATAATGGGATAAATATTAGGAGATTTAAGCCGTCTGGTTTCACTACATCCACGGCGTCAAGTATTGAAAATATTTCAGAAACTATAAAACCTAGAGTTGCACCTTCTATTTTGAGGGCTAACAGAAACAGGACATTATTCAGGGCCGCACCGTCGCCCAGTACACTTGATGATGACTTCGTGACGGAAAGTTTAAATGAAGAAACAGTTACCCTATCATCAAGTATCGACACTGAAATTATTTCATCACACTTGGATGGAACGAATTTATTGATTGAAAATGAAGAAGCAATTGTGTTAAGTGAGGTCCCACCGACAGATCTTATATTTACTTCAAATGTTACGGAAGTAGATACCATAGATACAACAACAGAGAGTGTTGGTGATGAGAGCACTGTTACAGAAGATTCTTTACTTACCAAAAATGTGTCTACGTTATTGGTAACTGAAGTCAATGCAACAGAAATACAATTAATACAGTCTACAGTTAATCAAACAGTTCAAGAAGATATTATTGAAAATAACATTAGACCCAAAGTTCGCAAAGTTATTCGTAAATTGCGACCAGTTACTTCAACCGAAAATTCCTTAGTTTCTGATGATAAAGTTACCCTGGAATCATATGGAACGAAATTACCAAGAATACGAAAAGTCATTCGTCGAAGGCCAACCACAGTAAGCCCTGTAATTGAACTTGTAGAGAATTCAACAACGGCTAGACCGAGAATTCGTAAAATTATCAGAAAGCTAAGACCTATTGAAAGTTCAAGCGAAGGAGAACAAAAGGCCAGTGCCGTAGAAATAAACTCTAGCTCTTCATTCCTTAAAAGATTTAGACCATTAAATGCAAATGGAAGAACCAGTTTATCACAAACGAAAATAACAGAAAATTCTGAAGAAATTAAATCTGGTGTAAGTATACGTAAATTCCGGCCAATAGGATCACGAGCAAATGGTTTCACTCGAAACGAAAATACTTTAACAATTTCAAGTAAAGCTAAATCTTCAAATGGGGGGATTAATAAAACAAGAGAAAATTTATTTACCAGGAAATTTAAGCCGCTGTCAACTATAAGAACGGGGTCAATTGAAAGTGAAGAAGCACAGAGCTTAAGTGAAAAAGAAAGTTCTAGTGCTATCTCGATAGATAAGGGAATCGAATCAGATATTGATGGCATTAGTCAAACAATTACCGGCGTAAGTGTCGAGGATGTATTTGATAGCACGGTCGTGACCGAAAGTAACACTGTCGCCACTACAAGTGAAGGAAAAGAAGTTGAAGATGAAACAACTACAATTATCGATGACATTATAATAGAGCAGATTGTTTTAACAACAGAAAAAGTTAAAATTGAAGAAACAACAAATCAAGAAATTAATGTAGAAGGTATCGTTTCTGAAGAAAATGTAACGAGCTCGAATGCCGATGATCTGAATGGTGGTTTCTACATTGTTAAATCCGCATGGAATGAAACAGTAATTAAAGGTGGTATCTCTACAGATGGAGAAGGATCTGTAATAAGTGAAACCGACAAAATAAAATCTGTAAATAATTCCGAAATATTGTCTGGAAAAACAGAACAATCACTTGTTGCATCTGAAATTGAAAATCTCGATGTAACTGAAAATAGAGAACAGTTGGCAGAAAATGAATCTACAGAAAGAGAAATTAATGCCTCTAAGGAAAGTTCCGGTAAAGTAAATTCCGTTACTAAAATTAAAGAAACTCTTTATACTCGTAAATTTAAACCCACAATAATTTCAAGGACAGAAACATTGCAAGGTAGAAAAATTAGTGGATCTGGTAGAAGAGAAAATTCTGGAGAAGATAAAGTAATTAAAAGTATTTATACTCGTAAATTTAAACCGATATTAGGAAAGAAACCTGATAATGATAATAATGAAGAATCGTTGTTAAATGAAAGTCATACTTTAGATGGAGAAATAAAGACTTCAAATGAAAGTACAATAGTAAGCGATTCTACACTAACTGAAAGTAGTTTGAGTAATGATTCTGATTCAGTTTCTGTATTAAAGGAGAGCGTAAATAATGCTGAAAAGTCTAGTGAAGTTGATGAAAATATTGAAACAAAACTTGAGTCAGAAAGTGTAAGTAGCCAAGGAAATATAGCTGTCGATGGAGACGCGCAAGCGGAAAATAGTACATTGAAAATTATTATTGATAAAATAAAGCTCGTGAATACAGAAGCACAGAGCGAAAATACTGAAGGATATCAGATTTCAATTGAAGGTGAAGGAGAGGCTCATAGTAACAAATCACGTGACAGCACCTATCAACGTAAACTTCGTCCAGTTTCAAGCGAGGGTGTCGAGATCAATGAAAATGATCTTAATTCAACGACGCGAGTAGTTGTAATTTCAAACAACATATACGAAGTTGACCTAGAAGTAGATACAGACGATCAACACGATAATGAAGCATCAACCGAAGAAACCACCGTTTCAGATTCAGCAACCGAAACCACAACAGATTACACCACTGACACTGTCACAGAAACCACGACGGAATATGTCTCCACGACTCCATACGTTAATAAGCTATTAGCTATTGAACGCCCGAAATATAAGCCGAAAAGACCAAGTAGTTTGTCCCCTAGAACAACGGAGAGAACAGTCACATCAACGAGAAGTTACAGACGAAAATATATATCAAGTTTCTCTCCTCCTCCAGCTCCTCCCACGAGTGATGGAAGCACTTTAGATATTGGGGCAAGTATAAATACAGTTAGTATTAGACCCAAAACACGGTTTACGCCAAGGCCATTGATACGGAAGGTCACTAGACCGCGTCCCATAACGCCTGATGAAAATGAGGAGGAAGAATCAGAGTATTATGATGAAGATGAAGAAATTAAGGAAGAGGTTGAACGAAAACCATTTGTAGCACGACCTGCTGTATCTACTTTAAATGAAGATAATGAACAGGAAGATGAAGAAGAAGATTATGAGGAAGAAGAAAAACATCTTGTTATAAACAAAGATTTATATAAACCAAAAATACCTCCAATTTTAATATCAGGAATAAAGGAAAATGAAGAAGAAACTGAAGAATATGACGAGGAAGATGTAGACGTTGTTGATGAGAACGATGAACATAGTGAGAATAAAGATGAAACACTTTCATTCCGTTACCCTGTTGGCAGTTTATCAAGCAACGAAAATGATGATAGATATTCGAAATCATCTGTGGCATCGAAACCTTTAAAACCAATAGTAAATCACCCTTCAGGGTACATTCACCCAGCTAGCACTGCTAGACCAAGGGTTGTAAATAATCCTTACGTTTCTACAGAATCTTCGCAATCCGGAGAACGATTTAAAAATTTCCCATCAAGTACAGAGTATATACATCCAGCAAGTAGAAGTTACACAAGGAAGTATGTTGGATCCTCAACAACTGAAGCACAAATTGATCTAAGTTTAATTGAAGAATTGGATATAGAAGCGTTGAATGCGAGAAATAAGAAAATATTTGATAGCCATAAGAAATTGCCATCAACATTTAAACCCAGCTCAACGACAACAGCCAGTTCCGTTGGTGGGGAAGAAACTGTTACAGTAGATCCTGACATTAACACAGTGGAACCGGAAACAACCGGCGATACAACCACTGAACTGTATACAACGCTGCAATATTCTACTGATGTTGATAGTGGATTCAGATCCACCGACGTTGATACAGAATATGTCAAGGAAACAACAGAAAAACCATCAACTTATCCACATCACATATTCGCCGTTGATCCAGAAGCAACCACCGCCATAAATAATATAAACACTACAAATAATTACATCGAAAATATAACCAGTAAGAAAATAGAAAAACTATTTGAAATAAATAGAATTATTGAGGTATCATCCAAAGAAAATAAATATTTAGTAAATCATGACAGTAAGGAAAATAAGGTTGAAACTTCGTCTGGCGTAGTGCTAGAAAGATTCCCAACTTTAGATCGGAAGGAAGCCGTAAGTCGGTTAACTCTCATAAAGGTCGTAGCTGGTGATTCGCCTAATTCACAAAATCAATATAACACCTCTGGAGTTAACATCACTAATGATATATTATCACTCTCGGAAAGTAACAACGCGGGATACGATCAGCGACATACGTTCCTCGACGTAAGCGACAACTTTAATAGCACTGGAAATACCAACAGTATGTTTGTAATGGTTACAAATGTAACGTCAAGTGACGGTCGCAACAAAACGTTCACCATCGACAGCAAGAGCAGTATCGCTGATTACAGTCCTACAGAATATTACCCCACCGAATACTCCACAGAAAGTGATGTCGTCACAGTTGTCCCAGTCGTTGGAGCCGTAGATGGTGGAGTACCGCCGACAGTGCTGCCGCTTGACACAGAACTTACAACCGTTGAACTACCAACGTCGACATTACCTATTCAAGGTGAATTTGGTAAAGACAAGAAGCCGAGAATATTAGTTTACAAAGAAGAAGCTATTGTGCATAACTTTATCACGCAAGTACCATTTGTAAGCAGTACAGAATCTTCAACAATTGCGTTGGAAGCTCTATTCCATCCCAGCAATTCAGTTAAACAACCTGTGCGAAGAGCAAAGCAATTTGTGACCGAAACAGTCAATGAAATCGAATCTATCATACACGACGATCCTGTTGAAGTAACGACAAACACTAATCTTCCTACATTGCATGACCTCGTGAAACCATCAGGGAGATCAATTGACGGTTTGGTAAAGATACAAGTGGTGCCTAATGAAGTGGTTGTGAAAAATTTTACTTACACTAAAAGTAAAGATTCGCTTAAGACATCTCCAATAGCGATCTCGATTCTAAATCAGAGGCGGATTGAGGAGCTACCTTTAGAAACAACAGCAAAATCAAATACCCCAGATACTAGTCCTATTGTAATATCAATTTCTAATTTAGACCAGGTCCTTTTACAGAAAACACCATTGAAAAAACAACAGACATCCTCACAAGAGTCAAGTCATGAAAATGAATCTAAAATTACTGTTATCCAACCACAGCCGGTTGTTAATACCAGAACCAGCTACAGCGTTAGTCAATCGACCAAAAGAATATTTGTAAAACGTTTAAAAAATGGCAAAGCTAGTCAAAATGATATCAGTAATATTCAGTTGATTAACATACTGCAACCCGAAACGGAAACGAACAGTATTCCACCAGCTCCTAGTCAATTTTCTACAGCTGTTGATAATTCCGGAGCACAATTATTAAAGGTCAAAATAATAAAACCAATTTCGGTGGATGAAACACCAATTGTTCATGAGGTCAGTGCTTCGTAGAAAAGTCGCCATTGTTGTTTATTTTTTGCCATTTGTTGGTTGCTGCTAACACAGAAAACACGCGCCAAATATTGCAATGCGCGCCTTATTAATTTGAAAACGGGTGCTAACACTAATCAAGATATGTGTACTATATAGAACCTGGTCTCCAAAAAGAATCCCAAAAAAAAACATATTCTCGCTGTAAGGCATCCACCATTAATCCGAAAAGTGTTCGAAATTATTTATAAATTATAACGATTGCCTTGCGACGAAACTATTTTACCACATATTAATGTTTCCTATAAATTTAAACATTAATTTGTGATAGATTTTCGCTGTTGACTTAGTTGTACATATTTTTATCTGTGCAATTTAATTTCGCACGTGCTATTTGCGCATGCCTGTTACCAATCATGACTAAACAGTTTGTATATATATTGTATGTATGTCCAAACATGGTCTTAATGTTTTCACACATTTGTGATTGTTTTGTTTGCAATTTATTTAATTATTTTGTTAATAATAGCATGAATAGTTAATGGATAATTTCAAAAATATACTTCTGAAGACAAAATATAAACATAGACTAAATACAATGCGTATAAAAGTTATGAGTCACACTTTTCCATTTCAAGCAAGTCATTTAAACAACTATATATAAAAAAAATTGAAGTCGTGATTAAAAACACTACCACAAATATAAATAAATCACGTTCACGAGTCTATCTTGAAGTTATCCATTATCTTTATACTCGTATTATAAAATAATAGTATTTAAGTATTTTTATAGTTATTATATTTAAGCATTGTTTTATCTTTTGAAATCTTTTGTGGTTTTAAAACTACGAAATGTAAATATTCTTCGATGTAATACAATTTTATTATTAAGAAAATTATATATTTTTTTTGTATTGCAAAAATTTTAAGTTTTGTTATCTTTACTATATAGATAAGTTTGCGACAAATGGGAAACTGAAATTTCTAGCTCATTCATGAAATGAGTACTTGAAATTTGTAGAAAACAATTTACACTATAATTATGTATAAGATACGTAATTTTACGTAATCAAAGAACAATAATAAGATCCGAATATAATACAAAATTCTTTAAAACCTTTTTTCGGATTAGTAGAATCATAAAGTCTTTAAAGAGCTTCCAAAGATTAAAGCGTCAACGTTTTATAACATACATAAGTACTTTGTTCTTTTCGAAAATAAAAAAATACCTTTTCAAGGATTAAAAGATTATCCGGTGAAATTATGACCTTTTTAGATTAAATATTATAAGGTTTCCTTTACGTAAAATGTTACAACCCAGTAAACAATTTGGTGAAGTGCCCTATTTAGAGACGTTTCTATCACTATTTCACTTCAACTATAGTTCGCATCAACTTTATCTTCATTTGTATTCCGACCGGAGTAATTTCTCCATCTGTAGCCGATAAAGTAGACATTTTATATGAAAAAATGTGAGAAACTGAACTATAAATGAACTCTTTTATGACAAAAAAATCATGACGCATCTTCAATATGATGTCAAAGTGACTCCAAAATGTTTACTGGGAAGTATTTAAAGTAAACTACTTGTCTTGTAATTATCGGAATAATTTATTGACTAACATAATTATACCTAATAATTGTGTATAATAATAATAAACAAAAAAAAAACAACTTTCTTAAGACAACTACCGATTATATGAAAGGTCTGTCACACGTGCTGACGCCTGTCAATCACTAATTCGTGCATTTTATTTGGGTTAAAAGGAATTGTTTCACAATCAATTGTTTAGTTTACAATAACGACATTTTTTTCTCCTATTCCACACTTTTTTACATGCAGATACTAATTATTCAAGCAATGTGCCGTATCACTTTTTATAAAACGTATGATTTTCACTATTCTACATCATTTACATATTTTCTTTTAGTAAATATTGTAATTACTATCAATTGAAAGTTATTGACGTTTACTTATTATAAAATAAATTGTTTTCTTAACAGTTTATCTATAATTAGTGAATTTTCTCTTATTTATGCCAGCTCAATCTCGATCGCTTCTGTCTTACACTTGATAAATAATTGTTTATCAATTTAAATTGTGTTCGGTAGAGTGTTCCCATGTCTATATCTAAAAAAATAAATAGTGAGGTTATGTAGACTTGAGTGGGAAAGAGATAGCACGTTTTATTTACCTAAAATTATTGAGAGATTTATTTTTAGACGATTTTATAATAATATTTATTTCACCACAGCTGAAAATAACTAATACATCTCTGATTAACCATTTGATACACATCATATAGAAAATGAAACAATTTTATTCATTTAAAACATGTAATAATGATTTATTATCATCTGAAAAAAAGAACACAAATACATAGAAAAAATAATACGAATACGATTATTGATGGCATAACTTCAAGCGTTACATTTTATAACAATAAGTATAAAAGCTATTAACCACTTCAATAATTTTACATAAAATGTTATATCAGATAATTTTTAATTAATGTTAATTTACTTTCTGTAATGAATTATTCATTTCTTTTATAAAACAAATTCATTAACTGCCAAAAAATCGTTTCTAAAAAGGAAAAGTTATTAATTTAGTTCTTGCGTAAGAATATAAGAAAAAGAAATAAATAAATATACATGTATGTATATAATGTATTATGTAACACTACCAAATACAGGCCTGTGGTTACAGCGATATTAACTAGATCTAGAATGGTAAACTATATATTTATTTCTATCAAACAAATAATGATACAGTTAAAAACAATATCTATAACCTACAGTTTGCGTGAAATTCTGTTTTGTAATTTAATATCTTGTCCCAGCTATAACATGGTTGATAATATGGACAAAATCATATTATATTAGTAGTGCAAAAAACAATATGAAAAATTCATATTCACCGCCTTTTTTACTGTGAAAATAATTTTTGTTTCAAAAATAAAAAAAAATTGTTTGTGTTAAGACAAGGTAAAATATTGGTCAAATTTTACGTACAGTAAACCTTTTAGTATACGCCAAACACAAAACATGGATGTTACGTTTCATTCATGTAATATTTTACTTAAATGAAACTTCATATTAATTTATCTAAAAGGGTCTAAACAAATATACTTTATTACCATTTAATCCTAAGATTCTATAAAAGTTAACATTGTATTTTACGTAACATTGTTTACGTAATGGTATACTTTTGTTACGTTAAATAAACCCTAAATATACGTATTTATATTTAGGAGTATTTGGTATAAAAATATTTTTATGTAAAAATATTTTTTAAAACATTTTTACGAAAATTTTGTATAAAATCTTTAAACAAACAAAAAAAATGTTTCAAGACTAAAAACAAATTATTTTTACAAAAAAATATCTCATAAAATCACGCGACCAAAAGTAATAATCATTAAAAATAATTACTATATAGAAAAAAATATATAATAAATATTTTAAATGAATAAATTAAAATTTGTAATTAAATTTAAAATAATTTGTTGTTGATGGAGAACCATTAAGGTTTATAACGTCGAGGCATCGTTAAAAACAACAAACATAACATCGCCGTGGTTACTTTCACTTGATGTTAAAAGTCCTTGGCAAGAACGAGGAGGCCCATCGGTATGTCGCCGCCGCCTGAGGCTGGAGATTCTCACATGTTGGAACTACACGTTAATTGCTTTGATATACGCGACCACAACTTGTGTAGACTTCTCCAAATATGTTTTAAGGTTATGAATAAATAAACAAACCTGTTGGCTAAACATATTAAACATTAAGATCAAAAGAAGATCGACAACTGCGCCTTAGGGTTCGATTCCCGGAACAACCAAAATAGTGACAGCTAGCAAAAACAAGAATATAACCTACAGCTATTCAAATCTGTAATTTATAAGGTGTCGTTGTTAAATTTTCGAAAGTAATTTTGATAAAATGCAAATTCTTATAGTTTTTTAATACATTCTTCACACTTCGCCGATTCTATTGAATTTAAAACAATAGATACATTTAAAACCAAAAATAAATATGTCACGACATTGGAGGCTTAGAATTTTTAACAGTGTACCTGACTAGGACCCTATCGGGGCCTCATTTATTACGAATATACATAAACGCTAGATAACAAACTTTAATGGGTATGTTAGCAATAAAACCATGGCAACACAAACATGAATGACTTTATTCACAAATTATTTCAATTACAAATACGTCCTCTCATTAGTTGTTTACCTTTTTTTTTTGTCCTTGACATTTTCATATTAAAATACATTTAAACTAATAAAGCAGCGGATATTATGAAATTTTATGACAAAATATAACTTTAACTTTAACCATTTTTTCTACAAATTATGACACTGTTTAATTTTTTATATATAT
This sequence comes from Panorpa germanica, assembly GCA_963678705.1. NCBI lineage: Eukaryota > Metazoa > Arthropoda > Insecta > Mecoptera > Panorpidae > Panorpa > Panorpa germanica. Next base: position 27,627,879 of record OY783205.1, on the reverse strand, counting down.
AAAAAAATGCGACAGATATAATAGTTTTAGTAAGAATAGAATATGGGCATTAGTAATTAACGATGGAGTTGTGAATCATGCCTTAATTTAAACAGCTAGAACGTTGTCAACTTCTAGATGTTAGCATATCCGACTTAAAAATGAGTTCACAATCCCATTATTGAAAAATTTCTAATTATTTTATATAAAAATAATTTACCAGGATATAATTGATTTCATTTTAATTTATAACTGTAATAAAATAGAAAATATTAATTTGAAATATCTGAAACATAAAGAAAACTTAAAAACTACATGTTGTTGAGAAATGTGTCACAAACCGGAAGTATTTTATATAGCGTACTGAAGATATTTTACGAAATTTTGAAAAAAATTTAAATATAATAGTGTAATACAAAAATATATATAATAAAACTAAAAAACATTTTACAAATTAATACAAAATTATTCAAAAATTGTACTATTTTAAAAATATAAATAATACAGTCGCATGTTTGTTTTTAAAACCTAAATGTTGTTATACATAATTTATTGTAATTAACTTAATTTGAATGTATATAAATGTTAATATGCATGTACGAGTAATGAAGTAAGGAGAAGCTTTTATTTAGGAGCCGGTCAAACTCACTCAGATTTCGTTGTTGTTGATAATTTAAAATACTAAAACCTTTACAAGTTAAAAATTTAAATCAAAATATCTATCTCGTTTGTTCCTATACTACACATACATAAATGCTTCTCGCTTACTCATCGATAGATGTTAACCAATAACATTAAAATTATAAGAAACAAAAATAGTTTTCTTATTATTTTAATGAAAAAAATTTAAAAACATATTCAAATTTTGCAGTAGTGGACTTAGAGACTTCTTTTTTCTTTACTTAATACACTGTTTAAATTGAAAAGAAAATTATTTTCATGTGGAAACACTACAAAAAATAAAGAATAAAAAGAAGTCTCTATAAAAAATAGATTCACCAATCAATTGGTAATTATATTCATGTTACCGTTCTTTTATTTTTTTTAAAAAAAGTAAAAGTTCTTACCTTTAAAACCCTTACTTATAAAAAAAGTAACAAAACTTTTAATAGCCCTATGCTATATATATTAAATATAATTACCAATTTTTTGACCTTAAGAAATAAACTAAACCGCAAAATAAATCACAAAACACAAGTTAAATAAAACTGAAAAATAATACAATTATACTTCTAGGCTATCCCTCCAATCCGAGGAATCCTTCGTCGTCCTGGACAGCGTCCTGGGGCAAGCACAGAATCCCTGACGGAGAACTCGTCTTCCACAGAGGCTTCATCGAGCTCCAGCACGGAACGAAAGACAAGACCACCATTCCGAGGCACCAAGACCACTATTGTAACGACACCACGTTCAGCTATTTCTGCCACAACAAGTTTACCTGGAGCAACGGGAGGGGGCAACAAGCGGGTGGTAGTGAGGAGGAAATACAGACCGAGGGGTGGGGAACGTAGTACCACTACATCGAAGCCATCGCTGACTGTTGGGGCGGGAGATTCAGGTTAGACTTGTATACTGGTTTAAGATTATAGATTGTGGGACGAGCGAAATCATGTGAAACTGTGATTATAGAATTTTATATGATCTTTTTAAACAACAGAAAATGAAATGATTTTTCATGAAAAAAATCAGAAACTTTGTTATTTTAAAATACGTTAATCGGTCCAGTAGATTTTGAGCTAGAGAGGGCACCGACTCTGAAAAAGCTATGTGTGAGAAATCGCATTTAAAAGTTTCAAAGTAACACGAAAGCAGACCAGAGAAGTGAAGACTTAAAACTCTATATCTCCGACAGTTTTACTCCAATCGACTTCAAATTTTTACACAATAAACTTAATATGTTGTACAATAATATAAATAAATAAAAAAAGAAGTTGAAACTTTACCTCCCCTTAAACTATTTAAAAAACTAATGAAAAACGTATAACTATCTATCTCAACGTATTAATTGAGCGTGTTCCTTTTCTAACGCCATAGATTAGATCACGTAGAATTAATTCAGTGATTCATTGCAATTTTAAATACAAATTAATTGAAACACAACTCATATAAAATAATGACGTCACGTGTGACTATACAAGTAACCTTTCATTTTTTAATATAAAATTTAAATTTGTTTTCTTATATAATTATTTAAATATTTATTAAAAATTTATTCAGTGTAAACAGACGTAGTAAGTTGAACCTAATTAAAATGAAGCCGGTTTTGGTCATGGCTGTTTTTTGTCATTATATAAAACTTTAGGACAAAATGAGTTGACAAAATGTAATATATTTTAAATCCACTTGATATGTGGGTGACTTTATTCTGCTAGAAACTTAATTATATTTATTTCTAAATCCGGGATTTTAACCTACACAATTCAAATACAATTTCATAAAAATTAAAGAAACAGTTTGAGAAAGACGATATTAAATATTTCAAAACCAGTTTACGATACTAGCTATTATCAACAAAATCGTCTTAATTATAAAGCGGAGGCAACAGCATCTGCAAACTCCTGTCGACTGTTTGAAATTAAAATCGTGATTCTTATATTAATTTTTTTTAAATAATTTTTTATAGAAAGTATGAAATTAAAAGAAATGGTCGATTGTTTTTCATTTGTTCACACTGTTTGACAATTTTTTAGAGGTGATGTTGACTGTCGATTTTAAACTTATGAATCATTGGTGTTTAACACAATCAACTTTCCAATGTACTTGACAAAGGGCATAGGTGACACTTTTATTTGTTAAGAAATCTTACTACGCAGATTGTAATATATGGAGACATTCTTAAAGACACAGGGGCGGCCTTAGCCATTGCGAGGCCCCGGGGTAGCAGATATTTACGAGGCACTTGTTCTTTGTATAATTTATGTAAATTGTAAGTAAGTATTTTTGATGACAATTGAAGAGAAATACAATTTTATATTGGAAGTTTTATAAAAGTTAACAAGCACAAAGATGACAAATATTAATGATGATAAACTAAGGTACATGAATGCCTTAAAAGATATACGCAGTGATTCTAGTGAAATTTCTAAAGAGCGAGGCGCGAGATTTAAATACATATATAGTAATTAATTTTTGAACTTGGGTTGTTGCGCGAGAATGCGAGGCACGGTGCGGTTGCTCTGATTGCTACCCCCAAAGGCCGAAGGAAATATGGTATTTATATTAATGTTTATTTGAGTTGAATCACTATTGCAATTAAAGTAACACAAAAACCTTTTCCTTTTTTGTCAAACTTGACAGAAGAATTTCTAATTACTTTATTTGGGAATCTCTGTAACTACGACAGACTAATTAGCACGATAACATGTTTTTTTACCAAATGACTTTGAGACGTTGGACATCCGTTTTTGTATATCTACGCGTTTAAATATATTTATTTAAATATCAACTAGCAAGGGAGCAAGGTTATGATGAAACTCGCTTTATTGCGTCATTAACAAAACTGGAATTTCTAGTTTAAACATCATTGACGGATTATAAGTTAGTATTCATTCCAAGTTAATATTGTGAGTCATTTGGAATACAATCATTTGTTGAGAAAAACATTTCATTAGCTTATGATGAGTTATTAAAAGAGGCTTTGCAGTCCCATTAGACCACGGGCGTCGAATACCTTAATGCGGTACTGATTATACTCATAGTTTAAATTGAATTAATACAAATATCTTTTAAATACAATAGATGCCAGCACTGAATCCCCTCGGACAACGTTATTCAAAAAGCGTTCCCGATTTACGACCACTAGAAGACCAGTGACCAAACCTAGCACAACAGATATACCGGATGAGCCAACAATTGGTAGTAGCATACTTTTAACGCCAGAGGACAAAGGTAAATGACGTCATCCACATAGGAAACTACTTCTTGAACACCTGTTACAGACAAACTTATTTTCAGAGTCTAGCGCAATTATAATAAACAAAAATGACCAAGTTGTTGGGTCCAGTATTCGGCAATCAACTGCTCATGGTAATAATATCTCGCTGGTGCAGAAATTGGTGCTGAGTCGGACAGAAAATAAATATTCTAATAAAGGAGTCACTGGAATAAATCAGGTGATTCCGGAGGATAATTTGGAAGCAGATTTATCGCACGAGGACCACACTGAAGCTGATATTGCAATCGCTGTGCATAATTTGGCAGGTGCTCCGTTGCCAACTTTGCAAACCTATGATGAGGATAACTCAGAAGATGATTATATCCATACGGAGAAGAAATCTACTACTGTGACTACTACAAGTAAGCTCCACACCCAAGAGATTAGGTTAAATGCCCGTTTATGATACTATATTATGTTTCAGAACGTCCCACGGCACGGCGCCCCCAGAAGACAAGAATATCAACAACAGTAGCCCCTCAAGTAACAAGACCCGTAGTTGTAAGAAATCGGAAGCCAGAACCATTTTCAAAAATATCAGCAGTTGAAGTCCCCCACAGGACTTACCGCCCTATTATTGATTACGACTATTACGACGACGGTGAGGTCCGTGTCGTTGGAAGACAACCAACTCACGAGAAGGTTCTGCTTCACAGTTCAGGAACGATCGAATGCTTAGATCAAGGAAATTTCCCGCATCCTGCGTCTTGTAAGAAGTTTATCTCGTGTGCGAAAATGGAAAATGGGGGAGTTGTTGGTTGGGAATACACGTGTCCTAAAGGACTTAGTTATGATCCTGTTGGAGGGATTTGTAACTGGTCTGCGGGATTAGGATGCAAGGATTAATATATTTATTATAAAGACTTTTTAATATTATAGAAAAAGTGCCTGATACTTATTGTGTTTTATTTAATTATGTATTAGATTATAGTTTTATATTTTATAAACAAATTGTACTTATATTTTAATAATATATATAAAATTTGTAATTTTATTACTATCTTATTTTAGTGAAATTAGTCTTATTCAACGCCTGATCAGCATGCAATTATATATACACAAATAAATGTATATGTATAAATTTAACTGTTATATTTACTATTTAGTAAACGACGCTTTCCAACGTAAACGTTAGTATTTTTTCAAAAATTTTGTTTCTCGAAATTAAAACAAAATTTATAGAATTATTAATTTTTTTATATATTTTAATCGACATAATTTTTTGTAAATTTTTTATAGTAATGTTTTGGTTGCTTTTTATATATGGAATTTTTTTCGTTACATTTACTAGTTCTGCTGGATACTTCGACTATATTGATCAAAGTTACATCGTCTCTATAGAAGAAATACCATTGTCTTTTCAGTAAGTATTTTATAGAAAACAATTAGATAATTAACAAATGTATTACGTATTAAATGTTAATGTGTATGCATTATACGCCTCATACAGTTACACCTGAAATGTCTGCAGCACATGTTACTCCAGAATATATTTTCTTTCAGACATTTATGCAATGGGATATTAGTATCAAAGTATTGGGTGGTAACAACAGCAAAATGTATGACATGGTCCACAACTTTAATTCCAAAGAATAGAAGAACAAGACACGCAGAAAACTACCGTATTTTAGCTGGGTCTTATGTATTAGATAACAAAAATAAAAAAGGATTATACGCTCGATGTAAACGAATCGTCATTCATCCGAATTATGAAATGAAACGTTCAAGAAGTAATATAGCATTAATCCAACTCCATCAGCCTATTCACGAGAGTACTTTCATTAAGTATGCTAATTTGTCAGAAATTGTTTATGGGCCTGAAGCAAATCCACCTAGCAGTTATGACGTCATATATTGGGCAGATTCATCCACTGCATCAAATGTGAAAACTCTACACCGATGCACAATAATAAGTTCAAAATTATTGGGCCGTCGATGCGCAAAAGAGTATACTGATGAAACTGACAAACCAGAAATATGCATACAACGTAAAAGTGTAAATGAATCAGGTAAAAGAAATAATTAATTAAAAAATTCCAGATGCTATGAAACCTTTTTTCATTGTTCATAATCTTATATAACATTTTATAGATTGTTTATGGAGTGCAGAATTTAAATCTGGTGACCCATTGTTGTCCTTCACAAATGAAATAGTAGGTTTAGTGTCACATGCTCATACTAGCAAGAAAGGCATTGTAAGATACTACGGAACACGCCTGGATCTTCACAAGGACTGGATATGGTTGTTCAAAGACATTCCTTCAGGATATGTTCCTCCAAAAAAATCCATGAGTTTAAAAAATAACTATGGTTTGATTGTAATACTAAATCTATTTTTGTTGAGTGTCATTAATGAATATATATTTAAATGAACGTTTATTAAGATAATATAATTGTTTATTTAATTTAATCCGAGAAACATTGAGAAAATGAAAAGATTTCTTACCTTTATGTTTTTCTATTCTCCGCGACGTGGCAACACAATCGTCTATCTTTTTTAAATTTAAAATTTAGTACACTTTCAGGTTAGGATATTATATATAAAATTACTTATTTAACACTATTAATTATTAATGATTCACACAAATCTCCAACGATTAATTAAATAAAATAATAATTTAATACCACTTATTAATATATAAGCTGTAGAATATTTTAAAAAGCCGCAGCTATGTTTGACTTTTGACTTTATGATGATGATACACAATTCATAACTATAAAGACTAATTTTGGAACAAAGTAAATACTAATTAATCAAAATTAAACTCCTTATTTATAGGTTGAACTACTTCTTAAGTTTTTAGAAACACTTTTCACCACTTAAAGATATATTTTAAAATTCTTATAAACACTCCCGGTCATTTGACATTTAAAAATTTAAAACTACTTTTGCCAACTTGGCAATAAGGTGCTGCCATCTCAAGAAAAATATAAAATTGTTAAATTCAAAAATTAAGCTACGTTAATTTGAAAAATCAATTTTCTCAATCAAATCAATTTATACAGTATAACTCTTTTATATTTCAGTAACAGTTATTTATTTAAATCGCAAAATCTACAGATAAAATTAATTAAAGAGAAAAAAGTTAACACAGCTTGACAAAAAGTGAGCACTGGCACACAATCATTGTACAAAAATATCTCAAATTAATTACAAAGATTTTATTTTATAAAAATATAACATAATTATTAGTTTATAAAAGTAAACCAACTTATACTTAAAAATAATAACAATTACAAAACAGTTAACAAATTTGTTTCAAAATTCAAGATCGAGTATGATGATCTAATACGATTTACAATTTTATTTATGAACATATTTTAAATTAGAATTGACAAGTATTTAAATAAACGATTACAAAATTTAATATTCGTCATCAACTTCATCCTCTTCAGGATTACCAGAATCAGCACCGACTTCTTCGTAATCTTTCTCCAAAGCAGCTAGGTCTTCCCTAGCCTCACTGAATTCACCTTCCTCCATACCTTCACCAACATACCAATGCACAAAAGCACGTTTAGCATACATGAGATCAAATTTGTGATTCAACCTGCTCCAAGCTTCTGCGATAGCTGTTGTGTTGGACAACATGCAGACAGCCCTGGGGACCTTTGCAAGGTCTCCTCCAGGTACCACAGTTGGTGGCTGATAATTAATTCCTACTTTGAAGCCAGTTGGGCACCAATCAACAAATTGGATCGAACGTTTCGTTTTAATTGCAGCAATCGCGGAATTCACATCTTTTGGAACGACATCCCCTCTGTACAACATGCAGCAGGCCATATATTTGCCATGGCGAGGGTCGCATTTCACCATCTAAATAAATAATATAAATATCAATTAATAATCAAGATACAACATTTGGAAAAATGAACAAAGAAACTAAAAATCCATGCAATCAACCTATCGACGCTGTAGTCGAGGGGTTTAAGCATTGCGATCAGACTACCGTACTCCCAAGATCGAATCCGGAACTAGTACTGTATTTTAATTGTAACCTAACGAAATAAAACAATCTTACCTGGTTCTGTGCCTCAAAACACGCGTTTGTGATCTCCGACACAGAGAATTGCTCGTGGAATGCCTTCGCTGCAGAGATTATTGGAGCATACGTAACCAACGGGAAGTGAATTCTTGGATACGGTACTAAATTTGTCTGGAACTCAGTAAGATCGACATTCATAGCACCATCAAAACGTAGGGATGCTGTTGTTGATGATACAATCTGACTAATAAGACGATTCAAGTTTGTATAGCCAGGTCGTTCAATGCTTAAATTTCTTTTGCAGATATCGTAGATGGCTTCATTATCGACCATGAATGCACAATCAGAATGTTCCAATGTAGTATGTGTTGTTAGGATTGCGTTATACGGTTCAACAACTGCTGTGGACACCTACAACAAAAATTAATCTCATTTATTTCTTGTCTACTTTTTATAAATCCAGATTTGACCGTTTTACATGATGAAAATAAAGGTTGTTGCCTACAGATATACTAGGATTACAAATTGGCTATACCTGGGGAGCCGGATAAATAGCGAATTCTAATTTACTCTTCTTTCCATAGTCTACAGTAAGTCGTTCCATTAATAGTGAGGTAAATCCAGAACCAGTGCCTCCTCCGAAAGAATGGAAGATCAAAAATCCTTGAAGTCCACCGCATTGTTCGCTCAATTTGCGAAGACGGTCTAAAACGTTATCAACTTGTTCTTTGCCGATGGTGTAATGACCTCGAGCATAATTATTGGCAGCATCTTCTTTGCCGGTAATAAGCTGCTCAGGATGGTACAGCTTTCTATAAGTACCAGTACGAATTGAATCTGAAATGATTTGAAACAATTGAAGATTAGATGCGATGAATTGCAAGAGTATAATAAACTTTATTAATTCAAACTATATCATTTGAGCATTTTATTATTTATCATTATTTGTTTTATTAAAATCAACAATCAATTTAAGAATTTTTCTTGTAAAATATGAATCGACAATAAATTTAAATAATGCATTGTATTATCAATAGGCTTTGTGTTAATAATGAAATGTTTCATTGTTATCATTATTTGTATTATTTCAATCAACAATCAATTTATGAATTTTTCTTGTAAAATATGAATCCATAATAAATTTAAATAATGCATTGTATTATCAATAGCCTTTGTGTTAATAAAGAAATATTTTCAAGGACTCACCGACAACGCTAGGTTCCAAATCAATGTAAACAACACGTGGTACAACTCTTCCAGAACCAGTGCTGGCGAAGAATGTGCTAAAACTATCATCGACCTTGGTGGTATCATTAATAGTTCCATCGGGGGCGATTCCGTGCTCCAGACAGTACAATTCCCAACAGGAGTTGCCGATCTGAACACCAGCTTGACCAACATGGATTGAGATACATTCACGCTGTAAAAATAATATTTTTTATAAATACATATTATAATCTTGAAATATTAATATGGATTACTACACTTCTAATTGGATACTTTATATATACTTAAGATAATACAAAAGTAAAATTAAATAATATTTTAAATGACTCACCATTTTTAACGAATTTATTTATTTTTACTGAAAGACTGTTAGCTGTTTGAGAGATTGCGCTGAACTGGCAAACAGACGAACGTTACAGAAATGCGTTTCAATTTAAAAAAAATCTTTTGTGCAACGGTCCCCTCGATCCCTCTTGTTATAATCTGAATCTTTTGTACTTAGGGAGAAGAAATGCAGAGGTTTGTAACTTATCAAAACTTACACATGTGTATATAATATTTAACGTTTTGTGGCTTATTTTTCGGCTCTTTGAAATATAATTTTAAAGTGGCAACTGTTGAGAATTGCAAATTATTACATATATAATCTATAAGGAAGATACTATGTAATTTGAATAGATATTAATAAATTTATATATATTTAAAATTAGCAAATGTTCTCTACCTCTGCTTTGTTGATAAAGGCAAGCTGCAAAATCCGAGAACTTCCTTGCCTTCTTCGAAGGAAGTCGCATTGTTTGGCCAAATAACAAATAACTATTCACTATACATAAATTTAAAAAAAGTATAACGTCATTGAACAGCTAAGATGAGCTAAGACATTTTACTTTAGGACAAGACTTTATAACTATTTCAAATATAATATAATAAAAATATTGTTTTCTTGAAAAAGAAAATAATTTATTACAATTAAATTTCTTTGCAAACATCTCAATGCTGTTAAGTAAAACTTGCAAATGCTCTAAATAAAGATAATTTGTTTATTAATTAATTAGATTAATTAATATTGCCATATTCTTTTTTATTGAGTTAATAGATGGCGCCACGTCTAGCTGTCAAATGTTTTGATTACTGGATTTAAATTAGGTGAAGTTGAGGTTATAAATAAAGAATATAAAATTATAAGTACAACAATATATTTCCAAAACTAATATTAATTTTTATGTTAACATAATTTTAATACAATGTATTAATTATATTTAAAAATGCCAGTTGATATTAATAATCTAACAGAAGGATGGTTAGAGCTCGAGAGCGATCCTGGACTGTTTACATTATTATTAGAAGATTTTGGTGTAAAAGGTGTTCAAGTTGAAGAAATTTATGATTTACAAAAGCCTTTAGAGGGTCCAGTCTTTGGATTTATATTTTTATTTAGATGGATAGAGGAAAGAAGGGCTCGAAGAAAAATTGTGGATCAAACTGACAGTTTTGTTAAAGACGAAGATGCTGTCAATAACATATTTTTCGCTCAGCAGGTGCAATATTTATGTTCTGTCCGATATCTTTTAAACATTTTTATTCAGTAATTAATTTCTATATCTTGTTTTTTATAAGGTCGTTCCAAATAGTTGCGCTACTCATGCACTGTTGTCGGTCTTACTCAACTGTCCAGATATTCACCTTGGAGATACCTTAAGCAGACTTAAGGTAATTGCTGTTTATATTCCATTAATCATTTGAATTCAATTAACCATTGGTGAATGTTATAGTTTCATACTTCTGGTATGAGTCCTGAGAATAAAGGTTGGGCAATTGGAAACACTCCAGAATTAGCTTGTGCGCATAACTCTCATGCAATGCCTCAGGCACGAAGTCGGTTAGATCGTACAACAGGAGTTACATCTGGAAGATTCACTGGTAATTTAAAGTTCTAAAGTCTATGTCCATATCTATAAACCATGTAAAATAATAAATAATTATTTGATAAATCATGTATATATTTTATAGGAGAAGCTTTTCATTTTGTAAGTTATGTTCCAATCAATGGCAGACTGTTTGAGTTAGACGGATTGAAGCCTTTCCCTATGGACCATGGACCCTGGCTGCCAGAAGAGCATTGGACTGATAAATTTAGAACTGTTATGGCAGATCGACTAGGCATGTCTACTGGTGAACAAGATATAAGGTACGTGTTGTAAATATCTTTGTCTTTGTTTAATATACTTTGCAATACTTTTTGATGATTCTGAATTATTATAAAATATATTTTCTCAGATTTAATTTAATGGCTGTGGTGCCAGACAGAAGAATAGCAATTAAACATAAATTAAAAATGTTACGGATGAATAGACAAATAGTTACAGGAGCTCTTCATCAGTTGGACAAAATATCAAGTCGTCAACTAGAAAAAGATGTTAGTACTATTGAAATAAAAGATGAAGATCCCGAAATCGATCCTCTGGAGGTCAAAGAAGAAATGGAAGTGAAGGAAGATAATAACGACTTAAAGGAAGAAGACGTAGAAATGAAAAAAGATAATGAAGAAGCTGTAATTGAAACAATAATGATACCTGATGAATCAATGACAAAAAGTGAAGAAATGCCACCGTATGAATCTATTGATACACAACATAGAATAGACGATAAGGTAAAAGTAATATTTAATGTTCTGTAATATAATTGTATATTTCTTTAACAAATTTCTTAATTAGGTTACAATTTGTCCTTTGGATTACTGCACACCGCTGAGCATACAAACATCTCCTGCACCTAGTACAATAGAAAGCGATATAGGTAATTTAGTAATTATTATAAATAGGGCTAGATAAAAACGATCTTTCAATCGTACTCACATATATCATGTAAAGTGTAAGAGTTTGTTCTGAAATAAGTTTATTTTAGGATCACCAACGGCACAAGCCTGGGGATGGACCTCTCAGAATAGTCCTACATCACCAAATGATAAATTTGTAGTATTAGTCAGTGAAGATCCCGCAAAATCTACTACATGTGTTGAGCATACAGATAGCAATAATAAAGTGAGTTACGTTCATTCAATGGTTTATATAATGTCAGTTTACTAAACTTGATTGTAATTATTATAGTCTGAAAAGGGTTTAGCCAGAGTTCGAACTAGTGATGGCCATCCTGTTGTAAATGGAAATGATGGTTTGTTAGCCCCTCATTTTGGTCCTGGCGATCTGAAAGCATTACTAAAGAATCTTGATGCAGAAATCACAACCTGTAATCAGTCACTTAACGATGAAAATGATAAAAGAAATATGTATAAAGTAGGTATATAATTGTAATATTGTCATATAGTAGTGTTATATTTCCTATAATTTCGATTATTTATTTTTAAGGTTGATGATTGTAGACGAACTCATAATTACGACGAATTTATTTGTACATTCTTATCAATGCTTGCACAACAAGGAGCGTTAGCAGAGCTTGTCTCTCAGCATCTCAATAGCCCCAGGTCTATATCTAGTGGAACAAAAAAGAAAACTAAGAAAAGTTCCCCTGGATCTTCTAGAAGACGTAGAGGAAGAGCGAAATGTAAAAAGCGCAAGTGACGTTAGTCAAGAGAAATATATGAAGTGCGTAACTTCGCGGTGTCTTAAAGAATATCTATATGTAATGCAACCTCAGCGAGATCTAACTGGTTTTCTATATGTTATTTCATATAAACTGTTATATAATTTTTATTAAGTCATATGTTTGACTATTAAATGCTAATTGATTGTGAGAGAATGGTAAGTAGTAGTTTTGAATGATTTTTTTTATATATATTTTAAATAAATATTCGAATTACTATTAAAAATTGTTTTATTTATTTATTATTGAATAAAAGTAAATTTTAATAGCATCATTTCATTTATTAATATCTTTCTATAACAATGTTTCCGATACATAATTTGCATTTTCTATATTGAAATAATAAATATAAAAAAAAACAAGTATTTTCTGTAGAAAATGTGACTCACAATTTTCTAATCATAATAAAACAAGTAACACTTTTAATATATATTTATATAAATTATATTCAAAGCACCGATCTTGAGGTAAATTTTCCAATTACTTAGGCGCTGATCTAGTCTATAAATAATGGTAACAGTTATTTTACTTTTTTTGTAAAATGATGGTTCATCACACATATTAACATAATAACAATTTATAATTACAATTTTTACAATATTTATTTAAATTGATTTCAAAACAACAGTCTTTAATTATATAGTTCTTTATTACTCTAAATGTAATTTAAAATGTTAAACGGTGATATTTTAAAGGAACATTTAATTAAACTTTTTGGTGATAATGGCACAGACGTATATATTTTCGGCGTGTGATAAGAGTTATATTTATTATTAGACTTACTGAAGCTTTCTTAAATTTGATTTGAACATAATTTTCTAATAAAAATTTGCCACATATTTCGATCAATTATTCATATAATTAATATAAGACTTCATTTTTTATAATTAGCAAACTAAAATATAAATTTTTTGCATTTTACTGAATAAAAATCAAAATTCTTCAATAACTCTACTAAAAATGTAATATTGTTAACATTTAACTTTTATTTATTGTCAATGTCCATTCCATAGTAATATTTAAGAATTTATTAAACCTGATTCAATAAATTAGTACAAAAATGACACCTTTTCAAAAGTAAAATATGCAAAGTTATTTATGTCATACATATTTAACTATGTAATTATTAATAGACATTTTATGAATAATTTGTGCACATTGTTTTATTTTATCAAACATGATATATATAATGAAAAACACAACTATATAAAGCACTCGAACTAACTGCACCATTCGTATTTGGATTTGTTTAATTTATAACTATTATTTTTTATATTAACTAAAGCTATTTCACATTTTGCACTACGAACTATTTGAATGTGTAACCTAATTCTAATTTCATTACATTCTATTTAGAAAAACAAAATTTATTGTTGTTATTTAAATTTGTTCATATACTTTCTGTGGATAGCTATGTTAAGAAAATGTAGATCATAATTTTATCCAATATTTTTCTTGCAATATAAATGTTTATTGCTTGCTTGTAGTGGAAAATAATATATCTACCTGTAAGACATTTATTATATGAACAAATTTATAAAACAAGTATTTTCAAAAATTGCTCTTGAAAAATCGAGCCCTATTATTTAATGAACAACAAATAATATTTAAACTACAAAATAATGACATTGCAGCCGTATATGTTCATTGATACGTTCAATAACATAAATCCATTATTATTGAATCTTACATCATTATTAATTTAAATAACTAATGAGAGATTTTCAGAATATGTATAAATTCTGTGATAAGTATACGTATGGTAAAAATATGTATGTAGCATTTACGTTCAAATGTAAGCTGTTAAATAATAAATGTTTACTGACTGAAAAGTTTATTTTTATGTAAACAGCTTAAATATCTAATGAATGATTATAATTATATATTCTGAGATAATGAAATGAAGTTATGAAAATTAAATTAGGTTACGCTAAAATTTACGTTAAATTTTGCTACATTAAACTAATGATGATGTAATTAAAATAAAATAAATGATTTCAGTGTTTTGGCTTAGGTCGGTTGTTAAAATATACATTTTATAAGTAAAACATTGCTATTAACTTTGCCGTCTTCATATATGTAATTTCAAATAAAGAAACTTACATTACCTCCACAACACTTGTAAAACAAATTATATTTTTTAAATATTCAACATGAATATTGGTTCACTTTTATAGAAGATTTATTAAACGATTATAAAAAATTGACTGAAATAAAATATAATAAATTATAAAACAGTCACATTTAATATATTTTGAAAAGAAATAACTTACTAAATTGTTTCATTCCTAGAACATGAAAAGGAAAATGTAACTTTAATAAAATGTTTTAATTCGTATGAATTATTTTAGAATTTTTATTGTTAAAATAAAACTAAAGCTAGTACAAAAACTCACACCAGTGCGCGTTCATGTACCAGTGCTCAGCTTGTTACAGTTGCTTCTGTATCTGCCGGAATTGAAGACTCTTCTTCAATTGTTTCAGAACTTTCTTTTTGCCTTTTCTCCATTTCTGCCTTAAAGTGTTCTATATCTTGTTGACTAAACATAACAAAGAGAAAATTATGTTTTATTTCGTAATTACCATTACCAATTAGATAATATGAACATATTAGAAACAAACTTACCTAATTTGAACAAAAAGAATGCCGTTTATAACGTTTAACATGTCAAGAACATTTCCCATGGAAGGTTGCTGGATTTGAACTGGCGGAAGTGCCGGATTTACTTTTCCTGCATATATATCGTTCATCTTTTTTTGTAAAACAACAGCCTGCTCTGTCAAATGGCGAAGACAGTTTGAAGATTCGCGAGTTTTCTCATGTCCTTCTCCCAGCTAAGATAATAAATGTTTAAATAATATTTACTCAAATCCTTCAAAGAGTAATTGTACATAATTATTTATTAAATTACCTGTTGTTTATAAATGGCGTATGTTTCCTTTTCATTGTTTAATGCAGAACGGAAATCACCCATACAACTTTGTGTTCTTGCCACTAGGTGGTAATTTACCGCGACTTTAAGAGATCGTACACCATAATACAGTATATTCAGTGCTAGAGCTTGCTCCAGGAAACGAAGAGCTAGTTCATATTCGCCAACAGCATGTAATATCAAACTGATATTGCTCTGTAATTCAAAACATTTTATTAGTACTATTTATTTTAATTTGCTAATTCTTATGTAAAATAAATACTAACGTTTAGTAAGGCAATTTCTGGGTGATCCTCCCCACAGACAAGGAGTGCTAGATACCTCGCTCTGTACAGTAATTTGAGAGATGTGCTCACTTGATTGTTAGCGAAACAATAAAGAGCTAGATGTGCCTGAAATGTTAAAAAAATTTATCAGGTATATATATTAATAAATATTATATATTTTTTAAAATAGTAACTGGCTTACATATTCTGTAATGGTATAAGGATGATCAATACCATTTACTCTTTCGCTCATAAGTACAGCCTTTTGTTGATAAGCCATGGCTTCTTGATGTTCTCCCATGATATAATTCAATCTCGCTATCATTCTAAGGCACTGTGCAATTTCGGGATGCATAGCTCCATATACATTATTTAATAAATTCAATGCTTCACTTATTAATTCATAGCCATCTTTTAAATAACCCTGTTGTATTTTACTTTGTCCAGTGGTGTAGAAATTGTAGGCATCCGTTGCCTAAGGTAATTTATTTATTGTTTTTAATTGAAATTAACATTAAATCTATAAGTAGTTTATTAATACCCACCCTTGGATTTATATGTTTCACAACTGGGAAAATGTTAATAATGTCCTCTTCAAAGAATGTAACTTTATTTTTAGAATCGAAGCTGTATTCTCTAAGAAGTATCTGTAGTCCCATTTTAATGGAAAATGATCTGAATTAGAAAAATATTATTTAAATTATTTATTTTTAAATCTGTATTATTACATTTAACCATAGACGTTCACAGAAAAGGGTACTCGCCCCACAAACTAGATAACATGCAAAGTAGTATTTTCTGTGTACGACCATGATTCTAACAAATTTTTACCTTAATAAACTAATTTTTTGAAGACTATGTTGTTCTACAAATGCATCAATATTTTCAGCAGTTACTTCATAATCCCAATATGCTTTTAATTCTTGTTTTATTTGTGACCATAGCAATTTAGGAGTTAGTTGCGCCCACTCTGTTGCTTCCGATGATGGAGTTAAAGCAGGGCGACCTTTTCTTTTGTTTCGTCGTTTGGATGTTTTGCTTTGTAGTTCATCAACTCCTTGTTGGGGATGGGGTACTACTCCCGAATATAACAGGCAGTTCAAAAAGTGACTAACAGCAACAGATAAACTCATAAGCTCTGTACTTTGCATATAAGTTGTGAAGATGTGTTTGGCAGATCGAAGTAATAACTCCGAGACAACAATCTTATGTAGATAGCTGAGTGACGGTACCTTTGCAAGTAAATCACATACTTTTCCAAGATATCGCATATTGATTCCACGATTATGAAGTGCTTCAGATAAAGTAGCCCCGTCCATAGGTGCTGAAGAATGATCTAAGAAATCTGTAATAAATGTTGGAATCTGTACAGTGATTAGGTATTTCGCTGCATCCTTGACCAGCTGTCTTTGCTTCGTTAAAGATGGACCATCTCCATCTGCGTGTCGAATTCCAGGTGAAAAAGCATCAGGATTAAACCTTACGTCAAATTCAATATCTTTAAGAGATCCTACTACCTGTGAAGCTCGTTTAACAATGTCACGTGTGCTTTCTTCCAAATCTTTCTTATCTCCATCAGTAATTTTTTCGATTAATTTCTTTGCTTTGTCTGTATCAACGTCATTATTACTCGTCTCTGCACTGTCTCCTTCTGCTTTTGTTTTTGATTCTTCAACTTTCACTTCTGCAGCTTTTGGTTCTTTCGGTTCTTCTGTTTTTGGTTCTTCGGGTTTTACAGCTTCAATTGCTTTCAGGTCATCTACCTTTTCTTTTTTATCTTTACCGTTTTCCTTAATTTCATTAGCTTTTTTAGTTGTAAGTTGTTGTAAATGAAATGCTGCGAATTTAATAAATTGCACATACCTTGATTCTACAAAACTGTCAATCAATTCTTGTCGCAAGCAACATAACTTATGTTTATGCTCTATAGGAAATCCAGACTCTTTCACTTCGGCGGATAGTTCTTCACCTTCAAGTTTTAAGAAATTAACATCTGGTGGAAAAGTTCTTAGTAAATCTAAAATATAATGTCTTCCGTCATTTCCAATGATTCCTTTACATTCAACTGAAGAACAGAGTTCGACAATTTCTTCTTTATCATTGTAGACTGAATGTGGAAGAATTTTTAATTGATTTCCTGCTTTACTTAAAAGTTCTAAATATTTTGGATGAGAAAGAACAGTTTTGCCAAAATCAATGGATCCGTAAACTACAGATTGTTCTTGCTCTCTTTCCAATATACCAGGAATAATTGATTGAGCTGTAACTCTATATCCTCTATAATCTATAACAACTGTGCCTAAAGTATACAAGCCCTCGTGATCAACAGCACTGTAAACACGGACCCCTTGAAGATCGTTTCTCGGGGCAACAAATGCAGCTGCATCACCGCCTAAATCTTTGTAGTGATCTCTAACATCAAATCCTAACGAAAAAAATATGTTATTCCATATATACATTTGCATTTTGGCATCTTCACCAGGATTAATTGCCATTACATTTCCATCAATAACAGCCATAGCTCCTCTAGTTGCGGCGGCAACAAAATCACTATGAACCTTAAAGATAGCCCTTTCACGGAGTAGCCGCTCTGGAAGATTCTTACGGGGAAGTTCCCTAGTTGTTTGAAGTTCTTCGTTCCAATCACGAGTCTGACCAGGAATGTGTTCCTCGTATCCTAATTTCGAAGAAAACGTATCTTCTGCTCTGATTGCGTCAATTGTGTGTTCCAACTGCGGCGCCGTCCATGCATATAGCTGATAGGGAGTAGCGACTCTCTCGAAAGGGTGGCGCTGTGTACGTTTCCGTTGCATTGCAGTAAAAGTACGTTTGAAGGCAGGAGACACTTGATTTAATAATTCAATCAATGAGTGACACAAATGACTAGGAGTTGATGGCTTAGGATTAAACTCCTCCTCTGTAGATTGGTTTACATAGAAACCCCGTGCACACGCTGTAACATGGAAGTGTTTTTCCTCCATGGTAATTACGTGAAGATACATTAAATCTCCATGCATTTTTCTATAACCAGGTGGTGGATTCCAGCCAGATGTCGTAAGAACTTTAATGCTTGGTGGATTTTTTGAATCTTTTGCTACGGGTTGAAGAGGCAGTAACGGTCTATCCTTACTTCCAGGCATTATACAGTCCGGAGGAGTACAATCAACACTTTCTGGACGAGTTTTTTTCTTCTCCAATATATCACCTTGTGTAACTACGTTTAAGAAAGCTAAGGAGCTGCATTCTGCACCATTGTAAGCGTCTGAAGGATCTAAAGATTTTAATAAGTCTCTAACATGTCTTACATGAATCCGTGCCTCCCGCATTGTGTAAGGTTCTTCAACGACTTTTATTACAGATCCTTCTTTAAGTCCTTCAATATTTTTTAATTCAGCAAAATTATCAAGGGTGTTGCCTTCGAGTTGGAGAGAGAAACATGTTCGGTGGCAGGTATCTTCACGATCCATTAGAAGCTGATGAATTTCTTGGACAAGCTCCATGCTGGAAACTTGAATGTCAAAATTTTCAGCTCCTGGTGCAACAATTTTGACCGTGAAACCTTGTTCTTGGATGAAAACTACCTCATGTTCTTCTTTTTTTTCATCTTCTGTTTCAGCTTCACCTTTTGTGCCTTCTGGTAACAATATAATACAGTTAAAACCGGCTAAAACCAGTAAAAATAATATTAGTTCTCTCTTTTGGTATTTAATTAATCTTATTTATTACTGACCGCTTTTTTCAATTAACCATACAGAGGGTACAGACATAGGAACATCTTATAAGTAGACCATAATTTCAAATAAGTTTTAATATAATAAACATATTCAAATTCTACAAATTTAATTATGTGAAAACTCACTCACAAAGGTAAATAATAATTTTAATAAAATAATTATATACTGAAGCAAAAATAATAAAACTCGTTTAATTTAATAAGAACACAAGAATGTATAAATAAAATTCTTAAAAAATAAACAAAAAAATAACGATAATTAAAGCATGTGTATATGTTAGAAATTTAATACAATGTTGATAATTAATTTATATTGTTTTGCAATACCATAGACATTTTATTTTGACTGTTTCAACTGTTCAAAAGAATGTATGAAAATATATTTTCAAGAAACTAAACTGAATCTAACGTCTGTTTACCCACCTACTATTAACAGTGTTTCTATCTACTGCAGTTCCTACCTGATGTTTTAGCAGGATCTTCGCTGCTTGCATGTCCATTGGTTTCATTGTGGCCATTTAGAAGAGGTGTTGCAGATAAACCGTTCGACACAGCATCTGCAGATTTTTCTTCTGGTACAGATGGTGATTTTTGTTTAGTAGTTTCTGAAAGATTTAAAAAAGGTTTTAAAACATCTGATATAGTACTCTGTAACAATGCTTTTGTTACAAATTCATATAAGTAGAAATACGTACTTCTACAAAAAACCAAGATTTACAATGCTACTGAATAAATATTATATTATCTAATCTTATGCGTTCTTTCTTCAAATATTTAAAGAGGCCATTTTTTGATTGACTCTAAAAAGACTGATAATTTTGAATACAAAACGTGAATATTAGAAAATTTACTACAAACAATTATGTAATAAACACTATACCACTGCCTAATAAATACCAGCTAACGACAGAATAGGAAACTTACATTCATGTAATATTTTACAACAAAACCTAGTACATTTAATCTAAAAGGGTCTTACTTAATAGTCATTTTAAAATCATTAACTTTACTTATATTATATCAACCTTAAATGCATGTATCTGTGTTTAGCAGGCATATTATATAAATTTTTATATTCTAGAACTTTAAAATAAGAATAGGCTTATTTATTTTTATAGTTATAATCTTTCAACATAGATAATAATATACATTACATTATACAACTGAGGTAAAATTGAAATGTAAATATATAATTTTGAGGTGAATAAGATATATCTTATATTTACAGTTCTTATTTTATACTCATAATACTTATGTTTTTGAACTTTGCCCTCTTGCTATCTACAATCTTTGCATGTTTGCTTCGATTCTATAAAAGAATAAATACGGGTTATCATTTGCTTTTGAATTTAGGCCTAAGATAATAAGAAGGAGGCTTGTCAAATAATATAATCATATTACTGTGTGACTAGCGACAAATTTATAATATATGCCTGGTATAATACTACTATCGATATAGTAATTTTGGTATATTTATCACAAGTACATTGTTAGAAGGGTTGCAATAAAATTATTTAGTTTTTTAATGACATTGGAGACAAAATTTATTTGTAATTTTGTGCTTATGATTATTTTGCAAGCTGTTGTTACAAAGTTTAGCTGCTTTTTACAATATTAGAATGGTGGGGGAACTTATTTACTATTAATAGTTGTATAACTGCTCTCAAGTAATCTTTGTATTCTAAGGAAAACACATGCTAGTCAAATCAATATCAAATATAGCAGCATCATCGCTCCGCACTTTGACTTGTAGTGCTATGTCAGTAATCTTATTTTGACGTCAATATTTCTTAATAAATAATGAGAATGCATATTTATGACTCCTTTATACTAAACTATACCGTGAATCATAGGCGTACGCAGACAATTTGCTCTGTTTCTCCATTAAGAATACAGAAATAGTGATATTGATAAAGGATCACCACAATAATTTTTCATGTGACTTGGTTATGTTTTGTGGATTCTCATCTTCTGTTTTTGACACGTGGTTTATTTTTGTCTTGAATGATCACGAGATTTTAGAATCTTTTAACGATTTAGCCCGAAGTGAAAACGATGTTGTATTTGTATTTAGTAAGGCGGAACAGCTGGTGTATTTTAGCAGATGATTTAAACCTTTTCGTAATGTAAAATTATCAAATGTTGGATAACACTAGTGTTTTACAAAATTTTCATTTCACAGGTTCGCAGTCATGAGTTTTAGGGGGTATAAACAGTACACTTCTAATAGGTTTTCAAACTCTGAACAAAATTGTTGCGAAAATATTTAATGTTTAAATTTCATATATGTAATAATATACAGAAAAGAAATTTTAGAATGCAATAGAAATTGTTTACAAAAGGTAAACTTATCGTTTATATGTAGTTTATAAATAAAAGCAACGTTTGTGTAATGGAACAATTACTTTTATAATAATTAAAACACATACTGAATAATTATGTACCGATAAAGTAACAAATTGTTATTGTCGAAATTACACATCTATTGAATATGAACAATCAGGATAGCATACAACAAAAATTACACGCAAGCAAAAAGGTATTGTCTCATTTAAAATACTCTGTACATACATAACAAATATTTGCTTGTTTTAAACCCTTTTGGCTTACAGCCAATTTTACAAATATTATATATTTTACAATATACAATTCGGTATGCGGTTTTCGACAATCACATGCTTTTAAAACTTGTAGCTGTATTTGATTACGAATGGCAAATGCCATTATTATTTCTTTGAATTTACTACATCTCAAAAACATAATGTAAACAATTAAATTCGACAATGTGTGTAAATGTAATTTAACAGTTGGTAAAAGTGCCAGTCATTATTTAATGATGTATTGTTTTATTTCACAGTCAAATAAGTAATTAAATGACTGAATGGTTTCATGACACGTTACCTGTAAAGTGTAACAGTGTTATATTTTAAACACAATAGTTATATAAATATTTCAATGATTTTTCTTTAATTTTTCGAGTTAACTCACTCGCTTTAAGGTACTTTACATAAAAGTTATGTAATCCTTATGTAAGATTCCATAAGTTTTATTAAATTTACAGTCTAATTCTTTATCCGTATTAAATATTTAGCTCAAATAAAAATTCTAAATGTAAATATAACCAGATCAACTTAATATTTCTAATTTTCGTTTTTACAAAACTATCCCATTCTAACAAACCGTGTTAAACTGTAAAAACTTTAACAAAAAAAGGTTTAAAGTCAAATCAATGACGTCTATTTTACCCTGGAGTCAAATAACAAATATATATATTTAAAAGTGATACAAAAATAGAAATTCAATCTATAGTAAACCTTTTTCGTCTGTCAGTAATTCTTGTCTTAACTTTTGTCATGTGGACATTTGACAGTAAACGACAAATGATTTATTTACATATGTATTAAATAAGTACATTCACATAAAAATTATAATGCTTTTACATTCAAACAACTATCTACTTAAGAAGTCTTAGCATGGGTCTTTTGAAACTTTTTTGTTACTTTTTAAATATTTTATGCTTCAATACAATAAGGTTCAAAATTTCAATACCAAATTAATGTTAAAATAAAAATATATTCTTACGTTTTAAAACCTTTTGTTATGGCTTATTTTTAATTTACATGTAATTAACATTTTTGTATTAGTTTTTTTTATCTCTCTGGTTATTGTTTCTAAACTCCTTACTTTTTTCAGCTTAAGAACTTATAAAATATATTGACGGACTAAAAATAATGTTTACTGTAAATTTTATATTCGTAGATTCGTAAATATATGTAGATAAACTATTATATAAAAGAAAATGAAAATATTTAATTAAACAGTGTAAAATTAAAGAAGCAATAATAAAACAAAACTATGGAAATTTCCATTCACATTTGCTATAACTACGTAGTATACGTATAGTATATTGAGTTCAATTTAGTGTTTTTATTTGGCCTGACATAATTGATGATCATCTCAGCTCAATTGAGATGGTAGAAAACAAGAAGTGCTTGCAACGCTGGACCCACAGGGGAGATGAGTGGTTCAGATATCAACAGCCCTATTCTGTTCGACACTATAATTAAAATATTGATTTAAAATAAGAAGTATAGGGCACATTAAAAGGAGGTCGACAATGGCAGAACTGTTTTATGTTATCTACTGAATATTTTAAGATAATTTTCTACAATACAAACTTTTAATATTTATGTGTACAAATGTATACTTTAAGTCCTCGTTTTTAGTTTAGTATAACATGAAGATATTGACATAGGCTAGCTGCAAGTCTTAAGATTTCTGATAACTTGTGTAAATAAATCCGACCAGTTTCTAGCGACAGTAGAATTCCGTAACATGAGTAGAGGTGATAATTAAAACTGGATAAAAAATTACTTGAACTTACTTTATTCAAAAGTAGATAACAAGATTTTTCTTTTAAGTCTTTCTTATACTTTTTTTTATCATAAAAAAAACTGTTATAGTCTTCCCGATAAACAAGAAATATAAATATGTAATACTTAAGATTTCTTTAAAAAATAAAAAGAAACTGTTTTCAAAAAGTGTGTAAGAACTTTTATTTAAAAATGTGAAGCCATAGAAAAAATGAATGAATGACAGGTCACAAAAATATATGTTGTTCATAAAATCTCTCTGCCTTTAAATTAAAAAAATATGTATAATAGAAAACATGAAAAACGAGTTTTGTAAAATAATTAGCTACTTATCGAGATCAAGAATAATTATATATTTTAAGTATCGAGCAAAAATGCATTGAAATTAATTATGTAATAAATAATTACTTTTCTTATCGTGATTGATTCCAATCTAATAAATGTATATATATAGATATGAGTTAGAGTCCACCAGACAAATATTAAAGACCTGAACCCTGGCTTTATTCCAGATCCGGCTATGACTTCTTTTGTCTTAAATTAGTATATTTTCAGCGTGTTTCACAGTGCGTGAATTACATAAACATTAGTTTCGCCTTTAACGATTGAAAGCTGTAAATTTTGTGTGGGAGTCTAACGAAACTCTGAGGTATATATCGATGAATAACTATGCAAAGTTTGGTCATACTAATTCAAACAATTTGTAGACGAATAGTGCATCGTTTAATATATAAGTATGCACATTAATTGAAAGGTCAAAACAGGTCTTTTTATTATTAGAACAATAATATTTAACCAGTGGAAATACCCATCGTCTAATACCGTTTTGTAAAATTTGTTTTGTGTTTTAATAACTTCACACTGTGTTGACAGTTTTTATGGTGTGAAAGTCAAGTAAATATATGACTGCATACGACATAAAACACCCTAACACAGTTAAAATATAGAGCTTTAATTTTTCAAAAAGATTCAACGTGGCGGTCATAAAATTTACATTTCTTTTTTCAATTATATGTAAAATGAAATTACACAATATATATATATATATATATAACGTATATAAAAAATGACCTTTAGATAAATCTAAAACCAGAAATGGTGTATTACATATATTGAATAATTATTAATCTATTTTGATAAGATTATGATTAAATTTGGGGGAACCATATTAACTATTACGTCGTTAAACATTTAAATTGCGATTATAAAAACTTGGGTACTTTTGTCTTATGATCTATATGCACTTTTTATGCTGCAATATTATTTGTGACCGTATAACTATATTCTTGAATTTGTATTAGCTCAACCACTCTCGCAGGACCAAAGACTGCACAGAGGGGGCCCTACAAGAATGAAATAGAAACATGTAGTAGAGTTGTTTTATTGATAGCCTTGGAACGTTGATCACGGTAAAGCAATTACTTAAACAATTAAATAAATTTTAAAATTACGTATACTCGTTGTCAAACACATCACAAAATGTAAATGCATATAATCGATATAAGAAATAACGTTAATAAAAGTTGCTCTTGAATTATAAATGGATTACTAATGTTTGAAGATGCGACAGGAATATTTAGGTTATTCAATATTTTATTATTATAAATAAGAGAGAATATTTATGTAACCTGCAAAAAGATCATTGGAAAAATCAATTAGAAAAAGAGGAACATGCAGAACATATGAGATATGACGCAATATTAAAGGTGGGTTTTATACTATTGATAAGTACACGCGTATTTCTGGTCACATGTTGTCGAGGTTATAAATTATAATAAATTAAAGATCACATGTTTTAAACAAAAAGAATGTAACAACAAAATTTGTTATATATATGAAATACTATAGTAAAAAAAATAGTTATGTAACCTCAATATATTATATAGCCGGTATTAACATTACTACATAACTTATATATTTTATTGAACATACCTTTTTTTAAAATAGAATCAGTGCTACATTTGTCACTTTCGTCAACTTCATTTTTGATTTTACAAGAAACATTTTCACCAGCATTTTCGGATAGTTCTGAACCAAGAGCCATAATCACGCACTTCAAACTGAGCAAAACTAAGGCTGAATTTTTTTTATTATTTCTAATACCAACACTACACACAATCACTCACTGCACGTGCGCCTGGAGCGAACTCTAGTAGCGAATGATTTTTATTGGTTGTCACAACGGCACCATTCAAGTAAAATATTTTAGATCAGTAGCGGCATATCCCCTGGGTGTTCTTAGGCCCCTAAGTTCTAAAAAGGTCTTATTAATATGTTTAATCTTCAAAAAGGATCATGGTTTTCATTCAATGATTGTAAAAAATAAATTAATGACTTTGAAAACGTAAGAGAAATTTATTCATAACATGATTGAAAGCGGTCATTCTAAACTATCTAAATAAACATGCTTTGATATTATTTAATTCTTAAAATTTTATAATCCTTAACTACTTAACAAGTTTTATGATTATAATAATGTTCAAAAAGGTAAATATTTTATGGAAAATACAATAAAACATTGAATCTACTAATAGAGAAATAAATATCTACCGAACGAAAAATTTTGATTTTGAAAGTTTAGGTAAAAATCTTAGAAGTAAGATACGTAAGTAGTTCTGAGAGGTAGTCGTAAATCAACGCTTTTACGTTTAATTCGAAGGTCAATTTCAATAAAATTTAATGAATTGTTACGCCACTGCTTCAAGAAAATATATGAGAGCGTTCAAATATGATTCAGATCCTGAGGTACAACTACGATTTTTGTAGTGGTATCGTTTGTGTTAAAATTTAAATTATTACTTATTACGCAATATGCAAATACTATAAATAATTTTTAATTATATTGATATTATATTTTAGTTTAATATATTTGTGTTTATTTCGAACCTTTTCTAATAAAATTTCACTCCAATTAATTTTTCTATTTGTGTTATTGGTCATTAAGTCTGCTGTCAATATGACACAACTTCAGTATTTTAAGAAGTAAAGTAAAGTGTGAGAGGTGTCAGATTGTTTTTAAAGTTATATTTTTTTAATTAAATATATATAATAATCATGAGTGAAATGGAATCCCAGGAAGATGTGGCTTTATCTAAGTCAAAGCTTCCTACATTAACAGTATCTCAAATCAAATCGGATCACATAACTTTGGTAAGATGGTCGGCACATAACCTCAAAAACTAAACGTCAATTTTCGTAAATGCTATATACCTTAAGCAATTTAATTTAAATACATATCTAAACACATTATTTCACAATAATAATATACGTAACGGAAATTAAGAAATAAATTTTCAATCATATCTAAATAATACATTCAAAATTTCAGGTTGCCAATCAGTATTGGGCGCCAAACACTATCGGTTCCCATTTCGATTATAATCCTGATGTAATAGAGGATATTTACAAAAGAGAAATTTGTGGCTCCAGTTTTTCTATCCGTCGTATCATGATGTTAGAGTTTAGCCAATACTTAGAGAACTATCTGTGGCCAAATTACACACAAAAATCAACACACGCTCATATGATGTCTATTGTTGTAATGTTGAATGAAAAATTTAGGGAAAGGGTACAGGCTTGGCAGGTAACAATAATATAAATGATATATAACACTTAGACTATAGATAGCTAGAGGCAACAGTTGTTCTTCATCGCACATTTTTGATAACTTATAGGCTTTTGAGAAGCGCCCTGATGAATTTCCGGCATTTTTTCAACAAGTGTTACATGACTGTTTATCACCCAAGAATAGTGCTGTAGCTATTCGTGAAGGTACTGCTCTTTTGGTATTTTTAAACCACTGCTTCAACAGTATGGAAGTACCCCTATGTCGTGAACAAGCGAAAAGGCTGGTTTCTTTATCTATGTGGTCCTGTTTGCAATCAGGTTAGTTTAAATATATTATATTATACGTATCATTAAAGTATATATTTTATTTATAGTAGAATATTTGATGCGTCTGAACTTTCGGCAATCACTATAACTCTTCTAATTTTTCCTTTTCATCTTTCAGGTCGTAGAGATTATGAATTAAAAAATATTCCAAAATGGAGGAAATTTTATAAAGCTTTACAAAAAAAGGATAAACCTCAAATGCTTGAGAAACTGTTGTGGGAAAGACATTTTCTTCAGGTATTGATTTAACTTTAAATAACACTTTTGAAAAACGTACTTATATTTGCAATTTCTGACGATAATTGTTATTTACAGCGTCTTATGGTACAATTTATGGATATCCTAGAGTCCATACCAGATGATGGAGAAATTTCTGAAGATACAGTGCATTATTGTGAAAGATTCCTCGAGTTGATTATAGATTTGGAGGCGCTCTTACCTACCAGAAGATTCTTCAATACTGTTCTGGATGATTGCCATCTTGTGGTTCGTTGCCAATTGTCCAGTCTTGTTACAAGAGAAGAAGGCAAGCTATTTTCACAGGTAGGATTTTTGTAATATATGCATGATTGGTAAAGGGTAAACTATTTTATTGTTCTTTCCACATTTTAAAATAACAAACACATTATTTATTTAAGTCTTTATTGTAATGTATAAATACATTTATTCAGATCGTTGGTTTTTCGTATAAAACTTTCATTTTAAGTACACTTGTATAGTATTAAGGCTTCTTTGGAATAATTTCCACATAATTTCGATGATTACTGTACGATAAACTGCTAAAACGTAATGATAACGGTTTTCTAATATCTACCTAAATAGTAAATTAATGATATATTTTATTATTGCTTATAGTTAAAATTATTAGGAGTAATATTTCATAGATTGATTTTAATATAAAACAAAATGACATTCTTAAAAATAATTTCAAATGGAGTGAATATTATCGATATATTGGAAGAAATGAATATGTATTAACGTTAAATTTAGCCTTAATTTCGCTACTGGCAGCAAATTTGATCACATAGTTTGTGGTTTTACATATATTCTAAATATAATTCTAATTCTTCAATTTTAACTTTATCAATAATTTATTATAAATATATTTTTGAACTTAATAATTAGTGATTTATTTTAATTATAACAATCTCCGTTCATTTGCGTCATTTCGTCGCCCCAATCGTTTGTGGGGACAGGTTCACTGTAGCAGCAAGACTTTCTTAAAAGAAATGTAACTTGCTTTTGTTGTATTACACAAATATACAGCATCAGTGGAGCTTGCATCGCGTTGACTATGATGTTTACGTAGACCAGGCCGTCGTATTTCGTTAACGATAGTAAATGGAAGAGCCAGGGAATGAAGAGAGCGAAAAAAAGTTGTATGAACATCCGGAAACTGAAAATAGGATAATGATATTTTATTGATATTTAAGAGAAGTGGTATTTATTTATGTAATAATTACCTATTTTTTAATTTGTGATGAATTCTTCCATATGTGTGTGTTCTATCAATTATTTTTGATGTTGTAACGTAGAAAAATACATCTGCTAATATCGAAAAAGCAACTGGGGTAAAAAATACGTAAATTGAAAGTGAACCTGAAATAAAGAAAATGAAAATTTTATAAACTATTATCATAACGCATTTGTTATCTGAAATTTAAGTTTAATTACCTAGATTCTCCTCTTCCATGGGTCCAGCTTTCTTAATAGAAACTGAATCAAATGCATAATGTGCAAAGATAGCTATCCCAGTCATCACAATAGTGCATCCCCATGCATATCCGGAATACCAACAGTACTTCCTGCCGTCTGTCACACGTAGGAAAACATTACGAGAACTGCAGAAAAGCAAAATTAAAATTAAAACCAAATAATTGGTAATATATTCAACACAAAATTTAGAAACTAGATACACTCAAATTACTCACATATTCCATAAGATAAAACTGAAATAAAATTAGGCGAAATGTTTCATATTTTGATTTTAAACTTTTAAAGCTTTTAAGTTATTGTTCCATACACACACACATATTGAAAAAGTATTTATAAATTTGTAGTTTTTTGAAAATTTTACCTAAAAGTTCTCCAAATGTAGTAACCCATTCCACTTAACCAGAAAAAAGCGCTTTGATGGCTCGCATAATATATAATATCTGGAAAAATGTAATATACGTATAGAGTTTAATACAATTTGTTGTTACTGTCTTTTGTATTTAATATTTAACTTACTTGCAACAAACATATTAACATGATTGCTAAACTCCGTAAAAATTCTTACAAGGTCCGCAGTTTGACCGACGATCAGACAAATCGTGATGGTGGTAATAATATTTCCTACCAAGTCCCTCAAAGTTGGAAGCACAAAATAAATAATCGCAATAACTAATAAAATTATTATAGCAATTGCATGACAAACTGGGTTCACTATTTTCTTAAATATAAAATCAATATCCGACCATTGAGATTTTACATCCGGTGAACAAACCAGACCATAGAGAACAGTCAAATTCAATCCATCATGAGTTTGAATCATCTAAAAAGGAATATTCAATTATTTTAGCATATTTGGTAAATTTATATTGTATCTATATTATTTATTTTTTTATATACTTTGTCCAGACAATATTTCCCGGGTTGGTAATCGTAAAATTGTGGCTCTTCTATTTTGTCATCTTCATCTTCCAAATGTGAATTGTGATCGATAAAGTGTCGTAGTCTTCCATTTGGTAGAAGAACTAATTTATCAGTGCTCTAAAAAATATTATTAATAATTTAATTTTAATTCAAATTTATAGTCTAAAGTTTTAATCAATGAAACTTACAGCTGGGTAATGGAAAATGGGCCATCGTTGGGTGGAGCCACAATCTGGAACTCCCGTAACTAATACATAGTTAGTAACCTGAATATTTTGTTCTCCTTCCTCGTTAGTAAAAATTGGAGACCACACACCTGTGAAATATTTTCAAAATCATTTTTCTAAACACAATATTTAATATTTTTATACAAGAAATGTTGTGCCAGTGTGAACGTGTATTAAGATTAGACTTTTAAGACTGTTTTGTAGATTTGTTTCTCTGGGCGCTCCTATCATCAGCTGCTACATTATTGAGCGTGGATTCGCATGACAATCTCATATTTATTTCGCGAGATATCGCGGTCTGTTAACCTACATGGACGATAATAAATGTTTGCAGCGTTATCAGCTTTAATGAAAATGATATAATTAAAAGATCAATGTGAATTAATTAATCTTTAACTACTTTTTGCGTAGCGCAAGTATTTTCTGATGATAATTTATTTGTTTGACTTTTTGATTTCTTTTCAATGACAATTTTTAATATGTACTTTACATTTGGTACCATTAAAAATGTACATATAATTTGAAATTATACTAGAAAATCATATCCTCTTAAATATTGTGAGAAAAGACTTAAAAGTAGGCTTTTTTTTCAAGTTGTTAGGACTGCATGGCGACACAAAAAAACAATTTTCATGCTCTTTAATGTATACAATAGTTAAATATACATGCATAAACTTATGACGGTTTCGTATATAAAAAGTCTACTTCCGTTTCCGGCCAATATTAAATAGCGTATGACGTACACAATGCTTAAACATCCACCCTTTTAGACGGTGACTAAATACATCTACGATTTTGTACCATGTATACTATAAACATGTGTTTTAAAATAACTGCATTTCGTTAACGTGAATTACAATCTTTAAACTATAAATAACATCCTATGAGTTTAATAAAATATTTATGGCTGTAATGGCAGACTGAAATTTATTATTGAATGAAAGAACATAGTACATGTGCTTAGTCGAAATATGGTGAAAGGACTCAGCATCGAAAGTAGGCGACATTATAAAAATATGCGTATCTTTGTGCTTGCAAAACTCGAAAAGTAGTCGATCGATTGACTTAAAATTTTGATTCAAAATTACATTCAAATACGCGCGCGTTTTCTACTTATTACATTATTTATTTTCTCATTCATTTCATATCAGACTGAGATACAGCGAATAATAATTCTATCTTCAGATAAAGATTTTTCGTTGCACTACGCCATTAAAAGTAACTTTATCAGTGTCTTCGTTTACATTTAGTAATTGTAACATAAGAACGTGTTCTATTTGTTTACTTTAATATTTGTTTATAACACTTTTAAATTCTTTTTAATAATAACATAAACATTTTGAGTGCATCAATGTTATGTTTTAACGATGCGGATTTATTTTTTATGTCGTTACATTTGAATCATTTACTAAGATTTGATTGAATTGTATGTAAAATATAATCATTTGCAAACGGTTTGGTTCATATATTTAAATCGTCGATGCTATAACAATTACAAACAAAAGAAAATCGTCGATGATTGTGCTAGTGTCAAACATAAGCACTCCTAAATATGTGATATAATAAATAAAATTAAAAGAATAATAATTTACTACTGCGTATTTAAAGAAAGTAGTTATTTAATTATGCATTTCTTGAATTACAGGTATCAATTTCACAATATGATAGTCATAATATTAACAGTAAAAAATACAGGTGAATAATTCAGACAAGAATGCTAATTTGTATAAATATGTAAGATATTCCTTTCTTATATTATTTCTGATAATTTCTTAATGAATCAGAGTTCCAGAGAATTGTGAGCTATAGTTAGTTATGATTTTGTATTTTCTTAAATTTAAATTCGTAAAATTCAGTTTCAAAATTTAAATAACTCTAAAAGGCAAAACTTGAATATTTTACTGAATAAAACTTAATAATATTTAATCTAAAATGGTCTTAGCTATTCTAAATGCGTTTAAATGCGCAAAAGGGTAGATTTATTTCATTAAAGTAGTAAATAAGTCAGTTAAATTAACACGTGCTTATATCTCGTAAACTACAAATGATAAACTAATGATTTCAATTTTATTGAATAGAGGATTTATTTTTGTATCTACAATGTTTGGTATTCCAAGAAATGCAAGAGCAAATAGAGGGGAACTGCGATTTTTGTTTATCACTGACTTTTATTGATAAAACGCGCTTCTATTTTAAGCTAATACTCTTTACTCAATGTAGAGACATATGTATCCCTCTTAGACACAATAAGGATATATTTTGCGTCTCACTACTTAAAAAACCATAAAAGAACGTATGATTATTACCGGTGTTAGTTTCGTTAACATGTGTGCATCTTTTGTCAACGTATAATTCACTTTTTTCACAACATTTATTCACTCTAACTGAGTCACCATTATTATTATTAATTTGTTCCACAAAAACTCTATTGTTATTAATATTAATAGCATTTATTTTCAAAACTTCACAAAATAGTATTAATAAAGTCACTAATATCAAATTGTTTGTGTTAAAACCGCTACTGTATTTTTTACACTTCATTTTGAATGTATTATTTAATAAATCACATTATTTCCAGCAAAATTTTGAGGTTAAAAAATATTTAGTTGTTGTATTTTGTTTGTCATCGGCCTCACAATTTGAATACACGTTCTACAATGAACAGTAGTCTGGTAGCTTAGCTAGTCTGGCGTGATCTTAAAAGTAATGTACACCAGATACGTAACATACAAGTATATGCATTACTATATACAATTGTATGTATGGTATATACTGCTTATGCTTTCAAACTATGCGTTAAGTCAAGCACTGGGCATAGTAATGTAAGTAGTAAAATATTTAACCAAAAGGTATGTTCGGTAATTTCCAGAAAAAGTTAGTGGGGCTCATATTATTTTATAACATTTTATTTTCGATGTACAAACTAGTTTCTACTCGATTTAGTTACGAATTATTTTAGCAAAAACTGAAATATATTAAAGCCTCTTTCATACGACGACATCACAATCACGGTAATTACGATAGTCCTACTTTTGAGCAAAATAAAATCTTGTGACTGCCGTGGTAGTACTATCAAAACTTCAAGTCAAGCAAGTAGAGTTGTGTCAGATGAACCTTCAAACGAAATGTCTTAAAATTTCATGTCATTCTGATCATTACTTTACCAGTTACAGTAGTTTTAGTAACTTTTAGCTACTTTTATAATTTTTAAAACAACGGAAATTCTGAATTTCTTTTGTCTTGGCATAGAGCAAGTCCTAATAACACTTGTATGTATTATATTTCCTTGGAATAACACTGAATTTTATTATTACGAAAAAAACAACCCTTAATCATTTTCGATTACGAGAAACAGTTGAACGAACACCACTATATATTGCTTGGCACTATTTTAATGGTTGCTTACTTTATTTTCTCTTTTATTATGCATTGTATCCATAGTAACCAGAAAGAGACAACAAATGTCTCTTGATTTTGTTTTATTTCCCTTATTATAGAAGTAATATAAAAGCACAGTGGCAGCGGAAGTTGTGATTATTAGGTTTAATTTAATTAATGAAAGAAACATGTAATTTAATAACAGAATCTTTTGAAGTGCTTTTGTTATTTAATTTACATGCGTTATTATGCACCGGTTTTTGTGTTATTGGCCATTTTAAATATGGACACACACGCTCTCTTGATTTATAGTTGTAAATCCGAGAAATTTTGCTTGTTTTGGTTGTTTTAGTTTTCGTAGATTGTCATACATTAAACCCAAACGTTTATCCCAAAATGGCCTTTATTTAAGTAGTTAGTTTTCTGTTAGTAATTTCCATTACCAACATAATATATGTAATGAAAAAAAATATATATTTTTTTTAAATTTTAGTTTCTATTCTTTTTGTTTGGTACGCCACTGGTTTCTACCTGTAATTCTAGCAAAGTGGAGGGGTAATATACAGTAAATAAAAAACCACCAACATCAGCTCTGTAAGCTATCAGACTGCAACGTTGCTGATCCAATGATCCCATACCTTTGCTTGCTAGAATCACTATTCAAAATCCATTAAAATAAAAATCAGTCGTGTGGTTTCGGTAATGTTCGCTAAAATTCGTATTCAGGTGTAAATCTCCAAGCATTTTACTTAGGTATGACAGATATACATATGAGAATAATTGCAATGAGTTTGATGACGTCATAATTAGCTAATAATTTAAAACCAGTTATAAAGTTTTTATATATTAATGTAGGCTTGCGTATTCCATCATTCGTATATGGTAATTCCAGGTGGAAAAGGTCATATCAAGGTCATTTTATTTGTTAATTATATTCATTGTTGTTTTGTCTGGTAGTTTTGGCATGATTTTACCTTTCTAGAAGCTGAGTGCATTGAAACTATATACAATGCTGATTTTAAATTAAAAAATAATTTATTTGTAAAGTCTAAACTGCGTAATAGTATTTTGATTATTATTTTTTTCATTTTTGAGACCGTTATATCAATGGATAAAGTTGATCATGATGCTAAATCTATTAATACAAACTAATTTTTATTTTAAATTTATTTTTATTTATTAATTTACATATAATGTATACATAAATATTTGAATAATTTAACATTATTGGCAAAATTCTTTAAGACGCTATATTTTATTTATTATTACTGTAGATTGTAGAATTTCTAGGTTCGATTATTATCAGGAATAATTTGTTTGTTTTCATAATTATAAAACTTAGTTGGTCTTGACCTTGTAAATACGTTAACATTAAGCTAAATTTAATTTTAACTTAAGGTAAATTATGTAGTATTTGTCACATAATATTGTTACGTAACTGATACATAATTGTTTACATAAAATTAATGTGATTTTAAACAAATTATTATGATAATGAAATTAGTGAATTTTAAATCTTTATATATAACAAATTCGGCATGCGTATGTTTGTGTTCGCAAAACTCGAAATGTAGTCGGTCGTTGACTTGAAATTTTGAGACAAATTTCTTTCCAGGTGATCGTTTTTTCTGTTTGCGTGTCATCCACAGCGTAACCGGGTTTTCCCAGTTTTTTAATAATAATGTTATAGGTCTTAAATAAATTTCCCAAAAAATTACTTCTAAATAATAGTTATTATTTTCATATATAATATAATTAATATGTTTAACATAAAAAATGAATGATTTCATACAGTTTCATAAAAACTGTTTTCAGAATAATTAGTAAAAACATATAATTGGTTTTACACTTTGAAGCCGTCCATTAGATTTGGTATTACAAGAGGTAGATAACTCTAAAATAGAAAATTAGAATATTTTTTATTTAGTTTGATTTCAAATATATTTTATAAGTATATGGCACATATAAGAACAATAAGCTTTACAAAATTTGACACCATTCTACCATACCAAGACCACATTTTCATGTTTTCAGTATTTTTTAAATTCTATTCTTAAATGAAAAGTCTTTTATACTGAGATTCGTTAAAAGAGGTATTTTTAATTGTAAATATTTAAAACTTATAAATCTAAATATATAGTATGTCGTCAATTATGTGTTAAGAAGTAGTAGAGCAAGGAGAGTTCCGGCTGACCGCAAGTGACCTAGAACTCTCCTTGCTGTACTAATCCTTAAGCGACAAAAACGTTTTCATTGACTTTATACTATATATTATTAAACAATAATCTTAAAGTTATTAAATATCTTAAAAGTTAATTAATCTTATGATTTATACAAAGTTCCACAAGAACAACTAGCACATTATTAAAAATAAATAATTGTAAATTATTCAAACAGTGACAAAACGAGACTACAACATTTAAATGAAGATGAACAAAATTTGTTGAATTACAAGCGTTCCAAGTCCCCATCCTGAAAAATATACAAATAATGTAAATAAATGAACGTTATGGCCATTGTCAACGTGTTGATTTATTGAATTTTGTGTATCAATACGAGCTGCGTCGCTATTTTGCACACCGAACGATAACGCATCATATTACGCATAAAATCTATAACGTGAAGCTGTAGAAAACAGAGTGAATTGATACACCAAAGACAACAACCTAAGCAACCTATAATATTTTCCCCAAAATTTCAGACTTTCACATAATTTGTTTAAGTTTTTATATAATACCTTATTATCTCTCGTTTGTGACAACCTTGTATCTTCGTAATCATCATCACATTCATTATCTCTGTGTAGCCGCCATGTTTCAGGAAGTGTAAAGCAACAGCAAACCATTCCTGCCAACTGCCTCCTTACTCGAGGACGACATACTACCAACACTATAAAAATTAGGATTCCTTGAAGTCCGTTGATTAAATCCGGGATTAACCTGTGGAAACATTGAAAATGTAATTTCTGTTTTCTTATTTCGCTAATATTCTAATCTGGTTAAAAAATTACCATATGTTGTTATTCTTTTGCTGTTCATCAATTCCTTCTGCTGCAAGGGAAGCGATCTCAAAGATCCAACTGATTCCAGTGATAATAAATAGTGTTAGGTATAACTTACATCTGAGGAAAAGAGATTCTTAGAGTTAGAAACGAAGGTTCTTTCAATAAGTTAGTTCTAAGAAGAAAGGTTGCTTCTTACTTGTATTTAAGTGAGTTTCTTTTCGGTTCCGCGTAGTCTGAGTAACTGTACCACAACCTGAAGCAGCTCACGATAAAAAGCACCAAATTAATGAATAACAATGTAGCTACGATTCCGAAGAAATAAATCCATTTCGCTGCGTAAGCTAAAAACAAAATTTAGTAAAGTTCTTTTACATATATCTTCTACACTAGCTACAACATGGTTTGTCTAAGATTTTAATTTATTCGTCAAATAATAAATTAATTATTTGTACTTACTTGCAAAGAAACAAACTTCATTTCTGATATCTGGACGAACATGATCTCCAGGAGCGTTCTGCAAAATTAGAGCTACCAAAAGCATCGCCAATGGGAGACCCCATGCGTAACAACTGTAGCCTCGGTAGAGCTGGCTTTCTGACCACGTCACTTTCGTAATTCTAAAAAAAATTTAACATAAAAATAGTTCTTATTTTTTAATTGAATTAAATTTCTCTATACGATTAATAGATTATTGGGAATGAAATGCTTACACTGTAGTTTTGTATACGTTGTAAGAGACGACGTTTAGCCAGAAGAAGTAGGCCAACAAGCCCCCATAAGTCATGTACCCTAAAATATAATTGAAGTAGTTTTACACTTACAAGTTTGTCACAAGCTTATTCTAAGCTTCATTTTCTACTGAGTGCAAACTGTAGATAAGACTGTCTTTATCATAGAAAGATTGAGAGATTTGTTATATAAAAACTAGTCTTGTCTCCAGTGTGCGCCAGCTTTAGTATCTGCTGTATTTTCTTACCTACGATTGCACATAAAGGTGGTGGTATATAGAACAACTGCATTGCTGCAAGATTTGCAAAACCAATTAACAAACTTAGTACCGCTCCCATCATGCATTTTCCCTAAAAGAAAACAAACATTTTATTAATTTTTACTTATCGTTCAAAAACAGAATGCGTTGTAACATTAGAAATTTATGATTTGTACCTGTAAATCTTGTAATTCTGGCAGGATACAATAAATAATGAAGGTTAACCCAAGGAAGAAGACTGAAATGATTGCGCATGTTCCTTTAAGGACATAGGACGATAATTCGACTTCATCTTCCTCTGCAAAACAGACTACAGCAACTTCGACAGGCTGCTTTAAAATATCGGATTTTATTTTTGTGATACAGTACCTGAAAATAATCATTTTTATTAATACCTTCTTTTTATTAGGCATAGATTATCCTTTTAGTTTATTTTAAGAACAAACTTAACCTAAATTTTATAGCTAACATAACTCATACCACTTATAGAGTTATGTAATTTTAATGTTAAGATTTGTCCAAACCAGTGCGAACCATAAGACAAGAGTGTATTATATTTGTTGAGCTTTTGTGACTCTACTAAACTCGTAAAACTCTACGAGGCTTGTTCTAAACATATAAATCTATTTGAGTGAATACGTAATATCGATAAACACTGCCAATGTATTCGGTTTGTACGTATTGTAACTGCTTCCAACAAATATTGGATGTCGCATGTTGAGTCGCATTTATGTGGACGACGCATTAGGTTTCTTCAAACTAACCACAAATATACGTAAATGATGAGTGGTGTTTAATCTTCAGATAAACCCAAGTTACGATGCGGTTAACCGATGGTTATTTATTTACGAAATAAGAACTTGAATTCCATTTTATTGACGTAGGTTCTGGTATTTGCGTTTACAGGATGTTTGCTCAAGTTATTAAAATATAGTGATAGCGACGACTACGATTATCACTCATGGTTCATCACTCAAAGATCTCAGCTACTATGATGATGATAAACAAAATGTTTTGCATAAAAATTCGCGACGAAGAATTACCGCGCTCTAATTTCTAAATTCTTCAAATTACGGAATCACTTTTTTAAGAATTTGATTTGAAAAATGACTATGAATCCCTCTGAAAGCTTAATTTTAGCAGGAGCACCCTTAGCCATTACGAGGCACTTGTTCTTTGTATAATTTATGTAAATTGTAAGTAACTATTTTTGATGATAATTGATGAGAAATAAAATTTTATATTGGAAGTTTTATAAAAGTTTACACAAATATTAATAATGATAAACTAAGGTACATGAATGTCTTAAAAGATATACGCAGTGATTCTAGTGGGATTTCTAAAGAGCGAGGCGCGAGATTCAAATACATATATAGTAATGAATTTTTGTACTTCGGTTGTTGCAAGATACAAATGTATGCCATTAATATTCACTAACCTTCCAAATTCGACTGTCTCTCCATGTTCAGTAAATAGCAGGTTATTGGTATCCTTTTCGACAACATATATGTCATCCAAATCTTCCAAAGGATTCACCATATATCTGTTCTTACAAGACATATTGACGATGTGGATATTATATCCTTCACATAGCTTTGTTGCAGCTAGCAAGGTGTTATTTCCGGGACAGCAATGGTTGTCCTTAACAGCTGCTGCAGCTGTCAGTCCCGCTAGAAATAGGACAAGGTAGCACACTGAATTCTTCATCTTTCTTGACTGTAATTGTCTTGTTGATTTTATTGGTTTTCTTGTTTAATGATGACTTGGGCAGATGATGTAATCTGTTGTTTCTGATATGCGCATTGTCTTCAACTAATTGCTTCTTAATTATTGATTAACACATCAAATGAATATCTGAAAATAATAATTATTATTAATATTACAAGTATTATAACATATGGTTTTTTTATTTCATAATTTACTAATTTGTATTATAAATGTGTTTTGGGTTTCCACGCAATAAGATTCTGACACTTAGATACACTTATACAGCTTGTAAGATCATTTTATAATAATATTTGTTTCACCCCACATAAAGTACTAGAAATTTTAAGTCAGAATAATTTCGAAGACATTGGCTAATTTTTCATTAGAACCATTTAAACTCAAGAATATGTAAATTTACATCCAAAGATAATTTTTGTTATGTAACTTTACATTATCTTATGTAACACGTAAACATTTCATGTTAAAACAACCTTAAAATGTTCTATTTGTGTTTAGCGGGAAAGAAATACATATACAAAATGTGTCTTTATATAGATAACCGTATATGCATATAAACAAATATTATACAAGGTTTTTAACACAAAATAACATATGGTTATTCTCTTGCCTTGATCTGGCAATGATCTAGATTCTTTTTATATTTGTAATTTCTAATTTCGTTTACATAAATTTTAATATATTAACATTATTATTTTTTAGTTAAGTTATTTTAATCTAACAATATTTTAATATAAATATTTTTATAAAAAACTAATAGTATAAACAATGAGTGCAATGATCTTCAAATTATTATGAGAAAACTGCATAATTTTAATTAAGATATACACATATTACGGAGTGGGATATCTGCTGGTTTCTTTTTGTTATTTAAGGCGAAACGATACGAAAAAACCATGTTTTTTTTTATGTTTAAATCGTTTTATGTAAGTAACTATAAACACGAATCAAAATCTAAAGCTGCAATTAGTTAGATGAATAACGTATCTACATTTTAAGCTTTCTTCCACTGACTTTTAATGAGTTGGAACCGCAAAAATAAGTTTTGAAAATGAATATTGCTATATTTTCTAGTTAATTTCCAATTTTTATATCACTGGTAACATTTCTAAGGGTTTGTCATAAATTTTATAACCTTTATTTCGTTGTATATAAGTATCGGTTTACCTTAAACTACACTATTGAATATTTTTAAATATTTGTTGCTTCATTTAAGAGAGTACACATTCTGCAATAATTTCGGTTGAATGGCATGCCGGTAGCCCATTCTTTTAACCCAAATTTGCAGTACATTGTCAATTGTTTGTAACTCTATTTCACGAATAATTTAGTTGATGTTTTTCTTAAGTGCAATAATTTGTTGTCGATTATTGGAGTACCAATGGTTATTTAACAGTTTTCCATAAGAAATAGTCTGACGGTATCA
The DNA here is from genome assembly GCA_963678705.1 of Panorpa germanica. Classification (NCBI taxonomy): domain Eukaryota; kingdom Metazoa; phylum Arthropoda; class Insecta; order Mecoptera; family Panorpidae; genus Panorpa; species Panorpa germanica. The sequence continues at coordinate 27,586,569 of OY783205.1, read as the reverse complement.
AATTATAACTGCGCGATTTTAGCAAAATTTTTCCAACGTCCCTTTTTTATAGCGGAGGTTTGAGTCAAACGTGTCTATAACACTCTCACCCAAACATAGAAGAGCGCATTCTTTTATGTAAATATTAGGTATTATATAGGTTAAATTTTACGTAACGAAACTTATTATATCTGTGTTTTATACCCCGTAAAATAGAGTTATGTATTTGATGGTTATTTAACACAAAAACATTGTTGTTTAAATAAAATGTTTAGTAGTCTTATTTATTGCTATTAGAATCATAAGAAAACCTTTGATTCGCTGATAGACGTCATAAAATATTATGATACTATTTTACCTAAAATTTAAACCGGTTTATCTAAAAGAGCAGGATAAAATATTTAAGGAAATATACGTTTTTTGTATTTAGCGGGACTTTTACAGATAAACGCTAATTTTACAAATAATATTTTTTGTGTAATATGTACAATACATTAATTTAGAACTTACCAAGTGTATTAAAAACAATGAAATAATTAAAATTATCAACTACGTGTATTTAAAACTGCTGTTTAAATACTCGTATAAATTCACATCAAATTTATCTTATTTGCATATTATTTAAAAACAAACACTGCTATCGTATAATTATAAATTAATCTATTTTTAAGATGTCTTTATTATTTATTTAATAAACAAATTTTTTATTATTTTTTTGACCTCGGCATGTTACCTATAAGGTCTTTATTTTCTTTCACTTTATGTTTCTTATAATTCGCGTTTTGAGATCTTCACGATTTGATTTTTACGTCCGCGCTATCGAAGATCCTTGGTTCGACTAATAACGAACTTGATCCGTGCTGTTGCTTTATATGTGTGGGATACAATGATAATGAATACATATGTAAAACTGTATATACTGCCAAGAAATGTGTATAAATGAATTAATAATATATGTATTTCGCTAATTTTGGCAAAATACACAAGCATAGGATTAGCTTAAATTGAAGGGTTAATTTTGTTTTATATTTTCTCGAAGTTGCAGGATAATCAATAGATACACTTCCTGAATGGAAGTGGAGTAACAAAAGGGCAAAGAACTGCATTATTTAGGAAGCAGTTAATCCTACTCCAATTTCCAATTATTATTACTTTTTAAATGTTATAATTTAAAATATTAAAACCTTTACAATTCAAAAACTAACGCTCTAATGAAGTAATTAGTAAAAATGCGAAAAACTAAAATTATATACCTGTCTTGCTTCTTCTTATACTACACATACATAAGTGCGTCTCGCTTACTCATTGATATATGTTAACCAATAACAATAAAATTATAAGAAATGAATAATTTTTTGTATTATATTTATGATAAATTAATAGTTTTAATTGAGGAAGAAATGTTTTTTTGGTTAAACATTAAAAAAGGGATTATATATATTACGTGATAGCTTTTATTATAGATCTATGTTCTCTAACAACTTATAAAATCTATAAAAGCAATATTTATCTTAAGACATACCAATCTGCTTTACTCGTTTAAATTAAATAACTAAACTCTTGCATTATTTGGGCTATAACTAAGTTAAAATAATAAAGTGAATACTTCTTTATAATAAATAAAGTTGAAATCTTAATATAATCTGATGGAACGATTAGAAAAAGTGAAAATAAATTGAAAGACGAGTTGAACGGCTTAAATCTGTAAAGTGTTCAACAAAAATAAACATATATGTTAGCTTAGTATATCGGCAGTGACGGACTGACCTGAGTTCGGTCCCTGAAAGTAAAATATTGGCTGGATACTTTTAAGTTTCTTTTAAGCAGTATTTTGATACCGAGTTCGCCTCTGTATATCCGTATGGAGCAAAGATAAACAATAGTGTTTATGAAACGTCAGCTGAATTTAAGCACAATTGTTTTTATAAGAAAAATTCTTCAAATAATTCATTGTAAGATTAACATTGTTTCAACACTACTATAATTAGAATTGCATTAAAATAGTTCTTTTTTATTTAATTGCTTTTGCAGCCCGTTTAAAATCAACTTTGTAACTACATATTTATAGATATAGTAAACCCCCTATAACACGAGTTCCAGCAGTACGAAATCAAATGTAACAGCAGCTTTACTCGCGTTATACGGAGGTCTACTCTATCATTTATATATTTTTTATATAAATGAGCTAATTATTGATTGTAACGTTCAAAGTTACAAGGTTAATGATACATACTCGTATTTACGATCAACCACGAAATTTCAGCAAAATCAAAGCAGAAATCCCGCATTATAGGCGTCAGCAAATGTATGTTTACAAATTAATTATAATAACATTAATTATAATGATAATTACAGCAATTAGTTTAATTTATGTATCTGATTTCTTACGATAAATGTTAATGATGCTGCATAGTTCACATTTTGCTGATTCAATTAAATTTAATGAGTATTTGCAATCTATTTATGTGTACGAGTATTATGTTTTTAATAATAAAACACAATTTGCAGGAAATTGAATGATGAATCCTTGATGACGATATTTACCTGTTATCACAACAAGTAACGTCATAGATTATCGCACTGATAAAAAGCTTAATCATGTGAAATTAATTGACGCCATTTTTATATCAATACCTGATAATAATTTATGACGATTGAATAATACAAAGTTTCAAGAATATTATGGCCTTATTGATAAGGCTTCAAAGTGAAGGTTAATTACTTTATGGACCAATTAAGTAGTAATTTGCGGGACGTAATAATTAACGCTCACAAATATACACTGGATCGAATAAAATCTGTCCCCTATCAAAGTTATGCGCACGCCTATGATTCTAGGTAAATTGTAATTGCTGTAATTACCCTTAGGTGATTACGAGTTGAAGAAAGTGACGTAAAATCATTAATAGATTTATAAATTTCAAATAATATATTTACTTTTATTGAAAAACCATGTATGTTATAATACATTTAAGTATAGAACAATTAGTTACTTGTTAATAGCTATGAATCATTTAACAGTGTGATGAAGGTTTACCCAGATCAAGATCACAGGGTTCTCAAACCCTTATTGTTTTAGCAACGCCGAAATTTTGACAATAAATAGAGTAATATGTAGTTAAGAACGTATGCTTGAAAGATTTCTTCTTGAATTCTTTTTTGTGAAAATTAATTAGATTTATACTTTGTGCTCAATATACGATTAAAAGCAAATGTAGACTACTTATCTAGGTAACCAAAGAAACAAAAATTTGGGTCTACTAACTGAACCTGTTAAATATGACAAAGCTGGAATGTTGATCCATCAATAACGCGATGATTTAATGGGTCAGATATATTTAAACCCACATAACACCTAACAAATACCTGCCTCGAGCAATAACCTATTTTTTGCAAAAGTAAGTCGACTTTAAACAACACATTTCAATACTTAAAGACACGTAACTATCAACAGAGGCGGATTTAATGGCGGGCGGATTATGTTTTGCAAAAACTTTCTTTAAATAAACAATTCCCAGTAAACATTTCGTGAAATAGAATGGCTAGGTGAAGTTCTAGTCACTTGTACATTTCAATTCTAACGTTTTACAAGTTGGAGCAACACACTTTTAGTTCAAATTGATTCCCTATTTGCCACAGGAGTCGCTTTTATGCAACAGTAAGTCTGTAGCTCATAAAAGGGACATTCCCTATGAACGACTGAATAGAAAACAAACTCGTTCATGACAAAAAACTCATGAAAAGTAATAGAAATGAAATAGAATTTACTCCAAAATGTTTACTGGATTCTGGAACCCAAAAATATATATTGTCAACATATGCCCCCGATATTTTAACGCTAGACCCCAAATAATTACATTCACCTCTGTCTATTAATTAGTTTGACTATCTGCTTGACTTTGATTTCAAGATCTTACAACTTAACGAGTAATTAAAATATTTTATAGTGTTGAAGTAGTTCTGTTGTAAAAATAAAGCCCTCAAGGTCGTCTGCTTACCGCGAATTATTGTAGATAAGAAGTTATAAGTTTATCAAAATATTATCGTACAATTTCTAAGCCTGATTGATTATATTGTTAAAATCAATTCGTTCAAATGATACGCATCTCAAATTTACCGCAGTTGTCCTTGTGTTAAAATAATAGTGTTATCATTTGCTTTATTTATTAGTAGAAATCTGAATGAACGAAAACAATCCTAAATGAAAACAAATCGTTAATAGCCGAGAAACTGTAATACTCATCCTTTGATAAACAAATCAACAAATACGCTGACTATATAACAAACAAATCTACAAAACTATAGCCTGATCGCCAAACTGATAGCCAGTATGATGTCGTATGGAGCAGAGGTTTGGGGGTGGAAGGAACAAGAAAAGTTGGAAAGAATACAGGTGAGATATATGAAATGGGTACTAGGGCTGGACAGGTGCACGCCAGGATACATGGTGATGGAGGAGCTAAAGAGGGATAAGATACGAATTAAAACAGGGGAAAGAGCGGTAAAATACGAGGAGAAATTGAACAGAACGGAAAGCAAAATTTTAAAGAAAATAAGAGAGGATAACATAAAGAATGGGGGGGGAGGAGGTCCAAAAGAGAGAAAAGAATACTTTGAAAGGAATGGAATGACGATCGAGGAGGCAGAGAGGAGAAGAGAAGGTGGCGCAAGTGTGGCAGAGGAGCTAAGGAGAAGGGATAAGGAGACACAGCAGCAGGAGAGAATGGGGAATATAGAAAAAAGTAACTACAATAAAAGATATAAGAGGTTATGGGAAAATAATGTGCCTCAGTACCTTATAGAAAAAGACATAAAACACATAAGAAGAACAGCAAGGTTTAGATTGGGAAATGAGGAAAAAGGAAACAGATACTGGGAAAAGAGTGAGGAAAGAAAGTGTAGAATGTGCGGAGCAGAGGACGAAACACTGGAGCACATTAAGTTTGAGTAGCAAGCGAAAGGAATATTGGCCAGCTACTAAGGGGAGGCAGTGAAGGAAAGAGGTGGATGGCGGAAATAGTAAGAAGGAAAGGAAAAACAGGAGAATAAATAAGCTGGTGGAGAATAATAGAGAGGGTCAAAAGAAGAAGAAGCAGAAAGCACTTTTGGAATTAGTAAAAGTCGAGAAGATTTTAAGTTTATTTTAAGTTTAGTTTTAAGTTTGGAATGTATATAGGAATGAAATGTATTAGAAATATAATACTGTAGATTGTAAAGCCGAAAGGCATACACAATTAATATATAAATACAAAACTATAACGAAATTGATCTCAGATGTATATTTTCTATTCTGCAAATTTGTCAACAATAAAAAACGACCGCGTTTTCGAAAACGTTAAAAACCCCTGTTACAAAATGACGTTAACGAATATATATCTGCACTAAGTGCTTCTCTATGTTATGCAAAATAAAACAGAAAAAATAAATGCATTTCTATAATTGTAAACTGCGTAGGAGTGTTTTCATTGAACACCACGTTCGGACACGTGTTTTAATCACGTACACGTTCTGAATCACGCAGACGAATCGTCTCTATTTGTTATACGCATTTAACGTTCAATTTGATCAAAATACAAAGTACTTACTTTTCCATTAATTGCATTTGTTCAATTATCTCTCAGTTATCAAAACGTATATATATAAATATAATACGATCCATTGTTTCATAGAACAATTAACGTGTAATCAATAAAAACTAATCTATATTAATGATGTAAATTTTGCCTTTGTGTTTGTCCGAAACAAGGAAAAATCACAACGACATAATATAGACATTTTGTCTGAAAGTATTGCCGCAAATGTCGAAGGAAAGTTTGTATATATTCTAAATATACAAAGCTTAAAGGCTAGGTCTTATCTTAATCTTAATATATATAAATTACGTGTCACATGTTTGTCCGCGATGGACTCCTAAACTACTTAACCGATTTTAATCAAATTTGTACACCGTGTGCAGTTTGATCCAACTTGAAAGATAGGATAGCTTACATCTCAATTTATTTATCTTACTGCTAATTATTTGTCTATTAATTATCTGTATATGACATATGACATCTGGCGACGATGATGGCGACATCTGTTGACTAGATTGAGTAAATATTCTGTTGACAAGATTGAGTAAATATTCAATAGATGGCGCTATGTAATGTAATATGACAAAAACGTTAGGCACAGCAACGCGTGGCCGGGACAGCTAGTAAACTGTATTTCTTAGCAGTCCTATAACTATTTTATCCTCTATCATATTGTCATCCCGTTATACTTTAAACGTTAGTTTTACTTGGCTCATATTCGCCGAGTCCTAAATATCTGATTGATCAAGTCTCTCTGTTTAAATCTTTATCGGATTATCGATTTTGGCATATATAATTTAACGAGATATCAATAGATGCTGCGTATTTCTCAGCCGCTGTACCGTAAAAACATAATTTGATGTTAGCATAAAATATTTATAGAACAGAGAAGTGGATCCGCCGGATATTTTTTCTACGATTTTCTACATTTATTATTTCTTAAATTAAATTATATATGGTTGAAGTTACGAGAGTTCGGCGGTGACTCATATTTAAAACAAGTTGTGGGGTATAAACTGCTGATATAACTAAAAAGCACTGACTCATTTATTTTTCTATAATGTATATAGAAACGAATAAGATAAAATTCATTATCGTATTATAAATTTATACCGCTCTTATAACCTCTTTTAAGTATAAGTCACAGCCGATCTCTCGTGATTTTGACTATATCAAAGTTTATTATTTTGTATACGTTCTATACAATATATATTAAACATTATGTACATAAAATGAATAAATAATACGCACACGTTTAATCAACAAGTTGCGAAATCAATATCAATGTAAATAACAGCATCTGTGACTTACAATCAAATTGTTGAATTAATTTGTTTACGCATTTTTGTAACATTCCAATACTATACAAAGGCTGCAAAATATTTAAAATAGTTCATTAAGATGCAGCAAAGATATAAACGGCGCCTGTTGTTGATTTGCATGCCTTTGTGCGCCAAAGAACATCTGCAGAATAATATAATTATTTCTAAATCATAATGTGATACATCATATCAATTATAGAGTGACCGACAGCGTTGACATATTGATGCCGTGGACATATTGATGCATACCACCCACACTTAATTGTTAATACAATACAAAAGTACAACTGAATATTCAATCTAAAGATCTTATTACAAGAAATATTTTCAATCAGGACTGTAAAGTATACTCTTATCATTTTCAAAAATATGTATATTAAAGCTCTGTAGATAGGTGCAATAATTAGTTCATAGACTCTTAACACATTTTAAGACAAGAAGGATCAATAAGGCAAATATGGAAAAAATTACAAAACAATATCCAGCGCAGGTTGAATTATCCTATATTATAATGTTCCAAGTGTACGTTTGTATTCTTATATGTTTACGCGATTCGTATGGTGTCTGGAAAACGACTCATGTTATTGAAAATTTCCTATTTCGTAGAGAACAAAATTCTAAGACTTTTGGCGTACTTGGATTTTTCTCTGAGTTTCCTAGAAATCCGCAATTATGGAAAAACTGGAAAAAATAATCACTTTTTCCTGTATCACTTTCAATTCGTAAAAGATAGAAAGTTGAAATTTGGAGTTAAAAATGGAATCAAATAAAAGACAGACGTTGCTTTGCGCGCAGGTAAACGCTAGTATACTTATATTGTTTGTATCTTTCGCAAAAAAATGTATTAACATACTAGCTGTCCCGGCCACGCGTTGCTGTGACTAACGTTTTTGTCATATTACATTACATAGCGCCATCTATTGAATATTTACTCAATCTAGTCAACAGATGTCGCCATCTTTTAGAATCGTTTGGAGCTAACAGATAATTAATAGACAAATAATTTGCAATAAGATAATATTGCAATCATAAATTGAGATGTAAGCTATCCTATCTTTCAAGTTGGATCAAACTGCACACGGTGTACAAATTTGATTAAAATCGGTTAAGTAGTTTAGGAGTCCATCGCGGAAGAACAACGTGACACGTAATTTATATATATTAAGATAAAAACATATTCAAAATGACGTCTTTTGTAATTAGCATCCGTCCGTCAATACAGCGTAGGCATTAGATAAAGTAAAGCACCGTATTATTATCTTCCAAGCCTTCCATTGTTAGAAGTCCATAACTTGTTATTTATCTAAATCAGTTAATACTTTACTAAGAATAGAATTGGATAAAAAATATATAGGTATTAATTATCTAGATCAATAATTAATTCTGTTATGACAAAGATCCTATTTTATATACACATCAACTAAATAGAATCGCAGCTAGTCAGTTACGAATATTAATATAAAATGAACATTATGTATATTTGGTATAAGGTTCATATATGTAAAAAGCGGGGGCGCTGGGGGATCATAATTAGAATTAATCAGAATTTGAGAGTTGAACGTAAATATGTATGAATCTTACAAGATACATAATTGGATATTGTGTAATATTTTAACTTTGTAGAAACTGCGTCATATTACTAAAATTTCGAGACGAATTTTGTGACAATCAAATTGTTAAACAAAGGGCCACTTACGCCTCATTTGGTTATCACTAACCTACATATATTTTTTAATGAAAAAACACATTATCAAAACTAACATATTTGAAGGTAATTATATTTTTGTTGTTCCTAATTACAAAGCAGTAGTGCCTAATATGTTTTTTAAAGATAAATATTTTTTAGATAAATTTAGATTTGTTGCCTAACTTCGGTAATGACCTTGTGAACCATGTTTTATTTCCTATAAAACTGTGTGTTTTAATAAAATGCTACTTGACTTTTGTTCTTTTAATCATTAAAGGGTTCAAAATTTATAAAATTCTAATGCGTTGACGTCATGGAAGTTTCCTACCTTATAATAAATTAAATATGCATAAGATGAGTGCATATTATAAAAGTGATAAACAAGAATAAATAAAGTCTATTATTAATTATTCTACAAAGATCAATACTAATTCTAAGGCAAAAAACTAAGCGGTAAAACAGAAATTCAAATTTTAAATAACTATATCTTTCCCAAATTTTGTTTATTTAAAAAAGTAACTGACTTATATTAAATAAAACGAAAAATAAAAATGTACGAACCTTTACTATTATATAGTGCACTATTTATTTCAATATGAAATATTCTCATAGCTTCTCCAATTTTTTATCACTGTTTTTTATTTATTTCTATTTTTAATAAAATCACACTTCTATTCATCTGATACTAATTTTAAATAATAATATTTTAGTCTTAGATGATCGATTTTTTCGTTTGTACATTGTTAATTTAATTGATACGAACTATCAGGCTGTTAATTTCTTGGCTTGTTTATATACAGTAAATAATACGTCGATATCTAATCAATGTTTGCATTGTCGTAATCACTAATTAATAAACCGACCTTTGAAGGTAAAAATGATTGTATAATACTGCTCGGAGCGAACCGCCTTTTTCTAAATATATCAAATGCATTGATCCTGCTTCCTATAGCGATACCGCTCACATCTTTCCTTTTTTGAGTTTATATATTTTAATTAAAATTAATTATAACTCACCTGTTTCAAGATAGCTCTCATAGGAGCAGTTAGTAACACCGACAAAATCACTTGAGTTATTCACACAGTTAATAAGGTAAAATAATTGTTCAAATATCTATTGCATCAGATAATTTGACGTGCTTTGAAACAATTAGTAATTTCCGTAACACTTTTTTTAATTATTATTTTTTCGATATAACATTACACCTGCATTTCTCAAGTTTTGTTAAACCACTGATTTGCTATTTAACAAGTAAAGTGCGTCAGAAGACCTGTTTCATTTGTTTATATTCACAAATAAAAGAAATGTTGAATCATAGAATTTATAAAGACAACTATAGAAGGATATTTCACAAATATTATACTCAGAGGCCCCCGGGCAAAAATTCGTAAAATGTTATCCACAATCTCACTTAAACTCTTAGGTCATACTTAGCTCAGTTCCTGGGAGTATTAATTGTAATTAATAACGTATAATCAATATGTAATTATGTTAATTGAATGCGAGCGCTTTTGTTCCTTTTGTAAAAAATCTTTACCCATCATTACCCGGCCCCCTAACAAATTTTGATACAGGGCCCCTCTAAGACACGCTACGTTTCTGATTATACTTTTGTTGAATAAAAATTAAACATATATCAAGTTCCACTTATGCACATAATTTTATTTTTTATGAAGATTATCATTTCTGTAATTTAAATGATAAACGTTTGCGAATTAATCAGATCAGAGCGAGTGAACTTTATTCTATATAATCTAAAACACCAGTTTGACCTGTACCAAAACAATTATATTATTTACTGATTATATAACAAATGATATCAATCAATTTTGTATAAACAAAAATATGTCAAAGAAATATATATTCGACAAATTAGTAGACTACAAGTAAATTTAGATAAAATTAATTTAATTCATGATTAAATTACAAAAGATAAAAGCAATGCGGTTTTTCTATAAATAGATTCTCTATTATAAACCTGTATTAGATAGTATAAAACGTATGCTAGTGTTAGTAATTAATTAAATAAACCGCCCAAAGTTTTATTATCGTATGTGGCAATAAAATTAAATAATCCAGGTGGTTACCCGATATGAATAATGCAAGGATTAGATAAAATATACTCAATAAAAAACTACACATCTGTTATTTTGATTGTATCTAACATTTTGTGGATAAAATTAGATTTTTTACTATTTCAGTCGCCCAGAAGTCAATGCGATAATTAATAATCAATTATAGATCATAATTATACGGAATCAATAAAATGTCTTATATTAAATATTACGAAAATATTTCTGTATAACTTCAATGGTACAAGCGTGTAAAACGGAAGTTTGTGGTTCTTTACTTATGTATTTCCGATTTAGTATCTGTCAATAATGTGTGATAATTTACCATGAGTTTGAGATGATGCCCAGTTATTGATTCACAATATTTACGATAATGTATGCGGAAATGCGCACGATAAAGTTAAATTCCCTTTACCCGCAAATTTCCGGATCGTTTTAAATTTTCCATGACCATATTTGCACATATATTTTAATGTAGAGTTTGTGTAGACTTAATGTAGACCTTAGGCATCTAAGAATTTACAATTCAACGAGGTGTTATTCCATCTGACTCGCACCTAGTGAATGAATTTGTCACTGGATATAACAGTGTTACTAGATAAAAACTAAAATAAATGCTTCAAAAATTCATGATTATGATTTCTAAAAATTAGTAGTTTTATTAAAATTTAATGAGGTAACATTTAGAAAGTACTTCTACTGCAAAAGTGTGACTCAAAGTTTTAGCATTTTACAAAAACTTCTAAAAATGTTTAAATGCCAGGGTTGGACACTAATGTCACAAAAATAAATGATTCTAATTTGTTTTGTTCTCATACAACCCAGTAAACATTTTGGAGTCACTTTGACATCATATTGAAGATGCGTCATGATTTTTTTGTCATGAAAGAGTTCATTTATAGTTCAGTTTCTCACATTTTTTCATATAAAATGTCTACTTTATCGGCTACAAATGGCGAAATTACTCCACCTGTCGAAATACAAATGAAGATAAAGTTGATGCGAACTATAATTGAAGTGAAATAGTGATAGAAACGTCACTAAATAGGGCACTTCATCAAATTGTTTACTGGGAATCTCATGAACAAGTTTCTAACAAGTGACAACGAATATTGTATATGTATTACATATGTTATAAAATAAATTAGGTATTACCTGCACTAATTAAAACATAATTTGATATCTCAAACATCTTAAAATATGCACTTTATTTCTACAACATTGTAAGCAAAAAGTCCTTTTGGTTATTTCCCTTAAATCAATAATATTTCTGATTTATTATTATAATTTCTTTCTATTAAATACATAATTTGTATACAAATATGACATATTTTTTCTTTAATAAAACCAACATATTATTTTCCTTTTTTTTATAGCTACATATTAAAATATTTATCGTTTGTAAGACATAAGCCACATAAAGAAATGATGTAAATAAATTTCAAATAGTGTCAGAATGAGTCGTCTTGAAAGCACTTCTGTCGTTACCTTCCTTAGAAAATGTAAATATACAAACAGTTGTGACGTCATTTAATCATATGGCTTTTTAATAAAATAAACATAACCTATCTGTCATTGGAAATAAAATCATAAATATTTTAAAATTGTGTAGGTATTTATTTGAAATTCTTTTGTGTGGAGAAGCGCAAATTTATCTCTTAAGAATGGAACCTTAATTACCCCTTGACGTGCGTAAATGAATGAGTGACGTTTAGGTAATTCCCTGTCCATTGAAAAGTCATTAGACCGAGCGCAGACTATCTTTAAAGTTTAGTTTTATCCACGCATTGTAAAAAGATAGAGATAGCACCATTCGAAATGGTTGAATACAGAGAGACAACGCTATTATTCATACCGAATACTCGTGTCATAAAAACACAGCTGCAGATCATCGCACTGGTTAAAAAAGCGCGCGATTGTCAAGGCCTTACGACGCTGAAAGATGGATTCACATTTTACTTGATTGCGATTGTGTCCCCAATTTTTTTAGTTATCGTCGTTATCAGTGGTGACGATTTATCAACAAGTGACTTAAAATTACTAATAATTAATAACGTACGATATTTTAACTGATGTAACTGATTACTGATTACGAACGCTATTTCTTCCTACGGAAAACCTACCATTTACAAGAAACCTCTGCCGATTTATGTACAATTGACCAATTAACTAAAACGGAATTATTTTAAATTCGAAGAAATATTATATGACAAATATTATTGTAGTTTTTTCTTTGCAATATTTTAGTAAATTGTTTCTTTGAATTTTTTGTTTCTTAATATTATTTAATTGTATAATTGTATAGTAATTATAAACAGTTCCGGATTCCAAATAAACTTTTTTTTTAAGTTCCCAATAGGGTTGCAAACCATGTCATGTTTCTATTAAACTGTACTATATATATTGATAAATTCTAACGTCATCCCTTCGAAAGATTTGTCATGTCATCTCTATTGACAACACACAAGAATAAAAAAAAATCGATACTTATTTTCTGCATTTTTCAATACTGATAATAAAAATATGCCTATCATTTAAATAGTAAAACTGATATTCAAATTTTAAATTGCATCGATGTTATATTAATTTTTTTTTGTTTCAGTTGCTTGACATGTTAAAATTCTACTCAAGATTTGAAATCAGTGACGAAACCGGAGACCCTCTGACCGACCACGACATGACCTTATTACATTACTCTAAAATAACATCTTTGCAGGTAATTTCTTTAAAAATTAAACCAAATATAAATCTAATATATAATCTAATGCTTTTCTTTTAATGTACTTATTTTAGAAAGCTGCATTTTCTAAATTTCCCGATCTCCGTAACTTTTCCTTAGCCAACGTTGCTAGTGTGGATACCAGAGACAGTTTAGGAAAACATTTTCGACCTCTCGAAAGTAACAAACTTCAACAAATCGCTAAGCTCCTACATCTTATACCTGATGATAACAAAACACCTTGGCATCGCACTGATGAAGAATTTCTGCGAGAATTACTGGTGAGTACATTGTTTTTTTCTTTCCTAACGTATGTCTATTTTTATACAATACGCAACTAGAAATTAATTATACAAATATAGTAATCCAATCGATTGGTCAACTGTTCTAGTATTATTAATATCATGGTTTAATTTCGAAATCAAAATACTGCGAAAAAAGTTGATAAGAGTATTGTTGTTCAAATACATTTTTTAATACAACTAAATTTTCAGAATTACAATGCCCTTTGTTTTCTCATGAATTATTGTCTATCAGATGTTATCATGGATTATTAACCAAGTCTCTTATCCAATCTGATTTAATTACAAATATAGATTTATTGTCACGTAGGCGTGTTTGAAAGGTTGCAGGTATTTTAGGCGTTATACATCTATATAAAAAAAAGTATAGTTTCATTCAACTTTGCTTGCCTCACTTTCAAAAAAGTCAAGACTCTTTTATTAAAATAACAGCTTCTTGTGTTACATTTTATTAACAAACAAATAAACAAGTGAAGTATTTTTTCATGCATAATTATTTTTGCAAATGTAGTACAAACCTTCAATTGTATCAAAATTCATTTAATACATTCAAATAACCTGCGGCTGTCCGCTGGACCAAAGAAAGAAGTGCAGTACAAAGAAATGTATATCATCAGACCTGGTGAAAGTAAACCTAGTGAATTGTGTTACAATCTAAGTTCAGCTCACCCTACTATTACTGCAGTTGCAGTATATAAGACGACAATAGCCTCAAATGATCATTCAACAGGCTCTTGTCAAGTAAGCATCATTACCAATTCAAAAATGAAGATTTTTGTAACAGTGCTAGTAGCTTCTTTAGCTGTTTGTGCTTCTGGGAGTCACTTCGGTGATCATGGAGGGTTCGGAGGATACGGAGGAGGAGGTCACGAGTTCGAAGGATACGGAGGTGGTGAAGAACACGCTCACGCAGTTCCAGTGAGCGAACACGTTGAAATAGACAAGCCTGTCGCTGTTCCTGTTTACAAGCAAGTTCACGTACCAATTCATAAACCTGTTCAAGTTCAAATTCCTCATCCAGTTCTTGTGCCAGTGCCAAAACCCTATCCAGTTCATGTACCGGTGTCTAAACCCGTCGCTGTACCGGTAGAGAAGACTATCACTATTCCCGTTGAGAAAATTGTACCCTACCCAGTTGAAAAGAGGATCCCTTATCCAGTAGAGAAGCATGTACCATACACCGTTGAAAAACATGTACCAGTTCATATTCCACAACCCTACCCTGTGAAGGTCCCTGTTTATAAGACTGTCTACCACCACGCCAAACATGGAGGCGGATCAGGAGGACATGGATGGCACTAAATCATCTTCGAAGAACTGCACATCCTAGAGTAACCTTCGTTATGTCAAACTGTATATAAATATTGTTGATTTGTTTAATTTTTTGTACTTTACTGTAATTTATAATGTGTTATTTCGTTTTTAATAAAAAGATTTTATAGAAAATAATTTCATGATATTTATTTTCAATATTACATTTGTATTGACAAAATAGTTCAAAACTTACAATTAGAATTTTATTACTATATAAAATACTATTGGAATTAGTTTCGTAGTTTTGATAAATTCGTTGAATTTGGGCTTCAGTTAATATAGTTGTCTTAATTTTTTTATGATTTTTTTGGTGTTGAAATTTATGTCAACATCATAGCCACTGCTGAGATGCGCAGTCAATTATAAGTATAAGAGCAATTGAAGAAAATGAATTCAAATTGCATGCTAATAATTATTCTTATTATTAGTAAAAGAATTTAATAATAGCGTTAAGTATATAATACAAATTGTAAATATAACAACAAAAATGTAATTAAAAATATTTAATTTGCTTACTTAAAGCAAACATAGCACATTCACTTAGATATATAATTATAATAGCTTCAATGAAAAATGATAGTAGACCATAGAATGCATCGAAAGTGCAGAACTGAAAGAACTAGAGTGTCAAGTGCAGATGAGCATCTGGTATAAAATATCACGACGACTATACAAATGTTAATAAAAATAAAAATATAACGGTATTTCTCTGTGGCTTTTTTTTAAATCAATAGTTCTTATTTGATATCCCGTTATATATTTTTGTTTACTTTCGCTTTTAGTTGCAATCATTTAATTGGCTTTAATTTTTATTTTGTTTTATTTCGAACGAAAGTGAAATGTCCTATTTGTTATAATTTATTTAAATACCTTGCTTTATACTTTTTTTTAGTTATTTTAAACTGACAAATTCTTTTACTACACTTTTTTTTTAAAACAAATTAATTTTTTTTGTTACTTTTACTAAATTTCTCTTTAATACTGTATGTTAAAATCATTTATTTTTAACTGTTTGAAACAGCATCTATTTATTCTTTTAATAAGGAGTATTACTTTGTAACCCTGTGCCCAAAACCTTGTTTTTATGCAGTCGATATTATTTTATTACTTCTATCAATAAAATTAAATTAAGGAAGAAATAACAAGCCATATTAATTTTATTGCATTTTCTGAACAATTATCTATTTTTTCATTGTCTATTAGATCTCCCGTCACGAACGGCGCGCGTCGCAACTGGAGGCGCTAAACGAGATGCCGCTGTACCCCACTGAGAAGGTCATTTGGGATGAAAACGTTGTCCCTTCGGAATACTTCTCCGGCGAAGGATGTTTAGCTTTACCGAAGCTCAATTTGCAGTTTCTAACTCTCCATGACTATTTACTTAGAAACTTCAATTTATTTCGATTGGAATCAACATGTATGTTCTTTTTGCAGTTAACTTACTAACTTTTTCTTTTAATATGAGTAGTTACTTTCTTTTAATTTTTACTAAATCATAAAGAAATTGTACCAATTAAAACTCCTACGAAAAATTATACAATTTAAAAACATATGTAAAATTTATGTAGCAGTTACGTTTATACGTAATCGAGGTATATACTTTTTATCACTTTTTTGTTTATTTTCTTTTTTTAGATGAAATAAGGCAAGATATCGAAGATGCTATAAGTCGCTTAAGTCCATGGTGTGTACTACTATATTTATATTTTTTTTATATTTAAATTACCTGTTTTTACTTTTAATTTTATCATCAGCTTTTGTCTTATTAGTTAAATTTGACTAATTAATTAAACAAAACAAATTAATTAAGTACATAAAATTAATTTTGCAAATGACAGCTCGCTCGCAGAAGTATTATGTAACAGAAATATTTACTTAGGCAAAAGCAATTAGTTAAACGTATGACGGGGAATTTTTTAAAAGCGTTTTGTTTAGTAAAAATTATTTAAAACAATAATGTAATTTTTAATTTTCCAATTAGGATGGCAGAAGATAAAACAGTAATGTTTGGTGGATGGGCACGTATGGCTCAACCAATTACAAGTTTCGCCGTTGTGGAAGTTGGTAAACCAAACATTGGTGAGAAACGTCCATCAAGAGTTCGTGCTGACGTAACAGTAGTGCTAGCCGTGCGACGTGACGTCAAAGCCGAATGGGAAAATCTACGAAAGCATGACGTGTGTTTCCTAATCTCTGTGAAGCCGTCCAACGTTGTCGGTACTCGTTACAACCACAAAGAAGCGTTCGTACCACAGGTAGGACTGCAGTACATCAGAGGATGTGAAATTGAAGGGATGCTTGATTCTAATGGAAGAGTTATTGAAGATGGGCCAGATCCTAGACCAGTTTTACCAGGAGATCAACGAACTTTTAGAGTTTGGTTAGATTGTAATCAATATCGAGAAGATATGGATAATATCAGCCACGGGAATGAGGTAAATATCTTCATTTGCATCAAGTTATTACTTTCTTACTTATTTTACAATTATTCTTTTAATATTTTAGGACGTATATGAAAGTTTCAATATTCTAATGAGACGAAAACCAAAGGAAAATAACTTTAAAGCCGTTCTAGAGACTATCAGAGAACTAATGAACACTGAATGTGTGGTCCCTGATTGGTTGCATGACATCCTGCTGGGCTATGGAGATCCTGGTGCTGCGCACTACTCCAGAATGCCAAATGAAATTGCTACCATTGATTTTAACGATACTTTCCTAGATATGAATCATTTAAGGCAAAGTTTCCCGGGCTATGAAATAAAAGTTAAAACGGATGATCCTAAAAAATTAATTCGGCCTTTCAAGTAATTCAAGTTGTCATATAATGAACTTGAAAATTATTTTTATTTATTAATTTGTTGATATTTTCTTTCTTAGATTAACATTTGAAGAAGCCAATGGTAAAAATGACGAAGAAGGAAATTATAATAGAGACCAGAAAAAGATTATAACGGTTGAGCCCCATGTTCCACCAAGTAGAGGACCCTATCATTTTAATGAACCTAAAAAGTAACTATACAATACATTTAATAACGTCTACGTTTAAAAGGATTTGTTCTATGTTATGTGTATTATTACAGAAACGCTATCCCTTTTACCCCAACACAAATTGAAGCAATCCGCGCTGGTACGCAACCCGGTCTTACAATGGTAGTGGGACCGCCTGGTTAGTATGCTACTATTATAACAAGAATGTGTTTTCTCAATTAAAATATTAATTACTGTGTTGTTATTTTGTAAATAGGTACTGGTAAAACCGATGTAGCAGTTCAAATAATTTCTAACTTATATCACAACTTCCCCAACCAGCGAACTTTAATTGTAACACACTCTAATCAAGCTCTTAATCAGTTGTTTGAAAAAATTATGGCTTTGGATATTGATGAAAGACATTTGTTACGTCTCGGTCACGGAGAAGAGGCTTTAGAGACGGAGAAGGATTTCAGCAGGTATGAAACTAATTCCTTACTGCAGTCTGTAATTTCTGTTAATTTTTTTTAGCAACTATTAATTACTTGGAATTTTAGATATGGGCGAGTAAACTACGTATTAGCAAAACGTTTAGACCTTTTGAATGAAGTACAGCGTCTGCAGGAAGCTCTAGAAGTGCCTGGAGATGTGGCTTATACTTGTGAAACTGCAGGACATTTTTATCTATACCAAGTAAGTTCTTAAATTCATTTAGATCTTCAAGAGATTCATACGTATTCAAATATTTGTGTGTTTAGGTTTTAGCAAGATGGGAACGTTTTAAAAATAGAATAAAAGTTCGAGGAGGAAAATCATGTGCTGCAGCAATTATCAATGAAGAATTTCCGTTTCACAGATTTTTTCAAAATGCTCCGCAACCTTTGTTCAAAGGTGAATCCTTTAAAGAAGATATGGAAATCGCGGAAGGTTGTTTTAGGTAAAAATATATTTACAATAAAGTTAATACGGCTTGTTTATGTTCTAAAAATATATTATTTTTGTAGGTATATATCCAGAATGTTTACTGAATTAGAAGAATTCCGAGCTTTTGAACTCTTACGATCAGGATTGGATAGGACAAAATATCTGTTAGTTAAAGAAGCTAAAGTTATTGCAATGACATGTACACATGCTGCGTTGAAACGGAAGGAATTAGTTAATATGGGTAAAATTTCACATATAATTTATCATACTAAATGACATTCGGGAGTACAACTTTTAAATAATATTTTAGGTTTTAAATATGACAATATCCTTATGGAAGAATCTGCACAAATATTAGAAATTGAGACTTTTATTCCCCTGCTTCTGCAGAATCCTCAAGATGGATTCAGTCGACTGAAGCGGTGGATTATGATTGGTGATCATCATCAGCTTCCCCCGGTTATTAAAAATATGGCATTCCAAAAATATTCCAACATGGAGCAAAGTCTGTTTACGAGAGTGGTCCGACTAGGTGTTCCTACTGTAGATTTAGATGGACAAGGAAGATCAAGGCCAGGGTATGCAATTGCAAAACAGTTCTATATTATATAGAATCTTATTGAATTCTATTCAGGAAGTGATATATTTCTATCTATTTCAGAATATGTGAACTTTATAACTGGCGGTATAAGAAGTTGGGAAATTTATCGCATGTGTCATCTTGGTCAGAGTATCGAACCGCTAATCCTGGATTTTGTTATGATTATCAACTGATTAATGTTGAAGATTTTAATGGCGTGGGAGAGTCTGAACCAAGTCCTTATTTCTATCAGGTATAATTATAAATTGTTTAATAATTTATGTAAAAATATATTATAATAATATTATGTAATGTTACTATTCAGAACTTAGCAGAAGCTGAGTACATTGTTGCCGTATTTATGTACATGCGCTTGTTGGGATATCCAGCAGAGAAGATCTCAATTTTAACCACATACAATGGACAAAAACATCTAATCCGAGATGTTATAAATATCAGATGTGCTGAAAATCCTTTAATAGGAAAACCACATAAAGTTACAACTGTTGATAAATATCAAGGTCAACAGAATGATTATATTTTGGTGTCTCTAGTTCGGACAAGAGCAGTTGGTCATTTGAGAGATGTCAGGCGTTTGGTTGTAGCTATGTCTCGAGCACGTCTTGGCTTGTACATTTTTGCAAGAGCATCTTTGTTCAGAAATTGTTTCGAATTACAACCTACTTTTAATCAGGTACTTAAATATATGATAATATAATATTGGAGTATTGGTTCAAAATGAATATTAAAAAATGTAATTCTAATTATTTATAGCTGATGCAGCGGCCACAACAATTATATTTAGCCCAAGGAGAATTATATCCAACTAACCGTGGTATTCTCCAAACCCCAAGACATCCTCCAATCATAATGAATGATATGGCGGAGATGGCTCAATTTGTTTATCAATACTATATGCGACAAATTGAATCGTTGAAAAGCACACAAGTAAAATAATCATTCATGTTCTATAAATATAAAACTTTTCTATTGGTTTTATATATTTTTTTTTATTATTTTAGACCCCTAGTGATTGGCAAAAGCCAGGTGATGTTGTTTCCATTATCCCAGAACGACCAGCAGCAGCACATCCAAGTGGAGATCGTGATACCGATGATGAGGATGAGGGAAATGAAATTAATGACCAACCTTCCAAAGAGGAGGATAAAAGTAAAAAGGAAGATTTTGTCGCATCTACTATTCAAAATGAAATAGAAGAGATGGATACCCAATAAAATACATTACTATTCGAACAATTTTTTGTATTAAATAATTATTAAATAAAGATACAATTTAAAAATCTCACTTATTATCTGGCTTTCCCAAGAAAATTTAATTAATTAAAAAATATTTTACATAGGTAAATAATAGTTTAAACAGTTGAGGTTCCGAGATTTGCTAAAGATTTCTAGCAGTTCCAATTACATTTCCTATTTTCTTATAGATGGCATTAGAGATGTCAACAAAATAGTTCTCCCGCGTTTGACTACTACCAGAGATGTCAATTTCAGAAGTCCATTAAATATTTAATTTATAAATTATATGATTTTAATTAAAAATAAACCAAATAATGTGAAATAGTGCAGTTCTCCTCGTTTTTAATATTGACCATACAGTTTTATTGCAAAATATAAGTGACATATCTTAATTCTCCTAAGCTTAAAACTATTAATTTTGTTTTACTATTAATTCAATTTAATATTTATCTATTACAATGGAAGATACTATTGATGAAATTCAACTAGTTAATAAAGTTTCAAGTGCTACAGGTTTAGAATTGGAACAAACTGAAAAGTTAGATAATCAAGATAATTTAGAAGAAAATGTTGTACATATGCCTACTGCAAATATAGAAACAAATAATTCTCACACAGTTCCAGTGATACAAGAATTTAATCATACTGCAGTAAGAACTTTTTTGTATTCTTTCAATTATTTTAACATAATTCTAATAGCTTCAATATTTTAATATTTATACAGTCGTGTGGTGTTGTTTCTGACCCTGAAAGCAGTAACGATGATGATACCTTCCTGACACGAAAACGATCGCTTCATAAACATAAGAGGGTAAGAAATTTCTGTCATATACTAATCTGAATAAATGAAATCAACTTCTAAATTAATATACCTTTTCAGCTTAGGGGTATAGACAGCTCTGATGATGAAAGTATAAATAACACAGATAAACAATTTATTAGAACGGTATTTTATATATGTTATTTTATTTCTAGTATAAAACAAATATTATTTTAGCAATTCAACTATTTTCAGGAACAAAACAATATATCTGATGATGAGAATGACGAGGTGGTGCCTAAAGTACAAAAAAGGGTAATTATTCTCCTAATCATTATGCATCTTTTAAATTTTTATCAATAATTGAGAGTTACTTTCATTTTTGTAGAGTAAAATTTCACAAGTTATTGATTCGGACAGTTCAGATGAAGAAAATAAATATGTTGGGGTGTTCAATTCTGTTTCAAATTCGCCAGAGAAAAAGTCCCAACAAAAAGTATATATAAATAAATTATTTAATAAATCCAATAGTTAACGATGTGTTCATTTGTATAAGATATCATTTATATTAGGTAAAGGGTTTATCAGATATAATTGATGAAGAAAGTTCGGATGAGGAAAGTATCGCACCTTTACTTAATCATTCTTCACCACCTCCAATGCGTGAGAAAGGTCCAATGAGAGTAAGTCTTGTTTTAAAAGGTAACGAAAAATATCAATTAGTACTTTTTAACTTTACGAAATTTTCTTTTTCGTAGTTATCGGCAAAACAAGCTCAAGAAAATATGAAACTGATTCAAAGTGAATCTCAACGAATGGACCGTGAAGCTTCTATCAGCATTCCTTATCATCGTCCAAAACAAAGATCGTTAAAGGAATTTCTGAATCGTAAATCAATTATTCGGCCGGCTGAACCATTAGCACTTCAAAGGAACAAACCTGCAGCTTCTATTAAAATGTCTAAGGAAGAGCTTGAAATTTATGCGTATGTATCATTGATTATTATTTGTTCTTGTATTTTCTCGATAAGAATTGAGTTTCTTTCTTAAACAGAAAACAGTTGGAAGAACGCGCTAAGGAAGCAGAAGAATTTTTTAAGAGTGATAGTGAAGAATCAGAAATTGAAGATTCTCTTGAGACTAATATTTTAAATAAACCACCTGAACAAAGCATTGCTTTTGACATTTCCAACAACTTAGAAAAATCTGAAGAATTACCTGTGCAAGAATCCAAATCCAATCCGGAATCCAATACATTAATAATTGAGATTGATAAAGAAAATGTAGAAAACATTTCTGCTGAAGAGACCGTAAATGAAAGCAGTGTTGATCATAAGAAAAATGAAATTAATGGAAGTCTTGAAGAAGAAATTATTGAAAAACTAGTAGAACGTGAAATATCTAGTGAAACAACAAATACAGAAAGTGTGCTAGACTCTGCACTGCAAGATGATGCCGAGGTATTGCAAACTGCAGAAAAAAAAGACGAAGATATTATAACTAAAAAGCCAATTTTAGATTTTAGTCCGCTCTCAGACAGTGAGGAAGAAATTATCGAAACAGGCAAAGAAATATTTATTTATCATTATGTGTTTTATAAGATTTCTGTAATTTAAATGCTTCTTTCAATTTAGGTAAGAGTAAGGAAGTAACATTAACACAAATGTCTGATATGAAACCTAAACTTTCTGGCGGCCCTGACATGATAATTGATTTTGATGAGGACAGGGTTGTAACCCATGGAGTTTCCAATCTTATGCAAAGATTTATAAAACACTCTGTAGCCACAAAGAAGACTAAAGATCATGTGAAAATGAGGTAAAAATCATTTATAGTTAATGATACTACATAACACAATATATATTTAACATTCATTTTATGAATTTTGCAGTTTTCAGAGGATAGAAGGTGGTGTTTTAATAAATTTAATTTTATTTATTTTAATATATAAATTGTAAGATGTAGAATATAATTCATAAAAATTATTTACAGTGTTGTAACTGCTGAAGCCGGTATTATTCAAACTGATATATTAACTATAAATATTGAGGATGAAGAAAAACTTAAAAATATTAAACCTGGCGCAGCTTTAATGCGTTTGAGACAAGATTTAGAAGCAAAAATGGCACAACGAAGGTCCGAGGAGTTTACTAAACGATTGCAGGAGAAAAAAGAGCTGGAAAGCATCATTGCCGGAGAAGGTAGTTCATATATATTTTGTGTGAGTAATGATTAAATAGAAAATATATAAATATTGTAATTCAGATGGCGATTACATCATTGATGATGAAGAAGAAGAAGCAGAAATGTCGGACAGTGGATCTTCTTCTGATGAAGAACTGGAAAATGAAGAAGTAAGTTTTATTTAAAAATAGTAATTTTGGTGGTTTATTTGATTAAAATACTGTGTATCTATGTATCCAGGAAACCGTAGAAAAAGATAACAATTTGATGGATTTGGAAGCTGGTGAAGATAACGATGATATGGATGATGAAGATGAAGAAGAAAATGCAACAGACGAAGTTGAAAATAATACCGACGAAGAAGATGATACCGAGGATGACGAAGACAAAATTGAAAATACCACTAAAAGAAAAAGTAGAATTATCGCTATGAATGAGTCAGAATCAGAAAATGAAATGGATACAAAACTTAGTCATACTCCATATAAACAAAGCACTCGATATAGTGTCGATATGTTCCAATCGCAAGGTATAAATACATTTTTGCAATGTTATACAAAACATTCTTATGTTATATACTTTTCTGTAATTTTAGAGGACAACGATTTAATCCCTGCATTCCAAAATCGTGATGGCACACCAAAGTCATTAGCTACAAGTTCATCAGATAATGGCTTTCTCTCACCGGTGTTAAGATTAACTGCTCTCCAAGGAATAGAAACTTCAAAGGTTATATTAGAAATGATTTAAGTTAATCTTAAATTGATGTGTTTTTTTTACTCATACATTTTTTATTTTACAGTTATATCTTGATAAATCAATTTCACCAGTCTGTCCAACCACTCAACAAACTACACATCAAGAGAAAGTTGACAGTCTCCAAAAACGATTATTTTCCGAATCGGAACAGTCAGACCCACCTAATACGCAAGAATTAATGAATCTATGTACAGGAAATTTTGTTACTCAAGCTGATACTGAGCTTTTGAACCTCTGCTCCGGTACATTTGATAGCCAGGTATGTTTTTTTTATGAGTCTTCGTGCTCTTTGCCAATTACAAAAAAACCGAGAAAATTTTATGAGAATTCGTTTTTTTTTCCAATTTGTATTTCAGGAAAAAGAAAACGCTTCTCAAGAAATTACTAGTGTAGCATTGAATACCGAACCAGTTAATAACGGTAAAACTACATTTTTATCTTCTGATGAAGACGATACTGAAAATCAAGGAGTAAGAAAAAAAAAAAAGAAATTTACTAAGAAGAAACACTTGCAGTTTTCCGGTAAGTCACAAAAAGTGTGTTTATTAAAAACGTAGTGGTTTTGATTTTTAAAATTTTAGATGATGAAAGTGGTGATGATGAAGATCATCGTGAAGAATTACGAGAAAATGATTTGGAGCAAGATGCAGATAATTTGAATTATGTGGATTATGATTCTGAGGAAAATGAGGTGCTTTTATATTTAAAATACTATTTCAACCATGTATTACAAACTAATTTATAAAATAATTTAATGTAGATTGATATTAGAACTATAAACAAGAAGTCTCGTAATAAAGAAGTAGGAGCATTTTTTGAAAATGAAGCTGAGCTATCTGAATCTGATTGGGGATCTGCGGACGAAGATGAAAAGGGATTAGATAGATTAGAAGTAGAATTGGGCGATGAAGATCAATTCGATTCTAAAAAAGTTCGGCAGGAGTTGGAAAGAATACATATGTACGTAATTGGATACACGAGAAAACATTTTTGGTATATAATCTGTACTTTTTTTAAAATATTTTATTATAGGCGTCAAATTTTAGACGAAGACAAAAGGGAAGTTCGCTTGTTGCAAGAACTATTGTTGGAAGATGGAGAGGAGCATGCAGATGCTAACAGAGATAGAAAGTTTAGATGGAAAAATATAAGTACGCGATTTAAATATATTGAGTTAACAAAACTTGTTTTAGAATTTAATATTAAAATTAAATTTCAGATGGAAATTGGGATGAACAATCTGAAGTTAATGTAGATGACAAGAACCATGGAAATAGTGATGAAGAAGATGAATTACAGTGGCGAAAACTGAGTCATGAAAAAGAAATCATTCTCCGTGAAAAATTGGTATATAACATTTAATTGTTTTACTGTATCAACATGAATAGTTAAATTTACAATGTTTATTTTTGTAATAGGAAAAGGAAAATCATTCAGTAGGTGCCTCAGATTTAATAGTATCAGAGGAGTTAGCTTTACAAGGTAGTGCTGCAAAGAAAAATATAATTTTATTGAAAAATAAAACTACAAGACCTACAGACACGGCAGATAGTGCTGGAAGTAGCTTTTTAATAGCTAAAAATAAATCCATATTAAAGGTAATTCATACCATTGTCTTCCATGTTTAAGTGGTATAATAACATTTAATTTTGTTTAACAGAGTACAAGAGGATCTTTCCTTAGAAGAGATACCAACACGCTGGCTCGGCTAGCTGAATTAACTAAACATAGTTCAGAAGATGGAACAACAGGCCCACAACTTGGTCCTGGAAGCAAAGGAAATTTTGTTTTTACATCTCTTCAACCTACATCTAATGAGGAAAATATGGAAGAAAATGTAATATTTTACCATGTTCAAATAATTTTTTTATTTATTTTTTATTTAATACTTATATCTTTTTCAGAATCGAAAACGAAAAACATTAGATAGAGATATTACTAATATTGCTAAAAAACCTAAGACTGACGAAAGTCGGAGACCTACAAAAAGATTATTGCTGGATCATCTTGGATAAATGTTTTATATAATTGACTTTTAGTAAAATAAATATTTAAGACAAAGTCTTGTTTTTTTCCATTGCCAATGCTGAGTTCTATCACCAAAGACCTCCTACAATTTTGGCAGTACTTATAGTGTCGTGGCTTTATGTATGTGAACAGCACTGCTTCCTTATAAGTTTTATAATTATGAGAACAGATAATCAAATTACTTTTAATAACATCTAAACCCAGAAAATGTAGCACTGGTCCGGGAATCGAACCCTGAGACACAGCAGAGTAGCGTCAAGCAAAAATGCTTTCGACTTTGCTTTATATATGTAATGTTTTATTTAATAATAAAGAAAAAGATAATTGTCAGATGTTGTTCACGAATTTAAGTCATCTTTAAATCAGGATTGATGATTTTCTAATGAACTGTTTGTCTAAACGTATTTGTTACGTAAATGCTACGTGTACTTCTACATAAATGTTACGTGTATTGTTACAGATTAAAACAAATTTATTTTATAATCAAAGATAAAAATCAATTATACTTAAATTGCAGACAATCTTAAATAACAAAATCATAATAATTTTTTCTTGTTATCATAAATTGCGCAATTTCTACCCTCGACTACACCCTTTAAGTTCAGAGATTTTTGCATTCGTTCAGATGGCACTAGATGCAACAGACTGGTTTTGCAGTGCGTTGCACAGGACACACCGCAGCATGCGCCACACGTTCCGGTGGTGTCCACATTTAGAACTGTTCGAAAGCTTGAAGAACATAGTTGGGTTTTTGACTGACCGTCGTTTGCGCGCATTTGGCAGCAATTCAGTAACTGGCGTCTGCACACATTGTATCGTGTGGTCTAGTCATTTGAACAATTTAAAAAGCATAACACATTTAATTAACAATGGAGCAAACAGCACAAAAGTTTGACCAAAAGATATCCACTGCAAATGTTGTATTAGTGGATATTGAGGGAACAACGTCTTCCATCAGCTTTGTTAAGGTAGGTCTAACGGACGAAATAAAATGTCAGCCGGCAAAAGCTATATTTTAAAGGTTCCTATTTTAATTTGTATAATAAGTACTCTTTGATTTTCTATAAATATATACTTTTTGACTTATCTATACATGCTATAAACATATTTTTTTACCTAATGAGTTGTAATATAATGCTTTTAATTCGCATTGTTTACCGAGATGTTCTGCAATGCACCGGCATTTCAAAATGGAGGCTACAATCTTACATTAAATATTTTTTTTGTTATGAACTACATATTTTTCTAACACGTGTGTATCTAACGTATTTTTTATCATTTTTTACTGTATTATATTACATTTCATTCATAAATCTTAATCAGTCAACCTTGAACTTCTGTATTCTAATCAACAAATCATTTCTGAGTATTGATAATTTAACTTCTATGTTTCTTAAATACACGAAATGTATTATTTACATTTTATGTATGTTTTGGTGTATCTATTTCAAAAATATGTCAATTACAAATATTTCTCTGATTGCATTGTCCTGTGTTTGAAATGAATTATGCGAAATAGACATTCATTCGGTCCTTTTTTAAATAAACATTCGCATGAACTCATTAACCTAGAGTCATATTATTCATTCATAACATATCACTACCTTAGTCATTTAGAGATGTGGCTAAACTCTGTTAAAATGATATTACAATTCTTTCTTACTTGAAATCTCTTAAAAGTTTCATGTTAATTGTTTCTTGCCTTATTTTGTTGCGATAATGATTACCAAATAAATTACACAATTCATGTCTTTATTCTAAACTATTTAAAAAAAATTCAATTTTATCCCAAATCTTATTACGATAACTTTAAGAATACGTTGCTTCTTAAAGTTGTCAGGAATTATAATCATTTGTTGGTTATAATTATTATTCATACATACAGGCAGTTGTGTACACAATATGTAAAATAAACCTTTTGACGTTTCAAATTAAAATGTCTTCGATTTGACTGTGAAATCATAAAACGAAGGTATTAAAATGTTATGTAAAAGTTACGAGTTTATATTTTCTTTGATAAAAGTTAAATACATTTTTTTCTTAAATTTATAATAATAGCTTCAGGTAAAAAATTTAAACAATAAAGCGTATGTTATTTCCAGGTAGAATTAGGTAAGAGATTATGTTGTGATATCTTAGAATCTCTCAATTTTACAATTCTATTAAAAAATCAGCTGCTCTATTTCTTATTCCATTCTCCAATACGAACAATAAGAACCAGATGAGATACAAAAACTTACACACAATTCTACCTGGATTTTTTTTACCCATATCAATTAGATTTCTTTTCTACTTAATACAATTAAACGTAAATATTTCAAATTCTGTTTAATTAAATAAAAGTCCTGTAATCACAAACTTATCATTTTGCATAATACTTTCGTAGCAAATATTTTAAAACTTAAATTATTTACTTATACGTAAATAAATGTTTTTTCTGCACAAAACAACATGAAAAAAATGGAATATGCAAGTTGAAACATGTTTGTACCAGATGTATTCAAGTATTCAGACATAGTTCGTAGAAAGGGAAATAAATGTATGATTCATTATTATAAAGTTCATGTATCTTTATTAATTATTTTTTAACAATATTTTATTATTTACATTTATATATTTGCATAGATCTCCAGACACTATTCGTTTAACACATTCTTATACATTAAGTATATCGTTTTATAAGCATAAAACAAGCCCTATTATTCTCGAGTAGAAAGTGGCTCTGTAACTTTATATCAACACAAATTTCTCTTAAGCTTGAATTTTATGAGTTATACCAGACATTTTTAAGAAGACACAGTATTTGAGGATGTTTGTAATCTATTTTTAATTTTTTTTTTAATATTACAAATAAACGTACATTATAAAATTCAAAATGATTTACGTACAAATTAATATGTAGAGTTCAATTTTAATCTTAGAAAGTCGAAAATCCTACATATTTAATTGCTTTGATTACAGTATAGCTTAAAATTTGATTTATGTTCCTAAGAGATTCGTTTAGATTGTTATTCGAATTATCAAATACAAAAATAAGATTTTTTTTTATAAAAAGAGGAAACAAAATATATTTGATATTTCTTTAAATTAACGTGAGAATTTTAATTTTAATATCTCAAAGAAATACCAGTATTTTTAACAAAGCATTTCATAACGTACATGAGTTGTTTCTATGAGATTGTTTACCTCTATAGACTATACACTCGCGAGTTATAAAACGAGCCACAAATTGAAAGCCACTGAGGCAGACAAAGGAAGGACCTGACCTTCGAATGAGCCAAACTTGTTTACAACCCAGATCTACGGCAAAGCATGACCCGAACGCACATCTGCAGAATCGTGTGCTTTCCAAATACGCCATGACTGGATTTATTTAAATCAAGTATATTTTATATACTTAATTATTTTGCTACAATTATTAAAATAAAATAAATGGCTACTCCTATGATTTTATTAATATTAATATGAACTTTTTTTAACAACGCAGTCTACATTAAAAATATTGTACAATACCATTGGTCACAAGAAACGATTAAATAATTTGATTAACTAATTTTTACGTGATTCTTCTACTAATTAGATATTTAATTAGAATATTCTTTTGGAACTGTATTCTTACTGTGGAATGTTCATTACATTTTTTTTCCTTATTTCTATTACTGTTATGTTTATTGTTTCAAACGATGTTTTGATTGAAATTATGTATTTAAATTTTTTAATTTTGGTTGTCGAAGATGTATATTTTCTTGATTTTAAAGGTAAATAACTTTTCTTTCAGGACACATTATTCCCATACGTTTTGGCTAATGTGGAAAGCTTTCTCACAGAAAAATTCGATTCCGAAGATATTAAGGAGGCTGTAAAAGCAGTCCGAGAGCAAGCAAAGAAAGATGAAGAGGAAAAAGTTGAAGGATTTGTAGCTATCCCTGGAGAGGTAATAAAATGTTCTATTCACTCATTAATGTTTGAGTTATCTTTAAACGTATATGTTACGGAAATGTTATATTCCTATTTACCTGTGTTATATGTCTTAAACATATATAAAGCAATTTATTCAATATATATATTTTTTTATAGGATGCTAGTAAGGAAGATGTCATAAAAGCAATTGTTGATAGCGTAAAATGGCAAATGGCAAAAGATCGTAAAGTTGCTTCTCTAAAAACTTTGCAAGGGCTTATCTGGAAGAAAGCTTATGAGAGTAAAGAAATTAAGGGCCAGTGAGTAACATATTTTCTACCACAAAAAAAATATTTTTGCAATAAATTTTATTTAAAATAAAATTAATTTTCTTCAGTGTTTATGCTGATGTTGCTCCAGCCTTAGAATCTTGGATAGAAAGTGGTCGTCGAGTATTTATTTATTCTAGTGGTAGTGTTGCCGCACAAAAATTACTTTTCGGAAATTCTGAAAGCGGAGATTTGTTAAAATTCTTTTCTGGTTATTTTGATACTGCTGTAGGTGCTAAACAAGAAACCGAAAGTTACAAAAATATTGTAAAAGAGATTAAATGTGAAGCACAAGAAATTGTGTTTTTGACTGATATTGTTAAAGGTTAGTATTTTAATTAAAGTATATTTCATATTATTTAAAAATATGTTAACCATTTTATATAAAAATATATTAATTTTTTTTAGAGGCCAAAGCTGCTGTTGATGCTGGTTTAAATGCTGTACTTGTTAAAAGAGAGGGAAATGCTGAACTATTAGAAGATGATATCAAAATTTACTCCGTTATTAAATCTTTCGCTGATCTTCCAGTATCAACATCTGGAAAGCGTAAACCGCAAGATAGTGGCGATGAGGTACGTTCTTCATAATTTTAAAGATAATATATTACTGTTAAATCCATTTAAATTTCAGATACTTTATTAATTGTTAAAATGACATTTTTTTTAAATAAATATATTTAATTTGTCATAATGGGACAATGGCTTTATTTCTAAAACATTTTCAATGCTTACGCATATTTTCCTTATATATCCTTAATTATGATGAGTAATTTTTTAAAATATTACTTTATTTATTGATTTTTATATTATTTATGAATACTTTTACGTTTGATTCCGGTTATCTAATTTGGGCTTTTTAATATAGGTATTTTTTGCACTACATAGGTATGTTTTTCTATAGTTTTTTTTTCCATATTTTTTTTTTTATTTACTTTTTTTGAGTTCAATATTATATCAGTAATATTGTCTTCCTAACAGGTTCCTCCTACAAAAGTGGCAAAAATTGATGAAGGATCTGATGCTAAAGCGGTGACAGATGTCAAAGTCATTGCAGATTCCACTGAAGAGAAAATGGAAGTTCCAGTAAAGGTTAGTGAGCCCGAAACTAAGACTGAAGAAAAAATGGAATGTGATTCAGTTGATCCAATTGAAAAATCAACTATTGCCTCAGCTGAAGAAAAAAGCGAAGGTAAATCTGAAAAGACTGAAACTGCTGTGGTGAACACAGATAACGATAGCGAAAAAATGGAAGTTGATGGCGCCCCTGAAATCGAAATTGAAAAAAAAACTGAAGGGAAAAGTATAGAGACTGAAAAGAAAACCGAGGAAATTAATGAAAAAGAAAAGACCGTGGTACCCGAAAAGAAAAATACTGAAGCTGAAGTCAAAGTAGAAACTGAAAATAAGCAAATAGAAATCGATGATAAAAATGTATTGACTGAAGAGAAAAAAGTAGAACAGAAAGATAAAAAAATTGATGAAATTAAGAAATTGGAGAATGATGATAAGAAAGATGAAACTAAAGTAGGTGCAGGAGATGTGGTTGATAGAGTAGAGAAAACAGAAAATACAGAAGTGATTGTGTCTAGTTCAGTGGACCTAAAGCAAGATGAAAAAGTAGATACAAAAGAAATGGAAATTGAAAGTGAAGTCTCTAATAGTGAGACAAAAGTAGAATCTAATGAAATAACTGAATCTGTAAAAGATACAGAATCTCCGGTAACGATAGATACTCCAGCTGTAGTGGAGCCAGTTGTTGTAGCGAAAGAACAAGTGGAATCAACTGACAGTTCATCAAAGGATAATAAAGATGAAATAGTAGTGGATTCTACAACAGAAAAAGTAGCTGAAGAAAAAATGGACGAAGATGCAGATAAGAAAGACTCAGCAGTATCTTCAATTACAGAAGAAGTAAAAGCCGATGTAGTAGACGAAAAAATGGAAGAGTCTGAAATTAAATCTACTAGCGCAGCAACACCTATTCTTGAGACCGTTACTGAATCCAAGACTGAAATTTCCAATAATATTGTTAAAGAAAACGTAGTTGAAAAAATGAATACTGACGAATCTAGTAAAAACGAAACAGAATCCACCACAAAAAATAAAGATAGTTCACCCTCTACTTCAACCACGGAAACTGATACGAAAGAAAATGTAAAAGAAACTCCAGAAATCCCAGAAGAGAAAAAAGAATCGGAAGAAACGAAACCAATTGACGATAAGGTACTGAAAGAACAGAATTCTGTTAGTGATAGTGAAACAAAAATAGCTGAGCCTGTGGAAAGTAAAGAAATTGGCGAATCGTCTAACGAAACTAAAGTAGATAAACAAGAATCTGTTGAAAATGGTGCATCATCTACTACAAATGGAAACGAAGGAAATTCTGAAAAAATTGAAGAAGCTAAAACTAATGGTGCCGATTCAGACAAGGAAAATGACAATGAGAAGCCCAACGAAACTACAAATGGTTCTTCTAACACAACGAACGGTGTCTCTGAGGAATCTGAGGTCAAAGTAAAGAAAGTTGTAACTGAAACAACTGCTACTCCTGTTGTAGAAGCAACTGAGTCGTAAATATCTATATTTAATCAAAACAAAAATATACACATTTTATGGTTTTAAGTTAATCATAGATTTGTTTAGGTTTAAAATCATATATAATCCTTTTTTTAACTTTATTATTAAGATGAAAGTGAGCGTGTTTTAAATGTATTTTAATTATAAGACATTCCTATTACATATTTTCGTTAATTAGTTCTTCAGTGTCGTCCAACATAACAAATCTATATTAACTGAAATCTTATTCATTTATTTTAGGGACATAATGGTAAATAAGTATTATGCATTGCAACGCAAATTCCACTTTATGAAACAGATAATACTCATGAATCGTACTTTTACATATTTATTATTTTTGTTGCAATTCACAATACTTGTTATAACTATTTACATAAAATTATTAGCCGTATTTGAAGTGTCCATTTTTGTGTTTTCCGAGAAAATGAGATATCTATGTGTCCTTTACTTTTTTAATTTATTTTTCGTGTTTGTCCTCAAATTTAATGTTTGGAAATTTTTAAATTCCTACAAATTGTTGCGATATCAAATATTTTTTCTGCATAAAAAAAGGTTTCACATTTGACAATTAGGTTACAAAATAACTTATTTATTTGATTTCCACAGAATAAACTTTTTTTTTTGATATTTGCAACAATACTTTATTTGTTACTGTTATTATTATTATTATTTTTTGTTATTTTAAGAATATAAGTTTAATTTAACTCAGTATTATTCCGAATTTTGTAATTAATAAGAAAAAAGAATGATTATTTTTAAATGTGCCAACGTTCTACAAAATTATAATGTTTTCCTTTTTTATAAGAAATTAGGGGATTGATAAATTTTATTACCAATGAAATTTGTTTAATTTGCGCACAACTGAAATATTTAAATTTATTTAATTTACGAGTGCTTTTAGCATATAACTAAATTTAAAAAAATGACTGAGATTTCTTGAACAAAATATTAAATTTATTAATATATGTTCAAAACCAATAAAAACTGAAGTTGTTCCTAAATTTTAATTATTTCTTATCGGAAATTAGATCTGATTTATTAAAGATGCTGTGGTATTTATTTTATTTAGGTTAAAGATGTTACTAAACGAAACAGCATCACACACGAGGTATTATACTTTTTAAAAACACCTAGGGTAATAAATTATTACAAGTAACTCCTAAAATTTTAGTTTTTTTTTATAATAAGGTACAAAGCACAATTACTATATTATTTCTGTGCTACTATAGAAAATATGCTTAGGATCTCCGGGGAACTGGATCTTATTTTTTTCTTATTTTAATTTCGAATATGGTAGTTCTTTCTGTATTTACTTTCTTTTATTACAATGCATTTGCAGTTAAGTGCATAAACGAATTGCAAATTAACGTAATGCATAAGTACTATGTAAATACAGTGAAAGCAGAATTAATTAAATGATTAATTCTACAAAACAGTTGAAAACACTGATTACTGTAAAAAAATCACTCTAGGCCAAATTTTTCATTTTAAAGACTGAAAGTTTTTCACACTGCCTCAATCTCTTTTAATTTTTTTTTTGAGTGTATGCGAATTTTGAATGAATACATTACTTTAAGTAAAATAATAAGATATTGATTTTTATTGTAACTAAAATATTAACTGTAATTTTATGTTATATAAAGAATGATATAAAATTTACGTTTCATTATAAAATATTTTAATTGTAATAAAAGTATTAAATATTCATCCTAACTATGTTAATAAGTAATTTAATAATATTATTCATATTAGTACCACTGAAGCATTTATATTGTAATTAACAATTAGAACATAATAATTATGATACGATACGATTCTAATTTTCAAAGCATTTCCTGAAAAATAACAATACATTTTTTTTGATAAACTTGTAAAAAGTTGAATGAAGTAAACGCAAATGTAACATTATATAGCAAGTAAACATAAATTATACGTAATTATTACATAATTGTGTTTAGTGTGGCGATATTGTGAGATGTATTGCATTATATGTTATTCGTTTTTATCTGAACAGGGTTGAACTGGTTAAAATTAAACTTGTTTTAGCTTAAAGAAACATACTCATGTCAATTTCAATTAATTTGAATAATTATATAAAAAGAAATCACTGTCTTTCATAAACATAATTGATTAAACAGAGATGGAATTTTACATTAAAAATTGAAAATCATATAAAGTATGCATGAGTCTATCAATATTGTAATAATAATATTTCTTACATAATGTAAATCCAATATTTTACAGTGAAAGCAGGCTTTACTATTTTGGTGATGTGTGATAAAAAGAAATAAGGAAACAGGAAAACCCCATTTTTATATAAGTGGTAAACTTTATATAAGTTTTTGGTAATATTATTTACTACTTCGCTAATATATTTCATATACCAATATTCAATAAATGTAGTTTAGAAGGCTCTCAAAATACATATTTAATCAATAATAAAAATGATGAGAGCCATTTTATAAATGTATGTACTTAAATAATAATTTTAAGTGAAAAAAAAATATTGCAAAAGGAACATTCATTATATGATATTATTTGAATTAATAATTAATATCCCACATAATATAATATAGTATTATGTAGCATCTATGTATAATTTACGTCTTACATAGATGTTACGTAAATGCTGCGTTTCTGTTTAAAGGGATAATTCAGAATGAGAATATAACTTTATTTTAAATGGCTTAAAATTATTTTTGTATACATTCCCAATTTATTTATATATATATATATATATGAAGAACAGCATTTCTTATTATTACATTATGTAATTTGCTATTACAAATAAAATTCATGTTCTTAAATAATTA
This sequence comes from Panorpa germanica, assembly GCA_963678705.1. Classification (NCBI taxonomy): domain Eukaryota; kingdom Metazoa; phylum Arthropoda; class Insecta; order Mecoptera; family Panorpidae; genus Panorpa; species Panorpa germanica. Next base: position 27,550,516 of record OY783205.1, on the reverse strand, counting down.
ACGCTTCTTTCAATTAAAAATTTGAATTTTAAATAATGTTATAAAATTCAGACATGCTGCCATCTATCATATCCTTAATTAGGAGCTGCCATCTTTGTTTTGAATATCAAACCTACAAACTATATCTAACATAAGATGGCGCTTCTAGGTGTAAATACTTCTGCAAGTAGTTCTCCATTTTTTAAATTGTACATTGGTTTTAACGCTTTTTGAAAATATAATAATTTATAATTAGATATAATTAATTAGTGATGTTTAGTGTAAATACTTGTGAAAAGTGCCGAGGACTCATCCACTAAGGCTTTGAAACTGAAAGGTACTTTTAACTTTTCTTTATTCTTTTATTTTATCTTGTTTATTTATATGATCGTACATAGCCTAACATTTTCGATTGTCTTACACTACAAAAAAATAATTAAAATAATTATTAAAAGCCCAATTAATATATTTTAATTCAAATTAATATCTATATTAATGTAAATCTTCATTTTTAAATTTTGTTGGTCGTATTCAGAGAATAAAATGTTCTTATAAAAATTGGCTTTGATAAAGTGTTAATTAAGTTAAATGTCAAAGGTAGATTTTAACTGTGTATTAGTTTAGAAGGTCTCTTATGAAAGAAACTTTCTAAATAAATGTAACTTGGAGAGCCCTACGAAGCTGCAGAGGGCCCCTTAACAATGTCAATATCAAGTTACCCACTTTATGTGGTATGTTTAGGGTTCTTAGACATCTTAACTCGTTACTTTTACTAAGAAAAATCTCTTTTACTCTGAATTTACTCTGAAAAATTTATCTTTTCCACTCCAGAATTTCTCAGCATATGACTCAGCACTGTCTATTCAAAAAGAATTTTTAGATTTTAGAATTTTTACTTGATCATTTAAAACTTCTCCATGGTGTTTAGCTATGATGTTTAGTGATGTGTTTTATGATCTTGGTAATTATCGAGAAATTTAGATTAAAATTTGTTGCTCTGTTTAAACAACAATAGAATTTTTTGAATAATTAAAAGGCAAATCTGGAAAAGTTTCATATTTAAGGAACATATTTTCGGTTACATTTCTGTAATAATTTAAAATACTGATTTTGGTTGTTTGATAGCATGAAACTGTTAACAATATAAATAATTAGCTATATATTTCAATCAAATTTAATTATTAAAATTAGTTCTTCATCAGTGCTATCTGTTTTAGCAATGCTCTGAACAAGTAGCAAAGACCTGCACACCTTTACAGTTTCATTTTACAACTTACCGCTAGGAGATGGCGCTGATAGCATAAAATATAAGCTTGTTTTTGAGCTACTAAACTCTGAAACCTGGTAGAATTAAACAAAGATATAAGGAATAAAATAAAACAATATATTTTAAATTTAACAATCATGTTTATTGAAAAAAGAACAACACAAATGTCAGACATTGCTTTTTTGGAGGCCCTTTCTTTTGCTTTAGAATAGCTTTTCATATAAAGTTGGCCAGAGATAATATAATTCTTTAAATTTTTATTAAATATTGTTATTGATTGATTGTACAAGTTTGAACATCTAAAACTGCTTATAAATGTTGGTCGAAACATGAATTATATTTTTTAAATAATTTTTACAATTTTTAATATAATATTATAATGAAATTTTTATTAATATTTATTGCATGTCATAAAGTCTGATTTTGTATGACTTTTCTTATTATTTCAATTTTTTTAATAATATATTTACTATTCTTTGCTATTGCATTTTTATATAATTTCTTAATATTTATATTAATGTAGGTACGACTAGATTTTTTTTAAATATATATGTATATATATATACTTATATATATAATATATAATATAGTACAGTTCGTAACCAAAATATTTTAACTACTCATTCAAAATAGATATTTGAATTTAATATTATCTAAAGTACCATTATAATACTTTGTTTATTTACATATTTACATTTTATTCTTACGGTACCTAGTTTTCCCGGTATGTCAATTTGTTTATAACAATCACTTATATTATTTATAACTTCAGAAATAATTGTTCAGAGGTAATGCTTGTAAGACGCTATTACAGCAACAAGTTTCAAATTTAAAAAAGTACTTTTATTTTTTTTTTGTTAAATTGGCTATTTTAAAAGGAAAATTTATATAAAAATAATTTGAAATGACGCGACGTGTTAATCGGACAGTAGATTATAACACAATAGTGTAATAATCTCACAATTCCTACTGCTTCTCTTATATTCGTATTATTTACAATAAAAACATTTAAGAATTATCTAGATAAATCATTTTAAATTTAATTAGTTCGCTGCCTTTTTATATTTTGAATATTGACCATTTTTTATTATGTTGGCAGCCATGAAGTGTAAACATTATTTTAAATTAGCGACATGGCGGCCTCACAACCTGAGCACTTGTTTAACTCTACAATTGGAAAAAGTTTTTTTTAAATATATATTTATGCATATTTCAGGGGGGCACATTATTTTTGAAATAATTAAAGTCACTGTAAATATCTTGAGCCCCCGCTGTATATCACTAACTGCTCACCAATATGTGTGTTAAATTGTCCATATCATTTTGTTCATTGTGTAACGGGGATGAAACAGATTTAAGAATATCGTCTGCACTAAGGGGCGTCAATTTCCAACTTGGTAGTAATTCTGTAAATTCTGATCCTAAGTCCATATCTAAAAGTCCATAGTCCCAGGGAGGAGATGATGAAAATAGGTCGTTGTTATTAATTGGGTCTAATGCTGATTGTGATGAAAGACTTAAAACGGAACCCCAATTAATACTCCTTCCTGAATCCTCATCTCCAAAGCCTGAATCCGTGTCTGGACCAGCAGGGAATGGTGTTGCCCGACCTGAACTAGCTGTATCTCTCAGAGCACCTTCGTAATGATTCTGCGGCGTCGTTTCTTGGGGGGCAGGTGTTGCCGCCCTATGATTGTGATAAGCAAGCGGGCTCTCGTACGTTTGTGTTTCCGGTAATCCCGGTGGAAAGTGTTGCTGAGGAGGTTCCGGTTCCAGGCTTTCATTTTCCATCTCCCTTTCAATGCATCGTAGAGTATTACATATAAGTACAGATCGGTGTAACGATGGATCCGCACATTGTCGAAATCTCGCTAATTTACACATGGACAAATTCATCATCCTGAGCCGCCTTTCCCTGTAACAATGTCGACTCGAGCACCAACTTCTGCCGTCGCAACACCTCCTCGTTGGTAAACCCCGCGGACTGTTCGGCGCCACTGGAACCACTGCACCATAACTAGCACTTCCAAGTTCTAGGTAAGATTTACCATTTTCTGCGCACCGTATCGTTTGCTGGGGACTAGCTGCTTCTTGGGGGGTGTAGTATCCGTACTGATTCCACCCATAACTCGCTGGACGGGAATATTGGCCTGGAGTTCTTGAACAGTATTGTTGCTGCTGGTAGTCCCCGTAATACGGACCGCCATTGGCTTTGGGAGGGTAACCATGTCCGCTTACAGGACTCTGAGGACTATATGGCCTTGGGCAATAGCCTCTTAAAGGTAGATAATTTGCTACTGCGCTATCATCATCTTCATAATCATCATCAAAATCTTCGTCGTCATCATCATATTCTTCTGCTGCTAGTAACGTTGTTGCTAATACTGATCTGGGGCTTTGTCCTTGAGGTGTTGGAGGACCCCATGCTTCTCCTGGTACTGCTACTGCTTGCAACTTTGCTATACTATCTTCTTCTGACCAACGACCGGCTTTAGCTGGAGGACAACTTGCTTGAACTTCACCAGCCTCACTTGCACCCATCTCAAATTTACGTTTACTGGCATTTGCCTGGAGCCCCATCATTGCAGAATTCTGAAAATAAAAATTTTAAAAATTTAATCACTTGTCAAAAATTAAAATTTAATCACTTAATATAAGAAATAAAATTAATTGTTTTTATAAAAAATATATTTAAAATTACCAATTTTTTGATTATATTTTCTTGCATATTGACAACCATTTTTACAAATAAATTAATTTTGAATATTGCGCGTAAACATATTCTATTTGCGCCTGTCTAACTGCAACGATATTAACGTACTAGTAGCTCTCTAGCACAAACGCTCAGCGCAACACCAATATACTGAATTCCTACTCCAACTTCTAATACTGTCGTCGCCATGTGACTGACTAACTAAACATTTGCCCCTCCCTTGAATTGTAACCAAAAATTAAAACGAGGAGTGGGGATGGAAACGAAAAGAGAAAGATATACTACTCTACTCACCAAGTTTTGCTTGCATACATTTTTAGAAATACTTGAAACAAAATAAATTATTATATTTCTAAGTAATTAACTAAAAATTATATTATCCGTTAATAAGCCTATGTTTTGCTTTAAAATAATTGTTAAACTAATTATGACATTAACGCCTGCCTAAATAAATACCAGATTTCATGAAAAAGGTCACGGAAAATACAATACCCTGTATTTTATTGCTAATAAAATCATAAAAGCATAAAATCAACAAATTCCAAAATTTCTAGAGAAAATATTAGCAGGTTCCGCAACTAAATAGGTTTTTCATCCCTTAAATTATATTCTCAAAAACAATACATGATATATATCAAAATATTTAATTAAAATTTATAACATGTACGATTTTCTCGATTAAAAAAAATATTTTTTTAAAGAAATTAAATAAAATTTGATTTGATCCAACAACCCTTCAAAAAGTAATATGCTAAAACAGGTGTAACTTTATATATTATAAAAATTTATACCATTCATAAAAAAAAGTAACCTGTATTACATAAGTCATTCGATAATAGGAAACACATTAAATCTAATTCTTTTCCTCCCCTATTTAGAATACCCCGTAACTGTCTATACTTGTATACTCTCATACCTGTCTATCGAATACGTCAAAAACAAACAATACGGAAAAATAACAGACAGAACACAAAACACAAAACACGTGCTTTAATATTTTTATTTTTTGTTTTGATTTGTGTAATGTGACAAATGCTTTCTTTATTGTTTGTTGTGACCGCTCACTGCCGCTCACAAAAAGTCATTTCAAAGCATTCAAAGTATTAATGTAAACAGTAAATACGATTTCATTCATAAAATAAAGTCATTAAAATACTATACAACTAAAAATGACTATGACAATAGTATAGTAGTGATTTATTTTGATTTAAAAATAAATGAATAACATTAATAATCTATAAATAGTAAATAATATATTAATATGCTATAATTATACAACTACTATATATATATTTAAATTTTTTGTTGTGGTTTTCATTAATAGATGGCGGGATTTGTGATGATTTAAATAGATATAATATTTAAATACGTATTGGTAAAATAAAAGAAAACTATAAGCAAATTAGTATAGTCCAAATCACGATAGTTCGGTGGCGACTTATACATAAAAGAGGTTATAAGACCGGTATAAATATATAACACGATAATGAATTTTGTACTATTCGTTTCTACATATATTATAGAAAAATAAGTGAGTCTGTGCTTTTTAATTATATCGACAGTTTATACCCAATACCCACAACTTGTTTTAAGTATAAGTTGCCGCCGAACTCTCGCAATTTGAACTATACATATTTATTTATTTTTCTTTAAATAATTAGCTACTTCCATGGTTCATAGATCTATTTGCCATATATCAACTCAAAAATCATAAAATTTGAGAAACGTTTATTTCAAAAATACGTTAAAACTTATACTCTAGAGTAAGATAGTTGTAGTTTTATTAAGCAAAAAAAATTTGAAAGCTGCAACAGCAGAGTCGTTATACATACAAAACCGTATACGCAAGTGCCGGATACGTATATATATATTTCAACTTTACGTTGTTTATATAAAAAAAACAAGGTCAAAAATGTTCTTTTCTTGCTATTCATTTTCACAGTGCAACCTTAGCCTAAGCAAGAGGCGTCTAAACCATATTTTCTACCAATTTTTTTACAGTGTATATAACATTTTACCTATGAGGCTTATAGCACATCTAACGTATCTAGATACATTTCAACACTATCTGCAAACTAACGAATATAAATAAATTTATTTTACATATAAAAAATGCACAAATTATAATATATTTGTTTATAAAATAACTACTGGCATGGCATATGCATATAAGCTATGTATATGTATATATTTTATATTTATAATAATATATAACCTTGAAGAAACATAATGAAACTTTTTTTTCTGTGATTCCCACCAATCACATTAAGAGCTTGGGAGTTCGAGCTACAAGCAGTTTTTAAGTTGAGGTTTTAAACGAACTCGCATCTTATACTAGTTAAGGTTGGGTTTATTTCTTACGTTGTGTTGTATACGAGTACTGTATTGAATCGAATCATGTTAGGTTAGTTTCTCTCTCTCTCTCCTTCTCTTATATATGAGCTGAGAAATCTCAGGTAAGGTTATTTTAATACCAGGAGAGCGGGATTTGAAAAAACACAGTCGCTGTTACTACCATAGTGGTACGGCCTTCAAATTAACGTACCAACACAACAATTATATCCATGTATTCTATTTGAAACGAAAATATTTCATATCTATCACATTTTTAAATCTTTACAGTATTGTATCTAGATACGTTTTATGTATTTGTAACGTAACTAGTATTTTTTATATGTATCTAGACGCTAAATGTTATAATAACGCATTTAATGTATTATAGTGGCCCTATGAATTTAATTAAACGTAACGGAGATGAAATGGGCTTGTGTCCTCATTTTTTAGTGGTAGATTTTTCAATTGCTGATTGAAATTGATGTTAATAAATGTGTATTGGCGTGTCTATTTTATTAAATATCTAAATATTGACGGAGATATAGCAATTAAAAGTTTGAATTGTAGTTTTAGCGCTAGAAATGGTCGACCATATTTGTATGACGTGAAATGCATTTTAACATCAGTTATTTGTTGAGTAGGTCACTGTGTGGTAATGTTTTGTAGCTGTTGGTAGTCGAAATAATCAAGTCAAATCAAAGAATAATAAGTTTTTATTTTATTTAACCCTGCTAAGGGAGACATAATATTGAAATTTTATTGTTCCTTGAAATAGATGTAAATAATATTTGATATTTTGATATATATAAATATATATAGCAGAGATTTATGATCTGTAAGGTTGGCAACCTTACACAAGGATTGTGATGTCACATGCACTTGGAATGTGTACAACGTTGAATCACTTTAATAATTAAAGAGACAAATTTACTTTTTTAATTGTTAATATCTCTTAACATATAAGGAGTTATTAAAAAATAATTGAACATTTGAGGTTCTAGTAACCAACTTTATCAATATATAGTACACTTTTATAGAAATTAAGACATAGGACACAAGCCTATTTTCATTAACCCTAAGATTTCATTTTTACCCCACTTAGTCGACTGCCATACAGTATTTAACATCAATTTTAATATCTTTACCTTTTTAGTTAATGTGCAATTTCACTTTTACTTTTTTAAGTTTAATCTCTTTAACGTCGGCCTATTTACGATGCTTAGTCCTATCACCGAAGACCTCCTACTATATTGACAGTTTTTATGGTGTTAATTTACTACATGATTAATTTATTTTTGATAACACACAAAACCAAAAAATATATCACTGTTTCGGACATCGACCCATGTAAAATCAATAACATGAGATTTCAGTTATTAGCTTTTCAGATACAGACAATATTATTTCTACTATACAAACCCCTAAAATATTAAATGTAAATGTATTTTCGTTTATGACTCAGGTACTGCACTGGTAAACATTTGAAATACCTAAGTCTTTGTAATAGGTAAAAGGTACGCATTAAAACCAAAAATATATTTCAGACCCCTGTTATTCTTTAACATCACGTAAATCTACCTTCTACCTTTAGAATTTACCTGCATTTTACTGCAGGATCCCAGTCAATAGAATAACTAATTTTAGAAATTTACAAAACGCATTTTATATTTATTTTCTAAGTACCTTGCAAACAGCAATTGTAATTATTTCACATACAATTTTGTCGAACTGTCAATATTTATATTATTAATGATGTATACGCACCAACTAAATTAACTAAACAAAAATTAAAACACAAATGTGAAAAGGAATGCTTAAACGAAAACCTGAAATTCAGATTACAATATTAATAAAAAGTAGTTAGTAAGTAAATTAAATATCAAAACAGTAAGTGGGAATAAGGTTTTAAAGTGATGATGACAGTTTCTCTTCCTGAAAATTATGAAGGACAAAATTTTGAAATTCTAAATAAAATAAAATATAAATTATAAAAATCTAGGCCTATATAAACTAATTCCGCTTCGGGATCGAATCTAAAGACACAAATGTCTAGCGTTAACTTTTCACCCTCTCTGTAAGTTTGTGATGTTAGAGCAGTCGCACACTGGAGGCACGTTTTAGGAATATATGATAATATATTTACAAGTTTTTTAAAACAAATTTATTAGCGCTGTCCTTGTTTGTTCAATGGGTTCATGATGATGTTGTCCTTATTTTTCTACGACAAACACAAAAGTCGTTCATCAATTTATAAAACAATACAGTTTTACAATGCCTGTAATTTTCAAGACCCGCATATCTTTCTTGAAAGGAGTGATCTGTCAAATGCATTTATGTATATACAATTGGAATCTAATTGGACTTTTGACGGCCTGTCAATATAATCAAACGTAGCCAGTAAGTCTGGTCCGTGAAACCGGACCATGTGTATTTTATTTTAAATAAAATAAACTTATAAAAAGACAATAGGATTTGCAATTTATGTTATTATAATATCACAATTAAAACCTGTATTATTTTATGATGGTTTTGATAACAAGTTATCGGGAATGTAAGTGCATGATAACAACTGATAAAAGCAAAACACGTTATCAGGCGTGTGTTATCTTGTAATATCGAAATTTGATAAACTCTATAATTTATACAATTTTTATTTTATTTTTAAGGCGTATTATTTGAACACAATTAATAATTATTCTATCTTGTATTTGAACTTTAAATCGAATCAAAAATTTGGATGTGTGTGACTAATGAACTGGACTATTGATATCTATCGGGCTCACCACTTTTGGGACCACTATCTACAACATTTTTATATAACAGCTAAAGTTGTTCTATCGTTTGAAACAAACTGTAATTTTAAAATTACTAACACTCTAGTTTCTTCCAACCTTAAATAAGGGTCAATTAATATTAAACCGATGACGTAACTCATTTAAACGTTGTCTGCGCATGCGTCGCTCTACACAACAATTACACTAATAAAAATAAAGTCATACAAGCCACCAACATATAGAAGAAAAATAATTTTAAGAAAAAAGTACTAAAGCTAGTAGTATAGTATATATTTTTAAAAGATAAATATTCTTCATTCATAAAAAAATTATCTTATATACTTATAGGCAGGGTTATTAATTTATGCGTGTATGTGTAAATATACAACTACTAATTACGAATGATATTCATTCATTATTGAAATGTGTAAAATAAATAATCTAATATAATTATACATAGTAAGTTTTTTTAAGTATTCATATAATAAAAATGTGTACATCTTATAGTAGTAATAGTGTATAACATTAGGTCGATCTAGCATTGAAATCTCTGAAACTTTTAATCAAAATACTCAAGAAGGGTTATTTTTTTCTTCAACTTGTAATTCACAATATCATTTTTACTCAGTTGTAGTTTCTCGTTAGAACTTTTTCTTAATTTCTATAAAACTGATAAAACTGATTGATAAAGTTGGCTATGAGGACCTCAATCTGCTCAATATAATTTTTAAATAAATCGATATAAAGTACCATTCCCACTCACTGCTTTAATTTAATTTTGTATTTAATTTAAATTGTTTACCATATGGCAATACGCGTAGTCATTTACAGTACCATTTTTAATTTAATTTATTTTTTTAGTTTTCTTAGCTTTTTTAGAACCTTACAAGGTTCAATGTTTTAAATTAAAAATATTAAATTAAGAAAAACTATAACCTCCAAAATGTGACAATCTGTCAAAAATGCAGTAGGATTTACTTTTAAAAGAAGTTTAATGTTAGTTTTTGAAAAATATAGAAGTGAAAACAATTACTAATTGTTATTAGAAATACCAATTTTAATTATTGCACATTCAATTTTGTCGAACTGTCAAAATTTATATTACTAACGATGCATACGCACCAACTAAATTAACTAAACTAAATGTGAAAAGGAATGCTTAAACGAAAACCTGAAATCTATATTACAATATTAAATAAAATCAGTAAATTAAATATCAAAACAGTGAGGGCACAACTAATTTTTAATTAATTATTAAATTAGAAAAGAATCATGTTTCGCTCACTGCGACTCACAAAACATACGAACACTTATCAAACCACTTCCTTTTCCGGTTGCATCGCAAAATAAATTTTGAATATTTCCTCAAACAAAATTTTATAAATATCTATGTTCTCAAAATATACAGCTGGTAAAATATTTTCGAAAAAATCTGTTTGAAGATAAGCTGCATAATGGTAAGGCTTGGGCATACTGTGTAGTTATAAAACCCACATGCCGATTTACCGACTAAGGGTACGTAAAAGGTTGCCGGTAACTTAGGGATAAAATAAAACCCTCGTCATTTAAAAAAAGACCTAACCTTTTTAAACCATCCCTTATTTTCAATAGAAATATCTTTTGCAAACAGGAACCGTTGTTCAAATTACAAATTTAAAATTTTATGAGAAAAAATATTCTTTTTTTTTGGAATTCCGGTAACGGAATGTTGTTTTGGAATTTTTGACCTGCCATCTAGATTTTAAAAGCATCGTTGCCACTCACTGCTTTAATTTTGTATTTTGTATTTAATTTAAATTGTTTAGAATATGGCAATACGCGTAGTCATTCACAGTACCATTTTTAAATTAATTTATTTTTTAAGTTTTCTTAGTTTTTTTAGAACCTTACAAGGTCCAATGTCAAGATAAATACGCCATCGAATATAAAGAAACATTGTAAATGTTATTGTTTTTATAAATATTAAAGCCTAAATAGGTGTATATATATATGTATATATCTAACAAAAATATAAACAAATATAATTTTAGAGACAAAATTAAAGCAATTTACGATGGTCCCATATTTTCCAAAGATCAGCCGGCACAGCACTGGTGCCGACCACCCGCGCAATACATCTCATAATATCTAATCGAATATTAGACACGGAAACCTAACTTTTTCCAACAAGGATCCCTTCCAGTACCAGCATCCCTTCCATTATAATATTCAGTTCAGTACTGCGTACTGCGTTTGTGTGTTTCGCATTTTGGGTGTGGGTGGGCTCCGAGGGTTTCGTAGGCTCCATGAGCTTCTCTTCATGATGGTGTGTTAGAAAACAGAGACGGTAAAGTAGGGAACATCAGGGTTATAGAGGGTATCCTAAATAAAACCCCGAACAGAGAGATAGAACTCTTCTCTCACATCCCCTAAAATAGAAGATTCAAACTCAAAGATGTCCAACAACTTTTCCAACATGGTCCAACTGTCTTTGTAAGCAATTATTTTAATTTAAACTCACAATTCGTTTCTGTATAACATGTGTTATAAAATAAAATAAATTCGATATTAAACATAGAAATCTTGATAATTAAGGTGAAACGATACTTGGCCATTTTAAACTCGCGAAATATAGATGGCGATACTATACAGCAGGTTAGAAATGTAATACAGCAATATTCATTTTCAAAACTTATTTCCAACTCATTAAAAGTCAGTGGAAAAAAGCTTAAAATGTAGATACGTTATTCATCTAACTAATTGCAGCTTTAGATTTTGATTCGCGTTTATAGTTACTTACATAAAACGATTTAAACATAAAAAAACATGTTTTTTTTTGATAATATTTAACCTGCTGTATAGTATCGCCATTTATATTTCGTGAGTCAAAAATTGGCAAGTATCGTTTCACTTTAAGAAATATTTACATCTAAATCAATAGCCTCCAAATAGAACAAAAAAAATCATTAAAAGGGCCCGAAATCGAAACATAACTATTTACAATTTGAAACTGACGACGACGTATGTGTTACTTTTTTAAATTTGGGTAGATTCTCTTTTTGTCATGCTAATAATTTCTTAAACTAGAAATTGTTGCTTAATTCTCAATTAGATCAAAATTTTCAAAAATAAACATCAAATGAATTTTATTCATGGACCTACAATTGAGCTCCGCTGCGCTAACTTTAAAAGATCTTCTATCTCACTCTTCGAGTATAAGTTGTCTCTTTTATCCATTGCCCCTTCGAAAAGGGATGGTTGGTAATATTAGAGAGAACGACATCCTACAGAAATAGGGACCGAAAAAGAGAACCCTAAAGGATGACGTATCGTCTAAAATTTTAGTTAGAAGAGGGTTCCTGTTTATACATATATATTTATATTTATACACATATACATATAGAATCCCCTTTATATATAATTATATATATATAAATGTATAGGGATAACTGAAAATGTGAAATGTCATATATAACAACAACATCAACGGGTAGGCACTCATTGTAATCGGTACTACAGAAAATGAAACTTTGTGAAAAAGAAAAAGCGCGGGAACTTTTGAAAAACTTTTAAATTTAATTAGGAAAATTATTCATTAGGTATTTTATTATGAAACTTTTATGTAAATTACATTTTTATTAATTTACAAATCTACATCGATACTTTATCATAGGGTTATTACATATTCTTATTTAATAGATATTTTATAGCTGTTTACAATATGGAAATGATCTTACGCAGCAACATCATAGCTTATGTAGCTATTAGCTATGTACAGGTAGTTTTAGGCCGTCTGCACACCGGGCGAACTAGCCGCGGAACGAAGTTTCCAACGAAAACGAAGAATGAGCCATCCATATCTACTCTATAGAATTTTTAACAATAGCATAATAGGAGATTTTATTGTGTCGTATTTTGAGGTCTATGTACATATGTATGTATTTAAATACTTTTGAAAAGTATTTGTGCACATCTCTGCTCATGATGTCACCAAGAAAAGCATGCAACGTAATTGCCCTGCGACCTAGAAACACAGTCGGTCAAAACTAATTTCAAATCAGTTTTGTTTTATTCGTGCGTGTACGTTCTCTCACTAACAACACCGTTGCATTCTCATTCGGTTCGGGCAGATTCGGGGCTTGCGTTTGCAATCAGTCGATAATTCCAAGATTCATTTTCTATCTGGATGCATAAGTTTCAACAAAAGAAAAAGCAGAATACTGCAAATTTTAGTATTCTGCTTTTTCTTTGTTCAAAACCGAAATTGTTAATAATTTTGACCATACTGTACTTGAGGTATAGTCATTTTCGAGTTGTATAAGAGAACCCAGAGGGAAGGAAGTACCCTGGCCTTATTTTCAGAGCAAGAACATAGGGGCCAGCTACTAGAGCGTCTGTACGCACAGGCAGAGAACGCAACTACGCAATGCTTAGCACTTGGTTTATACCAAGGGAAACCCTAACGCCTGGCAGCCGTGCTTACATTCGCCCAAACCACGCTGAAGAATACCCTCGCAAAGGGAAACGCTAAAACGAGCCCTCTATGTGTATAAGAGTATATTTGGAAGTACTCTAGCTAGGATATTGCTTAAAAGATGGGTTTCGAAAAGGGAGAGTGATTGTTGGTGGAAAATATGAAGGAAAAACAACATGAATCAGTTACATTTTTAGAGAAAATTAAGAACAAAATATTAAAGAGAGGGAAACTTGAATAAATATATTTTAAAGAGAGGAATTTGTTGATTAAAATGACTTTGTTCTTATTATTTATATTTTACGGGGCATAGTGATTTATACATTTACCATATTCATCCAAATATAACCAAAAAATATGATTTTAAAACAATAATACAGTTTTTGCGAATTCTTTGAAGGTATTTGATAGATGTTAACTCATAAAGAATCATCCAGGAATAAAAATGTTGTCTGTAGAACAATACAATGAATAATGACATGCAAAAAAGATCCTGTTGCATTTCATACAAAAGCAGTTGTACAACGTTGCGTTGAATTGCAACAGATTGAGTTGACCAGACTCATTGCACGTAGAAACTTTAATATCAACTTATTTTTATGTTGGTTATACTGTGAAATAGTACTATGACACATCCTTAAGCATGCGTCATTCTATTCTATACCAATAGCACTTCTTGTGACTCATTTTACTGATAAACAATGTTGGTTTGTATGAGTGAGTGCATTATATATTTTTCTTTTTGTATTGGTGTTCCTGCATTAGTAATATTATTCCAGTGTTGGTAGAATGGAATTTTATAGAGGTCTGTTGCTGGAGATTATATTTGAATGCATTTTTTCCTTATTTATTATGATAAAAGTATTATTAAAGTATGTAATTTTTATCCAGTGTAAATTTAACATAGATTCCTTCGTGTCTCATTTAATTTCGACATCTCTTCCGAAAACCTATTATTTGTTTAATAAATGCTTAATAAATGACAACAGAGGAGCTTTCAAAAGCTCTATCTACATATATGTCCTTATATTATTAACTAATGATAATATCTACAACTTTAAAATAATCAATTTTAATTTAAATTTAATTATTATTACTAATTTAATCTAAATTCTAAACCCACGTGTTTTTTTAAATATATAAACCGTTCTTCTGATCCTTTTCATACTACCATGGTAGTATAGTATTTTAGAATAATACATGTTCCCATATACATATATACTATATATCAAAAAAGCTGGATGATATATACTGCGAATATAGATATAGATGTATGTATTAACCACACCATACCCTCCTACGATGGAATATAAGAGAATACCGGGAATATACCATAGTATAGTACTATACCGTATAGCTAGCGTTATATCGGGGGGGTTACCCACGTTCCACGCAATATTCAGACTACGAGAGCTCAAACGAAACGCTCTCTCGTAATTAGAAAGCTCGGTTTATGCATTTTTAATTAGAATTCGCTAATGCATTAAAATTTAATATTTAAACAATAAAATAAATATATAGAGATGATATATGTCCACCAATAAAAAAAAATTAAGTTCAATGTTTTGAAAATTTTCAATATTTGTTCTTTGATTAATAATTCTTTCTTTGATTAATAATTTGTAAATACTATATTTTAATGTTTTTCTTTAGTACCACAGAGCCGAGTGTTTTAAACTTCGATTTCAGGAACAGCACTATATTTTCTGTTGCTCTTCTTTATTGGAATATATTGCAAATGTATTCTCATTTTTAATTATTTAACTAAGTAAAAATATCTTTTAACTCCTTAGCAATTTTTATGGTACCCCAATCTCAGAATAATAACCTATGTGAACTACACCGCCGCCTAAAGTGATTAAGACACAACAATCTGACGTTAAACCAATTAAATCAATTAATTCTTAATATTAAACAAATGGCATACATCATTTAGGCTTGAAGTAGGTGGCGCTATTCTTTTGTAATTTTGTTGAAATACATTATTACATATAGAAACAATTTAAATTGATTTGCGCCAGGTTTTTTCGGTTCTTATTTTCAACGCAAATCGGGGCTCTGGTATATATACTTTTACGAATTAAATTTCAATTAAAACAAGGATTTATTATTAAAGTCGTATCAAGTTATGAACAACAGATATTACTATGTCTATAATCCATCACATGTAAATTATACTTTATATATTTTTAGAATTGTATTTCCCCCCCCTCCAAAACTTAACTAACGAACATAACCTAAAAACTTTGGATGTGTAACGTCGTATTCAGGGTATTTTCCATTTATACTACCATACTACCTAGTACTACGACGTTACGAACCCCTTTTTGTACCTCCCCTCTTCCCAACCAGCCAACAGTTATCCTCTCTCTGTCTTTTTTATATATCTTTCTCGTTCATTAGTTGCTTTTCTCTTTGTATGATAAAACGTACTGTTGTATTTTGATCAGAAATGAGTAGGGGAATGAGACTCTCCATTCCTTACCCTCCCTATTCAACGTAACGTAGTAGGGTAAAGCCCTTGCACCCCTAACTTTACTGTAAACCCAACTCCATTACTTCCACTCCCCCTTTTTGTATTAACAAGAGTCTTATTCCTCCAGTTCTAATTTGAACATACAATATTTTTAATACAAAATTTTGTATCTCTACGTATATTAAAAGACAAGAGATACTTTATTTATGTATATTCGAAATATTTGGGATACGGCGTAAAGTTTTTATTTTATTTTCGGTTTGAATCTTTGATAGCCAGAATTTTAATTAATGATACGTAGTTTTTGTTTATGTATTGCAATGGTTTTATACTTTAGAGTGAAGTGGTTTATTTGCTGAAATATTTAACTAGTTTCGTAAACGCCTAAATTTGCGACCTTTAAAGTGATCATATATATATATATATGTATAAATACAAGGACAAACTTTCTATTTTTCGTTCTTGTATTGTTTGCAATGTGTAAAGCAAATATTTCAAATGGATCAAGAAGTTCGTCATTGCAACTCTTAGAACACAACGCCCATTTCCGAAATTTTCTGAATGTACTACAATATTACCAACTTCACAAAACAAAATTCTATTCATATAAATAAGACATAGTTTAGTGAAATGAAGGCAACAAATTTTAAACGCGTTTTTTCCAAACTCTTTGTCAATTTTTGAAAATACCAAATGTAACAGGTGGTTCAAGCAACTTGAAATTTTTCCTCATTACTTTGTATCAAAATACCTGAATGTTAAATTATTTTAAAACATTTCGAGGCGTTCGAAAAACATTCCTATCACCTTTTTATACCAAACGTTTCACATATACACAGGTATATCAAAATCGTCGCTTCTTTTTCAACACAGAGAGAAAATAAAAGAAATATATGTACATATACACATATAGTATATGTAGGAGAAAGAAACTAAAAACAAAGACAAAGCAAGAAGATACGGTTGAAGGAACATACAACAGTCGGAGAGATCTTCTTTCGACGAATCCCGTATTCGACATAATTATTTTATATACTTAAAAATACTATTGTTTTAAAAAATTTATTTGATATTAATTATTTATTAAATAATAAAAACTTTTTTATCGAAAAGTTTAGAAAGCTGTTTAGGGATTATAAATTCATCGTTGCTTTAAAATATCTAAATAAATGGCCTTGTGAAACTTGTAGGACTGATAAAATTGGCTATCAGAACCTCAAATTTTCAATTATTGTTTAATAATTTGCAATCGTGTCCGATTTCTACTATTTATCCTCTAAGAATGCGTGCTCAAACGTCAAATACTAAAGATCTTACCGTTGTTTTAAGTAACACAAAGCTTTGATATTACAAATGTGCTAAACAAAGATAAATAAAACTGATTAAAAAAAGCCAATTGTACGATACAATTCAAAGTACTGCTACTATTTATTTATAGAAACATACATTCACTTCGCTACCATTTGTCACAATTTGTCTTCTACCTCAATCTAATGCGCAAAAGATATGTATTATAAATTTGAAACAAAGTAAGCTAGCTACCAAACACAGCAAAACTTATGCCTCAATAAGCTGACACACTAGTTTTAGAATATAATAAAACAAGTAATCGACGAATGGTAACCGAACTAAAGTTGTACAGTATAAAGGGGTATGAAGGGAGTATTATAATTCCTGACAGGACGCGGTATTTTCAAAACAACATCGACGAAACGTCTTCCGTTGAAACTGGCATGACCACATGTATATTTTCTGTACACGGAGCAGTGTTCAGTGAGTGCTATGCCGTCGAAGTTCTTGAAAGTAGTGTTGTCTATCTGTAGATATAAATGAACAACATCGAAAGATATCGATGATTTTTTAGTCCTATGAGTCGACAATATTTGTATCAGGACAAGAACAAAGACGTGTGTCTTCCTATCTTATAAAATATCACAGTTGAAATCAACATTGACAATATGGGCTTGTGTCCTATGTCTTATTGATAAAGTTGGTTTCTAGAACCTCAAATGTCCAATTATTTTTTAATAACTCCTTATATTTCAGGAGATATTAACAATTAAAAAAGTCATTTTTTCTCTTTAATTATTAAAGGGATTCAACGCTGTACACATTCCAAATGCATGTGACATCACAACCGCTGCCAACCTTACAGCTCATAAATCTCTGCTATATGTATTTATATATCAAAATATCAAATATTATTTACAGCTATTTCAAGGAACAATAAATTTCCAATATTATGTCTGCCGTAACAGGGTTAAATAAAATGAAAACTTAATATTCTTTGACTTGACTTGATTATTTCGAAATAACTGACGTATATGGCCGACCATTTCTAGCGCTAAAAGTACAATTCAAATTTTTAATTGCTATATCTCCGTCAACATTTAGATATTTAATAAAATAAACACGCCAATACAAATTTTTTAACATCAATTTCAATCAACAATTGAAAAATCGACCACTAAAAAATGAGGACACAAGCCGGACATTATCGATACTTTTTCGAAAATTTCAATCACTAGTTGTGTATGATAGTTGTGCGAGAGAGGACCGTCCACCAGAGCATGCTGACTTTGCCGACCGACCATCGGTGTGATTGAACACAGGGAGTTGGGAGATCGTTGGGAGAGAACTGTGGAGACTAAGGTCTCCGTCTCCGTCTCCGTGTGAGACTTGGAGATACGTCCGAACAAGGACACTACTATCGCATCAAAGTTCAACCTTACCAACGTGCTGAGAGCATGATATTTAAAAAATATATTTATGCGCGCATACGTTGCACATGACGCAGAACTTGAATCTATGTATACACATACGAGTTTATATTTTATATATATGTCTATCTATTTTTTGTTTCATTTGTATATCGGAATATTTGGCGATAACTTTGAAAGTTTTGGTTTGTTCGTTATAGCAAATTTTGTAAATATTTTTCCTTTTGATACCCTTAAGTACATGATCCTAGGAGTATATTTAAATGGTAGCAGTAACACATTTATACGATAAAACCTCTTTCCCTCTTCTAAATTTTTGTAATCCCTACTTTACTTCTAAGACGAAAAATATTGCACGCTTAAATAGCATAAAAAGTTCTGTAGCATATGTTACAACCAAATTTTAAGCTCGTTGAATGAAGAGCTTTTATACTATGCTGCAGTCAAAGAACTTGAAAGTACATCAAGCAAGTGTGCTTGACTAATACAATTATTTAGAAAAATAAATATATAATGGCATATATATATATAAAAGTTATAAATAACATTCTTTGAAAATTGAGCTAAATTTGATAAACTATTTATTCAGATATAAAATTTTTGTTTTTAGAACTAATTCATATATAATATAAAGAATATAACAAGCTATACTGGATCTGCGATCTGGTGGTATTCATATAATATTGCGCAGTAAGTGCGACGCATTTATAGAACTCTACCTCGTTGGCCGGGGCCTGCTCGAGCCAGCATCAGGGCAGCCAACCAGAGAACCAGAAAACTAACTCATATAAAATAATTCTAACCTAACCTATGAAAACCTAACCTTACTTTTACTGAGCATGCGGGTTTTATAACAGAGAAACAGACGTCTGTCTCTAGCTTCACTGCTGGCATGGCATGGCTAGGGTTTTTCTTTCTTTGCCACATGTTATTTTGTTCTCAGAGGATATTTCTATGTATAATATATAATATAAAAGTATATATATATGTATGTACATATAGTGGGAAAGAAATAAGGTTTTAGTACGAACTGAATATAGCTACGAATTCTCTAGCAACGTACATGCATATTATGATGGTAGACTATATCTTTTTAAGGTTAGGTATTAGCTATTTTTAATGTTTTATATAAAATAAAATAGAAATTAAATTATATAGTTTGATTAATTTTAATTAAATGCAATAATTTATACACAAATTCTTAACCCTTCAATATCATGACTGGGAAACATTTAGAATACAATAATTGAACTTATTATGATTGGTTATTGATAACGCGTTATTCTCATAGATAGCAGCACTGTAGACATGTCATTTTCACTCTGTTGGTAGAATATTGAAACATTGAAAGTATGATCCAAACATTCCACATATATATATATATATATATATATATATATACGTATACATTATTTAAATCCGTTATAAAGTCAGTTTCTCTTTAAAAAAAATTGTTACGTATTAAAAAAAATACATAACCTAAAAATTTAGACTGTACTATTATACGTTTTATACATGTATACATGTATGTATATATACATTATTTTCTATATAACTATGCTGTGGAGTGCTCCATAGTTTACTGCGCATATATATCCAAGTTATATGGAAGGTTTATATACGTACCAAAGCATAGTATAGTTGAAAACAACATTAACAGGGTATTCTAGAAATTATCGTACTCTCAGAAGCATATTTGGGCCCAGTATAAAATTTAAAATGAATATCTCAGTCTTGACGCAACTTACGACATCTTAACTGCGCTTATTCCTTTAAAATTGTACCAAAATTAATTAGATTCTGGTGAAGCTTACAGTACAACTATCTTAAGTGTCATTCCCACTCACTGTTCTAATTTAATTTTGTATTTTGTATTTAATTTAAATTGTTTAGCATATGGCAATACGCGTAGTCATTCACAGTATCATTTTTAATTCAATTTATTTTTTAAGTTTTCTTAAAACCTTACAAGGTCCAATGTTTTAAATTAAAAATATAAAATTTTAAACCTCCAAAATGTGACAATCTGTCAAAATGCAGTAGGATTTACTTTTAAAAGAAGTTTAATGTTATTTTTTTTTAAATATAAAAATGAAAACAATTTCTATTACTAATTGTTATTAAAAATAGTAATTTTAATTATTTCACATACAATTTTGTCGAACTGTCAAAATTTATATTACTAGCGATGCATACGCACCAACTGAATTAACTAAACTTAAATTAAAACACAAGTGTGAAAAGAAATGCTTAAACGAAAACAGTAAATAAAATATCAAAACAGTGAGTGAGAATAAGGTTTTAAAGTGATGATGCCAGTTTTTGTTCCAGAAAATTATGGAGGACAAAATTTTGAAAGGAGAGAATAATCCCACGCCGCTAAACAGAGTCAAGTTAGGTTTATTTAACTAGCGGTTTTACTATATTAAAACATAGAATTGGTAAAAATAATAATGACGTTTTTAATTTTGGTATTTAAACTTTTAAGACATAAATTTGTAATCTTAATAGGGTGAATTTCTTAAATTAAAAATAAAGTCTACTGTTCAAAGCAGTATAGAATAGATACGTCATTAAAAGTGCAGTTTAAATGATAAAGACTAACCAAAATATTTCTATTTCTAAACGTTGAGGCTAAACGTAACAGTCTATGAATTATTCTTAGACACCCTGTTACGTTTGTGGCAGTGTTAGGTTAACTTTTCTCTAATTCTATAGTAGAACAGAACACACTATACACAGGCAGGCAGGCAAGCACACATATATGAAACATGGGAACATAGCTAATGCTATTGCTATACACAGAGCTCTGTAGCTGCAGAGTAGATTCGTTGTGTCGGCTGGGTACTGGGCTGTATACTATACAGTATACACTGTATAGTGTACAGTCCCATTGAAAATACAACGTTGCGTTTATACTATAGAACTGGCAACAGTCTTCACTCTACCAACAGCGTTCTGTACTGATACCCACGCTCTGCTAACTTAGCCTAAACGCTAAACCTATAGCTAGCTTCTTACTAACGCAGAATGATGTCATATACATTTTTGACATGTTGCACATACATACATATATACACACTAATCATTTTCAAAATAAAATCATATTATAGAGAACTATCTCACTTGTAAGACAGCGAAAAACTAATTTTCTTCTAATGTGTTTACATTAGACACTATTGCAGATCAGCAGCGCGATTCCTTAACTTCATTGACTAATATTTAAGGGTGGCCGCACGCTAAAGACACGACTATCGTAAGACAATATCGCTAGCAGAGGCATTAGTGATATAACTAAAAAAAATTCACGCTAATTGTGTCCTAAATTGATTATTTTTAATATAAAAAATACATTTCTTCTAAAACCCTAGTCTATTTTTTAAATAGTGCCGCCTAATTCAAATTAATATACTTTTATAATCACAATATTCAGTCTAAATAATCCTAAACACACATTTTTTAATTCCAAAATTCAAAATTTTTTGAAATATCCATTGCATACTTTTTGAGTTGTGTAATTTTCAATACAGTAGGGTTGCCAGTGAATGTAATAAAAAATTTCATCTTTGTGTTAAAAGAATGTTTCATCATTCCTATTCTCAAAGAGTTTAAAACAAAGACCGTTCTTTTTCAAGGATGACGGTTAAGTCTTAATGAAGCTAAATATCTAATCAAATAAATCCTTTGGATCATATTATATTTGAATGCATAAATTATAGTTTAGAAAGATCAAAATTCAATAGTGAAATATTAGATGTGATTAAAACTTTTCCTGTTAATACTAAATTTTTGTTAACTGTGTCAAAATTATTTAAATGTTTAGAAATTTGTAAAATAGAATTATAAAATGTAAAATATGTAAAAAAATTTTTGATGGTGGCTATGACGAATAAAAGTAAGGCAAATAAATAAAATAAAATAAATATAAAACCACTTAATTCATAATTCAACTTAATTTTTTTATAATATTGTTAAGGTAAACTTAAAGTGAAAATATTAGAATATATTTTTTTAATTTTCTCAAAGTTTTGTATATGTCTTGACGATTAAATATAATGTGTAATAATGACAAAAAGATCGTAGCTTTCTAGTCGTTGTCTACTGTATATCCAATGACGTTAGTTTCTTTAGCCACGTTTATTTCCACAGTTAGCCATCAAACTCTTCAGAAACGAACACACACACATACATACAATAGAATACAACACATACAAATAATATCAAGGAATCGAGAACACAAAATAAACTCTATTTTTCGTTGTATTTGTTCGTTATTTTGAAATAGTGTTAGTAGAGAAACAAACTATATATAGCTCTGTATTACTTCTAATTTATTTCGTTCAATATTAATTATTATTTTTATTTTTCAATGAAATATACATCTCTGTTAACTTTTTAATCTATTTCATATTAAAATGTATGCGTTACGTAACTGCTACGTAACTATTTGTTACTTTGAACGTTTATGTTCTAACACTCGCTTTACCATCTTTTTTCGGCTACAAAAGTAAGCGTCCTTAGGCCTGCACGGCTCGCATCAAATACCTTAAATTTATTTTTATTATTAATTGTTAGTTACACTGTTTCTTCTTAAGAATCATGCACTTATTAGGCAGCGGTGTTGTTTACATTTATGAAGAGAACCGTTTCAAGAAATGTCAACTGATTGAAGTACTATTACAAAAATTAAAATCAATCACTTTCTTTTTACTATTTTCAGTAGTAGAAATATTGATAAATTTATGTTATTTTTTTTAGTTGGTAACATATAATTTTTCTATTTGCTAAAAACTTAATTTATTCTTTTACTTAAAAAAATATAACGCATTACTTTTTATTTAAAGACGTTTTCCTAGTATCAACAATCAACTTTTTAAAATTCATATTATTTTAAAAAGTTTTATTTTTATATGTTGGTTACATTGACTGCATTGACCGACCGGCTTGATACTTTTATATTTTTAATAAGCAGGAAGTAGAACCGTTATAGATACATTAGATATTTTTAAGGTTTGAATTCTTGGTACCTCAATTAAAAAAAAAAAATAATACAGTATATATTAAAATACAAGCACATTTACAAATATACATAAACAATATAAAAAGTATTGAAAGTACATACATACACTATTTCTATATTTTGAATAGAATGTTTTCCAGATTGCCAAAGTCTCTGCCAAAATTACAAAACTATATTAAATATTTGGCTGGCTTAAACGGCAAGACGCGTGATCCCGCCAAATTATTTCTGCATGTAGTTTTAGAGATTATATATATTGTAATTTGTAAACAAATATTACTATCATGGCATAACACTTAATAAAAATAAATGGGAAAGACATAAATTCCTTTATTTTGTTTAATATCGATTTATTACCTATTAGTGACAACCTCCTACTCACGCAAGTAGTTTTTATGGTGTCATGTTTGTATTTATTAGACGTATAATCGATTAAACAAAACACCTACAACAAACAGTGTTTCAGGAATCGAACCCGAAAGCTCTACTATATCACAGCAATGTATCAACGCCACAACATAGTCAAATGAACAAAACTCATTAGAAAATAAAATATTTTTTACCTAAACCAAATATAATTATAATTTTCAAAACAACATCATTGCAATCCTGAGCGTAAAATCAAATTTTAATAAAAAGTAAATACAGACTATGTCGTTATTTAAATACATGACGGTATACGAACATTCGCTTCAATTTCTTTGCAACCAAACTTTGCAAAATGACTTACCTATGTAAATACATGCCCTAAATATATAGACACATAGGCCGATATCGTTATGAGGTACTAAATATACAAGAATAATGATTTTTTTAATTATATTCAATTTTAAGGGTTATTCATACTTAGCATTATTTATAATATAATAATGGTTCCATTTTGTAGATTCTTTTATTATATAGCTAGTATTATTTATTGAATTTATTATTTGTTTATCATTTAATGAGTGTTTCTTTAGAGTACACGACCTAACTACCTCTTTTAAGCATGAGTCACTGCCGAACTCTCGTAATTGCAACTGTATATATATATTTTGCATACCGTTGTATTATTACATATGCATCAGAACCATATGATAGTTAATAATATTAGCTTTGAAACATCAGAGGCAAAAATTATATAATTATATATTTACTTAACAATATATATGACTACAATTATTAATTTTGAATTATTTGTAAAATATAAATTAATTAAACTTTTTGTGGTCACTATATTAATTATTACATATTTTGTTCACACACACAGACACAGACACATAAAATATAGAAATGAACTAATCAATAAGTACAAAATATAATTCATTACAAAATTGCTAAAATGAACTACGAAAAATAATTATATTTTTTAGGAAAATAATAAATAAAGTTCATAAAGCTTTTCTTATTCAATTTAATTTTAAATCTTTTTAAAAATAATTATCATTATTAATCTATGCGTAAATAAATTAAAAATCGTTTAATTATTAATATATGATTAATTATTTTATTTAATTAGTATCATATATAGTTTGATTTGAATCCTAGCTATGCATGGGTTGTTTCTAGAAACTTTCCACAAGTTGTAAACCCTCGGTATTTTAATGCGATGGTTTACAGAAAGGACAATAGGGACCTGTTGTTATTACATTCTCTTCTATTGTTCTGCAGCTAATGCTTTTATTTTAAATGTGCAAACACAATCATGAGAGACCTCCGTTAGTAAAAGATCGAACTAACTTTATTAAATAAATTGATGAATATGTAAATAATATATTTGTTTTCTTTAATTTAAATATTTAGTATTTAGTTTGGTAATATCTATATCTACAAACTAAATAATATTACGTTTATTAATAATACGCTTGTGTCCTCATTTTTTAGTGGTCGATTTTTCAATTGTTGATTGAAACCCAGTAAACATTTTGGAGTAAATTCTACTTAATTTCTATTACGTATCATGAATTTTTTGTCTGGAACGTGTTCGTTTTCTATTCAGTCGTTCAAAGGAAAGGTCCTTTTTATGAGCTACAGACATTGCAACGACGGTTCACTGTTGAATTAAAAGCGGAATAGGTTTATGATTTATGACCGGATAATAAAAATATACCCATGTGGGAAAGAAACAGAAATACTTAATGAATGATGTTGGAAAAAGAAAGAATATTATTATGAAAAACTAACACAAAATCTGTGACAGGTAGAGAACTTGTAAAGCGTTAGAATAGAATTGTACGAGTGACTCGAACTTCACCAAATAGGACACTTCACCAAATTGTTTACTGGGAATTGATGTTAATAAATGTGTATTGGCGTGTCTATTTTATTAAATATCTAAATATTGACGGAGATATAGCAATTAAAAGTTTGAATTGTAGTTTTAGCGCTAGGGTCTAGTTTTTATTTTATTTAACCCTGTTACGGCAAACATAATATTGGAATTTTATTGTTCCTTGAAATAGCTGTAAATAATATTTGATATTTTGATATATAAATACGTATAGCAGAGATTTATGACCTGTAAGGTTGGTAACCTTACACAAGGATTGTGATGTCACATGCACTTGGAATGTGTACAACGTTGAATCTCTTTAATAATTAAAGAGACAAAATGACTTTTTTAATTGTTAATATCTCTTAACATATAAGGAGTTATTAAAAAATAATTGAACATTTGAGGTTCTAGTAACCCACTTTATCAATATATAGTTTACTTTTATAGAAATTAAGACATAGGACACAAGCCCATTGCAAATTCGAATTCGGCTAGCGGAGTCTAATATATGTATAGTCTACATGACCGATTTGTTGCCAATTGAAATACTTTCAAAATAAACTGCAATCGTGTTATCTTTACGCAACTACCTTAATGATAAAATCCTTATCAATAATTATTTACACCATCATCACTAGTTGATAAAATAAAAACAACATATCATACATATAAATATTATATTCTATTTTATATTAAATACAATTTTTCATTTTGTTTTTCTATAAAGTCGATTCATTATTTTAAACCATCTAGAAAAGGAAAACACAATACAGTATATCTATATATGTATAATATGTTATAATAAGTGTAATTTTCTCTAGAGTTCTCTGAGATATATAAAATATATATAAAACCATAGTAAAATAAAGTAGTATGCTTTAATGTTTTAATGTTTTTTATATATAAATTTTAATATATATTGCGCATGCTCCTTCATCAATATATATATAATATACTTTCATAGATTATAGTATGTGCTTTATAGAATATAGAATATATATATATAGAAACTAGTTTTTGCTAGATTTCTTTCTACGAGAAATAGTGGGGGAATGTTTTTTTTTTTTTTCGTTTAGTTTGAAAATATCAGCTACGCGGCGCCACTATATTTACTTCTACGTTTTCTACGACGCTGCTACGTTTTATAATGTTACATGGAATTAACAAAGGAGCTGGTAACGAAGTTATCGCATATATAGTGTGTCGTTGAATTTTCAATTTCGAAAATAAAGTTTTTTATTGCAAAAAAAAAAAAATAACAAATTTATTACGTTGTATGTATTCGGTGATTCCACAATCTACAATAAATTTATTTAAAAGAACCAACCCAAGTTAAGAATATAAGCATTTCTAATAAGATATCTTATTTCGAATTTAAACACAAATTGGGTCACCTAGATCGTGTGATTTAACACTTATACTTATAGTAAAGTCTACGTTCATGAGCAACAAATAAATTTTCGTAACAACCATTGCAAGAAAAACAAAGATAGAAAGAAATTATACCCAGCAAATGCAACATCTGCATTTATTTGCAAGTAAAGATAATTATAAAATTTGAAAATATTTTTCATCAAATAAAAATAAATAAAATAAAACCTAAAATAATAGTATTAAAGAAGTAACAGATGCTTATATATATAAATTTTTTTTTTTTTGTTATTTTCGACATCAAACAAATAAATTTCGATATAATATTCCTATCACCATTACGTCATTAATACCGTAGCACAAGAGGGTTGTTGTGCTACGTTTTTCATTTCGTAGCACGCGATTGTATTGGTAGAGAACTTTGGTGGTGTGTTTCATCATACCATGTAGAGCTGAATAACAAAGGGCAATGGAAAGGGAGGGGGGTATCTGAAAACTGGTGGGAGGGAGAGCTAGCGAGCTTTTCCGATATCAATACCCGACATATATATATATATATATATATATATATATATCCCCTTCCAACATAGAAATCCGACTCAAACCTAACCTAACTTTGCAAACAGCATATAACCTCTATAGCCAGTATATAGCTGGGAATATTACTATCTATATAAACCTCGATTCTCTCCGAACACCGACGAACATGAACGAACCATCGAACGCTTCTCGAAACCTGACACAAGTGAGAGAGCCCGATATACGCTGTACGATGTAATGTTTAAAATTTAATCATGTGAAACTGTATACGTACGTCATCATTGACGTTGTACCTTTTTTTCTTTGACAATAACATTTTGAAGGTGGTATTGCAATATATTTATTTATATTATTATAATTTAAGTACATTGACATATAAAAATTTAATTGTTTTATGATATTATTAAGCATTTTATTTATTTAGTACCCTTTAAATTGCACTTTTAATTGGTTAAGATCTTAGATCTTAAATTGGTTTAGAAATGAATGGACAGCCTTGCAGAAATAACCAAAATTTCGATTAGAACGCAACTGTATTTTGCTTAAGAAGCAAAAATAATGTTGAAATAGAAATAAAACTGAAATTCTGACTATGGGTTTTGAAAAATATATTGCTAGTAAAACCCATCTGATTATTTTGTTTATTAAATTAATAAATATAAAGTAAACTTAATCAATTTAATTAAGCTATCGCCCTGAACAAAATATAAACAAATAATAAGACATAATTTAAATAATTGCATTCCGATCATTGACATTATTTAATTTCTTTTGTAAATAAAAAAAATGACATAAATAATTCATTAAAAATATGTAGTAAATATTGGATATATTAAACAAAAAAAAAATACTAATTAATAAGAAAAAACACTATGTGTAAAATGATTGTATAAACACCGGTAAATTAAAAGCACGTGGACTAAAAAAAATACAGTGAAATCAATGTGCAAGCAAACCCATGTGCGTCAGTGTCGTCAGCCAGTTGAGCGAAAACGAAACAATGTAAAAAAATAAAAAACATAATAGAAAAAATTTAAATAAGCAATGTATAGAGCGACACCACGTGTTCTCGTTCTGACCACTAGAGACACCTATCGGAAAATATTTGAACTACTGATAATATAAAGAGTACCAGTTGTAAAGAATAACATATTGTTTAAAAACAGCGAATACCGCGAAAGCGTTATCAAAAGTATGCGTTATATTTAGTAGTTTATATATACTCGTATATAGGCAAGTGAATGTTTTGCGTATGATATGGGAAAGTAGGCCCCAAAAGGTGACATACTAATAAAAAATATTGTGTTTTTATTTTGGAACAGAACGAAATATTAAATGCGTTAGTGTCAGACTGCTGTGTTTCGTGCTTATGTGTTTTAATTTTGAAAATACTGCTTCATTTCGGGAATTCGGCAATTCGACCATTTTTATTAGGAATTTCTTATACATAGTTCAAAATACGAACTTTCGGCAGCAACTCATACTTAAAACAAGTTGTGGGGTATAAACTGCCGATATAATTAAAAAACACTGACTCATTTATTTTTCTATAATGTATATAGAAACGAACAAGATAAAATTCATTATCGTATTATAGATTTATACCGCTCTTATAACCTCTTTTAAGTATAAGTCGCCGCCGAACTATCGTGATTTGGACTACACATAAAGCGACCAAACGTCCGGTGGTAAAATCTCTCTTTATTGAGTACAATAATAATTTCGTAGTGTAACTAGGCATGTTCTACTTTAAAATGAAGTTGAGATGAAATTGTACGTATGAAGCTTCAACACCATAACAACTTCTAAAATTAGTAGGATATTGTCAGCGACTAGTAACAAAAAAGGAAAAAAAAATTGCAATAAAAAAATGTGAAACTTTATAATTTAAATTATTTAATTTTAGTTTATTTCCGATGTTAAGTTTTATCAGTGACGACGTACTACTATGTTAGTATTTTTATGGTGTCGAAGCCTCTTATATGTGAACTACACCACTGCCTAATAATTTTATGATTGTTTAAGGACATAATCAATTAAAAAGAAATTTTAAAAAACATCGCATAGATTTAAAATATTAACAACTGGCATAATCTATCATTTATTTCATATTTTACTTTATCCCGCTGAAAATTAAGTTTCTAAGAATTGCCGACAGCGTTACAGTCAGTAAAACGCACATCTCGTAGCCAAGGACGACAGCAGCGCTCTTGTAGCGTTACAACGAACTCGTACATTTATTTTTTAATGCAATCTGCACAACCAAACGAAAACTTTAGACTCTATAAAGCTCAAAGCTGTCCGTCCGGTCATAGAGCTTTTTTTTTTCTTTTATTTTTACTATCCAAATAGCATCATTTTCGTTCAGTTTTCAGTTGCATGTCGAACGCTGCTGTGGAAAGATGTTTCGCCCGAAGATGTTTTCCCCTCTAGTATATAAATATATAAAAGTATATATCAAAAACCAAGTTATATATAGATAAGCAAAGCAGGGTGTTTATGAATATATATTTCAACATTTCTTTAATAATTTCCTTCAAAATTTTTATAATATTTTTAACAATTTATAGGTTAGAAATTCGGACAAAAATACGAATACGAATTCGTCAAATTAGTAACAAAAACGCAAAACATATATTAATATATACATTTATCCTTGAATCGTTAAAGAGCTGTGAAATATTTTAGTAATACCATGTTAATTTTTTTAAAATGTGCCATTTATTGTTAGATTTAGATGAAGAAACACCCAGTTCTACAAATGGAAACCTTTGTGTTAGTTTTTTACTGATGAAAAGAGAGGTTCAAGTATTGCTATCTTTTTCTATCATTTTATATATTACATTATATTATATACAAATATGTATATAATACCACGGCTATATTTATATAGAAACAAACTATATAACGAAGGCAGCTGTACATGAGGTGAGATCGCGTCTATGTTCTCTCGTATATATTTATCTCACTCTATTATATATATTCTCTCCGAATTTTTTATACAACAAGGCCACGTTCGAAATATAAACGAGTATACTTGTTTCCGAATACTATTAGAATAACACTTTTTTAAATAAATATAACAATAAATAATATTTGTTAATACATAAAATAGAAGTTTCATCATTTATCGTCTATAAATATTAGACGCTAATTAATGCAATTCAGAATAATGCCTTTAGCTTGTTAAACACCTGTATTTACATATATAATTCATTTTTAAAGACAAAAAGATATACATAAAAATATAGAGAAATTATAATAAAGTTACCTAAACAAATATTTAATTTATATAACCTTAAGTATAAATTTCGAAAACGTTCGTAATATATGTATACTTGTTTTAAGTGTATGTGTCTCATTTTGTAGTATTAGAGAATGGCCTCTTTCCCACTCTAGCTCGAATACAGAACAGCTATAACAAGGAATATACTGCCAGCTATACTATGCGCACGTGTATATAATGTAAGAGAAGTAGGTATGTTCCAAAACTAGCTAGTTTGAACTTACAACAAATATGCTAAAGCGTGTGGTGCTACAGCACCATCTAATTCATTAAAAGTACAACATTTACCAACTGATTAAAATGTTTCGCGCTTTAATTGGAACTATGGTTCAAATTACGAGAGATCTGCGGCAACTCATACTTAAAAGAGGTTATAAGAGCCGTATAAATCTATTAAAACGCTAATGAAATTTATCTTATTCGTTGCTTTATACTTTATAGAAAAATAAGTGAGTCAGTGCTATTTCGTTGTATCAGCAATTTATACAGCACACTTGTTTTAAGTATGAGTCGCCGCCGAACTCTCGTAATTTGAACTATATCTTATTATATATAGAGAATCAAAGAAATTTATAAAGAGAGAATTTGTACAAGCATCTTTATTCTTCCATGTCTTATACAATTTTTTAGTTTGGTTTGCTTTCAAAATTTGGCTGCTTAACATTACACACTTTTCAAAGATCTACATCTAACAATATTCGACTACTTAAGTAAATAAGTTGCTAAATATGTCCGACACCTTAAGCTAAATCATGTTTAATACTTGAATAATACGGTGATTAATGTATAATTAAATACATCTTTTCATTTTCAGAATATCTGGGCCGCCATCCGTTCGAGAGCATGATGGTGAGTTATACATTTAAATATTTCTTTTATTTACTTTTTTCGATATTTCTTCTTATAAAAATAAAATTGAATCGAAATCCGCTCCAAGGTTCACACAATCTTAATTCATCTTCTTGCCTCATAGCTTACTAGCATACCCAAGTTATTTCCAACAGAACCGCTATAGCGCGTTGGCCTTTCTCTTATCATACTGTCAGCCAGTCAAACAACAGATAGGCAAAGGGGAAGAGGGACATCTTTGGGTCTCATGCGCTGCCAGCCTGTTCCAACTAGTCCCAACTCACTCTAATTTAATATTTCAACCTTCTATACCAATGTTCATAAGATATAAGTTGCTTGGCAACATTATACATACAACATAGGATTGCTAAGCGAATTTAACTCTTAATAACATCGAAGTATAGAATACAGTATTGTTTGAGGGACGTTTTAACTGTTAGTTGAGGGACCAGGGACCAGAGACTTGAAGACCGGGGACCGCATTTGAATCGTAACTTTCAGCATTCCAAACATTGTTTCTTTAGCTCTTTTTAGCTTTTCATAGATGCTAGATTATTATATTTTATTAATTTTAGAATATAATTTACTCGTACATTAATTAAAACGAATTGAAATTGAAGATCACTTTGACGTTAACTGAATTTAACATCAACAAAACACTTACATTCTTTCCAGTGATAAATAAATTAATTTCCCGGGCAACGCCGGGTATCTACATATAAATCTCTGTATATTTACACCCCTATTAGGTGATTGGCATATATGGGACGATATCTAAAAATAGTCAGATCATCGCCTATTTATATTTACCCTTATTTATAATTTTATAAAGACTATTTTTAGATTTATATTTGCGATGTATATTAATAGACTATTCTATAAGTACATAAGGAGAAACAGATCTTTCTAAAGGTCCTGACACAACCGTATCCTTTCCGAGCACAGAGCTATATGTATCTAATATTAAAGATACCGCACATTTTTTCTTTAATCATGCTATTTGACTCTGCTCGGAAAATTTTTATTATAGTATTTTTATTCAAGACAATTTTGTCCTTGTCATAGAAAGATAGAAACCAGACCGTCCTCCGCACATGACACGACTGATTGCAAACCTTAGCCCCGAATCTGCTCGAACCGAATGAGAATGCAACTGTGTTGTTAGTGAGAGAACGAACGTCTATACGAGTTTTGAGCACGTTTTCAGCGACTCTGTTTCTCGGTCACAGGGCATTTAAATACATACATACATACAAATACGACAGTAAAATCCCCTATTATGCTATTGTTAAAAATTCTATAGAGTCACGAAACACGGCTCGACTAGTTTGCAATCAGTCGACTCATGTGCGGAGGGCCTAAATGTGTGTAACGTGCAACCACTTTAGCATTCCTAAGAAATTAAAAATAATTCTCTCAATTTTAATTTTTTACAAAAACAATTTTTTATCCTCTCTATTTGATTCCTTCTAGTGATAATTTTTCTGTTGAAAGGTCTCTCAAAAAAGCAATTTAAATATCTCAACTTTATAAACGGTATAATTGAAACGAATACAGTGAGTAAATAAATAGTATCATGAATTAAACGGCCCGCGTACATCGAAGGCACAAGTGTATCCATACGCGCGCCTTTTTTATAGAAACGTCATAATTGACAGTGATCTACACGCGTCTAAAGCCCAGTATCAACTAGCACGCCACCTTCCCCCTAGACATTACATGTCTCCCTTCTACTCCCTGCTACGGTTCCCTCGTCCCTCGTGGTCCTGTGATGGTGATCCCTAGGGCCCTCTCGCGGTCTTCAAAACATCGTATTTGACCACGTGGTTCCTATGAATACAACCCGCGGATCCTCTACGTTTCACATAGGAATGTATTACCCACTTGAACAGCTGATTCAGGATTTATCTATTGACAGATTTGACAGCTAGTAGGTGTGTACAATGTACTATACATACTACTATACTATATATGTATTCATACCATGTGGATATTTATATATGTATTTGTGATTCAGTAATGACATAAAAAACGGCGCGAAAATGACAATTATTTATTATTGTTTACATTCGTGATATCACATCGATTTTATAGCGATATATAGAATGCGAAATAAATATATATTTCGACGACAAAAATTTCAGGTTCGATTTCCTGATAGTGTTGCTATAGATACATATTTAATTGTAGGTGGTCGTCTAGTCAGATTTCGAAAGCTAATTTGCTAGACTTGTTTTTAAATTCATTTGCAATTTGAGCTGTTATTTAGTCTGACTGCTATCTTATCTTTAAAAAATAAAAAGAAAATGAAATAAATACTCGTACATATCTTATATAAATAAGTTAAACTATTTCAAAATATAAGTGTAGCTATGAAATATATATTTAATTGGATAGTTGCACAAAGGTGAAGAGCCTATGATTAAAGACAATCATAACTAGATACAATCTGTTTCACGCGGGAGCAATTGATTTTGCGTATTATCTAAAAATTCGCAAATATTATTTATACATCTTTAACTGTATAAGTATTCACTCATGATGAGTCTTGTTCTACATTTCACTCACACTCATTTGATTACGTTGAGCGTGAGTGAAACAAAAAAACAAGTCGCATGTTGAGATCGCACTAGTGTGGACGATAAATTAGTCAACGCCCTTACGAAATTGCAAAGCAAAAAGTTTCAAAAGCTTCAAGAAATATTTAAACTTTCTGCCATATCATTTTATATAATTATAATAAAAGCCGAAGCCGATGAGATCATCAGAATAAAAACAGCATTCCTAAACATGCAGTCTACCATATGCTTACTTCACCTCTACGTTAAATGAACGTAGACACAAATATTCATTGACAAATATTGTTGAAAAACAAGTATAAATATTATATATTTTATTATTTTTGTTCTACGTTTGAATATCTAACGTGTTTGTTGCGTTGCCTTTATACTTTGTAGGGTACGCCCCCTTTTAGAAATATTTCTACTTGCGTTAACGTTACCATGGTTACCAGTTTGGTAACGTCAGGTTTGTAGCTCGCTATTGTCGTAGCGTTTCGTAGAGGGTTCGTAGCTATAGGGGTTTATATCTATGTATATTATGTAGACTATAACTATATATACTTATATAGAATCACACACACACATACACACAACACATATAAATATACATAGACAGATATTGTATATAATGGTGAAATGGGACCATGAATATGGACATGAGTAACCTCATAGTGAGGTCAATACTAAATTGATTAATTAATTATTTATAAATATTAATTTTCTGTTATATTTTAGGTTATATCGAAAGTTTTCAGGTCAATCTAGTTTCTTTAATCAAGTTTTACAGAACTAAAAGGATTTTAAAAAGACTAATTTTATTAGACGACTCAGATTGTAGATAGACGACAAAGCCTAAATAAAAAATGAATTTTTGCTATTTTAATTATTTCAAACAATAATTTGCTGTTATATATTTATCAACGATTTATTTCTGATTCTATGGTTACCATCAAACTTCTATAATATTTTTCACGTTTATTTCAAAACAGAAAAGTATTGTTCGAAAATCCATTGCGTTCAAAAATTTCATTCAAAATATTTTTAAAAGTTGTGACATCACTAGTTGTTATATCTAGTACCTAATGCTGACGCCGTAGCGCTAGCAATAGGCGGCGTAGAGCCGTAGACCCCGTAGACCCATCACAGCTTGGTTGCGCCATTGCCTGGTAACATGCTTGATTGCGGGGCCGCATAATGAATGCTAGCTGTATGTATTGTACTTGTGTGCTAGTATGCGCGTGTGTGACTACAACAGAACTCCGTTCAACTAAATATGATCATTGCGTTATTTGATACACAGTTAAGGGGATTAATAACTTACTGAATTTAGAAACGCAATTTTTTTTTTCATTCTTTTTATATACATATAAATAAATATTCCTTTTACAGCCTATTTAGTGTGTAGAATCTGAGATTAATTAATATAACTTTTTAAAGCTTATTTTAATGTTTTACTAAAAACAAATTCGACCAATCATATAAGGAATGTTATTAATTTGTATAAGTCATTAAGTTCTAAGAAATTGCAGGGTAGAAAAAATTGTAGGGTATTGTAAAATCTACTGAATTATTCTCGCAGTAAATACAAACGTAATATTTATATAGAAAAGACGTTTAGAGGTAAATATTACGTAAATCGTATATAAATGTGTATTGTGATAGCCAAATTTTTATGGTTTTATCATTGCGACGTTATAAGACATCCTTAGTTTTGATTCACTTTATAATTTTATGTATTCAAACTGTAATTTGTTTTACTACATTGTTCTCATACACTTCAGATCAGATATTCAGTCAGTTCAGATATTTATAATGAAGTTACAACTTATGAAGTATTTACTACCCTGAACAGTATGAGATAGCAAATGCTATAATCTATAAAACGCAACATTCAGTTTATGAGAAACAAAGTACAGACATAGCAAATGGTAACTGGCGCCTCATCCCTTCCCTTAACATATTGGAATATGTCCAAGATAATACGTGCGTTATCTTTATATTTTGAAAATATATAGCAATTATATAAAATTATAAACGTAAAATTTGAAATTATGTATTACATGAAAAACAAAACTCTATCATTAAGGAAAATATGGAAAATTTTTATGGTAATTAAGTTTAATAATTTTCTATAAAATAAAGCGTATTATTTATTAATATTATTTCCAGATAATAAGTAGTTTTAATAAGTAATTAAACACGTTATTATAACGTGTGTATAAAGTTACATATTACTGAAATATATATTATTTGGTATTTTTGCTTTGAAGAGAAAAATAAAACTAGCTGGACTTTCCATGACCGAACAGTCCTCTACGTATTTATAAAAATAGTGGGGATAAACGTAGCCCGATATAATATGAAATGATGGTAAATGGTTTTTTTTTATATATACATATATTTTAAATATATACAGATAATATATTATGTACATGTGTTAGTGTATTGCATTATATACAATTGAAAAGTCTGTCTTGGATTGAAAACAAAAACACACATGGATATGCAGACTCGAACGATATGCAGGATGACTTATACGACCATGCGCTTTTGCGGTGACATTTCTAACTGACAGATCTGTCTTATTTTTATAATTGATAACGCGCGAGATTTTGAATTTTAAATTGATTAGTTATTGTTTACTTTTTGACATTAAATTGCTTGGTGTTACCTTGGTGAAATAATGAAATATACATATAAACTAAATATAATTAAATAATATAAATATGTATTTTTTGAATAATTAAATAATTTTAGCTTACCTGAAAATCACTCCACATTTTTATTCAATTTCACCACGAAAAAGCATTGTTGCAATTTGGCAACATTCTTCATTAAATGTATTTTTGTCACTGCAACTGTCACAAATTTTATTAAATATTTATAAAAAAAAAATGTTCATAAAAAAATGTCTTTTTTAAAGTGAAGTCATGTACATCGCATACGAAACTAAACTCGAAAATACGGAAAATAGTTAAAAACTCTGAAACGAAAGCGCGCGCTCTCGTTGCTGCAAGCTACACCAAGCTACACCGTTCTACACATTGGCTGGCATCGGCCCTAATGTCAGAACACCGTGGCCCGTGGTTGTGTGTGTACACATACATATCTATGTGCCATAGTACAATTTGCCTCTATAAATTCCATTCGTTCGAGTCCGGACGACGTCGAAAATAAACGAACAAGGCGCCCACCTGCACTTGCTTGAAAAATAACTAAAAATTTATCGTACTAAAACATTATTTTCGAACTAAAAACTTTTTATAAATTCAAATAGTTTTGTAGTATTATGGTTTTAGTTTTGAAAACTAGATGGTTCTGTTAATAAAACTATTTATTTAAATAATTACATCTATATTATATTCTCAGTATATCATTTTATTATGGATGACGTCATCTGCTTGAGATAACCTATTGGTAGATATTTATTTTAAATAATTTTTAGCTCAGCGCGCGTTCTGAGACTTTCAAAGATAAAACGCGACAAATCTATCACCACACTCAATTTTTTAATTTACATTAGTAATATATATATAATTTTTATATCATAAATATAAGAAATTATTTGCATACATATACAAATATATATATATATATATATATAAAACGAAGAATATTATAAAATAAAAACGTCGTACACAATTCCAAGTATCTTTGAAAGTACGTATTTATATAACAGTATCATTACGAAACGTATTTGACGTATGTTTAATGTTGTGCAGTTAGATTTGTTAGTAATCAACAGTATTCTGTTCGAAGAATGTGTTGGTTACGTTCACATTTACTGTACTTACTGAGTCATGCAAGGTTCAAACTTCAACGGACACAAAAGCACTCGAATTGTCCCTCAGTAGACCATGATATAATCAATAGTGTATGTTTTGAATCAGTTTTTCAACAGCTTTCAAAATTTCATGTTTCTCAAGCATATTCTATGTCGTTAAAACCAATTCTGGACTTAATTTCAAAGTAAAATATGCACTGTACTCAACTAGAAGTACTAATTCTCATTTTTCGGGCCACAGAAATTTCATAATCTGAACTATTTGGCAATTGGGCAAATTGGGTATGAATCTACCAACCCTTTGAATTTTGAGCGCCACCTAAATCGGGCGCCCAGATGATTTTGTAACTCATGTTTTAAGAAACTTAATATTTTAAAGAGAAAAACATATACATTGGCCCATTTAGCATTCCTCGTTGTAGAATATCTAAGCTATAACAACTCTTCAAGCTATAAAACATATAACAAAAAACTAAAAAAATAAATTAACTAATATAAATAAAATATATTTTTAAATCTCCCGCCTTTACAATATAATCTTCTAACATACTTTCTATATTTTACTTATGGCCCTGAACCAAACCAGACCATGAGATAGAAAACGTCACAACCTTAATCATGTGTTAACTTATCCGTAATAAATATAAAGAACATATTCCTAAATAAATTTAATTTAGTGTATGTATGTATGAGCATGATTCGTTAGCTCACCGAACGAAATGAAGAACGAAACGATCTAAAAACTTGAAAAAAATATTTATATCTGTGGTACATAGAGAATATGCAACCTAAATAACAAAAAGAAAGCTCTAATGTTGGTAGTTGAAAGCTTAGAAAGCTCAGAAAGCTTGAGCGAAGCTACAACAACTTAGAATTCGTTAAAATGTACAATTATGTTACATTTTTTGCTATTAGAATTATAAAATTACAATATTTTGATTAATAGAATCTTAAAACGTTATAATAGTCTAAAAAGAATTTCTAAAATTACTAATTAAATAGACTTATAAAATCACCTTTTAATCTTCTTGTGACTTAAAATATATAAAAATAAACCAGTTTAGCAAAATTGAAATCATTTTATCCAACACAGTAACCGAGAGCGTTGATTCTTGATGCCGAACTATGTCTTAGGATTCGATTCCAGAACCAGTGCTATATTTTTTGGGTTTTGTTGTTTTTACTGAATATGTCACTATTAAATATCATTACAATGTCTGATATTTTGCAAAATATAAACAACCATCGGAGAAAAACTTAACACCAATTTTTTTAGATTTAGCCCAGAAATAATATAAGAAAAACAGAAACAAAAATGAAAAAAAAATAACAATTTTTATTTTGAATCCTAATTTTTATTATATCCGACACACTAAACCTAGATCCTTTTTCAGTGATTCTAATGGCTACTGTATTTGTGTAATAAAACCATTAGAAAACAACAGAAATAAAATTTTCACTTTTTAAAGTAGCATATATAAATATTAATCCAGACCATATTTCAATTCTTTTTTATAATGTGTTATTATATACCATACAAATAAGCTATTGACTTTAAGGGATCTTTTCACCCTTGAACAATTAAACTACAAGTACTTATAACACTTATAATAATGGTATGATTATCAATGTTATATTTTTTTGTGGTTTTACCTGTTGCATTGTATATTTATTATATTTTGTGTTAACCTTATAAGTAATAAAAATTAAGTATACTTTGTATGTCAATATAAAATACTTAAAATATTGCATTCTAACTTTAAAACAGTCTAAAAATGTTAAACTTATACTTATTTCAGATACTAGTACCCTCATGTTGACCCTATGCCCTATGTTATTCGATTAAGTTAATTACTTTTAAACTAAAGTTTTTGTTCAGCTAAATTTAAACATTCAAAAATTTTATTAATTCATTTATATTTTATTGTTTATTGTTTATTGTTCGCCTTTCGGCTTTACAATCTACATTCTTAATACATACTTCAAATTACAATTAAATTTACATTATTCTCCACCAGCTTATTTATTCTCCTGTTTTTTTTTCTTTCCTTCTTACTATTTCCGCCATCCACCTCT
The DNA here is from genome assembly GCA_963678705.1 of Panorpa germanica. NCBI lineage: Eukaryota > Metazoa > Arthropoda > Insecta > Mecoptera > Panorpidae > Panorpa > Panorpa germanica. The sequence goes on along the minus strand of OY783205.1, from coordinate 27,510,059 downwards.
TTCCTTCACTGCCTCCCTTTAATAGCTGGCCGATATTCCTTTCGCTCGCTACTTTTTCCTTACACTCAAACTTAATGTGCTCCAGTGTTTCGTCCTCCGCTCCACACATTCTACACTTTCTTTCCTCACTCTTTTCCCAGTATCTGTTTCCTTTTTCCTCATTTCCCAATCTAAACCTTGCTGTTCATTTATATACAAACTCTTTATGCAAGAAATTTAATACACTATGCTATTATCACAGAAAGAATATTATTTAATAATCGGATTAGCGAATTTCAATGTAGTTTAGTCAGAAATACCAAGATAAATCACCCTAGATAAAAATGCAAATATTTTATTGTATGTTTTTAATAACTTTACGCACATTTTGAATATGTACGGATGAAATAAATATCCGAAAATCGGTTTATTTCTAACTATATTTAAATTTTGAAAGCCGAAAAATTTTCTTGAAATGTCTTCTTAGAATAAACCAAAAGAATGGTCTTTTATGATTCTTACTAAACAATAAATAACATTTTTTACATAAGTAGGAATAATTTTGACGTATATACCCACGCCAGCAAAATTTTCTTTCAAAATTGTTTTCAGTATAACCGTTTTAAATAATTCGTTTTAAAACGATACCAATTTCTTCCCTCAAACTAAAGTATTTTATACCTCTACTTTAAATTACAAAATATTCAAAAAGTTTTTGAAACATTTTACCTGGTCTTTCGATTTGATCCCTAAGGGATACCATAGGCAGGAACAGGCACTGGGACAGGCACGGGACCCAAACGTAAAGGTTACAACAGGAATGTTCCCAACAAAGTCCCTATCCCAAATCTACTCGCACCAATACCCTTAAAACTATATTTAACTCTTTAAGCTTTTTATAAACAGAAAATCTAAATTAAAACATGTATGCGTCATTAAAAGCTTCTATGTTGTTGAGTTAATTGTTAGATAGAATTCATATAAACGGAAAGCTCTAAAAGCTCTTTGTGGTATATAATATATTTGGTATATAAACATTGATTGCAGTACAAGTAAATGTATGTGTTGTATGTATTTTAAAATATGATTATATATTTGCGGATCAGAGGTAAACTGTCATAAGTAAAAGGTAAATGATTTTGAGCTTTTATCTGAATTGAACGCGCTAAATATTAATTTTTAAGTATACCAAGAAAGCCTCATTCCCACTCACTGTTTTGATGTTTAATTTACTGTTTTTATTTAATATTGTAGTCTAAATTTCAGGTTTTCGTTTAAGCATTCCTTTTCACATTTATGTTTTAATTTAAGTTAAGTTCATTTAGTTAGTAATATAAATTTTGACAATTCGACAAAAGCATGTGAAATAATTAAAATTGCTATTTTTAATAACAATTACGAATAGAAATTGTTTTCACTTCTATATTTTTAACAAACTAACATTAAACTTCTTTTAAAAAGTAAATTCTACTGCATTTTGACAGACTGTTACATTTTGAAGGTTATAATATAATACAGTTTTTCTTAATTTAAGACATTTGACCTTGTAAGGTTCTAAAAAAACTAAGCAAACTTAAAAAATAAATTAAATTAAAAATGGTACTGTGAATGACTACGCGTATTGCCATATGCTAAACAATTTAAATTAAATACAAAATACAATATTAACAATAATATAAACAATATTAAATTAAAGCAGTGAGTGGGAATGATACTTAAAGAATCGTATCTGTAAAATGAACAAAAGCCTCAATATTCTGTATTGTCCCAATGTTCCTCTAAATATTGTCTAAAATTTTTAAAATCTTTATGGTTGCTTCAGAAGTAAACTATCGTAAGTGGAAGATAATCGATTTTGAGATAGATTCTTTTTACTTGCTAGAAATCTTTAAATTTTCACGAAACGTATCGAACGAAATAATAGAGCGATGACACAGCAGCCGAGAGAATTAATTCTAGGCGTTAAACTGCTGTGTCTTTGAGTTCGATCCCACAACCAGTACTATGTCTAATGTCTAATGGGATGTTACACAAAGTTATACTGGAAATAAGGTTTTAAATAAGGATACTTTATTACCATTTAATCTTAAACAAAAAATGTAATATTCTATAGGCCTTAAGTGTTCTTGAAAAAGCAAACGTCATATTTCAGGTAATATTTATTACGTAACAGGTAACTTTTTTAATGTTACATAAACTTTAACTTTATTGATAATGTTAGATACTGAATCCTAAAAAACATGAGAAACTTTTTTTAAAAAACAAATCTACAAGAATGAATAATTTCATTATCCATTCTATATTTTAATTTTAAATAACTAAAATTATTTTAGAAAAATATTATTCTAAATAGTTGTTTGCGACATCTATATTGTAAATCCAGAACTTATCGCTGTTTGAAAAATATCTGATGAATATATATTACGCTTGTATACATATGAACAAAATTGGTGATAACGTTAGTATCGAAAATAGATCAACTTTAAACAAAGGAAAAACATATATGAAAATATATACTTAGTGTTATTCCGCATAATTATTACGCATTGACATTAAAGGACGAAGTGTGTAAGATGCAGGATTTTATGTAATATATGTATTACATAATAATATTATATGTACTATTTATATGTTTAAGACAATGATGACGAGTTTGTGACGTCACTAACAGTGATTACGACTTAAGCTTTTGCAAGAAACATTCAAAGACTTTTATAAAAAAAAATTGTAAACTATTTTATTGTCCTTGTTGCCAAGTATTTCAAATTTCAAGGAACAATGAAATTTCAATATTATGTCTGCCTTAGCAGGATTAAATAAAATAAAAACTCATTATTCTTTGACTTGACTTGATTATTCGACTACCAACAGCTACAAAACATTACCACAGCACTGACCTACTCAACAAATACCTGACGTTAAAATGCATTTTACGTCATAAAAATATGGCCGACCATTTCTAGCGCTAAAACTACAATTCAAACTTTTAATTGCTATATCTCCGTCAACATTTAGATATTTAATAAAATAAACACGCCAATACACATTTATTAACATCAATTTCAATCAAAAATTGAAAAATCGACCACTAAAAAATGAGGACACAAGCCCATTATCTGAAAGATTGCAGTTTATAGCACGTCGAGCTCTTTAAGGTAAGCAGCCATGGGTTCGCATCAAACGCATGAAAAGAAAGAAAGCGTACGAAAATGCCGACATAACACATTTATACGACTAAACATACAGATACCCCAAAAACCATCGCCTTCTCTACACTTTTTATTCAATAAAGTCAATGCGTTTGTTTGACGCGGATGATGTATACTTTTATCTTTAGACTGATTGTCTTGAAGACTGTCTTAAGACAAAAACTGTTAGCGTTGTGGCTGTTAAGACAAAATTGTCTTAAGACAGACGTGTGTTGGTAAGACTAGAATATTATAAAGACATTGGAAATATTTGTTTGGAAAGGCTTCCCCACCATGGATCACCAAGCAATCTTTAAGCGACATCGTCGCCGAGATTGTAACGTTTATATACATATAATATAGATTTATACTTCTATAGCTTCTATATTTTCAAAAGATAAAGACATTTACGCAATTTTATATATAATATTAAACACGCATGGAGCAGTACTATTAAAAAAGAATAGTTTAAACACCGTTTCCTGTCTAAATTTGAAAGTTTCCTTCAAAATTACTCTATGCTGACTAACGTACATAACAAGAATCGGTACTACTAACATTATTCTAACATTTTTTCTATATTTTATATATAAAATTCTATAAAAACGCACGTACAAGTTTTATGATTGAGTCATATTTCTGTACATAATGCTTCACATAGTCATGACGCGCTGACGCCGTTGAGCGTGGTCCGACCATCTAGCAACGGCATCGGGCATCGCCTGTTCGGTTCGGTTCTCTGGCTCTGCGTTCCCTTGTTCGAAGTAGGACTAAATTAAGGGGGCACGGATCCAACACCATAAAATACTCATAGTATAAAACTCACTTAATACGATCTAGCAAGAGAGAAGTTTATATATTGAGTCTGCATTTAAACTGTTCTTATTACATATTCTTATTACAGATAGCTAAATACCATTTCAAGTAACATTTTATATTAAGTATCATACCCACTCACTGCTTTAATTTAATTTTGTATTTTGTATTTAATTTAAATTGTTTAGCATATGGCAATACGTTTTGTCATTCACACTACCATTTTTAATTTAATTTATTTATTTCTTAGTTTTTTAGAACCTTACAAGGTCCAATGTTTTAAATGAAAAATATTAAACTATATTATATTATAACCTCGAAAATGTGACAGGCTGTCAAAATGCGGGTAGAATTTATATTTAAAAGAAGTTTAATGTCAGTTTGTCAAAAATTAAAAAATTAAAACAATTTCTATTTCTAATTGTTATCAAAAACCGCAATTTTTATTATTCCACATTCAATTTTGTCCAACTGTCGAACTGTCAAAAATTATATTACTAAATTAACTAAACTCAAATTAAAACACGAATGTGACTAGGAATGCCTATTCTGAAAACCTGAAATCTGCATTAAAATATTAAATAAAAACAGTAAATTTAATATCAAAATAGTGAGTGGGAATGAGGTTTAATTCTGTGATCAATTAAAAACTAATAGCAGTTCTGTGAAAAAAGTAATATACCTTAAATTATTAATAATATAAAGTAGAATTGTATAGAATTTAATATCTAAGTGCGCTCCCAATTGCGCTAGAGTGTCCCTTGCTTTCTTAAACTGTTTGTCGAGTAGCGTCAGCAGTATTATGGAAGGCTAGGTCGAACAAATTTTCCTGTTATAATCAAAATACGAACAGAAAAGCTATAATATCGCCTCTGAGACCGTCGAATCATCAAAGAAGTAGCTTGTTTCTAGCTAGTAAAAGTATTATGGATGAACTCAAATTTATCTTGAGACAAATACTTCTTTTTATTATTCTTGAATTTTATAATTCATTTAATAATTAGGACTATTATTAATAACTTTATTCTTCCACTAATAGTTAAATTTAAAGAATGTGAACATTTTGAATCGTTAGTTAAATTAAATTTGAATACTCTAGTGTCATCTCTTGTATTTTGCATTAAACGTATAGATAGTAAAGATTTGAACCACATTAAACGCCTGGAATACCACTTAAATATATACTTGATATTTAGTATATTGCGAAAAACGTCCCGTTTTAAACGGGACAGTCTCATTTTTAGTGGTTTTTACAAAAATAATTACGTGAGGTATTTTTAAAGATTATTTAGTAAGTCAAAAAATAATTAGAGCTACAGTTACTTTTTCCGTAAAGAATATAAAGTTCTTTTAAATGTTGAGCTAAAAGAAATATTTCAAAAATACCGCAAAAAATATTGTATAAATAAAATTTAATAGATTAAGTCAAATTAACTTAAATTACTTCGAAATAATGAAATAAATTTATTTTACGCCTGAAACGTATGCAAATATATTTACTTGTTATCTTTACTAAATACATAATAATAAGTAATATTAGAAGTTGCATTTTAACAGTTTATTACGTAATAAAATCAATTTATTCCAATTAAATATTTATAATTGTTACTTTTAAATTAACAATTACAATAAATAAAAGAATAACAGTTATATTATCATATGTATATTTTAATTTATAAACATTTAAAGCAGTTGATATGTATTAAAGTTATAAACTTTTAAATTTTAATTAACATTTTGCCGCAAGTAACGCTTTTGTGTGACCCGTATTATTCAGCTACAGAAAATCAGTAACTGATAACTGCTTCTTATGAGCTGATTACATCTTATCAGAACCTCGGTTATTAAATGTCGTATGTACATTAATATCGCGTTTTAATTCTCATTACTAATTAATAAATGCAACTAATACATTTATTCTACATTTACTAATTAAAGATTTATTTTAAAATAATATTAATTTATTAATTTTCCTTATTCTTTATTATTTGCTTATTTGTCTAAATACAGAACCTTAACTAATTTACACAAACATTAACGTAAGACTTAATAGAATTTATAATAAAGTTTTATAGTTACAAATTAATAATTAATAAAGAAAAATTAAATAATTTAAAATAGAAATGTATTTAAATTATCCACCAATTTGTGTTTCTATTTATCCTGGTAGATGTCGGCACTTGTACGTTTAGAAGTCCGCCTATTATAATGTAATGTCAAATAACATGTGCGTATCGTGTTTGGCATATACTGTCAAATGAAAAACAATTCAAAGTATTGCAATAATATTAGATCAAGATGTTATTAATTAAGAGAATAACTAATTTAAAATACACACGTGAATTAATATGTGATACGGTTATTAATAATACTAAAACTTTAAACTTACGTAAACAATTAAGGTTAAATTTTTCATCAGTAGTAAATACAGAAACAATTACAAATACTGATGAAACAAAAGAAACAAATACAGATAATACAAAAGTTAAACCAGTAAAAAGAAAACGAAATACTTTACCTGCAAAAGACATAGTAGAATATATATCTAAGAAGAGTCTACCACATCCTATGCCTCCCAAATTGTTAAGACGTAAACGTTCATCACTTGAAAGTCTATATCTAGTTGATAAAAATGTTGCTAAAGAAATTGGTGATACAGTTTTACGCTATATAAATAAAGACAAAAATGTAAAATTGTTTGAAGCTAATCCAGGAGTTGGACTACTTACAAAATATCTTTTAGAAGCCAATCAAAGTTTAACTGTATTTGAAGGATCAACATATTATACAGATTGTCTTAATGTAATAACACACTTTTTATATCATACAGTATTGATACCACTTTTTCTTAATTTTAAAACAATTTTTATCTTTTAGGAATTATTTGTAAATCACTACAAAAGATTAGAAATCAATTATACTGATTTCTTCTCACTAGGTAAATTAGCTTTCCAAGATAAACAAGATAATGGAGATAGAATTAAAAATATGTTCGCTGGAGTCAAATCAGTACCTTGGGGAGATGGTAATTATCCAATAATAATTGTTAAAGTTAAATATATATTAAAATGTTAACATATTTGTAGAGTTTAGTATGAGGATCATTGGTGCCATGCCGTCTGTTGATTTAATAAGGTACATGATTGATTCTGTTATACTCCAACAAGGTTTATTTTCTTATGGACGATGTGAATTATTCCTTACAATGGTGCCTTATCTTTATATAGTAAGTCATCATTAATAAAATTTAAACATAAGAAACTACAAAACAAAATCTTAATTAATTATATTTGAATAGCATCTCACTTGTGGTAAAGAAGCTGGGTACTTAACGTATAGAGCTACAACTATTATGTTTCAAATTTTATTTGAATATGAAATATTAAAAAGGCTGCCAAGAAAATCTTATCTTCCGTGGGACAACGAGTATTCCAGTAAAAGGTCATCGAAGGTATTATAAACATTTCTGGTAATAAATTAGAATCCCCTCCTTTAATCTAACGTACGAGTAATAAAATTATTTTAGATACGGAATATTGACTCGGATTACATATACCTAGTGCGAATTGTACCAAGAAAAAATTTATATGAGTTATACTCTCAGGAGCATCTGCAGCAGTTGTGGTATTTTATTCGTCATCATTGTTTAAGTAGAAAAAACCGAATAATTCCATGTTTAGAGTAAGTCCAGAGTTATAAAAAGTATCTAATATGTATGTTTTGTTGTTGCTTTTAATATATGAGAATGTTTTTAGACGTTGGATTCCAAATTGTGGTGCTCGCTTGATTGGAAATCCGGAAAATACATTTGAACCATCCCAATTATTTGAAACAGAATTCTCCATTGAAAAAAGTCTTTCTCATCGTAGCAGTGATCTTAGCGACAAAGATTTTTATCGTAATATGACTATCTTTACAGAATTTGGTGATTTAAGCCCTGGTCAGCTGGTAACTGTATTTAGTCAGTTTAGTAGCTGGCCAGAATATCGAGAAAGTTCATTTTTACAATCTATGGAAAGTAGTTTAATGAAAATGGAAACTTCTGCTGAAGAAGCGGAGGACGAAGTGGCACATGATGAAGTACAGAAAGATACATAATTGTACAAATCTTTATATGATGGAATATTTTTGAATTGGTTGAATAAAAAACAAGATAATTAATAAGCAGTCAATGATTTTTAATCGTTTATTTTTAGATAATGTATATGTACGATGGTTAAAAGTGGTAATAGTGTCAACGTCTATAAATAAATATATTACTCACTAATAATATGACAAAAATGAATTTAAAAAAAACTATAAAGGTCAATAAGAACGATGCTGTTTTTATTTTTCATCTTTTTCATACATCCATCTCCAATATGCAACCTTCATACGGTCCCAAACATTTCCAAAAGAATCCATTGCAGGTCTAACATCCAACAGGGCAAATTTATAATCATTATCTACAACACCTCCGTCGTAGTAATCGATTACATATCTAACTTCTTTTCCACAACGATCAACAATCCAATCGTGTCTATCGAATGGTAGTTCATACCCCATCCAAGACCGAATACGGGCTCTCGGACTGAAATCTGTGGCTTTACCTCCAAAGCTTTTTAATCTGGGGTTTCCACATTCTCCAGCATGTAGTGCTTCCCATTTGAGAACCTCTTGCCACGCTTGTTCGTTGTTAGCATTATGTATTTTAATAATGTCAGCCATATCTTTCTGTTTAATGTCTTCCTTTTCCCAACGCCAGCCTTTTCTCAACATGGCATTCCAAAACATTTGCTGACTAGGGTACTGCCAGAATTGTGCTGTTCCATCCGGTGTTACTTTAGGAATGGTACTTGTTTGACGATCTGTAGGTAACGAAAATGGTTGATCTGGAGAAGGTTGTTGATTAGCAGCAGGCATCATGTTTAAGGGATTGATATCTGATTTATCATGTTTCACAGGGCATTCAGAAATTGTAGTAGGTTGTTTGTGCATTGGACATTCAGGAGGTGGACTTTTTGATAAGTCATAATCTGTATGGTTTTGGACTTGAACAATATTGTCTCTTGTTGGTTTCAATAATTGTGAGGCAGCAGTCTCTGCTGCAGATACAGTATTACCCATTTTAGAAGTCTGAAAATAAAAGCATTATATAATAGGTAAAAATCGATATTCGAAAAGTACATATTGAATTTACCAATTTAAGCGATACTGTACTATTAAGCAATAAGATATTATAAATATAAATATTATTAACGTACCTTTATTTAATAATGCATTTATTTTGAATAAAACGAGATATTTTACAGGAGAATGTTGTGTACGAAGAAGTTAACCTAAAAATGAGTTATACTTAAATCTGCGAAAGTAATTTTTCAAAACATAGTGAACTGTGCCATTTCCATCGTAAATCAGAGACAGTAAACTTAAAATAAAATTTTAAAAGTTATAATTTTAAATAAATCAGAAATGCTATTATTCAAACACGTTTTATACATTATGATGTGTATTATTGAAGTATTATTTTTATTTTAATTTAATAATAATATCCATAAATATAAAATATGCGATTGCTTTAATTTTGCATATTACGTTGCCACTCTGCCGCGGTAAAAAGTAACTATTTAAAAAGCAACAAACATCTTTAAAGAAAAACTTGAAAATATAAAATACAATAAAGAATTATGTTTTATGTTTATTTTAATAAATATGTATGAATATTTCTTTATTATTGCAATAAATATAACTAGCAAAAATATTAATTTTATCTTTTATTTCTCTTTTCAGATGAGATGTGACCACGCAACTCTGACAATAATAAGGTAAAATTTGTATATACTAATTTCAATTTTGTTATAAAAGATATTCCTTATTACGATGTATTCAACATTCATAATTAAAAACTCTGAACTCATTGAAAACTGATACTGAAAATCTAGCAAAATAACAAAAAAATTTTGATCACATATAAAATAAATCATAAACATATTTCAATTTTAATAAGACAAATATTTATTAGATATAAAAGACATGTACGAGTATTTAAGGGATTTAAAGAATCCACTTGCCGAAAATTCTGAATTTAACATCACCAGATTTTTCCAAATTTGTTAAAAAATCAGTCGAAATTTTTTATTTGACAAAAGTTTTTATAATATTATAACACTGGGTCATTATGATGGACATTTTCCTTGAAAAGCTCTTCTGGAGCCTTCACAAATTCCAAGAACAGGTTCTTCTTGATCTACTTCGCTAAATCTATTAACTATTGAAGGATTTAAACATTGAATACTAAGAGTAGTTGCGTTTACACTAAGGGTGCTTCCTAGTGCTTTGAGAGGACAAGGAGTACGATCTTCCCAAGGATAGCAACGGTTGTTATATTGCAGTTCATTTTCTTTGCAGGGGTTTTTGATGCACTCGGGAATAGCATTTCCTGCTTTTAGTACTAAATAGTCACCCTCAGCGCAAGGACCCTGGCGATAGATTGAGTAACAGCGGTCAGTCATTGGGTAGTAGATTTGTGCTGAAATTATTTAACAAAATTTCAAACTGTATTATTTAGAAAAGCTTGGCAGTAAAATAAGCGCATAAATAAATATTTACCCGGTCCACAATCACAAATCCAGTCGTCTTTTTGATCCCCTGGATAAAGAAGTTCATTTTCTTGACATTTTGCAGGAATTAATAAGGGTGTTCGATTCTGAAAACAAAAGGCATAACTTATATATTAAAACATATTAAAATGCAACCAAAGCAGCAGCCATTGCTGGTAACATATCATTTAGGCGTTTTAAGTTCAATAAAACTATGTCTTCAGAGAAGGCAAGAAATAGTGATATTATGTCTTCATTAATAATACAATTAAGACATATTTTTACGTTCACAATGTTTAATTACCATTCTGTTTTATTTTAACGTTTCTCACACATCGCTATTTAAAAAAACATATACATATACAATGTTACTTTTCAAAAATTTTAATTAAATTTTCTTTGCCGTCTGTTTTGGATATAAATATTACATTTGTGATACATCATAGTTCTATTATTATTCAATCATATCCTGTATAAATATTTGAAATAAGTTGTTTGAAAATATTTTCTATACTTCTATATTTAAATTTGGTAAGGTCATAGTTCATCATAAACTGATAATGATATACACAGCAATATTATAACATAAATTAATATATATTAAATATCGATATTCTTACATTCGCATTTTTGCTATCTTCCACATTCTCTGGGAATCCAATATCTTGTAAATTGACACACACAAAACTAACAAATAATATAAATAATATTGTTTTAAACATTTTTAAAATATTATTGTTATTTAAACCACTGTTGTTTAACGAAGGTTTGAGATAGAATGATGAGCCTTGGGTATTTGTTTCAGGTTTGAGCGTTGATGTACCAATGTCAGCTATTGAATTCGCTTATTTTATTTTTATACGAACATCAAATGGAGAGGAGGCAGTATGTTATACAGTATACATTATAGGCTGGTACAACAGACCTACCACTTTCAGTATTTACTGGACATTAGTGTCGTCGTTCAGAAACCAGTTCTAGATAAAATTATCTTGAAAATGTATTGGGCAAAACCCAATTCAAATACTCCATAGGCTATATTGTAGTAAATAAAATAAATAAATACTTAAATAACCATTATTTTAATGCGATTTAAATGGGCGATCGCTCTTTATTACTGCCTTTAAAGGTTCTTTAAATTCGGTCCTTAATAAAGATAAATTCACAACATATTTGTCACTAGAGTTTATATATAAAAATTGATATGAAATTTACATTTTAAACTATCTGTAAAATTAATAAATTAATAGATATTTTTGTTATTAATTTCGAATACCAAACGTATAAAAGTTGTTAATTATAGAAAGGAAGTATCAACATTGTGTTATTTGCATTGGTTGTAGCATTGAAATTACAGTAATCTCCCCATATTCTTGAAGTTTTTAAGTTAAAGTCTATTAATTTAATTAGTAATAGTGTTCGTCGCGAATATGAAGACTTTAATGTACTTTCATCACATCAAATGTGTAGATGATATCACCTGTCGCGTAAATCTATTACATAACTAAATTATTCAAATCATTCAGCCCTGAAATGGGGGGTTTCTTTTATATATTACATTATGCGTGTATTTGACGCTGCATTATCAATTTCAACTAATAAACAAAACTTTTAACAAAATTTGATAGGTGACTATACTTGCTACATCTTAAATTTTATTCTAGTTTCAAAGTAAAAAATATTGTATTAATGATATTGTTATATCAAGAACTATATACGATTCATAATTTCCATTTACGCAGGTTCGGTTGAGGGAATTCCCATTAATGTGCCACCATCAGGTTTAGATCATATTACAGTGCAATTTAATTATTTATTTATTCAAAGTAAGAACTGGTTAACCATTAATGACTTTCTGTTTATATAGCGTTTTCTTATATAGGCTTCCAAGAAATATATATCCAAATAACACGGGCGACACCGGTTAATAGTTATTTCATTAATTAGTATAGTATGACAACAAAGAAGCCTCTAGGCTACTCACACACATGTACTATTATACCAAGTACATATGCGTTGATACGAACTATTAATATTTACTGATGTCATTTATAGTCAGAAGGAAGTTTTTGAGGTTTAGAAGAATGCAAAATTACCTAGATAGCATCATAAGTCATTGATGATTTGTTATTACCTTATTGGGCTTCAATGTGTGTTTTTTTTAATGCAAATAAGGCTACGGTAAATCTATAAAAAAATTCCAAGCGGTTACTAAATTTAAGACTCTATAAAACTGCAGAGATGTAGTTATTTTGAAATTATACATAATCTTTTAGAAGAAATTGGCAATTAAAAATGTTGTTTACTAGGTATATGGTTTAGGGTTTGTATAAATGATTATATATAAATATAATCATACATTTCTTAGGCAGCTGTGTATTTTATTATTTATTTAATTGTAATAATTAACGCCTGAAATATATGCATTAAACAATATTGTTTGTAGTGATTGCATTCAACAATAATCGCAATAATTACAATAACAAATATCTATTACAATTTATGCGACATTAACCATTTTAAAACGATAGATATGCTGTTATTTAAGTTAAGTTCTCAGCTGAAAATTTAGATTAACACCTGAGTACCTTTGCATTCAATTATTTACCATTTAAATATACGTAATTGAAATTGTGTTTTACCGGTCCATGTTAATTAAAGTTCACGATGTTTTGATACCGTTATTATTTTGTGTATTTATTATATTCTGTGAGTGTTGACACTACATTTGAGTCTGTATATATCAAATATAAAGTTAAACATAAATTTCTTTAGTCTAAAGAAGTAAAAACATTAACAAAAAATATTTTTTTCATAATTTCTATTTTCAATACTATTTACAGACAAATAAAATGCAAATATTATCTAGTTTCGTCTTTTACAATTGATAGTCTTCTATCTGGATCATTTTTTAATTCAAGTTCCAACTTATTCACTTTCCATTCTTCTTGAATTCTCTCAGCCCAAAAGTATAAGACACCTTTTTCTTTTGAACCTTTAACTGGTAATTGAAAGCGTGCAGTTTGTCCATCACAGAAATTATTTTCTGTATCACCTAAGTCGAAGTTTCCATCTTTGATAGGTTCACCAAGTAAAGATACAGCCCCAGGATGTCCTCGAAGTATTTTCAATGCTTGTTTATAATAATCATTCCGTTTTACTCTGTCTTGGATTTTACTTTGTAAATAAAATCCTGTACTTGCTACAATAAATCCTCCATATGCAGCTATTTTTGCTAATGTTTTATTAGAAACCATTTTTAGGAACTCAATTGGAATCTGTTATAAGAGTAAATAAAAAACTACTTAAGAATTTCAAGTAATGTGAGGTTATATTATTTTCTAATTTGACAGTTCATAATTTCACATACCTTTCATGTGCTCTGCAGAGATAATAGTGCTCTGTTGTTTTCAAATAATTATTTAAATAAATAATTGAAATGAATATATCAAACCTTCTAATATCATTAACGCACCAAAGATGTGTTGCAGTTTTATCTTATAATGTGTTACGAAGAAATTATGCTAAAGCTGCAGGTATAATAATAAACATAACCTAAAAATCAGTAGAACATAAAACAGTGTTTTATAGATGTAATAGTTATTCTTTAAATAAAAATTTCTTTTAGCTGCTCCACCAAAAGCGGGTAAAAAGAAATTAGGTAAATTAGGACCAGTTGTAGAAAAGAAAATAATACCTGTTGAAACTGATCCTGAAAAACTAACAAAATTTCTTTGTGGCAGTAATTTATTGAAAGAAGGACAAAATGTAGAGGTAGATATAACATTATCCGTGTTATTATAGTTTATATAAATATATCATTATCATATTATTTTCTTTGATAGTTAAAGCCAGATTCAGAATATCCAGAATGGTTGTGGACATTATATACTGGAAAAGCTCGACCTCTTAGTGAACTCGATCCAGATACAAAAGAATATTGGACACGTATTAGGACAATGGGTTTACGAAGAAATAATCAATTAGCCAAACTGAAAAAATTTTGAACACATGATTTGCATTGTATATTAATTCTTCATCGTTCGTAATAAATTGAAATAGTAGTATGACATGTTATTTATTCGTCAACATATAGAAACAATTAACAATACATCGTTTATGCGTGTTGGGCTTCAGCAACAGCTTCTTCTGCAGGTTTTTCTGCTTCTGGTACAGCATGATATACTGCTGCTAATAAAGACAAATCATGTAAACATTTGTCTATATTTTTACTCTCTTCTTCAGGAGTAATTCCAACGTGTACATGCTCCAATACCCATTGGACCATATGCTTCTGATTAATACGTCTATCAACATCTCGTTTTTCTATTTGGAAATCTAAACGACTTTTGACTTCTTTATAAGCATACATCAGACGCTCACGATATATAGATTCTAACTGTAGCTGTATATTTTCTAATTTCGCATGCATCATAAATACTTGTCCTAGAGCATAATATTGTTGCTTCTTTTCATCTTCCATTGCTTGAGTATATATGTTGATTTTGTGTTCTCTAGTGTCTTTATAAGCATTTTCATATTTGTCAATTTCGTTGTCTAGGTATTTTGCAATGAGTGGCCCTACTTTTGTTATAGCCATGTAACCTAATATACTTAAAGATACTCCGGCATAAAATTCATGTTCCATTACATAAATTTCTTTACTGCATAAAGTGATGACAACACCAATCAAAAAAGCATAAGGACCAGTTGCGCCTGTCTTTTCATAAAAGAATTGGAACCACTCTTCTGGAATAAATCCAAAACGTACACGACCAGGATATACTGGTCTAACTGGATTTGGGAAATTTATTAAATCGCGTTTACCAATTATCAGCTGAGGACAATCTTCAGGAATTTCTTTGGTTCCTCCTTTTGGAATTGGATAACATATGTGACTTGGACCTGGTGGAACCACACGTGGACCAATCGATGAAATCGTTCGTAAATTTTTAGTAAAAAGTCCTATTTTTGTGAACATTATTATTTCAAAACTTATAAAAGGAAAAAAAGAAATAAAATAAAAATTTTACACCTCCTTTGCTATTAGGTATTTTTAAATTGTACTCAATTCTACATTCAATTGTTTTTGTTATAAAAAACTAAAGCTTTGTGTTAGAATTCTAATGCGGCGGTGACCTTTCTATAAAATATTTTATCATTATGCACGGGCTTTGTGGTACGCAGATCTTCTCCTTTGTTATAGAAATAATTAGGATATGTACAAATATATTTCAAGGAATAAATTCAAATTAGAAATAAAGATTTCAATGAAAAATATAGGAAACTACAAACTTCTATAAATATGAAATAATTATTTTTAGTTTGGACTTAAACCGGAATATATTAGTTCGTCTACTCTACGATAGGTGGCAAGTTAAACATGAAAATTGTTAATTATATTATTAATTAATAATATTATTAAGCTATATAAAAATAGTAAAAAGGTAAATTAATTATGTATTTTATTTAGTAAAAGTTATTTGGAAATAATCTGATTTTATTTTAAATCTGAGTTTAAGATAAAAGTGTCTTATGTGTAAAAAAGAAATTTCGGTAATTAAAATTAATTAATTATTTTTTAGTGATTAATCAAAAAGTTAATTGCCGAAACCAGGGATCGAACCAGGGACCTTTAGATCTTCAGTCTAACGCTCTCCCAACTGAGCTATTTCGGCTATATTATGAAATGAATCTATGTTATATTACAAAGAACGGTATATATCAAATACTTTTCTAATAAAAGATTTAATTGTTTACGTTTCATTGTTTTCATCTGAAGGAAACAAAAATCACCTTTGTATTCTTCTTCTTTTAGATAAGAACATAAACCCTCCTTCCAACAAAGTTTAAATCATTTACAGTTTATGAAATATAAGCGCGCTACTATTTTGATCGCTATAGAGACAAACAATAGTGACGTCAAGCTGCTTAATACTTTTTAGATGTAGCTTAATGTTCTTCTTCAAGAAAATATATTTTAACTTATTATGCAACAGTCGTATTCTTGGGATATCTTTTTCTTTTTGGCAATCGAATGGATGAAATAAGAAAAGACGTCACAACCGACGCACGTGGGGTGAGTTTCCTTTGCGCATGCGTTCTCGTTTTTTTAGCGCACCAGCATTCCGAAAAGGTCGTCACAGCGTATGTCCGATGCCGCGGATGCTGCGAATTGCTGCGAACATCGTGGATCAATACAAGAATTCAAATCTTATAACGATCTTATCAGTTCAAATAAATACAATTATTTTTTTGATTAATATTTGGCACAAGAAGTGGTCTTAAGGAGAATATTTGAGCACAGCGGTAACAATTGTCTTTTATTCCTCTATTACCTCTAAATCTTTGAAGTAAAACCCCCCTCATACTCTAGTGACTATAATTCTTCGGCTCAATATTTCTTTCAAGTTCAAAGTTCACTTCCAAAGAAATTGGCAGCATTATTAAAATTTGTTTATATGTATTTATGTTCATACCCGCTTTAATGCATTTTTTATATTGGATATTAATTTTTCTATTTTAATAAATTTAAGTATTTTTTAACTCGGTAATATAAAGGCTATTACCATAAGGGCATAGATGCGTCATTATTTCATACATGTTAACCTTATACGTGCGTTCGAATTGTAATTGAAATTTGTTTGATAAAAAATACTTTCTTTTTATCTTCCAAGCAAAATCAATTGTATATAGTCACAATTGATTTGAAGCCTATCCGAAATGCACCTTTTCGTTCCCGGTTAATCCTGCCCTGTGCTGCTACGTTTACGTTTGTCATCCCTGATATTAGCCTGTTTAAAGGTGGAGTACGATTATTTTAATTAAAGATATTTTAAAAATTATATAAAAATATGCACGTAAAAGATGACGTACTTTTAAAGATACATTCTATTACTTATTTAACAACCTTGAACTTAGATTTAGAAATTTTTCTATTATAAAATTATATGTTTATATTTAATTTTGATGTTAGATACAAAATATATTTAAACATTCGGAGATTTAAAGCCTAAGATATAAATGTTTAACAGGTTTATTCAGGAATATAATTAAAATTAACATCTATAATTAAAAACTTGTTTAATATTTTTGATGTTTTAAATCAATACCTAATTTAAGAAAGTAAATGAATACGATCTATATTAAAAAAATGTAATGATTTAAATGAATTCATAGGCCGCCAACCTTTTTTTCACTGCGAATCACTGTTTTAGATTTTATTCATTCTTTTAACATATCCTAATGCTAATAAATAGCAATATCCTAAGCTAATAAACGAATTTATGCTTACATTTTGCATACAAATCAAACAACCAAATCCAGTAAATTTACCACTTTATCAAATTTAGTCGACCGCTCTGTCGTAAAAGAATATAAAAATTGTTTGAAGTCCCAGTCAATTCTGCAAAGTATTATTAACAAATTTGTTTTAAAATGTTATTGCAACGCAATTAATATAATTATAATTGTTACCATATATTTGTTAATAATTAATAAATGAATACATTGTTTTATTCACCCTTGTATGATTTAATATATTTGTAGCATAATCGGTATACGAGTAAAATAATTCCCGTATATGTATAATATCCCGGCCGACAACGCAGTTACTTCAGATATCACTCGTGCTTCAACCTTCATAGAGAGAGGACGCTTGTTACTATATACACAATAACTCTTATAACCGTTGCGCAATTTAACAAATAAAATTAATTACGTGAAAATAAGTAAGTGGCAAATTAATTAGTGATCAGTGTTTAATTGTGATTGTAGTGCATCTATTGTGGGTTAGTGTGTTACAAGTGTCACTGTAAAGGATAACCTAAAAATTAGTGTCTTTTTACTTAAAGGTAAAAAAATAATTATATATTATTTATTTGTTTGTTTGTTGAATTGTTTATTAACATTTAATGATTATTTAATTATTCATACACGTTTCTGTCTGTGGAATACTTTGTTTTACATTTTGAATACTTTGTTTTGATTCTTTCTCAATTAAATTTGTGATACAGGTAAAAATAATGTACGAGAATTATTATATTGCTGTTATAAAATCATAATGCTTTCGCGCCATTTATTAAGGGTATATAAAACTTCCCCTAAATTATCTTTCTCAATACTTTACATAACTTCTTTTTATAAAGTATCAGTAAAGATAATTATGCAAGTTTAAATATTTTAATTAACCTCAAAATTTGACTTCATTTTTTTAATTAGATTTACTGTTTGACTCTTTCGAATTTACTTGTTATATGCATTTAATTAAAAGCTACGATTTGTTTTAACAATTTCTTTGATAAATGTTAATATCAATCCTTATAATTAACAGAAAACAACAGTTTTATTTGATTTTCGTCTCTGTTTTTAACCTGTTTTTTTTTTTGTTCAGTTTCGTTTCGGTGGTTTGCTTAAACGCCAGTCTTTTGTAAATAACGTCGGTCAAACAGTTTAAAGCTATGTATATTTTTTACAATAGCATTATTTTGTTTATAAATTAAAATATAAGTTAATCATATATATTGAAATATCTTTTGTATATTTATTTTGTTATCTTTATTCTTTGATAGCCAATTGTCACTCTCCATTAATAAATATATGTTTCTTTTCCTAATTACAAGCAATTAATGGTCTATTTTAATATCATTTATTCTGTTTGCACAGTTATTAGAGTAATTTTAAAATTAGGGTTAGTAAATTATGCAATAAATATTATCTAACACCGCGGCTGGGCTCTACGTACGGCAGTACAATACGCAAAAGATATTTATTACGCAGGAAGATAATTTGGCTTTTAGCTTTAAGCTAAAATATAGACTTATTTTTTATAATAAACTCGCAAACAATTAAGTGAAAAATGTCTTAAACATCTTAAATTTGTAATTCACATATATTTTAGTATACAAAAGCACTTTTATGAAAATAATATTATGTATATGATATGTAAAATATACATACAATTTCCAAAGTCACGATTTTAATATCATTCCCGAAGAAATCTACATAACAACAATTTGAATAACAAAAATAATGTAAATTTTATATAAACAGTATAAAATTATGTGATACCACCTTAAAAATTAACACATTACTGTTAATTTCTAGTTAAAATTACTCTGTAATTAATAATATAAGTTATAAACTTGACTATAATTATATCATGTATATAAAGTTGTAGTAATTTTGAAAATAAATGGTCAGGGCCGCGTTGAAAATGAAGGGGGCATATGTTGTACCCTATTAAAATATACGTAACGTTACACAGAAAAAATTAACATATTTAACACCTGGTTGCAGGCGCTTGTAGTAAACTTTATGAGTTATTCAAAAACGTAATTCACAGGCGCGTGTTACGTATAATATTTCCATTTTCAGTGGACTAATTATCAGAAATGAGATAATTATAATGATACAAAATAAAAGCGATTATAACACAGATTCTCAATAGTTTAAATTC
Organism: Panorpa germanica; assembly: GCA_963678705.1. NCBI lineage: Eukaryota > Metazoa > Arthropoda > Insecta > Mecoptera > Panorpidae > Panorpa > Panorpa germanica. Next base: position 27,490,041 of record OY783205.1, on the reverse strand, counting down.
CAACTGAATGAGTAAATATAGTGTTTTAGAGGTGAAATTGAGAACCAATGTTTTAGAATAGTAAAATAATTGTAATTTTCCTTATTAGGAACGTGCCCTACCTGTTTTATTAGTATTAAATGAAAAAGTAATGTTAATGGCTGACATTTCAACTTGTTCTATCAAATTACAGGTCGTTTGGATTAAATTGTCGTTATAAAAAAGATTACATTCTAGCGTTTGTGATTGTGCCAATCAAACCCTTTTATGAGAAACAATAAAATCTATCTTAAATGGTGCAATAAAACTTCTAATCACTAAAAGTTGATAGCAATTAATTTACAAAATAATGAATGTTTTATAATTATATTTGTTACTGTAACAACACTTAAATTTACACAAAATTGTAAATTAAGGAATAAAGTTTCAATTTAAATAACTGCTCTGCACAGGAAGTGCAAAAACAGAGACTTAGCGCATTTCATCAATGATGGGTTACGAGTATTAAATTCAAAACACGTTCCACTTAAAATATTTCATATTGTATGAAGCAATCGATCACAACTCAGCACAAAAACAATTTTTAAAACCCAATAGCGATGAAGCTGATAATAAATATATAATAGGAAAGAAACTGGTTTACGCGGATGTAATTGAAAACAAAAGGTATTAAAGAATAAAGAAAAATAAAGATCCAATTATGGTGAGACAGAGAGGAAATCATTAATCGAAAAATTCAATCTCGCTTTGAATTAATTATAATATATAAAACGCATTGTTGAAGGTAAATTTCATCATCATTCATAAAAATTGATCTTATAAATATTTAACAAAGAGAATGAAAACCTGTACTTCATATTAATCAAAGCAGCAATTAAAATCAATGACAGGTTTTTATTGATAAATATTGAATATTATCTTTATCTTTGAAATGTAATTGTTACCAGGTGCGCTTGCTATTGTTGCAATTATCATTATAAATGGGCTTGTGTACTATGTCTTAATTTCTATAAAAGTGTACTATATATTGATACAGTTAGTTACTAAAGTCTCAAATGTCCAATTATTTTTTAATAACTCCTTATATGTTAAGAGATATTAACAATTAAAAAAGTCATTTTGTCTCTTTAATTATTAAAGGGATTCAACGTTGTACACATTCCAAGTGCATGTGACATCACAATCCTTGTGTTAGGTTACCAACCTTACAGCTCATAAATCTCTGCTATATGTATTTATATATCAAAATATCAAATATTATTTACAGCTATTTCAAGCAACAATCAAATTTCAATATTATGTCTGCCTTAGCAGGGTTAAATATAATAAAAACTTATTATTCTTTGATTTGACTTGATTATTTGACTACCAACAGCTACAGAACATTACCACAGCACTGACCTACTCAACAAATAACTGACGTTAAAATGCATTTCACGTCATACAAATATGGCCGACCATTTCTAGCGTTAAATCTACAATTCAAACTTTTAATTGGTATATCTCCATCAATATTTAGATATTTAATAAAATAGACACGCCAATACACATTTATTCACATCAATTTCAATCAACAATTGAAAAATGGACCACTAAAAAATGAGGACACAAGCCCATTCAGCCTGCGTATGTTTGTGGTCGTAAAACTCGAACTCGTCTTTAATGTTTGACACAGTATTGCAGTTGACCGTGCTCTGTGTTTTTGTTTGGCTCTTTGTGTGTTTTTTTACTTTCGCATTTATTCCATATTAGACTGAGCTACAGCAAAATGTCGTTAGGTTTAGCTGGTAGGGCAAAAGGACATACGATTTGCTTCACATCACTGATGCAGTCTCTTAATAAAGTTAAACATAATTTAAAATGATAGTATATGCATTACCCTTACGTTGACCACATGTACCAGTAATATACATAAATTAAATACAATTACTTCATATACTTTACAGAACCCTTATTCACGAATGACGTCATTTTATTCTGTGACGTCATGGTTTACTCAGACGTAGTTCAATTAAATTATGCATACCACAACATATTTCACAGTAGGTTATTAGCTGTGTACCAATTTTCAGATAAAATGATTCAGTGATTTGATTACTAATTCTATTTATAGTTTTTTAACAATATTTTGTATTGAGGTTAGATTTATAAGAATTATTATGACAAAAATATAGGTCATTATTTTCCAGTAGTTTTAATAGATTTTTTACGGTCGTGAAGTAATACAACTAAGTAATTCTGAGTTTTTATCAACATTGACCTTGCTTGAGGAATTTTATGTTTTTTCTTTTCTTTTTTTTTAATATATTTAAATGTAATCGTACTTTGTGGTCATTTATTATTAATAATATACTTTGAGAGTAACGCATTTTATTAGCACCTGTTTATTTTGTTTTAAAATTAAAGACACGCATATAATATATTAGGAAGATTGTTAAAGTTTCGTGTTTAGGGCCATTATCAGGTTTAGAAAGCCTTGAAGTTTTTGCTAGTTATCTAACTCCAATGGTTTTTGATGCCGTGGAACATTTTTGATTATTAGAGAGTTGCATATTGCAGCACCTGAGTGTGTGGTTGAGAATTTGACTAGGTATAAATTATCCGTGCGGTTCTCATTCTCTAGTTTTTAATATGTTATATTATTTAACTTTATGTTTATTATTATTCGAGGTTTTCTTTTCGAGATATTCAATCACATTTACAAATACAAAGTCGAAGTTTTGAATAAGTTTATATTTCTTTCTTAAGTTCAATTTAATATAAGATATAGATTGAGTTTTAATATACTCGTAATTTCATCCGGAAGTAAGTAAAATATTTTTTATAAATGCCTCTGTAATGATAGAACTGAACATTTAATTATATTTTGCCCCCTCGGGCGTATCTACATTAGAAACTAATTCATAATAAATGAGTACATTTAAAAAACTGGTTGTTATAATATATTAGAAAAAAATTAATTCAATCGATTAATAAAATTTAATAATAAAATAATTAATTATATATAAAAAATGTTATAATGGACCCTGACAAAGGAAAGAGAAATGGTTTATATTTCCTGGCTACTGTGTAAAGAACATTCTCTTGTAGATTTTTAGTAGGAAATTAACCTAGGAATTAGGTTATTGCAAAGTTTATTCTGATAATTTGATACAATTATCATATTTTTGCTAATAAAGGCTCTGAATTGAAACTGACGCAGTACACTCAAAATTAAATAGGGGTAGACAAATAATATTACCCTTGTTGGAATGGCACTTAAAAAAGAATGCAACTCAAAAAAATGTTGACTAAGCTTGCGGAAATTAAGGGTCCTTTAAATATGCAATACTTGTGTACTTGATTAAACAATATACAATTAATAATACCCTTTTTGAAAAGTGTTGCAGCGCTACTGCTCCTGGTAACAAATTTTTACAAGCTATATATATGTCATCTCATCTTAAACCACCTTAATTAAACTAAATAAGTCTATTCATTGGATGATTGTCATCAAATCATTTACAAAAGTCATACAAATCGTACGTGTAGACATATGACAATCATTATATTAAATTCTTATTCAAAAAAACGAGTTGCATCATTTTTATATTTTCGTTTTGTCTGATGATGTCATTTTATTCTATAGATAAAATTCAATGAATAATAACGCTTCAGGGTGGAAACGAATGTTGGATTTTGTAGAGCATGTTTCGTTTTAGTTATGTGTGTATATATTTAGAGCAGTGGTCTCCAAAGTTCAAATCGCTTGGAGACCACTGGTCAGTCTGTCCTAAATCATTATAAAACATTGCAAAAATGAATAACTAACATATTTACATTATATTTTGTAAAAGAAACTTGTTGTTATTGATTTTTTGTGTATATACGTTATATTAATAGAGATATCAACTTATAAACGGGCAATCAATGTGAAAGACTCACAGGGTGTTTCGTAATCAAAGCACACAAGTTTATATTAATGAACTTCAGTGTTTTATTACTGATAATTAACCTATTGATAATGCCACCGTTATTTCTTTTTGACAATAGGATTTATTGTGTCGAAACATGTCATTACATGTCTCGCACTACGTGCATTTCATATTGATAGTAAAACGGATGTGCCATGTACATAATAAATAAGTACAAAGAAGCGCTCAAAATTGTTGCACGCATCTCGATGACAGGGGGTAAATTTATAATCATAACATCTTTTAGAATCGAAATGTACCATTAATTATGTGCCAATTATGAAGCTTTTCTCCTTATGTTTGATCCATTTTTGAGGCTTAGGTGTGTTAACAAAAAATTGTGGCGTGAAATTTCTTCCTTTGATGCTGTCGTCCGCTTCAGAGGCAGCCATATTGTGCAGTGGCATGTTTGTCATGAAATTAAATGTATTTACAACATTGCCTTAAAATATTAAATAAATAGATTAATAATTGATGAAACTGCAACGCATTTGATACGTACATTTTATGTAAGTGTTACATTTGCTAAGAAATAAACATTTGTATATTTTTCTTCTTATATTTTGTATTATTTTTAATTTGATTTCTTTTCTTGTTTAAACATATTTCTCTATAGAATCTCTACTTTTCTACAGACTGTATTTTCCCTTGACTATAGCTACCGGCTTCACTTGACTGATTGTCACAATACAAGCGTGATCGTGATGCGTCGCTTTAGTTTAGTGCTACCGCTTGAAGAACCTAAACAATTGTTTTTTCCGCTTTTCTATAAAATGTGTATCTTCGCAAAGTACGAGTAGTATATCTAACAGCGGTATAAAACCTTTAAAACGCGTGTAGAATTTATTTTTAACCTCTTACAAGAATCAGTCAGGAAGAATGCTTTTTTACCATTAAAAGTATGATAAAGGTTCACTGCCCCTGTTATACGTGTCATCAATATCAAAAACCCATGGCTTCGAATCGACCAATAGAAAAATAGCGACAGACAGCTGTGAGATATAATAATAAAGTTATCACAGCAAAAAAATAAGAAAATACAGAAATGTGTCTTTTGAAAATGTAACATAATACGAGAATTAACCCTAGGGTTGTTATTTGTTCAATTTTGTTATAAATTTGAGCTATTATTATATTAAAGCATAGGTGCATGAATTTATAACCTGGATAGATTTAATTCGAAGGTACAGATTTTTTTTTTTAAACTTAGGGTGTTTTCGAAAACAATTTTTATCACTTTCTACATTTTCTATTCTGTCTTTCTTTTATGTTTTGTACATATTTTAATGTGTATAATTATGCTACGTGTTTTCCTTTAATGGTGAAAGTAAAATGAACATATTTGCTAAAATCGTCAGCTGGCGGTAATAAAAATAAAATTATGCAAAGTACCCTTTAAAAGCAGTTAATTTTATCTTAATCAAATAAATAAATTATTTTTATCTTCACGCTATGTCGTATTTTGATGTAAATAATCAAAAAATAGGACAGCTGTGTCTAGGAGAACCGAAACGATGGCATCTGCTCCGCTGTAATAATTTGATACAAGTCAAGTTAAGCAAATAAATGTTTTTATTACCTTTCTTCAACAAAAATTGTTTTATATTTAATATTTATTTAAACTTCACTTTGATGCTTATAATAAGCCAACGGTTTTCAAATATTTGCTGTTTAAATTCTGTGTCACAGGTGGTCCAATCTACGTCGAACCAAAGCTAGTGGACTGACGAAATCTGTTACAAAATAAAAAGTATTATTTTTATCATAAATTAAATTTGTCTGACACTTAGCATTATTGCCAAATAAAGTTTGCTTATAATTTTATACTCGCTACATATTTTTGTAAATATCACACAGTTCTTAAAAACACGTAGAAAGAATTTCGGAAAAAGTAATAATAGTCTAGTATATTCCAGGTTAAAAAATATGCGTTTAAAATCTATTTATTTTTAATATATTATATATTTATTATATATTTAATATAGATCTATGCTATATAGAAATAAAAAGAAAATTATCTTGAAATATATTTTTAATAATTTAGATAAGTGTAAATAATAATAATATTAAATAATTCATAATCTTACCGAGAGAGTACTTCATAAATAATTTTATAATTACTTAAAATATTCTCCATAAAATGTCTGAGAAGTTTTACTGTTACTTTTATAATATTTTATACAAAACATTTTCCAGACATTTTATTTTATTTTATCTTAATTTCCGTTATGATAAATATATAATAAAATAATTCTATATCACTGTTACACAAGGTGTGTTAACAATGGGCCATATCGAAATATTTAATGAATATATTGTATTTCATTTATATTTTTAGCTAAATTAAATATTAGAGATAGTATATTCTTAGTATATAATTTTGTTAAATAACAAACCTTTATTTGTCCTTCATATTCTAGACCGTAGGTAAATACGGACTGCGGTATACTTTGGAATATATGTGTATTTCTCATCTTTTTGTATTTTTATGTAACAAATACAAACAGGCATCGCGATTCTTGAATAAACAGAAGAGGAAAAAGTACTCTACTTTTTCTTTATTTTTTATCATCAATTTACATGCTGGAATATTTTACATTATATTTATTTTACTTTTGTTATTTACATATTGTACATACTATGTAGGTACTTGAAATATCATAAAAAAGTAAGGATATCTAATATCAAATATACTTTATTACTGTTTCCTTATAGTAATATTATTAAAATAGGTACATTGTGTGTACGATGCGTATACAAAATTATCATTTCAAATTTCTAGAGATGTCTAGTTACTTAGATATCTCATTCGTATAACGTATTTGATTTTGTGGTTCCAGGCATTACTGCTTTGTGATTTCTCTGTACTTTCAAAATCTCATAACTTGTAGCGATACTGACACTTTAAAAATAAATGCATATAATTACATATAGTTTTTATTGAATAACCAAAAATGGTTAAAATAGTAAACTATAATATGCTGTTTTACTTTTTAGCTTGTTAAAATTGAACAAAACACGCAAGGCTATTCATTTAAATCTATAATTCGTGTTTCAAGTTATTAATTTAATAAACAACACGAAATAGACAAATTTATAATACACCTCTAAATTATCATTAGGCAAAATAACGAAAGTTATTAGATAAAGATACGTTTAAAATATTTGTGTTTTTATATCGATTCTAATTCCTAAACTCATACCACTAAACGACTATACATTCATATGTATAAACACACACACACACACACACACACAGAAAGAGATGTATTTATCAATCTAATAAAACATAGTACCTCTACTCCTATCTTTTTATTGAACAAGTGTCTTTTTTTCGGGTTACATTGGTTCCAAGTTTAGTTATGTATGGTATATGTTATATGTATTGTGAGGCGCCTTTTCGACTGGCGCTGGGGCAATGCCACAGTTATCTCACCACCCACTTACCCTGGCGTCACAGTGGCGCTCGGAATGCCACCCCCACCCCCAGCCCCATATAGCCACGTTACCGCATTACAGACGCATATTCCAGTTTCATATATTTACTGGAAATATATGAAATTTTTGGGTTAAATGTTAAGTATAGGAAAGAGGGATTCTTTTTTGATAATGACTAGGTACGTAATATATTTATACTGGATATTATTTTTAGAAGTGCATTAGCTTTTGTTTTTAGTTAGGTAAAAAAGTGAATCCCCCTTTTTACGAACTGAAGATAATTAATTTCGCGTGTGAAAGTTGAGGCACGAAGTAAAACCTCAAAAAGAAAGTTTTTTTAAAGGGCGTTATAAAAAACAAAGCAGACAAAGAAGATATTTTTATACTAAATACTAAGTTCTATGAAAATAATTAATTAACATGAATGATACATCTATTAATTATCGGGGGTCACTTCTTTCTCATCAATTAACCATAGTTTATCATTATCTAGTAGAGCTTAGCGATTTCTACCAGGTATTCGCTTGAATGTTCCACCAGGTAAACTAACTGCACAATAAATTACTCCAGGAGTTCATGAAGCTCGGGAATACGGTACACTTATCATCAATTCCAATGACATATACCATCGCCATCCGCTATTCACCAACAAAGAACTATTCACGGCGTCTATGTTAACAAAACATCGCGTGTTTGTAGTCCAATCGTCTACATTCGGTTCAAAAAGGTTCAATGTTCAACAACGGTATTTAAATATCTATATAAATGCATTTATAATATTATAGAATTTATGTATTTGAATATATATTAGAAAATAATAATATTTTGTTAATCACAAATTAACAATCAGCTGTAGAACTGAATTAGAAGTTGAGTGGGCGGAGGCGCTGTGGAACCGTAGTTAAAGTTAACCTGTTTTCACTATGGAACTATTTTAATTTGATGTGTATGCATTATTTATAACGCTATTTAATTAAGAGTTGTAGTTGTCTTGTATCTTTTTGACCCTTATGTTGTGAAATATCCTCTATCCTATCCCAAAATGACAGGGCTTCTATCGATCAGCTACCCTTACAGAAAGAATGTTGTCACAATCAAGATCACACGATGCCTTCGTTACAAGGTATGTCATATCGTGGAGCTACAATGAACGTGGTGAAATATACAAGTCAGTCAGTAAGGGTGTCAGATTGGAACCCTAAAAGTGGGAGACTATTTCCAACACCAAGGCATTGTGTGTGTAATACAATATTGATACCAAAACTCCAGAAGGTTCATGTCTAGTTTCGGTAACCCCTGCGAACAACATCATAAAAGATGTTATTTTGTTAGGGCTTTAAAGGTATAATGAAGTACATTCCGTGGTTGATTATCTGATTAAAATAACAAAAAGGTCTTAGTAATAAAGTAGGGGTTTATGTCGTAAAGGTATCGTTAAGAAAATGGAGGTCAAATACGACTATAAATAACAGATAACGGATGGAGTTAACGGAATATCAAGTTTGACGCTCACAAAAGCTCTAAATAAAATATATTTCACAGAGCAAGCGACTGCACTGGTGCAAAGTTTGGTTCTTTCGTTTCATGCTTATTTAGGCCGTCTGCACACGGGTCGACTGATTGCAAACTCAAAGTTTCCAATTGAAACGCCGTTTTTCGTGACTTTATAGAATTTTTAACAATAGCATAATAGGGGATTTTATTGTGTCGTATTATGAAGTATTTGTATGTATGTATGTATTTAAATACTTTTAAATAGTATTTGTGCACATCTTTTAAACGTAATTGCCCTGCGACAAAGAAACATAGTCGCTCAAAACGTGCTCAAAACCAATTTGAAATCAGTTTAGTTTCGTTCATGCCGTGTGTGTTTTCTCACTAAGAACACAGTTGCGTACTCATTCGGTTCGACCCATGTGCGGACGGCCTTATACTACGAGTACATGCATTTCTTCGTAATATACGTTCAGGTTTTTGTGGTATACCCCATAATTTAATTTCAGCGAAAAATATGTTGGTATTTTGCGGGTTTTCTTGTAACTCTTCCATCGATAATAGCTTAGTGCTAAATATTTGTAAATTTTGTAATATTTTTTATTTTTAAACGTTTCTTTAATATTTTTTTTTCGTTTTACAATGTTACGCTTTGTTGCTTCTCTTAGGTATTCTTCTTTCATGTTCAATCTAATCCAGAGTTTAGCAACCTTTGATTTGCAACAATACGAATAAACCATAAAATAATATTTTACAGGTTTTGTGAGCGTAGAGTTTGTATAATATTCGTATGTTATTTGCTTTTGTAATAAATGTGAAATTTCTTAAAAGATTACCAAGCTCTGTCTTAACATATAATGTATATACGTGGTGGAATGTTGTCTTTACCCTTCCTACCCCTCCTCCATAAACATAATTAAACCCCGTTGTTCACTGTATCTCTAAAATCCGTTCCATTCCAGCCGTTCGAATCAGGGAACAGGGTCGTCTCAAACAGGGTGCGATAAAATTGACTTTCTTGATTTAATGGGCCATTATAGGGTACTTTATTTAAAATACATTATTATCTATGCTAATTCTTAAAGAATACCAGATAAATCAAGGTACTAGGTTCATTGGGAAAAATTTATTGTAATAGCTGTCGTTTAAAAAAATTTAAAAATCGTTGTTTTTCATGAATTTTGAAGGTTCTGCTTGTTTAAATAAAAAAATATGTATGTATCAGTAAGTTATGATGAATTATTTTCAATATTGTTTATCAAGTTCGGTCCTGTTTTATATCTTCCCGAGAAAATCCACTCCAGTACCTCTCCATGGCTTCCACGAATCGTCATACATCTCAGGTCAGTGAATAATGACCATTCTGGCCCGGGTCAAAAACACCCGTTCTTGCGCAAGAAACCAGCTCAATAATTTTAACGTTTTCGTTTTTGTTAAACTTGTAAAATGTCTTAACAGTGCGTTACCACAATATGGCTCTTACAAATTATATGATTTATCGTTCATTTGATGCGAGAACAATAAAATCGCAATAAATAATATAGGGGTGGTTTTGAGGTCACGCGACCCTGTACACAGTAATCTCTCTTTAATCCGGCACGTTCGGGATTACGACCGTGCTGGATTAGCGAACGTAAATATAGTTCTACCACTGATAAATCTTCTGGATAAAAAATGCAAACACTTTAAAATATTTTTGGATTTAATAATTTAATTTTTTTTAATTGGTGTCAAATTACACAATTCTTTACCATTTAAGATGCTTCTGATTTGGTATAAAAATCATATTTTTCTTTTTAAAGAACTCGAATGAACTTTAACCTTCGATTTAATTTTAATCGATTGATTAAAAACGTGAGTTGCAAGTACCGCAAATTGCCTCATACTTTATAAAATGATTATATACATATAAAATAGTTCAAGAGTCAATAACGTGAATTTTTTAAATAATTTCCTAACTAGAGGAGAATTATCGTTATTAAAAGAATTTAATTTGTTCAATTAAACCTTGTACTTATGTTTTAAAGTCTAATTGCTAATTAGATAGACATTTAACATGCATAATATTATTTATTATGTAAACAAAGTATAATTTAATCGTTATGGCAGTTCTCACGGCCCACACCTCAATAAAACTCTACCCACTTTATTATCGCACGGTAGTGTTTCAGAAAACTGTACAACATATCGTTTGGAGAGTTGTAAATTGTTCTCACATAGTGCGGGGGCTGTGGACTAGACTCGCGGTCTGTTTGATCTCGAATCTATAACAACAGATCCAGTTTTGATTAGGTAACAATTGCTAAAACAAAACAATCCGGTTGACACAATACCATACATCAAATATTTTCGACAAATCTTAGAATATATGGCCATTGCAACTCATTGTTTTAATGCTACTAACCAATGCTTTTATGGTTACTTTAAAGGTACTTAGTACGCATGCGTCTTTATTATATTATTACCACTGTCTTGTCGAAATCTGTCTAAAAGTATGGAGTATGCATACCTCTAAAACTAAAACATATCCAGGGAATGATTTCGCATCCAATCTTATAACTTGATTCTAACATGTCAAGAAACCGTATTGGTCTTTTTACTGGGTTCCCCACGGTATATTTATGTTGGTGGTCTTAAAACAGCTTGGTTTCAAACCATGGTACTAACAATGGGCATGTGTCCTTTTTTTTTGTGGTCGATTTTTCAATTGTTGATTGAAATTGATGTTAATAAATGTGTATTGGCGTGTCTATTTTATTAAATATCTAAATGTTGACAAAGATATAGCAATTAAAAATTTGAATTGTAGTTTTAGCGCTAGGAATGGTCGGCCATATTTGTATGACGTGAAATGCATTTTAACGTCAGTTATTTGTTGAGTAGGTCAGTGCTGTGGTAATGTTTTGTAGCTGTTGGTAGTCGAAATAATCAAGTCAAGTCAAAGAATAATAAGTTTTTATTTTATTTAACCCTGTTACGGCAGACATAATATTGGAATTTTATTGTTCCTTGAAATATCTGTAAATAATATTTGATATTTTGATATATAAATACATATAGCAAAGATTTATGATCTGTAAGGTTGTGATGTCACATGCATTTGGAATGTGTACAACGTTGAATTTCTTTAATAATTAAAGACACAAAATGACTTTTTTAATTGTTAATATCTCCTGAAATATAAGGAGTTATTAAAAAATAATTGGACATTTGAGATTCTAGTAACCAACTTTATCAATATATAGTACAGTTTTATAGAAATTAAGACATAGGACATAAGCCCATTTGTTGTGGTATATTGCTAAAAAATAAAATCACAACTAAAACAATAGCTGAGAATGACACTTCAGTGTAGAATCCTTGATGATAGTTTTATTTATAGAATATTCTACATTCTCGTTCCTCTGTCCTCATTATAAATTCAGTGACGTCACGCTGCTATCACTAATAAATAAATGGAATAGGTAAATTGATTGGAATGTTGATATAATGTAATAAATAATTAGATTTATTATTCTATTTATATGTACATAATAATTGTATTTAAAATAGCGTTCTTGCTGAGTAATGTTCGCACAAAGCGCGTAGACAAAACATCGCTTGTTTGGTGTTGGTTTGTAGATTGTATCTCAAAATTTAAATGAATCATAAATATTATATAATTATTACACTGTTGATAAATACTTGCGTAGTGAAAACAAGTGTTTGACAGTGTTGTATTAGGAATGAGCGACCAGTACTGGAAATTAAATTAGTTATCATTTTAAAACCACAAAAGTGAAGAACATCATTTTTGTTCTTAAAACAATTACATCTTTTGTTATAATAATTGTTATTACCGCTGATTATGTCATTGACATAATAATCCAAAGGTTATTTTCATTATCCACTTAACTAAAATCATCATTATAATCAGTAATCATCAACAATAGCTATTATTATGCATCAATAGCTCTTCATCATTGTTGGACAGTCTTCGTTTTGCTCGTCACCAACTTTTACCTGTTTGTTACTGGTTTTCGCGTACCTGACTTTGTGGTCAGGATGTTGGATGTTGCAGAACAGGTGATCGCGTGGCAGTGACACATTAATCTTACCCATTGTACCATCACCGTAGAGTGTACAGCGAATCCAGTCACCAGCTCCAGACGATGGTAACTTGACTAGGTACCTAGTGCCTGTACATACGGTAGCAAAAGGTGGACAAAGTTCGGTACAGGTTGGTCTAGATACAGCAAAATTACAGTAGTCTGTAACTTTGAGTACTATAAGTATAAAATTGACAAAATTGGGTTAAGGTTTCAACTTTTTTTTTCCATTTTTTTCTTATTTATTTATATTATTGTACAACATATGAAGTTTATTGTGTAAAAATTTGAAATCGATTGGAGTAAAACTGTCGGAGATATAGAGTTTTAAATCTTCACCTCTCTGGTCTGATTTCATATTACTTTAAAACTTTTAAACGCGGTTTCTCACACAAAGCCTTTTCAGAGTCGGTGCCCTCTCTACCTCAAAATCTACTAGACCGATTCTTTTGAAATTTTGCACACTCTTTCTTTACATAAATGCCGAGGTAACGCTGTCTATTTTTTTATTTTAACGTATTTTAAATTAACAAAGTTTCTAAATTTTTTTTATCAAAAATCAGTATTTTGACTTTTAAGTGAAAAAATGTAAAAAATTGAAAAATCAATAATAAAAAAGAAAAACTCGACAGCGTTACCTGCAGAAACTTGTCAACTAATGAAGTAGAAATCTCTGTTACAGAAATTGTTCTTATTTATCCTTTTTCTTTGATAAATTAAAACCTAATACTTTGTGCATCTCTGAGCTTGCTTGTTTGGTTTATCATTTGTAATACATCTAAGTAACTACTGTCAATGTGTTATACACCTCCTTCTTACATGCACTGGCATTACTTAATCAGATATTTTGCGAATACATAGACACTAATAAATACATCAAAAATATATCGCTGTATAAAAATAACAATTTTAAACACAGGTATACATTTTTGAATGGTATGTTGTTCAAACATGAGGAAAATCTATATTATCGTATACTCCTACGTGTATAAATACGTTTATCTTCTTCCGACATTCTGTTATTTACAATGCATGTAAGTTTAGAGTCTCGCAAATATTTTCACTATATAAAGTCTAATAAATTGGTTGTCTATGCAGTCCATTACCATGGCACCAGATGCACTTACTTGCAGTGTCGTATCATGGTGGTATTACCATGGTTGTAGACTGGGGACCACCAGACCGATTCCAGACAATGGGATCCAGGACACATGATTATTTATGGGGGATTCTCTTACCAGTGGGCGATCCAGAAGAATTGGAGACAATCGATAAATAAATGTTACGTTTTGTATGAAAATAGTCACAGTAGTTACCATGGTTACCAGCGTTCTATACTTTTTATTACATAATTTGAATCTTCATTTTTACAACTTCAATTTTGGTTCGAACTTCAGCAAAGTTACACGTTTCTAAGCTTCCAGCAGTTCTCTGTTTTGTCCGAATTGCGGTTTTAAAGTGTACTTTTGTATAGAATTTGGGGTCGTCCTAAATCAAAGCTCCATTTTAGACTTTTTAGAACTTTTCTCCCCATGTGGTCTTCTGTAGCTTTTACCATGAACCCATTCTAGATGTCACTTTACCCCCAAATAGTAGTGAACAATTTGGTGAAGTATTCCTTTTTGTGACGTTTCTATCACTATTGCACTTCAATTATAATTCGCATCAACTTTATCTTTATTTGTATTCCGACAGGTGGAATGGTTTCGCTATTTGTAGCTGATAGAATAGACATTTCATATGAACGACTGTGAGAAACTGAACTGTAAATAAACTCTTTCATGACAAAAATGACGAAGAGACTCCAAAATGTTTACTGGGGAAGTTAGCGAAAGGCATGTTCGTTTCCATCCAGTTTTCTTTTCGGTTTTTAGGTTTTACATTTTAAAAAAAAAGAGCAGTTCGATTAGCATCTTGAGATATTTATTTTTTATTATTCTGTATGCAGATAAAATCGCATAGTCCAAATCACGAGAGTTCGGAGGCGACTTATACTTGAAAGAGATTATAAGAGCGGTATAAATCTATAATACGATAATGAATTTTACCTCGTTCGTTTCTATATACGTTATAGAAAAATAAGTGAGTCAGTGCTTTTTAGTTATATCGACTGTTTATACCCAACAACTTGTTTTAAGTATGAGTCGCAGTCGAACTCTCGTAATTTCAACTATATTGAATAATTTCGAATATAATGACCTATAACCTTTAAAATAACATGATACCATGTTCATAAGGCCTGCAACGATGATGTTTGACCTCTAACTGTATTTTGAACGTTTTTTACTTTTAACGTTTAAGTTTTATTTTTTATTCTTGATTCTTTCTTTTTTGTAAGGCTCATAATCAACATGATGTCATTACCAATTCAAACAAAAATGTTCTTCAGGAACGCTGAGTAATCTAACCGGTATCTGTCCAAAGTGGGTGTGGTGGACAATACTCAAGAGTCTACTAAGACCGCTGAGTCCACGTGTTAGAACTTCTAATACGCGTTTAGGAACACAGAAAAAAGTTACTTTCACTTAGGATGATCGCACAGTATCTTAAAAACGGTGCCGTGTTACAAAATGATTCAAAACTTTTCAAAAGATTTATAGCTAAAGTCGATTTTATTATTAACGTCTATATAAACGGTTATAAAATTTATGACAAACCCTTAGAAATGTTACCAGTCATATAAAAATTGGAATTTAACTAGAAAATATAACAATATTCATTTTCAAAACTTATTTTTGCGGTTCCAACTCATTAAAAATCAGTGGAAGAAAGCTTAAAATGTAGAGACGTTATTCATCTAACTAATTACAGCTTTAGATTTTGATTCGCGTTTATAGTTACTTACATAAAACGATTTAAACATAAAAAAACTAAAAATATTTAACCTGCTGTATAGAATCGCCATCTATATTTCGCGAATCAAAAATGACCAAGTATAGTGTCACCTTAAGTTCTATTTACATTTCATTCTACAACTATAACAAATAGTTGATTAATCACGTTTGCATAAAATAACTAATTCGTCATTTGTTTATATATATTTTATCATCAATGTTTTAAAATATAACCTAAAAATAAATATTAATCTAAAATATTTCTTATACCTAAACAATAATTCACTTGTGTTATGATATATTCATAATGTGTAAGACGATGGGCTTTTTAACAATAAACTTTACAGTCGAGCGTAAAACTTCAGATGAGGCTTGGTGCTAAAAGAGTCAATATCGAAATCCAAATTTGGGACTGAGATGACAGTTTGCAAGAATCTTATCTAAAATAAAGAAAAGAAAAAAATGACATTAGCCCTTTTAGCACAAGCCACAGATAACTAGCAATAATTTGTCGCACACTTCACTCTGTCTACTGTAAAATTCAACGACCATATATACAACAATGGGCTTGTGTCCTCAGTTTTTAGTGGTCGGTCTTTCAATTGTTGATCGAAATTGATGTTAATAAATGTGTATTGGCGTGTATATTTTATTAAATATCTAAATATTGACGGAGATATAGCAATTAAAAGTTTGAATTGTAGTTTTAGCGCTAGAAATGGTCGGCCATATTTGTATGACGAGAAATGCATTTTAACGTCAGTTATTTGTTGAGTAGGTCAGTGCTGTGGTAATGTTTTGTAGCTGTTGGTAGTCAAATAATCAAGTCAAATCAAAGAATAATAAGTTTTTATTTTATTTAACCCTGCTAAGGCAGACATAATATTGAAATTTGATTGTTCCTTGAAATATCTGTAAATAATATTTGATATTTTGATATATAAATACATATAGCAGAGATTTATGATCTGTAAGGTTGGTAACCTTACACAAGGATTGTGATGTCATATGCATTTGGAATGTGTACAACGTTGAATCCCTTTAATAATTAAAGAGACAAAATGACTTTTTAATTGTTAATATTTCTTAACATATAAGGAGTTATTATAAATAATAATTGGACATTTGAGGTTCTAGTAACCCACTTTATCAATATATAGTACACTTTTATAGAAATTAAGACATAGGACACAAGCCCATTATATAGGATATATAATCAGTGGGGGCGCTCCTTTAGATCTACAGGTTCAATCATTAATACCAAAAGGAATTAGGCCAAACCATCCCACACTTGTTCTTAATATTACTGTTAATTATTATCAAATGGTCGTCTTCATAATTAACATTTAATTAATTAATATCTCGCCGCTCTAATACACTTTCATTTATTATTATAATGACCTGCGTTTTGTATTTAAGATGATTTTGTCATCAGCTAATAAATATGTTAATAAACAATAATTAACCCATTTTATATGTGCATATTTAAATATAGATTACATGCGGCGAATTTGTGACCTTTTTAATTAATAACAACACTGGTTAATTAGCGAATTTAATTTAAGAGATACTGCAGTATACAAGTTATGACATATGCCTTTGATAATATGAAAAAATATTATTTTATTATCGATATAGCGGCATCATAGCCGAGATCGTAAAAACCATTTTATGGATACACCACATAGTGCTATTAAAATACAGAAATCTTCATTACCATGTCATATTTTCTGTTTTATGTATTTTTAATAAATAAATAATATTTTTTTCATTTTTTTCAGGTGAGTCATTTTTCTTCACTACCTTTCTACTTATTACGTAAGTGTATAATATTAAAATATTTACATTGTAAACCAAATTATCAATACTTGTTAATTTATAAAACAAAAGTTGCCAACGTGTGAAAAAATAACAAAGTTTGACATATGAATAAGAATTATTATTCTTGTGAAATATTCACGACCTCGCGCGCGCCTCTAGTGGCCACCTCAGACACTCTTGAGCCGTTCTTGTTATCTCAAAGGCTTAGGCGGATTCTGTGAAAAGAGATGAAATGGAATATAGTCAGCCTTCGTGCCTTATGAATAACTGATGTATAGATTTGCACATCGGGATTTGGAAAATCTATGTTACATATTGCATGAATACATATCCTTGATTTATAACCATGTTATATAAAAAATCGATAGTATATAGTATAGTAGGATTACAGTGTAACAATGCATAAACTACGTCTCTACTTTTATAAATATTTATAATTATATATTTATATTTTTAGAGTCTGCAAAATATAAATATTTAAATGAAGAAATAAATAGATGTAATCTTTAGTACGGATCGTGATTTTTTTAATGAATATTATTCATCTTCAACAATACTCGTTATATTAGTTTTTTACATTATTTGGGTGATTCAAAAATCCACAATCGGCAGGTCTGCGTTTGGTTTAAAACCTCTGTCTTACCATCGCTAGATTCTATCTTCGTTTATATACATTATATTCGGGGATTGAGGGAGATAGCGTCTGTCTATTACCATTAAAGAAATATTTGTTGAAAAAGGATAGCATATACTTTAAGCATACTGTCCTGAACGAAATACTTTACAAGTATACAAGTGTAACGGTGAAAAATATATTTGACTTGTCTAACCGCATCTCGTTTCTCTCTCACTTTGGAATAAATGAGATGAAAGTGAACTTAAACAAAAATATATCCATGTGGGAAAGAAACAG
The DNA here is from genome assembly GCA_963678705.1 of Panorpa germanica. Lineage (NCBI taxonomy): Eukaryota > Metazoa > Arthropoda > Insecta > Mecoptera > Panorpidae > Panorpa > Panorpa germanica. The sequence goes on along the minus strand of OY783205.1, from coordinate 27,471,521 downwards.
AAATACTTAATAATTGATGTTGGAAAAAGAAAGAATATTATTATGAAAAAATTCTAACAACTAACACAAAATCTGTGACAGGTAGAGAACTTGTAAAGCGTTAGAATAGAATTGTACGAGTGACTCGAACTTCACCAAATTGTTTACTGGGATCTATAACATAATCATCCAGAATTTTTTTTAAATCATTTTCCCAAGGTATTCCTTCTACATCAGCAGCGACTGCACAAGGATCGATACCGTAATATCAGTAAAGTGTTCCCAGTTTTCCCGGGTTCAAAATGTATTCCATATTCCCCTGGCGGTCATTTAGTTAATTAACTTGCAGCACCTGCATGCGACGACAAGCACTGAATATGCTATGCTACGTACGATACATGTACTTCCGCTTTACCTTTGCGCTTTGACTACTCTACTAACTTCCTGTTATTCCTAAATAAAAACTTTTTAACACGTTTCCTGTTTTCAAGAGAAAATTACTACCCCCTAGTGGAGTGCTTTGGAAGCTAATTCTAGAACTGTGACGTCATTGGTATAGACGTCATAGTTTAAAGGGAAATTTATTTAAGTAATTAGATATTTTGTATAAGTTTTTGATTTAATTCGTTGGTTCCATAAAAGATGCGATGTTTTTTTATTATTTGTCGGCGCCGCGAATTCCTACGCATTTTACAGTCAGTCTATTGTCTGTAACGCTGTAAAGATGAATGCTACACAAGAAAGAGACAGTAGACATAAAAAAAGACGTCCAAAAACAAGCATTGCAAAGGTCAAATGTCAAAATCCAAATATAAACAACATGAATAACCAAAGCGACTAAAAAAATATAAATTAAAGATTATAGTAGATTGACGTCATAACGCATTTCTAAAGATGAGAACAACATGAAAATTTTACGTTGTTAGCAAAATTATTACTTTTTTTTAACTTTGACAAGCAGGCTTTATAAAATTGATGATATTAGTAGTGTGTTAGGTTCTTGTTTATGAAAGTCTTCTCCTTCACTCGTTCGTTTCGCTATTTATCTCCCGGTATGAATATCTCTTTTACGGTATATTTATTTTGACGTATTGCGTAATATGATTAATAGATATATACATTTATTATTGATTAACATATTCTAAAATTATGTCATGCAATTCATGTCTAAAGTGTAATTACAACAAATTAAATAGCACATATCTTTGTATACAGCGGTAATTATATACAGGGTGTTCCGAATGAGATAATACTGTGATAATAACTAGATAATAACTGTGCTATACATTGATTAAGATAAGCATATTTTCGATAATGTTTTTTCACGACACAGTTAATATATAATTATTTCTTTAATTACTACATGATAAAATAACATTTAAAGAATACTTTGTAAAATTTTCATAAATGAATATCAAGAAATGAGGCATTGACAGCGAATCTTCGCTGACGTCACAAAAAAAAGTAACATTGCGGTGCACCTCATAACTCATCACTGGATTTTCTGAAATCGAAAAACCAAAATGATTTAATTAGTTGATAAGTTTCTGCAGGTAACGCTGTTAAGTTTTTCTTTTTTTATTGATTTTTAAATTTTTTACAGCACTTAAAAGTCAAAATACCGATTTTTCATGAAAAAAATAAAAAACTTTGTTATTTTAAAATAGGTTAAAATTAATAAAATAGACAGCGTTACCTCGGCATTTATGTAAAGAAAGAGTGTGCAAAATTTCAAAAGAATCGGTGCAGTAGATTTTGAGTTGGAGAGTATTGAGTTGAAAAAAAAAAAAAATGAAACCTTACCCCTTATGTTACTAACTTATCGAGAATCATTTGTATGTTGCAAATGACTGACATCTCTATAGATTGTCATATTATAATTGTTTTGTTATTCCACTATTGTTTTGATACATCATGCTGTCATGCTGTTGCCAAAGGCCACAACAACAAAATACAAGTAAAGTTGTTTTCACAGTGCAACCAACCACTGCGACGGCGACTTTTGTGGAATGTTATTGAATTGTACCCACTTTAAATGTATAAACGCATCTAATAAACGCTACAAACGTCGCAAGTAGTCTGTTCCAGTGTGCGAGAACCTTAACCTGAGAGTGGCAAGTCGTCTTGCCCTATTGGCATCATCGCATGGTATCTAAATTAGCATATGAATAGCAAGTGCTTGTGCGCTGTGTTGACGGATCATTTTGCACAGACTGTTTCATATTGTTTTGAAATCTCTATTTACATATTTGCATTGCATGGCGTAACATATGAATGTTTTTTAAAATATAATATTGCTTTGAAAATTTTAAAAGTAGCGTCACTAAAGTTACTCGTAAAGTAATGGTCGAAATGTCGTGAAATTTTAACACATATCGCTTGAAGGTTGGCACTATCTAAAACTCAGTAGTGGCGTCATCTATATGTCATCTTACGAACTTATTGAGTTAGTTCTATGTTTACAGTTGGTCCTACACTTGGGCTCATTTTTCACTGTGATGATGAAGTAATTGTGTACAAGGCTACACTTATATAAAATAAATAAACAAGCCACCAGGCACATAACCATTCCATGTACATATATGAGTATGAGAGCAAAACCACATTAGTTCATTTAACGTTAATGCATTGTTACGAGAACATACAAATAAAATGTAATCAAAAACATAATAAAGCTTTTAGATTGTTAAACAGTGACGTCCAAAGTTTGTGGCCCCTGTGATTAGAACAAGAAGCTGTTCCTAGTTTGATATAACCTAAATTTTGATTAAAAAATTTAATAAATAGAAATTTAGAATAGGGTCGAAATTTTGACCCTATTGTCGAGCTAAGAGAAATCGTTTCTGGGTTCATGGATGATCTTTTACATAGGATTTTTGCTCCTTCTTTTGGCCTACATCTTTTCACACATTTTGAGTTAAAATAAAATGAGGGTCATGGTTTCATTTAGGATCAGGCGAGGGTCATATAATAAGTTTTAGGATAAGACGAGGTTCACTTTAATGTTTTTAGGTTGAAAAGAGGACCAAAACTCCATTTTAGGATCAGGATAGGTCTAAAATTTCTCTACGCATTCACCAGTGCCGTGCCGTTCAGTGTCAGTAAAAAATGATATTCCATACATTTTGTACGAAAATATTCGTACTTATCAGTGTCAGTGATGTCAGTATTTCTGTGTCACGCCACTGATCACGATTATTAATCCAATGAGATATTATTTCATAATGTACACCTGTTGGGCACCTTATATTTATTTATTTAATAATAACCATATAAGGCATACTTTTGACATATCCCCATGCATAGATAACTGTTAATTCACTTTCCAAATTTAGACATTCCTGTACTATTAAATACGTACATATTTTAACCTTTGCTATATATTTGCATGTTGAAGGTAATAAATAAAACTCAAATGCGACAGAAATAACACCAATGCGCCAGTTGCTAACTGCGCCTCTAGTATATAACGTTAGCAGTATATAATTGTATGCAAGCATTCAACATTCCTGTCAAATTAAATCTCTAAAATATAGCTTACAAATAGAGCTATGGGCTTGCAAACCCATGGCCATTAAGAAACAATTAAAAGTGATTTACAGACGATTGTCAAAACAACTCGTTTTGTTATTTTAATTAAAACGTATTGACGAAGAAAAAAAAGCACTAAATAATCGCGTCAGTTGTTTTTAGAATTGCGTAATATGCTGTTTTCTTATTTGCGAATTGTGATCTTAAAAAACAAATTAGAAACTTGTTAAAATATAGTTGTTTTTAAGAACTTTCTGTGCCGGTTAATGTTTTGTGAGATATCAAAATTCAACCCCATTTTTAAAGTTTGTTTTAACAAGTTCACTTTGTTACTTTCGGAGTTGCTTTGGGGTAAATATTATAATCTTATAAATTGTCTTTTTTGTTTTGTTCTTTTCTTTTTGTGATCAAAGCCGACATAAATAAGTAACTACTTCTAAAGTATAGGCAGCATGTTTAATAAAGAAAAGTTTGAAATTAAGTTATTAGTCGTGCTATAAGGCTTATCGCTAGAATGTTATAAGATGATTGACCATTTCGGGCTGAAGTCGGGTGAAGTGGGCAGTCTTGATTCGCGAAATATAAATGGCGATACTATACAGCAGGTTAAATATTATCAAAAAAACCATGTTTTTTAAATGTTTAAATCGTTTTATGTAAGTAACTATAAACGCGAATCAAAATCTAAAGCTGCAATTAGTTAGATAAATAACGTATCTACATTTTAAGCTTTCTTCCACTGACTTTAAACTGAGTTGGAACCGCAAAAATAACTTTTGAAAATGAATATTGCTATATTTTCTAGTTAAATTCCAATTTTTATATGACTGGGATATTATCGAATATTCTATATATTTAAGCGTAAGTTTAAGAACCATAATAAAGGTTATAAAATTAATTACCCACCCTTAAAAATGTTACCAGTCATTGGAATTAAAACAAAATAGGTTTTAAACATCTGGAATAAATAATATTTAGAAAAAATAGTTGTACAATAAAAAGTACGAGATTATGACATCATTTTCAGTATCACTACATCATTTAGAAGCTAGGTACATATTTATAAAGGAGGAATAGTCAACATAATACCTCCCCGTCCCCTTCGGCTCCTCATAAATCCACGTGACGGGTATTACGGTTAGCCTTAATGTCCAGTTAGAGACTGAAGCTGACGAGATTGATGATATGAAGCCCAGACCATTATGTTGTCTAAAAATAAATTATGATTGAAGTGTGTATGGAATAAAATAAATGAGGGAGAAGTACATTTATGTGAGGCTATATTCCACATACATACCATTGAAATTTTAGTTTTGGTATACGTAATTTTTCACTGTGCGTGCTTGACCTAATATAACAGTACAAATGCATCGAAGCATAAAAATCATTACAATAAAACTAATTTTTAAACTAATCTCTAAATAACTGTAAATTTTCTTTAGTGAACGTGAACTCTAAAGCAAAAACACAGCGTTCTTAAAGTTGCTTCAAAATTTAAAGCCCACTTCTGATTCACAAATCCCAAAGTGATGCTTTCCTAGAACAACTGATAATGAATTTTGTGTCCACTTGACATTTTATTATTTAAGAATGTTCTTTTGTTATTGTTTGAGAAGTACTCATCTATTTTAAAGTATATTTCAACGTGCTTCTTAACGAAAACAAAGACACACACACATACACTAAGGTTAAATATGTTTTGATGTTGATGAGTACGGAGTACTAAGTGTCAAATCAGCAACAAGCATCTCAAGCAAGACGGGCTCCATCTTACCATAACGGGACTTGTTTTTACTTTAATCTATTGTTTACAACGTTGCTTAACATAATTGTTTATATTTTTCAACATTTTTGTTATATGACTTATACTTTAAGAAGTTGCATGACCTTTTATTTACTTTTCTGTGTGAGTAAGTTTATTTTTTTAAGTACGATTCTTAATTATATTCATTGTTATGTATAGAAATAATAAAAATGAATATTTTGTATATAATTAGAAACACAATTACTATTTTAAGGTAGTTAATGTGTTAACCAGGGTAATGCTCTTAAGAAAGTTGATGTTTCTTAATCTAAATGGGCTTGTGTCCTCATTTTTTAGTGGTCGATTTTTCAATTGTTGATTAAAATTGATGTTAATAAATGTTTATTGGCGTGTCTATTTTATTAAATAACTAAATGTTGACGGAGATATAGCAATTAAAAGTTTGAATTGTAGTTTTAGCGCTAGAAATGGGCTGCCATATTTGTATGACGTGAAATGCATTTATACGTCAGTTATTTGTTGAGTAGGTCAGTGCTGTGGTAATATTTTGTAGCTGTTGGTAGTCGAAATAATCAAGTCAAGTCAAAGAATATTGTTCCTTGAAATAGCTGTAAATAATATTTGGTATTTTGATATATAAATACAAATAGCAGAGATTTATGAGCTGTAAGGTTGGTAACCTGTAAACTTGCCAGAGTTCTATCTTGAATATGCTATCTCTTTTACGCTCCGTTGTATAAAAGAAATAGCAACTAGCGCTTGTGATGTCACATGCAGTTGAAATGTTGTTCAACGTTGAATCCCTTTAATAATTAAAGAGAAAAAATGACTTTTTTAATTGTTAATATTTCCTGAAATATAAGGAGTTATTAAAAAATAATTGGACATTTGAGGTTTTAGTAACCAACTTTATCAATATATAGTACAGTTTTATAGAAATTAAGACATAGGACACCATTTGCTAAGTAGGAAGTCATCGCTGAAATGATTAGTACCATGTACGTAATAGGCGGATGTTAAAAAAGTAGTTAATGTGTTTAAATTGTTGCTCTTGAAATATTGTATTATTATTTAATAAACAATTTATCAAGTCAGTCATTTTAACTTTAACACATGTGGATTTCACGGTCAATTGTAAAGTTTGAAAAAACCATATACTCTATGGGTATCTAATAGTCATTTAATGTCCGCCATAATGGTTCCCAGTTCACACTAAATGTAGTGAATGACAATTAAATTCACTCCAGGAGCCGAGGAGGTGAGGGGGCGCCCTTGGTGAATAAAGACAGCCATGTGGTTGCAAAATGTTTCATTTTTGATAACTAGAGACGCCTGGTTATGAAACCTTGTACTATTTTCCCACGTTTTAGCGCCTCACTGGTTTTTTTTTAACATTTTTTATTTTTTTTATTTTTCAGACCCAACACTGAAACACAAAACACTGAATTTCAACAGTTCCCCGTCAATCGTCACTAGAGGTGAGTTTTTTTTTAATTTACATATTTTTAGAATTAATTATCATTCTATTTAAAAGTTTTTTGAAGTAAAATCATAAATATTTTATAAACTTGTTTTATGAATATGTTAATTTTTGGTAAACGTGTGTTTCTTGTTTATATAGAATTTATGTAATTTGATATAAAAAGTAATAACGTTAAAAGTTGATAAACGGGAGGATAAACTATAAACCCAGTATTCAGTGCTCAAGGAAAACGTTTAAATTTACACATAGGCTCTTCTCATACTGGATCAAGATACGCATAAATACACTATATCATGAGCAGAGGTGGCCTTAGAGGGTGGCAAGCAGGGCAACCGTTCGGGGCCTCGCATTCTCGTGCAACAACACAAGCAGAAAAATTATTTAATATATATCTATTTGAATCTCGCGCCTCGCTCTTTAGAAATCCCACTAGAATCACTGCGTATATCTTTTAAGGCATTCATGTGCCTTAGTTTATCATCATTAATATTTGTAGTCTTTGTTAACTTTTATAAATCTTCCAATATAAAATTTTATTTTCCGTCAATTATCATCAAAAATACTTACTTGCAATTTACATAAATTATACAAAGAACAAGTGCCTCGCAAAGATTTGCTGCCCCGAGCCTCGCAATCAGCTAGATAAGAACGAAGTATGGGCAAACCATATTAAGCATAGATTCATCTGATTTCATCGTGTAAAAAGTTATATTTGATAATAAATATTTATGTTTCGTTCAAAAACAAGTATACATATCTCCCTACATAAAATTTAACCGCAAAAGAAACTCAATATATTCATACTATACACATAATTTGTTATTTCACCTTCAATGGCAAATCAATAAATTATTATTGTCCATTTTGTCGTCATGGTGTAACAGCGATGTAACAATGTAAACGGCATAATGATGAACAAGACCCTTATGCCCTATGGAGTACTCAATACGCACCTGAATGGGCCCCCATGGTATCCAATGGTCCCCATTACGAGAATGGGGTACCGCCGTCCCTTCCCCCTCTCTATTGATTGTCTGTTGAACTGCCTGTCGACAATTGACATTCAAATTGTATGCCGTGTAATTCACATTTAGAGTTCAATCGATTGTCAATACTTTTGGAACGTATGAATAGAGGAATTTGAATATTTCATGTATTTTCGTGTCATACATAAATAAGCTATATCTTGTAGAAATTGTTAAAGGCCCAATACACGATATCATTGAACAAGCAACGGTTGCGCAAGTCTCATATGTTATTTAAAATAATTTTCATATTGAAAATAATAAAACTAATGTGTTAAACTAATTGTTATTACTAAGTCAGTGAAAATAGGGAGTCTATTTCAGATTTACCGTATTTTTCTTACAAGCCACTTACAAACACTCCAACAATCAAACGTATATTGGGCCTTTAACTTCAAATGATACACTCAACTAATATGTTATATTTTCTGACAATAAGCGCCAGACAATATGAATTATTATTATCATCAATCAATCAGTGAAAGTAATCAATAAATATCAAAAAATAAATCATAAATAATCATTCATCATCATCTTTAAAACAAATTAGAAAATTTTCAAGATGTTTTTTTTACTTACATTTTACGCAAATGTATTTTTAAGGTAACAAAAGCTCTTGATAAAGTATAGGGAATTACCATAAAAATAAACACCCTTATTTAAGTACTTGAAACAATCCCTTATTACAAATTTTATTTTACATTTTATCTTCAAGGGCTGGTTGACAATAAATTAAATTCGTCAAGTGCCATGCAATGTTTTAAAGGGAGGAAAATTTTAATCATAATTTCATTTTATTGTTGTACTTAGTTTATAATGGTTTCAACTCTGGAATATTGTTCACAGTTGTATGCTGCATACGTCGGCTTATTATCGATTTTTAATAAGTTATAAATAACAGGCAGTTAATCATTCAGTTTGTTCTCTTTGTTTATTACAATTGACAGGGTCGATTAATAACAATAACATATATTAACATAATCATCGATCGGTGTATGTATTATGAGTCCTTCTAGTTAAATTCCAATTTTTATTTGACTGGGATATTATCGAATAATAACCATAATAAAGGTTATAAAATTTATGACAAACCCTTAGAAATGTTACCAGTCATATAAAAATTGGAATTTGACTAGAAAATATAGCAATATTCATTTTCAAAACTTATTTTTGCGGTTCCAGCTCATTAAAAGTCAGTAAAATGTAGATACGTTATTCATCTAACTAATTGCAGCTTTAGATTTTGATTCTCGTTTATAGTTACTTGCATAAAACGATTTAAACATAAAAAAAACATGTTTTTTTTTGATAATATTTAACCTGCTGTATAGTATCACCATCTATATTTCGCGAATCAAAAATGGCCAAGTATCGTTCCACCTTAAGTTTATCTTTAGAAATGTATTTATTTTTGAAACAATGTAACACTTTCATCGTTACTTAGTATATAAAGTTCTGTCTTAAATATTTAATAAAACAAACAAAACTTTAGACAGGCATAGCATCTCCGTCTCGTGCGGAATATTAATGTCTGCTAGATGTAGGCAACGGGCGATGCATGTTTGCAATAAGGGTGCATTTTAAATTGATTGGATTGGCGTTTCAAAACACGTTTCACCTTTGTAATTTATTTATGGATTACCCTCTTTTATAGTTTTTTAAATATATCAATCTTTATTTCTTTTTTCATTTACACCATTTCAAAATTGTTATTATGAAATCATATTGACGTTAAAAATGGATAACCCAGTACATGGTCCTACTGTCCCACTGTAAAGAACCCAGTTTTATAAAGTCTAGTAATTTATTTTTAGATAATAATCTTAATTACAAAATACACCGGTACATTTGATAACGCCATTAATCACTGGCATATTGTTCCCTTAAATTATAATTATTATTCAACACCAGGCTAATATTTTACCTGTCTGAATTTCTAATTATGATTTTACATTGTTAATAACTTGTAGATCATTATCAAATTGATTAGCTATCGTAATACTGCAACACCCTAATAGATGGCAGCACGGTACACTCTACAATAAATTGGATAAATAGTTTCTAAATCACCCCATTAATTCAATAATGAATAATTTAGTTCTGATAGGGATGATGCGCTACTAGAGGTTGTAAAGACCACTTAAGTTTATTGGGAAATGCAGGAAAATGGCGAGTCAATGAACTCACAGCGATGTGAAAAGGGTAGTGAAGAGAATTAGATTTTCTGTAAATAAATAGTGGACACTTTAAGGGTTGATGAGTTACTTTTATACCGTTTGTTTGGAAAACACAAAATCGTGATTGTTTTTTAGGCTTAAAAGTAATAAATTGTTACAAAAGATGAACACTATATAGCATATGGCGATCGAGGAGGCAGAGAGGAGATGAGAAGGAGGCGCAAGTGTGGAAGAGGAGCTAAGGAGAAGGGATAAGGAGTTACAACAACAGGAAAGAATGGGAAAAATTGAAAAAAGCAACTACAATACAAGATATAAAAGGATTTGGGAAAGTAAGATAGCTCAGTACCTTATAGGAAAAAGATATAAAACACATAAGAAGGACAGCAAGGTTTAGATTGGGAAATGAGGAAAAAGGAAACAGATACTGGGAAAGTAATGAGGAAAGAAAGTGTAGAGTATGCGGAACGGAGGACGAAACACTGGAGCACATTAAGTTTGAGTGTAAGGAAAAAGTAGTGAGCGAAATGAATATTGGCCAGCTATTAAAGGGAAGCAGTGAAGGAAAGAGGTGGAAGGCGGAAATAGAAAAAAGGAAAGGAAAAACAGGGCAATAAATAAGCTCGTGGCTGGGTTGCATAAGGAACATGAAGAGAGAGAAAGTACTAACACAATTAATATAATAAAAATAAATATAGCATATAGCAGTTCACTAACTATGTTTAAAATATTTTTATAACAATTTTTATTTAATTGTAAGATTCTTTTGAAATGGTGCATGAAAATCTATTATAATTATGTGAGTAGATAATCAAATTAACTTTAAAATCAATCGTACAAATATAGCGCTAATATAGGATCAAACCTACGAGTATATTAATAATTCCTAAATTTTATTAAATTATAAGGTAATTTTATAAACAATTTCATCTTTATTTGATCTACACTTTGATCTTTATTTTTAAATTTATGTAGTTATATATTTTTATTTAATTTAAAAGCCTTGTTCTTCTCAGTGTTTTCTCCCTTTTCCCTAAGCTTTTATAAATGTTTTTCAAGTCCTGAAATATCAAAATATAATATTTTTTATTTGGTCTAACAGTTGTATTAGACATGGGCGATAAATTTTATTTGAAATACCTACATATATATATGTATATATATATATATATATATCCAAGTATGTACGCATAAAATCAAAGTTCTTATAAGTTTAAAACCTCCAACTTAACTTTAATACATTTCTGTATAAGTTTCATATGAAAATGCAACCGCTGCGTTGGTATAACACACAAGTAACTATGACAACGCCCTCTCTATAACACAAATCCTTCGTCCTAGGGTAGTTCAGTGCAGCCATAAACACGCGCCACCCTCAAAAACATCCCCTGCAGCTCGACAGCAACTTTTCCCATCCTACGGAACAACATTTCAAAACACCACCCGTAACCCAAATAATACAGTATAAGGAACTCGGGAAATAGGGACCAAAAAGCAGCAGACCCTTGTTAATATAAACCTGAAGGTCTAGTGGTTTAAATTAGAATCTCTTTCATATTTATACATCGATGTTTTTTTTAATTTATGTAAGTTTTTAGTTTTCATTGTATGTTTACATGAGAAATGGTTGTCAAATTTACGAATGTGTTGTATTTGTATTTATGCTTAATTCTGCTTAATTCTACTACTAACAATTCTTGTTACTTAAGGTACCTAACACTAGATCAATTTTAGAACCATTTGTCGTAAAATCGTATTTTAAATAACAGTTATCTTTATCAGAGTAAAATCTAACAACACCATTTGAAAATGTTGAAGAAAGAGTCTTCTTTCCGGTATACAACCAACCTTAAGGTAGTTATCGTCACCGCCTCATCGATGTTATAACATATATATTTGTACTATTATAAAGGATATCATTATCTAAATATCCTGAAAATTTGAAGTCGATTGACCGTTTCGAACTTAAGATAAATTTAATGAAATCGAATCATTTGCATGTGGATCAATGAGAGTGAATGAAAGATAACTATAATCCAAATCACGATGGTTCGGCGATGACTTATACTTAAAATAGGTTATAAAACCAGTATAAATCTATAATACGATAATGAATTTTATCTTATTCGTTTCTATATACATTATAGAAAAATAAGTGAGTAAGTGCTTTTTAGTTATATCGGCACTTTATCGCCGCCGAACTCTCGTAATTTGAACTATACTTGTGCATTTATAATAAAAATAGGTAAGAATAGAACGATATTTTTTGCGTATATATAAATAATACAATGATGAGGTTTTGTATGTTTGACAGAATTTTGAAAAAATATTACAAAATATCGCTGGTTCCTAAACCTCGATATTAAACCACGATTTTCCACCCCTATTAAAAGCCTAGAGGCAAGAATATGAGGGTTAGATCTGTAGATCACCCTCTAAAGGGGCTCACAATGTGCACCGGTGGTATTTATACGTACGTATTCTATGTACCTTACGCAACTTCAACGTAAAAACAGTACGTACATACTGACTGTGGCAGGGGGTAAACAAGCCACGTGGGGTGATTATTTGAATGGTGAAAAAAATGAGGATATATGGTGCTGGAAATGATTTTCATTCGGTAATAGAGGTGCATTTTCCATGCCTCTTAATCGATAATTATACGCGTAATTTGATACATTTCACTTGTGGCTGATATGAGATTTTGACCTTTATGTTTACTTTCAAAAAGTAAACTTTTAAACATAATTAAAGATTTATGAGTATAGTAAATTTAATACAGTATATTTTATGAAATGAAGTTAACAGACCCGTCAACGTTATCATAATAGAAATATCAGTATTCTGCCCTTCCTGCTCAATTGACCCTTGTTATTTTAATCCATATGAATAATTCTCAGAAATAATGTAATATACATATGAAAAGAAACATATTTCATCAAAAAAGCCTGAGCAATCCTTGCAGGCAGTGATGTCTAGGCAGACAGTTAATAGAAATCATGATTGTGCATATTTTTATTACACTTATATTCACATATATCATGCAGATACATACTCATGTCATGGAATACACACAGAGGGCCTGATTTTTGTCTTTAGACGTAATAACTTGACAAAAACAGCTAGAACAGTAGCAAGTGGAGAAATGCAATATGAAATGGACTTGTGATTGGAAAAGAGCAAAAATGAAGTGAAAGAGAAGTGGCAGGGTATGTGGAACAATTCAGAGAAAGGAACAAAAAAATTTAGTTTACAGTTTTCGGTGTGCGGACGTCATTGGTGGTGGAAAGCCCAAGGTCCGAGAAGAGTGTTATCATTTATCTCGAGACTGAGGGTAGACCTTACAGGGGCATTGGCACATCTTAAAAGAAATCACTTGGTGCAAGAAGATATGTGCAATTGTGGAGAAGGGGTAGCATGACCAGAACATTTGATCTTCCAATGTACAGAAACGGAGGCCTGCAGAAATAATTTGTACAGAGTTTTGGTAAAAAATGGAGTGGTGTTGCCAACGAGTATGCAGGAATTACTGAGATATCCGAGGTGGCCAGTGTGCTTAGTGATAGACAGGATATGGCATATAGCGAGTTTAAAAGTTTAGGTGTAATAATAAATGAAATGTAAATATGTAAAATGTTAATAAAATGAATTAGGAAAGGTGAAAAAAAGACCGTGGTCTTTTAAAAAAACTAAATCATTAATTTAACGTGAGACTACAATAAACCCGGATCTGTTTCACGGAAAGTTTTTAATTAAAAACGATTTGTTCAGTGATTAGTACATACTCCGTATGCCATATTTTCTCAGAATTGAAATATTTCACAGTACGATTACGGTATTGTTCACAGCTTCCAGTTGACTAAACTCAAGTTGATTGTTCATTGACTTTAACGCGCTAAAAGTCACCGTTCATTAACACCTGCTGGTGTACCTTGGCATTGTACCTTCAGAGAATTGTTCTGTATAATTAGAAAAAGAAAAAGAAAAAACACCAGATCGTTAAAAGGAAATAGAAAAATTAATATAGAATATGTACCACCTAAATTGTCAAATTTTCTAAGTATGTTCAGTTATAATACAACGTAATGTAGTTTTATTACAAATAGCATCTCCACCAGGCTGCGGTAAAGTGGTTTGGCCTCACGCCCCATCGCCGTATGATACAACCGCTAAAGCTATTGTTGTAGCAGAGGAAGACCACAATGCGGTCAGGAAACAGAGATTTATAGCGCCAGGCGAGATAAAGTATTTTAACGATAGAATATGGTTTGAAATATTTTAATAATATAATGTTACCAAGATGATACAGTTAAGGCAGGATCGTGTCGTCTTAATTTCTATAAAAGTGTACTACATATTGATAAAGTGGATTACTAGAACCTAAAATGTTCAATTATTTTTTAATAACTCCTTCTATGTTAACAAATATTAACAATTAAAAAGTCATTTTGTCTCTTTAATTATTAAAGGGATTCAACGTTGTACACATTCCAAATGCATGTGACATCACAATCGCTGCCAACCTTACAGCTCATAAATCTCTGCTATATGTATTTAAATATCAAAATATCAAATATTATTTACAACTATTTCAAGAAACAATAAAATTTCAATATTAGTCTGCCTTTGCAGGGTTAAATAAAATAAAAACTTATTATTCTTTGACTTGACTTTATTATTTGACTACCAACAGCTACAGAACATTACCACAACACTGACCTACTCAACCAATAACTGACGTTAAAATGTATTTCACGTCATAAAAATATGGCCGACCATTTCTAGCGCTAAAACTACAATTCAAACTTTTAATTACTATATCTTCGTCAATATTTAGATATTTAATAAAATAGACCCGCCAATACACATTTATTAACATCAATTTCAATCAACAATTGAAAAATCTACCACTAAAAAATAAGGACACAAGCCCATTGTAAATAATATCACCATCTAATTATTCTGAAAATTTGAAATCGATTGTCCGTTTCGAGCTCGAGATATATTTAGTTAAATTTCGAATCATTAACGTCTAGTTATACCAGTTTTTAATTTTTAATCTATAATCTCAAATTCAGCCTTCAAATTTGAATCTTTATTAATTTCTTTTAAAGATTAACAACTTTATTTAGTAATTAATACCGTCATTAATATTAAAAGATAATTTGCTATATTTTTTTCTAATATATATTCAAGTTATACGTGCAACAAAAAATTATTGTACTGCTTTCATATATGTGACTACATCGCTGCGTAATAAGTTTACGAATATGTGAGCACATAATCAATTAAACTTTGATAGCAAAACACAATCTGACAACCACTGTGCCGTTATAAGATTAATAAAAAAATAATACAGTAGTTAATAAATATTAAATAAATAAGAAAACATTGACGTCTAAATGAGAGGGAGGAGGGGAGTGGTGTTAAATTAAAAATACTAATATGATTACTCGAGAGTGTTTGATATTACATTTCCAAATACTTACTAAAAAAAACAGTAAAAGAATTCTTAAATTTTTAAGTAATAATTCTCAGATTAGACTGTCTAATCGAGTTTTAAATATCTGTGCGTGAGAATATAATTTTCAACTACGCCACTGTCTAATATAGTTCTCATTGAATGAGATCACCAGATGTAAAATATCATATTTCAAAACAAACATATGGAAGCTAGTAAATAAATGAACATATTTACAAAAAATGAACATAATTATAAAATTATTCATAATTAAATATAGTAATTTGTCATGACCAACATCCATTTTGGATCGTTAATTATCCAGGTAGATATTTGACATGAATGACCTCCACATTCATCAGATTGTGTTAACTAATTAGTGATGATTAATACGTAATAAATTATGTACATTCGAAATTTATATTATGGAATATAAAATCTAGTTTCGCGCTTGTTCGAAGCAACGAGAGATCACTAATATTATCTAGAAACTGTGTGCAAAGTTTGGTATCTTCTCAAACTTCACATTTTTTCACAATATTCGTTTATTTTTATCTTTATTCCTCACAGTGTGGGATCTCAAACAATTCAGACAATTTCAATGAAGAGAACATATGAATGGTCGCTGATAATAGAGTAAGATCAATAAGTTAACCTCAATTAATCGAATCTAAATACTTCTATATATCGGTAGCATACCAAAGTAGTTGGCAGCCATATTGGAAACCGTTAAGAGATGAATCACTTTATTAATTTCGTAGGAGTAATCGAAATTAAAATAAATTTGTATTAGTTTATAATCGGACGTGTCTACAGCATCTCTACCTACAAATTGTGACCATATCAATAATAATTCACTCTAATTCAACTCTATATATGTCTAATCAAACATTTATAATGTAATTTAATGTATTTAATTGAATTTCCCGCCCTATTCTTTTTAATAAATTTAATAATCACAGTTTATTGACTCTGAAAGTTAGTTCATTTATGATTTGAATTGTAGATCAAGATCCCAAAGCCCCCAGACCTGCGTCGTTTTAGCAAAGCTTAAATTTTGAGAATAAATAGTGTGATATGTAGTTAAGAACGTGCTAGCTTGAAAGCGAGTGCCCTTTTACGTGTAACAGGTGCAAAAGGTATACAAAAACCTCACTTACGTGCTTAATAGTGTGGCTGATTTTTAAATATGTAAAACACACTGGCGTAGCTAGGTATGGGAGAGTCGGTGCAGTGCACCGGGGCCCCCAAGCTCAGGAGACCCTCGGACTTTTATAACTTATATTTATATTTTAACGGTTTCACAGTGAAGTAATACTCTTAGTAAATAGTTATTCCCGACAATGCATACAAAACTTTTATAACAAAAACATAAACAATAACAAAAATTCTAAATAGGAATTAATTCTTTTTATTGAGAGTGTATTTCATACTCACTTGTGTACAAATTTATCGCTGAATATGAGGGAGGGGGGAAGCATGGACCAGGCAAGGGTCTAAGTCTATTACGTAATTCTCTCAGGCAGAGGTACGCATTCTAGAGTTGTTTATGTTGAGAATAAGCTATACACAAAAGTAGCTGCAGGATTGTACTTAGAGTCTTAGAGCGCAATATCCTACACCTAGCTACGCTACTGGTAAAACGTATGGTTACCTAGCTACCCACTGGTAAAACATATATAATATATAAATATAATTTATATTTCTTCTTTGGCGGAAGTTAGTGCCCACAGGAGGACCACCTTAAATTTACTAAGTCTCTCTGGGGGCGCTGGGATCTTTCTCTACTACTTCGCATCAATAAAAACGTAACTGCATCGCTGCATTAATTTAAGTTCGAGTATATTTATTCATTTAAATTTAATAATCATAATTTATTTAATTATTACCTATAATTGCAGCTAATGAATGATTTATCTTTATTACTATAGCAATTTATTAGCTATTTATTGTATATTACGGAATATTTTAATATTTATGACGCATAGTAAATCTAACGAAACTTTCACGATGAAAATATCTATTATGTTTATTAATAATCATAAATTGAATTTCTTGCAATCATTACTTAATTTATATATTTCTACAAGCGTCATTATTAACTTCCTGTCACAGGTAGGAAATGGGCTTGTGAACTTTTTTCTAAAATTGTGTTTTTGCATATTAACGTTTTTATTTTTTAAATATCCAAAAGTTGTCGAAGTTATAGTTAGCTACATAATATTTGAATTTCACTTTTGCCACATGTTATAGAATATTTCCCTTTTTCACAACCTCCGCAATATAATACTTCATGGGATATACAACCCAACTGCTTCTAGTAAATGACGTATAAAGAGATGGCAATTCGTCAGATGTGATTTCGGAATTTTCTGTAACCCTTTAATAAGTAAATAGAAAAAATGACTTATTAAATTGTTAATATTTCCTAAAATATAAGGAAGTATTAAAAAGTAATTCGATATTCCGGTTAAGCTGAGTCAAACGTGTGAGTCAAATATTGGAAGATTAACATGGCAAGTTTCCTACTAGACGGTGGAACAAATGTTTGATCCGAATGATTTATTTATTTGTTGATATTATTGACACTGACACTGTTTAACAAAAACTTTCAAGTAAATAAAGAAACCTTCAAGTATAAAACCTTCCTTTGTTGAACGAATCGTGCAGCAGTGCATAACATGTGGATCAAGTGTGTGGTGGGAGTAGAAAAAAACCGAACTTCTTTCAACATTGAACGTTGGACACGTTGGAACAGCCTCGACCACACGATGCGTTTGGTTTTAATCCTACATTGATTTACCTAACAAAAAAGTAAACCTTACAAATTTTCACCAAAAGCTAGTAGCTATTACATTCTCATAATTTTGTTTTTATTTTTGATACATTCTCGTATTTTTTTATTGTTGACTTTACGATGTACCGTATACGTGTGTTGAGTACATCAATTTATTTGTACTTTATTGATCGAATATGGAACAGAACACACAACACCATGGTCACATCTCACAAGGACAGTGGATGCGTCATTTACTCGTACCTTGGAGCAGGGCCGGTCCCGACGTCCGTCGTCCACCGTCTGTAAAGAATAGAGCACACGGTTGAAAGGTCAATCTAGCGAGTGGAGACACTGATGAAATTGGATTTCATTCTTAAATTCACCCCTAAGAAAAGAAAATAGGTTATTTTTAAAGATTGATGTGGATTTAGCACTGTTAAATGTACCTATTACTTACAAAAAATGAACAGGTGAATAGGGATACTCCGTTAAACACAAAACGTAAATTTATGTAGTATTTAACGTAACATTTTATTATTTATCGAAATCAAACATATTTTGTTACATAGTCATTACATAAATGCAATAGACATTAAAAACATTTTAGTACTATATTTATTTAAATATGTAACATCCAAGATTTCATTAACAGAAGTCAGTTAAAAGGAAGAGATTATTATATGTTACATCCAAATTTATGTAGGAAAAGATGGTTTAGAAATGATTCCCGCAAAATTATATTAACTATAATCAGAATCAAAAGTAATCATTGCAAAACTTCAGCTCACCTGTACAGAAATAATATTAAATCCGACGATAGATGTCAATGTGGTGAAGAAGGAACTTTGCATCATATTATATTTGAATGCATAAATTATAGTTTTCAAAGATCAAAATTCAATAGTGAAATATATTAGATGTGATTAAAACTTTTCCTGTTAATACTAAATTTTTGTAATTCAAAAAATTTCTCGTATAAAAATACAGTGTGGTATTGCACGAGGAACCGCGTTACACTAATTCGCATTGCTGAAACTCGCGTTGTAGAGAGGTCTGTATAAAATGTTAAATTTGTGTTAACAAACAATAACTGATATTTTCTCATAAAACTATTTTTTTTATAAGTCACTTATTTCTTCGTTGAAGTATTGTATAACCGGAATAAGACAAATAAAAATAATAAGTTTGAAACAGCAAAGAAAAACAGATCAAAAATATATTTTCTTGTAATCCTATTTCCTCAAGATACTCACTCCTATACATCTATACTCGTATCAGTCAAAAACACATAAAACAAAATATGATCTCAAATACGAGAATTCTGTTAAGACCTCGTAATACTACCCAATATATCAAAAGCTTTCGTTAATACATCAGAGCTTAAAATAAAAGCCTTGTAAATCCGAACATAGCCGAGAATGACCGAACAATCAATACAGCTTTAAAGTGGACCTAATTCGAATTAGAATTTCATTAAAATGTTGAATGTAGGGTAAACAGAAGATGAGGTCAAGTGGATCTATAGTTGGGATGGAACATGCCTACGATTTCATTATGATTACATTAAGAATGTACAGAGTGGCTCATAAGTTTACGTGCTTGAATTTAATTCAGGAATTCGTATGTATTTCACATCTATTCATTAGTGACAGTCCTGAGAAAGTAACGAAATATTATCAATGAATATACCACCCTGTGTGATGAGACAGATATATGTATATTTACTAAAGAGAGATAGAGATAGTGATAGACTGAAATAATTATCAATAATGTATTAACATTCCCATTGAAATTGTTTTCATTCCATATCCGTATCAGTATCCGATTAAGTGACATATAGAAGGGTCGGTAACGGTAAAATTTAATGGGATACAAGTGAGTTGTTTTACAAGTGATCAACGTGGTTCCGTTAAATAATTAAATTAGTTAATTAATTAGTTATTTGACTGTAAAACATAGACGCAAATAGCTACAAAAAAGAGCAAGTCTATTTTTTCTGTTTATAGTGTTCAAAATACAAAAATATATTACAATTTTTACAGTACAGCCAAGTAATATTTCACTAAAGCAAAATTGGAGACCTTCTAAAAAAATTATAATCTTTAAAAATGGCTCTTAAGAAGTTTTATGATTATACTAATGCGCAAAAAGATAGATTTATTTCTAAAAGAGATGTCAAGTAGCATATATATTAAGTAATATTGTTTATGTAATAGTTATGTTAAATATACACGTAACTGTCCAATGTAGAATATATTTCATCATTTAATTTTGCAATTATTGAGGGATGAGTCGATGGGCACATCCCGCGCAAGACGCTTTATTTTGACATGCCTATCACTGAATGTCCTCTAAGCAAGACAGATTGTAATAATCTTTAATAATCTGTAATCAAAATCGGGTCCCTCAAAGTTTTTGAAAACATTGTAATTTGCGGAGAAATTTTCCTAAATTTTTCGTAATCTGTTCAATATGATCAAGTTAAAAAAAAACTTTTTTAAATAAATGAAAACATATTACGTAACACGTACCTCTGCGAAGGGGCGAAGCGCTAGTATCTACGTACCTATATCAATATTTATTATGGTTAATACTTCCTAGCTAATTAAAATATGATATAATGATAAAAAAGTAAAAATAAACGTGAGTAGCAACATTCCAACGCAGCAGAACACTTAACAATTTTACATAATTGGTAATTTCGCCATTATTTTATCCAACTTTTTGCTCTCTTTATCGCGAAGAGTTCTGATTGGATCCCATCGAATCGTTCTCTTCACAAGCGATGAGTTCGAGCCGTAAAGCTCATCGCATTTTGAAATTCCTTCAGGCATCTTAGTTGGTTATTATAATAATTATATAACATGACTTTATCAAAGGTCTTTTCGAAATCAATTGAGAATTCGTTCTGTATATTTACAGCAAGTTAACATACGTGGCACTAACTTTCGTTTAAAAACAAAATCTCTAAAATAAATAGAAAACATACACAAAAAGTAAATATAAAAATAGTTTCAAAAGGTTGAATTCTACTTTAATCTCAAGTGACAATAAAGATGTATGGCGGAAACAGGAAAGAGTTTATAGGCCGTTGCACCTGAAGCGACTCTGATTCACTTGCATCTCGTCATGGTTGGCGTTATACAAGATGGGGAATGAAGAGGAGAGGTAAGGAAGTAAATGTTAAAGTTACCAAGCGCAGAAGAATACATTGACTGTAGCTATGGAATAGAAACACGCATAGAATGGAACATCGAGAGATAAAAAAACATAATGTAGACCGCAAAACGGCGTCACCACAAAAAAGAAACACGATTGCCTAATCACGGTCATTTACGGTGAGCGAGCAACGATTTGTGAGTAACTTGTAGACAACTTTGTGTAAGGTAATTGTAAATAATGATGAATTGAATATCAGAGGCGCCACAGTCGCTGCAGAGATTAAAATGGGTGTGTCTAATTACGGAACACAATAATCAGCCTACTTATCCTTCATTATACAAACTTTTCCTCGACAATAATGTATGTTCAGTACAAAATTAGCACAGAACATAAGATGTCTCTGTTGGCATTCCAACATTATAATACATTGTTGTCTCTAATAGAAGTAATGCGCATGACAGCAATACGATGACTGCTGTGTACGACACGGCCGTATGGCAATCAGGTCAGTTGTGTTTTGGGCTTCTACACTGTCAAGATCATAATTCCCAACCATCTTGTTATTATAAGAATGTTGGTTCAAAGTTATTAAAAAGTGTAAAATTATTTTATCATTAAACAATTGAATAATTATTCAATCTACAAATACTCGCATGGTTTTATTTCGTACATGCGAAGCTGGTCCTTCGATGCCTTACAAAGCCGATCCTTCGAGTTTATTAACCGCGTGTGTTTTTCATTGTGTTTTTGGCGTTTTTTTACATTTGCCCCTTGGCGATTGCCATTGATTGGGTAATTGGGACGCTCTATTTTGGCGGATTCACGGAGGATTTGGATATTTTACAATTACATTTCCAGAAGCCTTACAAGCGAAGCTGGATATTTTACAATTACATTTCCAGAAGCCTTACAAGCGAAGCTGGATATTTTACAATTACATTTCAAGAAGGTTTTAAATCCTACAAAAAAAAAAAAACT
Organism: Panorpa germanica; assembly: GCA_963678705.1. Classification (NCBI taxonomy): domain Eukaryota; kingdom Metazoa; phylum Arthropoda; class Insecta; order Mecoptera; family Panorpidae; genus Panorpa; species Panorpa germanica. Next base: position 27,449,181 of record OY783205.1, on the reverse strand, counting down.
GGCCTTACAAGCCATTGGTACCCGCGTGTGATTTCGTGGTGTTTTGAGGTTACATCTGTATAGTAACCAGCACAAGTGCAAGCTATTTTGTTACATTTACCCTATGGCGGCCTGGCAAGTCATCAATTGCCATTGATTGGGTAATGCAACGTTTGATTTAAGCGGATTCGCATATAATTTGGATTACTACACGTTTATATTTTAAGAAAAATTATTCATTACGGAAGAGGATACATGGATGCTGGAGGAGAGTAAAATACTTCTTTACTCATGAAGGTACAAAGTTATTATTACTATCTGCAAGTACCAATCTATTAAAAACTTCTCATGTTGCTGGATTAACCTGGATTAGTTTGTCATCCACGTTTCATCTATCATATAAGTACGAATCTATCACCTAAGCAAGATGGAGGGATTGAAAAGGCTTAGATCGGCGCGGACGGCTGCAAAAAGTGCAATATCACGGATGGACAATTACGTCAGCGACCCAAGGGCTCTCGACTCCGCTACAGTGGAGGTGCTGCAGGTGAAAAAAGAAAAGATGATGACTACATTCCAATCGTACGAGCTCACGCAGTACAGCATTTTAGAAATTGATGATCAAGATGAGGAAGACATTGAAGAAGTTGAAGAGAAGTATTTTAACATTATTGCAAAATTAAATGCTAGCATCAATAAGTTAAAAGAAGTTAATAGGCCTGAATTAGTTCCATTGAAGCTCCCAGCGGTGGAAATTCCAACCTTCGATGGCAAGGATATAACCAGGTTTAAGCCCTTTTATGAGCTCTTCCAAGCAGTGGTTCACAATAATGCATCATTGTCCGATGTTCAAAGACTTTTTTATTTGAGAAAGTATCTCGTTGATGAGGCTCTCTCAATAATTATAAATCTGCCGCTTGTGAACAGCTCATACAAAGAGGCTATTGATTTATTGTTAGCGCGGTATGAAAATAAGGCGAGATTAATCTTTTATCACATTAATATAATACTTGATATTCCCAACATGCAGAAAGGTACTGCAGTCGATATAAGGGCTTTTTTATGTCAAGTAAAACAGCAATTACAAGCGTTAAAAAATCTTGATGAGCCTGTAGACAAGTGGGATATGATTTTAATCTCGGCCTTAAGTAGAAAATTAGATATCGTTACTAACCGCACTTTCCACATGGAAAGAAATTTAGAAGAACTGCCTACTATGGCAGAATTTATTTCATTTTTAGAAAGACGTGCAATTGCAATTGAGTATAGTTTAGATTATAAAAATATGTCACATGACAATAATAATAAAGAAAAATTTATTGATCCACAAAACACATTTGGAAATGTGGTTCCAAGAAAATTGTATAATCAAAATAAGTATTCACATAATAATATTGAATGTAATCTTGCTATTTGTGAATATACAAACCTTGAGAATGTTATGAAACAATCTTGGACAACTGAGAAAGTCCCAGAGGAATCAGATAAGTTTTCTGAGGATTACTTAAAGGCTGAACATAAATTTCAAAATTCAGTAGCACTTAAAAATAATTTAACTGTTGATTTGCCATTACTCAGCCTAGTAAATAAAATAGAATTGGAGGATTCTTTCTCAGTTGCCCCGCAAAGATTTAATGTGTTGGAAAAAAGATTTAGACACAATCCTTCATTATTGGAGGTTTATAAAACATTATTAAACAGATCAACCAGTATCATGACATTAGGTTTAAAACACAATATTATTTTTATAAATATTAAGTTAAAAACAAATTTAATTTGCTACAAGTCTAGTGTAGCTCCATCAAGTAAGGTACTTACAATACCCCAGCTTGAGATTATTAGCGCAGTGTTGCTGGTGCGAATCAAACAAGCAACAAATAAAATTTTTGATTCAAATACAATACTTCCATCAGATATTAATTGCAATGTTTACAACATTGATGTAAAACAAACATCTGTACTGTTGGAATTGTTAAAAGATAATTGTTTCAATAACATTGTAACTATTGAGTTGATGATTGTTGTGTACATTATGCAATTGATAATGTATGCTACATTGATAATTATGGTTTCTGTTATATTTAGGATAGTAATTAATTTGTTTTATATTATTTTCACAAAATTATGTAGACTACCATAGAGTTAAGAAGTTTATGTTATTTTGTGTAATTTTGTTTATAATAGTTTTAAGAAGTTCACATTATTTTTTGTAAATTGGTTTATAATAATTTTATGTAACATTGTATAATTTGATATTGGTTGTGAGCTTATCTACTTCTGCTGGCCGGCAATTTATGTTCAGTACAAAATTAGCACAGAACATAAGATGTCTCTGTTGGCATTCCAACATTATAATACATTGTTGTCTCTAATAGAAGTAATGCGCATGACAGCAATACGATGACTGCTGTGTACGACACGGCCGTATGGCAATCAGGTCAGTTGTGTTTTGGGCTTCTACACTGTCAAGATCATAATTCCCAACCATCTTGTTATTATAAGAATGTTGGTTCAAAGTTATTAAAAAGTGTAAAATTATTTTATCATTAAACAATTGAATAATTATTCAATCTACAAATACTCGCATGGTTTTATTTCGTACAATGTAAAAAATATAAACTCCACAAAAATTATGTTATAACAAACTAAAAATTGTTTTTATTGTTACAGATTAATCTGCAAAGAATTTCCCAAAATGTCGCCTAGAAAACGTCATTTTTCTGCCGTGCTGACAATCTTAGCAGCTATTTCCTTTTGCAATTTCCTTCCCACAACTTTTGGACAGCATCCTGTTGGATTGAAATCAAAGTACGCCGATCAAATTCTAACGTCTAGCACTTTGCAATGGTCGCCCTATAACGGTAACAAGAAGCTATTCGACCAAGCTGTTGTAGGAAGCGAGGAAGTTCCAGGTATGTCATTAGTAATCTCTATCCGGAACGGATGCATGCTCTATTTCTTGTTCTATCCGTGTTAATATGAAATATTGTTTATTATACTAAATGATAGTGTTCTACGCATTCGTATATGCTCGTAGATAGAAATGAACGAAGGCGAATAAGTTTAGACGAGAAGTTAGTAATGATTCTTTCAAGGGCACCAAATGTTTTTGTCTTCTTCCAGCTCCTAAGGAAGGCGTTGATCTTTTTGCTGAATCTATAAAAACCGTAAAAATATACGTTTGCCGAGCCCGTCATAACGGTATTTGGATAAGTGGTGGTAGCAGAGATGATGGCCAGGCCTGTGTCGTGTCCATGCATGGGAAAGTCCTCCATTACAACAAATTTGATATCCTACAGAATGTTGAAGGTGGTGCGTTTTTAAGTTGGGAGAAATGGGATAAATTTCACGGTTTACCTACAGGTAGTGTCGCTGGTGGGGATGGGCATGATTACATAGCTTACGTTGCTAGGCGCAGACCTGATAACAACAACGCAGTTGGTCCAAATTATTACCTTGGTAAACTCGATCCGAAATTAGGTTTAACTGGCAAAATAATAGCCATTGAATCTGATAATAAAGAACATGACTACGAAAACGGGGAAATTCTTGTTGAAACTGAACCTGTCCGATACGAATTGAAAGGAGTTGTGAGGAAAACTTTCAGGAAACGGGTGACCCGAATTCCAAAACTCTTGGTCAGCACTACGTTGATTAATGATGATGAAGGAAGCGATGAACCTATGAAAGTTGACTCCATTTTATCTTACAATTACACCAGGACGCAGTATTGGGGACAAGGTCATGGAGCTTCCACGGGACTGCCTCTGAAGGTTTTGTACAATAATGGAACTTTGATGGGTAATTTGACGTGGGGGACCAGAGGACATGAACAACTGCAAGAATTACACCGCGTTGAAGCTAGTCTACCACCCGGAACTGGTGTTAATGTCACCGTACATGGAAATCTGACCAAATTGGAACTTCCTTTCGCAGCGTACCTTGTTTCCTACTATCCAAACGAGAAATCAGTTAGTAGGGAAATTGCTGGAATGCTGGAATGGGAAGACATGATGAATGTGACATCAGTCTATGGCCCGGTATATTTCTTGAGTAATCATACTTTGATTCCTACAACAACTACTACTACAACAAGTACGACAACAACAACAACCACATCCACCACCACCGAAGAACCTGCTCCTGTTGTCTCGCCTCCTGAAGAACCTGTAGTCATCATATCACGATCCGGTAAGAAAGGGGGAGAAGATCAAGATAACAAGAAGGGGGAGAACAACAGCTGGATGTCTGATGAGGGAGACGCATTGTCGCTGGAGAAGAAGGACGAGGGAAGTAAAGATACCGGAAAAGGGGGCGCTTCTGCCATTAACGGGATTAGTTTCAGCTATTTACTTGTTTTATTAGCGACTCTCATTTATCGATTAGTTTAAATACATTTATTCTTAAAGTTTTCTTTTTCGGGATGATGAAATTTGATGAAATTTTTCTTTTCCATGCATTTAGCTTGCCGTGTGCTTTGATGAGCATATTAATTGGTGTATGTGTGTGTGTGATTATTGATGATGTAGTAGTTATGAATGTGTACAGAAAGATCTATGGATATATTTGTAGGTACATCAATATTAGAAGAAATACTTATTTAATTTTTGCTAGCAAATGAAATTTGGAAGTCCGTTAGCTGTCCACATATTTCTCTTTCATTTTCGCTCTGTGTAAATAAGAAATAAGTAAAATATAATATATATATATATAAACCTTATTCATAAAAAGTTATAATATATAAATTGAAAAATATTAAACGTTATTAGTCTATTAGCAATAAGTCAAGTTAATTAATTAACTTATTCTTTCAGCTTTTAATTAGGAAATATATTTTATTTTCTTGTCTATTTCAATTGTCTAAGAAATGAAATTAATTTACTAGTAGTAATTATTATTTTATAATACTAGTATTTATTATTTATAATTAATTAAATTTGTATAAAAGCAAATCTATTGTTCTGGTTCATGGTATAAGACCTATTAATTTTCCGGCTAATGCGATTAAGTTTTCCGCTTGATATTTCCCAAAAGTAATTAAAATACATAAGGCATTTCGTATTTGTATAGGCAGCTATCAAATATACTCAAAATAGGGGAAAAGTAAAGTTATTACATGTAGCGTTTCAAATAATTATGAATTTTAATTAAATATTTATATAAAATCAATATATTAATGAAATATCAATTATTTATGTATTTCTTTACATATTTTATCGAATTTTAATAATCTAAAGTTTATTATAATTTTAAAAAGCTGTAAGAATTTTTTAATTAATATTAGTTACTTTTTCGTATCATTCTAATCTCTCTATCATTCCTATTTTAGATAAAAATACTCTTTGATATTTGTTCATTTCATATTTTCTAATTTTATATTTTATTTTATTTTTATTTAACATCTGTAAATATTAGCATTGTATATACATAAGTCATATATATTAGTTCTTTACATAATAACGATAGCAGCTCGTGGAGGATGGGGTTTTTAAATATGGAGACTGTATGTTTTATATCTATAAGTATGCTATTGCATAGATTTCATATGGATAAATATGTTATTTTAATATTAACAAAATTTCAGTAATGTACAAAAATTTCGAAAATATTCAATTGAATGAAAATAAACATATTTAAACATTTGATAATTCAGGTGGGTGTAAATTTAGTGATATCTTATTGAAAAGCGCGCAAAATTTGTATTGTGTATGTACGTCCAGCAATTTTAGGATATTTGATAATTAAAACTAAAGTTAAAAGAAAGATATACATATGTATGAAACACCATGTGATATTATTTATATTAATATTTTTATTTTTACAAAAAATTAATATGTACAAATTAATTTCAACCGATTACCATCGATTTAAATCATAATTAATAATTATCAAATGTCCTAAGATTATTAGCATTAGTATTTTTTAGCCTAACAACAAGAAATAACAAGTGATGGTTCAAACAAAAATAAAATAGCGAAAGAATAGTTTTTAAAAAGAAAATTATTAAAAAAATATAAATATTTTAAGAGAAATTAGCTTTAAACAATATATTCTTGCATCTCTTTAAAAACAGTGTAGTTGTTCAGAAAAATAAGAATGAAAACAGTTTTAAAAAAAAATTAAAAAAAGCTAAAAGAAAAATTGAATGGTATATAATGTACAATTTAAACTATAGAATATGTTTTGTAATTTAAATATAATACATACTTTATATTTTAAAGGTCATAATTATCGAAAAAAGAATCAGTTACAAATAATAAGTGTATATTATTTTTTCAAAATCCATTACGGTACAAAATATAACAATTAAATGTATAAAATATAATTTCTCTAATTGTTTTTAAAAGAAATTTAAATATACTTCTCATTAAATAAATAAATCAATATATATGTATATCTATTTATACAAAATTTAATGTATTAATATAATGCGACTTTAAAATAATTAATACAAATATATATTATTGTCTTTTTATATTTAAACTCGTGTTTGGGTATAAAAAAATTAATACACAATTCCAATTTTATCTTAAACCAGTATCAAATCAAAGTCTGGTACTTTTAATATCATGTTATGCTTTCGACGTATATTAGAATTTATTTTAAATAATAGAAGTATATGAAATGTGTCATTCCTTATATTAAAATTGTTTTTTTTTTAATTATTTATTATCCAATCAATAAATATAAACCAAATTTGATTCAAATATAAGAGCATAAATGTTTTTAATTTTATTTTAATTATAACTTTAATTATATTTAATATTACTTGTTAATTATAATCTGCATAAAATATTTTAAATTTAGCGCTTTGAATCGATTATCTAAATGCGATCCACTGAACGTATCGAACTTCACTGTTAAAATGTGATCAAGATGGCGGACAATGGCGGACGTCGGTACGTTTAGACATGTGTTCGGTGTTTTTATAGTTAGATAAATTATCGATTATTTAGTTTACTCAGCTTTAATTGTGTTTATAAAGTGTTTAACTTACTCTTAAATTCCTTGTGAAAATACGTAAAAATAAATTTCACCGGTGTAACTTTTTCTAACACAACTTATATTTTACATGTGCTGTTCTGACATTATATCAATGTTGCAATTGGTAAATTAATTTCTATTATTACTGTTCCAATTTGTCTATCTAAAAATATTACTTGTAATATATACAAAACAGTTTATATATTGACAATGGTTGTCAACAATATAATACGCATAAACCTCCATCATTATTATACAATATCATATTTTACGACGTCAAACTGACAAAATATCATCTCATGTCACGAAACCGAAAGTAAATATATTTTACATGATGTTTCATTTTGAGAGGGTTGACCTTGCTAGACTTTAAATGAAAACTGACGGAAGAGGGTTGTTATACACCACCACCAGTGTAACATCTCGGTCCCTTAAGACCTTTTTCGTGACATGGAATAAATAGACAAGATGTTTTCTTATTCTGATGGTTTAGTTACATTTACCCTTTGTATTAAAGAAAGATAAAAATGTTTGTACAGTCATAAAAATATCGTGTTGCTTTGATTCTTTTTTAATTAATTTATTTTTAAAAGATTTCAATCAATAAAATAGTTACCCAGTTTTTTATTAGAAGAGCCAAGATTTCTACAGTAGTTTGACTTTGTTTAATGTGTGTATTGTGTAATATAGGCTATGCTTAAATATTAAGTGAATAGTGAAATAATTTAATGTTTTGTTACTTAATAAACATTTAAATCAGTTGTGATTGTCCCTGTCGTCACGGAGCTGTAAGCCGTGCAGAAAAAGGTAAGATTTTTATCTCATTTCTTTTTCATCTGTCACAGGTATTTTTATTTATATATATATATAGTATCAAAACTGCGTGGTAGAAAACAAATGGACACGTTAATTAGGATATACTTCATTCGACGTTTATTGAATTGTGACGTTTGAAGGTTAACTTTAATTGAAATCTTATCTTCTCTCCTCTGCGTTAGATTTGTAATGTTATCTTCGTTAGTATGTCTTTCTTGTAGTATTAAAGTGTAATATAAGCATCGGCTTAACTTTATTGCTCAATGTGGTATGTTCATTTGCAAATCGGATTTAAATTTATTACGTATACCAGCCTTTTCAGATTTTATTACAAGTGATTTTGCTTATAATATACAAAAATCAATAATTTTTCTTTCATGAGATTTAGATAAACATATTTATTACACAATATTTTCATGATCAGTTATAACATGTCTTAAAGTAATAGAAAGTGTGTGTGAAGGGATATAAGTAATATCTTTGTATATTTTCTATCACCGTCTTGTAAAAACATATTTATTTCGAAGGCTATGAAATTTAATGCAGCGTATTGAATTAAAAATGGAACGTAGTGAACACAACACTACCGTGACGAAAGATAAAGTTAAGACAGTGTGCGAAACGGCACGTGAGCTAGTTATTAATCAACGTAGAAGTGCATTCGCGATTTTTGAAAGCTTTTATAATTAAATTACCGCGTTGAGCCCTTGATAGAATTATTAGTTATCTACAATTGTTGTATTTAACTAAAACTTGAAATTGCATTATACTATCATATGTTAGTGACATAAAGAGTCTATTTTATTACATAATGCTTGTGACCCATTTAAATTTCAATACATGGTGGTTCATTGTTTTGTTTTGCTTTGTTTATCAGCGAGGTAGTCCTTGAATTAGTTTTTATTTGATAATAGCAAGTAGTTTTAAAATTGAAACGAATGCCTGTCGACGACGTCACTAGCAACAAGTGACAATTGAGTATTAAATAATCGCGAGTTGCAATGCAGTTTAGCACAGGATGAACCCGTAATCATTTGAAATAAAAATAGGCGCTTATTGCGCGACTAATTGGGTGATAATAGCGTCATCCATTTTGGGAGTCGTTTCTATTTTTAAAATATCTAAACGGAGTTAAAGATATATCAAATTTGAATTTCAATTTTGCTGCACGTTTTAGATATGAATAATATGTCGCAGAAGTCAGTCAAGATAATTTTTTATTTTTCACAACCTTCTTAATATAATACTTGATTAGATACACGCCCCTCTGTTAGCAGTAAATGAGGTAATAATTATTCGATATAGCTACACTTTTTGTTTTGTTTTGTGTAAATGACTTACGAAACACCACTCGTACATCTCTTTGTTGTATGAAAGAGATAGAAAATCATCGGACGTGACGTATTATGCATTTTAGGGAATTTTTGGAAAACGTTGGATACCTCTAATAATTAAAGAAACAAAATAATTTTTTTAATTGTTAATACTTTTTAAAATACAGTGAGTTATTAAAAAATAATTGGATATTTGAGGTTCTGGTTTCCAACTTTATCAATATATAGTACAGTTTTTTTTAATTCTCTTTAATTCTAGAACACCCTGTTAAAATAAAAATATAAATTCATCCATCCACATATCAATTACAAAAAAATATATTAATGGAACAAAGAAAGTACTTCTCCATGGAGATGATATGTTAATTAAAATCAGACAATTAATGTCAACTAATGAATCGTTTAAAACGTTATGATCTATTTCCGGTGCCCGTTGCCACTTGACCGGGACTCGGGGCTCTCGTGGGTGTAATTAACAATGTGGGGCGTGGCCCCCAAACAACACGAGGACTCTCATAACACGCAAGTGGGTCTGAAAACGACTGCAGGATAAATTGAAGTTACGCAATAGAAGTTGAATGGATTATTAAAATAAATAAAATCGCTGTTTCAAGGTAGAAATTTCTTTGCCCTCTACAAGTTTCTAGGTCATTGTTATTTTTAACTGAATGTAAGTTAGGTTAGGACACCATCATCATTAGTAATAATCATAAATTTCAATATATCCTTTGAACTTGAACATTTTAAATGACATATTTATAATAATAATAACGACGGCCACGTTCTACGCATGCTAGACCCTCTTTTTTTCGGCTGCTCTTCTCCTGGCTCATTAGAGCTTCATTTTTGATGGAGGCGTCAACAAAATTACTGTTAGTTTGACGACATGAATGTCTTGACAGATTCTGTCAGCGTGAATTTTAACGATGAATATTTGAAAGTCTAGCAAGCCTTGAACGATAGCGTCGCATATAAATGCATTCAAGTGCATTAAGATAAGCAGGATGGTGCACAAATCAAAATCGGAAACCGCATTAACTGAAATAAATGAAATCAATTGTTTAATGTCTATTGTTATGAATTAACTACATTGACAGACATACAATTAAAGCCCTTCCACAATAATATAAGTAAATGTACTTCAAGGATTTTGTTTATTATTGCGGTCTTCAGTTTTTATTCTTTTATTAACAGTTTTTATGACAAAATGGCCTAAATAATTGACCCAAATTAAATCATATTTAATGCATGGCGTAGATTCTGCCAAACTCCTACGCTGCAGGAGTCCCGCGTTAACTGAAGCAACCACGTACTTTATGTAGGATTGGGATTGATTTAAAAATATTGTTCATATCATTTTTTGCAATATCTTATTCTATATGTATTCATTATAATTTAAATATCTGGTTTATTCGAATTTGTTAATTATAGAACCAGGTATTTAAAGTAACAGTAAAGAACATCAATTCTAAATCCATTATTCTAAATTTATATTCCAAGATAATATTCTAAATTAAATCAAATCAAAACTGTATTATTTTCAAGAAGACAGACAGCTAAGGCAACTCTAATTACCGTTGTTTGCAATTCTAAAAATGGCGTTTAAATAAAATAATTTTTGCATTACGGGGCTTTAAAATAATTTTACTAAACTAGGTTAATACTCACGTAAAATTCACTACCGATATTATTTTAAATAAATAATTGAAAAGAAAACAAAATAGAAATACGTTATCTTCAATACAAAAAGGTTTAGTCATTAAAAATAATTTCGCTTTTATTTTTTTTCCTCGTCTTCCTGCCAGTCCAAACCGGTTGTGTTTCCCTTGTATTATTCTCCAGTTTTTATTTAATATATTTGTTACATTAGCATCTTTGTCCTGAACTAAGGCTTATGTTTTTTTCATATTTCATATTGTGTGGGCTTGCAGTGCCTCGCAATTTATTTTGTTTTATCTTGCCGTTTTGATCTCCTCAGTTATAACAACGCTTTACTATGTGTTGTAGGTGGTGGGTATGAACAATATCATTTATTTGCCCATTTTAGACGCTATAAGACAAGACGATGTTAGAGATAGCTCACTCAAAAATGTGTAATTGCCAATAGTGACATTAAAGCATTACAAAACAAAAATAAAATCTCATGCAAATTTCTTTAGTTTTATTGATAAAATTCAGAATGTTTTTGTGAATGGAATATTAATACGTTCATTAATTCCTAATTTGAATATTGTTTTGTTATTCTCACTGCATTTGTGATTCGGTTTAATTCCCATATTGGTCGCTGTCGCTGTGTTGCCAAGAAAGTAGAACCTGCTGTAGATATTAGTTGCGATTATTAAGGGCGTCCACACATGAGGCGACTGGTTGCAAAACTTAGCCCCGAACCGAATGAGAATAGAACTGTGTTGTTAGTGAGAGAGAGAGAACGAACGTGTATACGAGTGAGAGAAAACACACGGCACGAACAAAACTAAACTGGTAGTCGAGCCGTGTTTCGTGACATTATACAATTTTTAACAATAGCATCACAGGGATTCTATTGTGTCGTATTTGATTGTATATATGTATTTAAATTTTTTTCAATAGTATTCGTGCACATCTCTGTTCATCGCGTCATCATCAAAACCATGCCCTGCGACCGAGAAATAGACTCACAGCAAACGTACTCAAGACCAGTTTGAAATCAGTTTAGTTACGTTCGTGCCTTGTGTTTTCTTTCACTCGTATACACGTTCGTTCTCTCACTAACAACACAGTTGCATTCTCATTCGGTTTGGGCAGATTCGGGGCTAAGGTTTGCAACCAGTCGCCTCGTGTGCGGACGCCCTAACTCCGTTGGTTTCGCACTGGTGCGTGGTAATTCATCGCATAGGATGCAAATACAGACTTTCTGCGAATAAAGTAATTTTTAGTTATGTCCGAGCATATCGGTATATGTGTATTCCTATTCCATAATGTCCTAAACACGTGTAACCCAATTGATCTCTACAATGCATTAAATTTCTTTTTGTTTTGTTGCTTCTTAAACCATAACTTGTTTTAAGACGGTTTGAATAAAAAAAAACAAATTTAATATGACACAAAGCGTTATTCGTTTGTGTTAGAGTCGAATCAACATTGTTCCGTAGTTTAACTTTCTACATGCATTTGACACGTGACTTACCAACTGTCAATCACTGTCAGACTGTTGTCGGTGAAACTAACTCCATCTCTTGGGATTTAATATAACTGTATATAACGGATTACAGTCTGTAATACAGTAATTGTAATTATACAGACTAGATAATTATAGTGAAAGCCCATACTAAGTTAGAGCGCTCCAATCCAATCCGTTTAGGATGGTGGCAATTAATGAAAATATATGTAATTAACTCCAGGATGGAAATTAATAATTTGTCGATTAAATTTGATATCTGAAAAAGAAAACGTTACTAAACAAAACAAAATAAACGTTTCTAGTTTAAATTGATGAAAGCATAGTGACGTCATTCATATGACGTCACCACCAGGTCCATTTGTAAGACGTTGTTCTCAAGACAAGACATCACTCCTCAACCGGTACCGGTATGTTATCCTTGCTAAAGCACCACGTTAAATAGTGTTGCTGCTGGAGTCAGTGACAATGCAGAAAGGAAAAGAGGTCGAGAACAATGAATCATATCCTATGTAGTATGTATTTCTAGTGATGATTCAGACGCAGTTGCACACTGTACAGGGCGGAGATGAATAGGGCTCTGATTCACCAATGATAAGATGCTGCTTTTCCTTCTTAGCAATAAATTGTTTCAATTATTTCTGAGTTAATTTATTCTAGTATTACTGCTAACAATGGGCTTGTGTCCTCATTTTTTAGTGGTTGATTTTTCAATTGTTGATTGAAATTGATGTTAATAAATGTGTATTGGTGTGTCTATTTTATTAAATATCTAAATGTTGACGAAGATATAGCAATTAAAAGTTTGAATTATAGTTTTAGCGCTGTGAGATGGTCGGCCATATTTGCATGACGTGAAATGCATTTGTTGAGTAGGTCAGTGCTGTGGTAATGTTTTGTAGCTGTTGGTAGTCGAAATAATCAAGTCAAGTCAAAGAATAATAAGTTGTTATTTTATTTAACCCTGTTACGACAGACATTATATTGGAATTTTATTGTTCCTTGAAATAGCTGTAAATAATATTTGATATTTTGATATATAAATGCATATAGCAGAGATTTATGAGCTGTAAGGTTGGTAGCGGTAGTGATGTCACATGCATTTGGAATGTATACAACGTTGAATCCCTTTAATAATTAAAGAGAAAAAATGACTTTTTTAATTGTTTTAATCTCCTGAAATATAAGGAGTTATGAAACAATATTTGAGGTTCTATTAACCAACTTTATCAATATATAGTACACTTTTATAGAAATTAAGACATAGGACACAAGCCCATTATTAGTAGTGTTTTTATTTCGCATAGTAGAATATCCTTATTATCATTATTTACAATATCGTTTTTGTATTGGTGCATCCGCATAGCGTACGCTGATGAAGATGCGCTTCAGCACAGATCGATACATGCACCAGGAGATCGCAGTATGGGCCAAGGTCATTTCCAATCCGTTTATAAAATATTCATTAATTTTGCATAAACTTTATGTTTTGGAACGCATTATTTCAAAGTAAAAATTGTATATATTGACATTACAATACTTGTTGCGGGGCTTTAGATGTATCTGTTACTTTTTTTCTAATCTCAGTTTAATTATTTCCAGTGAGAAACGGGTTGACGCAGTCGTCTTTGTTACAATGACAGGAGCACAGCTTCCGTGGCGCACCAAAGAAAAATATCAAGATATTTACAGGTAAGAATCTCTATGCTTTCTAATATTTACCATTAGTTTAAAAACGGGGGGTTTTGGGTGTTTAAATACAACCCTGCTTCTCTTATATCCCCATCCCATTGAACTACAATTTCCAATTTTCATCTCCTTATCTTAATTACGCAGAGATGGTGACAAAACACATTTCATTTTAATGTAACAGTAAGATGTATAGAAATATAGTATGTCAATTTGCGCATGTGCGGTAATTCATCCAAACAAGAACAGCGATTCAATTAGCAATGTATACGAAGAACCCTCCACAAACTCTCCTTCCCCCTTTCTCTCTACATCTACTCAGACAATATTATTGCAATAGTTGTTTAATAAACACTTAGCAAGCAGGCGTCTGTTTTATTGCGATAGGTCAAATTTAATCATGAATATTGTTTGAGATGTTAATTATTTTATTGGAGCTTCAAATTATTAAAATAACATCTCTTCATTTCGGTTGGTAGCTATATATACTCCTGTATTATTTTCTCTTGTGATTATTTCCAAAATTTTCCGAAAACTTGGGTATGTTGTATGCCTGCATACGCTCTTAATAATATTCCATTCGTTACCAGCATGACGTCACGTTATTTAGACGCGGAAATATGCTCTCGTTTAATAAACAAGGTACGCAAGTTAATTAGGTCATAAATATTCCATAAGTGCCGCATCCCATCTCACAAAACTGTCATCTCATGATGGATGACAGACTAGCTTTATGTCTTCATCAGTGGTTCGATGCTGATGACATGTTCACTGAGATTTTTTTTAAAAGTTTTATGTTCATTAATTTTTAAAAATACATGTACATCATATCTGAAAATTGAAAATTGACCCAGATTATAAGACTATGGTTAATACAAGTGAACTCAGAAAACAAATTGCAAAAACAAATCATGTAGCTCCATTCATCAGTGGTCTGGACATCTGAATAGTGGTTTTTCTCATCTCCTCTCGTTCTTCAGATGTTAACCTACTGCTTCTATAATCCAGAAAACTATTTGCTTTGCTGAAACAGAAAAAAACATAAGTAATAAATTAAAGCTATTGAATTATATAGAAACTGGGACAGAAGCAAAGACGCGGAAAAATGTAGTTTAATTAAAAAATATATGAACGACGCTGTGTGGATTTATTATCAAACTTTTTCTGCATTTTCTGTTAAATATCTTTGCTTTATAATAGCTCAGTTACAAGTATTATTTAGCCTGTTATTAAAAACGGGTCCAGCCGTACAGCAGATAAGTTAACAACTTCCGTGACATGAATTTAGAGTTATGAAATATTTTGGATGTTTAATTTAATTCGTCATGCATGGCACATACATTTCAGCGTATGTCATATTATGTAATAATAATTTTTAAATGACAACGTGTTTTAGAACCGGATATACCGCAATTAGGTCGGTGTTATTATTTTATAGCAAAACTCATAGTAAGTTGGGATTATTATATAATCATATGTTATTTAAAAGTCCGCAGTAAGACGAACTTATAGGAAATTCTATTCAAAATGTATTTGTGATACAATTTGCTGGCAATTATTAGTTGATGTGTTATTGTAGATGCCTACAAAATAACAGAAGGCGCTTTAAACACTTCATACGCAAATTGAGTTATTAATATCATTTGGAAATCATTTTAAAGGAAAATATTATTTTTTAAACTAAGAAACGACTGTAGTAATGTTTAATTTATTATAAATATTACTACCCTGAAGGGCCTGTAAAAGTGTTTATTTAGGGTACGTGTTCAGAAATGAATATTGTATAAAAACTTCTGCTTCTTTATTATTTATTAGTTATTAGGTGTTTTTGTATAGCAAACATACTAGAAATCACTACAATGCATCCATTAAAATAATTTCTAATTGTTGCCTAATTGTTTTAGGCGATGAAGAAGGACGATCTGGTGGTAATTTGAGTCCAATTTGAGAATCAGCTCAGCAATCCTCTCTATACTCATGGAGCAGCAGCAACATTGTGTATTGGAGGACAACAAATACATAAAGACCTCTTGGGTTTGAACTTTGAAGCTTCGTAGCTATTTGGAAGAGGATGTTCTCCAGCTGAAGAATGTAGATTGTACAAGGAGCAAATATAATGGATAAATCACCATGGATTAAATTACACAATGCGAAAGGTATGTAATAATAATTAAAAAATATATATTAGAGACTATATTTATATCATCTTGAGGAAATCCAGAGAATTTAGTTTTTGTTAAAATTGAAAATTTAATTTTTCTATCGTTTTTAACAAGAGTTCTTACATTTCTTACTTTTTAAGAAACTAGTCTAGTACTAGTCGCAATACAATTCATATAACTTTACTTTTTATTCCAGGAGTCATAAGATGCGTGCTCTCCAACACTTGTGGACTTCCAGAAAGAAGTAGTATGTGAAGAAATAGTATAAAGAAAAATACTATGTTAAAAAATATAAAAACATATATGAAAATAAAAATACTCAAGCGACATTTACTTCTTTTATTTCTATTGGTATTGTATTATCTTTCGTTTTACATACTTATATAAGTTTTAACTTTTTTTCACTAAGACACCGTGGCTCAGTGGCAAAGTGCCAGACTTGTAATCGAATCTCTGAATCAAACCAGAATTCGAATCCAAATTAATTTATATATTTTATTTGTCTTCTATATATTTTTATTATATAAATTTTATTTGATTATGATACCATGGTAAAGTGCCAGACTTGAAATCGAATCTCCAAACCAACCCAGAGTTCGAACCCAAGTTAATTATTTTATTTTCATTATTATTGAGTTTGTCTTATGCTTATATAAGTTAAAAACGTCTTCATTCTTCGAGCCACCGTGGCTCATTGGCAAAGTGTCGGTTCGGGTTTTCTAACTCTGCCTTGATTCTAAATAAGATCCAGCGTTCGAATCCGAAAATAATACTTTAATTAATTAAAATATTATTTCAAGATTCTATTCAATAGTTCCTTAGGAACTACTAGATCATGACCGCTTGTATATGCACTTGTACTGTGACCAGTACTTGTAAGCGGTTGTGTATGCATACGACAGTATGCACCAAGCAGCTCTGAAGACGTCAGAGAGGGGGAGACTAGTAATAGTCTTGCTTCGTACAAAGTTAAGGTTGCATATACACGTAGCTATTCTCATAGCTATAAGAGAGCCTATAGAGCATATAATTTGTATGAAGCAGATACTTTGGTGGAAGCTCTGAGGACGGTCAGACAACGTGTGGGCCGGAGTGTCATTCATACATTGCATATACTCTGCTCTAGAACTTCTAGACCTTCCAGACCTTCCAGAATCTACAAAACACAAAACTGTTGTTCACACAACAAAAAACACACGAAATCGCCACTGATATATATATGATAGTATATATATATCATTGTATGGCGTCACACTGCAGCTAACCGCTAAGGTACCACCCACAACTACCAACTCCGGTGAATGCGAGTATTGTAGTTAGTGGGTGGATGGAATGGCCTGTTGGCCATTCCATATTTTTTTTCTCTCGTTGACCTTGAAAAAATAATTTAAAAAAAATTATTATTTATTAAAAAAAAAATTACCATTTATTAAAAAAAAAAGTCTGATACAAAGTATACAAGCTTGTTAAATTTAAGAAGCACGTTTTTTAAAAACGTTTGTGTCTGGCCCCACCCACGTCTGCTCGTCCACACCCTTACTCCTACACTTAGGTATATCAAGTGCGAGACGTACAACGACTTCGAGTTTTAACAAAAATTTATACTGCCATCTATGATGAATAAAAGTAAACTCAAAATAATTTTAAAAAAATCGACGTATACCCCCATCCTCACTGGAGTAGTTCTGAAACTACACTGAAAATTTATTTGTCAAGTATCTCTTTATATATTTAAAATTTTTAGTAGTCGCCATTTTCTTTAATTATTTTCGCCATTACTTTGGATGACGAGCCGTGGGTGCAAATGGATTGTGGCAAGAGGCCACATTATATATAATGAAAAGAAGATTTGGATATTAAATTATAGTCTCTTTTATTAAATATCAATTTAATAAACATATATATATTTTAATAAATAATTTTATATATATATATGTATATATTGATGCATAACTATTTATAAATAGATATATAGATCTATATATCTATCTATCTATCTAAATAGAATATATATATATATATATATATATATATATATATATATATATATATATATATATATATATATATATATATATATATAAATATATAATATATATATATATATATAAAAATATAATATATATATATAAAATATATATATATATAAAAATATAATATATATATATATATATAAAATATATATATATATATAAATATATAATATATATATATATATATATATAAAATATATATATATATATATAAATATATAATATATATATATATATATATATATATATATACATATATTATATATATATATATATATATCTATTATATATATATGATCTATTTAGATCATCTATATATATATATATATAAAATATATATAGATGATCTATATATAGTCATCTGCCTTTCCACTACCCTTTCTTTCTGAAAAATCTTTCAAACTTGGGTTTATATTTTAATTTTTGGGATGGGGCCCTCCCATAATAAAAATAAGGCTCTAATGGGATGGTAGCTGAGGACTGCCTCCCTCCCCCATCCAATATTCCAATATAAATCTAGGTTTAACTACTTTTCATAATAAAACATAAAATTGCTGCCTCCCTAAATACATAGTCCTCTTTTTAACGGGTTACAGGTTTTCCAGACACCTGTAACCATTTCTTGCAATGTAACAATGTTTTAATAATTATATACAAAAAATACCAAAACGTTTATAACTAAAATAATAATGTATTACAGTAATACATACATACATTCAATTATAAATTGAAACAAATTTTATCTTTGTAGTTCAGTAGTAACAAATGATCAGTCAGTGATTTAATTTTTAAATTATTGAAACTATTACATCGTTAAGACATGTTTAAATAACATCTCAAATGATTAATGAACTTCTAATTTATAACAAATATTACTGTAATTAATAAAGCATTAATGTATTGCAAGAATTACTTTATAAATGATTTGAAATTCTCTCAAATATAAACTAAAATTTCGTTGTATAAAATTTGTTTCATGGGCATTTGTTTAATTAATTAATTAGTAGGAAATTCTCAATATGAGATAGATTTCTAATAAATGACAGTTTTAGATTTTGATATTTCAATAGTAAATACTTTAGAAAATCACTTTCATTCAAATATTACATTTAACGATATTTTCATTTACGTTTTATGCTGTTTTTATTTAATATTTTTTCGATAATATTCTAAATGTATTTATTGTTGAACTATTATTTTCATCTTTTTTTTCAAACAAACGCAGCAATTATTAGTTTCTCATCAATTTAAGTCATTATACAAGAGTATATAAATTATACAATATTATAAATTATAACCAGCACTAATATTGATGTTAAAAATAATTGAAAGTACTGTTTATGACAATTACTCATTTAATTATGTTTACCACCTTTTGCTAAAGATGTTCAAACAAACATTTGTTGTATAAATAGCAAATATTTTAATAAACGTGGAAAACAGTTAAATTATTGTATAATCCAAATACTTTAAAAAATAAATCCTTTTGCAGGATTTTAAACATTAAAAACTGTGTCCTATTTCATCTTGAAAGAATCCAGTTACTCCTTTCTTGCTTCTTACGATTATTCGCTCTTTCCCCATAAAAATTCTTTCTAATCATTCCATTTAAACATAAATTACATTTTTCATCACAATTATTCATTAAATATAATAAATTATTTAATTGAGCTACTTTCCTAATAAAATAATTAATACTTAAATTATGTTTAGGCCCTACTTAATCACTTGTAAATTTTTCCCATATTAACATTACAAGACATATATTAGGTGTGACGTGAACTAGATATGGGGCTAGACCTTTATAAAAGCCTCTGACGCCTTCGTACCTCCAGGTCTGCTTAATGCAATGTAAAACGCCGTTGTAGACGTTATTGTGATCTTGTAATCTTGCCCGAATTACTTGATAAGGATATGTTGATGAAGCAGCGATTAACTTTGATATAGCAGCGAATAGTAAATACTCTGATGTACCCTGCAAATATAAGAATAATAATTAGCTAATGTTTTATGTAAAAAACACATTTAATTTATTATTAGTTCATTAACTTACCAATTTCGTGTCTATAGGCATTTTTCGGTATATATTATATCTATTTTTCATTTCTTCGTATGTCATAAATTGTAGGGCGCCGTGTGCTACACCAAACATTCCGGGGACAAAACCCTACAACAAAGAACAAATTATATTATACAGAAAAAATACAAATTCTTTCGGAAAATTACATACTTCTTACACTACTTGACAAAAGAGCTATTGTAATTTCCATAAATCACGTATAAATTACATTATATTAATTAACAAAGACAATTTATTAGTCTAACGTCAGACGTCAAGCAATCGAGGTAATTCCCTCGAAAATAAAAAAAAAAATCCCTCAATTCTTGATCTAACAAGAAGTTAGAATACTAGCTGCTGCTTCAGAGTTATTTTTAAATTATTATAGAATAAGTATGAATGTAAAATTTAGAAAGTGAGTTTTGTAATAAAGATATTTACATTTGGAAGATAATTACCATTAGAACATCTTATTAAACGTTTCTATAAATTTCTAAATTAGAATGTATTACAAAATTAATTTTTTTATAAATTTTAATCAATTAAAACTGCAATATCATTATAACGTTGATAACGTGTTCGACATTTAATCTTTGCACATCGTCTAGGTTTATCAAATTGACAAAAAATGATATATGATAACAATTATTTAAAAAAAGACCTTGGAAGTTGGAACTTGACATAGCAACAAAGGTTATTTCGTATAAAATTAAAATGTTGATTAGTTTTACAACCAATTAGAATACAGTATTTCAGACACACCTATGTTGACCACTTTACGTCATAAATATGATGTAAAATAACGTGACGTAGACCTCCACCTCCAGTATGAACATTGAAACCAGTTTTTTATACAGATATGTAAACATACATTGATTAGAAAATATCTATTGATATAAACTTACCCTATATAAGCCCCTAACTCCTTCGGTCCGGTAAATTGTTCGAAGTCCGTCCAACATGCCTGAGTATATTTTATTATTTTCTTTTCCGTATTGAAGACAGAGTCGTGTTTTAACAACCCAAATTGGATTTGTCATTAACAGCGTCAATATTCCAGCTTCAGCAGCGATCACCATGTGCGTTTTTGGACCAAGTGGCAGAGTCGTTTTACCATCTTGATACCAATTTTTTATTGTATTATAACTGAAATATAAAAATAAGGTGTTAGGACACAAACATTTTTTACAATTTGTTATGTAGGGATAAAAACTATGAGAGATATGTTGTAAAATATTCTATTCTCTGATTATCTATAGAAACACGTACAAACAAATAATTAACAACAATAAGTCTTAATGTCTACCAAATTGGGCATACAACAGCTTTGATAGAATAATATTATAATAACAATATGTATATAGATAAATAGCTCATATGACGAAGCTAGTTTTATTGAATAATTTAAGTCACTTTGATATATTTATTATTGTTGCAAAAACCTAAGTACAAGGAGGTAACTAAGAACGTATATCTATATTCAAAGCAGGTAATAATATTCTAACGGAAAAATTTCATTGGTTTATGTGTGGTAATAATTACACCAGACTATTACCCAGCTAGACATTCCGGGGACATTCAGAGAGTGCATGCTAAACTCGTGGAAATGTAAATTGCATAACTGCAGTCTGTCTAATTTTGTTGTATTATGAAACTGTTTTATAAACGATTTATGTGATCATTATCACATACTGTTAGAATGACACTCGATTTTACTGCGCAGTAGTTTTGTTTTTTAAGTTAAATCTGCTTGAGAAATTTATAATTTTGTCTTAGTAATATAATTAAAGGTTACAATAATATACCGATAATTTTTGGGTTATTAAAAATATATATTATCAGTCTAATCCGTGAAAGTCATGCAGATCCTTGATATGTTTAACAATAACAAAAATCTCGTGATTTAAATTACGTTGTCTACATGTAGTATGTTTATATATATACATCCATAGAATATATACAAAATATAAACGACAAACATTACATGTTTTTCATACACGAGCCTCCTATTATCAAAAATACAAATTCCAGAACGAATTATGAATGTAATGACACATTTTGCGATATGTGACGTATATAACATACAATATTTGTGTAAAATTAGTTATATATAACAAATAACATAATTTTTACAATGTCAATATTCTAAGTGTATAATTTTTAAACAAAGATATAAATAAACTTCTGACGTCCTAGTAGCGGGATATTTGCGCGTTGTGTATTTTGTCGTGCTAAGCTGTTGTTTTATTATAGAATACGATGTTGATATATTTTTAATATACTCGTATATGCATGAGTTTTATTTAGATTTATTATATTATTTTTTAATTAAAGTTT
The DNA here is from genome assembly GCA_963678705.1 of Panorpa germanica. Taxonomy (NCBI): domain Eukaryota; kingdom Metazoa; phylum Arthropoda; class Insecta; order Mecoptera; family Panorpidae; genus Panorpa; species Panorpa germanica. The sequence continues at coordinate 27,426,631 of OY783205.1, read as the reverse complement.
ATAAACAATAATTTATATTTCATTATGAGTTCATTATTTGCGATTTTATTATTTTCAACTAACCATATGAATTTTTGCAAAGTTGTTATTCGAGTTTTTTATCAACAATTGTTCAATTTACGCGAGCATGTTTATATTCTAAAAAAATACAATTCTTATTACCATATGGATATATTTACAGATTGTTTTTATAATTTGATCCAGGCTTTGATATAAAAAATATTTTTTATAATAATATAAAGCCAGGTGTTTATAGATAACTATCCGGTTTCTTTATAGATAATAAAAATGAGGAGAAGAAGGGTTAACAATATATCAAATAAAATGTATGTAGCTTATAAAAATTAATTAAAAAATCCCTAGATAACAAACCTTACATTGCAAATTATCCAGAAATCAGAAGTCTTAATATGTTTGCAATTATATAAATATAAACTTACAATAAGAAATAGAGTCCCCATCCGCTACCGGATCCCCAAACGTTGGGGGTAACTCCTCTATATAAGCCTTTCAATCCCTCCTGTTTCAATATTGTCGAGACAGCACTGCTGAGGCCTTGATAACGCGGCGCCGTTTTTGAACGACCGTCGTTTACTGCAACAAAATTGGAAAAACATAAAGATTAAAAAAAAATTCCGTACTTTGTGGTCACAAATATCTAACAAGGTAAATATTTATAAAACAAATAAATATATTTTTCCATAAATAAAAGAATTTGCTTTACAACTAGTTGCACCTATATATACAAAAAAATATATGAACAGCTTCAGAAAGAAAGAAACATAACATAAATTTTATAAAGAAAATGACTAAGGCAGCTGAATTGAATGATAAAATGTCTTCGGGATTTTCCAAACGCATTGGAATTTCTATGAGTTTATGGATAACTGTAAATTTTATCTTAAGGACATGTAATAATAGGTCAAGAAATTATATCTTTGAATTCTCTTTATAAACAATACTGATAATACTATTATTACAATTAAAATAAAATTGTACCCAAAACTATTATCAAAGCAAAATAACATGCATGCGTTCTAATGGAAAATAGGCGTTTTTATTAAGGAAAATAGGTTGTCGCCTTTGTTTTACATTTATTTTTTCCTTAGTTATTGATACAGGGCAAGTATTTTCCTGTTCTGTTGCGAAATGAGAAAGCAAAGATGATCAAACAATAGTAAAAAAGACACTTAACCTTTTTGAACCCATAAAATAAGCTTCTCCATATATTAAAAACTCACAGATAGATTATTTTTCGTTTAAACCATTATGGGCACAAAGAAAATCATATTTTCTTGTCATAATAACATGAGACAAGTAAATAAAACATCAAGGTAATTGTTTGTGAAATATAGAAACAAGTTTAACAACACACGTAAAAAAAAAATTGAAGGTTAAAAAAATAGTTGCTATGCAAAAGCATGCATTATTTGACAGAAGAATTTGAAAGCTAAAAGTTATGTCTTGTAGCATTATTAGGACAATTAGCGTTAAATGTTTAGAAATTAATATTGTAAACCCGGACATGTGATTCGCGATATCGTGGAAAATAGTTCTATTTGAGCTAATTATGATATGAGGTGATTAACAAGATGAATTAATCACACACAAACTATAGATATTAAATAAACAAGTTAGATTACTAAGAAAAACATGTGATTAGCATACAATTATCCAACAAATTACCATTTCTAAACAATTCAGCACATGTGTAGTATTAGAAAACAATAAAGTTAAGATTATTTAAATGAAAATGATGCAATAATATATCAATATTGAGTCATAGAAAATATGAGGGAAAAATTATAATAGAAGTAGGAAGTAAATTGGTAATAATATAAGTGAATATTAAACGTACCTGCAAATCTAATTTTAATGAGATCCAATGGGTGCAGAATAAGTGTTGAAGTGACTCCTCCAGAAATTCCAGCTACTAAATGTTCCATTTTAATGTGACTAAAAACTGCTAATTTACGTCGAGCCCCCGTGGAGGCTGAAGCACTTTTCATGGTCGTCATACTAATAAATTCACTTTTGAACTTAACCTATATATCGTTATTAAGGAACAAATTAGCATTATGTATTAAAAAGTGCAAAAATTATTAAAAATCTGTCACTAGTATCACTTTCTACCACATTTTAGTTAAGCAAATTATAGTTTAAACAAGCATTTATTATATAACAAATAATTTATACCGAACACTTCGCAGACTAGCTTTAAATTTAGCAAAAAATAAAATATAAATGAAATGCTACTTGTTATATGGTTCATTATATTATAAAAATTGGCAGAGTAACAAACGTCAACGAACACGCGAGATTATCGAAAACCCGTGACGCGACCTCACCATATGCTTGACATGAAGAGAGAAGCAAGGAGAGGCTATGAAAGTGTTACCAGATTAAAAATATTTTAGTTCCCGGTAAAACTGCAAAATTTAAAATAAAATACATCTATTTTATGATAAACGAATGTATTTATATTATATATATTATGATATATATTTTTTATAATTAACTTGTTTAATTATTATAGGCACGATATTTACAAAACACATTTAAAAATGTTTGTTTATAATAAAATCTATGATTTAATATTAATATCAGTCCTAAACATTTGGAATAATTATATTTATATATATGTATATGTACTTATCTCCTTTGGGTAAAAATATTTTACAAGTCTGAAAATTATTAACTATATTTATAACATATTATTTGGCAGTTTTTATATAATTTCTCAAACATGTATCGTAAATTCTTGACGCTCTTGTTCCTTTCGTTCTTGGTATCTATAAAACATATCAAAAACAAATATTTCAAAAATGTTATTGTTAGTAATGAAACCCAACACTAAAGCCTAGAGTCAGAAAATTGTTAGTTTTTTTCTATAACAAAACATTCATTACCTTGTAAGTAAAGAAGCAAGTTCAGCCGATAATTTTCCTGCACTCTGGCGACGAGTAGCAGATTCTTTGAGGAGTATTTCTTCTCTATCACATTCAGCGGCACTGAGTTCGCGCGAGTCCGAAAACACACTAGGAGGCAGCAGCACCGAATCCGAGCTGCCGCCAATTTCATCAACAAATTTAAATGATTTTGAAATGAATGAAGATGATTTTTTCTGACTTAGGTATTAGGGAAGAGTAATATAAATGATTGCTGATTTTATATACTGCTATAGGATGGTAATTAGGATTTCTACAGTGTGTTCTAAGGATGTATGATTGATGAGAACTTGGAGGTCTAGACAAAGGTGTACCTGCGCTACCTGCTTGAAGTGTTCATGGCCTGTATATGTCTTGGAGTTCTTCTAACAGCTAACGGGGATGCTTCATTGTTTGACTCCGTACTTGAGTCTGGCCTGAAGATTTCTAAAATTATTTTTTTATTTTAAATATATAAATAAATTAAATAAATTACTAACTTTTAGTAGTTGTACCTCTTGGTGGCTTTACGGGTACTCTATATGATTCTCGGCAAGGACTACCGCTTGTGTCTGATTCTGAATCTTTATAATTTCCTGAATTATGACCTTGACGTGATCTTGAAGGTTGATTTCCCGATTGACTACTCCTTGTACGAGAATGAGGTTGATTAGAACCAACTGCTAATGTCATTGATTTGCTTAAAGTTGATTCATCTGCAAAAAAGGTTTGGCTTTGTAATGCTGGGTCCACATATACGTGCTCATATATACTCTGTGAGAACAAATATTATATTCACGTATAAACGCATAAATTTAGAATACCATCTGTATAATGTGGTCTATGGCGTCCCCACTTCCCTTGCTTCAATGGATATTCTGGAGTATTTTCATCTTCTAGAAGTCCAAACGTTTTAAACTGTACTGTATAATCTAAAGTACTTGCAGTCACTGAACGACTTCCTGGCCCGGAAACGCTAAATGTTGCATAAGGACTGATTTCATACATTTCTGAAACAGAGAAATAAACAGTCATACAAATTTTAAAAACCATCAAAGCGCTAAGATATATTTTATTACCAGACTCTTCAGTAACTTTTGCATTGTCTGGCTGTTTGCCTGGATTCGCTGTATACACAGGCTGTGCCCCTTGCAAATGATTTTGATTTCGCCTGTTATCTCTTTCTGCTATTATTTTATCTTCTACTATTCCACTCTGTTCATATCCATCTTGTGAATTTGAATGACAAATCCTAAAAATATTTCAAACTTAATTTTAAGTTTAATAAGTTGAATGGGGCTCGCAAATAAATATTCACCCTTTTCTCTTGAACATAACGAATCCAATAATCGCTGAACAGACTATTAAAACAATAATACAGACTACAGTGACCATCATGAAGGGGTCTGTAATGGGAATTCCACTTTCTTGCAAATCTAAATCCATTGGAAATGCTGACGGTGGCAAAATTCGAACTAAAAATATTCATTTTATTTAATATATAAATTTTGTTCCTTATCTTAAAATCAATTATTCAATATGTTTATACCTCCATTTATCGTGGTTGTAGCAAAATTGAAACTACCAGTTGTTGTTCCTGCATCGTTAGTAGCGCTAATTCTAAGTTGGTACCAAGTAGCCGGATCTAAGTCCGTTACTATAAGGTCATCTTTCGTTGTATCTGTGGCTAACATGGTCCAACTAGTATGACCTAGGAGTTTGTATTCTACGGAGAAGTGAAGAATGGGACAACCGCCGTCCAACCAGGAGTATAAATTTAATTTCAGAGTTGTAGAATTTGTATTAAATAAATCTTTTTGATCTGCTATTTGTGATACTGAAAAAAAAGTTTTTTAAATTACTTTTAAGATAAAAAATTACAACAAATAATAATTATACTTACAACCCCCTTTAGTTCTTGTTGATATGATTTCACTAGGGCTCCCTTTGCCAACTCTATTGTATGCGAGAATATACAAATTATACGACGATCCACATTTCAGTTCTTCAATTGTATATGTCATCAAATCTGGAGGGATTTCTCGATGCCACCAAGCGCCAGACTCTCGACTAACTGATAGAATATATCCCAAAATAGTAGCGCCACCATCTACTGGAGCTTGCCATCGTACCTAAAAATAATTTTACATAAAAAATTGTCTACCAAAAATCATTTACCTTCTATTACCTTAATGCTATTCGTAGTTGTGTACTGCAGCTCCAATAGCGGTTGACCAGGGGGTAAGAGAGCTTCCACTGTGTAAGTTATTTCGTCTTCGCCAAAGAGGTTCTTTGCAGAACATGTATAATTCCCGGCTAATGCTTGGTCTACACCTGAAAGAAGAAATTTCGTTATGAATTAATTTTTTAGAGTTATATTTTAGAAACTGAATAACACTTACTGTGAATTTGTAAATGGCCTTCAGCGGTTACTGCGTAAAACGTGCTGAAGGTTATGGGGCGGCCTCTGTGAAGCCATCGAGCTCTAGGAGTTGGGTTCCCAATGGCAATACACGTTAATAATGTTTTTGCTCCTACAGGTCGACGGATAATTCTAGAGAACGATGCTATTTTTGCTGGAGCTAGAGATATATAAGCACATTGAGTAAAGATTAAATTCTAAATTAAATATTCTTTTTCCTTACCTCTCGTATTTGTAGCTTGCGCAATAATACTTGTGGGTTCTCCCTCCCCAATACTGGTACTAGCAGACACCCAAAATTCATAGAGTTGATGTTCAGCAAGACCGCGAACCTCTGCAGTAAATTCTGAGGGATTTGATGCTGGATCTACTCGAACTAGCTGAGTAGCATGTGTGCCTACTCTACCTGCAGCTCTTGAGTAGACGGAATATTGACTGATTAATCCATTAGGATTCGTTGGTGGAAGCCATGATATCAAAATGGAATCCCCTGTTAGCGCTACAGCTTTTATGCTAGACGGTGGTCCAGGAACTGTAATTAAAGGAATAATTAATAAATTATGCAAGTAACGTTTTATAAGAGTGCAGAAATAAAATTACCATCTTCTTCTGTGTGACAATATATAGGAGAACTAGGGATACCATCTCCAGCTGTAGTAAAGGCAAGAACTTGGATGGAATAGTTAGTGAATCGTTGCAAGGCATGAAGATATGTTTCGGATTGAATGATTCGTTTAACTTCTCCTGTTGGAGTTGGAAGATCTGCTAAAAATTTCAAAAGAGTTATAGATCTTCTAAAGAAAAACGTTGTGCTAGTCTTTGATAAGAATTCTTACAGTTTTCAGAAAGTTGATCCCCCGGTACAGGTCTGTACATAACTTTATATCCCTGAAGAATTCCACCAATTAGACCGGCTGGTGGTTGTGACCAAGTAACTTGCACATTTTGAGAAGACAAAGCACTGCATGTTACACCCTGAGGTGCAGCTTCCGGAACTGCAAAAATAAAATTATAAATATATTTTCATTCTACATACATTATAAATAATATTCTGGTGAAATAAATACCTCCTTCTAATGTCGCAGCTAGCACAGGAACACTACTTGGACCAAACGCAACTGTGTTAAAAGCACGAACAGTGATTTCATATCTTGTAAACTTTTTTAAACCTGTCAGCAGAACTTTTGTGGAAGCCCATCCGTGAACTGTTACAGTTCTAGAGTGATTGCTAGGCGACAGTTCACTATGCTGCACGGTATATCCCAGTAAATCACCATTCCAATATTCTCGTGAAGGAACCTACAATGATTTACTTTTACATCATGTTTTTATGAACATCTTAGGAATTCAAATAAAATTTCTCACCTGCCAGGTAACTAATAATTCTCCTGGGCCTCCTGTTGTAACCTGAAGACCTGGTGGAGCTTCAGCAGGAGCTAATAATAAATAGTACATAATAATTTGTTAAAAGGACGAAAGCTTAATATTTGTTAATGCAGCAAAAAGTACCTTCTTCTTGTGTTTTAGCAACTACAGGTTCTGTATATGAACTGCTCGCAATTTCATTAACCGCCAGCATCCTTAAAGCATAGGCTGTTGCCGCACGTAATTGAGATACCACCGCAAACTCCCGCGGACTGCTATCAGAGCTGAAAAATATTATTGATTGATATAGTTCAAATAGTTTGTAAATCTTATTTCAACAGATAATACCTTTTAGTGTTTAAAGATGGCAGTGTTAAATTTTGTACACCTGAATTAGACCAATCATTTGCTCCAATACCCATTGCACCTAGCGGCTGATATTGTATCAAAAAACTAAGAACTGGAGAGTTGCCGTCAAAAGGACGTCTCCAAGCTAGTCTAATAGATCGACCACCAACTTCAACGACTTCAAGAGATCCTGGTGGATCTGGTCTTTCTAAAAATTTAAATTAAATTCCAATGTATATGTCGTCATATGATTGAAAATACTTGTTTTTATCAATTGAATACCTTGAACTGCTAAATGAACTACGAAGTCGCTTCTTCCGAAAGTATTTTCGGCTTGGCATTTATATGTTCCGGAATCTTGACGATCCGCTCGACTTAGAGATAGTTGGGAACTTACACCAGTTGTGGTTTTTATTTCCGAAACACTTACTCTGTATGGATTTAGAGATAAATAATTAATACGTTAAAGGGAGTTGTTCTCTAATTTATTATTTCTGGTTGTGTTTTTATGCATTTACTCTGTTGGGCATGGTTTTTAAAGATGTAGGTAAATAATACAGAAAAATAGATAAAGCAATAGCCGTCAGTGAAGCATAATCCCAAACATGGTAGAGTTTACGTTTGCTATATACGAGTAGAACATTATGACATAAATACAGTAGAATTACCTGTAGCTGCTCATTTCAACTCTGTTCCCATTATGTGTCCACATGATTTGTATTGGATTATCGCCAATTACGTCACAGGATAAATTTATAGGATCCCCACGACGTGTCGAAACATTTTTAGATGGAATTTCAAACCTCGCTGGTTCTAAATATAACAATGAAACCCAAACAATTGCATTAAGAACACAACAGTGTTAATCTATTTATATCAGAACAATTAATTTACCATTCACAGCCACATGAATGACCTTAGTTAACCCAGACCCAATACCATTGTTGGCACGGCATAAATAATGACCTTCATCATTTGAAGAACAAGAATCAATCTTCAACGATCCATTTTCTAAGATTGATATATTTTCTTCAAGAGAATTTATCGGTTCGTAATCTAACGTTGTTTTACCTAAAAATTACAAGTTGATATAATAAAGAATTTAGGGAAAATGAAATTAATTTAATTTATAAATACCTTGTCCCCTTAACCAGGAGATTTCTGGATTAGGGAACCCTCTGGCTGCACAATGTATTAGTATAAGACTTCCCAATAATGCTGATGCATCTTGTGGTTCATAAATCCATTGCGGAGGGACTAAGCAAAAGTACACATAAATTAGGCAATTATTATGGTAAATTTATGAGGAATTATTAAATATACTAACCTTTCACCATGAGTTCAGCAGTAAAATTAACTTTAGCGGCACTGTTAGTAGCAAAACAAGTATAAGTACCGCTATGTCTAGAAGAAATATCTTTGAAAATCAACATTGAGAAAAAATCTGCATTTCTTTCTTCAACCTAAAAATGTTTGATACGTATATCAGAAAATGTTTTATTGTCAAGATCAAACTTATTCGATATAAATACCTGCAAGGAGCTGGAGATCGGGACTCCATCTTTACGCCATGAGAAATACACAGGCATGTCACCTAAATTGAAATAATATTATTGGTTACGAAATATAAGGTGTGTATGCAGTTGTATATTTATAAGTTTATGGATTAGTTTTATGAAACTCCACTTGTAAATATTTGTTTATTGTCTTACGAACCTGCAGTGACACTACATGTAACTTGAGCTCTTCCTCCTTCCTGAAGACTACTTGGAAACGCAAAGTTTTCAATAACTGGAGGACTTAGAACTAATAGCTGTAATTCTCGTCTAACTATTTCCCCAGAACGACTAGAAACGATGCAGGTGTAACTTCCAGCGTCTAGATTTGGATCTACATTTGCAATTTGAAGAGAACCACCTTGGGAAGCATCCTAATTTATAATAAATAGGTATTAATATAGGCTTTGTATCTTTATTATCAAATAAACATGAAAATCAACTAGCCTGCAGTTTATGCCTTAAATCCAAAGGCAGTTCTTGACCTCTTCTTTCCCATTTTACTGATCCAATTGGATATCCTGAATAAGGACAGTGAAGGGTAATGTTTCCATTAGAAACAGCTTTTACAGGTCCTATAGCTCTAATATAAGGAGGACCTGTCAAAAATAGTTTTATAAGACATATGTTTTATGGAATATTTCTTCGATTTTATTTTATATACCATAAATATTCACTCTAGCTGCATGGCTAGCAGTTCCTAAAGTATTTCCGGCATTGCAGCTATACAAACCGCCATCTTCCGGACGAACTGATGATATGTTTAGATGGCTTATGACATCACCAGTTGAATCTACAAACTGGCCGATTGCGTAACGATGACCTGATGTTATTTCAGCTAAGGGTTGACCGTCAAGCAACCAGGAGAACTAAAAATAACAAAACACAACATCAAGTCTTGGGTATTTCTATTTCCTATCGAAAATAACATAGGTTAAATAAGGAAATATTATAATTATTATAAGTTAAAATATGGATTAAAGAGAATTGTTTACCTGAGGAGGCGGGGAACCCGTTGCAGAGCATCTCAAAGACACCTGGGGTCCAGGACGTAAAGCTTGTTCAATGAATGTATATTGAAGCTCTGGTATTGTATCTGAAAGAGGAATCAGTCAATATTTTCTTTGTTTTATAAGAGAAAATAAAAATAACATTTCCGGAATTCTTGAATAGAAATAAACTGAGATTATATCAAAACGGATGACATTAAGACAGATATGTTTATGACAGATCTATTATATTTTTAAAACATTTATAATTTACCTCCGGTTAGATCAGATATTGTATTATATTATAAAAGACTCCGGCTACATGGACTTGAAATATTATCTGTAGTATTTATTCTTGATGGATGTGAGTGTATTTTTAAAAACAATGAAATATTAGCAAGAAATAAACACTGGTAAAATGTAAGATATTTCAAATTACGAAATGGAAAACTTATATGACGTGTTCTATTGTTGTAACATTAATACATACTGCCGAATTCTCTAATGGTTAAAAAAAGATACAAAAATAACAATAGCTGAGTACAATAGAAGAATCATAAAAACACAAGTATTGAATATAGGCAGTAAAAACACTGCAACGTATGCAGTAGTTTGGAAAGTGAAAATATAACCTATAAAACTATCGGGCATTAGTATTCAAGCAAATTTAATTTATGTAAGAAGAAAAAACACAATTAGTAAATGATAAAAGTAGGTTTTATATATTTTTTTTAAGTTGAAAACTTTTTAAACTGAATATCTTAATAAGTTCTACCAACCTAATAATTCCTTTGATGTTTAGAAAGCAGTGTTTTGTGTTAAACAAGCTCTCTTAAGGGTTATATTCAACAGCGGTAGCTCTGTTAATACATTTAGAATTATAATCATATTAATACTCGCACGAATTATTTTTGGTTTTTCTATGTTTTCAGCATTTAAATGAAATGTACGTATTTCCATAACTGCTTGTTTTATCGTCTAGTTAGAGAGCAGCGTTCGGTAAACTAGTTACCGAAGTAATAACTATATTTAAATTTTAATAATCTTTCGTTTTATAAAGCCTGTAAAATCGTTACTGATAAAATTGTAAATATTGATAAAGTTAGCAATCACAATTATTTAATTATTTCTTATTAAATCGTAATATTAAAGGAGATAAAAATCAATAGACATTTATTTGCATAAATTTAAATAAAAATTTAAAAAATTTGTCTTTCAAAAATGAGTACACAAACAGAAGATAAAACTCGCTGGTGTCTGTATTTTCGTCTGTGGCGATGTATATTTTCATTTCTCCGCCTGCTCTCTGACTATTTCATTTATATCTTCATAAAGTTTAATTGGCAGCTTTTTACAAAGGGAGTTAGTATTAATAAAACCGTGTGATTTAAAGCGTGCTTGTGTTTTTGCATCTGTCTCGTTCTTTGTTCGGAATTGTTTTGAATTAAACAAAAGCAGTCACCCATTCCATCCTCTTTCACCCCACCCCCACCTCAGACTCCCACACAGTTTATTAATATAAACAAATCTGTTTTTAAGTATAAATGTTGATATTAAAATTGTCGTATGTAGTTTTTAAACAAAAGGTTGGATTTTAATTAGGATTATTAAAAATAGACTCAAGAGCAGAGTTCAATTAAGGTGCAATACAATGCATATTAAAATGCAAGTATATAGAAGGATGGGGACATAACAAAAGTAATAAAATATCGTTTGAAAAGAAGGATAATACGATTTCAAACAAAACAGTTTTATGCAAAGATATGCAGAAACGTACACTATATAAAATAATATCATATAAAAGAAAATTAAATATTCTTATTTCTTGGCGGTCAAGATTCAAACTAAATATCTCCGCTTCTTTACGGCAGTTAAGACTATTTAGAATCTTCGAAACATTCTTTCATTGATTGTGAAATAAAACTACTGAAAGATTTATATTTTCTTTATCAACATTTGCTTTTTTACCATTTCTATTTACAATACAATTTTTATTTTAAATATCTGAACTTTAATTATTATACTTTGGATCATATTATATTTGAATGCATAAATTATAGTTTAGAAAGATCAAAATTCAATAGTGAAATATTAGATGTGATTAAAACTTTTCCTGTTAATACTACATTTTTGTTAAGTGTGTCAAAATTAATTAGTGAATTATTTAAATATTTAGAAATTTGTAAAATTGAATTATAAATTGTAAAATATGTATATATGTATAAAAAATGTTTGATGGTGGCTATGACGAATAAAAGTCAAGGCAAATAAATAAATAAATATAAAAAAAATATATTAATATCTTGTTTTACTGTAGGTCAAAATATTTGAAATTTTGGTTTTATGAGTGTACTAGCTTAATTCGTTAAAAAAAATTTTATCCACTTATTTAAAATATAGAATAAAATGAAATATAAGCATTTGTGTGTATCTGTGTGAGTGTGTGTGTTTGTAACCTTTATATCATTTCTCTTTATTAAATGTAAATTTCTTTATACTTTTTCTCGCCTCAGAAATAAAGTTAAAGTATGCGATTTATCATTACTAGGAGCTTTCATCTGAACTTAAAGATAAAGAGGAAAAGCATCAAGACCTTATACGAGTGACTACCAATTTAATATACTTCACAAGGGTATATTTCATTTCAAAAAGAATTTATCTTATTATAAATATGATATATAATTGATATTTTTTATATAAATGAAAAATTCAGGCTTTATTTTATAAGATAAAAAAAATAGGAACATTTATGGTAATATTAAAGATAACTTTCTTCAGTTGCAAGAATGCCAATTTGAAGCCAAAGGCAGTCAAAGGCGAACAGTGACATATTTTCAACAATATCTTAAAATATTAATTTAAAAAATTCATAATTGAAGAAACAAAAACGGTTTTAATTAGTAACACTTCGAGCGACTGCGCAAAACGATGTTCTATTCAATGAACAAATAATTTATTCCTATAACTACCAGTGGTTGATGGTGATAGGATGTTAAACAAATAAAAAAAAAAATCTACTAGCGATGTCCCGTGGTAGAAAATGCAACTAATGATTGAACCCTTCGTACTTATATACGTATATTTATTTCTTTTAAAGTAATATTTTTAAAAAAATTCTATATTTTTAAAAACATATATAAAATAAATAAATAAAAAGTATTATATATGTAATAAAGATAACCATTAAATGTAACGGAAATGAGTTCGTACTTCCGTCAACAATAAATCAGTTTTAAAACAGTAACATAGCTACAGTAGCGCCTCTAGTTTCCGTTTTGTCCGTTCCTAGAATCATTTAACACGTCAAATAATTCACAAGCGCTAACTGAAAATATGAATCATACACGATACCAGGAAAAGCTAATAAATATTAACTAAAGCTACTATTACACGTGAACTTTGTAAGTAATTACATATATAAAAATGAATAAAATATACACAAAAGTTTGTAGTTTATGAGGTGTACTACTGAATTTTATATTTCGTTCATAAAATGTATTTAAAACTAAAATACGAACTCGATTTCATATTAAATTCACTGGATCTTCATTTGACGAAGAGCAACTCACTGTGAATTCGTTATGAATTCGAAATATCTTACCTCCTAGTCTTAATTCAGCACTTGCAGTAGCGCTGTCTCTATCATTCTTGACCACACATTGGTACATGCCTCTATCAGCTCGGGTCACTTGTGTCACCTGCAGGCTATTCGCGTTAATTAAGCGAACTCGCGCACTACTGGCGCTATTTACAGAATCTAAGGGTAGGGGGATGGTATTATGCAACCACGTGACCGACGATATCGGAGATCCGCTGATGGAACAGTTAAAGTATGCTGTACCACCTGAGTTTATAATCTGAAAGAATAGATTTATATATTAACGACTACTAGTGGGAGCATTGCACTGTCGTGCGTTTGCACAAAATGAATGCTGTACTTTCCAAACAGATTCATACATATTTTTAACTGACCTGAACTTGTGGTTGCACATGAGCAGACAAAACAGCAGTTACAGTTAAGACAGTTTCCAATCTTTGTGAACCAAACTGATTTTGTGCTTCACACAGCCATCTTCCAGCATCTGAAGCTTCTACACGTCTGATATGAAGTAACCCATGACCTGGAGATACTCTTAAAGATGGTGGAACAGTTTCCAAAACTCCGCCGGTGGTTCTGTACCACCTAAAAACATCAAGAATTAAGTAACTTAGCAAGAAGATCGAATTCCTTATTAAAACTTTGATGTAAGTACATTTAAAGTATCAGGTAATAGATGGCAGCACTTCAGGATATGGTTGATACTATACATTAGTAAAATACATGCTGAGAATAATATTTAATTTAAATGTGTTTGCATTAGCGTTACAATATATGTATAATTAAATAAATAAATATTAACATGAAACAAATGAAATTACTGCTGGAATAACTCACGTAAATGTAGGTGGGGGGTTGCCCTGAGCTGCGCAACTTAAATGAACATCGGCACCTCGCTCGGCAGAGACCTCTGTGACTGTCCTTTGAACTAATCTCGTTGGCATACTTCCACTTGGTTCTGAAAAGTAATATTTTTATTAAATTCTGTCCTCATTTTTTAGTGGTCGATTTTTCAATTGTTGATTGAAATTGATGTTAATAAATTGTGTATTGGCGTGTCTATTTTATTAAATATCTAAATGTTGACGGATTAAAAATTTGAATTGTAGTTTTAGCGCTAGAAATGGTCGGCCATATTTGTATGACGTGCAGTGCATTTTAACGTCAGTTATTTGTTGAATAGGTCAGTGCTGTGGTAATGTTTTGTAGTCGAAATAATCACGTCAAGTCAAAGAATAATAAGTTTTTATTTTATTTAACTCTGTTACGGCAGACATAATATTGAAATTGTATTGTTCCTTGAAATAGCTGTAAATAATATTTGATATATAAATACATATAGCAGAAATTTATGAGCTGTATAGTTCGCAGCGATTGTGATGTCATATGCACTTGGAATATGTACAACGTTGAATCCCTTTAATAATTAAAGAGACAAAATGACTTTTTTAATTGTTAATATCTCTTAACGTATAAGGAGTTATTAAAAAATAATTGAACATTTGAGGTTCTAGTAACCCACTTTATCAATATATAGTACACTTTTATAGAAATTAAGACATAGGACACCAGCCCATTATCCAAGACAAATTTCTGATAAATAACCCCTGCAAAGCGCACAGTAGGCAAACATTAGTACTCCTAAACACGAAGAAAAGTTATTTACAAAACTAATACCAATATAACTTAAGTAAAATGTTTGTTTTTCTAAAACTTCCAATAACCAATATAAAAGTTTATCGTTAATCCACTATATCCACTTATTTATACCGCTGTTGTAGATAATATTTAGTAACATAAATATTGAACTTATTTATAAGATTAGTCACGTGATATCCTTTGATTTAAGATGGCGGATAGTTTGTTACTAAACAACTGTCATAAGCAGATAATTTCACACTGGTAAAGAGTTTTTCTCTGAAGAAATAACTTTTAATAAGTAACCTTTGAACAAGACATGTAATTTTATTTATAAGATAAGTTTTATGTAAGAAAATTCTTTTTCCTATCTAAAACTTATTTTTTGAAATTTATTTATTGGCAATCTTGTTTACGTCTAAAGTAAATAATTCTAAGTTTACTTGTAATATTTCATGATTTTGTTTAAAAGAAAAATAAACACATTTATAGTTTTTATTTAATGTTTCATTAAAAGTTTTGTGCATTAACAGCTGCTGGGCGAGTAAATCGGAGCAAATCTTAGTGGTAGGTAGTTGCAAACATATTACTTAATAATCAGTTAAAATTATGTATTAATCAATTTATTACGTATTAATCAATTAAAAATGATATAAAATTTATTTATACATTCCCTAGTTTTAAAATTTTAATTTTTTAAAAAGCTTTTATATGTTTATTTTCCTATTATTACATATAAAAAATTTAAAATGAGTTTTTTGCGCTATTTGTTTTGTATATTTGCATTGCAGCTTATAAATTATCTATGGACAAATAGTATTTATTTTTACTGGAGGACATATTGTGTTTCATATATTTTTAATAATAATACTAATAATGTATAACTGTGCCTATATATGTACAGTGTGGTTAGCAGCGTAATATACCATTCTGTATACAAATTTTACATCGATATGTAAACAAATATTGTAAAATAAATATTGGGGGTTCACTAGCACAGACTGACGGTCATCTAATGAACTTATATAAATGTATAATAACCTTGAGCAAAAATTTGTTTGAGGATACATTGAGGAAAAAATATTTTTTGAGGATACAGTTAATATATAATTATTTCTATAATTACTACATGATAAAATAACATTTAAAGAATACTTTGTGAAGTTTTCATAAATAAATATCAAGAAATGAGGTATTGACAACGAATCTCCGCTGACGTCACAAAAAAAAGTAACATTGCGGTGTACCTCATAACTGATCACTGGATTATTTGAAATCAAAAAATCAAAATGATTTCATTAGTTGATAATTTTCTGCAGGTAACCCTATCGAGTTTTATTTTTTATTGATTTTTTAATTTTTTTACAAGACTTAGAAGTCAAAATACTGATTTTTCATGAAGAAACTTATTTTAAAATAAAAAAACTTTTGTAAAGAAAGAGTGCGTAAAATTTGAAAATGATCATACCAGTAGATTTTGAGCTACAGGGAAAATAATTCGGTTTACCGGGTATTTAAACATGATAAATTTGAGGTACGGGGTTGAGAGCTTTTACGAAAGCTTCATCGTAAGTTTTAACCGTTTAAGCACCATTGAACGATAATAGCAATGCTATTAACTGCAAAAACCGATTATAAAGAAGTATGAGTATGTGCAGAACTATAATAGAATCCACAAAAAAAAAGAACAATGCAACTTTTACAACAATATAATATCTACTAGCTTTTACCCCCGTCGCAAGCGACGTTTGTCTTTTGTGTGTGGCTTGAACTTCATGTAAAAATTTAAATTCCAGTAACGTTTACCCCCGTCGCAAAGCGAAGTCTTCTTGGCGTGTATGATTTGAAACCAATAAAATAATTCGTAATTACATTTCATATTTAACTGTTCTATTTTTAAATTGAAATAATAAATAAACTCGCGCACATATACATGACATATAAATTGACTAAAAAAAATTATTTTTTTTAACAAAATAAAAAATATTTTCAATTTATGCGTTATTTGACCAACTTTTTTTCAAAATTTGGGATTTTTTTTTTCGATTCGTAAATAAGTTACCAAGATTAGCCTATATACAAAATTTCAACTTTCTGGCACAATTTTTACTCTCGGCAAATACTGCCCCCGTGCCCCCAAATAAAATTTTGGAATTTTGAATTTTTTTTTATTAATAATATACTTAATTATTCTAGAATCCAGAATATGAACTTTCTCCAAAGTTCCCTACCGGGCCCCCGAATTTCTTCAACCCCCCCTTTTTCACTTTTTGAATTTCTAATTTTTGAAAAATGTCAGCATTGAATACCTTAATACACATGCAAAATTTCAACTTTCTATCTTTTACGAATTAAAAGTAATACAGCAAAAAAGGGTTCACTTTTTTTCCAGTTTTTCCAAAATTACGGGTTTCCAGGAAATTCAGGGAAAAATCCGAGGACGCCAAAAGTCTTAGAATTTTTTTCTCTACGAAATAGGAAATTTTTAAAAACTTCCATGGAGCCGTTTTCGAGCTACCATACGAATCGCGTAAACATATAAGAATATAAACATATAAGAATATAAGAATATAAACATATAAGAAAATAAACATACACCTCGGACATTATAATATATGATAAATAGAAGTTAATATATTAGTAACTACCTGTAACTGTCAACATAGCCGGCTGACTTCGTTTTCGCTCCCCTGTCAACGAATGAAGGGTAAGACAAGAATATCTTGATAAAGCGTCTTCTGCTCGAGCTCCCCTGATTAGCAACTCTCCCGTACCGGAAGTTACCACATAACGTCCGCCTGAAATGAAATTAAAATAAAATTATCTATATAGACAAATTTGAAATATTAGAATGAAAGCTTTGCTTCATAGAAATTAATTTAAGATAGGTATGTATTACATGTGTTATAAAATAAATTAGATATTAAAACTTCAAACGGTTAAAAAAAACTTGAATCTTTTCTCTCTCTCCAACATATAAAAAATCTGTATCAACAATTTATTTTAAGAAATATCTAAAAACATATTGACATTCCAGCATCATCTATAAAGCTCACAGCTCATCAATCTAGAAGCATTCATCACGTTTCGAGTATCATGTTACCAGATGACTTGTCCTTGTCTTATCATCCCCTTACTTAGTTAACAACCCCCATTATCAATATTGTGCTCATAATGTTTCTCGCCCGTCTGATGGTATAATCTTAGTCTTACTTTATGACACTTTGGATTGTGTAACATGTGGGATGATGATATTAGGGATGATATTTAGCACTTCCAACCCTTAATCCATGTCCTGACACACGCACACTCATATAACGTATCTTTTATCTGTGCTGTATTGTTTAATAAGATTAAAGAAACATTATAGTTATATGTGATTAACAGGGTTGTACTCAAAGGCCCCATAAAATTAAAATAAACCCAGGAAAACCTCGCACACACCTTCCCATTTAGGTCATACTCTATTGGGTCACACGCGATAGACACAATTCTCTTTCATCCCATCTGAATTTACCTTATTTTTTATATATTATCCGTAGATAACCTAGATAATGAGATAATCTCATGAAAAAAAAGCCTTTTCACCCAGATGACAAGAGAAAAACACAATTCCTGAGTGGAAAACTCAGGAGTGTGAGCACTGAATTGTATTGCATAAAGACTGTATAAATTTTGGACGCGTATAAGCAATATTTGTTTAATAAAACACAATAATAACTTGTAAATTAGACAGAGACTGATTATAAATATACCAGAGTTTACCCCCGTCGCAAGCGACGACTGTCTTTTGTGTGTTAATTGAATTTCATTTCAAATTTTAATTCCATTTTTAAATTGAAATATTTAACTCGTCCTATATAAATTTTACATATAAAAGCAAATAATTGTTCATATAAAAATAATATTTTTTTTCAATAATTCAATTTATTCGTTATTTGACAAACTTTTTATCAAAATTGGAATTTTTTTATTGATTTATTAGGTATATACCCATGCAAAATTTCAACTTTCTAGCGTAATTTTTAGCTTCGGCAAGAACCGCACCCGTGCCCCCAAATAAATTTTTTGAATTTTGATTTCTTTTTCTTTAATAACATATTTTATTACTAAGAAATCCAAAATTTGAGTGGCCACTTTCATTTTTTTAACGCCCCCTTTTCCAATTTTTCAATTTCTAATTTAAAAAAATGTAAGCATTAGTCTTAGAATTTTCTCCTCTACAAAATAGGAAATTTTCAAAAAGATGCATGGAGCCGTTTTCGAGCCACCATACAAACCGCTGGAGCATATAAACAAATAAAGTGTAACCTATAAAAAATGAGAGAATTTTAAGAAAACTAAAACTACACGCACAAAAGAAGAAATGAAATCCGGTACTGCACTTATAATAAAATAACTCACCCCTGTACCCTCTAAAGCAACAAAGTTAGGTTATGATCATGAACAAAAAGAAAACTTCGTCTTAAAATGTTGTTAGGAGTTCACTTTGTTGGAAAAGTCACTTACTTTAAGCGATTACAATAAATGTGTGCAGTGAAATGATAATGAACAAAAAGAAAACTCATTTGTGGTTTTCTTCCTCACTCCCTATTTCTGGCAAACTGAAAACGAGTAGTTTGTTTAATATAAACGAAAAGAGGAAAACAACAGACCAACAGAGCAACAGGATCAAATGAAGCGTATAATTAAAAAAAGGGAAATGTTGACAATGTCTAGAATATTAGGGGTGAAATTCTACAAATGGCAAATTACTTTCCTTACTACTACTAATTGTTTGATACTTATTTTTTATTGTATTTAAATGTAATTTAAAAATCATTTATTACAAGTTAAATAAAAGTTTTCAGAGTAAAAGCTCATTAAAGCTTTTGGTATTGGGATGATTTTACAATTTTACATACTTATACAAAACCCATGATTATTCTATAGGACTTCTTCAAACTCCTGTAAAGCACCCAGTATATGTAGTATACATTTCTATATTTTATAATTGTTCAAGGTTTTTCGTCTATTTCGCAAGTTAATTGTTCTTTCATGAATCCAACATTTTGAGTCTCTTAGTAGATTACACAACTCAACTAATCAATCAATAAGAATAACGATCAATGGGAATAAGATATAAGAAAGTGTACTGGCTAATGGGAGGCAAATCCACATTATCCATACTAATTATACTAATGCTGTATAAGCAAATATTGAAACCAGTTTGGACATATGGAATTCAGCTATGGGGCTGTACTAAGAAATGCAACATCATATGCATTCAGACTTTCCAAAATAAAGTTCTGAGGAACATAGTGAATGCACCATGGTATGTCCTCAATAGCGATATACATAGGGATCTCAAAGTAACTACAGTAGCTGAGGAAATTACGAAAATTGCAAGAAAACACGAGCAACGTCTCCAACACCATGTCAACGTGAAAGCGCTTCCCCTGCTGCACACGGATTTACTGACAAGAAGATTAAAGAGAACTAAGCCATTTGAGCTAGTATGATGACCGACAGAAAAAGAGTATCAACAATGGTTAATACTCTGACTTCAAAAAATATTACCATTATTAAAATTAACTAGAAAAAATGTTATTAGATAGTTTATATAAATTAGTTATAACAATATAAAAGGTATAATAAAAAAATAATTAATCAATCATAAGGCATAATTCTTTCAGATATTAGTGCGTTGAATACGCATCAACCGTCGCTATTATAACGCCGCCGTCTAACTACGATGTGTATTGTATTTAGTTTACATTACATTTTAACTATATCGGATTACAAGGCAAAAAATATACTTTCCTGCATTTTATTATAACAAAAAGGTTATATTTTCAACGATACATCATCAACCGCATCCTTTAGTGCATAATTCGAAAGAATATACTCTGCTAACTTCTGCCACACCCAGTTTTAAGGTACTGTGTGACCATTTGTTTATTTGTCAGAATTGCCAGTTGTTTATTTACATATTTTTTAATCAGTAACAAAAAAAACAACATCCAAACCGTCTAAATAACTTCAATCATGATTTTAATTTACTACATTTATATTATAGTATATAAAACCGCATGCATTGCAGACAGTAACCATTTTAGCCGCAGCACACCAGTAGGGTAGCTTGGCAGCACTGTAGCCCTGGCAGTTCACCATATTCATTCACTGTTTTTGTATTCGCTATGCCTTGCCTCTCTTAACCGTTGCGGTCCTCTACGTTACGTTGCAGCGAACGCCGTTTTACTATGGTTGGAATGTGTAGCACGGAAAAATATAGCCACCCTTAACGAGAAGGGGGTTGGTGATAGTATACTATTGTCTGTTACAGGGTTCGGTAAATGACTGTAGGTTGTATTTGGATATATTTGAAAGAGTTTTTAGTCCAAGATCCCAGGACCGGCAGACATCACTTATTTTCTGATGAACAAAATGTGTAAGATTGAGTAGTGTTAGTATGTACAATGATCGTATGCTTACCTGCTAACTTGACCAGGTTTATGTCTCATTCACTCTCATGCACACGGATGTTTGGCCCCTTGGATCAATCTGTCTTCTTGTAAAACGTTTTAAAACAGTTGTCTTGTAATACCTTGTATTACCTTGCAGACGCTTTAAAGCTGACAAAAAAATTACTTAAACTCACTTATTTTCTGATGATCCATTTTTATATATGTTAGCGAGAAACATCCCCTAGACCCAATTTAATTCCGCTATGAGTAGGAGCGAGAGGGCATTATCTGTGCGCATGAGAGTGAGTGAGACATAAACTTTGATTACCTGATACCTGGAACCTAGCAGGTAGACATACGAACACTACTCAGTCTTACACATTTTGTTCATCAGAAAATAAGTGATGTCTGTCGGCTCTGCGATCTCACTCTATTTGTTTTTGCTATGTGTTTTTAACCCCTGGTCTATACTTTTCAGATATATATTTTTGCAACATTCGCACAAGTTCGCAAAATTATAGGGTAGGTGTCCGGTCCGTATCGGTTTGATTTATTATATTAAAATAAAAATTAAATAATAAATATTTAACTAGTGACAGCAAATGACGTGAAAACAAATAATATATCAATACGGATTAAAAACCATACGGACTGTGAATTGTTATAGATTTAAAGTATTATTGGGAACGACATATACAAATATTATATGTGGTTGTGGTAAGTGAATATGAGCTACGTGAATGGGGGGCAGAAGGGGGGGGATCTTAGCTTTCTTGAAATTCTTTAATTTTTAATTTGTCTCTTTATGACGTCAATAGTGTTAATGACAGATTAATTGCTATGTAGCTCACTTACTTAATAAATTGGGAAATATGATTTTTAGATAGTAGCAACCTTCAAGCGATATGTGTGAAAATTTCATGACATTTCGATCATTAGTTTACAAATTACAGTGGTTTTAGTAACACTACTTTTCTAATTTTCAAAATCTGAATTTCTTGAGTTGATAAAGCATAAATATATATATTAAAATACAAGATTTCTTTTAGAAAATCCGGCGGTTCCACTGTAATCACCCAAAAAAAAAAAACTTTGAGCTTTTCCCTTGTATAACTATCAGTTTAATTAACAAGTTCTTTTAATTATTTTTTCTTGTTATTTAGATGTTGTCACTATTTGTAAAGTACAGTATAAACCGAAACGCAGGCTGCATTTTAATTACAAAATATTTCATTACATAACTAAATAAGATTTATTTGTCTCTGGTAGCCGCCATCTTGTCAAGCTACTTTCTACATTTGCTGCATTAAATTGTTGTATTTGTGTTTTACTAATTAATTCGGTAAATAGTTTTGTAGCGAAACCGAGCTGTTTGCTGCATGTATAAGTGAACATTAACTTATTTTCTTTTAGTTTTGGATGTTAGGTAATTTATTTAACTTTATAAAACTAATATTTACTGTTGAAAATTGATAAAATTCGAGTTTTCATTTTTAGTGACACATTCATGGAAAATAGGTAGGATAATTGAGAATCTACAGAAGTAATTATTTAATTGTGAAACTCATATCATGAGTTGAACAGTGTAAATTTATTATTAATCAACTTGATAAATTTAATTAATTCATTAAATTGTTTATAACACAATCCAGAATAGCAAATTAGGTTTGCATTCAATTTGAATAAATGATGATATAGCGAATTATAATTAATTAAATTGAAAGCTATGATAAAGGATCCCGGTTTTGTTGTATTATATAGTAACTAGAGTTTATCCCCGTCGCTAGCGACGACTGTCTTTTCTGTGTGAATTGAATTTCATTTCAAATTTTTGTTCCATTTTTGAATTGAAATATTTAACTCGTTCCATATTTATTTTACATATAACAACAAATAATTTCATATAAACTGATTAAAAAAATATATTTTTTCCAAGTTGTTCGTTATTTGATCAACTTTTTTTCAAAATTTGGAATTTTCTGTTTCGATTTGTAAATTAGGTACCAAAGTTAACCCATATATAAAATTTCAACTTTCTAGCTCAATTTTTACCATCGGCAAAAACCAACCCCGTGCCCCCAAATAAAATTTTTGAATTTTGATTTTTTTTGTTTTAATAACATACTTTCTTATTAAGTAATCCAAAATTTGTGTTTTCTCCAAAGTTTCCTTCCGGGTCCCCTAATTTTCTCAACGCCCCTCAATTTCTAATTTTCAAAAAATGTTCACCGTAATACATATCCAAAATTTCAACTTTATCTTTTACGGATTAAAAGTTAAAAAACAAAAAGTAAAATTTTTTTTTAGTTTTTCCAAAATTTCGCTTTTCCAGGTAAGTCAAGGAAAAATCCGAGGACGTTAAAAGTGTTAGAATTTCTTTCACTTCGAAATAGGGAATTTTCACAAACTTTCCTGGAGCCGTTTTTGAAACATATAAACTCTCACTTGGAACATTATAATATAAGGAGGATACATATATATACTATTATAGGGATAACATTTAAAGTATCTACTACATAAATGTTACATAAATGTTTATTTGTTGTGACTCACCAACATCAGAACGTCCCGGCAACAAGATATGGTCATCTTTAAACCATGACGTCACTGTTACATAATCTTTAACATGAGGTGGAATCACACAGGTAAGTACTGCTGAATTACCCGTTAAAGTTTGTGTTTTGAAGACTTGGACATCGTAGTGCTGGCTGACAACTGAAACAAAAGAAAACGTCATTTTAAACGCACCACAAAATAGTAAACATAGCTACAATTAGAACTTCGCTGGACACACAACTAACGACCGCACCGGCAACATCTAAAATTCCTAATCTAGACTTTGTCGAGTGCACCGCTTGAAAGTAGTCACAATTTATGCGTCACACTGGCGATTTACCAGTAGTCATATTTGTTTATTTTATTGTTATTCGGTGTTGTCGTTAACTTTGACAACTTTCCACTTAATTTCACATATTAATGACGTCATAATTAAAGGTTATGATAAAACGTAAGTTACATATTGCATTCATAAATTTCATTAGCCATAGCCATCATAATTCTAATAAATGTAAATAGATTTAAAACAGTAACTTTAATTTAAAATTTTAATTTAAATTAATGTTAAAGTAGCAGTAATAGTTGAAACATTAAAGTTAACCTTCCTCAAGGGAGATTTCAAGAGTTCTACATCAAAATATTCCCTTTATAAAATACAGTACAGATATATGGAGTGTACAGAGATGGTGACCGATGCTATGCACTAATTCAGGGAAGATCCCGTGGGATTTAAGCTAGTCCTGTTATATTGGGAGGCTTGTGAGAGATCTGGGTTGATGTGATACTGTTCAGTGAATTTGAGAGAGGAAACGCGACGGGGAGAGGAGGAGGGGGGGGGGGGGGTATGGGGTGGTTAAATGTGGATGGTTGTGCGACATGATGTTCAATATGGTTGTGTGCTGGTCCGACATATGTGGTTTAGAGAACAGTGACGGAGTTCAAAGGTTAAATTGAGGAAATTAATAATTTATATTTATGATGAAATATACGTGTTTCCTTTGATGAAAATTTGGTTAGATATCAGAAGGAGGAGAAGGAAGAGGGACTAGAAATTATCTTTGCAGCTAATTCTTTTTAATATTCATAAGTTGTAATAAATCACTTTGACTTTATGACTTGGTAGCATAGCTTTAATCTTAGAATCGGAATTCACTATTTACGGGAAACTTAGAAAATCTAGAAATCTTGATTGTGCTTTAAACAATATGCTAAATAATTGGTAAGTAACGTACTAGAAAATACTACAGTCATTTTATAGTAATCAATTGGTTTTATAATTGTCGTGCTATAAGTTATGGGCTTGAGATAAATTTAATCAAAATTTCAATTATTTGTTCATGGAAAAATGAGCGGCAAACACCAGTTTCTTATTTTTAATAGAAGCGTGCCTTAAACGGGCCCCGTATCAAAATTTGTTGGGGGGTCCAAATGATGGGTAAAGATTTTTCACAAAAGGAACAAAGACGCTTGCATTGAATTAAAATAATTATATATTGATTATACGTTATTACTTACAATTAATACTCCTAAGAACTGAGCTAAGTATGGTTTAAGTGAGATTGTGGATAACATTTTTCGAATTTTTGCTTACACACGTTTGGGCTCTTGTAGCCCGGGGGCCCCGTATCATTGGTAGTTACGCTACTGGGTTTAACCAAAAATTGTGGAAGGTAAATAACCCTCTGATTTCTACGTTACTGAAGAAAATGCTCTACAGCTCTAAATATATTACATAAGACTTTATGTAATATATGTTCATATGTATTACACATACAGATATATAAATAATGTTTATATATACATATATCCCATTTATTCTCCTTACAATTTAGATTAGGCGCAACTTATTTTTTATAAGTACATAATGTGAGTTTTTATTTCTTTTTTCTGTATATAGGGTAGCTTAACAAGGGTGATATATAAAAAATATTGCAATGTTTTAAAAAGATGAACATAACTTATCATAATAACTATTGCTTTGTTGAAAATAAAAATGTTCTACCAAGAATATGGTTTATATCGTAATGTAAAAATACTGTTTTTTATATTAAGGGTAGCCTGGTGGTTAATAGTCTTGTCAATTGCGTAAAACGATCTTCTTAAACTGCAGAGGCATGCGCGCCTGACAAGGACCCTGTCGGGTCTGCGTTGTTAATACCTGACAATGCCCTTGTCAGGCATGGCTCATGTATCTCGGGTAACATTTCTACTTGCGTTAGTAGCGCTGGATCTCAAGGGTGGCATTACTACACAACGAGAACAAACTCCACCATTACACACACTACAACGCGTAATATATTCCACTGTGTAATGCTAAGTAGTGTTTAAAGGCGTGACGTCACTAGTATACCGTTGACCAGTCATTTGACAGTAATGGCTGTCCAGTTGGCAGTAATGTCGTAAACAGTACTGTTAAATGTGGCAATGGCATAATAGCACAATGTACCAGTACAGTCTAAATGTTTCCAATTTCCATTTCCCAGTATTCCACTTGGTATTTGGTACAGTGATCATTTGAGTACTGGTCCAGATGTGTTACAGTTACAGCTATCCGGGTGATGAACTAGGGAGGGGTGAAATGTCCAGCTAACGTTGCAAAGTACATACTTGCGGGTGGGGGTGGGAAACATTAATGGAAAGGGATGCGTGTAGATCAAATGTAATTTGCAGTAACAACACCTCGAGGTATGAGGACTTGTTATAGCATGTGTGTCGACTTGGACTGGGAGAAATAGGGTACCACGAACTTCATTCGACGATGGTATCAAGAAGAATACGAATTTCTCTACTTATTACAGAATCAGCACAGCTATATTGTTGCAGTCGCTTGGTAAAACTCAGTGGTGAAGTTCTTTAAACCGGAATCTGTTAAAAGTTTTTCAATAGAGATAATTATAAAAGATATCGCGTGAAAGGAGAAGTTAAAATACTCATATTTACGCGATGACACTAGTGGTGTCGAGATTCTAGACATAATAAACCTGGTGGGGGTTGTTTGGGTTTGAAAAGGGTTGCGCTGCCTGACGCTGTGTCTGTGTACGTTGGGGTAGGTTGAAAAGCTTTGTTAATAATGCAGTACTGAGTTTATAAAAAAATCATGAATATAAAATACTACAGTCGTAAAACTATGCTTTATGAAATATTAGAACAAAAGTTTACTTGTTTATTGATAATAAAAAATTTCATAGAATCTGTTTAGTAATTTTACATAGAAGAGGTGTTAGCATTCGTTCTACTAGAGCAAAATTAGAGATCAAATGTAATTTGCTTGCAAATGTGTTAGAATGCCGGATAATGCACGAATTATTTTTTAATAACTCTTTATATTTCAGGAGATATTAACAATTAAAAAAGTAATTTTTTTTTTTTAATTTTTAAAGGTATTCAACGTTGTACACATTCCAACTGCATGTCACATCACAACCGCTGCCAACCTTACAGCTCATACATTTCTGCTATATGTATTTATATATCAAAATATCAAATATTATTTATAGCTATTTCAAGGAACAATAAAATTTCAATATTATGTCTGCTGTAACAGGGTTAAATAAAATAAAAACTTATTATTGTTTGACTTGACTTGCTTATTTCGACTATCAACAGCTACAAAACATTACTACAGCACTGACCTAATCAACAAATAACTGACGTATACAATGCATTTCACGTCATACAAATATGGCCGACCATTTCTAGCGCTAAAACTACAATTCAAATTTTTAATTGCTATATCTCCGTCAACATTTAGATTTTTAATAAAATAGAAACGCCAATACACATTTATTAACATCAATTTCAATCAACAATTGAAAAATCGACCACTAAAAAATGAGGACACAAGCCCATTAGAAATAATTGTTGAAACGTAACATTTGTTACGTAAAAGGTTAACTTTATATTTACTAGCTGAAGCTCTCTAAAAACTACAAATTTATTTAGATAGTTCTACAGTTTATAAGCGATTATTACAGTTGACAAAATTTCGAGCGCGCGAATGTAATGAACAAAATAAAAGAGGACAAAAAACAAAACCAAAAATACCTGAATCTATTTGTACTCTTGTGGAAAATCCATTTACATTTTCCTATAGTTACAACAAGTATATGTAATTTCCATTCCAAATGGTAGAGAATTTTATTTTATTCTACTGGTTTAATAGTTTGACATTTCGCTTTTACAATTTATTTTACTCACACACGACCGCTCTTTATGGGATGCAAATTGTTACGCTATCTCTTTCTCTCATTATCTGCATACACTTGATAATGGACTCGCTATAAAATCAAAGTGCCTGGTACTTTAACAGTTTTTCATTAATATTAGGCTTTGTAATTGGTTCAGACATAAATAAAAATGTTTCTCAGCTTTCTTTTCAAATAATAGTGGTTAAGGATGGTTAAGCTCATTAATGATATTAACAGTGTTCATGATGGGTCACGTGCGGTGTAACAAAAAGCAAGAAATTGGTATTATTCAATAAACAACACTTGTAACATATTTTTCATAATATTTTATATATATTATTATTAACACCTAAATAATTATTCTATACGTGTATATAAATATGAATAAGAAAGTAACTAAGTGCAATTTCATTTCATTATACGCATTTATATAAAAGCTACATAGAAATCGAGTTTAAGAGAGATTAATATAAAAGAATATAGAATTTTTTATGTAAATGTTTTAATGAGATATTCTGTATTTATTCTAAATGTTTATTTTTTAATGTCGTTTTTATTTCTATTTTTTTTTTTTTATATAAATTCTTTTTATTTGCAAACTGCAATGAATGAGTTTTAGAATTTATAACGGTCCATTTAGTTAATCTATGTGTTTTAATGAATGCGCTGTTGAATTAAATAATATAAAAAGAAACACTTTTAAATGATGAAAAGGATGTTTGAACAACGGAAACGGTAGCGGCCTGGGATCATCCAAAGCATATTCACTAAATTCTTTAGAGTAAATTTGTTATTCCTTATATAAAATATACATAAAGTTCAAATTCGTTTAGCAGACATCAAAGAATTAGAAGTAAAATTTAGATTAAAGCCCTAAAATATCCGTTGGTTCCACCACATTTAAAAGAAACGGTATACTACTGTAAAATAGATTAGAAAATTCGTAAAGTGAGCTTTTTACTTATATATATTTACAGAATATGTTGCCTTTTCACCACAGCATCGTGGTGAGTTTCATAGGGTGCTTTATTCATATTAATGGTTGCAGCAATGAGTTATATTTCAAACCATTAAGTGTTAATGTTTAATAATGAATATTATGAAGTGGATTTGTATTCTATTGAAATAAAATGTATATATATATATATATATATATATATATATATATATATATATATATATATATATATAAAGATAAAAATGAATCAACCATGCAACAAAGTAAACGTTATTATAAACAAAACAGTACGTTAAAGAATATGATTAACTAAATAAGTATCGTGGCAGGAAAGCGAGTCAAAGGTCAAACTAATATAATGTGTGACACACTAAAAAAATGTGCTTACCACAAAATTACCAGCTACTACGATCTAAACGCATTCCAAAAGTATGCCTTTTATTATTTTATTATTCTTTGACTTGACTTGATTATTTCGACTATCAACAGCTACAAAACATTACCACAGCACTGACCTACTCAAGAAATAACTGACATAAAAATGCATTTCACGTCATACAAATATGGCCGATCATTTCTAGCGCTAAAACTACAATTCATACTTTGAATTGCTATATCTCCATCAACATTTAGATATTTAATAAAATAGACACGCCAATACACATATTATATTATATTATATTAATTGTTCTTCATTTTTACTTGTCCTCCTTCATTCTCATCGTTTTCTCACCTCTTGTCTGCTTTGTCTCTTTGTCACTTCAAAATCACTTCTGCTCTTGCGTTACTTTTCTTTCCTCGTTCCTTTTCTCTATTTCCGCCATCCACATCTTCCTTTCAGTGCCTCGTACAATATTCTTCTCGCTCATTACTTTTTTCTGACATGAAAACTTGTGCACTTTACATATCCTTTCCTCGTTATTTGCCCAGTATCTATTTCCATTCTCCTCGGTTCCCAATCTAAATCTGGCTATCCTTCTCATGTTTTTTGTGTCTCTTTCTCTTAAGTAATGTGGTATCTCTCTCTCCCAAATTCTTTTATATCTTGTGTTGTAATTGCTCTTCTCGATTTCTTCCATTCTTTCCTGTTGCTGTATCTCCCTGTCTCTTCTCCTTAGCTCCTCTTCTACACTTGTGCCTCCTTCTCTTCTTTAGAACTTATTAAGTGATGTGATATATTTTGCCGAATTAGGAATCATTAATTTAATATCATATATACACAATCCATTAGTAACAATTCATCAATCCGTAAATAAATACTTCACAGTAGTGTAATAGTATTCCAGAGGATTGAATTATTAGATTTAGATATGAATTGAAGCTTAAAGCTCATTCATAATGCATTGTACAGTGCGATATGTGTACAGTGTTCTACTTTGCATTTAGATGGTCATTGTTTATAGGCACAACTGTTTGATACAAATGTCATGGAAAACAGAGGCTCACATAGAACGAAATGCTTCTATTCAAATTTGAATACATCAATGAATACAACACACTATGTAACAATTGTTGTCTGCCACCCAACAACAGCTCCGTGCATATTATCTCCCTGCGCTATAGGCAACAACGACTACATGTTACATGGGTATTATCATATTTTGTGAGGATATTCTGTGTTTGAAAATAGATGCTACATTGATTATAATTCAATTAATCCTTGGCTATGACACTTATGAACACTTGAGACACGACTGTCTTAAGACTACACGACAAAATTTTAACACACATAAACATTAAATATATTATACTACTGATGATGACCGATCTGGTGGTTTTCTCTTAATTAATTTTAAATATGAGTATATAAGGAAAATTCAAATTATACTATTGTTTTGAAAATTACAATAACAATTACAATTTCTATAAAAGTGTACTATATATTGATAAAGTTGATTACTAGAATCTCAAATGTTCAATTATTTTTTAATAACTCCTTATATGTTAGGAGATATTAACAATTAAAAAAGTTAATTTGTCTCTTTAATTATTAAAGGGATTCAACGTTGTACACATTCGAAATGCAAGTCCTTACATCACAACCGCTGCCAACCTTACAGCTCATAAATCTCTGCTATATGTATTTATATATCAAAATATCAAATATTATTTACAGCTATTTCAAGGAACAATAAAAATGTATTATTCTTTGACTTGACTTGATTATTTCGACTACCAACAGTTAAAAAACATTATCACAGCATTGACCTACTCAACAAATAACTGACCTTAAAATGCATTTCACGTCATACAAATGGCGGACCATCTCACAGTGCTAAAACTGCAATTCAAATTTTTAATTGCTATATCTCCGTCAACATTTAGATACTTAACAAAATAGACACGCCAATACACATTTATTAACATCAATTTCAATCAACAATTGAAAAATCGACCACTAAAAAATGAGAACACAAGCCCATTAAATGAAATTTTGATACGTATCGTTTGAAAGTTGGTACTATCTAAACATCAGTGGTGGCGCCATATATATGTCATCCTACTAACTTATTGAGTGATGCATTATATATATCGTAGCACTCGTAAATAAAAAACCATTCATTTTTATATATTCACATTTTAAAGCTATTTTTAAAACTTGAATGTTGGTAAATATGAATATATAAAGTGGTGTCAACACCGAAGCAGATGGCGCAGCTATCGTGAATTTAGAATGACTTCTGACAGCTGCATGAATACTTAACACATGTGGTTGCTACTGATGGTCTTCTAGTACTCTTTTCAAGTACCCCGCACCCTTTTTCATCCCAAATAAGGCCACCACTTTTAGTTTAACCGCTTCTATCTCAGAATCAGGATTCATCCCAGCAATTGGGTACATTCATATGTAACACATAAGTGTTGGATTATTTGGGGCGGCTCTTTTGACTTCCTTACTCAATATCGCACGTATAAAAATATATTTTTATATTTAGCTGTATACGTGTTATTAACTACTCGAGTAGGATAACCCTTTGCCGCAACGCCTCTTGCTTACGCAAATGAAGAAAGTTGATAGTAACATTTTCCAATTACATATAAACCTTATTACATAGTATCCATACAAATATTAATACATAATACGTAATAAAATTTTGGTGACGTCATAATAATTTAATACGCAATAAATAAAACATTTATGTTGATTTTATTATTAAATAAATATTTCAATATCAATATTTCAAATAATTAAAAATGCCATTATACAAACCACTATAATATATGTATATATTTATAATAGAATTTTATGGCATCTATAAAAGGATATTATTATCGAAAGGACAATGGATAGTAGAAGCTTAAATGATCAGTTAAAGCTTTTATTTTGAAAGCTTTTAACGTTTTTAGTTATAATTGTCCTGTAACTATTATCGATAGGATGAAGTCGGTAAATTAATTTCTTAAATGAATTTTATGTAGGTGTATTTAACATTAAAAAGTTTACATTTTGCATCATTTTTTTAGGTTAATATAATGTATAATATAATCATTCCCACTCACTGTTTTAATTTAATTTTATATTTTGTATTTATTTTATTTTTTAGAACCTTACAAGGTCCAATGTTTTAAATTAAAAATATTAAATTAAGAAAAACTATATTGTATTATAACCTCCAAAATGTCACAATCAGTTAAAATGCAGTAGGATTTACTTTTAAAAGAAGTTTAATGTCAGTTTTTGAAAAATATAGAAGAAAAAACAATTTCTATTACTAATTGTTATTAAAAATATCAATTTTAATTATTTCACATACAATTTTGTTGAACTGTCAAAATTTATATTAGTAACGATGCATACGCACCAACTAAATTAACTAAACTTAAATTAAAACACAAATGTGAAAAGGAATGCTTAAACGAAAACCTGAAATCTAGATTACAATATTAAATAAAAACAGTAAATTAAATATCAAAACAGTGAGTGGGAATGAGGCTTAAGATTATGTAACAAAAGCTATTTTTTAACATAAATTTATGTTTTTCTGAAGATAATAAAGCAAGCTTTTTATGCAAGATTATATAATGTTATATATTACATTAATATATTTTAAGAATTATGTTAAATTTCGGTAAATAACAAATTTATATTATATAAAAAATATTGCAAGAAATAATATTTGCGGTTATGTTTAATGAGAATAAAGATTATTTGAAAATCTGCTAATTCTTAAAAAGAACTATATAAGGTGAAATATGTTTTATGATTATATGGACAAAGCGCAATAGTTCACAAAACGTTGTATATTAGGTTACATCGTTTACGTAACAGGTAACTTTTCTAATATTAGCTAAACTTAAAATATACCTATCTGTGTTAAGTGTAAATTAAAAAAAAAGAATGTATTTTAAGAAATTCGTTGCATATACAATTTATAAACATTTCTTTTATATATTTCATTTTTTTTTCCATTTTCAACTTTATATTTTTCAATGTATTCAGTTGTCATTTTTAATATTATTTTCATTTATCTTCTCTTCGTGTTCAACTGCTCGACATTCATTGGTGATCCTCCTGGATAATCCAGTTTTATACTCCATCAAGTTCTACGCTGTCAGAGTTATTTAGCGGATCTACATTTTCTACACTGAATTTATATATTTCTACCATTGTATATATAGAAAAACTTTGTATTATTTTTTTTTATTAAATTCGTATTAGAAATTAAACGAGGTTAACTGTTTGAGT
Organism: Panorpa germanica; assembly: GCA_963678705.1. NCBI lineage: Eukaryota > Metazoa > Arthropoda > Insecta > Mecoptera > Panorpidae > Panorpa > Panorpa germanica. Next base: position 27,392,954 of record OY783205.1, on the reverse strand, counting down.
CACTTTATAGTTAAGTATCATTCCCACTCACTGCTTTAATTTAATTTTGTATTTAACTTAAATTATTTAGCATATGGTAATACGCGTAGTCATTCACAGTACCATTTTTAATTAAATTTATTTTTTATTTTTTCTTAGTTTTTTAGAACCTTACAAGGTCCAATTTCTTAAATTAAAAATGTTAAATTAAGAAAAACTATATTATATTATAACCTCCAAAATGTGACAATCTGTCAAACTGCAGTAGAATTTATATTTAAAAATAGTTCAATGTCCGTTTGTCAAAAATAAAGAAATAAAAACAATTTCTATTACTAATTGTTATGAAAAACAGCAATTTTTATTATTTCACCTTAAATTTTGTCCAACTGTCGAACGGTCTAAAATTTATAATACTAACGAGGCATGCGCACCAACTAAATTAACTAATCTCAAATTAAAACATGAAGGTGACAAGGAATGCCTATTCTGAAAACCTGAAATCTAGATTAAAGTATGAAATAAAAACAGTAAATAATAAAAAAAAGTATTAATTAATATTTGTTTACCTTGAAAGAGTCGTGAGACTATATTGAACTTAGCATCATACTTCAATAGTTTCTGACGATCGACACAATAATTCCCGTCCCATTTTCATGAAAATTGATAAACCCATCATTTTCCCTAAACAAATTCATCAATCATCTAGTATTAAATTATCAATTTCGTAATAAAATAAGTTTTCCCAACTGAACTGGCAACATCCAATAGAGTTAGGCTATTGGGAGTATGGGAGTTTGTTTGACGTGTGCTTACTATTCATCCACCCCCACCCTTAACGTGTCCATATATCATATTACACGTTATAGATCTCCCCCAGGGTGCAGGAGTCACGTATGACAAGGTCCAGAACCTATCTGTGACATTTTGAATGTATGTATTCACTAGTCATTAATAATTCCATAATTTATGTTACATTTGGTTGGTCATCGTGTCCGGATTTCTGTTATTAAATTTCCAACTGTAATTTATGCAGATGAACAAACAAATGCATAGGAAACATTAATAATTGCGTTGTAAACCAAACAAACATATATACGTGAATTAAAATTCATTTTGATGTGAAAGCTTTTAATTTTCAATAATAATATTAGCTGTTAAATATGGGTCAGAACGATATGAATTCTAAATAATCGCTAAAAGTATTTTTAACAATAATTGATAATTCTAGTGGTTAACATTCAATATCTACAACTACTAAATAACGTAATAAATGCCTATAAAGCAATTTAATAACTTTTAAGATTATGTTTACGGCTACAACGAGGGTTTACTCAGCTTTTCTTATATATTTTTATGACGTGGCATATCGTTATTCTTACACTAAACCGTTATCGTAATAATGTCACTTTAATATACCAACTTCTTCGCACCTACTTCGCAACCGGTGAAGCTTTTAAAAAACAGAGTACCACAACCTTAGTACACATAAGTTTCGATACTTATTTTGTATATATTATATTATTAATTGTTTGTCTTTCGGGTTTACAATCTATATTAATATTTCTTACAAAATTTCATATAATTTCAACTTCTTCTCTTTACCCTCTCCCTTCCTGTTCCTTGACCCCTCTCGATAAATCCTCTATTATCTTGTACTATTCTTTCCTCCTTTCAGACTTTATTTTCCCTTTCCTGCCTTTTACCTCACTCTGTTCAGACATAAACATTCTATTTCTTCACTTCCTCCATCTAATTACTTCTGCTATCCATTTCCCTTCCTTTCCCGTTTTAATAGCTGCTTCATTGTCCACACATTCATCCCTTATGTGCTCCAATGTTTCCACCTTTGCTTTGCATACCAACACTTCTTTACTTGCCCGTCCATCCAGTATCGATACTTTATAATCTTTCTAAGTACAAACTTAGGAATACTAAGCCATGTTTTTCAGTTATTTTACTTAATAAAATCACACGCTTGCACTGGATGTATTATTTGCGCTTACAAACAATTTTTATACCCCAAATAATATATAAAACCTATGCTTGCACATTTATCTATACACACTATACTTCTTCAACTGTAGTTAGTGTTGATTTTGACTTGGTCGCCAATGACACCATGCTCTAACAACATAATTTTACAGAGATATCAACTTTGTAACATATTTTCAATGCCAGGCACTATTAGATGCTTTTCAAACGAATATTTTGATAGAACTAGGGGACTTAAGCTATTTAATCAAAAATTATGCTGTGGAAAATCGCCTAATGCTATGGAGCGTCGAAGAAGTTACAAAGTATCTTATCTCAATAAGTTCGTATGATGACATATAGACAAATTCAATTGATTTTTAAATAGTATCAACTTTCAAACAATATGTGCCAAAATTTCATGAAATTCCGACGATTAATTTACAAATTACAGTGGTTTTAGTGATCCTACTTTTGTCATTTCAAAATAATGGAAAAATCTAAATTTTAACTAATTTTGTAACATTAGAATTTGTGTAAGGTCATTTAAGTACTATTTACATACGAGTATTGCAGTCATTTGATTACACTGACTATACGTTGCAAATCCCTGTTTTAAAGGCAGACGCTTCATCGTCAGACTGTTCATTGGTTGTGTGGTATTTATGAATTAATAACAGTACAGATTTACTTCAGTACTAATGGAGCATAGAGTTTTAACATGAAAAGTGCCAGTAAGGGTTAGAAAGAGGAGAGAAGGAGGGGCGGAGTGAAGGAACAAAGAGTAAGAGAGTGAGGGTGTGATATAACCAGGCTTTGTGGGTATCGTACAAGAGTGTTTATAGAAATAGGGTGTCTACAAGGATTAAAAGATTTTATAATGTAAAACGCAAGGGGTTGTTTAGTTGTTGATATTGTTGTTGTTGTAGGGAGAAGGAGAGGGGGGTACTGTTGTTGTTGTTGTGGTTGCGATATCAATATTAAGTCAATAACGTCATGTTTGTTTGACAGTTTATTATAATTATACTAATTGTTTTATTTAATTTATAATTAGTTGTGCTTTAGGGTACAATTGTAATTAAAATATTGGGCTAATTTATTATGCATTTTAATTTGTGGTATACAAATTAGCTAGAAATTTCATTACATGGAACTGAAAATAGAAAGCAGATAGAAAAATGAGAAGTATTTGATAAGAAAGATGACCAAGGAAGACGGGCGAAAGTTAAAGTAGAAATGAGGAAAGAAGGGTGGAAATAAAGCCTTCCTTTTCTCTGTTTGATGCGAATCATGTTTCGAAACAAACTAGAGTGAATACATTTGAAAATTTGTAGATACTAAATATATTTTTCCACTGTCATCAACAAAACAAAATACTGCACAAATGTTCAGTCAACTTCTAAAAACTTTCCTTTGATATGAGTATGTACCATATATGCAATATGCATTCATTCAAAGGTTTGTCACTTCGCTAAATAATAAGCAAAGTATTGAACCGCAAACAGTATACTATGTCAATGCATTGAACTTACAGCACCAGTAAACGAGGGTTAGTATTCATTGACCCGTTCTGAATATCTCATTCGCAAGTAAGGGGTAGTAGTATAGGTGTTAGGGGTTCGTTTGTAAATAAACGTCAGTATATACAATACTCTATAGGTGTTTTATATACATAAGCAAACGCCGTGTGGTTTTAAAATACCATGTAAGGGTTGCAGGATATATAAAGTGTTGTAATGAATTATTATCGAAAAAAATAGGGGTGTTTTGTGAACTGTGATAAAACAGCTTAGCTAGAGGGGATGAATCAATAATGTATGATAAACCTTTGTATATGGATATTACTTTTTATGTATAAGCAAGTATTTTGTAGTGTAAATACGCCTGATAGTCATACCACCACGATAACATATTCTATTTGACAGCGATGACATTGACGAAGGTCAGTTGTATTTATTTGATATTTGTGGTATAATTGGTATGTAGCAAACGCTATTAGATTTCGGGAAGCGAGTGAGAAGACCATTGTTAATAATTTATTACTTGATAGAGATAGAGAGATTATAAATGCAACATCTAACAATTTATATGGATATAAAGTAAATATTTGTTTGGATGGATATAAAAAGTCTTGTAAAAAAACAATATATTCAGTGATTCTTCTTTTTGTAGCTGTGGAACCTATCGGAACAAAGGGACAGCTCTACGCGCTGGTAAACATAATTGTTATGTAAAATATTACGTACACGGTGTCCTTAATGACCTAATTATCAATTAAGTGTACAAAATCATTGACCCATTTCAACTAAATCCACGAACTGAAGGTAATTTTGATAACCTATATTTGTGTCCTCACGTTAACACACATTGCTTAGATATTTATCTATAATATATACATGCAAAGCAATCTTGTTACATATACATTCAAACCACATCACATATAGTCATATTCAAATATCATTATGTGTACGAATAAATCAAGTGTAAAATTGGCCTGGTACAGTATTAAATATAATTGCATTTGAGCTGTTTACATCGTACTTAAAGTAAGTGACATATTTTCGGTAACACATCTCCTGAGGCATTAGAAGATTGGCTCACTTATGGAATAAACATGAAAAATATATTTATTTGCTCAATTCGATAATATTTTTATATATTTTTGTTATTGCGGAATGGGAACTATTTTCTTGAAGTTGAATTTTTTTCATGTATCAATAAATATTTTCCTTCCTATATTATAATGTTCCAAGTGTATATTTATGATAATTTAAGAAATTCGGGGGCCCGGTAGGGAACTTTGGAGAAAGTTCAAATTCTAGAATAATTAGGAATATTATTAATAAAAAAAAATCAGAATTTCAAAATTTTATTTGGGGGCACGGGGGCAGTATTTGTCGAGAGTAAAAGTTGTGCTAGAAAGTTGAAATTTTGTATATAGGCTATTCAATTTGTAAAACTTGGTTGAGATATTGAGATTATCAATAGTTTTACAGTATTACAGAAATTAAGACATGGTTCACTAACTCACTTTACTAGATAAATAAGAAATTTTCTGAAAATGTCTAACGTTTGTTTTGGCACAACAGCAAAAAAAAAGCTTTCCCGATCAATTTCTTTTAACAAACATACTCCTCATTATTACCCAAACAAAAAGCCCAATAAATATATTAACGAAAAAGCTCTGAAAGCTCCCAGCTATATTTATAAGCTTCAATAAGATACAACGATATAATAAAAACTTATAACCGCAGAAGAAGAATGATTTTCCAACCCTCTTATTCACAATAAATCTAAGGGGGAGAAAATCTCTGTATTGTGTTATACTATACCAGGTCCCATAAGATTTGACCCTTCCCTGCCCTCCCACTTCCGTCCAGGCGCATCCAGCATTACCGATGTCTATTGTTGTTTATCTGTCGCACTATCCGACAGTCGTTTACATCATACAACCCCCACCCCCTAACTCATCCCCCCCGTTGCCAACAAATGTCATGTAGTCTTAGAAAAGAACATTGTATTCAGTGGAGCATTCAAAGCACGCTCTGAGAAACATATTGGCAGCATCATAAGTAATGTGGACCAGATCGTGCCAACATTTTGATTTCACTATATTTTTATAGGGTTAATTTTTCTTTATGTTCTGTTGTTAAAGTCCACTAATAGCATAATTGAATTTAATATTCTATTTACACATTCTTTTTATTGTTTACGTTACTATTTATATTCTTTTTTTATAAATATATATAATGCGGTTGGTACTTCTACCAGAATTGTTATCCGGTTCGTGGACTTATCTCTAAAAAACTAGAAAATAACATTCAATGAAAAATAAGAACCAAACTCTGGATTTGAAGCCTATCATGTCTATTTATGAACTGGAGGAACGATATACTCGCACTTGAGCTACAAACCCAGGTCCAGAAATCGAACCTGACACAGCTATCAACACTCTCGAACACTGTGTTAATTAATCAAAGAAATTTATGCAATTAATATAAAGTCTAGCAATCTAATTTTAATAATAATATTTACTTATGAAATATATTCAAATTATAAACTGATTTAAAATTCATCCCCATTCTCTTCTCACCCTCAATCCTAATTTAGATATCCCAACAACCACCCTATTATATACAGTTGAGCTTTCATCATTTCAGTTTAAATGTTGGTATCATGCCCTGAAGCTTTCGGAAAGCTGTAAAGTGGCTGTTATACTATTTGCCTATTGCCACCCTTCAAATATTCTGTTATGACAACCCTATCTAGTGAGGTGTGAGTCTGAGGGGTTGAGTCACTGGCAACACTACCAGAAATCACAATGCGATGTTCTCTTTATTCATTCTACTTATGATTATAATATGGTACAAGCAATTAGGTAGACTAAACATCAATAAAATTAAATAACAGTATATGCTAAACAAATTAAAAATAAACAAATATACCAAACAATGTATTGTTATCCAAATTCGTACAAAAAAACAAATTTTCGCCGCGAAAGACATATTTTAGCGGCGAAAACACAAATTTTAGCGGAGAAAACATATTTTCGCTGCGAAAAAACATGTTTTAGCGGCGAATAGTATTAAAACCTCTTAAGTCTAGTTTTGTTTTTTTATTTTTTATTATTTTAACAGAACAAACTTTTGTTTCATATATTTCAAAGTTTCTGTTCTTTTGTTTGTTGCGCTCGCATTTCTTCTTGATTAATGAGACACATCGATCAAATTTGGACATTCAGTGTATACAGACAAATGAATATATATATACGAGTATATATACCGACTAGTTATTTTTATCAAAAAAAACAGTGTTTGCAGGAATGAATAACATAAAACTGTAATCAGTAATTGAACGCTATCTACTAAATAAATACCATATAAAAACTATCTGTAGAATAAAGTTGTACACCATTTCTCATTCAAATGAATTCACTCATAGTCTGACGCTAGTTTCACACACACACACACACAAACATACACACACACTTTATGCATTCATTTCCATAAAATGATGAATACTGGTTAAATGTTGAACTCTATTTATTTATTCATCTCTCACAGTTATTGAAATAGTTTGGAAATCCCTAGAACCTCGGCAACCAGTACTACACACTTATACTGGCAGCAGCTTTGGTTGGAGCCAGAAATAACAAACACATAGACTGTGGTTTATATAAACAGTGACGGCACATAATTTTTTTAACATTAGGAATCCTGAAAACATGTTCTAAAAGCGTGTTTAATTTTAGCATCTCTTGATGGATGGTTTACATAAAAGAATCTGGTTTTTTGACTTCCACTTCCATTTTACGATCTTATTGGTTTGCGTCTGAGGTTTTGCTGCTTGAAATAGCTTGTTAAATCCTACTCCTAATTTTATATCAAAAATGTTCTATATAGAAAATGTTTTTTAGTGAAATGTATTAATCAAAGTAATGTATTAAAATTCCAAAATTGCAGAATATTTTTGTAATATTAGGGATGCTTTATCGTGCCCTTAAGATTAGAATATAAAAAAATTAGCTTTTAGAAACATAGCTACAACCTTACGCTTTAATACTTTATTAACTTAGTTTATTTTCGATTAAAAATGCAGCTATAAACAGAGGAATACTAAGTCATGTTTTTCAATTATTTTACTCAACAAAATCACTTACATTGAAATCTTTATAACGTTTACAAAGAGTACTCCACACTTTTCAGTGCAGTGTGTACATTTTAAGTCGATCGTTAATAAGGAATCCCCTTAACACAACCCGCCACTGGTTTCTACATTTACGAGGACGACGGTGTGCAAGGAACCGTATTTCGTGAGTGATATCATGAACGAGCATCCTGCAATGTGGAAATGCTGTATAAATTACAAAGGCGTAGTTTATATTACCTATTCATATTCACATAGTACGAGTAATATATACTTGTATGTAGCTAATTGTATAATAGAATTGAAGAGATATTATTATAATCACGTTAGTGAGAGCTAACGTACTTATACTTTGATGCAATAAAATCGCAATTAAATAAATTCAATAAAAATACTGTATTTATCAGAATTACTTATTTATAATCACTTATAAAATAGGGTGCTTTAATAATTTAATATTTTAATGAATAATTTCGAGAAAATTAACACCACAAGCACATAAAGTTACTGCAGATGCATACATTATACCTTAAAGATCAAGTGGTCCACTTGTTACAACCCCAATGTAACCCTTATGAGCTTCAGATTTCACATTTCAACATTTCCCCTAACACAAACACAACAACCACTCGTTATTCCTATGATATTAACGAATAAAGTTACGATAGGGTTGCACAAAGTCATCGCAGGAGTTTTTTTTTTATATATTTTATGCACACTGTCTGAAGCAGTCTTGTCTCCCGTACAGTTAGGTATATTTAGTTGTAAATTAAACTCGTAATGAGCTATTAAGAAGATAAAATAATTCTCTGTGCTTCCCCCCACTTATATACTTCCACTTTATGTCCCTTCCCATCTTTAATTCATGAAATGGGCTTGTGTATTAATTTTTTAGTGGTAGATTTTTCAATTGATGTTAATAAATGTGTATTGGCGTGTCTATTTTATTAAATATCTAAATGTTGACAGAGATATGGCAATTAAAAATTTGAATTGCAATTTTAGCGCTAGAAATGGTCGCCCATATTTGTATGACGATGCATTTTAACGTCAGTTATTTGTTGAGTAGGTCAGTGCTGTGGTAATGTTTTTTAGCTGTTGGTAGTCGAAATAATCAAGTCAAAGAATAATACATTTTTATTTTATTTAACCCTGTTACGGCAGACATAATACTGAAATATTATTGTTCCTTGAAACAGCTGTAAATAACATTTGATATTTTGATATATAAATATATATAGCAGAGATTTATGAGCTGTAAGGTTAGTAACGTTTGTGATGTCATTATGTAGTTGGAATGTAATAATTAAAGAGAAAAAATGATTTTTTTAATTGTTAATATCTCCTGAAATATAAGGAGTTATTAAAAAATAATTAAACATTTGAGGTTCTAGTAACCAACATTATCAATATATAGTACACTTTTGTAGACATTAAGACATAGGACACAAGCCCATTATTGACAAAAACGATTCAACTGTCATTTATACGAAATCTTGTTAATCGCACTAAGGTTATGACATTATTTCCGGAAAACAGACCACCCGATTCTAGAGAGGGTAGGTCGGTCTTAGACTCGTTGTATTATAGAGGTATAAGTGAATATAATAGGGTACTTTACGGATTTTTATATCGCAAACAAAATCTGAATATCCAACGGCATAAAACGTGTTCAAGCATAAAAATCTCTAAAATTTTATGAATATATTTTAATTTTATTATAGCTCTCATATAGGAAATGTGTTGAAATTGATATTCATTTAGTAAGTGGTGTGCTTAGTTCAAAAATGTATGATTGCGCAAATGATTTAGTTAAAATAATTATTTTATATTTAAAAGGAAAATAATCCAAAGCAAAGAAATGATTTAATTCTGTTTAATCTGTAGGTTTCCATTTACTGTAAAATTAGAAGATTATATTACTACATTTGAAAACTTAAATGAGAAATGAAAGAATGACGCACAAATTAAAAGTTAACAACATACTTAAACAATCCATGTACCAAGTGTATTTACGATACTTAAAGTAGATAACGACAATGTTATTTTCTTAAGAAATAAAATTAGATTTAATAGAAAGTTTAATGGCAATTACCGGACCGGTGTTCTAAACGTTCACAGAGTTGGCAACAGATACTGACCTGATCAACAGCTGGTCTTTAGGTACTTGAAAAACGGCTGAATGGTTTGCTTTTCAAAGAAAACAATTCCAAGCTAGTTCGTTTCTTAACTGCTTTAACATATTTTATCTATTACTAGAGTTTACCCCCGTTTTTAACAAAATAAAAAATATTTTCAATGTATTCGTTATTTGGCCAACTTTTTTTCGATTTGTAAATTAGGTACCAAAGTATATAAAATTTGCCCATATATAAAATTTAAACTTTCTAGCTCAATTTTTAACCTCGGCAAAAACTGCCCCCGTGCCCTCATATAACATTTTTGAATTTTTTTTTTTAATAACATATTTTAATATTAAATAATCCAAAATTTGAGTGTTCTCGAAAGTTTCCTACCGAGCCCCGTAATATTCTCAACGCCCCCTTTTCCAATTTTTTAATTTGTAATTTTCAAAAAATGTTAGCATTTAACACCGTAATACACATGCCAAATTTCAACTTTGTATCTTTTACGTATCAAAAATTATAGAGCAAAAAGTATAAGAATTATTTTCAGTTTTTCCAAAATTACAGGTTTCCAGGAAACAAACTAAATAAACTTTCATTTGGAACATTATAATATAGGGTAATAGTTTAAATGCAAGCTAGTGATCGCTAGTAACTCGCATAATATGGTCACACGATGCACGATAGTAGCTGAACTGTAGTAACTGCCCAGACTAACTATCAGATTTTTAGTTTGTTTTATTTCCAAAAGACACAACATTAATTACTAATTTTCATATTCCACCACTAAACAAGCAATGCATTAATAATAACGTGTAATAAAATTAAAAGCCATTAACATTTCAAGTTTCGTTCCAGCCTCATTAATTTAAACCATTAAATTAGTTTATAATGCAATACACATTAATTACACATTTTTTAATTTTATTTTTATTTTTACGATGCTGGGTAATATGTGGTTTTCTTTAATTATCATTAATGATTTTAATAAAATAAATTAGTTTCATAAAAACCGCGACCTGAATGGTATACTACGGTCAGGTCAGGTCGGGTCGGTAAAACAGAATTCAACCCTCTATAGGGTCTGGAAACTACCCCATTATTGATGATTATGTAACGTATTGGATTGGAAAATGTTGCAGAGTGGTAAAACTGTTCAAAATGGTATAGAAACTGGGTGTGATTATAACTGGATGAATTTGTAAAGTATCATATTTCTGAAGTATTATTCTATGTCACCCTGTGCTTACTACAAAGTTTCATGTGTGTTAAATGTAGAACAATGATCAGTTGTTATTTATGTGACTACTGATATACGTATGTGCAACAAATAAATAAAAATGTTTTAAAAATGTTATGATAAGTTGAATTTTTCTAGAAGTGATTTATTTTATGTGACGGAACATTAATATTCGATTTTTATTTTATAAATGCGAGAATAAATTGTGCATCCGGGTTGTGAATTGATTTAGAACTAAAGATTTCAGTATTATTCCCACCTACTATTTTATGTTTATTTAAAGTGTGAATGACCCTTTGAGCTAAGACAAGATTAATTTAAGAAAAAACTCTTTACTTTTCAATGTAGCCCCTTAAAATTGTCCACAAAGGATTCAACTATGAGTTGATTTATTTTCCTGATGTGTTTTTTTTTGTTTTCTGATTACGTAAAAGGTGAAATGTATTATTTGAGTTTGAGAAGTTTCCCTTAGAAAATGTACCGTGAAGGAAGGAACGATAAATGATTGAAAAGTTTTAAGTAATGTTCTCTAGTTCGACAGATATATCAACGTGAATAGTACCTCCTTGGTTATGTCCATCTCTTTCTAACAAACATTAAAACGTACACGCAAGGTACTAGAAACATGTTCTATCCTGCTCTACAACCCTTGTTGGGAATTGACGTACTTCATCTTGATTTATCAAAGATAAATCTTCTATTTACTGAAGTAACAGTACATTAGAAAGATTAATTATGTTTGCGGTCTGAAACTTAAGATGATCTTATACATAAGACTCCAGTTAAAGAAAAAAGTGTACGTAAAAAATATTAAATGAAGAAAAACAGTCAAGAGTGACGAGGGTTTTTCGGTGGTTTAAAAAATGTTGAAGTCATATATTTTAACTGATGATTAAATGGAAAATTCTTGGTGTTGATTGAGTAATTAAGATCTGATGAATAGGAAGAGAATCCTGCTCCTTAAAAAGGTTTGATTTTTATAGAAATTGGATTTCTATTTGCTCAAGACGTATTGTTAACACCTTAGGTCGCGTTTCTTGGAAATAAGGTAAACCCTTCTAAAACCCCATGAATAATACGACTACAAAAGTGTCCCTTAAACACTAAGACTATCTCCGTTTTCTTTAAGTTATGTTCCCGGATACAATTTTTCATATTTTGAAAAGGGTTAGATATTTTTTTGTTACAAGATGTATGTATAACTGTCAAAAGATACCCTTAAATTTTTACTACATGCATCATTTTTCAATCCTTATATCTTAAGTGTTAAGTACTCACCTGCTTTCACATGAACTTCTCTGCTAAGAATAGCCCCTGCTGAATTATCAGCGCGACATCTATAAATTGTGTTATGAACTTCGGGGCGGTAATCCTGTGCTCGAAATGGCGGGAAATATAAAGTTCCGTTACCAAGGGTTTGTCTGAAATGAAAAAAATTAAGTTGTTATTTTTAGACTGTAAGTTCACGCTATTCACACAGTCAAACCTGTCAGACAGATGTAATTTTATAATGAATATAAACAATCAATTAAAAAGATAACGATAATAATTATTGTTCAAGACTTTAAACTTTTACTTTCAACAAACTAAACTCAACTTTTTCTCATTTAAATGTAGATATTTCCCTACAGTAAACAAATACTTTAAATTATTTTACGTAACACAATTTCAATTAAAAGAAAAAAAACGAAAAAACTCGCTTTTAATGAATAAAATTTTACACTTGTTAAGTACATACTACTACATCTAGTGGATAAAACTGGAAGCAAAAGTAGGGTAAAATATTGTGTTAGGACTTCGAAAAGAAAACACTTTATTTTGTATTTTTTTTTTAAAGTGGAGGTGTTCCTAGGTGTTTTATTCATTTCCTTTTCATGGGGTTAACTTAGTAGTTGCAACCTACCCTTCCCCTACACTATTTTAAGGCCCATGAATCTATTAAACTCAACTAGTTCCACGGAGTCTTTCTAGTTCTAAGGTTAGTCCCGTGGTGACGGTGATAACGCGTATTTTTCACCTGTCACTATAGAACTATAACCTTAAACGTACGTTATTTAAGGAAGGAGAGACGTTCTAAGTTTTACCATTGATTTGTAACAAACTACAGTTTAAGGTTGAAGCTATTAAAGTTATAAATGTGTTACACGGTCGGTGGGCATCCTAGCATTAGAGCAGTGCCATCCTAAGATCCTAAAGGGGGGTGGGGATAGTTGTATGTAAGGAGGCAATACCACCTTGTACCGCAGTATATTAAAACTTATGTCACGCGAAATGTACCGTATCCATGTATCTTAGCTTCTAACTATATGTAGTTTTATAACACGGGGAGGTAAAGAAACGGAATACAAAAGAATTTCAAAGAATAGTAATAAGGACTAGTTGTAGACTAGAATAATAGATGTAACGTTAGAGAAAAAGTTTATATCGGTAAGAAAAAAGCGTCGAAAATATTGAGAAATATATTTAACCACCTATGTAGTACATAATACAGAGGGCTCCTAAGAAAATGCAGTTATAACACGATTATCTTTAAATAAATAAATTGTTCAAATTCAAATTTAAGGTGAAACGATACTTGACCATTTTTGATTCGCTAAATATAGATGGCGATAGTATCGTCATCTATATTTCGCGAATCAAAAATGGCCAAGTATCGTTTCACCTTAAGAAATCGAGAATGAAAATGAAATCCTCATTATCAAATTTCATCAATTTCCAAGATATTTATACCGTGAAAATTATTCTGTTCTTTCCAGGTGAAAACCTTATCACTGTTTAAACTACCTATTATAATTATGTCGACTTATTGTTATATTCCTTACATATATTTATCTTTTTTATATTTCCCGATAATTCCAAGAATCACAAGAAATTAAATTTTAATTTAAAAAAAGTATGATAGTTGTAATAACTGAAGTGTCACCCTTCCAACGAATTCGCAAAATTATGGACTAGTTTCATCATACGTTAAGATATAAAATGAAGTGACACAACTAATACTGATAAATAAGAATATTACAAAAAAGAGCAAATTCTTTTTGATGCAGTTAGAAAAGTTTTCCGAGTTCTCCATTACGAGTACGTGCAGTGGTGTTGCCATCTAGCGGTTTTCCTCAAACTAATATAAAAACTATCCGCAGAAGGATTATAGTGAATAAATGTCTGTTTTCAGTAGTGTATTTTCATAGTGTAAATGCGGATATACGATGATAGTGTAGCAGAGAGCTAGAATACAGAATATGGCAACTAGAAGGGAGGTAGAGTATGGAGTATACACTGGGTTACTATTATAGATTCAATCCAGAGAAATGTGTCATACTGTCACGATTCGTTACACGTCTTCAGGGATCTACGAGTCTTTCTTTCTTGGACAGAGTTGTAATGGATTTTCGAAGAAAACTTTTGTATATATATATATTCACGTATACCATATTCTAAGCTTCAATCCTTCGTCTTTTTCTCAATATAACTTGATGTTTCCTTTTTAATCATTTTATTTTTAATAGAATTTTCATTATACTATTCATTTTAACTTATAATCTTTTTCTTAACTTGTAGAAAGTAATTTAGAAAGTTTTTGGCTTTCGTATCAAGTTTCGTACTAAAGGTACTAAAGTTTTTATTGCATTTTTATGGCATCAGTTATTTGCTCTTCATATTGTTTACCTTATATGTATATATATATATATATATATATATATATATATATATATATATATATATATATATATAACATTTCACTTAATAACTGTTATAATTATTATATGTTGCATTCAAATTTAAGTAAGAAAAGATGGTTTAGAAATGAGTCCCGCAAAATTATATCAACTGTAATCAAAATAAAAAGTAATCATTGTAAAACTCCAGCTCACCTGTACAAAATTAATATTAAATCCGACGATAGATGTCAATGTGGTGAAGAAGGAACTTTGGATCATATTATATTTGAATGCATAAATTATAGTTTAGAAAGATCAAAATTCAATAGTGAAATATTAGATGTGATTGAAACTTTTCCCGTTAATACTACATTTTTCTTAAGTGATTTAACATTATTTAGTGAAAAATTTGTAAAATAGAATTATAAAATGTGAAATATGTATAAAAAAATGTTAGTTGGTGACTGACGAATAAAAGTCAAGGCAAATAAATAAATAAAAATTTAAAAAAAATCACTCAATAACTATTGCGCCACTATCAACAAATCCATATGATTTTTAGATAGTACAGTTAAAACTGTACTTATCAAAATTTCTTAACATTTCGAGCATCACTTTACTAGTTAAACTGGCTTAGTGACGTCACTTATGTAATTTTCAAAATAATGCAAAAATCTGAAATTTTTATTTTCGATAAAATATTGCTTTCTAAGTGGGAAACACTTGCAAACCATTG
This sequence comes from Panorpa germanica, assembly GCA_963678705.1. Lineage (NCBI taxonomy): Eukaryota > Metazoa > Arthropoda > Insecta > Mecoptera > Panorpidae > Panorpa > Panorpa germanica. Next base: position 27,377,594 of record OY783205.1, on the reverse strand, counting down.
CTCGCGTAACTCTCTCTATATATATAGTACATAAATAATTATATACCAAAGCCTATTTACATACAGATGGTCTTCCTCTCTGTCAAAAAGCATGAATGGTATTTGTAAAAATACAGCAAAGGTAGGTAAGGGTGTATTGAGAAGTAAAGGGGAATTTGATTTGATACTTTGAGGCCGGTAAGGGTCTGTTCAAAGAGTGATATCTTCATTTCCGTTTCCCACTTCCCTCACTCTTTTCTATAGACCACTTCTACTGACGCACAACATTTTAATATTTCTTCATCCTATTGGAGTACACTACTTCATATATTACCTATAGCATGTGTCCTATACATTTTTCAATATAGTGTTGAGAAACGGTTTTATTTGAAAATCAGGTTTCACTTAAACGGGTCAGAAAGTTGTTTGTATATAACACACTAATATAATAAAACCCTCGGTTGCTTGTGATTTTTATCCAACTAAGTATATATATACCCCGATGATAGATGTCAATGTGGTGAAGAAGGAACTTTGGATCATATTATATTTGAATGCATAAATTATAGTTTAGAAAGATCAAAATTCAATAGTGAAATATTAGATGTGATTAAAACTTTTTCTGTTAATACTAAATTTTTGTTAAATGATTCAAAACTGATTGGAGAATTATTTAAATATTTAGGCATTTGTAAAATAAAATTATAAAATGTTAAATATGTATAAAAAATGTTTGGTGGTGGCTATGACGAATAAAAGTCACGGCAAATAAATAAATAATAAAAAAAAATAAAAAAAGTATACACCCTACTTAAAAAGCTTTTGAAGTTAAAAATATTATCGCTTTTGAAAAATATATCGTACTCTATATATACTCGTATATATATCTTTCATTATCTTTTTATTTTCTCAATGGCAACAGCACTACACCTTTGGGAATTCACAAGTCCCTCCTTCCCATACATCACTAGAAATTTAGGGGTAGATAAATAAGCAGATGCTTGACCCCAGGACCTTAGGCAACCCTGAATACATCATGATCCCTACGATCTCATCCAAGTGATCTCCAGGTAGACGGCGACATGGTATGGTCAACATCACATACAAGGATATTATAATATCCTATATCCTGCGCTTCTACTATCCTATGTAGGTAGACGCAAAGAGCTCTTCAGCGTCCGTATAAATATACATTCGAAATTAAATGTAAATATTATACTCAAGCTGTTATAATAACAATCTAAAATTATATAAGGGTAGTTACATCCCTTATGTAAAAACAAGTCATTTATGTAAAATGGTGTTAATTATATTGTCGAGTATAGGGTTAAACATAGTCGCAATTTAAGTTCTGGGTACTTACGTTCTCTGAATAATAGTATCTTAAGAATTTAGGATCACAAAGGGTTCTCCATTTACCTTTATGTTATATTTATATTATGTAGACAAATTTAGCGAGAGATAAGAATATAAGTCGTTTAAAAGGTGTCGATAAAAAGAAGAGCATATTTTCGATAATGTTTTTTGACGACATAGTTAATATATAATTATTTCTATAATTACTACATGATAAAATGATATTTGAAGCATACTTTGTATATGTTATATTTGTAAATTTTCATAAATAAATATCAAGAAATGAAGCATTGACAGCGAACCTCCGCAGACGTCACAAAAAAAAGTAACATTGCGTGCCCTTCATAACTCATCACTCGATTTTCTGAAATCGAAAAATCAAAATGATTTCATTAGTTGATAAGTTTCTGCAGGTAACGCTGTCAAATTTTTCTTTTTTTATTGATTTTTCACTTTTTTACAGCACTTAAAAGTCAAAATACCGATCATTCATGAAAAAAATCCGAAACTTTGTTATTTTAAAATACGTTAAAATAAAAAATTAAAAAAAAAATCGAACCGATCTTAAATTTCTAAAGAATCGATCCAGTAGATTTTGAGCAAGTGATGGCACCGACTCTGAAAAAGTTAAGTGAGAGAAACCGCATTTAAAAGTTTCAAAGTAACACGAAAGAACATCAGAGAGGTGAAGACCTAAAACTCTATATCTCCGACAGTTTTACTCCAATCGACTTCAAATTTTTACACAATAAACTTAATATGTTGTACAATAATATAAATAAATAAAAAAATAAATGAAAAGACTCATAGTGAAAATATTTAGTATGTATAAAATGTACTCTTACCTTAACCCAGGGACTGCCGTGACTGTGGAGCCATCTTGCAATAGCCAGGTAACTCTGGGGCTCGGTGTTCCAAGAGCAGAGCATGATACCTGTGATCCAGATGCATTGCTAAACACCAGACGTCCTGGAGGTTGTTGCGAAAACAACGGACCTTGCCATTGGGTCAAGCTTACCGAAACTGCAACAAAGAAACACAACAATTAGTTGAATATAACTACACACACATTTTATACCGGCTGATGATAGAATTAAGACAAAGCGACTGTCATTCATCCGCGTGATTATTTGTGACGGTTTCCATTGACATATTTGTACATAATATGGCCGTTGGTCCTGCTACGTCAGCAGGTTTGCCACTACGCGCTACGCTTACGTAGAACTCTAATTGGAAACAGTATCCGGTATAAATAGAACCGCAGTACAGTATCAAACCAACTTTATACTGATTTTAGTTTGAAGTTGTGCAGTTTGAATTTAACGGAATATTGATTATTAGTAAATTAGTTAATGGAAATTTTTATTTGATTTGGTTCAGTTGGTAAATGATAAATTATTTATGAACGTGAACCAAAATAAACAAATATCGGATTCAGGATTAATTAATACTATATAGTAATTACAATTATGTATATGTATATATACAGGGTACTTAAAAATATAAAGTTTTAAGCCTTATTCTCACTCACTCACTGTTTTTATCTAATATTGTAATTTAGATTTCAGCTTTTCACATTCGTGTTTTAATTTGAGTTTAGTTAATGCGCATGCGTCTTTAGTAATATAAATTTTGACAGTTCGACAAAATTGATGATGAAATAATTAAAATTGCTATCTTTAATAACAATTAGTAATAGAAATTGTTTTTATTTCTTTAATTTTGACAAATTGACATTAAACTTCTTTTAAATATAAATCCTACTCTATTTTGACAGATTGTCATATTTTGGAGGTTATAATATAATATAGTTTTTCTTGATTTAATATTTTTAATTTAAAACATTGGACCTTGTAAGGTTCTAAAAAAACTAGGAAAACTTAAATTAAATTAAAAATGATACTGTGAATGACTACGCGTATTGCCATATGCTAAACAATTTAAATTAAATTGAAGCAGTGAGTGGGAATGATACTTTACTTATGCTATTAATTTTTCTTTAGAATAAAAAATTTTCATTATAAATTCAGTGATCTCAAGGCAATTATAACCTCATAGCGAATGAATTGGAAAGGCTGAATCCTGAGTCAACGGGAGATGAGTTAGGGGTGTGGAGGTTGATATCCTACCGGGGATGAGGATTAACTGTCATGGATGACAGATCACTTATATAAATGTCACTCAAAAATATATATATTTTATTCTAAAATATATTTTAAAATTATAGAATAGAATAGCAAGTTCTCAATAGATTAAAGATAGATGAATAAAGAAAGACAGATGCCTAAAGAATCGGAGAAGCTCTATATTAGAAAAGTAACAGACAATGTAAAATATAAAGTGTTTAATTTTAAATTTAATTTAACAGTTTTTATTATTTTGTTATTCAAAGTTTGATTTGATTTCTTTTTCTTTTCTTTTTCATATTTGTTTTTGAACTCTTCAAGTTTATTTTCTTTGAAACTGTACAAAGTAATTATTAGTTTGTGACAGTTTAGAAAATGAAGGAAACCTTACTATTACATTGTTACTATCATAGATAATTATTGTTCTCTCTCTAGGAAAGTTTTGTAATTTCGAAAATTAAAATTTCTGATGACTTAAATTATTATTGTTAGTTTATTGAATTTAGATTAAAAACCAAATTAATTTATTGATAAATATAGTACCTCGTTGGCTGTTTGTTAATCGGGATTGTATATAACCTGTAAGTCTATATTCAAAGGGTGATAAATTTGGTTCCACACAACGTAATCAATTATAGGGTATTATTATACAAACATATCTAATTAATAAACATCAATCAATCAACCTGGAGGAGAGGGACGCGTCCGATGGTGTGTCACCCTCTCCCAAACACATATCTGTGTACGATGCATTTGTACGAATGACATAAAATTAATCATTCTGCCATTTAATAAAAATGGTTTTAAATTCGGTTATTTTGTCATTGTTATATATCAGTATAAAGCTAAGTACACAATGTATTTTGGAAGGGATGTCTGGACTTTGACTCTTAATAGCTTAGACGACCACCACATTCATTCATGCCATAGCACGGTTTGTGGATAAATAACTCTATACTGTTTCAAATTAACTCCGTAACAAGGGTTGCAAATAAGGTTACCAAGATTTTGACTGGGACTAATTACTAGCAATAAATCTATGAATAATTAAGAATTACAAAAGTGGTACCTTTAAACTTAAACAACTTTTAAACCAAACATAAAAATTAATTATTAAATTATATTGATAACATATCATGTTTAGTCAGGGAAATCGTTAAATTGAACTTCTTTTGTTTTAAACCAATTAGACTTCGGGAAGGGGTGGGCACACTTTAGATTTATGATAAACAATTTTGTTATTCGTTCTTTAGATGATTGAGGTAGTCTTAGCTATGCATAGGTCAAGGTTCGATTCCCGTAGATAGAATAAATGTATTCCCTGACTGGCAAAGAATAACTCCACAAATGATAAACAAATCAAAAATATACCAACCATATAAATAAACAAATCTACAAAAACACACAATTATTATATTAAGCCTCATTTCCTCTCACTGTTTTGATATTTAATTTTCTGTTTTTATCTAATATTTTAATCTAGATTTCAGGTTTTCAGAATAGGTATTTCTAGTCACATTCGTGTTTTAATTTGAGTTTAGTTAATTTAGTTGGTGCACATGAGTCTTTAATAATATAAATTTTGACAGTTCGACAGTTGGACAAAATTGATGAATAACAATTAGTAATAGAAATTGTTTTTATTTTTTCATTTTTGACAAACTGACATTAAACTTCTTTTAAATATAATTTCTACTGCATTTTGACAGATTGTCACATTTCAGAGGTTATAATATAATATAGTTTTTCTTAATTTAATATTTTTAATTTAAAACATTGGACCTAAGGGTTCTAAAAAAATTAAGAAAACTTAAAAAATAAATTAAATTAAAAATGGTTCTGTGAATGACTAAGTGTATTGCTATATGCTTAACAAATTAAATACAAAATTAAATTAAAGCAGTGAGTGGGAATGATACTTTACTATTAATGAACTAGCTGTTGAAATCGTAGTAATAATAAAAAATTTGTATAACAGTTAAAATACATTGATGTTATGACGTTAAATAAATTTACCATCGTACGCACTTTTGAGGTAACTATTATTTTAGATTTAAAAGCAATGTTTTTATGTGTTACAAGCATGTTAGTTCGCAATGTTTATGAAAGCAGCATAAACATGAAAATGTAGATAGTTAACGAGATTTATATACTGAAACCACGAAACACACATACCATACTAAATCCATATCAACGTACCACACTGTATTCCATATACCAAGAGTATCATAGCATGTAAAACTCTAATCCTGAATATACAGTGTGGGTAGTATGAAAGAGAGTAGTTTCTGTTCTACGAATTTCTCTACGGATCTAGTAGCTTCTGTGGTTCGATGCTATGCAACGCCGCGTTGGTTGGACCCGTCGGTTCTCGGTTCTCGGTTGATAGGACACGTTGCGGTTTTGCGGAAACGGATGTCCATGTACTAGTAGTCTATGGCCATAATGTTATCTGTAATAGATATGTGATACAGCGCTAGTTATCCAGCTCACAGGCTGGCTAATGGCGACCATTCTACTATATAGATTTTCATGTTTATTGTATTGCTATCTATATTGATTGGAACATTTTGTGATTATTTTCTTTCATTGGTTCGTTAGATCAGTGTGACAGCAGTGATTTTATAATGATTAGAGGAACAAAAAAAAAAATAATTGGCATAAATCACATCACTCAATAAGTTTGTAGAATAACGTATAGATGGCATACATACATATTTACATATTCAATTTCTAAGATATGATATGTCTTAATTTCTATAAGAGTGTACTATATATTCATAAAGTTGGTTACTAGAACCTCAAATGTTCAATTATTTTTTAATAACTCCTTATATGTTAAGAGATATTAAGAATTAAAAATGTCATTTTGTCTCTTTAATTATTAAAGGGATTCAACGTTGTACACATTCCAAGTGCATGTGACATCACAATCCTTGTGTAAGGTTACCAACCTTATAGATCATAAATCTCTGCTATATGTATTTATATATCAAATATTATTTACAGCTATTTCAAGGAACAATAAAATTTCAATATTATGTCTGCCTTAGCAGGGTTAAATAAAATAAAAACTTATTATTCTTTGATTTGACTTGATTATTTGACTACCAATAGCTACAGAACATTACCATAGCACTGAGCTACTCAACAAATAACTGACGTTAAAATGCATTTCATGTCATACAAATATGGCCGACCATTTCTAGCGCTAAAACTACAATTCAAACTTTTAATTGTTATATCTCCGTCAATATTTAGATATTTAATAAAATAGACAAGCCAATACACATTTATTAACATTAATTTCAACCAACAATTGAAAAATCGACCACTAGATTATTACAATCTGTCCTGTTTAGAGGACATTCAGTGATAGGAATGTAAAATAATAAAGTGTCTTGCGCAGTATGTGCCCAACGACTCATATCTCAATTTCAATAGATCCTAGATTTTGATTTGTAATAGGTCCTGAGGTATTTTTTTTAGTCTGCATACTACGAAAATATTACTGGACAAATTGTTTGGGTGTTCAAGTATTCTCTCTTTATATGCTTTGATTCTAAGCACTATTAACAAATGAATACGATTTTTAGATAGTGCCAAATTTCAAACGATATGTCAAAATTTCATGACATTCCAACCGCTACTTTACCAATTACAGTGGTTTTAGTGACACAATTTTCAAGAATCGATAAATCTAAATATTGTGTGTTGATAAAGCATTGATTTTTAATGAGAAAGAAAATAATATGGCAAAATAGCACATACTATAAATTGGTCTACTTTTTCTTTCAAGAATGACATTGATGTACCAAACTTCCTAAATAAATATATAACATAAAAAAATAAATCAAATGACATTCAAAAGTCAGATTTTTATTAAATTTACTTGAACAAACCCCAATTCAATCAAAACACTAGTTCCTTATATCTATAAAATATATTTACTTTTCATATTAAAGTTAAGGTTCGGATCATAAACTTCATAAATACACAACTTCCCTCACCCTCACCCCCCATCGATATCATCCCACACATTTATTCCATCCTTCGCACTAACCAACTTTCCCACAGATTCTAGCGCTATCTAGTTATTCACCTTCCTGGTTGCTTGGTGCGATGTTCTGCACGTCGGTGCTTGGTGTCTTGGTGTTGGTGCTACTAAGATAGTAAAGATGGTTTTTCTCATGTTGTTTGTTTGATGTTTTTTCTTTTATTTTGTGACTCTTACAGACTAAACACAAAATCAATAGCCTCGGGTACTACAGGCATCGAGAGGATCGTTTTGTATTAAATCTGACAGAGATTGACAACTGTTTGATGAAGGAGCTTTCCAAAATATTTTCAGACACATTCTTACAGATTTCAGTTTACAGGATGCGATTGGATTTCAAAGTGTTTATAGATGAAGATTACTTCATTGCAGTAGGCAATTTAGCTTGACAATTGTATATGTAAAAATATTATTAAAGTTATATTAGTTATATTATTAAATATAAAAGTTGATTTGAATAGGTTTCTAGGTCCACATATTGTTTATATATTTTGCAGTTATAATCCTACTTCCTGTGGTTAGTCTCAATTTTTGCTCTCTAGGTTTCAGCAATTTCTTCCAACCCTGTTGAAGTTCTCACTTAAGGAAAAAGGAGCGGAGTCAAGTAGTGTATGGTATATCTAACAAAACCTCAACACGACCATTCCTGTTCTACAAGGGATGGTCAGGGTATTCCACGATTCGGTTAACACGTGATCCTTTCACCACTTCAATCTAAACAGAGTGCTGCAGGGCAAAGCTTGGGGTAGAGGAAACGGGGAGTGGAAATAGCAGCGGAAATAGAATGAGGTGGAACGTTCAACGTTCGAAATACTCTGAATTAGAGAAAATAGAATGCTATTGTAATCATTGATGGTTTAAATGTGTAGATGTGGTATACACTGGTAAATGTGTGAAAATATAAGGAAAAATGTTAGACAATAAAGAAACACAAGACAAAAGAATAGAGAGAAATTGAATTGAATTTTCATGAAAGATTTATTGGAGCGATAATTTGTTGAAGAGATTTTACACATTGTGGATCGGTCAGAGAATTGGAATTGTTTAGGAAATTGAAGTGCCTTATTCTATGGGATTAAAAATGAGTTTGTTTTGAGACGAAAGATCTGTAATTAATATAAAGGAATCAGATTTATTTGTGTCTGTGTATAGGGAGGTAACATGGCATCCTAAAAGTACCATCAGTTGACTGTATTATTTCTCGAATAAAATACTGTCTAGAATTTCCTCTTCTTTGCCACACATCCTTCTCCAGATAGTTTCTCTTCCTCCCAATCCTAAATTCCTAAAACTTGTGATTATTCTTTTCCTTACCTCCCTCTTGTTCTAGGTACTGCGTCGTTTCTGTAGTCCATAACTTACTGTATTTAGATTGCGTGTGTTTCATTCATAGAAAAACTTATAGATTGGTAAAATTTATGGAGTAGGAAGAAAAGAGAAGTGAGAGGGATGATGTATGCAGCGACAGCTAAGATACGATATGATTCATTAAGTAAATTTCTTGTGTTTCTGGATTATATGTTACAAATTTCAAGTGCCATATTGATAAGAAACTCGCTGTAGATTCTCAGAATAGCTAAGTAAGTGTCCCATTCTTCGATAAACTAGCACTAAATGAAGTAAAACTTCTGCTATGACAATATCTACAACATTTGATGGTTACAACAGTTGTAGAGAAAATTTTCTCACTTATTGAATACAATATAAACTGTTTTTATTTTTATTTGTGTTACAGTAATTCCGTATCCGGTGAAAGCGCTATGTTGCGCTACGGAGGTACGTTTTCTACGTTATCCAGGAAGTGTGTTTCGTCGTTTTAAATAGATTCATTCGTAATGCAAAAGCAATTTAACTTACAATGACTGTTATATTATTTATTCAGTCAGTTTGAGTTTCTATTTAATGGAAGTACAATTTTATGATCAACATAAAGTTTTATTTGAAGACGGTAACAAATAAACTTCTAAAAGTATTTTATTTTATGATCCACGATGGACCGATTGATTGCTATTAATAGATTTTCTGTTTTTAGTAGAAATATAAATGAAAATTTCGAAAAATTTATCTCACACTTTTGTAATAAAAATAATTTGTTGTTTTATGTAATTTATGCTTAGAATTTGTAATCGAATTATTAAGTTAGACACAACCAGGTTCCTGACACTTTCTAATAAAAATATGTTGGAAATTTTAAAATAAATATTGAGGATCGTTGTCGTAAATAACTTAGAGGTTCTTGTCCAGTTAAGTTCCCCACCGACTAGTCTACGGAGAAAAGAAAATGATAGCCTTTAGACAGGCAAAGGCATAGAGGTAGACTGACTATGTAACTATAAATATAGTTACAGAGAGTAATGCAAGAAAAGTAATAAAAATATATAACCAAGAGCAGCATTGCACTTAATATTATTACACATACGCCATAGCTCTGTCAAGTGTGGTCGATTCGTTTGGAAAAAGAAATACAAAATCGACGATAGTGCATTTGATGTATTGGTTTATAGTTCCTTTTTAATGGGGTACGTTAAGTGCAGATCAGTTATTGATAATCAATCACTTTCTTAAAAGAATTTGGGCCCTATTATTACAAACTAGCAAGAACTGTAATAGTATATATTTCCTATAACAAACCAGATAGAAATTGTCTTAAAATTGCAGCCGCAAACTACTTTCAATTAAATAAACATTTTCCAAGATACATTTAATAAATATTTAATAAGAAATCAATAACAAACATCGATTATACATGAACGTAAAAGCGATTTAGAAATTCCACGTCCTTCCACATCATGATAACATCAATTCCTTTATCCTAAAAGGCTTCAAATCGATTCACTCAACGTTAAACCTTGGTCGTTTTGATTTTATCACTGAGTTTGATGGATATTTTGTGTAGATGTCGTTGCTATCACACCATCTCACCATCTCATGTTTTCTGGTGAATGAATATAAAGCTGAAAGTTCAAATGTCAAATAGGAAATTTATTTTTATCGAAATTTTGAATATGTTTTAGTGCAGTAGTTTCTGTACTCGTATAGAGGAAGCGGATGTATTGAACCGAAAGATATTTATAGACGCATAATGAAATGTAAACTGTTGTATTGCATTGGACTTTTTGTTTTTTTCATATATATCATATAAAACACTTAAAGCAAAAGAGTCAAGTGATGATGAAAAAGAAGAAAATGAGGGAAACGTAAAATATGAAGAGAGACGCGAAGATGATCTAGATGATGAAGACGATGATGTAGGGAAGGAGAACACCGGGAAGACGATGGTTGAAGCGCATTTTGATTCTAGCGAAATATAACAGAATACAGGCAGGAAAAGAGAGGCTAGATTCAATTCAAGTAAGGATGGGAAAATAGAAGAAGTCGAAATAAAACATAATAAAAAAGGAAAAGAAGTAAGAAACCAGGTTAGCGGAAAGAATCAGGCGAGGAAATGTTTAAGACGATGTAATGTAAAGTAAAGTTATTACAGAGAAAAAAATAGATATCTTGTAAATCAATATTATTCTCACAATTAAAGTCATACATTTGTCAGTAAAATTGTGCACTTCCACAATTCATATAAAAGTTTTTATAGTATACTCGTATTATTAAATAAATATTTAAATGAAATTTTCCTCATCGAAGCTTGAGTAAACACAATACTTTTTAACGCATAATCAATTTTTTGTAAAACACGAAGATCGGAGGTTTTACGTAATTTAAGAAATATTTCCGCGTCCACAGGCACGAACCAATTTAGCACTTGCTAAGATTAGGCACGTACTAGATATTACCTAAAAAAGGAGACGGCGGAGGGACGGGCCCTGACAGAAACCCATATAACTTACAATTGGTTCGTTTTTTAAAGCATTAGTGAGTAAAACTCGACGATGTTAATTTAAAATGAAAAAAGCTTCTCTTGTTTACAAAATGAAATTGGAATGATGATATAGACGGACCGGGAATTAAATTCAAATGAACGGGCACATCTCTGGAATACTGATTGATGAATGATTTATACTCGTATACCATTAAATATTCATTTGGAAAATATTTACTAAATAATAGGGAATTTTACTAATATCTGATAATCCAAAAACCATTAAGGGGCTCAGTTACAAATAACTGGGATTTAATGCGCCTTTCATTGGTTAATAATAAATTGACATTACGTTTTTGTTATTTTGTAGTTTGGACTTTAGCTTATACAGGCTTCTTGAATATATATATATTTACAAAGTATGCTACAACCATATATGTAATATTATTCACAAATATAAAAAAAACATTATATAGAAATGAAAGTTAGTTTGATTAAACTTTGCAGACAAATTTAAATAAACAAGATTTGATAGTACGCTCTAAATTTGTTAATATTATTAATTATTCAACAGTTTTGTAAACATTAAGATAAGAAACTCATTGTAAACTTCGCTTCTTCATAGCTATAATATTTTATAACATTTTGAAATAAGAAAATAATTCTCTATGATTCCCTTTTCTTATTTTCCCTTAAAATTGTAATTTACCTAAATTTATAATATTACTTCTAATTTTAATATAATAAAATTTAATTTTAATTGCAAAAAGAAATCAAAAACCAACATGAAGGGAAAACGAGTTTTTCACATTTTGTTTTGTAGTCATTCAATTTTGTTATTAGTTGTATATACCTACATAAATATTATTTGTCTCTTTACTTTTCCTGATATTTTACCCCCACGTTCTTTCCCTTTTATCCAAATTACTTTTTTATTAAATCTCTTGTAAGGCGATTAGTTAAAATATTATTTCTAAAGACATTTTGAAATAATTTGTTTTATAAATCGTTTAAATTCTGTGAAATGTTTTTCTGTATGTTCCTAAGAATTATTTTCACATATAAGAAGTTTTCTAGTGTAATGATGAAAAGCATTGATCTTTCAAGTCAGAAATAGATCTTGAGTAATCTTAATTCTAAGAAGAATTCATTGAAGGTTGAAAGCTAAATACATAATACATATTTCGTTCTATTTTATTTAATGCAAATTAAGCAGTAAGTAGTCATGACGGTTTAAAACGTATATTTGCATATTCCACTATTCCATGCTGTCAAGCTATTCTCTCTTAAGAGCCATTATCCGTGACAGAGAAAATAAACAGAGTAAATAATCGTATTATGTCATTTTAAATAAATTATCTTAGAAAACTCTTAAAGTAAATAAAAATATACATAAATGTAAAACAGTAAAAAAAAAAAAGAAAACCACATTCACATAAAATAAGTAAATAAAATTCTAGAAATTCTCATAATAAAATAAAATAATTTTTCTTTTATTTTATCTTACAAATATTTATCTTTCTAAATTCTGTAAGCAATTATTCGACCTTGAAAAATAGCTATCATAAAAATACAGAAAGAAAACCAGATAAAAGTTTTTCTTTTCGTTATGGTTTGCAAAACATATTGTGAGAAATATAGTGTTTGAAAGATATTGAGTTGAGTGGAAATGTGTATACATATAATAATGGGAGATAAAACTCGGCAAATGTAACACGATGATTGTATATATAAATAAATAAAAGAAGAAAAGCCTTCTTATCTGTATCCTATATATATATATATACATTTCCTTGATACAGCTTCATTGTAACAGAAGTCATTTTGTGTTAATTTTGACTTGCAATGTTTTAACGTGGGGATATATAAAAGGCGAGGTTCATTTTTATGTTAAATAAACCTTCATAGACTATTCAATTTTCATTTGGCCGTCTATTTTCAAGCTGTTTCAACAAATAAAATAGTTTCCCAAACATTTTCCCTACAAAAGAATTGATCACACATCACATTCCGAACCTACTGTGTTTTCCACATTCACTTTTCCTAACAATTTTCTATAACATGCAATGACTTGTTTCTTCTGATTATCCTTCTACATTCATTTTTGTTTTCTACTCTCGTTCCAGTATTATTACATTTTATTCCCTCAGGATCTCCATTCCTCAAACTACCAGTACCCCAACAGGTCTATACGCTACATCCCATATCCCTTTCCTTTCTCTTCCTTTATCACATAAGGGTTTATACCCTAAGGACCACTGTTGCTACTACTACCATACTACTGACTACTGACCCTCCCTCTGACCTGTGATATACCAGAAAGGGTGTTAGAGGGAGTGGGAATTGGAATGCTTGATAGATCCGACCGTATTGAATGCGTATGACTATTTTTTTCTGTTTTTTGCTGTCAATTTTACTCCAATCCAATCAACATCAAACAAAACTACATGAATAGAACATAGCCAGGAAGTTGTAAGGGTGAAAAATAAGAAGGGGATATTCTGCGACGTGTGAGAAGGTATATCAATCTTTCCCTTTTCTTATTTTTCTATTCTGCTCAAATTTCCTTAGAAGGATTTTTAAATAAAAATAAATTTTATTGACGTAGACCAGAAGCTTTTCTTTTATATGAAGACCGAAAACGATAGTCTTTTTGTCCTGTGATTCTTTATCTATTGTAAAAAATACGCTAATGACAAATTTACATTTGGGAATCACAAATATCATGCACGTTGCAACCAAGATCCGGTACCTAGGAAAACCTAGGAGAATTTTCTATTATTGTGTATTGTGATCCTGCTATCCACTGAAGATTTGTAATAATTATTACGCATTCATTGGTAGTTTGACTTTTTTAAATTTAATATAATATTTTTACCTTTATTAATGAATGATATCCGTACTCTACAACTCACATCTTATCCTTAAAGTATATAACTAATATATCATCCAATTAAATAAACAAAGATCTTCTAATTTATTTAAAAATAAGATCAGTAGAGAAAAAACAAAAGGTACTAAATTTCTGTGGTTTTCATAAAAATATAAAAATTACTGTAACAGGCTATGTAATTGTTAATAATCTAAATGGAAAAGGGAAACTCCGTAATAGAGTTTTAAACCCATGGAAATTGAAAATAACGAAGAAGAGATTTTAAAACACGCAATTTAAGTAATCTCCAGTAAAAATTATCAACTTATTCTTTCTGAGAAAATTTCATTTATTGTTAGTGAATTGAGCGATTAGTGGAGAAACTCAAGTGGAATACGTCGAAATAAGGGGTTGTCTACTTAAGCTTAATGGGAGGAGGCATGCCTGAGAAGAACCTCATCAGGGCCTTGCAACAACTAGCGGAACATTTTTTAAATAGAAGCTTACAAATATCTCTCATTTTAAATTGATAATTGACCCTGGGAGATGTGTTTTCAAAATATAATATCACATTTATTAGACAGTGGTGCAGAACCCAAATAAAAAACTCTAATAAATCGTTCGTAAAATGTATCTAAGCTAAATGTAAACGCATTGTATAGGTAAATGCTTTAAACGTTATCCTAGTTTCTTCTAAGGCAATGATTTCACGTTTCAGCACTTAAATGGACCCGACTACTAGGGTTAAGACGAAATTAAGATAAATTAAACCCCTTGTTTTTACAGTTTTCACACAGTGGGTGGTTTTCTACATCTACAAACGCAAACGATTTGACAAATTATGTCTCCCCTTTTGCACAAGAAACTAATTCTCTATTTCTGTTAAGGAAGTTTTATATATTTTTTGGTTTTATTTGAAATATTGTTTTCTTGTAATGTGAAACATGTTTTCTTCCGCAAATTTGATTTAATTGTGGAATATAAGCGGATATAAAAGTTAGGCAATTTAGAATGTTAAGTGTATTAAGAAATGAACGACTGTAGCTAAATGTTCGGAATGTGTGTCTCTGATATTTACCTATTAATTAACTAAATTTCCTATTCCTAAATTCCCAACTCAACATGTATTCAAGTGAGGACGCCGATTCACACTGCTACTTGATGGTATCCATATAGAATATAGCATCAAAGTATGTCAAATAAAACCCTTTATAAATAAGTTACAGGCCAATCAAACATCGCTAAAAACCTGATGCTTATTTAACATAATACTTTGATCTATATTTCAACATCCAGTTGACTTTTAGTGACTTCATATTATTTGAAAGACTCTGTTGAAGAAATTGGAGAAAAATTAATTTGTATTTTTACATTACATAAAAAAGAAAGGGATTTGTCTGTCATCTTACGCCAGATGTATAAAGCTAGACAAATAAAAGTGAAAATAATCTTAATAAAAAAAAATGAAATAGAAATTTTCCGCAACGAAATTGAAAACAAACACCCCATTAGTACATCTAATATAGTTAATCCAAAATCCTCTTAAATATTTCAATACAACTCTACATATACTTTCTTTCAACATCGCCTTACAACATTATGGCTAATCTTCTCTTAGCAATACTTGTCAAGGGAGTCTTTTACAACATCGCTTTCTTTTTCTTACTTCATTATTTTCTATTTGCTATCTCACTCTAACGCATGTATAATCCGTTACACGACTAATCCGTTTTATTTCTTCTATAAATGTTTTTCTGTCCATTATTTTCATTCTAATGTGTAACGATGTTTGTTTTTCGTTTTTAGTATTTTCTGGTGGGTTCTAATCTTCTTTCAGTTCCACTCCCGATTCTATATTCTCAGCCCTCTACATTTTTCTTCTTTTTCTTTGTTACCAGTATATATCTTTCAGTATATACCTTTTCAACAATTTCTCTTACTACTTTTATACCTCTTGTCTTTCTGATACCAACCCTCCTTCATCCTCCACCACTTTTCTTGCTCTCATACCTCTCCCGAAGAAACCACCCTCGGTTTTACGATATCATCCGGAATACACTGTTAAATATATTTATCTTTCTGCTTGCTAAAGTGGATTTCATAGTTTTTGTGATTTATATTGCAATAAAAATTCAAAAGGAATTAAAGGGGCAAACACTCAAGAAGAAAAAATCTAATAAATGTAACGCAAAACAGACATTGCTGCGTTGTATACGTCACAAGTCAACAGATGCGAAGGTATTATTATATAAGAATAATCTTATATTATATTAAATAAATGTTAGAAGGCTGCCTTATCCATTTAGCTAAAAATGCTGTGAAGTAGATCATTGAAGAAGCTATACATAGTATCAAAATCCACAGGTTAGCACTAGATACATAACCATTTAAAGGATATAGTTTGGTCATTAGCAATCATGACTAAGATCTTAAAGTCTTATGAAAGCGATAAAGCGTCCTCAGTCTTTAAAAAATTCTTATCTTTTTAGAAATTAATTTATACCAGTAGCAACATTTTAAAATTATACAATATGTATATTTATAAGATGATTTCTTTAAAAACGTATTTGCAGGTAATTTTATCATAAAGCTAAGCCTTTACAAAAGACTTAGGATTTGTTTTAGAATAATAAGTAACATTAACAAGTCTAAAATATTTCAATCTAATTTTCTTGTGACACTTAAATAATAAAATTGTTGTCTAGAATATTTGTACCATGTTTGGTTGTATCAACATTGAAAATCAAACAATTTTCTTCATACTTCATCTAAATTGGATTTACTTATGTAAACAGTTTTTCACTGATGTTTATTTGTATTAAATTTGTAAGGTGTTCACAAAATCGTTGTTAAATTTATTTACAGAATCTTGTTTAAGTGTTACATGTGTTTGTTATTGTTACATTTTATAAGATAAAGAAGAGATTATAGTATCTAGTTCGTTTCAATCTGATCTGCTCGTGTAAAACACCCTGAAAAAAGATCACACGTATTCTTTTAATACTTTTAAGTTCATAAAAGATATTAATACTTTTAACACCCCTAACATTTACCCCACAATTGATTTATCTAGATTTAATAAATTATATTTATTTCATAAAATAAAACATGAAACACCTATTTTTATTTATGCTGATATAAAACTTTTGAATATTTTTAAGTACTCTAGCACGCTTATACTTTTATTTCTCTGTTTTTACTATAAACTATAAATCTCTCTTTATTCCATCTCGTCGCACCCCTCTCACTCCATCCTGGACCATCTACACAGACTTACCCATTCAGTTACGTACATATTGGTTTGAATTTAAAATATTTTTAACATTTACATATTGAAAAATTTTCAGTGGTGTAGAACATTATTATCAAAAGTTCAAAAATATTTAGAAATCAAATGTTATTACAATAATTAATTTTCGATGTTCTTAGTTTTTGTTTAGTATTATATTTTACGTGGTTAAAAACCCTACTTTGCTATGGAGAAATATTATATTCCAGTAAACATTTTGGAGTCAGTTTGACATCATATTGAAGATGCGTCATGATTTTTTGTCATAAAAGAGTTCATTTATAGTTCAGTTTCTCACATTTTTTCATATAAAATGTCTTCTTTATCGGCTACAAATGGCGAAATTACTCCACCTGTCGGAATACAAATGAAGATAAAGTTGATGCGAACTATAATTGAAGTGAAATAGTGATAGAAACGTCACTAAATAGGGCACTTCACCAAATTGTTTACTGGGATATAAAGAAATATCTATATGTCTATGTTATTTAGCATGCATTTTGAGGATTGTGTTTTTCGGTGGCCTATATTTGATCTTGAATGGTAGGCTATAATGTGCCTATTGTCCCAGATGTCGTAAATTCTGCAGTTTCTTTTTGTTAAGATTGCATGTGTGGTATCCCCATTTCGTAATTTAAAGAGTACGTCACTGATCCATCAGCAGTAGTAGTAGTGGTGGTTGAGGATGTATAATAGACAGTGAAGACTCCACGAGTGTGTAGGAGTTTTCAAGTATTTCGCGCGACTGCATCAGTATGGTCTATAATTCGTATTCATATGGTAATGAGATTTCTTCTTTTGTGTTTTGTACGATAATAAATTTACCATGTAGCATTATTCATATGAGAATCGATTTATAACATTACGTATCAGCGCTTGACACTCAAGCATGTTATGCTTTATATACTTATACAAAAATATTCTGAATTAAATTAATTTGTATGAAACAAAACATGAAAAGAATTGTGAAAATATGAGAAATTAAGACAACAATCGCGCTTGAAACATAGTGAAATAGATGCTTTCTAATGCATATTAAAATTTACTGAGTATAATATTTCACTAAACTTTTTTACAACAATATTTTTTCTATAGACGTGTATATAGTTTTTACCATAGAACATTTCAAAGTACTCTAAAGCTTATGGAGTGCAACATAATAGTTCAATTAAAGCTTTTCAGTTAGTTTCACGTCCAACGTGATTACAGTAACCCCATATAAATCCTAATACGGTTACTCTAGCCATCCACAGTACTTATAGAAGAAGAAGAAGACATTAAAACTCATTGTACAATAAAAATGAAAAAAAAATACTTCAACTCTTGAAAAAATCCAATATAAAAATAAAAGCAGCTTATGGAAAGGAAATTAAATATTTCAGGCTTCCTTAACGAAACTAATAAAAAGAAAAGTACTACGAGATTTTAACCGCATATATATATATATATATATATATATATATATATATATATATATATATATATATATATGCATTAAATAAAATTTAAATGGAAAAGTTTATAGGATATTAACGAGTTTAAACGTTTAACTCTTAAAATATATGATATAAAAATATTTCAAGTTATTACTAAGGTCATTATTATAATATAACAGATGATATTGTTGGTAATGAATATCGTGATGATACTTTAAACAAAAAATCTAGATCTAAGGAGGGGGTAAGGTCAAAACGAAAAAAACAAGCATATTTTCGATAATGTTTTTTGACGACACAGTTAATATATAATTATTTCTATAATTACTACATGATAAAATGACATTTGAAGAATACTTTCTGAAATTTTCATATATTAATGTCAAGAAATGAGGCATTGACAGAGATTCTCCGCAGACGTCACCAAAAAAGTAACATTGCGGTGCCACTCATAACTCATCACTGGATTTTCTGAAATCAAAAAACCAAAATGCAGGTAACGCTGTCGACTTTTTCTTTTTCTATAGATTTTCCAATTTTTTACAGCACTTAAAAGTCAAAATACCGATCAGAAACTTTGTTATTTTAAAATACGTTAAAATTAAAAATTCAGAAATAACTCGACAGCGTTACCTCGGCATTTATGTAAAGAAAGAGTGTGCAAAATTTCAAAAGAATCGGTCCACTAGATTTTCAGCTAGAGAGGGCACTGACTCTGAAAAAGCTATGTGTGAGAAACCGCATTTAAAAGTTTCAAAGTAACACGAAAGCAGACCAGAGAGGTAAAGACTTAAAACTCTATATCTCCGACAGTTTTGCTCCAATTGGCTTCAAATTTTTACACAATAAATTTAATATATTGTACAATAATAAAGTTAAAAACCCCCCTCCCTCCTTAATAACTAAATTAATGGTTTAGACAGTTACGTATAGATGTCTCGCGCAACGGTTTAAATAATAAAAATATTAATGAGTGTGTAAATGCATATAGAGCAATTTAACAGTTATATTTTTATAACAAATTTCTTATACAAATTACACAGATCTTTTCCTGTAATTTCTTTTAATGTAAACTACGTTTTTCTTAATCCGTATTGACGGTATGTATTAAATTCTTATTCTTATATATTTGTATATATAAATACACGGTAGGGATCATTCACTATATGTGTTTGCAAATGTGATAGATGAAAATAATGCAAATAATACGAAATCGTTCTATGGGGTTATATTTGGGGTTTGCAATTTCATTTTCCAGAGCATCGAACTCAATACGGTTTCTTATTGATAAGATACAAGGTGATTATAAATGTCCTATTTAAAAATTACAACTTCTTACTAAAATCAAATTACTCAAAAACAAAAAAATACTTCAAATAATTATTAATAATAAATTATATTTTAAAAAGAATTTAAATTTATTTTGTAATGTGTTAATAATAATATACTAATGAAAAGTCAAGTTGTTGAAAAACTATATACAATTTCTGGAACACCCTATAACCAACCAATAAGTTCCATTAAAGAAAAATATATGAAAAATTCCACATGAAGTATTGCCAATGTTTGCAATACCAGCTAAAAATGTTTGGAACTGATACAAGATATTTTTTTTGTTTGCTAAAAATCTGTCTTTATTGACGCCAAAGAGGGTTCTTGTGCCAAAGAAGATAAATATAATAAAACAATGTGAAAGTCTCAAGTTCCTGTTCCTGTTTCTTCTGCGTGCTTGTCTGTAAGTTCGTTTATCTGTTGGTTGTCTTAAAAGACAGATGTTGGTAACCTAAGCAGTAGGAGAAAGCTGTTAGAGAATTAAAACCCAAAACGTAGAGGTGTAATATTTTGAATTCATGTAAAAGTCTATAAATATTTTTTAGTTTTATTTATAGCTCTCGGCTCGTTTCTGCCTGTCTTCAGTTGATAAGTAATGTTGACAAGTCTAAGGAAACGAGAGTTGAGACCAATAGCCATGTTCGTTCATAGTGTACATTACTTAATAAATATCACGTTATAAATTTGGCAACACTGGCAACATCGCTTTTATCAAAGAATATCACTTCTTAGAGCGAGAAAACTTTGAGAAAAATATTTGTTCAACGTGACCACAAAAAAATGATTTCAAATTTCCCTGATAATTCCAGATTTTCCAGTACATTTTATCGTACTTTTCCATGATATAGAAATTTTATTCGTATCACTTAAATATTTGAAATTTTGATTGATATTGTAATTACCAATAATTAAATCTGGCATTAAACTAACAAAAATAATGATATATTTCTGATTTATTTGTTATCTCATTGCCTTAGTTGGTGTTTAATAACTAATTAAATACGATTTATTACTCGTTAATAAAAAAGTAACTTAAATTGAGTAAATATAAGACAAAAATAAGCTAATGACTAGTATAAACTAGAACAAATTAAATCTTAACATTTAATAGATAAAATTATTAACGATTTTTAAATTGATCATCAATAACTTGAATTTCAGCTAAAAGTTTAGCTTTTTTTGACGCCAAATTTCTTTCATTAGCTACACATTTTCTTTTTAAATTTTCTGATTCATTTCATTTTAAATTTTAAACTATTTCATATATGGTATATTATATATATATGAAATAGTTGCTGCAATCAAATTCCCTGATATTTTTTTTGAAATTTCCTAAAATTCCCTGATATTTCTAGGTTACATTAAATTCCCGGATTTCCAGGTTTTCCAGGTCTGTGGCCACCCATACAGGCATCAATACTGTAACGTTATACTACATAAGTTTAAAAAACTTAATTTTAACATTACAATAACAAAATGAAAATTTTCCTAACGTTATCAAATACCATAAGGTACCAAACACTGTTCTTAGAAAACCAACGCAATACGTATGCAATATCAGTCAAGTCTGGAAACTTATTAGATGATTACCTACGTCGAGTAAATGTTCTATAACCCTGATATAACATATTGTGGTTGCGGTGAATGAATTGTGTGTATCTTTCCTTCATAATCTTCCACAGGAAAATGAAATATTTGCTTCAGCGGTGATTTATGTGGAAAACTATGTACTTTATATGTGGACATAAATGTGTCATAAGGCAAACACCAAATTAATTATGTTCCCAGTATTTTAAGATATATAAATACATATAACATATCACTTAATAGGTTCACAGGATGAGTTTTAGATAGTACCAACGTTCAAACGATATGTGTCAAAAATTCATGACATTTCAAACATTACTGATGCTACTTTTGCAATTGCAAACACATTATTGAGTCATGTGATATGTTGACAATTATTGACAGATATTCTATTTGAATGAAATCTTTCATTTAATAGCTCGCCTCCAAATCTAGAAAAAATCCGCATCCGGATTGAATATTTTATGTGTGTGTTTATCGACAATCTGCTTGTGTTATGTTGCTATATTCAAAAAAAAATAAACTTTTTGTTTTATCACCACGAAATGAATTTTAAACGATGTAAGCCACCCCTCCCTCCTTCCTAACCTCTACGTTGTAACCTCTAACATGCCAAAGAGATGTAAGAAAAAATTCAGAGTATCCTCTTATTTCCCGTTTTTTTGGGTATTGGGGATTGTGGATTGGGGGTTGAAAACCTATCTATATGTACAGTAGGCGATGAGATCCGATGGGCTTCGTGTTATCTACTCTATTTTATTGCTGGATAATTTGAATAAATCCAATAAAAAAACTTTATTCTATTTTTATGCCTCGCTTCATTCTAATCGAACCTGTCATTCTGTTTTTATCGCAGCCTTGAAACTCGACAGGGCAGTGGTGTATCGTAGATTTACCACGTTCAATTGCTTTGCTAGCAAGTGGTAATAATACAAAATCATTATAGAGAATTGTTACATAGTAACAAAAAAAAATTCTAAATATTTAAATAATTCACTAATGAATCACTTAACAAAAATTTAGTATTAACAGGAAAAGTTTTAATCACATCTAATATTTCACTATTGAATTTTGATCTTTCTAAACTATAATTTATGCATTCAAATATAATATGATCCAAAGTTCCTTCTTCACCACATTGGCATCTATTTTATATTACTATACTTTTGTTTTGGAAATTACATTTACAATACTCATTAAAAATAATAAAAATTGAGCAGATTGAAAAGTTTCAGTTTCCATAAGTACACTGTGCCTAGAATCCACCCCTGAAATTTCAAAGTGGGTGGGCATTTTACAATTAAATAAATGGAACAGAATACAAATTAAATAAACATGATTTAAGATGGATTACAAAAGTTTTATTGCTAATCAATTTCTATGTTTCTATTGACTTATTGGAAACATATTTTTAGGGGTTGAAAATTACCATTTCCTTCACTTAATACAATTAATCAATTATTGATATTGATAAAGCCAAGCTAAGTTTATATTTGAAATTGAAACAAGTACATTTATTTAACTTTTATTGTCTTTTGTAAAGCGTATACGTATAATAGACCCTCTTATAATGCGGGTTTCTATAGTACGTGTACTATACTACTATAGAAACTTATACTTAAGTTAAAAATTAGCGGCAATAAATTAAAAGCACTTAGTGTTAAGCATCTAAACCAGAAACTATAACTCCAGTTCTTGAAATGAGTAGAGTAGAATTTCACATCCGTTTCCTCCACGATTTAACATCTGACTTTGATATAAAATACTTTACAAAGTCACGTGATACATACGTCACAGAAATTTCATTTTATTCGTATAATATATACAATTTGTAATATGTTAAAGTGAGATAGATATATATAAATATGCATCATCTTAAAGTATTCGTATTTCCAACTGGTATTTGATGGTATACTATTCTCCCTAGCTGCCAAATTTATTTACTTATTCCATCCGTGAGTCGACCTCTTTCATGATCAAATATTTACACAACGGCCCGGCCCTTACCCCGCCCCTGCCCCGGCCCGCCAGTGAAGCGTTTTACGGGTACTATTGAGAGCGGGAAAGCGCGAAGGGGTATAAGGGAGAATGCACTAAAAAGACGATAAAGGAGTAGTAGAAATGGTGGCAGAAGAACGTTCCAAGATCGGAATGTAAGAAAAACAAACCGACATTTGAAATATAGAGAAAAATTTCTTTTAAAGATACAATAAGAATTTCTAAATAAACGATGGAATATATATATCGTCGTTTATTTAAAAAAAAAAAAGAAAAAATCCAAAAAGATTTCCTTTCGATAAGTTGAGTTTCTTTTCATCAAATAAAATACAACATCCTAAAATACCATTCCCACGTGCTGGCGTTAAATAAAGAAATTAAAAAAAAGTATGATTAAATATCATTCTCACTCACTGCTTTAATTTAATTTTGTATTTAATTTAAATTGCTTAGCATATAGCAATACGCGTATTTTAATTTATTTTTTAAGTTTTCTTAGTTTTTTTAGAACCTTACAAGGTCCAATGTTTTGAATTAAAAATATTAAATTAAGAAAAACTATATTACATTATAACCTCCAAAATGTGACAATCTGTCAAAATGCAGTAGGATTTACTTTTAAAAGAAGTTTAATGTCAGTTTTTGAAAAATATAGAAGAGAAAACAATTTCTATTACTAATTGTTATTAAAAATAGTAATTTTAATTATTTGACATACAATTTTGTTGAACTGTCAAAATTTATAAACCAAATTACCTAAACACAAATGTAAAAAGGAATGGTTAAACGAAAACCTGAAATCTAGATTATAATATTAAATAAAATCAGTAAATTAGTAAAATCAGTAAGAAGATGATATTTTGGACATCACTGTTCATCAAAATATTTATTTTAAGTTGTCGTAGTCAACCGAACGAACCTATTTCTACAAAAGCACGGCGTCAGTTGAATAAACCAAGCTTTTGCATACGGAATACCAAGTTTTGAATAAATTTGTTTAATCCTATCTTTTTACTTTTAGTTTTAAATCAACTTGGAGCCCCAAATGTTAAACCACCCCTTGAGTTACTTACTTATAAACTCGAAACAGACAAATTTTAATATCATCTTAAATAAACGTAATTCAGTTATTTCCTTTTCAATTAATTTCATTTAATAAACATAATCATAATGAAGGTTATAAATTATGATATATAAGGAAAGCGCACACTGGAAATAAGAATATCTTTAGATTATCTGCGTATTGCAAATGAATCAAAAAAACATCATCCTATATTATAATGTTCCAAGTGTATATTTATATGTTTGTTTGTTGCTGAAATTCGTATGGTAGAATGAAAATGGCAATGTTTTTGAAAGTTTGCTATTTCGTAGAGAAAAAAATTCTAAGACTTTTGACGTCCTCGAATTTTCTATTTGAATTGAAATTTCTGAAATGAAATTTCTCTTAAAATAATGTAAGTACACATAGAACTAAGAACCGATGTATTTCTTTTAGACATTATTAGATTTTCCAGTATTCTTGTTTGTCTGTTGCCATACAATAATATACTTAGAAGTTAGACACGTCCTACTATAAAGAAACTAAATCTCTAAAAGGAATCTACAATGTAAGTAGTTGCATTATCCAATACGGTTCAACGACGAATTACATTTTTTTTTTCATAAAAGTCGTAGTGCTGCACTCTGTTGTGTTGTACTGTAAGTATAAACGAAACTACAACCTAAAAGTTGAAAAAAGCTCTCGTTGAACTTAAGAATCTTGACAACACCAGCTTTCGTTTCAAAAAGTTTCAGTGAACTAGGGCATGCTTTTAAAGTCCATCAGATCAACTGAGTACTACTGTAAACCTCTTAAACCACCCGTCCCAGCCCCACTACTCCCTAAACCCCTTTACTGTAGATTGAAATGAGGAAGAGAAGGGTATTTGGAGAGTTTAAAAATGATGTATTGGAGAATGTAGAAAAGAGGGGAAGGAAAGGGGGGTCACTTTTTTCGTTTTAAAAAGCTACATTTGAAATGTATTCTGTTGACTGAACGAAATTGAAAAATAATTAATTTTTATTGATTATTGATTGAGTTTACACCGGAAAAATAATTATCTGTGTGATTTATTCAGATGGAAATCTATAGGACAAACTGTCAAATTACTTTTTAACTCTTTTTGGAAATTAGATTTTCTTTTTAAATATTTATTTGTTATAAATTAGGAAATTATTTTTAGATGTACAAGTATAAAAGTTTTAATTTTCTTTTCTAAAAATTAAATAAGTATATAATTGATTAAAGTCGTTTAAAATTCTTGGCCAACACATTCTGAGATAGATACCTATACTATACATTGAACTGCATAACTTTGCACCATCACATAAGACATTTGGACTTTTATCTTACTAGATTTGGGTTTCGGATAAAATTACTTTCAAAAATAGGCCTACTCTTAAGGATATTTTCCTTGAAAACCTTTTAAAAGTTCAGATATAATTTCCATCTACTTCAAAGCACAGAGATTTCATCCATTAGAAAGATTTGTTACACTCACTATTCGTAATAAACTGTTAGCACACACTAATTTTATTCTATTTATCTTCAACATTCAATTTCACTTCACTGAACTCTATTTCATATAATACATAAAGTGGTATTATACCATACTCTTCCCCCTCCCCCCTGTACCACCCCTCTTCGTTCATCCATCGAGTAACGTGGCGGTTGTATTATAATCCTCGGCGACTGCAAAGTACATGGAGCGTTTTGATAGATTCAGAGCTATTCCATCAGCCAGCTTTTACATTTGCAAATAATTCATGTAGGTTTTGTGGATTGACCTACTTCTCTACTTCTCCTCTCATCATTTTACCACCCTTTTTATTCCCAACCCCTATATCTACCCCCCCCCCTCCCGAACCCTTCTAAGCCCGAATATTTACGTCATAGCTCGTAGACTAATGCTGTTACTAAAAATAAACTATAGTTACTAATTATATTAAATATTAATTATGAATATGACGCTCTGTTTAATAAATTAGTAGAAAGTCATAGGCGTCCGCAGAAGGGCAATTTCTGAAGGTCTTGCTCTCTCTCCTGTCTAGAAATCAAAACGATAGAGAGAATTCAGATACAAGAGACCTTTGTTGTTTTATCCAGACTCCTCTGTGAAATTTTCTGCGGACGTCCATGGTTTTAGCTAACTAAATTAAAAACGGAAATCCTCATGGGAGTACTGCCGAGAACCGGAAGCTGCAATGGGACAGTTGAATGAAAATGATATTCAGATATCAAAATATCATATTAAATTAGACTTGGAATATAAATCATAATAACAATAAACAATAAAAATGTTAAGAATAATAATATTAATGACAGTAATACTCTTGTTGGTAATATTATAACCACGACTTTGGAATTTGGCAGACTGAGGAGATCTAATCGTAAAACCGAATTGACTCTATGCAAGAAAGTTTCTACGTCAAATATCTTTATAGACAAAAAAATATGACCTTTCATAATTTAATCACTGTACTACGCTCTGAACTACACCTACCATCTGGTTTCCCAAACAAATAATAGACCTGAAAATTTCAAATGAAATGAATAAACTTTCAAGTAAGCTTACAAAATGAATTGAATGGTTTTAAACATATCATTTAGATTCATGAATGTAAAGCTTTTGTATTCAAAAGTATTCATTCAGCGAATTAGAGTTTTATGCCTGGAAACTAAAATATTTTAAATTAAGCTATTCATTCCATTAGGAAAATGTATTGTAAATTGAAAAGTGGAACGAACGTTGGGTTCCCGCAATACCTAAAATATTGATTGAACATGAATTGAATATTTTTAGTGTTATAATAGATAATATTTTCTATTGAGAATCGATTTTGCTTTTTAAAATACTTAATAAGGGTCTAAACTTACTACACCTTGTAGTATATATTTTTTTAGACTATGCTCAGTACGTTTATTTAGGCGAAATAACCACAGAATCAGAACGAGTGAGGATTCAAGTTATCACACATATCCAAATAGGGATAGACACGTGAGGAACAAGATTAAAGAAAAGATATATTGGAAGGATAATACTGTCTATGTTTTTTTTTATTTGTTATATGATAACAAATACCCAAAATGTTTTTCTTACTCCAAGTAATTCAGCGGTAATACAGTAGTTTAGAAGACAACTTTTAACACAATTTACTTAATAACTTAGTTAGTAACATTTAAACATTAAACAAGTTGGAAAGTTGTTCCATTAAATTAACCCATAACCGAGGGTTAGGGTAAAATGGCGGTCGAAATAGTAACCGTACATGGAAAATGGAAACTAACATCAATGGGATTGTGAAACCTTTTGTAGGTCCATATCTAACTATGGCTATAACATAACATCAGCCCTCAAAGGAAATCAAACCAAATTTGTTGTGATACATAGCAACTAACTATCCTTTCAAACAGTTATCAAAGTAATTCAATTAGTAATAATTACGTAATTAATTAGTTTATTAATTTACCATGCGGAACGTTGCTTTTAAGTGGTTACGGTATTATTGATATTATTATTTGAGATATTTTGTATTATAACGATGGTACTTTTGTTGTTTGAAGCCTACATAGTGAATAGGACTGCCTAAACAAAGTTAAAAGTTAAGTATATTGAACACAGTTCTATTAAACGTCAAAGTCTTTCTTATCAATCTTATCTAGTCACTTGAATAGGAATTAATTGTTATTTATTTTAATTTAGGAATCATTGAGATAAAGCAAGTGGTTGAGTATATTGTGAGTAGGTTTACGGAGAAGATGGAAAGAGGAGGATGTGTGGGAGAAGTGTTGCTAGGAGAGACTTTAGGAAAAAGGTAAATGCCGGAAATAGAGAGGAGAAGACGCAAATGACGAAATTGATAAAAAAAAGAGACAAGGAAGAATGATATTAAGGGGGGTAAGGTCAAAACGATAAAAAGAAGCATATTTCGATAATGTTTTTTAACGACGCAGTTAATATATAATTATTTCTATAATTACTACATGATAAAATAACATTTGAAGAATACTTTGTGAAATTTTCATAAATAAATATCAAGAAATAAGGCGTTGACAGCGAATCTTCGCAGACGTCACAAAAAAGTAACATTGTAGTGCCACTCATAACTGGATTATTTGAAATCGAAAAACCAAAATGATTTCATTAGTTGATAAGTTTCTACAGGTAACGCTGTCGAGTTTTTCTTTTTTTTATTAATTTTTCAATTTTTTACGGCACTTAAAGGTCAAAATACCGATCTTTTATGAAAAAAATCAAAAACTTTGTTATCGACAAAACTCGATAGCGTTACCTCGGCATTTATGTAAAGAAAGACTGCGCAAAATTTCAAAAGAATCGGACCAGTAGATTTTGAGCTAGAGATAACACCGACTCTGAAAAAGCTATGTATGAGAAACCGTATTTAAAAGTTTCAAAGTAACACGAAAGCAGACTTAAAACATCTCCGACAGTTTTACTCCAATCGACTTCAAATTTTTACACAATAAACTAAATATGTTGTACAATAATGTAAATAAATAAAAAAAGTGAAAGAAATGAAAAAAGTTGAAACCTTTCTAGAGCTCTTTTTCTAGGGTCAAGTGACCTATCTTTGCTAAATGCTATAAAGTAACAACTTAATTTTAGAGAGCCCCCGCTCGCAGCTCTTTTAACCCATTGGAAATATTTTTTGATAACCAGCCATTAATACAACTTCAAACTATTCATATATGGTCAGCCATTAATATTATCTCTGATTTTAACCCACCATCCCTTTTTATTTACTCAAAAGTCCGTTATTCCAATTTGAAAAACAACAATCAATAGGATATATCGATTCTAATTAGGTAGCGAGAGGTAAAAAGTCAAGAGCCATTTTCAAGTTTTCGTCGTTGCTAGTTTAATCTACTTCACTCTCCCTCTCTTTATGTGTGCGACTCTCTCTCTCACTCGCTTTATTCTATTTCGTGGACTACTATATTGAGTGCAGAGATATTTTACTCTGTTCCGTTGGATTTAATTAATACTGAAGTGGATTTATGAATTTCAAATGAATTTTTTAATTAAAATTTACATCATGTTTTTTAAGGCACTAAGGAAGACATAATTAATTTTTAATATTTTATTTATATTACCTGTGTTTATATATGTTTAAACTTAAAGAACGAAGTGATACACCATAAGAATATACTCTCATAAATTATTAAGAACAAAATATAGTTTGTTCTAGATTTACAAAGTTTATAATTCATTTATGAAATGTATCAATTTTTACAGTTTTCGCCAAATACTATTATTAATATATGTAGTTATTTACTTATATGTAGTAACAGTCAAAAATCAAGAATAGAAACTTTTTAATTTTGATTTTGTATGAATTTTACTTTGAACACAAGTCCATCGCAATATACATTAATTAATATAGGCCATCTGTAAATTAAATTCTAAATCAAATTGAAATTGAATTATAAGGAAACATAATTCAATTAACATGATATGGTTATCCCAAGATTTAGCTAATGCTAGCATATATTATGCACTTTAAATGGTTAAAGTTCTTGTCAAAGTCTTCAGACAACAATTTTGGTAATACGTCTGCAAAACTCAGTGATTATATAAAGTTTTGAAATGTCAATTAAGAAAATCACTAAAGTTTTGATTCTTGTATTAAATTCAATTGCAACTTATATAGAAAAATGAATATATGGTTAAAAAATGTCTAGTAGTTTAAATAGAATTCTTTTTACTCTCATATGTAAAGTGTATAAATTGACATAAACAACAAAATAAAATACAATTCACTGTCGTATCGCAGGTGTATACGGCTCTATACCCTCTTTTAAGCAGGAGGCACCGGTGAGCCCTCGTAATTTGAACTATAATATATATTTTCATAATACTGCTAATATAGATCCAATCTAATAAAAAATTCTAATTCGCTTACTAAATAAGCTTACGATAATCATGTTAAAATCACCGTAAATACGTTCCTATATCCACTTTAATCTAAGTAATGGTATTTTTAGTTTGATGAACATGTTCCACGTGAGGCAGTAGTCACATCTCATCATGAAATAGATAATAGATTGTCCTAATCGGCTTACTGCTTAGTCCTAAGCCAGGACTATGTTTGTATCTACCTCTGCACGAATGCTGAGCTTGGAAACACTCAACGTTTTTGAAAATAGATGGAAAAAGACGAACAGATTATACAAATAAATGCATAGTATATGAAAAAGTGTAGGGTGTTCCAAAATTATTCGTTTGTGATGAACAAATTAATGATTATTTTATATATGTGTGTATTTATTTGAGCTGTCTAATATGGGTTGAACCAACAAGAGTTTTAAATTGAATGAAAGTGTTGTAGGTCCTTATTATAAATTATAAAATTTAAGAATCTTATGATAAGTATAGATAAGGTTCATTTTATAATTTATAAGAGCTATCTTACGTAAGACGTTTCGTATATTTTGACTTATAATTTCTCTTATTATCATAAAATGAACCTTATGTATACCTATT
This sequence comes from Panorpa germanica, assembly GCA_963678705.1. NCBI lineage: Eukaryota > Metazoa > Arthropoda > Insecta > Mecoptera > Panorpidae > Panorpa > Panorpa germanica. The sequence goes on along the minus strand of OY783205.1, from coordinate 27,346,201 downwards.
ATAAAACTTATAAGTTTTATCATCCATCATGTACAAATTCTTAGTTCTTTTTTTCTCAACTATCATTTTATTTCGAGATGAACTGTATTTTAACTGAGAATTAAAAAAACGGTCCTTAGATTTGTCAAAAGGTAGTTGCATAATATGTCTGATACGTTCAGGTCAATTTATATACTTTCACACAAGAAATTCAGAAATGTTTCTATATATATTTGATATCTGTAAACACCCTGTACTAAAATCTATATTGACACAGCCATGGAAATGAATAAACTATGAAATTAAATAAATGAAAAAGGATTCTTAATGGACCTGTAATACCATGAGCTCCTTTCATTAGTAAAAAGAGATTTACTTAAAAATAATAATTCTTGTGTGTTTACATTTATAATGCTAATAATTTTATTCTTTTAATAAAAGTACGTAAGCACTGATTCTAATAGATTACAAAGAACAGAAACACATTAATGCCAAAACATTTCGTTTGGTTGTTATGAGAAATAATTTTTAATATTTATTTTTGAGTGCATCAATTACTATTGGTAGTTATTAACACTTTTAAATCAATAAGAAATAATTTGTGTTCATGATCATAAAACTTAACATAGATAAGATTAAGACACTATAAATTCTGCCAACATTGTAGGAGGTCGTCAGTGATAGCACGCAACATCAGAAATAGATCAAAGTAAATAAATAAATGTATAAAAGTTTTAGTAATTTGTTTCAATATCCATTAGAAAATTAAAAACATGTTTACTAATTTCCTTTTGTTTTATATTTCTATTGTTAACAATAAGAACGCCATTACAATGGATAGAAATGTTGGAAATTCAAGAAAAACAAAAATGTTTTCTTTTTGAACAGAGTAATTAACACCAGTGCACGGATTTACTCTACATGTCACCACATGAAAAAAAAAACAAAAGAAACTTCAAAAGAAAAATAGTTACCACAAAAAAGTATTTTTTTTTTATCTATTTTTTTCAATACAAATCCTATCACCGATAACTTTCTACTATGTTGACACTTTGTGTATATTTTCCATGTAAATAAATAAATAACGGGCCTAAAACCGGCCCTGGATATTAACAGTATAATTCATGCACTTGAACTTTCTTTTACTGTATAATACTCAACAACCTTCTTAATAAATCAAACAATAGAATAATAATTTCTGTAAGAGGTACAACAATACAATTGCTTCAATGACTTACTTGAATCTGAATTAAAATTATTGTTTTTATCAGTATTTTGTATAAAGTCTTATGATCCTCTTCATATACTCGTATACAATTTATATATCGCTACCCACTCCATTAACCTATTTTCTAAGAAGTTGTGATTGTTTTGTTGTGGCACAAATAATATATGGATTTGTTTTGGTACAAATAAACTTAAGCCCCTTACGAAAGTTAAGCCTTTATGCTTGAAATTGTATTCAGAGTATTAGAAAATACGACGGAGACGAAAGAGAAAAGCATCTGTCATTTAGTACAATGACTGATAAGTCTATTGTCAGAAAAGTTGAGTTGATTGAATACTACACTAAACAGATTAACTTTATTTTGAAGATATATATTTCCCGATATTAAACTAATACTTCAACTAAATATTAGAAATATATAGTATCATAATCTTGTTATTGTTTAATGACATGTTCCAATAAAAACACGGGTAACCTCAAAACTCACAACACACTGTTAACAATTTCACACACACACTTATGAATTATATTATTAATAAACCGCAATTTATAATTACATATTTATAAAATGTTAAATTTATAATGTGTTATATAAACACAAGCTGCACTTGACAGCTGACATTTGCAAATGACAATGAAAGAGCAGTTACAGATTAGTAAACATAAGACAAAAAAAAAGGTAATGAGCATAAATACACCAAATAAACTCACCAAACAGTTGGTAGCAAGTGCACCTGCATAGTGTGACATATAACGCACATCACTTATTGAAAAAATAATTTTCACAAATTATGTTTTTAAAAATCAAATTATTTTGCAAAATAACTTATTACAAATGAAACTAATTGTTTAAGCATATTCTATACTATGTTAATTATGTAATGTGACATAGTTTTAGTTTTAACAGATAGTTTTTAATTTGATTTTGATTATTAATTAGATTAATCACTGCACTAACACTAACACGACACTCATCACAATGGCGACTGAAGCTACAGCTGAATCTCAAGGAAAAGAAGAAGAAGAATAATATGCAGTTTTTTAGAGCAATTATTTATGTTTTCAGGTTATATGTCATAAGTTATACTTATTACTTTTATATAGGTGTACATAAATAACAAGTAAATAAATTAAATATATAGCATTTTAAATGAAATACTCGTTTATTCTCCTGCATCGTTACCTCCATCCAATTAAAATCTTTCCAAATGAGTTTACACCTATAATTTAAATAACAATCTCACTTTGATCATTTAGACTTAGTAACTCTGTACATTTGGCATTAATTCAAGTAAACAAATCTACTTGAGATACATGGAGATATAATTAACACGATAAAGTGGAAAGTGATGATCCTAGTTAAGTCTTCTTCATTTCTCATTCCTTAATTACCATAGGGGATAGATAGAGGATGGGGTTAAAAACACTATTATAAAACCTCCCGAGGGGTATGTCTAGTTATATGATACGTTGTATGTGCAAGTAGGATAATTATTATAGACTCCTGGTGCAGGGAATATCCATTACCGTGTATTTACCCGGTGTTGCCCGGTCGATTTCGAAGTAAGAGTATATTCAACGAAACATAAAACTGTAATTAGCTAGGAGGTGTGAAACTGTACTAAAAGACAATTTTCTACCTGTATTATATTTGTTAGGCATATATATTGTTAAAAAATAGTGTAATACTGCTTAGCTACCTAAAACATATCCTTTTTTCACTGCTGCTCCCTAATTTATGTAATAGCGTCCTTAAAACCCTGTAGCCAACAAGAAGGAGATATCCCTCGACCTCTCCTTTCGCTCTCCGCCCTTCCCAAAAACATAAAACTAGAAGCACTGGTCAATTTAGTTGAGATAATCTTCTCTCTCATATACCAAGAACTGTTGTTTTAGGATCAGGCGGCTACTAGCTGTACATCTCAGTTACTGCATACGTAACACGAATAGGGGAGGTGGGGGGATGGGTCTGTGTAGTGGGAGGGGTAGACTTAACTCCTCTGGGTCGTGGAGCTCACTGTCATGGTACTTTATACGAGAAATGGGGTTCGAACACAGTTGTTAAGTTTAGGTTACTAGTGTCAGCTAGAGATAGAACAAGGTGTGGGTAATGGATGTTTGGCCAATTAACAGATCACGTTCTAATTGCGTGGGGAGTTAATTAGAATGTATTAAAAAGGGATGTAGAACCGTATGTTGGCGTACTTGTATTGTAGAGCAAATAAAAGTGTCATAGTTGAATCGTCATCTTATAGAAACCTCAAGTACATTAGAAATTCTTAAATAAAAGTTGAACAGCTGGCCATTTTTTCTAGCGAAATATAGATGGCGATACTATACAGTAGGTTAAATATTATCAAAAAAACCATGTTTCTTTATGTTTAAATCGTTTTATGTAAGTAACTATAAATGCGAATCAAAATCTAAAGCTGCAATTAGTTAGATGAATAACGTATCTACATTTTAAGCTTTCTTCCACTAATATTTAATGAGTTGGAACCGCAAAAATAAGTTTTGAAAATGAATATTGCTATATTTTCCAGTTGTTTTCAATTTTCAATTGTTTGTTTTCAAAATTATAAAAGTAGCGTCACTAAATCCGCTATAGCTCGTAAATTAATGGTTGGAATGTTATGAAATTTTGTTGTAATATTAACTGAAGAAAAATAGTAAATGTACCTGCTGAAAAAAGGCAGTTTACAATTAGTTGTACATCCCTGCTTTATAATATTATTCTGTTTAATACTACGATGAAAGGGTCACATAGAACAAAGTAATGACCTTTCACCTAGGGTTTATCATTTTGTAGTGGACAACTTATATCCAGAGGCCCACAGTGACAAGCATTTGATACTAATTTTATATTTTAATCAATCTGTACCTGAGAGGTATACAATCGTAGCTACTAAATTATTGACACCTTACTAATTTAATTTTAAACCTGATTGATAAACCTATATAGTTATCTGACCGGTTTACCTGTACAGGTAATTTGCTCAGGTAAACCTGCCAGGTAAACTTGCAAGGTAATGTAAATGAGTAAAAACCTCACAAATTTAATAAAACGTGTAATAAACGCATCCAATTATCCAATAGTTTTGTTCATACATCGGAAGCATGATTACAAAAGTCGGGTAGTACCCCTAAAATGGTTCCATTTAAGTTACCTCATAAATGTTCTCATGTAGCTCATGTGATACGACCATCTGGAGATACACAATGTCCCAAAAACTCATATAGAGCGTAGGCACAGCACAGGGAGTCGTAACAAAACGACGAATATATTTTGTTTCTTTATTGCATCAATTCAACCCTTATATATTCATATTCTACCCTTTCTTAACCTTCCCCCTTCAACATTTTCATATATAATATTCCTACAAAATGTATTCTATGTTAAATTACATAAATATATTTTTATGTTATTATATTTGTAAAATATGTCAAACAATATTCTTTCTGTACTTGTGTAATAAAAGCAAGTGGTACTGTTAAATTGTTGACATTTTAAATCTGGTTTTTAGTAGAACAGTACGATAGAGCCATCTGTCGTCACTTCTTTTAAACTTGGAATTGAGAAAGTGATAAATAAGAAAAGAAAATCATTTTACTTTTCTGTTCTGTATGAAAATTTACGCATTAAATATTTTTTTCTTGGATTTAAAATATATTTTTAAAAGCCGAAAGGAGTTGTTTTGAGCAACACATAATTATGTGTTAATTATGGTGATTCAAAAATCCACGATCGGCAGGTCTGCGTTAGGTTTAAAACCTCTGTCTTAGCATCGCTGGTTAGAGTATTCGTTTAAACACATTATATTCTGAGATTGAGGGAGACAGCGTGTGCCTATTACCATTAAAGAAATATTTGTTGAAAAAGGATAGCATATACTTTAAACATACTATACTAAACGAAATACTATACAAGTATACAAGTGTAACGGTGAAAAATATATTTTACTTGTCTAATGAACTAATAAGAAATATATCCTAGTGTGAAAGAAACAACTGCTACTTAATGAATGATGTTGGAAAAAGAAAGAATATTATTATGAAAAAATTCTAACAACTAACACAAAATCTGTGACAGTAAAGCGTTAGAATTGAATTGTACGAGTGACTCGAACGTCACTAAATAGGGCACTTCACCAAATTGTTTACTGTGTGAAAGTTTTGATATTATAAATGTGATAAACAAGAATAAATGAAACCAATTACTTATTATTCCACCAACCGTGTGACGTCAAAATATGGTTGAAAATTAAGCGACAAAACAGAATTTCAAATTTAATTTTGAACATTTAAAACGAAATTTATAGGAATCAACTTTGCAAGACAAATTTTGTTGAAGACAGTTGCAACAGATATTTTTAGACGTTGATTTATTTATTAAAATAAAACCTGTTATTTATTATAAATCCTACAACCCTTCCTAAATAGCTTGTTTCCAAAAATATACATAAATCTAATCCATGACGGCGATAAATGTATTGTTAAAACAGCTTAACCAAAAGAAAAATATCTTTAATATATAATATTATGCTATAACAATTAAACAATAGAAGTGGAAAATTAAATTTTACAAAATAATAATTATTCCAAGAGGATTAGAGGAAATTAATTTCACGCATTAACAAAACGCGAGAATTAATGAATTCAATTGGGAATATTCAGTTTCCTATATAATGGGGAATTATAGAGTTAGTAGTTACAGGGCCGCATTACTTTCTCAGTAATTGTGATTAAGAAGTGAACATATCGCTTAGTGATTCATCTATCACAAAATTTAGTTTAAACTATCCCAAATACTATATGGACTTTGCATAAAACTTCAATTGTGGCATAACTGAAGTTTATCCCAATAAATGTGAACTAATTTAAGCAGTAAGGTCAAAACGATAAAAAAGAAGCATATTTTCGATAATGTTTTTTGACGACACAGTTAATATATAATTATTTCTATAATTACTACATGATAAAATGACATTTAAAGAATACTTTGTGAAATTTTCATAAATAAATATCAAGAAATGAGCCATTGACAGCGAATCTCCGCAGACGCCACAAAAAAAGTAACATTGCGGTGCCACTCATAACACATCACTGGAATTTCTGAAATCGAAAAACCAAAATGATTTCATTAGTTAATAAGTTTCTGCAGGTAACGTTGTCGAGTTTTTCTTTTTTATTCATTTTTCAATTTTTTACAGCACCTAAAAGTCAAAATACCGATTTTTCATGAAAAAAATCAGAAGCTTTGTTATTTTAAAATACGTTTAAATTAAAAAATAAAAAAAAACTCGACAGCGTTACCTCGGCATTTATGTAAAGAAAGAGTGTGCAAACTTTCAAAAGAATCGGTCCAGTAGATTTTAAGCTGACTCTGAAAAAGCTAAGTGTAATAAAACGCGTTTAAAAGTTTTCAGAGAGGTGAAAACTTAAAACTCTATATCTCCGACAGTTTTACTCCAATCGACTTCAAATTTTTACACAATAAACTTAATATGTTGTACATTAATATAAATAAATACCTTGGGTTGAAACCTTTGTGACAACATCAGATAAATTTTAAAGAAAAATTCGCAAGAGACAATGATAATTTCATGTCACAATTAATGCGTTAGTCAAAATTCTGCCAAGGTTCCCCGAACACAACAACTCGCCCAACATATAAAAACTTTCCTAACTCCTCTTCTGTATTCCTAAACCTTCCACCAATGATGTGATGAAAATAATAATATAGTGAAAGCGAAGTACCAGACAGTAGAATGTGAATCCCCTGCAAAGCTTTGGGACTCCCTTGAGAGAAGAACGTTGGTAACCGTGAAGAACTAGGCAATGGGGGGGATGAAGTGGAGAGAGAGAGGTAGTGGTTGGTCCACGTTATACTCTCAGGGATTATATTGTTACCAGTTAAGTGTTGCCTCCCGGAGATAATGACAAAAATTAATTGCTAATTAAATTGCTATAATCAGTTTTAATTAATGGATAGTACTCCTGTTCTTTTATATTTTAATTAGAGTATTTATTCTTTTATGTAAGCTGTAACATTACTCTAAAATTGTGATTTTTATGGTTTTGGTTTTTTCTTATTTAAAATTTTAAGCGATTTTTACTGAATGACCATATTCGCCTTTGAATATAATTGATTAATGATTATTTTTTTAATATAAGAAGTGTCTTTCGCAGTGATAACAATTAAAAATGCTAATCGTTTTTCCTATCGAACTTGAAGAGAAATTCCAATGGAATCAACAGCATTTTAATTGGTGTCGCATCGAGTACAGATCCTTATATAGTCTAAACTATCATTTCCACTCACTACTTTCATTTAATTTTGTATTTAATTTAAATTGTTTAGCATATGGCAATACGCGTAGTCATTCACAGTACCATTTTTAATTTAATTTATTCTTTAAGTTTTCTTAGTTTTTTTAGACCTTACAAGGTCCTATGTTTTAAATTAAAAATATTAAATTAAGAAAAACCTATATTATATTATAACCTCCAAAATGTGACAATCTCTCAAAATACAGTAGGTTTTACTTTTAAAAAAAGTTTTAATGTCAGTTTGTCAAAAATAAAGAAATAAAAACAATTTCTATTACTAATTGTTATTAAAAATAGCAATTTTAATTATTTCACATACAATTTTATCGATCTGTCAAAATTTATATTACTAACGATGCATACGCACCAACCTGAAATCTAGATTACAATATTAAATAAAAACAGTAAATTAAATATCAAAACAGTGAGTGGGAATGTGAGGATGAGATAAATATCATTAAGGGGGGGGTCTGGGTTTCAGCGTAAAAAAAACACTTTTTTTGTGATTTTTTATCTCAAATATCGATTGAGCAATTTTATTCAAACCTTCTATACATTGTTGAGCATAGTTTTGACTATGTTCTGTAAATTTTTCATGCAAAAATATTAAATCATTAGCCCGTGACAGAGCTTCCCTCAGGACGTCTTGAAAAAAAACAATTTGCGGTGTTCACTGTAACTCGGCCGGAAATTATCTGAAAATGAAAAACTATAAAAATTTAGTTAAATTATAAACAAATCTTCCCCCCAACGTTCTCTGATTATTTTTTTTTTAATTTAAAAATTTTTGGCGGCCATCTAAAGTGTGAACCGTTATTTTCGACTAAAATTTCCGCCATTTTGTGGGTGGGAAACACCCTTAATGTTAAAAAAAAATTTTTTGAAATGAATCGGTCGAGTAGTTTTCAAATGGCAGTGAACACGGACTTTGAAAAAGTAGTTTTGAGAAAAACGCGTCAGGACTATAGCAATGAATAAACTGTATACCTGATTAACATATAATACAATATAATATACCGGATTAATAAGACAATAACTTCAAGAATATTGCTTAGATCGGCTTAAAATTTTAAGGACATATTCTTGAAATGTTAAACAATAAGATAAAACAAAAAACAAAAAATCGATTTTTCGAAAGTGAAAACCCAGACCCCCCCCTTAAATTTACTTCCAATACATAACAAACAAAAGCTATTATATTGTTTTGTTGAAATGCTATTAGGAAATGTGTTAGAAAAAGTTAAGTATACTTAAAACAAAAAAAGCTTATCATTACAGTAAATGACTTTAACGTAAAAAAACCATGTGGTTTACAGGAAAGCGATTGTAAAAAACTAAAAGAAAAATGTTTGTGAAAACATCAAGAAAATTGCGTAAAACTTAGTGTGAAGAGTGGGCTGATCTGGTAAGTAAGCTAGAAAAACTTTTTTACTATTCGAAGATAGTTATTAATCAATAGAAGCTATATTTTTTCGATTAACGAAGTCGACTTCGTATGATGTTCGTAATGAATTCAAAGCAAGTTGGAGTTTACAATGATTTATCTGTTGATTCAGCGAAGAACACCTTACAGTTGCATGCAGTTAGATTCGAATCTATATAATTGGTAGCCAGTCAAGTGTAAATATATAATTACCATTGTCATTGTAGCAATCCAATGCAGCGGTGGTTCAGTCAACAATACAATACTATGTACCAACTATGGTACGATCCATCGTCAACGAGAAATGACATTATACTTATAAAGTAACAAAACGAAGCCAGGAGTACCACCAGTACCGAACAATGAGGTATAATGTATGGCTGAAACTCTGATAGCGCAAATGTAATGAGATTTAATGAGAAAACAGAATGTTATTACACGGATGGGAATGAATAGATAATTGTACACATTCAGTGAAACAACCCCCATTACTCCCCTTACCAATTTCCATCCCTATTCCTATGTGTACCAGTATAAAGTCCTATGAGGGATGAACAGTATTAACAGAGCACTCAAAATAATGATATACTCATCAGACTGATTTAGTTGCATATATCTCTAGCACCATTGCCACAATGTCGGTAACATTTGCTAAATACTAAACTTTAACAATTTTTTTGTTGATTTTGTAGACTTTTAACAACAGATGACACTTTAATTTTGTTAGATATTATGGTGAAGAATTGATCAACCAAATGTCTTAATTTCTATAGAAGTGTACTATATATTGATAAAGTTGGCTACTAGAACCTCAAATGTTCAATGCATGTAACATCACAAGTGTTACCAACCTTACAGCTCATAAATCTCTGCTATATGTATTTATATATCAAAATATCAAATATTATTTACAGCTATTTCAAGGAACAATAAAATTTCAATATTATGTCTGCCGTAACAGGGTTAAATAAAATAAAAACTTATTATTCTTTGACTTGACTTGATTATTTCGACTACTAACAGCTACAAAACATTACCACAGCACTGACCTACTCAACAAATAACTGACGTTAAAATGTATTTCACATCATACAAATGGCCGACCATTTCTAGCGCTAAAACTACAATTCATACTTTTAATTGCTATATCTCCGTCAATATTTAGATATTTAATAAAATAGACACGCCAATACACATTTATTGACATCAATTTCAATCAACAATTGAAAAATCGACCACTAAAAAATGAAAACACAAGCCCATTCTTGATTTGTTCATTAAAGATTGTAACGCATGTTGATAACGCATACTCTATCATGAATAATATATGCCGCACCGGTAACAGTTAACGTCACATTATAGCTCGAACTATGCATTCTGTGCATGACATGATTTAATCCAATAGTTAAATCAAGATTTCTACATTACTGTAGTACTTTTTTATATACGATAATTTTTATTAAGATAAAGGATTAACATCGGTGATTCATCTCCACGGAATTCTTCGAATAGAAACATCGTACTATTAACGTTTTCCCTTTACATATTACAAACGATATTTTTATATAAATATTTTCCTAAAACCTACGTGAGATAATTCATAAATATTCATATTTTATGTAAATCAACTGCATTTAGTTGCATGTAAATGTAAATTGGACGAAATTCTATCATTGATATATTTTGAATTTGTTAAATGCAATGTAGTTCCGGTTCATTTACTCTGTAACTACATAATGGGTCATTATCTGAACCCAATTCCAATAATCGATGCCCAATTGCGTTCACCATTGGCGTGATGGTACATAAATGCAACAATGTAATAATTTGTATATATGTGATCTATTTGATGTTCGATTAATATTTTAAATCAAGGGTTGGAAAAATTATTCATGATTGACTCTCATGCACATTTAAAAACTTACTCTGTTCCGAGTAGTGTCTTTGATAAGAACAAAGTAATAAGGTTCTCTCACACTAATACCAACTGCTTGCGATTATATGCTTGATTCACAAAAAACATTTTACGCGCGAGTTACAGTTGAACACTGTCGCCATCTCTCAAGACAAAAAAGAAACATACAACTTTTCTGTAATAAGAGATAAACGTTAACTGCTAACACGCAATAACTTTAATTATATAATTAATTAGTATCATAAAATAATAAATTCTTGTAATAAATTTGGCAGTGTAAATGTCATGTTATACACACATTTACAATTACTAATACATTTACAAATAAACATGAAGATATCGTAGTACTGACACAAGGATTATACTGGTTTGGCACTGGTCCGGGGGATTTGATTACGTCACAAATACAAAATGGCGGACTATGTCCCACCGGACGCCAATAATCAAACAAGAACAAGCCGTGTTGTACATTCGCTTTAGAATATAATCACACCGACAGGTCAGTAGCGTACATATATATGAAAGCTCCTTTTAAAAGCTCATATTCAGATTATATTATATTAGCTTCATTGTAGAATTTTAGAAATAGCTTTAAGCTCAGAATGTCGAGCTTTGAAACTATAGATTCTAAATTAAGCATTATATTTTTATTCTAAATTCATAATTCTAAGTTTATATTCTAAACTAAATAAAACGCAAAAATAGAAGTCGTTATAACATGATATTCTCTTCTAACACATTATCAGATCTTTGTTTAAAAAGTGAAGCAAAGTTACTTTAAAAAAAAAAACTGAAAATCTTTGTCTTCTTTCAAAAGCGCTATAAACTATAATCAGAATCAAAAGTATTCAATGTAAAACCTGTACAAAATTAATATTAAATCCGGCGATAGATGTCAATGTGGTGAAGAAGGAACTTTGGATCATATTATATTTGAATGCATAAATTATAATTTGGAAAGATCAAAATTCAATAGTGAAATATTAGATGTGATTAAAACTTTTCCTGTTAATACTAAATTTTTGTTAAGTGATTCATAATTAATTAGTGAATTATTGAAATATTTAGAAATTTGTAAAATTGAATTATAAATTATAAAAGACGTATAAAAAATGTTTGATGGTGGCTATGACGAATAACAGTCAAGGCAAATAAATAAATAAATATAAAAAAAAGTATGTACGTTACTGGAGATGGGAACAATATACTTATAGACAACCACCCGACAGGAAGAGAATAAAACCATCGGAGACAGTGACATCTATGACATTATATGAAAAACAAACAATTTGTTTAACAGTATCACGTCGCTCGAAAATTGTGTTTTGTGGTGACATGGAATATGATAAATAGAATAAAACTAAAATGTGGAGATTGCATGCACTGATGCAGTGCACTAAGCTATATTCCCCAAAAGCAGTTATTTGTATATTTAAGGTAAATTTAAAATAAAAAGGTTATCTAATACATAACGTTTTGTGACCTATTATAATGTATAATTGAAAATTGGCCCTCCTATACCGATAACAAGAAAAGAAGGATTAAACTACTTCTTGCGGTTCCAACTCATTAAAAGTCAGTGGAAGAAAGCTTAAAATGTAGATACGTTATTCATCTAACTAATTGCAGGTTTAGATTTTGATTCGCGTTTATAGTTACTTACATAAAACGATTTGAACATAAAAAAACATGGTTTTTTTGATAATATTTAACCTGCTGTATAGTATCGCCATCTATATTTCGCGAGAAAAATGGTCAAGTATCATTTCACCTTAAGTAAACTATTAGTACACAAGGAAATATATTGCTTACTTATTTTTCCTATTTTATTTCATTTGCTATTGCATTCAGTAAGCTAGTAGATCAACTAAGCCTGTTCTACCACATTTTCGAAGTTGAGATGTTTTTAGAAGTAAGTCCCATTTAAAATATGAGACTCAATCTATTCTTAATAAGTAAGTTATATGAAGTATAAAATCACGCTATTTTAAAACCCCCTAGACGTCCATTTGTGTGCTAATCCAACACTACCACAATTAATTAATTCATGGATTTTCCATCAAGTAATTTGTGGCGCTAGTTGTTATCACAATTTGCATAGTTAGAGGCTTGCTATCTGGTACGTATAAACGTTATGTCATGTTTACGTTTATCTATGTTTGATCCATACGCATTTATGTATGTATGTATGTGTTTATAATAGACGTTAAGGATAATATTTATGGTATGTTTGCATGTGTGTGTAGGTACAACTCTATAAAATAGTGGACATAGATAGATAGCAGAGATTAATAGCATTATGGCTAATGGTTTGATCAGTAGTACGATAATAGAAGATGCAATGAATGAATGCAATGGTGCACAAAGCTGTGATGGTGAGGTCAAAGAGTCAAAGCCATCTGTTAAATATTGAATTAGTGTCATTCTTAATGGGGGTGGGGGTAAGGTTTTATTTATATTATTGTCCAACATATTAAGTTTATTGTGTAAAAATTTGAATTCAATTGGAGTAAAACTGTCGGAGATATAGAGTTTTAAATCTTCACCTCTTTCTTTGAAACTTTTAAATGCGGTTTTTCACACTTAGCTTTTTCAGAGTCTAGCTCAAAATCTACTGGTCCGATTCTTTTGAAATTTTGCACACTCTTTCTTTACATAAATGCCGAGGTAAAGCTGTCGACTTTTTTTTAATTTTTTATTTTAACGTATTTTAAAATAACAAAGTTTCTGATTTTTTTCATGAAAAATTAGGATTTTTACTTTTAGGTGCTGTAAAAAATTGAAAAATCAATAAAAAAAAAGAAAAACTCGACAGCGTCACCTGCAGAAACTTATCAACTAATGAAATCATTTTGGTATTTCGTTTTTAGAAAATTTAGTGATGAGTTATGGGTGGCACCGCAATGTTACCTTTTTTGTGACGTCTGCGGAGGTTCGCTGTCAATGCCTTATTCCTTGACATTTATTTAAGAAAATTTCACAAAGTATTCTTGAAAAGACATTTTATCATGTAGTAATTATAGAAGTAATTATATATTAACTGTGTCGTCAAAAAACATTATCGAAAATATGCTTCTTTTTTTAATGATGATTAAAAAAAGCAAATGATTTTTTTTCTTTATTTTTTCAACTCAATGTCCCAGAGGCATGTAAAATTTCAAACGACCCTCGTATACTTCAAATCTTCTCATATAATTTGCAATTTTGCAAAAAAATATCATTTCTGTTCAAGTTGTTTACTAAAATGATAAAATTTCCCATAAATCGTTTTTAATTGAATTGACATTGACAAATTCAAATCATTAAGCAGAGTTATGTTCACCAGGATTGTTCCATCTATCAAAAACGTGTTGAAATCTAAAATTGTGGTTTCCAACCACCTAACCATATACTGTTTAACTAACTACCCATTCACATTCCTTTCCATGGTCCCATTTTATGTTGCTACCCTATCTGAATCTTCAGATGACATCCTCAAATGACAAAGGCCTATCTCTATCTCGCCAACCACTAATTTACTACCTGTAATCTACAACATCCATAACGTACATTGTCAAGTCATGATTTGTAATTTAAATAATGAAACAGTGGCTCTCAAAATATCCCGCCAAACATCTTAAGGTTTCTCCAAACCAATGCCAAGATCTTCATATAATTTCATTGATAAGTTCCCGTTTCTTAGACAAAATGGGTTTGTGTTCTCATTTATTATGAGTCGATTGTTCAATTGTTGATTGAAATTGATGTTAATAAATATGTATTGGCGTGTCTATTTTATTAAACATCTAAATGTTGACGGAGATATAGCAATTAAAAGTTTGAATTGTAGTTTTAGCGCTATAAATGGTCAGCCATATTTGTATGACGTGAAATACATTTTAACGTCAGTTATTTGTTGAGTAGGTCAGTGCTGTGGTAATGTTTTGTAGCTGTTTGTAGTCGAAATAATCAAGTCAAGTCAAAGAATAATAAGTTTTTATTTTATTTAACCCTGTTAAGGCAGACATAACATTGAAATTTTATTGTTCCTAGAAATAGCTGTAAATAATATTTGATATTTTGATATATAAATAGCAATTAGCAGTTGTGATGTCACATGCATTTGGAATGTGTACAACGTTGAATCCCTTTAAGAATTAAAGAGACAAAACGACTTTTTTAATTGTTAATATCTCTTAACATATGTCAATATCAAGTTTACTCAACTTTAAGCTTAATTAGATCCCCCAAATTCTGATTCTGCGAATAAGAAATCCATTATCATCGTGGTACACGATATTTGATATCATGGCCGCGGTATGTTTTCTTAAAATAATGACGTCACCTAATAATTATTGGTAGTGATACCGCAAGAACCCTTTCACCCTCGATGTGGTTTTCATGCTATCCATCTTACCACGGGGTTCTTCTAGAGGGTCCCTCTGAGAACCACTAATGAATCACATTCAAATAATACGAATATCTCTCAGGTGAATGTAGAGGCAGCAGAAGTAATTATTACACGGATTTGTGTAACAATATAAGATTCACGTAATATGTTTAATAGCAGTATGTTCTTATAACCCTTTCTTTAATACGGAAATGAGTTTAAGGCACACGAACTCTGCTAATATAAAAGCCATTCTTTGCAGTACAAAAGTAAAATCCTTTTTGTCCGGTTTTATTACATTGTATAAACGCGGTCGTATGAAATAGATACTTCTACGGTACAGTGGTGTATTTATAAACATTAAATGAGAATCTTTACTTGTGATGAAGTGTGCTATTGCGACTACACCATATTAAAAATGTCGAAAATCAGCGTAAGGCTTTTTTCAATTATTCTGATCATTGTCCTGATTATGATCAATAGATTTAGCTGTCAATAATAATTTGATATTACATAGCTCGCACACCAAAAGTTAATTCCTGTTGTAGTTACTCATTACCATGCCTAATTAGTCAATACCACCCGTAGTCATTATGGGAATTTTCCACAAATCCATATTAATTAGATATATCCGTCATCGGCTTAGTTAGATAACAAATACAATTATTTCGTTGAGTTTAATTTTCACATTTATTTATTAATGAGTGAAACCAGAAAACTAATCAAGGATTTTACATCAAATATATTTTAAAGGATTAGTTTAATCCTGTCGTTATTTTGCCGTTTATTGATTTTATGTACAATACAAAATTTGGAAAACTGAAGCTTATTTATGGACGATGAATCATGCAACCAGGAACGATTTTCTAATTCATAATCAGGTTCACGATTGTCATATTTCTACAGGAACTCCCTCTTCAAAATATTGTGTATAAAATTTAAAACTTGTTATAAAAAATACCAGACAAAACTCCAAGAATTCCGAGGAAGTATCAAAACCTCTAGCCTCTAGCAAAGAAAGTGTAAATGAAGTTAGAATAAAGTAAAGATCACAATATAAGTATAGATAGATATAAAATGTATATAACAGAGAAAATAATGTTAAAAGAAAACAAAAACAATTTATTGAATTTATTAGCGGACGTGGCAGATCGTTTACGAATACAAAAAACAAGAATCGAATAAAATAAATGTGTTTTAAAATAAAAGAAGTTAAGTTCTTGGCATAACATACCCCTGTCTTATATTTTATTTAAAAATGGAGTAAATATTTAAGTATTATAAAACCATGAACAATTTCTTGTGTAGCTTCAATTTGAATAATAAATTTTATACATATAGGATTTTATTTCCGCCCGCCGCGCCTATTTAAAAAGTTATTGACAATCTTTATTTTGAGACACCCATTGTATTTGGTATGAAATTTAACATTATATAGCTTTACAAAATATATCATCAATTTTTCTCTACAAATATAAACTTAGTTTATGTCTGCAATAAAATATTTATACATAATATTGGAATTCAAAAAGTCAACACATCTGTAATATTCGTAGTAGAAACTCATATGTGCATATGATAACACAATATACTCGTACTTGTATGTAGCTATAGCGTACGTTCAATTTATAGAACCACCAATAAAATATAAAGGAAAAATGTGTTTTCAATATGTAAATTTTTATGTGTATTTACATAACATATTACATTATCAATTCACAGACAATATTTTATCACTTTGATATAAAAGTGTATGAAATTTCATGTCTACTGTCAGGGGTGAATTAGGTTTTGAAACAATCACTTAGACAGAAATGCATCGGCTAAGTATTGCGTTAGAATTTCTAGATGAGAGGTAGAAAATCAACCTTGAAATTAGAGTATCTTAACCCTGCCAGTGTGTACACTGGGTTTTTTAAGGAACAGTTGAAATTTCAAATTCCTATTTCTCTCTTATGACTACAGAGCGCGCTTCACCTATGCCCCATAAAAAATCTAGGTAGTGGTAGGGACTTAATGTTCCAGCAGTGTCCGGATCTGGCAGGTTACTTGCAAAGGCGAGCCAGTGAAACTTGCCTCTGTTAGTATTTTCTAATGTCAGTAAATGCACTTTTCTTTTTGCTTTTCTCGTTGTTTTACATTTTTTTCATTGTTAAAATAAATGTTTTATGTAATTTAACATTTTTTTATTAGTTGTTTTTTTTACTACAATAAGTTTTTGAAGATGGATGACAATTCAACGGTTGTGCACCGTAAATTCTCTTTTTGACACAAATTATTATTAACTAATATTAATTATTATTTTATAACTTTTGTATATCAATAAAAACTTATTTTGTGTCGAATAATCACCGTTCCGTTTATTATGACATGCCTGAATCCGTAAAATATTCCCCACTTTCAGGTGCACAAATAATTCAACTTTTTGGAGCCCACGCCAAAAGACACTACATTCTTTCGAAAGCTTATAGTCTAAGATAAAAAAGTCTACAACCGTTTTTCTTAATATTTACTTGTTATAAAGTTATGAATTTTTTAACAATATTCCGTTTCTTTCGCGTTTTTCACTATTTGTGAATTTTTATTAACAATGGTTTTAAACTTTGGACTTTGGCAACTTCTGGACCATGTAGTAGACACTTCAAGAAGTAATCCAGAATTTTTTCAGATCTTTTGAAAGCTTAGAAACTGGAAAACTCAACTGTTCCCTCAAAGACCCAGTTGACACCATGACTCGAAAAATATAGTGTTCACACGGAGGGTTAAATATCTCGGCTACATTGTTCCATATCACAAAGCAAATATAAACACAGCGAAAAAAGAATAAAATAAATATGACGAAACATTACACGTACGCGTAATTTGGTCTTTGCATAGAAAATATTAAAATCATGCAGTGGTTTGAGTTTGTTTGGCTTGCTGCTACAAATAACAGTACATTCTGAACATGTTATTCTAAAACATGCATTATTAAAATATAATAACAACATATGGCGTAATAATATATTATTTAATTTAATAACAAATCATGTTGACAAAATGGAACACAATAGCAAATTAGCAGGTGTGTTGTCGTACTCGTAAACAGGGAGTGCACAAATTAAATTTGTTACTTTTTAAATACCATAGTAGTAGACAAAATCCGATCCTGATGATTATTGGTACATATGGTAATCATAGAATTGGTGCAGAAGAGAGACAAAATATAGCTTTAGAAAAAAACTTAAAAATGTGTAATCTGTTTAATCATATATTATGTAACACCCTGTTTATTTTGTAAGCTTGGTCTGGCTCTATAAATTAGTTTACAGTATTCTGTTATATAATTATTCTATCACAATACATCAGCCCGGGCATAATCAATGTGGGATTAATTATATCTAGCACTTAGTTTTAGTTTATATTTAAATTTGTATAAATCAATCAACATGCCAATCTACAAAGTTTTTCAATAATTAAATTACATAGAACTGTCCCACTAATTTTTCCATTATGTATGTAGCAACGAATATACGGCTCTTTTAATCCCTTCTATTTTCCGCTTTCATGAAAATATATAAAGAAATCATATTTCTCTAGATATTACAACTGCATTCTGGTCAGATGAACTAACGGTATACTCGTATATTAGTTATAGCTACTTTCATTGTAGTGTGTGTCAACAGCCAAGACAGTTGATATTCGTAGCCGACAGAACTCACTCTGCATAATGTTAGGATATAATAAAATTAGACAAAAAGAAATTGACAAGTTAAATAACAAATTTTAAATGTCGTTTCATTGATTTCAGGTATGATTGTATGATTTAAGTTAAACAGTGTAATTATTATAATGTGTATGTAAATTACTAAAATAAAAGTCTTTGATTTCGGAAGCAACACATGAGATTGTTTAAAAATTTACAATTCCTAAAATGTCAATTCTAGACGCTTTTGAAGTTGTAAAAACTTTTAAAATTGAAAAAAACTGCTGCAGCTTATGGCATTTAGAAAAATAAATAAAATTGCTTCGATCGTACAAACCTTTTTAAAAACATGCTCGGTTATTGGTCTTTATGGTTATTGGTATCATTAAAGCTGATACCTTGTTACCAAACACCCTGTATATATATCATTTTCTCAAGTTTATAAATTATCACCCTGCAACACTTAATAATGCGTAAATTTCCACCATTTTCAAAATCATCTTATCTACATTTTACAAAGGTTTGCACATCTCCAGAAATATTTATACTTTAAACGTATAAATTCATACAAAACAATTTTTAATTTTCCACGTGCCTACCTACATCTACTCACCCAATGGTTTTCCATTTTCCTCACTTTCTTTTATAAACGCTGACTCAACCGAAAATATTTTAAAATATTCAAAGTGGAAATCGTTAATAATTATTCACAGAAAATAGTATCAAAAAAAGATGACATTTTTATATATAAGAAAACATAAGTGATATATTTTACGTTTGAAGTAATAATATAGTAAAATAATAAAACTCACCCTGTGATAGACCAATCAGAATGGACACTAGCGCCCCTAGCGGCGACATTTGTAAACAGCGTTCACAGGAACATCACCAGCAACCGGATACCGCTTTCCGTGTTCCCGTGATACCGTTTTTTCCCTCTGAAACAGATATTATTAATTATTAAACACTTTTTTATCACATTTTATTTGCTTTTATTTTATTTTTCTCTCTCGGTAAGTGAGAGAGTATAGTGTGTATGTGCTTTTCTTTCTCTATGCACGAATTTAATGTTTATATTTTATAGAATTTTGTTCCAACAACGGTCGGGCTAGTACACACTCTCCATTTGATATTTGTTTTATATTCAACGCGTATAGAATATGTTATATTCTATAGTCTATAGTGTGTATATGTGTTAACAGGATAGAACAACCTTCGGTGTGCGGAAGGCTTTTTTTATTTACGTCCTAACCGGACCGGGTTGTGATGACGAACAGTGGCGCATAAGATACAGACCGAATGGTTTGATTAATAGGTCTAGGTATCAAATCAAAATTAAGTTGTGGTCCAGTCATTTAAGCTTAAATTAGGTAAGAATCTCGGAATTCGAGATACCCAGCTGTAAGTCTGTAAATACTTGTATATTGACACCCTAAAGTTGTCTCAAAACCTACATATGGTTTATACACCCTACCATATGTAGGTTTTGAGACAACTTTAGGGTGTCAATATACAAGTATTTACAGACTGACAACTGGGTATCTCGAATTTCGAGGTGAACTTACTATAATGACTGGATCATTGGGGAGAGAGCTATATAAAAGGTAACTATAACAAAAAGAAGTAGATTTCTTAGTGGGTATAATATTTTAGATACGGTCTATTCCAGTACAATATTTAACCTTTTATAAACTTAACTGTTACATCAAATATTACATCAGTGGCTTGGTGCTAAATAGGCCAATGTTAAAATTCCAAATTTGAGACTGAGATGAAAGTTTCAAAGATCACATTGAAAGATTTAATCTAAAAGTATTTTCCGTAATAAATAAAATCTGAATATGTATTTCACGTATTGATAAATTTATTATTTCAAATGTTTAGCTTCTCTATATTCAGCAAAAGTCATTAAAAATACAAATATTGTTGCTATACTTTCAATTAACTCAGTGATTGTGTGTAAGAAAGTTAAGAAACAATAAATGTTTTCTAGTTTTGATTTTCCCTATCAAAATATCGAATTAAAGATCAGTATCTACAGTTTTTGAAAAAGTTATTTAGGTTTCATTTTTCAATTCTTCAATTTTCAATTCAAACTTTGGTTGATATTTTAGTTTCCAAGCTCAAGTAACTGTGGTTGGTTTTTAATAAAACTAAAACTGTAAATCCTATTTTATAGTTAACATAAGTTTTCCAAAATGTTGGCCACACCTGACACATGGTATATTCCATATAAATACAGAACGTGATATGATCGCTATTATTAATTAATAGCGTAGATTAATGTTTGTTTTATAATTTTTGAGTAAAAAATAAAATGAAAAAATATGTAGTATGAAATCTGTGTATATCTATAGGGACATAAAAACGTGGGCTATCTTTTCGGGTCAAACGATTCGTGTTAATGTGTTCGTTAACATTAACGTGAAATTAGCTAACATCCCAAACGTATTTCAACATTTCTGATTAATAATTATTGGTAATTAATAAAACCTCAAACAGATAAATTTATTTTTAATTATAATTTTTTATGTTATTCAAAGAAAGTCATTTATTGGTTTCGTATAATACGCTTTCAATTTATTTTTTTGCAATTTTCTCGGTTTCCATCATTTTTCTTTCATCTTTCTACTTTGATGTGTGAATTTATAAAAATTGGTTTTGTTATTAAAATCATAAAATTCAATAAACGAGTGTGGTACAACCGCACGGACGAGAACTGCGAACGTAAGTATTTTTCTATTTCTCCACCAGGACTTTTTGATTGAATAATATTTCTTATATTTTTTATTAGTCTCAGATCAAACGAATTTCTGAATCCGCATCTTTATGTGTGACGTCATCAATGGTGGGTGAGTGGACCATTCATAATGGTACAATATGGTTAATAGTATTATCCAAGAATTCGTTGAATGTGGTAAGAAATAGCAAAAAAAAAGCAAGGCTTGTCAATACGTCAAGCTGGACAATTATTTGATTTGGATTTGATTATAATTTGCAAGCTGAGATATTTTATTATAAAATAATTTCACTGTGTCATAAGTAAAACAATTTCATTTCAAATTTTAATTCCATTTTTAAATTGAAATATTTAACTCTTTCCATATTTATTTTACATATATAACTGACTAAAAAAATATATTTTTTCCAATTTGTTCATTATTTGAACAACTTTTTTTCAAACTTTGGCATTTTTTTTTCGATTCGTAAATTTAAGCGTACCAAGGTTAGCTTATATATAAAATTTCAACTTCCTAGCCCAAGTTTTACTCTCGGCAAAAACCGCCCCCGTGCCCCCAAATAAAATTTTTATTTTTTTTAATTTTCATTAGTTTAATATTACCAATATGGTTCACGAAATGTACTACAATAGAGGATAAAGAAAATGTTTAATTAATTTCGGAAATCTAATAAAAATAGTTTAAAATCTTGTTAACATGAATACGGGGCACAATACAGGTGGCTCCACTGCTCAACAACAACCTGACATGGTTAACAAAAGATGAAAAAAAGAGCACACACGAAATACAAAAAATATATACCGGCACCAACAAAAGCATCAGCTATTGACAACACAACAGAATACGTAACAAGAGAAAAGGATCTCTTGTTCGACGACATGTACCGTATAGCTAGCTAGCTACAACCTATAGGACTATAAAGGTACACAGGACATAGAGTGAAGTACTCGTACTACTATAGAAGGTTCTAAATCCTGATCAACAGAATTGCAAAGTGTATCATTTAGTATTGACAAAGGAGAATAGGATCCAGAGGACAATTCAAAGGAGGGAGAACTCCTTTCAGGAGAACATTCAAGTCACTTGTGTATTGAATATGAATAGAAAAGTATAGTCGATCTAGAAACTGCTGATTGTTGGGAGTCTGGAGCAGTACTTTAAGAACATAGAACATGTAATAACTATATTACTTAGGAAACTAAAATGTAACTTTAATTTACATCGAGATATGCATCTGAATATCGTAAACCCTTATCATAAAACAAAAACTTTTTTAAAGTCATTGCGAGTAGTTGTTGTGAATATAGAAAAAAAATAGTAGAGAAGGTAGGAGGGTTCAGGAACGTCCGACCAAATTCTACTTACTTAAATTGTTCTACAACCACCAAGACCCTACTGTGCATATGACCATGATTCTTCCACTCATGAAGCTTTGCAACAAGTATAAACAAATGAATTAAAATAAAAATAGAAATAATAAACCGATAACCGATGTTGTTCCTTGGTTTTTTTTTTTTTTTATATATATATAGTTTCTCGTTCTTCCTATGCACGTAGCCTTTTATCGCCCCTAATATTGTTCTGTTTCTTTTTATACGTTATATCCACACAACAAGAATGATCTATTCATGGCTACTGCTGTTATAAATTTCGGTTTCTCAATCAAAAGTCGGTGTTAATAGGAAGCGTCTGCGAAGTCTGTAGCACCGCCCTTTGTACTCCATTTCTTGCCATTGCTGTATTTTTACATTGCCACAAAATGTGGTCAGGGTCTACCTCCTCTTCACCACATTCGCATTTAGAGTTTGGAATAATTAAAATGTTGTTCCTTGATGACCTTTCTACTGCAGAAAGTCGGTTATCTTATTTAAAATTCAACTTAAATAAAAACCCATTTCTCTATTTATGAATTTTACAAAAATTTTCGGAAATTGAAGTATCGCACAAATAGTACTTCCTATTGCAAGGATTCTCTTAAATCTAATTTGATTTATAATTACATATTTTGTTATGCCGATTGTACTTGTCACTCTAATAAATGTAAGATTCGAGTGGGGTTATTGTATGCTGGGATATAACTCGAGTGGGAATCATTCGACTTACCAAGAGAGTGTCAGAAGAAGAAGAAGAAGAAGTAGAAGTATCGAGAAAATAAAGAATGAATGCAATATATCGAGTGCACTAGAATCAAAAAGCTCGCATAGTCCACAAGAGGGAAGGAGGTACAATATCGAGGGGGAGATATTTAATACTTTATTATTAGTGAGGGAAGAATCGTGATACATAGAGATCGGATTGGAGGGTGTTGAAATATTCGCTTAAATAAAATTCTTGCTTAGAATTTTTGACGAGGATAAAAAAGTGATAGAAAGTTGAAATTTGGTATGTAGACTAATTATAAAAAGTTGGTCAAATAACGCATACATTTTGTAAATTGAAAATATTTTTTTCTTTGAATAAATGGTAAGGAATAATACATATCTGACAGTAAGCTGGTTGTCTCAGGGTCAAAGTCAATGTGATTTTTTTGAAAATATGTAAAGTACGTGAAAATATGTTAAAGCACGTATAAGGTTAACGTCACGTACATTTCGTATTACTAGATGATAATTTTATACATGACATTTTATATGGCAACAAACTTTAAAATCGCTTCCAGACGATATTATTGAGACATTTTTATTATGTACTATATAAATCTATGTACTATGCCACATATTCATTCACAATTCAGAATCTTCATGAATACTAAGTGGGAATACTATGCACACGCTATCTATTGTACATCCATTGTAGTTTATTTCAATACAACTGGTAAATCTGCTGATTCGCAAATCAGTACAGTATCTCTCTCTCTCTCCATTATACACTATTCATTCATATATAATTTTATTCTATTGAATGAATTTTCTTTTGTTAACATTTATTTGAATTCGTAGATCTTTTGTAAAAGTGATTTATATATTTTATTCAATTTAACTTCAACTTCACTCTTATGGTGATCTTACAGAAAAAGTTTTTCTATTTTCATTTTTTATTTTGTATTTTATCAGATTATTATAGATTACGTTTTATATATTTATTTTAGATAAAATGATCGTTTGCATTGGAGATTAATAAATTTATAAAGATTTTAGATATGGCAGTAGATGTAATTTTTCTTTACTAGTCGTGAAATAACTTTACTCCATCATCGGGAATGGAATCTGAGCCTAAGAGAACATTAACAACGCAATATTAATTGTTTTTTCCAATCAAAATTGATTACCTTCATATATTGAACCTCCCTCTTTCAGTTGGGAGCTATATAAATTTATGAACAATCCACCTTCACTAAAAACAAACCCCAATAACTACAAATATTCAATGGGGTGTTAAAACTCCATGTTTATAGGCAGTTAGGATTACTTTTGGTTTAGGATCGTAAAACCTATTCGTTCTACTGGAGATAAAAACCTTTGAAAATACACAACTTAAACATTATTCGATATCCTGGCAAGTAGTGTAACGAAACCCGTTCCAGACAGATACCCCTTCCCTTCTAAACCCCTTCTTCCGAGTTGTAGTACAACGGCTTTCAACAACCCTAAAATCTCAGAACAATGTTTCTCTAGTTTCGAATAAATATTATCATGATAGACGTTATTTATTTTTGCAACGTAAAGCGAAGGAGTTTGTAAGATACCAATATTTCTGAATTGAGCTGACATAACCGCCCTGGTAACCAGGATGTCATATGCGGTGCCAGCAATAGACGACAGATTCAAAAGTGCACTACAAAAAATCTAGCTGTCCAAAAGTTATTACACAGATACATGAGACAAAAGATATAAACATAGAATCCAATAGAAAGAGACAAAATAGTATTAAACGCATAAAACTTTAACAGGCAATACATAAAATTTTTCTATAGTCACGCATCTTTAAAAAAAATAAGAGTAGTATGAAATCAGACTTTAAATCCAATTTTCATGTTATAGTTTATACCGAAATAAACGTTTTCCTTTCTTCATAAATTGAAATCCATAAATCTTTCCTCACATTATTCAGTTTATCGCCCCAAGCCTTCGGGAAACTCTACTCACCGTCGCGACGCTAGAAAACTCTGTTTTAAAACACAGAAGAGTATCATTTAATCAAAATTTCTATAAAAATCAACGTCATAAAATTCTCACAGCAACAAAAAAAAATCACACCTTGTATAGATATATGCTGTTGTATATTTCCCTTAACTTTATCAGAGTTTTCATCGTTTTCCACTGTCGTGAAAATTTTTAAGCCGAAAGCAGTTTCACACGTAAGAATATAACACGCAGAGTGTCTGAGGACGGCACAGATACGTATTAAGTAGGCACAACTAATTTCAATGGGCTTGTCTCCTCATTTTTAAGTGGTCGATTTTTCAATTGTTGATTGAAATTGATGTTAATAAATGTGTATTGGCGTGTCTATTTTATTAAATATCGAAATGTTGACGGAGATATAGCAATTAAAAATTTGAATTGTAGTTTCAGCGCTAAAAATGGTCGGCCATATTTGTATGACGTGAAATGCATTTTAACGTCAGTTATTTGTTGATTAGGTCAGTGCTGTGGTAATGTTTTGTAGCTGTTGGTAGTCGAAATAATCAAGTCAAGTCAAAGAATAATACGTTTCTATTTTATTTAACCCTGTTACGGCAGACATAATATTGGAATTTTATTGTTCCTTGAAATAGCTGTAAATAATATTTGATATTTTGATATATAAATACATATAGCAGAGATTTATGAGCTGTAAGGTTGGTAACGCTTATGATGTCACATGCATTTGGAATGCGTACAACGTTGAATCGCTTTAATAATTAAAGAGACAAAAATACTTTTTTAATTATTAATATCTCCTAATATATAAGGAGTTATTAAAAAATAATTGAACATTTGAGGTTCTAGTAACCAACTTTATCAATATATAGTACACTTTTATAGAAATTAAGACACTGGACACAAACCCATTAATAAATAATTTGATACAGTTTAATTGCAAGAATTTCAAGTGGAAATCTGCTTGTTCACTCTCACATATTATTGGTGGGAAAGTAACACAGCGCCATCTACTGGTATCCGTTTTTCACATACCACCCTACCCTCTCTCCCATTCCTCCCGATGTGGTTTTAAGAACAATTTTCGTATAAAATATTCATGAGTTATTCAGTTGTGCGAAAGGGGGATGATTTTAAGGTCTGGAGAGATGGAAAGGAAAAGAAGAGGAGAATGGGGGAAGGGGTTGATGATGAGGTGATGTAATGTCCCCATTTGATGCAGCCATTACCAGTCAATCGATAACTGGTTCGAACTGGTTTTCGTGCACATGATATTACCCCCAACATATATGGAAACAGGAGTATAGGTCAGCGAGACGAAACAGGTTAAAATGGTTTGGGGTTGTGTAAGCTGAATGGGATGAAAGGGAGGAGAGGAGGAGGGTGTGAGAGGATGTTATGAATATGAAGGATATGGGATATGTCGAATTTCTTACACAATCGAGTTATTGATGGTGTGATAAGCTGTTATCATCGTATTCGAAAAGCTTTTTTCGTTTCGATGTGCATTCAGCAAAAAATATACTTTGAATATAAGCCCTTATTTATAGAAAATTACGTCGTAAAAATATATAGAAGGAAACGGAAAATCATAGACCGGAATTGGGTGAAAGAATACTCTAATTCTTTATCCCATTGTAAGAACAATCCAATACTAGTAACGCTCAATTAAAAATTCTGTAGTTTTGTAAATTACAATTCTTTTAAATTAATATTTCAAGACAATGTTGTACAAGAAGATATGTGCAATCGTGGAGCAGATCCAGGAAGCCTGGATGAAATAATTTGTACAGAGTTTTGGTAAAAAATGAAGTGGTGTTTCCAACGAATATGCAGTAATAATAAATTAAATGTAAAATGTTAGCAAAATTAATTAAGAAGGGCGAAAAAAGGACCGTGGTCCTAGAAAGCCCGTGAATTATTATGAATGTTGTAAATACATTAAATTTCGATTGCCTATATCTGGTGTGAATGATAACTTCAAGGTATTGCAATTGGTATCACTCAGAGTGGTTCCTCTACTATAAATATACGAACAATTTCTCATAATTTCTCTTAGAGCTTTTAAAGCTTTTTATCCTAATAATATTAAACTCATTTCTCCAAAAAATTCTTAAATTGTAATTTAGATTATGAAAGAAAAAAATACAATGAAAGAAAACTTTTTCACAAGAGTTTTGTTTCTTTTTTTTTATATTAGTTATGAAAGTAAATTTTTTGCTATCAACAAGTTATAACTGCGTAATCCAAAGAAAATCTTAAGAAGAAAACAAAAATAATTAAAAAGATTATTACGTATAACTTTTGTATAAATATATAAACGTATAACTCGTTGGTTAAAAGCTCCGATTAATGAAATATGACCAAAAATATATTTATATTAAAAAAGTTCAAAAAATTTCAAGAGGGACTTTTTACAGCCGGTCTGAAAAATGTAACCACTAGCACTACTCTGTTAAATGAAGGAAATTATACACTGTAAAACTTTTACATATTTATTTGTTATTTATTACTGACCTCTAATATATATTTCGACGAAACAAATCACTCAAAAGGTTAAATGTCAAGGTCATCATTGTAAGATATGTATCAGCATTATAATACAACTTTATAAAAAGAACTGAGTTATATCTTATATATTATATGAATATAATATTCATACAGCTTGTCACCCTCTCTAAAATACCTTAAACTCTTAACTTATTTATTTTCACCGAGCTTTTCTGAGCTTTCTAGAGCTTTTCTTATTAACTTCATTCATTGCTTCAAAATCGAATAAATTTGAATATAAAAATTAAATATATGTAATTGAATTTATATTTTAAATTTCTTTATCTTTATTTTATCCTTCCAGTGCCTACCATTTTTCTTCCCCTTTTTCCAACTCACCCTCCTTTATTCCCAATATAATTTCATCGTAAAATTAGTGTATTCTGTCAGTCTCTTTAACCTTAAAAAATGAGGAAATAGAAATTGAATTTTAAATTGATTTGCACGAATTAACTAAGTTATTTTTAGTTCTGTTCGCATATTGTGTAGTGTCTTTTCTCGCAAACCAGGGCCGAACTCGACTAATGAATCAACTATTACTTATCTTCGATCTTATAAATTATTCGTATGTACAGAAATGGTCATAGTTTTTCAAACCATAAAAACGGTCACTCACGGTCGTTCCAAACGTATGGACGGGGCTTCATTTCCTTCCATTTGGATAAGGTTAAGTTAAGAGAAAGGAATAAGCTTTCACGTTTTTTTTAGCGATGTCTTTCAGTATGGAAGGATGGAGAGACCATTGGAGACCGGATTAAAATCTTTGTCGGCTTTAATACTCATGAAATACCATCATCTCCATATTTTATACAATCTTTTTGTATTAATACAGAAAATACGGCTTTGAACCGTGTATCTTGGTAGACACATGTAAATTTACGTGTAATAAAAAATATATAAGGAAACATACGTCTTAAATTAAGTGATTACACTATTTATAGACTGTACTACAGTAGTACAAATAAAATCAAGGTATGACATTTTCACATGATGAAACAAAAATTACTACAAGTCCAAAATGCATAGTTGACCTTTTCTGTAACGCTGCATTTGCTAGATTATTTAATAATGAGTTCAGCACTGCTGGAAATGCCTAATTTTATTCTAAGCGTCGTCAGTTGGGTTTTTAATAACTGCTAATGAAACCTTGACTTCCTCAACCACTGCCGTTAGGTAGGTAGCGCCATACCACCACGACCACCCTTAAATATTTCATCCCAAATTAGATTTAGTCCACCCCCGGTATATAATACTCCTACATTTTATTTATTCGGAGCCAGAAAAATAACTAGATCATGAAATATATATAAAAAAAAAACTTTATTACAAAGTTACAAAAAATAACACGAAACAAAAATTAATTAATTCATGGTTCAGGTGACAAAATTGTATTACTAGAAGCCTGCCTGCCTGTTCAAAATAGTTGGGTGTATTTTATATAAACGAATATTACAACTTATATATACGGTATATCGCATCGCACCATATTGAGGGCGTGTAGATATATATATCTTTGTTATATTGTATTGTTTCAGATTAATTGAAGCATATAAAGCTGATTAGTAATCCTATCAGACACTATCTTAAGACGGATTTCTTTATTAAGCTATCTTTCTTATTAACAGCGCTTCTATGGATTCAGTCAATGAAAGAAGAGCCGAACAAAGTGGTGAAGCCGTTCTAGTTCAAGAGCTGTATTCAAAAATAAGAAAACGAGAAAATTATGCCGTTGGACTATTTCTTATGGGAGAATTTTAAGAACCGTTTTTAGAACCGATTTCAAAACGAAACCAGTACATTTATAGTGCTAGAAACAGATGTGCAGTCGAAATTTTCGACCCATCCTGATCCTAAAATGGATCTTTGCCCCTGTCTTCGTTCTGAAAACAGTAAAGTGAACCTCGTCTCATACTTAACATTATTATATGACCCTCGCTTGATCCTAAATGAAATCATGATTCTCCTTTTATTTTAAGTCTGAAGTTATTTTAATTTTATCACTGTGTGAACCTCATTTAAACATGAGATACCTGTACGACATAGACTTTATTGTTAAGGGATGAATATGAAATAATGAGTTAGAGAGAGAATAGGTTTATATGAGGTTTTAAATGCCATCCTCATTTGACTCTAAACATCGTAATTTGTCCGACAACTGCCACAAAGAAGGCCCAAAGAAGGAGCAAAAATTCTATGTAAATGAACCCAGAAACGGGTTCTTTTAGGTCGTCAATAGGGTCAAAATTTCGACTCTGCCTACGTTGGTAAATTGAACATTGCACACTGCACTGTAATTTATATGTGAGAAGTAGAAAATTAACCTTTAAATTAGGGTTTAGCGAGCTGACAAGCTTGAAACTTTTCTTCTTTATATTTTTCTCTTTTGAACAACAAAAGTTTGTCTCAAAATTGAACGATTTATAGGTCTAAATCTGTAGCTTTGCTATAAAAACTTTCTTAAATGCGGCACTGTTTAGACCTCATACAAGGGCAATAAAAGCAAGCTGTATCATGTTACAAAGGGATTTGATGACGTATGTTCAGATGATTAATGAAACACATTGAACTTCACCAAGAAAGTATTACTATTATTTATAGTTTATTGTTATATAAATCTTTATAAAAAAAATAAAATTTACTATTGGTTAAAAGAACGTATATCCAGCAAAAGAGGATTGTCTTTGGTCTCAAGGGTGTCGTTGAGAATTTCCTTGTCCATATACTGCCATCTATTATCCAGTGTATGCTTTTGTGTTTTCTGTAGGCTTAGTATTTTGTTGTTCCGTAGAATGAATTTTATATTTAAAGAAAGTACATTTTAAATTTATTATTGTATTGGTTCATATATATTTTGGAAAACAATAAATATATATTGGATACTTTCCTGATTATTAAATGTTGAATAATAGTTTCAGTGACAAACTAAAGCACACGGTAAATCGGAATATAAAAGATTGAAAATTTGAAGCCGCTTGGCTGTAGGAAAGAGATAGAAATATGCCACACTGACGTCAACACAGTCTTTGAATCAGTTTTATTTTTCGATAACATTTTAACGTGGTATGATTTTTATTATTAATATTTTCCCTATTGTTTATATTTTTAATAAATTAATAAAAATATTTGCTTAAAACGGGAATATTTTTATTATTGGTTAAAAATGAATATACTATTGTATTTATATTAATAATATTGCTATTGAATATTAAAAATATATTGATAATAATAATATTTGCTTAAAATATGATGTGAAAATTTTTATAATATTCATATTCGTAGAACGAACGTGTTGCAGAACCCCCAGGCGAATGTGTTATATTAATTCAATACACTTTGTGAGTACGATGAAAAACTGTTTGCTTTAGCTAGAGTTTCCAACTAAAAGCCTTTTTATACTATGTGTATTTTTTTATTAGAACAATTCTGATATACCAGTCCAGTTTTTTTAAAAGAAAAAAACATTATTTTACCGACGTTGAAAATGGGCTTGTGTCCTATGTTTTAATTTTTATAAAAGTGTACTATATATTGATAAAGCGGGTTACTAGAACCTCAAATGTTCTATTATTTTTTAATAACTCCTTATATGTTAAGAGATATGAACAATTAAAAAAGTCATTTTGTCTCTTTAATTATTAAAGGGATTTAACGTTGTGCACATTCCAAGTGCATGTGACATCACAATTCTTGTGTAAGGTTACCAACCTTACAGCTCATAAATCTCTGCTATGTATTTATACTCGTATATCAAAATATCAAATATCCAATATTATGTCTGCCTTAGCAGGGTTAAATAAAATAAAAAACTTATCATTCTTTGACTTGACTTGATTATTTGACTACCAACAGCTACAAAACATTACCACAGCACTGACCTACTCAACAAATGCATTTCACGTCATACAAATATGGCCGACCATTTCTAGCGCTAAAACTACAATTCAAATTTTTAATTGCTATATCTCCGTCAATATTTAGATATTTAATAAAATAAAAACACCAATACACATTTATTAACATCAATTTCAATCAACAATTAAGAATCGACAACTAAAACATGAGGACACAAGCCCATTGAAAATATTTTAATTTCGATAAACAGTGATTTTGTTATCTGTAAGGTAAAATAAATGTAAAATTTTTATTTAATACACAGATATAGGTATACTATCGTTTACACCTGTCGCAAGCGACGTTTGTCTTTTGTGTGTAAATTGAATTTATACATACATTAATATAGCAGGTCTAATGGGGTGAATATATAACTCATAATATTTAAGATATAAATTTTATATCACAAATACTATTTTATTCGCAATGTATATCCAACACACACAAACACAAACATATAAAAGTCATTAAACAAGTTTTGTGGTAGACAACCGTCTGCTGTACAATTCTTGATACCACACTGTAAATTTTTATGTCTATCCCACAATTTCTAGAACTGTTGTTTATTTTTTTGTCGGTCTGCAATCGCAATACAAAAATACGACTATGTATATCTTATAATAAAATTTTATTTTATTTATTTTTATTATTTTTTTTTTTTAAGAAAAACCGGAAATCCTTTCAGTCGCGAGATGGGACTTTGCCATCCGGTCCAGAATTCAACCAATCAGAAAAGAGATACTATAAAATATAGTACAACTATGTAACTATTGTATACACAAACATATTCAC
The DNA here is from genome assembly GCA_963678705.1 of Panorpa germanica. Taxonomy (NCBI): domain Eukaryota; kingdom Metazoa; phylum Arthropoda; class Insecta; order Mecoptera; family Panorpidae; genus Panorpa; species Panorpa germanica. The sequence continues at coordinate 27,313,216 of OY783205.1, read as the reverse complement.
TATATTGGTTGAAATATATATTTATGTTGGTGATTGTGAAATCTGTATTTAGTTGGTTTTGATCTTGGGTTGTACTAGTTTGTTTTTTTTACCTAATAAAACTATAAAATCGTTACCGGGTTATGAAGTAGAATAATTATAGCATTCGAAACGTACGTAACTATACAAGAAATAATTAAGTTAGATTCAGGATTGTTTTTTCAGTGATATCTATGAGATAACAAGAATCGATGGAAGCTGTGCAACATCCCTGTGTCTATATCCGCCGTCCGTGTCTCATGCCAGACGATATATCCGGTTAGATCTACATATCAGCGTCGTTACTCCCTAGTTCCCGCCAGTAGCGGCGTACATGTTGGTAGAGGTAAGGTAAATTGTTGCTAATTTCATGGTAGTCGATTTTAAGGGGTTACATACAGTTACCACTTTCAAAAAAAAAAAAATTATTTCATTTTCGTAATGTACATATATTTAAGTACGCACACAGAAAATTTCAAGTAAATCCGGTGATTATTTTCGAAGTTATGTAAGTTGAAAAAAATATTTTTATTATTGTAATGTCTACCAATAAACGTACATAGCCAAAAGAAACTACAAAACTGGTGTAAAACTGACAGTGTGAAATTAAATCATGAAAGAAAACGCCATAAGAAGATATTCGTGAAATAAATACCCTTACAATGGCAATGACGGCCCTGTATATATGGTCATACACCATCAACTATAAATTACGGACACAACCTAGAACCACCCTTATCTTTCCAGCTAAGCAACCCTTACGCATTGGCGTTATTGAACTAACTACAACTAGCATAGCATCGTATCACGTAATATATACTAATGCACGGAAGCGGAAAGCTCCGGCAGGATATTGAAAGGATACGAGCTGGTAAAGTACGAAGTGATTTCAATTCCTTTAGATAAAGCAAACTTTTTAAGACAATAGGAAATTGAAGATTGAAATTCTAGGCATTTGAGTTCTGATTTTATATAAGTCACGTTAAAAATATGTCTTTAGAAAACTGTGTATTAAAAAATGTATAAACACTGTTAGAGAATTACTGGATAAAGCTAAATAATTATGAAAATATTTGTTAACTGTAAAGCCTCATTCCCACTCACTATTTTGATATTTAATTTACTGTTTTTATTTCAGCTTTATTAAGTTTAGTTAATTTAGTTGGTGCGTATGCATCGTTAGTAATATACATTTTGACAGTTCGACAAAATGGTATGTGAAATAATTAAAATTCCTATTTTTAATAACAATTAGTAATAGAAATTGATTTGACTTCTATATTTTTCAAAAATTAACATTAAACTTCTTTTAAAAATAAATCCTACTGCATTTTGACAGATTGTCACATTTTGGAGGTTATAATATAATATAGTTTTTCTTAATTTAATATTTTTAATTTAAAACATTGGATCTTGTAAGGTTCTAAAAATAACTAAGAAAACTTAAAAAATAAATTAAATTAAAAATGGTACTGTGAATGACTACGCGTATTGTTACGGTGTATGGTCCTACGCTATATGCTAAACAATTTAAATTAAATACAAAATACAAAATTAAATTGTAAAGTAAATTAAAAAGTTTGTTATACAGTATAGTGTTCCATCATGACTAACATCTCCTAAAAAATTAACACGTGTGGAAAATGTCAGCTATTTGAAACAGTTAGCTGCCATTGATACACATCTAATACAGTTCTTCACATAAGTGTTTACTTCTTAAAACATGAAGGGATAACCACTACCTTAATAACAAAACAACCATCTGGCAACATTTTTAATCAATAATAACACACGCTGTGTTAAAAGTAACACTTACAAAACAAAAGTATTAAGTGTACTTAAATATTTATTAAATATCACTTTTGTTCGCTGTCAATGATATAATCATGGGCCCTATTTCTAAGTCTTGCGAGCAGTGATCGAACAAATCTGTGAAACATTTTACGAATTAGTTTTGAAAGACACCCATCTTTCCAACTATTCAATTTTAATTTTTAAGTTAAATATTTTAATGTGAATAATCCAGTAAGACAACACTCCTCTTACCATATTACTATTTTATTATCGTTGTCCAAAACCCTTCTCTTGTTCTCCTCTGTTACAAAATCTGTGCATTCACTACAACTCATATTTAGAATAACAATATAATTTTCTTTCATAACATATTTACGTCAAAAATATAATTAGACAGATACCTCACAACGCGTCAAAATAAACGACGCTGAAATAACCCGTTACTTCGTGCAGTATATACAGCGCAGAGATGGAAAAGTTTTCCACTCTAAGAGGGTGAAGAAGGAAACCAAGGGGTTGTATATAAACATGAAACTATACTTGCGTGAGTAATCTGACGGGAAAGCACCCTGTGTCTGCACACCTGAGGTTTGATTCGTGTTTATAAGTTGTATTACGACGTCATAATTTATTCTACCCTTAAGTTCCATTCACACCCACTGTTTCATTTACATACTTTTTATAAAAACCATTATTAGAATAGTAAAACAAAATGTAAAATAAAATCAACAATGTATTTGAAATATACTGCAGAAATAACACATCATTTAGGTACCAGTGTATTTTTAACAGTTCAATCTATAACCGTTAAAGCTAGTATGTAAAATAATGTATAAAAAGAGAGATGTTAAATGAAAATAAGGGTGGTTATTATCTTTACCCTTAAACGATTTAAAACTTTATATTATTACAATGTGTTTAAAAATATATAAAAGAGAAATGTGAGTCAATGGGGTGTAAACTACCCTTTAAAAGGATGTTAGATGCGTTTGTAATGAACCACGAGAGAATATGGGTAGTGGTGGAAGCTTTAGCAAATGTAGACTGGGATTACAAGATAAATGGCGGAGAAGCGACATGAATGGGTGTTAAAAACACAAGTTAGAACTAGGATTTAGAAATTTCATGCACATATTTTGCGGAATAACATAATCTCTCTCTGTCTGCTGAGTAGCCTGGTTCTTTGTTCATAAAAAAATAACGCTTTTATTGTGTTTTATTTAATTTAAAATATAAACTTAAAATTATAAATTTAAAATAAAAATTTTGATGTTTTGATTGTTTATGTACCAAACTTTTAAACGAATCACAACGCTCTAAAATGTGACCATTCTAATAATACACATATTTCTAACAATATACAAAACAAATTCTACAAGAAATATTTGAAACAAAAATTTTGCTTTAATGTTACTTGAAAATAGATATATTAAAAATTTAACTAAGAGGGACAGAATTATTATACATATATACAAACTATTATACACAAAATTTACATCGTTCAACCCTTAATAAACAATTCCTTTTGAAATATAAACGTATAGACCTTCATCTAAAACATCCCTGTTTATTTTCACCACCCGACGAGTTATGACAGTGCTATCCACGTCGGAATGCGTCTATTATCACTATCTCTTTCTAACACACTATATCACCCATACCAAGTTTTTCTACTCTACACGGACGATATTTTCACCCTCATACCACCCACTCTTTTCACATTTCTCTGGAGGGGGTAATGCAACAGGTTAGTTCATTATTATAAAGCGGTCTGTGTCTGCCAGAACAATGTGTTATGTATGTACCCGACATACAACCCTGGGTCTTAGTAGCCCAACTACTACTTAAACTATTGTTTGCTCTCTATTTTACTCATCCCCCGTAGAGAGGGGTGGGTTTATATCTGTGGTAGAACTTGAAGTGATAATAACTAAAAACTAGAGATGAAAATTCAAAACTACATATACGAGTATATTCACAATTTTGATAATGTTTCCTTTCTAAAGCTCCGAAAGCTTTATTTGAAAACGGTATATTTTAAGTTGTTATTAAGCTTTAAACGGTATTTTATTCTTTATTTTAAGTCTTGTGATTAACATATATATATATATATATACTAGCTGTCCCGGCCACGCGTTGCTGTGACTAACGTTTTTGTCATATTTCATTACATAGCGCCATCTATTGAATATTTACTCAATCTAGTCAACAGAATATTTACTCAATCTAGTCAACAGATGTCGCCATCATCGTCGCCAGATGTCATATGTCATATACAGATAATTAATAGACAAATAATTAGCAATAAGATAAATAAATTGAGATGTAAGCTATCCTATCTTTCAAGTTGGATCAAACTGCACACGGTGTACAAATTTGATTAAAATCGGTTAAGTAGTTTAGGAGTCCATCGCGGACGAACAAAGTGACACGTAATTTATATATATTAAGAAGATATATATATATATATATATATATATATATATATATATATATATATATATATATATATAAGGTGATGGCATCGCGTGCTTCCTTCACAAGTACTAAAGCACGCACCTCGTAAATATCCCATAATAGTATTAAGGGTGGCAGTGACACAGGGGTGTGTGTAAACATATCAAAATAACAGCTCGCAGCTCTTGTTAAATCTTACGTTATTTGTTTATATTAAGCTTTTGGTTTGTGATGTTTATCTTGTTATCATCATATATTATAATTCTAATGTTCCAAGTGTATGTTCCTGAAGTGTGTAAGTGACCGTTTTGCGAAGAAAAAAAATGTTCTGCATTCTAGATGGCTACTCTACTAAATCCATCCCGACAGTGAAGTGACAAAGAAGACAAACACCATTAAAATTATAATTTATAAACCTACAACTTCAATGCCAATTTACTTTCAACCCTTAAAGTTTATATGAGTAATAATTTAGAATGATTGCAATTTATAATTTATAATTTGTTTGTTATATATTTAAGTTCATGTGAGCATTATAAATGCTGAAGGGTAGTGGTAGTGATAAAATAGAGGGAGCTAGGTGTTCGAGTTATATGTCTAATTAATGTCAGAGGGTAACAGCCACGAGCCACGATCAACGAGCTACCCCTACGAGGTAAACAGGGGGTAGGGGCTGTTGTATTTTATGTTAACATCGCGTAAACGCGTTTACACGCACATACACACACTGACACGGTGGCTGGGTGATTTGAAAACAACATCTACATATAGAGTGAAAAATATTGTACTATGCCAGGCGTTACAGGCAACATTAAATAATATTCGTGTAATAGCATTTGTTGAGTAATTCTCTTTGGTGTGAATTATTTTATGTGATATAGAAGCATATGTAGAGAAATCATAAAAAAAAGAATTAAATATAATACATATATAAAACATTCGACCCCCGAGTGAAAAGCATTTTAAAAAATGTATGAAATATTTCAAATTACTGAAGTACACAGAAATGTTGAACCTTCTGTACCTGGACTTAAAAGTGATATCCTAATAACCTTGTAAAAACAGGTTCATCATCATTATACGTACGATAATTCTCAGTCTTGCGAACAATAATCGTGATCGAACAGATCTGATTTATAAGAGTGAAACATTTTACGAATCACTTTTAAAAATAATTGACGTATAAAATGCATTTCACGTCATACAAATGGCCGACCATCTCTACCGGTAAAACTACAATTCAAATTTATAATTGCTATATCTCCGTCAACATTTAGATATTTAATAAAATAGACACGCCAATACACATTTATTACCATCAATTTCAATCAACAATTGAAAAATAGACCACTAAAAAATGAGGATACAAGCCCATTAACACGCGGTTTTTGTCAGACAACATATAATGAGGACGCAACGTCTCTCGCTTGCACTTAAATGTTCTCGCACACTACTTTAAATAATAAAACAATACAAGTGAACTGTATTTACGTATATAATAATGGAAATTGTTAATAAACAAAATGACAAACCATAAAGCTGTAAGCTTAGCACCACCAACAATCACCCCTACAATCTAACTTACGTCACACAAAACACATTGTTCTCTATTATTAAAAATAGTTTTAACATGATGCTGTTACACATATACGTACATGTACAACAACAGTAACATCAACAACAATATCGCCAACAGAATAAATGTTACAGCAGTAAAACACAACAGAAAAAAATAACTGAAAAAAAAAACTGTAACATTAACAATAAATGTTTCAACCCCACGGGCTGTTTATAAATTACTATTTGTGCAAGAACCAACCGTCTGCTGGCATTCACATGGCGTCACTGGTTGTTTAGTTATTTAACAGTTCCGTAGTGGATGCTGCTAAAGACAGAGTGTTGTGGAATAGCCACAAACAACTAACAGTTACTTAATTGTTAAATGTAAAAAACTTATATCAGGTTGTTGTTTTTTAGAACAAAATAAAACAAGGAATTTAGATGAAAATGATTCGAATTTTTGTTGTATTATTATTTTAAAATTAGATCCAGTGGCGAGGGTGAATTGAGAGGTAATTAGGGCAATACATATTATTTTTTACACATTTATTTAAAGAAATCTAGACAGTAGACTATATTAAGAAGTAATTTACATTCAAAAACAAATTATACCCATCTCCAATAGGTTTTTAATTTTATACGAACTAGACAAAATGAGTAATTTTCATAAATTCATGGTCGTTTATGAAGAAACTAAATTACTACGCGTTAAAATTTAATTACATTATGTAAATCTTTGCTTTTGGTACAAGTTTATAATTGAATTATTGAAACAAGTTTAGATAATACGATGCAGATAACTTACAAACATCTCCTAGACTTAAAATGAAGATGGATGATCCTTATTCTAGATTAGAATACTCTATTATGTATCCTGTACCCTTAGCAACATCCTTTACTGTATTCTATCGTCTTGAATTATATTATCAATTAATCAATATCTAACTTTCTGTTATTTCTATTAGCATATTCATAGATCTTTATCAAAATAATTGTTTTAGAATATATAAATTCTTAATAAATATTTTAGTTTCTAAAACTGTCTATCTAAGATTTAATAATTATGTTATTTGTTTCTTAAAATATCTGCAATAATTATTATTAAGCTGAGGTAAAAGTTTTTCAATGTCAAGTTCGTGTTCCTTTCCCATACATAAATAATTAGGCTTATGTTACAGTTGGTTGCGGGATGCAGGATTTCTCCCTTTATTTAACCAGGATTTATCCTTGCTTACCTCGCAGGATATCTAACACACTGTACAAAGCAGAGAATAAACTGTCAAGCGCCGCTCTTATTGTTAGACAGCCCCTGTAGTTTGTTTTTAGTCCACAGGGGGTGACACCAGCGACAAATTATAATACCACCTAGTAATTTCGACGTGAAGGACCAGTTTACTTGTAGGAGAACATACTTATATATTAAAACTAGAGTTTACCCCCGTCGCAAGCGACGACTGTCTTTTGTGTGTGAATTGAATTGAAATGAAGACGAACAGAATATTAAAAATACAGTAACAAATCTATTTCATTAATACTAAAAATCAAATTTGAGAAAAGCCTAAATTCTCCTCTAAAATACGACGATACATATGATTGAATTCTATGATTCATTAGATCAGAGCTTTCAGGGTATAACATTCAGTGGAGCTTTCAGTTTGTTTACAGCTCAAAGCTCACATTATATACAAGTACCAGTATATTATATTTACTGTGTTAATAGCCACGATATATCTGAATCTTCCGTTTCACTCATACACATAGAATCCAATATATATTTTGTTTCATTCCTACACATACATTTATCATATCTTATGTTTTATTCATCCGTGAAGTCAAAGGACGTGGATCGATGTGCTAGTGGTAGTATAATGAACGTAAACACTAATTGTGATTGACTATTCACTGCTAATTAGTTTTCCGTATAGAAATAATAATAGTACTGTATAATCTAAGTAGGGGACAGGGTGTTCCCGAATTATAATATCAGTAAACAATGACGGTAATTAAATGAATTATTTTAATTATTAAATAAAGCGGGTCCTTCTTAGAAAAAGCTGGAGCTTTGTGTTTTATCTTTATTATGAAGATTTTGAATGTTTTCATATTATTTCCGAGAATATACATTCAGCAAATTGTTTGTTAAATTTCTAATTCTTATTAAATTTCATTCCGTAATGTTTTTTCAAAGATATATTATTATATCGTGATCTTCCTTAAACGAAATTAAAATAAAATTATTTCTAGATTCTTGAAAATCTCAAATTACATTTTACAATATAATATTTCATATCTTTTGTTCCTTTAGAATGTAAAATGATCCAAGGCACGTCATTACAACATTATACATTTCGATTTGCATTTGTTGTTTTGTTACAAAAGATTTACGTTACATAGATAACCATTACACAGTATATATCATGTTTGTTGAGGTAGGATATTTGGTCTATAATGATTAAAATATATATTTAACATAGAATGATATAAGAATGTTTCACATCTGGCCAACAAAATGCAACTTATCACGTTTGAAACTTATATGATACCGAAACACACATTATATCTAGAAAATGTTATTCGAAATGTTAATCAAGATGCCGAGTAAAATAGAGTGTTGTTATTTAAGTCAACTTCAATGTTTTGAGCATTTTAAAATAAATACTTAACGTGAAACGATACTTGACCATTTTTAATTCGCGAAATCCTAGAGTAACTATAAACGCGAATCAAAATCTAAAGCTGCAATTAGTTAGATGAATAACGTATCTACATTTTAAGCTTTCTTCCACTGACTTTTAATGAGTAAATAATATATCTAGAGTATTCGATAATATCCCAGTCATATAAAAATTTAAATTTTGATTCGCGTTTATAGTTACTTACATAAAACGATTTAAACATTAAAAAACGCGGTTTTTTTGATAATATTTCACCTGCTGTATAGTATCGCCATCTATATTTTGCGAGTCAAAAATGGCCAAGTATCGTTTCACCTTAAATCGCTTAATTTATTTACTTAAGCAAATTTTACATTTTACGAATTTTCTAAGGGAAACAAAGAAAATGTTGTTTGCAAAAATTGTTGCAAATTAAATCAGATTGATAATAACCATATTTCTCTTAGGATCAACTAGTAAAGAGATATTTCAAGCGTGTGTTTTTGGCCGCCATTTTTTAAAGATGGCTACGTATTTGGTACTACATGATAAGTAACAAACGTGCCTACGATCATGCTGTTAGTTACATATGCAGAATGCTATCATTTATACAATTTTTATAATTATAATGGTTCCAAAATGTAAACCCCCATTAATTACGTAAAGTGCAAAAGGGTGGTAGGGGGAGAGATAGAGAGGGGTTCTACAAAGTGTGATAAAATGTGACAACAGCGGGAAGCGGATTCATAAGATTTGTGACGTCTGTTCTAACCTAAAATTCGAATTCCAAGAAATAATAAAAAACATAATAAAACTAAAAAAAATGACGACAGGGGGTTAAAAAATTTGTAAAATAGTTTATGGATGACTCCATATAAGAACTTAAGAACCAAATCCTATTAAAGATCATTAATCAGATTAAACAAATTAATTAAAAGGTTAATTACAGATTTTTTTCTTTACGTATGTGTATAAACAGTTACTTCACAAGAACCAACGTAAAACATATTTCTCAACTAAAAAAATTAATTAAAAAAACACGAATACCTTTGACATGAATATACAATGTATACTGGCTTATTCCATTAGGAGAATTTATAAAAGCATCCACCCACCGCAACGTCAAGTCAAAGATTGTGTTAAGGGCGGTTTTTCTTTAGGGTAAATCTGATATAATTCAATATACAAGGGTTAAAAGAGATAAGGTCAGCGGCTTATATAAAATAAAAATTGTTTCACAAATATAAAAGTTTACCCTGAAGGTATTTTCTTATTTATCCTTTTTTAAGTTCAGGTTTACATTGGTCTGATGGAAAGCTTTGCAGAAAATGTTTTCTCATTTTTTTTTTTCTTTTGGTAGATTTGTTGTTTGTTTAAAATTAGGTTAAATTAAGTTTATAGAAAATGATTTGATTATAAAATAATATACTTAGAAGATGAAAGAAAATTTGAAATTTAGCTGATTTTGTTATTAGGGTAGATACTTCAAAAATATTTGCTCTAAATTACTGATTAAAAAAATTACTTGCAGTGGGATATTTTAAAGTGAGACAGATATACATGAAAAAATAACTCTTGCATTTAATATTATTTTATAAGTTGTAGTTTTACAAGTTGCGAACAAAAATATCCCACTTCTGACACCAATTGTCATGTTTATACATATATCTAAAATGTTATAGAAAATTCAATTTTCCAGTGCTCTGTGGAATATAACTTATATTTCATATAATGCATCTCTTGTGGACGATTGTCACCATTTGACGCCATTTTGAGAGTATTTTACATTGTTCTATTGTTACGAGTTCAGTTAATACCCTTAGGAAAAATAAATAAAATTGCTAAAAATTGAAATCAACTTGTATAAATGCAGAAAACACATTCAGCGTTTGTTTTTGTTCACATATAGAAATAAGCGTGGTTTCTTTATAAAATGGAAATTACTCTCATGTTTGTTGTACGCAATAACATCTAAAACAAGTGACACAACTCAGAAATTCTCTTCTCTTTCGAATGCAGTGCCTCTGTTTCCTAAGGTGATATCTGCATTAAAAGGAACAAGATTTGAGTCCGTTGAAACTGTGAAAAACAAAACGGCACGCGTTCTGAAGCAGCTGACAGAAGAAGAATTTCAGCACTATTTCGAACAATGGCGTCAGTCGTATTCATAAATATTAAAATTAACTAAATAAGTTAATACTTTATTCAAAATGGAAGTAGCTACATATCCATCTGTTTGAATAATCCATGGCGTTCAACACTGTGTCACAAAACAACGCCGAATCATAAAATAAAAAATGCTATAAATATCTCAAAAAAGCAATGAACAAAAGTTAAAACAATTGTTTCAAATTCAAACGATTAAATATTAAACTTCAATTATAGGCGTTTCGTTCAACAGAAAGAGTGCGAAAACCTGATGGGATGCCTCGGGGGGAATAAGGGGATGGGGTTCCCAAAACAGTAAGAACCCGGAAGACAGAATGACAACATCCACCAGAAAGTTTTTGGCGGTTTGTGAACTTTTAAACTTATTGTTTATATGTTTATCTTTGAGATTTGTGTCATTTTAAAAAAAACTTTTGGTGTAAGAATTTGTTGTGGAAATTTTGTAACAAGTATATTAAATATCTTCGAGGGGAATGTAATATAATCTGTCTGTGAGATTACTAAGTACTTACCCTTACCTAATTAGCGTTTTCAATTGACTAATTATTACTTGAAAGGATTCCTTATGTAGTGGACGCCATATTGCATATTGAGACTTTATCCTTCATACTTCTTCGTTATATTTTTTAAGTAGAGTGAAGTCTAATAAGTATCTTAATTAATTTTTTTATAATTCTTAGTTTTTTATGCAAATATTTAAGAACTAAATTACGTAAAATGTGAAGTCTTCTGCGATTACTTATTAAGAGAGTACTTTCTAGTTACAAAATGTCTGTAACATTTTAATTAAAGTAGTTATAAATTGTTGTACAGTTATAAAAGAAAACATTATCTTATTATCCTGAAGATTTAAAGTTGATCAAAATTCGAATAATTTGCACGGAATCATTTTCAATTGGCTAAAAAAATAAGGTACTTTAAATCACTTAGGCGACGTTGCCAAATCTTGTTACTATCGCTTAGGCGACGTTGCAAAAGCGAAAGTGACGGATGATTGTGATGATACTTTTTATAAAAATATCAATTTTTTTATTATTTCTTCGGAAACATACTATTTTTATTATTTTAATCGAAAGCTTGATGTTTTCTGAATCATATTGAATTGAAATACTTGTATGAAATTTTCAATCAAATGCACAAGTTAATGAATTCCCATATACTTGTACGTGAAATTTCCATTCTTTAAAACAAATTATTTCATTAAAGCTTTCGGAAACCTAAGCTTATTTAATTTGTTTATTAATTATTAACTATTGTGTCTCCTAATTGGTAATCAACCAGAAGCCGCTAGTAGCTATTACCCAATTAAGTCCATTTATCAAGTTACAATTATAATCAATAGATTTTAAAAAACAAAGTCTTGATTCTTTTCTATTTTAATTTCAATTCTTTATATATCTTTTATAAAAGTCAAGTATATTATTTTCTAATATATATGTATATTTATTTAATGAGAATAATTGCATATTCATTGCTTTCATCCCCCAGAAAAAGATATAAAAAAAAGAAGAAAAAAAAACTTAATAATAATAAAAATAAAAGTCTGCGAAAAAGTGCAAGACAAATATAAATAAAGTTCTAGAAAGAAATGAAACAATGAGTTAAATATATTACTTGAAGTAAAAACTCACCGCGCCCACATCCTATCCCCCTCACCTTTCCTAAGGGGATGAACCATCCGTTACTCCATAAAACCACCCTCTTCCACTAACGAGAGCGCGATGTAGAAAACGAAGTTAGGTAAAATAGTGGAAATAAAAAGGTTTTTGCTAAAATATATACTGCTGAGTACGTTTAATATATAACCAAATTGAATAATATATAGTTCTTTTAAGCATGCTTTGAAATACAAGTTTTGATAGACAAAATAAAGCTAACATAAGAAAGCATTTCTAGGTGGCTAATTAAAAAAGATTTTTTATATGAATTAATTATAGATGGTGACGAATTGATGAAGCAAAAGAAACAAATAAATCCTTTGAAGAAAATTGCCCATTTATCTTATATGCTGAATGAAGTAAATAAGTAAATATATTTTTTGTTTCGTAACCGCCATTAATTATATATTTTTCCGTGGAAATTTATACACCAACTCATGTCATTATCGAAGATTAAATTTTCAGAAGAAAATAAAAAAGATAATAATGTATTATATATAAAGCAGTACCAACAGAACAGAACAACGCGGAGCAGAACAGCCTCATCAAGAGCAAAAAGGCCATAGAAATATTAGCATTAAAATTTAATAAGAAATAAAACATTTGACGGCAGGAAAAAAAGAAAAGCTGAGATAAAATAATGATATTCAATTGCGAAGTTATAAAGTGTGTTTCATTATTATAATAAATTATGTAATTAGATTTATTAAGTGGATGTTGAAAGGGGAAAACATATGGGAGGGGGAAGAGGGTTTCGTGTCGACAGTGTTATAAATAAAACAGTTTTTTTATCACAGTGTTAAAGAAATTTCTCACACTTATTTACATAATTCATTCAAAAGTTTTTAATGTAGAATTAAATTATGAAGATTCAAATAAAAATAAGTTTCGAAAATTACGTCATTTTTACTCTTTAAATAATCGACCTTCTGAAGCAAGAATTTATGAACAATATTTTGATTTTAAGAAAATTTGAACTGTTTTTTTTTTGTTATGATTTTTGGGCTTCCAAGGCACGTAGCCTTTTATCGCCCCCCATAATGTTCTTTCTTTTTTTTTAAAACTTTATACCTCGACACCAAGAATTATCTAAATTTAAGCTGTTTAACTTAACTTAAAACTCTTAGCTGAACTTAAATAATTCTCGCCAGTACTTAGGATAGAATTTTCTGATAGAAATATAAAATTTGATATAATAAAATGAATCGAATTTGGCGACACTTTTAGAGAAAATACCAGAAGTTTTAAAAGAATATTATTTTTTGGAAAAGAAACGAAAGAAAATAAAATAAAGTTATGTCACTCAGCAAAAGATATGAGCCACTCAAAAGCCAATGCGGTTAAATCAAAAATATACCGAGAAAATTAATGTTTTTTAATATTCTCGAGAACATAATCATGTTAAAAAGAACAAGTAAATTTCATTCATTGATAACTAAAAAGGAATATTATTAATTTACAAAGGCAGAAAATATCGACTCATCTTTTTTATAATATTTATTTGAGTGTATCAGCTTTTAACATTTACAAAACATAATTTACAACTTATAGATACGAGTATGGGTACTCAAAATAAAGAGATTGTATTTTATTATCATGTTTATCAAATGACCCTAATACCCTGTATAAATTCTGTGCTTAACCATCAGGAAAAAAAATTAACTTCTATTGGAAAAAACCCAATATAAACAAAACGGAAAAAAATATATTAAAAAACTCTATAAAAAAACAGATGACTAAACCAAAATGATTAATTAAGTAAATATTGTCAATGTCTATTTAAACTATGTAAACGTTGATCCAGAATCCAGGATACAAGTTCCTGTTTTCCATTTACAGAATCCTGGCGACATACAGTCAATATCGGCAATCAACTCTCCAGCTCTAACGAACAAACGTTAATTAAGATTGATTGTTACGTCAGACGCAATTCATAATTAGATTGTTATGGATGTAGTTCATAATTAATATTCACACACACACACACATACTAAATCAATCGTTCATGCTCCATTGGACGAGTGCAGATTTGTTTTGAAAATGGGGTAAGTCCACATTATAAAGTAGAAATTTTTAAAAATATTATTTGTACCCAAAAACAGGTTATTTAATTTGTTTTTTAAACTTTGATGATAATATATTTTTCAGGTAAATTTCAGCACATTTTTCTAACTAGAATAACTAATTTTGAGAAAAATTCGTGTAATATTTTTGAACAATTATAAAAATATATTAATAAGATTAAAATAAGGTTGCAGTTGCAATAGATGAGATTGCATCTGAAAAATTCGGCAAAATTAACTATAGTTTATTTATTATACTGTCGTTGTTTTTCAAAAAGGAAATTTCTTTCTATAACATTAGTCTTTTTTAAAAAAAAATTCAGCAGATTTTTCTAAATAGAATAATTAATTTCTAAGAAAATTCATGTAATATTTTTGAACAATTATAAAAATTAGATTGGTTAGATTAGAATTAGTTTACTGATTGCAATAGATGAGATTGCCACTAAAAAATTCGGCTAAATTTTATTATACTTTCGTTATTTTTCAAAATAAAATTGTTTTCTATAACAGCAGTCTCTTTTTTTAAAAAAAAATATCGCCCAATTTAGTTTATTATTTAAATTTGTTTACTCTGTATCACAAAACTTAGTTTAAACTTTCATAAATAATATAAAGACTTATGTAAAACCAAGCAAATAAGATTTTACCCAAACTACGAAGTCCTAACTCTCAAATACAAAAATAGCGAATTTTTCGCAATAGCAATTTCTCATATTTTTTTGTTTTTTGAGTTGTGACACTATTTTTAACCGCTCAGAAAATAGATTTTGTTTATTTATTATAAGTAATAATATACGAATATAGTCAATTAAATAAATTAATAATTGACAAATATAAACAGTTGTATAATAGACTTACCAATTAACGGTACACTGTCCCACTAAATAAAATATTTCACGAGCACTCGATAGTAAAAGCTCCCGATAATAAGCTCGCGTTAGCCCAAAGCAGAAGCTTGAAAGCACAACTACCCCCGACGACCGCTGAAGACGAACTAACTCGGTGACGGCGGAGTTGAAAATAGCGTCGTCAGCAACACGGATAGAGTGAATGGAAATGCATAAAGCACTACGCCATCGGTGGCGCCACAGTGGAAAAAACTTGAACTAACAGTAATGAAAGAATAGCAACTTTATTAATTTAAGTGTGTTATTATTTAAGCAGTGTTTAAGTAAAATAATAAACTTTAAGTTACATTGTTTTCAACATAAAAAGCTCACAGAGAGTTTGTTTATTTAATTGTTATTTAAATTCATTATACAAAACTAATTGCTACGAAAAATTTATATAATATTTTAATAAATAATTAATTGTTTTAATATTTTCTTAGATATTTTCATAATTATAAAGACTGTAAATATTTTAAAATTACCTAGTAAATCAAATTAATTTGATTATTTTTTCGTTAATTAAAAAGTAGATTACATTTTATATTATAAGTACATCAAAGAAATTCGATGACTAATATTTTAAACAAAAGAAAAATTTTACTTAATTTTTTTACTTTTAAAAATAATTAATTAGTTAATTAGATTTTGAAGAGCTTCCTAATTAAAGATTCCACATAAAAGCATTTCAATAATGTTATTATAACCGTGTCCTTGAAAACCTTTATAGAAGAATAACAAGAAGAAGATAATTGTGTATAAATTATATATGTGTACATACAACATTTTCAAAGTCGAGGTAAAAATTAAATGAAAATTTTTTTTCATTTTATTTGCTGATATTTTTGTATATGTATATACAAATAAAACTCGAAAAGTATTCGGACAATTGACTTCAAATTTTGACACAACCTTGAATTCAAATACGGATTCATTTGTTTCGTTTCTTTACAGCCGATCGTCGTCCGTATTTAAATAAGATACAGTTTACATTTAAGTAAGTACAGGGTTTAGCTAGTTTTCTATAAAATGGGGGTACTGCTAGCCAACCCAGTAAACAATTTGGTGAAGTGTCCTGTTTTGTGACATTCAGATCACTGTTACACTTCAATTATAGTTCGCATCAACTTTATCTTCATTTGTATTCGGACAGGATTCCGATTTGTATTCCGATATGATGTCAAAGTGAACTTTAAATGGTTTTATAGAAATTAAGACATAGTGCGCAGCCCAATTTCAAGTTAACAATCATGAATGCAGCTAGAAAGAATGGCAATGTCTAGTAATTCTTCCAGTAGTCTGAATGCTGGAGTTACCATTTATACAATACAACAATACATCTCGCAAAAACAAAAGCTTTTAGAGTGGTGTTAGGCAAATAGTAATTTAAAATTGCCTGCGGATAATCCTAACATTTACGTATTGTTCCACCACTTCTTGCAAAGTCTACAAATGTTATATATTTCAATTTTTTTAATGATTATAAACTTGAAACCCTTCCAACTTGTCAAACCCATCAAACTATCAACAAAAAAAAGTACGATCTGTAAGATAGATCCTCTCAGCAATTTTTTCATTGTCTACATCAGACAATCTTCATGAAGAGATATTTATCTTCATGTTATAACAACGGGCCAAACCTTATCATAAGTTGTAACCCACCTCCACCCCCACTAGTTGTATTTTTGGAGTAAGAGAGGAGGAGAGGAGGAGAGACAAGGTTATACATACATAACACATTGTTCTGGCAGACACAGACCGCTTTATAATAATGAACTAACCTGTTGCATTACCCCCTCCAGAGAAATGTGAAAAGAGGGTGGTATGAGGGTGAAAATATCGTCCGTGTAGAGTAGAAAAACTAGGTATGGGTGATATAGTGTGTTAGAAAGAGATAGAGATAGTTGGACGCATCCCAACATGAGATGGCACTGTCATAACTCGTCCGAGGGTGGAAATAAACAGGGATGTTCTAGATGAACCGTATATTTCAAAGAGAATTGTTTATAAGGGTTGTACAAAGTGATGAATGTTAAATTGTACAATTAGGGAAGTTGCATTAATTGTCAAATTTTGAATTTTTATTGTTTAAGTAGAAAATCTTTTTTTATAAATTGAAATGGATATTAATATTTCTTAGTCTTAGTCAAACATATTTATATTTAAGGTGAAACGATACTTGGCCATTTTTAACTCGCGAAATATAGATGGCGATACTATACAGCAGGTTAGATATTATAAAAAAAACCATGTTTTTTTATGTTTAAATCGTTTTATGTAAGTAACTATAAACGCGAATCAAAATCTAAAGCTGCAATTAGTTAGATGAATAACGTATCTACATTTTAAGCTTTCTTCCACTGACTTTTAATGAGTTGAAACCGCAAAAATAAGTTTTGAAAATGAATATCGCTATATATTCTAGTTAAATTCCAATTTTTATATCCGCTGTCACTTCCCAGTAAACAATTTGGTGAAGTGTCCTATTTAGTGACGTTCGAGTCACTCGTACAATTTTATTCTAACGCTTTACAAGTTCGAAGCAACAACACAGAAACCAATTTTAGTTAAAATTTATTCCCTACCTGTCAAGATTTTGTGAAATAAAATCTGATGTATGTAGTCTTAGCAAGTTCGTTAATAGTTCAAAAGTGGTACACAAAAGTCGCTTTTAGTTAAAATTCATTCTCTACTTGTCACAGATTTTTCATAATAATATTCTTTCTTTTTCCAACATCATTCATTAAGTATTTCTGTTCCTTTCACACATCGATATATTTTTTATAACTTCACATTCAGTTCATTTATTACAAAGTACAATTAAAGTGAGAGAGAAACGAGATGTGTTAGACAAGCAAAATATATTTTTCACCGTTACACTTGTATACTTATAAAGTATTTTGTTCAGGACAGTATGTATAAAGTATATGCTATCCTTTTTCAACAAATATTTCTTTAATGGTAATAGTCAGACGCTGTCTCCCTCCATCCCCAAATATCTATCCAGCGTTGTTAAGACAGAGCTTTTAAACCTAACGCAGAGCTGCCGATCGTAGATTTTTAAATCACCAGAACAATGTAAAAAACTAATATAACCAGAATTGTTAAAGATGAAAAATATTCATTAAAAAAACGATAAACGATCCGTACTAAAGATTTCATCAATTTATTTCTTAATTTAAATATTTATATTTTGCAAAATCTAAAAGTAGAATCGATAAGTTTTATACCCCTGAAGTACAAGTAGCGCCAACTAGCGATAACAAATGCTCGTCCTAGCTATTATCTCTGGTCCTAGAGTCCTGTCAGTTACTAAGTTTCTTTGTGTAATATTTTGATAGTTTTGTGAAATAATATATGTTCTTAATCAGTTTTAATACTGCATTAAAAAAACAATAATACAAAATAGTGTTCAAAGAAATTATAAGTTTCTTAAATTAAATGTTTGGTAAGTACATATTTACATATTTACATAATACATATATATTCAGTCGCCATTTTATGAAGCATCTTATAATACGTTTCTTCATCTACATATATTTCAACATTTTTCATTCAGAAATTTGTTTTAATTTTTCTTTTATATTTCAGACACAAAATTAGACGGTACCCAAAAATTGTTGTAAGGAGAAATAAGAAGAACTTAATTACAAATCAAGATTTGATCTACTGATTTGATTTGATTACTGGTAAATAAAATGATACCCTTACAAGATATTATTTATAAGAGTTATTACTATATAAATATGTAAAGTACATTTAATTTCATTTTCAGAAACTGTCTCCTAGATAAAACTAAAGCTAAAGTTCAAGCCCAGTGTATATTCAAGTATATAGAATAGTTAGTGTATGATTATTTAATGTTTAACAATGTAGACTAATGTTATATTGACAATTGATCAAAAATAATGCTGTAAATAAATTAAATTTAATAAAATATTAATAAAATTCTTACATAAAGTTATTGTTTTTTTTCATTATAAATTTGTTTTCTAATAAAAATCGATTTTATTTTTCAAAATAAATACTCTGTTTAAACTTCCCGCTTAATTTTAATGTAATTTCTCTGTCCAATCACAGCAGGGCATAAATTATAATTTATAACTCCGGTCATAAATCATAAACCGACTCCGCTTTTAATTCACCAGTGAACCATCGTTGCAATGTCTGTAGCTCATAAATAGGCCATTTCCTATGAACGAGTGAATAGAAAACGAACACGTTCCAGACAAAAAATTCATGATATGTAATCGAAATTAAGTAGAATTTACTCCAAAATGTTTACTGGGTTGTTACCTTATTATACTCTCAAGTAAACTGTTTGCTTCACTAACTGGTAGCTGACAAATCAAATATGCACACCTGTGTGTTACTGGCAATATCTAATTAATACCTTTCTAATTAATACTCTTGTTTATAATTTCTAATGTAAGTTTATAACCAATTATTACGTCACTTGCAAAAAGTGACAAAGGGAGTAGTGGGGGGAAGGTAGTTACCAGTTTTATGACGTCACATCTAATCTAACATCGCAAAAACAAAATAA
The DNA here is from genome assembly GCA_963678705.1 of Panorpa germanica. Taxonomy (NCBI): domain Eukaryota; kingdom Metazoa; phylum Arthropoda; class Insecta; order Mecoptera; family Panorpidae; genus Panorpa; species Panorpa germanica. The sequence goes on along the minus strand of OY783205.1, from coordinate 27,293,407 downwards.
CACTCAAAAAATATATCTTTTTTAAATGTATGACGTCACAACAAGTGGGTTCAAAGTGTGACAAGACGTGACAAGACGTGACAAAAGTATCGAACGCCATTGAGTGTCATTTTACTTCCAGATACCATTCCATGTTATTTCATACTTTGTAATCCCCATTTTAATACTCTATATAGTATATCTGTAGACAGACGGCACGATGACGTCACAAAATATTTAACAAACATCAAAACGTAACCTACAACATTTTCAATAAATAATAGAAGCTGAAGTAACGTTTACAAGAAGTAAACAAGCAATTACACTTAAAATATACTCCACTAAAATAATTAATCATAATTATGAACACCATAACATTAATACAAGTTTGTTGTTTAATATTTCTTTCATTGTCTCTTTCTAACACAATGTTATGTAATACATTTCATCTCACTCTTTCATTATGCTACACATATTACTCTCATAAACGTGGTGCGATATAGTGTTCTTACATCTCTACATTTTGCATATGACAAATGTTCATTAATTTACTTGTGGTATCTCCATTAAAGCGTTTAAAACCTCTATTGTTTAGTGGAGGTACTACATATAAGGGTGCAGAACTTGAATGGCTTGAAACACCCCTTAGTTGGAAAGGGGTTGCAGTGGAAGGTAAGAAATGGTTTTAACATTGTTTTGAGAAGTGTGCTGTAAGAATATTTGATGTTCTTGTGTTTTCTATTATTGTTCTAAAATGTTTTTTCTTGCGGGCTTGTGAATCATGACTTAATTTCTATAAAACTGTACTATAACACATTCGAATTGCTCCCACATCCACCGTATTCGCCAGATTTGGCTCCCAGCGACTACTGCCTGTTCGCAGACCTGAAAAAAATGCTCGCCGGTAAGAAACTTCGCACGAATGAAGAGGTTATCGCTGAAACTGAGGCCTATTTTGAGGCAAAAGATAAATCGCTCTACAAAAGTGGTATTGAAATGTTAGAGCGGCGCTGGAATGATTGCGTTGCTGTTGATGGAGATTACGAGATTATTGATGAATAAAGCTAATTTTGAACCAAAAAAACTGTGTTTTCTCTGTTAGGCCCGGGACTTTCAGCCCATGTGCTATATTGATAAAGTAAGCTACTAGAATTACAACGATAAAAACCGATCAAAACGATAAAAAAAGGATATTTTCGATAATGTTTTTTGACGACACAGTTAATATTTAATTATTTCTATCATAACTAAATCATAAAATAACATTTAGAGAATACTTTGTGAAATTTTCATAAATAAATATCAAGAAATGAGGCATTGACAGCGAATTTTCGCAGACGTCACAAAAAAAAGTAACATTGCGGTGCCACTTATAACTCATCACTGAATTTTCTGAAATCGAAAATCCAAAATGATTTCATTACTTTCTGCAGGTACCACTGTCGACTTTTTTTCTTTTTTATTGATTTTTAATTTTTTACAGCACTTATATTTTACGAAAAAATCAGAAACTTTGTTATTATAAAATACGTTAAAATAAAAAAATAAAAAAACTCGACAGCGTTACCTCGGCATTTATGTAAAGAAAGAGTGTGTAAAATTTGAAAAAAAATCGGTCCAGTAGATTTTGAGCTAGAGATGGCACCGACTCTGAAAAACAAGTGTGAGAAAACGCGTTTAATAGTTTCAAAGTAAGACGAAACCAGAACAGAGAGGTGATAACTTAAAAGTCTATATCTCCGACAGTTGTACTCCAATCGACCTCAAGTTTTTACACAATAAACTTAATATGTTGTACAATAATATAAATAAATAAAATAAAAATTGAAACCTTATCACCACCTCCCCTCCCCCTAAACTATTAAACTAATAAGAAATTATATTGATATAAGTAATATGTATTTCTTGGCACGGATATTTAGAAAAACATATAGCTCTTTTTTTATGTATATAAGTCCATATAATCCTGTGTCTTAATTCACAAGAATGTTTGTTTTCGTGTGGTCTTTGCCGTCGTTATCTCAATAGTTGCTTAGCGAATGTTTTCCTCACAAAACACAGCGACTAATCCCTTTAGCCCATAACGGTGTCGTATATCCTAAGGGGATGGGCAGCAGAGGGCGGTGGCAGGAAGGGTATATTCGATACAAGGATGATAACGCTGGGAAGATAAACCAACAATAGAGATTCGATACATCAATAGAATCACACGTAGAATTGTTTGTGCTAACACTTTGTACTTAGTGTATTTAGTTTAGGTAAATGTACACTAAATAGAATCCTCATTTTTAGTGGTCGATTTTTTAATTGTTGATTGAAATTGATGTTAATAAATGTGTATTGGCCTGTCTATTATATTAAATATCTAAATGTTGAGGGAGATATAGTAATTAAAAATTTGAATTGTAGTTTTAGCGCTAGGAATGGTCGGCTATATTTGTATGACGAGAAATGCATTTTAACGTCAGTTATTTGTTGAGTAGGTCAGTGCTGTGGTAATGTTTTGTAGCTGTTGGTAGTCAAATGATCAAGTGTAGTCAAAGAATATTAAGTTTTTATTTTATTTAACCCTGCTAAGGCAGACATATTATTGGATTTTTATTGTTCCTTGAAATAGCGGTAAATAATATTTGATATTTTAATATATAAATACATATAGCAGGGATTATGAGGTGTAAGGTTGGTAGCGGTTGTGATGTCACATGCATTTAGAATGTGTACAACGTTGAATCCCTTTAATAATTAAAGAGACAAAATGACTTTTTTAATTGTTAATATCTCTTAACATATAAGGAGTTATTAAAAAATAATTGAACATTTGAGGTTCTAGTAACCCACTTTATCAATATATAGTACAGTTTTATAGAAATTAAGACATAGAACACAAACCCTTTTAGTAGCTGACATTTGACTAGCATTTTTAAGCATCTCTAATATACTCTGCTATGTAAAAAGCGATTAATAGAAGTCCCTCAACTGGGACAACTTATTTTTTATAAATTTTGATCGATTAAATTGGTGAAATTGATTATTTTTGACAATTTATGGTCCTCATAGCAAACTTTATTAACATAGAACCTAAAATATTGTTCACTACCCCGATTTGTAATATTTTGAATGAAACAAACAATGGTACTATGGAATAAAAACAGCAAAATCATGAAAAAAATTCCAAAGATGAAAATGCACTTACAAGAAATAAAAATACTTACAATACATAAGGTGGAAAAACGACGCGACAATGTAGACGATAGTGACTCAGCAAAGCACTCAATAAAAGTCGATTTGAATTTATTTTTTATTTTATTTTTCCGTTTATACGTTTTTATTTTTCAGATGTGACAAGCCTGAATTTGTTTACGTTTGCACTCCTGGAGACGCGTGACTTCTTCTCCAGGTCCTCTGGTCCAGATCGAATCAAATCACGTCCACTGTACGTGCTTCCATCTGCTGCTTCACCACGACGGCGTCGCAACGCGTTGACATCGGTTCTCTGCATTGCAAATACGAGATTTCATCGAATTCTTATAATATGTATTGATGAGGAGGTAAAAACAATTTACTGTCTTAACTATTCAATATAGTGACATTTTTTACCTTAACTTTACAACAAGGAGACATTAAGGTACAAATATTTAAATAGCATCCTACTACGGTTCAAAAAGAATAACATAGTGATAACAAATTCACATTCCATTTATAAGATATTTATTTATATTTGACGTCCAAATTTACCCACACCACAGTTACTACACTACTATAAAATCAACCACAAAATAAAACATATTGTAAAAGACACCGTAAGAATTAGATACATATTATTTTAATTGTACATAATCATGTTGGAATTCGTGTTAAAACAAATGTCTTTTTTGTGGACATTCCTTCAAAATTGCGTAAACATTATTGACAGAGCATGTAAATATACACAATTGTATAAAACGTAAGTGCACAACCGAATACTGACTTCTGTAACTAGCCTTCACCTTTTTATTCTGCTCCTATAATCACATTATTAGACCCCATAAACATTCCAGAAGTATATTGACATATTCCAATACAACTAACTAAGACAACACACTCCAGTGTACCTCAAGTTTCACCGGATTACAGATATACCCTTTTTAAACAAGACGGTTTATCCCCCAGAGGGTACTATTCGTGTTGTTGACCTTTCAAGTTCCTTTGATGTCAAAAACAGAACCGATGGAAATCGGAAATGAAAAACGAAAACACTATTTTACTTTTCTGATTATTTTCAAAGTAAATTAACTTTTTAGCAGGGTAAACTGCTATTTCAATATAAATTCTGTCAGTAAAACTTACATATGATCAGACAATATTACAAGAAGAAATATATTTTACTGGTAAACAAATTATTCAAGGTTCTGAGACAATGCAAAAAAATATATAATATTTAAGAAACTAACCTGTTGCATGTTCCAACTGATTCCAGCGCCGTATTCATTCAACCAGTCCAACACTATTAATCTTTGCACAAGTTTATTAATTAATCAAACACAAAAAATCACTAAGTCAATAATTATAATCAACACTAATTTATTACACATTACGTAAACGTGGCAATTAACAGTATGTTAGTAGCTTAAACTTAACCTAAAAAAATTACTATAAAAAACTTCAAAAGAATTGACCAAAGATTTAAACTCGAAAGTATTATTTCTGTAATATCTTACTCGTACTACGCCTAGCTGAATATTCACACTTCTGTATCTCTACACTTTTGCGCACGGAAATTAATTAATATTTTGTAAACACGATCCTTTCTTAATACATAAATAGTAATTAACTAAGTATTTATTCTGTAAAAAAAAGGTAATCCATCGGAAATAAGACAATTTAACTCTAAATAAAAAGCTGGAAAAAAATAAACAGGTGGAGCCATCTCTGATTTGATAGTTCAAGTCATAGTAAGACAAATAATATTAGTAATTAAAAAAATACATTTTATTTAATTCAAAATAAGCTATATTTTACAATGAGGTAGGAAATGACACATAAAAAAATTAAATATCAAAGGTTTTAACTATTACTTAAATAGCAATTTTAAAAAATTGGTACTTGATCAGTCGACAACTATTTCGTTATTCTTATCTTCGAGTCTTGAAAGCAATACAGTTGGTTTATATTTCTTATCTATAAATTTCTTTCTGTTATTCTTTAAAGCTTTCTGTTTTTCACTTTTAACTGAGTTACAGGATTGCCACTTTGAGGTGGTGGATTGTTTTTTAGTTTTCACAATTTTGGCTACAGAATGATTTATCTGTTTCTCAAGTTTTGGATCATTGTCGCTTTGCCTTTTCATACTTTCATGACATGAATTTCGCCTTTTTGATTCCTTTGATCCTTGAAGTTTATTATTTGAATCAATAGAATCACTTAATAGGGGCTTTCTTTTTACAGATGATTTTTTTCTTTCACCGGTACTATTTCTTTTGGAAAGATTTAGTTTTTTACTTGCTCTTTTTAATAACCGAGCTATAACATTATTTATTTGATTACTAATGTTTAGATTGTCTTCTTTACATTTACTACGTTTTGGTTTTGGCTTTATTTTAAAACATGTCACAGTTACAGAATCATTATGGCTCGTTCTACTATTCTGAAGCAACAAGTCTTCTGCATTACTGTTTAATGAATCTTCCAAATCGCAAATCTCGTCTTTAATGACTAGCCTTTCTATAAGCATATCAGCTGGATCAACATCTACTTCTATATGATCAATGGGGTTGTTTCCAAGAATTTGAAAAGCATCTTCAGATACAGAGACTAGAACATTTGGATCTAGATTACAAACATTTATATTTCCATCTGCGTCTTCATTTTCTTTTTCAGTTGTACCAGGTTCTATTTCAGAATCTTCAGTTTCTACTTTTACATCGTCAGTGTATTTGTTTAAGAGAACCTGAAATGCATCATCAGGGATTGTAACTGGAGCATCTTTGTCAATATTACGGACATCTACTTTTAATTCTACTTCTTCTTCTTGTATTTCATTCGAATTAGTTCCTATTTTCGATATATTAGGTTCTTTTTCAGATGAATTGGTAATATTAGGTTCTAGTTCAGAGGTGAGGGTCTCCATTCCTTCTTCACCACTAATAATTTGTTCCTCTTTAATTGAGTCCTGAATAAAAATCCAGGCTTATGTCTTTGTGCATATAAAAATACTTTTTGCTAACAATTATGAGAAAAAATAAATTACCTGCAATTCACCATTTGGACGAGCTAAATAATCAATGATGCTAACATCTTCTTTGTTCTTTAAATTAAAATTTTGCAGAAATGAGAAACTGTTCCTGCATAATTCACGAAATTTAAAAAAATCTAGAAGGGTACTCAAGCAACCTGAGCAAATTTGTGATGGTAAAGAGTCGCCTTCGAAGATCTGAAAATGTATAACTAACTAACAATTCTTTGAAAATAAGTATAGCATATTGAATTGTTTACTCACTGGTGTTGCTGTAACTTTAGAAATGGTGTCACATAAGTTTGTGAACAGTGGAGATTCTTTAGAAAATATATGTGATAGTTGTACGTCAAATTTGAGGCATAACCTACAAATCTTATTGAAATCCGAATGCATTTCAAAACTGTTTTTATGTAAGAGTGATCTGCTAACAAAGAAGATTAAACGGATTAAACATTGCAGGTAAAGTTACACAAAGTTATATTGTTAAAATATGTAAAGAAAATGTAAAATATAAACAAACCGTGCACTAACTGACGTTACTCAAATTCGTTATTTTTGTTGTATAATTCTTCACGAGATGGCATTACTTCGCCAGAGATAATATACTACGCTACCATTTCAAATGAACCTGCGACATCTAGGAGTACGATATTTTGTTTAGAAATATCACAGAAAAATCAGCTGACTTGACGTTTTGCACAAAGTGGACTCCACAAAATTTAAGAATTATTATATTATAAGTAATAATAAGTGCATATGCAATATATTGAATATGACTGAAATTATCAAAGGTATGTTATACTTTTCTGATAATCACTTTAGTTAACATAAAAAATAGAAAGTATTTTATGGTTAATATATTTTAGATGTGGGTGAAATATGGAGCCGACTTTTTGATCATCGCCCGTTTTTAAATGGAGAAATCAAATTTTTTTTAAGAGAGTTTGAAGTAATCTATTGTTTACTTTATAGATATATATTTTGTTAAAGACCTATACTATTTTTATATTTTTTGTTACAGGAGAAACGCTCTGATCACGAGGTAGAAAATCTATTTTCAACACTTGAAATTGCAACAGATATCAAAGATACAGATATTCCTAGAACTACACTTGCAGCAGATTCACATCTTCCTGTTCTCATTGATAATATTCAAACAGCTGTAACTTTATGTGATAAAATTGTAGACCTTGGCCAGAGTGAAGATTTGGTAAGTCCTTATTTTAAATAATATAGGTTAGAAAACCGAATATATGATTACTTTCCTTTAGGCAAAACAACTGGAACAAAATCGTGAGAAAAGGAAAGCAGAATGGGTTTTATTTGTTGATGATATGACGCATAAATGCTCTCGTATTGATAACACATTTGAAGAGAAAGAAGAGGAGCTCAAAGATTTTTATTCAGATTTAGAAAGGAAGTTACATATCCATAAATAACTTACATTCCCTATTATATTATATCAAAAACACCATGGATACCACTGGTTCTATTAAAGATTTTAAATTAAAATTTAAACCATCCAAGACATTATTAGAATATATAAAAAAATTAGAAAATAAGAAACTACCCACAAATATATATAGAGTTAAAAAAGAATTAACTCCTGACTTATCAGACGAATTCAAAGCAGATGACAAATATGAAATAAGTTCAAACATTACTCTGCAGGCAAAAGATGTTGATTTCATAAAAACCCAGAACGATAATTTATCAGATTGTGACAAAAATTTTAATGAATTGTTTAAGAATTTTCAAACAGACTTTGAAGTTAAGGAAGGAACTTCTAGCGAAGATTTTCAAGGTTTCATTTATCTAGAAGATTTAAAGTGGTTAGCAGCAACTATTATCACGAAAAATAAGCACCAGGATGAAAAGGTTTTTCTTCATGAGCTGTTAGTAGGAAGTACGGTAATTCTTCCGGAGAATGAAATAATTAAAAGAAACCCTGATTTAGAAGCCAGGTGTGTTAAACTGCGAGCCCAACAGGAAGCAAAACAATACCAGGATATGACTAGAAACGTTGATAACACTAGAAAACATGAACCACAAGAGACAATAGCTTACCAGAGTAAGTATTTTTTATACAAGATTCTATAAATAGAGTACTTGTTCACTAATTAATGATTAATATATTTTTTATTTTGCAGTGAATCAAATTAACAGGCACTTGATAGCTATTTTGCAGTTCATTTTCTCCGTTGCAGCTGGATTTATGTTTGGATTTCTAGGCGTTGAATTAATTATTGGAAATTTAGATTTCGGTTTTCGTTTACTGTTAGGAATAATGTGCTCTCTGATAATTGCACTTGCAGAAATTTATTTCTTGGCTAAGAAATTGAACGAAGAAGATACATATATAAAGGAGATTCCTATTAAAGCTGCTGCTAAAGTTAATAAGGCTACAGAACTAAATGTCTTACAGAAAATACAGTCAAAACCAAAAAACAAAAAATCAAAGAAAAATGATTAAAAATCTTACAAACACAAAGTAATCTTCTGAAGACAATTTTATAATAGATTTTGTAAACATACTTTTTTCATTTCGTTCAAACATCTGTAGTATTTCATATTTATTATTTATTCAACTAGCAGTTTGTTATTTTGTTATGGATTTGTTTAAGTAAATATTATACATATAGTAACATACAACTATGGCTACATATTTTTAAGATTAATGTAGAATGTGCAATCTTAATAAAATTAATTATAATAAACTTATTTCTCTTTTAATTTTTTATTAGAAATATAAAGTTTTCAGAAATAATTGTAAAAATATATATTCTGTAATTAAATTTATAGAATCGGATTGTCTCTAATCACAAGTTTAGTGCATATATAGTAATATCAGGAGACGTCTATGAATAAATTTGTAAATTTTAATAAACAGTCATTGAATTTTCAAAAAGATTAGCTAAATCTTCTTCTGATTGATCTCTCGGAGCTAATTTCGTGATACGGGCCTAAAAAATACAATTTAATAAAATACTATGTTAATAATAACAAGTTTATAATTACTAGGACACAACCTGTGGTAGAGTTCCTTGAACCATTTTTGGTATATCATCTTTAACATATCCCAAAGCGCTTAAACCATTTTCCACTTTCATTTCCAACATATATTCTCTTACTGTGTCAGCTAAAATAGCACCAGCATCTGCTCTTTTAGCAGTGCTTATGTCTCTACCTAAAATCTCTGCAGCTTCCAAATGGCGCTCTGGACATGCAGAACTAGTAAAATTAAATACTGCAGGCGCTGACATAACCACTGATAATCCATGAGGAATAATAGGGTGATCATTACTAAAAATTTAGGAGTTTTAATAATTTATGTATGATTTATATAGACGTCTTGATTAATTCGAATATGTAAACGTACCTATACCCTTCTGGCTGAAATGTTTTACAATTACCGGAAATAGGATAAGACAGACCATGACACAAATGTACGCCAGCATTTCCAAAACCAACTCCAGCCATTGTGGAAGCTAAATGCATATTAGAGCGTGCTTCTATATCATCAGGATTATACACCGCTCTTTTGAAATATGATTTAATAACTCTGAGAGCAAATCTTGCCCATACATCAGAAACGGGATTTTGACCTTGATACGCTGGTCGCAAATTTGGATTAGTAGGTGCAGGACCTCTTTCGGTATAAGGAACAGCTGTGAAACTTTCCAGAGCATGACAGAATACATCGAATCCGGAGTATGTACAAACCTGGACAAAAATATAAATTGGCCTTTCTTAAATACCGATTTAATAGAAGGATAGAGAGAGAAACTTACTCTTTCTGGTAACGTCAATGTATGAAGCGGATCAATAATTCCAAGAAGAGGTCTCATAGCTTTGTTAGAAATTCCTGTCTTAGCATTTAACGGCTCATAATCAAAAATACTAACACCGGTTGTTTCACTCCCAGTTCCAGACGTTGTAGGAACTTTAAGAAATAATGAAACAATCTCAAAAATAAACCACATGTTTTTAATTTTCTAAGAGACGTTTAAAACTTACTAGCAAACAGTGGCTTTAGTTGAACGGTAACTGGTTTAGATTTCCCAATAGGGGCGTTTACGTAATCTAGAAATTCAGCTTCTGAATCGCACATGTAAAGATTTGCAGCTTTACAAGTATCAATTACACTCCCTCCACCTACAGCTATAAATGCATCAAAATTTCCGGATTTTGCAAATTTAGTAGCATGCTGCAAACTGGCTTCATTGGGTTCTACACGAACCTTATCATATACTTCAAAAGGAACTCCACTTCTCGCCAAACTGTCCAGGGTTGTCTTTACAGCTGGTAATTTGGCCAAGAAAGGATCTGTCATTACACAAACCTATAATTTGCAACTACTGTAGATTACACTACTAGACTTAAGAATATAGATATATTTTTAAAGTTTAATCATTATAAATTATCGACCAATAAACCTATCGACCACCGAACCTGGACACGGTATTAATAAACGGATGCTACAAACATATATATTAATAATTATCGTACTTTCTTTGCATTTATGTTAGCCATGTCCATTCCAATTTCTTTAGTAACACCCAGTCCATATCGAACAGTTGAACTTGCCATCTAAAAATTTGATAAAAATAATTGTTGAACTGTTGTACAATACATTATCATAAACTAATTAAGCAGTGGTGCAGTTCACATTTAAGGTACCTTGGCACCATTTAAGTTAAAGTGTAAATTTGCTTATAAAATCTACCTCAAAAGCATATTCTTTTGATGGAACTGCGTTTGGTGTCGTGCTAGAATGAACAGCTCCTCCACTAGAGTGTGCAGGACATTTACATCTAAAATAAAAACGATAAAATTTTTCCGATAATTAGCACAGGTCAAATAATATTTATTTTTATGGAATTAGGTTAGATAACTGAGATTTAAACCATGGACAATAATGTAAGAATATTTGCCTATAACTAGGCAAAAAGAATAAAATCTTATTAGGTAATGTTTAACATTTATTAATAATAATAAAAAGGCTGTTCGCAAATTAAATTAAAAGCGTAAAATTAGTGTACATATTTTTCTAAATATATTGTTATTATCAAATTTATAATTTCTGTTATATAACTACTTACGATGTTGAAGTAATTGTTGTTATTAAGTCCAAAACACGTCTGCGTGGAATCATTTTTACTTTTATAATTGAAATTAAATAGTTTTTAAAATCAACACATTCTCTTTCAAAAGTCAGTGTTGTTCTAATTTCAGAATGACTGTAACCTTTTAATTATAATAAATATTGTAGAGGTTAAAATAAAAATACAAGCACAAAGGTTATTTGACGAGCCTCTTGCGGCTAGACAAGTAACATATTTCAGTATGCTGTATCTCAATTGTCATTATTGTTTAAACTTATTTATAGTTTTAAAGTAACAGTTATAACGCTTTCATTTTCTACAATTCGATTTCTTTTATGCTAATGGAATTTTAATTTTAATATTGTACATTATGAAATTAATACTTAAATGAATTGGAAAGTTCAAAATTTGTATTTCTAAGTTTGATATAATGATAAAATTTATTTCTTTATATATTTTCAGTAATTTTAACGTATACAATCCGAGTCAGTAGAAATATCCTGATGTAAGACTCGAGCCTAGAAGTTGGAATATTTTATGGAACTGTAAATTGAGATATAATTTTAATGTTGTGGAAATTTTGATAGCGGATTCTCTCCGAGCTGGGAGATAACTACTTACGCAGACACTTGAACATTTTAATCGTATGTTTATATGTATTATAAGTTGCAGTCTAAATTCCAAATTCTAAAGACTATTCATGAAGCAAACGAAATTTAAATGAATAACATTAATAGAGAATGATTTGCATTATTTTATATTTTTATTGGACTTGTGTATATTGATAAAGTTAGCTATCAGGACCTCAAATAACCAATTATTTTAACACGATGTTAATAATTAAAATTTTGTCTGATATTAACTAATAAGTTGAAAACGCCAATACACTTGATACGGACATAAATCTTCTACCCACCAAACGAATATTAAAAAAAATTAAATTTTCAAATATTTTAATTAGCAATAATGAAAATAACATTATTAATTAATTAAGTACATTTTTTAAGACATTACAAACTACGCTACCTATTACGTTAATAACAAAATATTTATTTAGAATACAAATTATTAAAAAAAAGGTTCCCATTATAGTAAAATTAAATGGCCTTGTTATTCCATCAAATAAGCTATCAAAAGATAGAATGGATTGAATTCAACAATTAAAAATAATATTATAAGAAATATAATTAATTATTACACACTAATTTAAACGACTAGTAGCTACAAAAAAGGACAAAGGAGTAGGGACAAATGAGGATAGGAAGACTTGTAATGATAAATAATATAATTTTTTTTAAAAATACATTTGGAAGACTTCAAAAAATCAATTTAGTTCTAAATATTATTATAACTATAATTTTCACAAAATATTCTATATTCTGTCATTATTATTCAACAATTTATTGTATACATCATTAAAAAATTTGGTACATTAAGTACAAAAACAGCATTTTGTATCAAAGCAGATATTCACTATTTGTAGCACATCTTCCTATCTGCATTTCGGAATGTTAAGATATATGAAGCTAAGCTTTTAATATTACTAATCCTTGCATTTAATGCGCTTAAATCTATACTTGTTCTGGAGTTATTTTCTCGTGGTGGAAGGGACTGCTTAAATAAGTATCACTTATGTTTATTTTAACGGGGCTGCGACTAATAATAGGGGTTTTGGGCCCGCTAATATCCTCCGATAATTGTTGATAAACTAGGCCAGAATCCTTCTTCACAATTTTGGGGTTCATCGCCGAAATAATTGCGTTGGTGTAACGAACGTGATGATGCCTTCGTTTCATAAACATGGAAGCTACTTTACTAACGATAATCAAGACAATGATAACGGAAACAATTAAGATTAAAATTGGCCAGAGATATGAATAACGACCCCTCCTGTAAGTAGAAGTCTTCTCCATTGGTTCTCGAATGACGATGTCTTCCTCGTAGTCAGCTTCAGTTTCATCTTTACCATCAAAGTTGGAAATTCTACCAACACCATCAATAACTTTAGTGTTCATTTGGTGGATAAGATCGAGTTCAGTCTGAAGCGAGATTTTATCATCTTCCTCATCTTCTTCATCCTCATAATCGTCCTCATCTTCGTCTTCATCAAATGGTTCCTCAATGTATTCACTTTCCGTCACTGTATCAGGAATGTCAGCTTCAGTCGTCGTAGTCTTGGGTTTGAATAAAGTTTTACGGGTTCCCTTACATACTTCCTCAGCTAAAGAATTCCAACCTTCTATGACGTCATTGTCATAAAACTTCTCAAGCTCTTTGATGTATTGTTTGTTTGGATTTTCAATTGAATGCTCACCAAGATAAGACATTAATTGTTCGAAGTCTTCAGTGCATTTAAGGGGATTTTCCGTGATATCCAAGGTAGATAGTTGTACACTTGCTTCCAGTTCTTTTGGTAAGACAGATGTTAAACGATTCTTGGAAATATTGAGAACATGGAGGTTACGCAGCATATTCTTTGGGTAAACTGAATTAATGTTAGATTCAAGCCAAAGATGACTAAGGGAACAGTTGCTCAAGTCCAATGTCGCCAACATATCGATTGGGATAAATACATTAGCTGAAATAACTTCCAAAGGATTGGAGCCAAGATTTAGCTTGTGCAGATTTTTGTTATGTGCAAAAGTTTCTTTGTGCAAGCTCTTGATGTTATTGTGACTCAAGTCCAAATCAATAAGGCCGAACAAGTGAGCGAACATTTCAGGGCGGACTGCTTCGAGATTGTTGTGGGAGAGGTATAATTGGGATAAAGAAGGCATCTCGTGGAATGTATCTTCACGTAATTCAGTTAAGCTACAATTTCTTGCTTCGAAAAGATAAGTGGTAAATTTGTTTCCATTGGTGTGGAAAGCTGGAATGCCGTTAAGGGAAGGATTGTTAGACATTTTGATAACGTCCAGGAATTCGTTGTTCAAAAACATTCGTGGTGAAATGTGAGATAGCTGATTATTAGACAAATCAATATTTCTTAGATCAACTAAAGATAAAAATGCATCTTCATAGATTTCAGTGATTCCATTGCCACTAATATTTAACTGAACTAAAGATTCTACTCCTCTGAAAGTTTGCGAATCAATCAATTTGATACGGTTCATTGAAATATCCAGGATTTGAAGATTTTGCAGGTTGAAATCCGCGATATGTTCGATGGGGTTGTTGTTCAAATGTAGAACAATAAGTTCCTCATTCTTGTTGAACAGTTTTCCCGAGAAATTTCGAATTAGATTATGCGATAAATCAACTTCTTCTAGATTCAACAAATTTTGGAAAACACTAGCATCAGCTACACCTTCCGAAAATGAAATTTTATTTCTCTGTAAATTAATATAATATAAATTAGGCATTTTTTGGAATGTAGTCGGAACCAACCATGGAAGATTACAGTTTGACAGATCTAATTCTTGGATAGACGATGAATTCAATAAATACGGTCCAAACGGACCTCTTGAATTCTGTGTCATCAACAGATTATTTCCGGAGAGAGACAACATCGTAAGACGTTTGTTGTTAGCAAAGGTATTGGGATTTAGTGGTCCAGTAAGACTGTTCGTTAAGTTAACGGTGTTCAAGTGGGTTAAACCATCGAAAGCTTTGGGATTCACATCAATGATGTTCGTGTCGACCACTCTCAACGATTCCAACTGTGTCAAACCAAGTTTCTTGAAGATAAATTCATTCAGGATGATATTTTTCGCGTTTTGGAGAACCAAAGCTGATATATCCGATCCAAACTTCTGAACCTCAGGGTCTAGTTGATAGCAAATGGCCGTGGTATAGCCATTGTTGTTAGGTTTGCACTCGCAGTCACGGGGGCATGGTTTATCCTCGTTGAACAACACATGTTCGTCCAATATAATGTCGTCAGTATACTTGTAATCCCCAGCTGCTGTGTCGTAGTCTTCATCGTAGTATTCGTCACTGAATTCCTTGTCTGATGGAGTCTACAAATAGGAAAACATCATCAGCATATGTTTGTATGGCTTACTAGTTTTATGAAGTGTTACGTACCTCAACAGTGGGCAGTGACGCACTTGTTGTAGCGATCTTCTTCTCAGTCACCTTCTGTACATCCGGAAGTAATTCGACTGTGATCTTTTCTTTTATTTCGGTAGCTTCCGTTGATACTTCGTATACGGAATTCTTCTGCACATTATTTTCCGTTGGTAAATTCGTTTTCGGTGCATCTGTTTTTGGTAATTCGGCAGCAGTCAGAACTGCGGCCAATAATATTAAGTATACGACGCTGCGCATCGTTTTCTGAGGAACAGACAAGAAGACTTTTAACTTTGTCTAAGAATCTAACAAACTAATCCTTTGTATCACTGTTGCTTCAAAGTAAACATACGTATTTAAATATTTTCTTATAGGCTTTTGCATATTTTAAGATAAAATTACAAGATAAGATTATGCACATGGATTAATTTATAAATAAATAAATATTTGTTAAGTCGACTAACTTTACTTATAAAACGACTACCTTCATTTTTTCAGAATATATTTTTTACGTATCACACAGGTATAAATAACACTTAAATTAGCTTGTAATAAGTTAGCAAACTTGCAATGCAAGATAATTCCTATATGAGAAATAGAAAATGAACCTGGAAACTAGGTTGTGAAAAGATAACAACCTAAGAAGTTTTATGAGTAAGGTACTTTTTGTAAAATACGCAAAAATGTATTTTACAAAAAGCAGTAAACTAGATCAACAAGGATACATAACAAGTAACATTAGTTATGTTAGTTAAACCTTAAATATACGTAACTATGTTTCACAGATATTTAAATCAGAAAAAGAATGGAAGATGTATTTTTAAAACCTGACAAAGAGAAATATTTATTTTTATTTAAGTATATATCCTTTAAAATGACTAATACATTTTAATTAATAATTATTATTTACTTTTACTTCAATAATATATTTTAAATATTTTAAAATTATCTGGAAATATGTTTGCTTGAATCACAATGTAAATATAATAAAATGAATTACACACCTTTCTTTAAAAAACAATTAATAGCAGTAATAAACTTGTAGGCGCACTAAGTGTTAATTCGACAGACTTTCGTTAACTCCAGACACTAACAACGGACTGACTGAAAGGCGCTCCTTATCCGTCGAATCTTAATCTACAGCTAACGTTATCTGGATGTAAGAAAAGATAATAAGTATTCTATATCAGGATACATATGTTGTTGCTACAACTATATTACTATTGGTTAATATTAATAACTTGCTAAATACATAAGGCCTGTCTCAGTATGGCACCGTATTTAAGCGAATTTCTGCCGGACGTATACGGGCTACTACGCTTTACCTATCCGAACCCTGTAAATGTAATGAGAACTCTCTGGACCTCTCAGACTGCACGCTACAAAGCCGTCCGAATACGGGCGGCACTACCTCGCACATTAGAACCGTATAAAGGCGAATTTTATCCAAGCGTTGCCACTACTACAACGATATCCTATCCGAACCTTTGTAAATGCAAACAGCCGCCTCAGACTGGAGGGGATACCTAAGATCGCTTGTTATTACGCTGCAATACGGATCTTTTCGGTTCTATCGGCGACATCGCTTGTATGAACATACCAGTATGTTCAGCATGCTTCAGTTTATGTTTGTATTTCAGTGAATCATGGACACCGAAAAATTAATTCTTTGAATTCAAGAAAGAGAGCCAACCAGAACTCAGATATATAATAAATGCTAAAGTCCCTTTAATACCAGTAGTGTATCGATAAAAATTAAAGTTAAAGTGTGCTCTCATGATAAATTATATAAGTGCTAAAGAACTCCAATACACCCCCTAATACACGACTACAGACATCTGTGACACACATAGGCGGTTTGCTTTGTAGCTCATCCAATCCGCCGATTTACGTCCGAATACGCCGTCGCTTAAATACGGTCCCATACTGAGACAGGCCTAACATAGATATTAACTTAACTTAAACGAAACCTATTAACATTTCATTGAAACTAGTCTAAATTAATATGAATAAAAATTTACAGATGTAATTTTTAAGAAACTTTTTAATTAAAATGAATTTTTCTTTATAAATAAATTCCTATCTTTAATAATGTTTATTGTTAGTTGCATATTTCAATAAATTTAATAACATAATTAATAAATACATATTTGAGGTATTTCATTTTAAGATTATAAACAAAATATTTAAAAAAGAAATCTTTTAATTAATAATATTAAACAAAATACCAAAAATTGTTTACAAAATTAAGATATGCCTAATCAGAAAAATTGTAGATAAAGTCAACTGGGAAAGGATTTTGTAAATTCTTGAAAAACATGCGGAGCAAACGAAAAACCCTGTTCAATTATTTTTTAATAAGTCGTAATATTATAAGAGATATTAATAATTTGTCTCTTTCCTATACTCTACCAATCAGTAAACAACAGAGTGTAAAACAAATGCATATGAGTGCGTCAGCTACTATTTACAGCTGTATCGAGCAGCTCATAAAGTTTTGATATTATAAAGAAGGTGAACAAGATAAATCAAATCGATTACTTGATATTCCATATTGGATAGAGGGTCACGCGTTCAACTATACAAGTTTTTAGATAAGTAAATACATTTTCTCGTTTTAAATGTCCACGATTTTATCGTGTTAGTGATTATAGTGGGATATCCTAATCTAACAAGTAGATATTTCACAATTTTATGAAAATCTCTCTTAAAATGAAATGAAATGAAGTTAATCAATACTACATTGTTATAAAATATAACACACACATCTATAACTAATCAATTTATAGCAGCAATCAAATTTAGTAAACAATGGGCATTGTTTAAGGCCCAATGGCGCCAACAGTCGCGGTCGGCAATAGAACTAACATATCAACTGATTTAATTAATATGTACTACAGCATCATCGTCATCATAATATAACATACTTAAATTAAAATCTTTTGTCTCTTTCTTACATATTTTATAATATCTTATATCTCTTTTTAATTATAATATATAAATGTTATAATAGATGTCACCACCATATTGGGATAAATTACGGGACAATTGTTACTATAATTGAAGTGTGATGACCATGGTAAAATACGTAACCAAATTTGAACACTCTGAAACGATAAATTGGTTACCAACCTTGCAGCTCATAAATCTCTGCTATATGTATTTATATATCAAAGTATCAAATATTATTTACAACTATTACAAGGAACAATAAAATTTCAATATTATGTCTGCCGTAACAGGGTTAAATAAAATAAAAACTTATTATTCTTTGACTTGACTTGATTATTTGACTACCAACGGCTACAAAACATTACCACAGTACTGACGTTAAAATGCATTTCACGTCATACAAATATGGCCGACCATTTCTAGCGCTAAAACTACAATTTAAATTTGTAATTACTATATCTCCGTCAACATTTAGATATTTAATAAAATAGACACGCCAATACACATTTATTAACATCAGTTTCAATCAACAATTGAAAAATCGACCACTAAAAAATATGGACACAAGCCCATTGGTACTAAATAGTTATTTGAAAGAAGAATTTTACCCTGATTTTTAAGAAAGAAGAAGCATAAATTTCGATAATGATTAAGGAGACTCATGAAAAAAGATTGCATCTGTTGTTCTTGGAAAGTTTTTATCAAAAACATATAACAAAGATTATCTAGAATTGTGGTTTTAACCTGGCACTAAATTCGGACAATAAAACTCTGGTATCACAAGAAAGGATTTTTTTCTTATGAATTTACATATTTTAGCTGAGTAATAAAGATTAATTAAATAAATAAATCACTCAGTAACTAGTAGTACTCGTGCAATCAAATATCTTCCAATTAAAACACTTTACTAATCAGGTCTGATTCAATTAAGATTTTTAAAATCACAGCAATATATCATTAAAACATTTAAATAATTAGCAATGTTTAATAGCTTTATTTTATCATAAATTTTATATAAAAATGCTTTTATGTTTTTATACATTAAGTTCTTGATAAAATCTAAATTTGCGACTATGATAAAATTGTCTGCCAATTATAATAAACACTATCCGTGTTTTGAAAACAATGTATAGATTATACAAAATATAATAATAACAAGAAGAATATGCATAGACGTCCGTTGATTGGGGCAATAAAATAAATAAAATGAAAACTTACTATTCTTTGCTAAGTAACGCATGCGTACTAGATACACAGGACTACCAACATCTACAAAACATTACCACAGCACTGACTACATGGTTACGTCATAAATATGGCCGACATTTCTAACGTTAAAACTACAATTGAAATTTTTAATTGCTATATCGTCAACATTTAGATATTTAATAAAATAGAAACGCCAATACACATTTATTAACATCAATTGAAATATCGACCCCTAAAACATGAGGACACAAGCCCATTGCAAGTCGTAATCAAGCTTCAACATGTGTTTCACAATTTTCTTATTTATGAAGTTATTTAAACTATTCTTATGCATAAAATAAGCAATGTGATATTATCGAATACCAACGTCATCGGATATATGTACATAGGATAAAATGCAATCATCTACATACTTGAATCAGATGAGAACTATAATATATGTACAGACGTCTTCTTTTTTACGTAGTTAACTTATATATTCATCCTCTTCTATCACGTGATGTTTTATAATCAGTTAATTATTTAATATAATGCATTAATAAACATAATGCATATAATGAGTTAAGTACATAATTTGTTTTTAACTTTCTTGCGTATGTTGCGCATGGATTATGTCGAACGGTGGTGCCACCTGCTGTGCAGTATAATAAGAGAGCATTGACCTTTGCTTAAACCGAAAATTTTAACTAAATTAATTTTAACAATTGAATTCGCTACTGAACGGTGCTTATTGTTATCAAACTTTATATATTGTTAAAGAAAATTAACAAATTTTAAATTACTGTTGTTAAAATATTTACTAATTTTCTTTTATTTGAATTTGCAAAACGATAAAAAAGAAGCATATTTTCGATAACGTTTTTTGACGACACAGTTAATATATAATTATTTCTATATTTACTGCATGATAAACTGACATTTGAAGAATACTTTGTGAAATTTTCATAAATAAATATCAAGAAATGAGGTATTGACAGCGAATCTCCGCAGACGTCACAAAAAAAAGTAACGTTGCGGTGCCACTCATAACTCATCACTGAATTTACTGAAATCGAAAAACCAAAATGATTTCATTAGTTGATTAGTTTCTGGAGGTAAAGCTGTCGAGTTTTTCTTTTTTAATTGATTTTTCAATTTTTTACAGCACTTAAAAGTCAAAATATCGATTTTTCATCAAAAAAATCAGAAACTTGTTATTTTAAAATACGTTAAAATTGCGTTACCTCGGCATTTATGTAAAGAAAGAGTGTGCAAAATTTCAAAAGAATCGGTCCAGTAGATTTTGAGCTAGAGAGGGCACCGACTCTGAAAAAGCTATGTGTGAGAAACCGCATTTAAAAATTTCAAAGTAACACGAAACCAGACCAGAGAGATGAAGACTTAAAACTCTATATCTCTGACAGTTTTACACCAATCGATTTCAAATTTTTACACAATAAACTTAATATGTAGTATAATAATATAAATAAATAAAAAAAAATATGAAAAAAAAAAGTTGAAACCTTAAAAGACTTAGGTCTGGAAGCTTCTGTAGCTTAAACTAATATGTCAGTGTAACACAAACACTGAAACACATACAAACAAATTCTGAATAACTGCAACATGATGTAAATTGTCAAGAGATGGAAACAGTGATGACTCATACCGTATATGGTTCCATGACGAGCTCTGTATATTATCATTTAACAGTTTGTTAAAACTCCTAAAGAGAAATAATATTAAATTAAGATTAACTTGGAGTTAACGACGCGTTCTACTAATAATAGAACACACAGATGTTCTGTATTTATTGGTAAATATTAAATATTGACTATAGAACTGGTGAATATATTCTGGTATCGCTATGACACATAAAATGAAGTAAAAATGGGATAAACATGTTGACAAGGTACTTGAAAATGTTGGTAAACACGCAAGATAAAAATAGGAAAATATGTAGAAAAGTTAATGTAACTGTGTGGAAGGTCATTGCATTTATTTTATGAAACGTGGAAGAGTTTTGCCGTATAAATGTGTTACTACCACCACCTCCTTATTATTGCCTCCAAATACTTAACGTGTTTATACGATAAATACAATGCGTTTTGGATGCTTTCCTGTAGTGAGTGTTATTTCGACATTACCAACACTTGACACGTTGACAGATAAGTAGTTTCAAACCTCCGTGTTAGAAATGGATTGTTTTATTGATATTTTGAGCACGAACTGTGTTATCAGCCGTTTTGAAGACGTTAATTTGACATCGTGCAGTTGGAAACTAACGTTGTTGCAATATTTTCTATCGGGAGATGTCAACGACCATTGTTACTTCAACAATTCATGAGTCCATCGCAAAACTAACCACGCCAGCCGCTTTAAATGAAATGGGCTTGTGTTCTATGTCTTAATTTCTATAAAAGTGTACTATATATTGATAAAGTGGGTTTCTAGAACCTTAAATGTTCAATTATTTTTTAATGACTCCTTATATGTTGGGAGATATTAACAATTATAATAGTCATTTTGTCTTTTTAATTATTAAAGGGATTCAACGTTGTACACATTCCAAGTGCATGTGACATCACAATCCTTGTGTAAGGTTACCAACCTTACAGCTCATAAATCTCTGCTATATGTATTTATATATCAAAGTATCAAATATTATTTACAGCTATTTCAAGGAACAATCAAATTTCAAAATTATATCTGCCGTAACAGGGTTAAGTAAAATAAAAACTTATTATTCTTTGATTTAACTTGATTATTTGACTACCAACAGCTACAGAACATTACCACAGCATTGACCAACTCAACAAATAACTGACGTTAAAATGCATTTCACGTCATACAAATATGGCCGACCATTTCTAGCGCTAAAACTACAATTCAAATTTTTAATTGCTATATCTCCGTCAACATTTAGATATTTAATAAAATAGACACGCCAATACACATTTATTATCATCAATTTCAATCAACAATTGAAAAATCGACCACTAAAAAATGAGGACACAAGCCCATTCTTTTCCATAATAATCGCAAGGTGCACTCTCTTGCATAGAGAACAATTATTTAAAAGTTTTCAACGGTGTAGCTTTACTAGCAACTTGACAAAGGACCTTTTACAATAAATCAACAGATGTTCTTGCTAGTTTGAACAGATTGTTAACATGGCATTGGCTTGAAGAGAGTAATATATCCAGTGTAAGCCCACCCTAATTGCAATGATATTTGTAACATATAATAAGCTATTCAAAAAGCGGTGGAACATTTTGTTACTTAGTATAATACAAATTTGAAAAGAAAAATCTTAAAAGCCATTAATAAGTTTATTACATTCCGTTCACGTTGTTGGTGTGTAGGCTTTGTGTATGTATTGGAATTTGCCATTAAAAATGCAATAAAATTCTAATTAGAATTCGATATTCAGTATATATACGTTTGTGTCACGTGGCATCAAGGTTGGACCAATAATACAATGGCGTCCGCAGGAGAACCAAATGAGGTTCTATATGAGTAAAATAAACACTAGATAGATTGAAACAATGTTAATATTTTTTGCTTTTGAAATTTGTATAATTTTGAACTCGAAAAAAAAATTATCCGATCCTGTTTTATAAATATACTCGTACATCTCTAAGGAAAATTAATAAAAAAAATGATGAAATATGGTGCAAAACTTAACCACAGATACAAAAATATTGAGATCATCGCATGTATGTAAAATAAAAACAAAAGTATGCGATGTTCTGTGTGTGTGTGTGTATATGTTAGAGTATAAGTAAACAATAACCGCGAACTGTTGTTGTGTACGTATTGCTCCATTTTTAGATTAGTTTCTTGATTAAATGTCGATTTAGTACAAAATCTAAACCACGGATGAATTAAAAATAATACTGATTACAGTTATGCTATCAAAATTGAAGTATAATTCAAATTACGAGAGTTCGGCGGTGACTCATACTTAAAACAAGTTGTGGGGTATAAACTGCCGATATAACTAAAAGCACTAATGCACTTATTTTTCTATGATGTATATAGAAACGAATAAGATAAAATTCATTATCGTATTATAGATTTATACCGCTCTATAACCTCTTTTAAGTATAAGTCGCCGACTAACTATCGTGATTTGGACTATAGTTAATTTTATGTGAAGGTTGTTACTTCAAAATTTCATCTGGATGTACCTAAATTTACGCGCGATAATTAAATGCAGAAATGTAGAGATTATCTTTGTCTAAATTATTGATAATTTTTTTTATATAATAAGTTTCGCAGTATGATTTACGTTTCTTTTAACCACACAAGTTCATGTCTAGAACCTTGTCGGGCTCGTCCCGGTCAGGCTAATCTCATGCTACTAAAACATGACCAAACTAGAACCATGTCGGGTATGCCTTCTCAGTTCCTCAAGCATTTGGGGTAAATGATATTCAATAGTAAAAAAATAAATTGAATTAGCTTTTAAATTGTTTAATATTTTCTTAAATAAAATAAACATTTTGTAATTACGAAGCGCACCTTTAAAGACACTGTAACGCGAGAGGTTTCGAGTTATCTTATCAGTGTTTATATTCCATTAAAATGTGTCGCAATAATTTTTAATCCTTAATAGCTAAAGATTCGGAGTAATTAACACACGTATGCATACAAGAAAAGAAAGAGGTGACCCTTTTTCCACACTAAAACTAAAAGGAAGGTTCAATGATAGAGACTATATAGAATTGAATCTTAATTAATTTTTATAGAGGTCTTCACCAGCTTTTGCTACATGATTTGACATATTTTAAGTGTTTTGGGTGTAACCGTACTCTTCAAGACCACCTGAAGATTCTTAACCATATTTTAAGCTAATAAATGTGTCACTTTGGAATTTCCATTTATCTGGTTGACCTTGACCAAAATTAAATGCAATATTTTTTAAAGTTGTCAAATTTTACGAAATAATAATATACAATATTATCTACAAATATAGACGACTTTACAAAATATCAATGACGTCATCCTTAGTGTGTACAGCATTCAATTTATTTTGTATATTATTTATTCATAATAATATGTCATTCATATATATGTACACACACCTAGACAAATATAAATATTATAAATAAAAAGAGACATTTATTTGTTGTGTTAATCACCCCGAAAAAAACAAATCGGTTATTGATAATGACGCAATTTATTATCGTACTCTTTATTTAATCAATATATATCTCTATTTTTATCTATTTGCTTTGATAACACGGTTAATATATAGATCTATTTACCTTCAAACCTAGATAACTCACACTTACTATAAAGTAATAAAATTTCTAATTATTTTTCTAGATTATTAACAATTTAGTTACAAAATTAAACGATGTTCCAAATATTCTTTCAAGACTGGAATAGACTTGCTAAACATATATATAAAGTAAATACGTATATAGTACAGACATATGCACTTTATATATGCAGAAGATCACATTCTTCAAGATGTTTTAAATAATAAGAAAAAAAAACTATATATTTATATATAAGAAATATTTAAATACGTATACCTTAAAATATATCATAAAAATAATATAAATATATTTTTTAAACGTTTAAAAACTTACTTTTTTAATTTTTTACACTGGCGCTGTCACCTGTTGTACTACTAATTATGGTTTTATCTTTATGTATGACAATTTCGTCGCTAACCATGGATTTCAAAATGGCCGACAGTAAATTAAGTATTTAAACTAGGATTAAGAGTTTCAAACTAAATTGTAATAAATATGATTTAGTTTCTCATTTAAAACGCTGAAAAGTTTTAGTATTGCACTGTATATCCGTTATAAGTATTCCAATAAAAATGAAAATAAAATTAATATGTTTAAAATATAAATATCTATACCTTTTTAAATTGATAAGGAATTGATTTTACCGGCATTAATTCTGTTAGTACTAAATTTGCTCGCTAGAGAATGGTATGTAACTGAATGCAATGATTATACTTAATTTGAATAATTAACATATAATAATTAATCATTATAAGAACTGCTTATAAATATATCTGGTTTTAATAATAAATTCATTGTTACTCTGTTTTTTTTACTCAAGGTTTGTGTCCAGTCTAAAACTTTCAGAAAGAAAATACTCCTTCAATAAAATCGTTAGGCAACTATTAAAACACATAAATAATTATTGTAATTAATTGCCTACGTATCTGAGAATAGGAAAAATTTGAATCAGTTAAAATAACCAAATACAGAAAATATAACAGTGGTCAAGTGGAAGAGTGACTGGAATTGTTGATGCTTGAAGAAACACTGGTGTCTTCCGGTTCGATTACTAGACCAGCGCTATATTTTCTGGGTGTATGTATAAATATGTACGAATTCATCTTAAATAGGATGCGTTAAATAAATGAAATTAAAAAAAACTAGTCTGCCTCAACGTCTTTTAAAATTTCTTATCCATTGTTTTTCTTGCATAGAAATACTTGCACAAAACTAAATCAATAAACAATTAATTATTATTGATATTATATTTAAATCAAATCTAAACAAAATCATATTGTAATAACGTTTAATAAATTTTTTACTTTTCATGAAATAACAAATAAAAATTTCTAATAAATAGACATTCAAAAATTATATTTTAAAATATAATTAATAATTTAAATAAATATAAAAATTAAAAATGATTTCAGGTTTAAAAATCATCATCATCATCATCATCGTCATCAAAATCATCAAACGTCATGATTTCTAGATCTTGTTGTTCTTTAACAGCCCTATTTACGGCATTTTCCAAATCCGGCGTTGCCTTCTTCGGAGGAAATCTCATAGCTTTCACGCTCTGGTTATGAAGATTTAAGCAAAAGGAAATCCGTTGGTGGAACGCCAATTGGGGCTCCCTGGTCCTGTACACATCATTACTCTCCTTGCTTTTCATGAAACCCATCTGAGGATCAATTGTGGCTTCAATGACTCCATCCCTAATAGCTTTAGCCACAATAAATTCAGCATCTTCTGCTGAATCCAATCCTAATTTTGTGGCAATGTCGCACGGTTTTATTCTAGAGTATGCCATACCTATGGAGCGGATCGCGGTTTTAATGACGTTGTTTCGTAGTCGAAGAATCAAGGTATAGGTGTGATCCTCCCGAAATTGAAGTCCAAACATTTCAAGAACTTCGCTGAAGCGCATTAAGTTACCCATTCGCACAGCTTGCGTCAATTGGAGGTAAGGAATTAGGGATCTTCTCAGTGGGCCCTGCTTAAATATCTGACGGTCTGGAAACATTTAGATTTTAGGAAGATTATTATCTGTTTGATGGGAATTAGACTACTTAACTACTTGAGATGCGACATCAATGTTTTACATAACCTAAAAAGATTTCTAAAGAGAGAGATATATACCTGGGATATCTCCTAGCAGAAGTTCAACAACAATAGCTAACTTTTGTGTGGTTTGCTGAAACCCAAGAGCAGTTGACTGTGGTGCTTTCCTCATAGCTTGCACCAGGTACTTATGGGCTGCGCTATATTCCAATCTAGCTGCTTTAATCCTTCCCAAATAGTACAAAAACCTGGCCCACTCGTTGTTGCTAGCGCTTTCTGGAAACACCGACTTACTAACGAGTTTATCAGCCTGTTCGTACAAATTGTAATGAAGGTAATTTCTTAACAAACAGTTAAGTAACACAGCCTGACCCTCGTAGTCACTGTGCAAGGTGGCTGTACGAAGGCGCGCGTAAAGGAAACCTCGGATTTTCTCCATGCTGTTTGATAATTCGGCAACTCTAGCATGATAGAAGTAGCACTTTGCTGCGATCAGATCCAGAGTCCTTCTATTGTACTGTGTAATTTTAGTCATCAAGTTATTTGAGCAAATTTCTCCTTCTTCAATTTTCTTGGAGTCAATTAACATCAGAAGAACTAACAGATGGAAATATGTATCTACTTCTGGAATAGGAGACTTAGTAGCATGCATAGTTTTTGGAATTTTGAAAACTACATTTGTTGGCACCTTTTCTATAAATTGATTTATTTTATCGCGTTCTTCTCCAATTGGATAAACGAATGGCACCAGTGTCCTGTATTTATAAATTAGGCAAATTATTTAGGTAACTATTAGAAAAAGGAAATGGGGTAAATCCGTTATTTACCTAAGAATTATTGGATTTAAAGTTCTTCTGATATTTGGGACACCTCTTAAGACTCTCATAATCTGTCGGGTCTCTGAATTTCCAACACCCTTCTCCAGCATTCTGATATTCTCCTTAATATCCAAAATGGCAATGGAATTTGCGTCCTTTGCTCCATCGCCAATTTCTAAAACCTTCTTCGGCTGATTTTCAGGTATTTCCACATCCGATGCCTTATCGTGCACAGGCATACCCATGGTCAATTAATTAATAGATTAAATTCGAAATAAATAAGTATTTTATTATTTTCCTTAGATAATTTTTTTTAAGATTTGTAAACCCTTTTCATTTAATTTTTGTTTTTAGCAAAGCCTTCTACGTCATATTGAATTATTTGTTATTCTTCTGAATTGTTTCTCCGCTAAACTAGGCGCCCTACTTTAAATACTTAAATAGATTTTAAGTACGGCTCTGAACAGTGGCGACATTTCATAATAGCAACAACAAGCACAAAACACTGTTGAACAATTTGTCTATTGTCAGTGTTTCTAGTAGTTCATTCAAAATACGAACAATCCAAACTTTATCGTTTAGTATCCATCTGCTCGAGCTGCTGGCCTGGCCTTGCATTGTGTTGTACAAATAATCATAATAACTTGTGTGTAACAAATACTTTTCACATTATTTTAAGTGATTTTGCTCAAGATGGCTCCACCGTAAGTTAATCGAATTTAATAAACCTTGATTTTTCCATTCATTAGATTTTTCATCGGGCATGAAAATGACATACAATGTTTGATTCCATCCGAAGAATATCGTTGTAAATTATAATTAAATATAACATTGTATTAATTTATTAAAAACTTTACTTTTATATGAACTCCTATCTGACTTTTATTAATCTTGACATTATTTATTTTATTTTTAGCGCTAAGAAAGCGCAAGGTAATGTAAAGGAACCTCTAAAACAACAACCTCAAAAACAACATCCACAGAAACCCAGAGGAAAAGATCCAACTCCATCACCGAATCTTCCATATGTGTGCAATAATTTTATACCAAGGAAATTTAAGTGGACAGTAGATATAGAAATAAAGCGCTTGTATGATTCCGATCCGAGTGATAAATTTCTAATAATTTCGGAGAATTCCTTCAAACTGATTGCAGAAGATCTCACTCAGAAATACAAGATCCCAAGGCATTATATAACAACCGAAAATAACATTGATATAACCTCTAAAATTGTTATTAGTAGTTCCCCTTCATTTAGCGGGCAGAAACGCATGGCTCTAAAGAAACAATATCCAAATTATAACATCCATGTTCTAGAATATAAAGGCAATGACCAATTTAAGTGGATGGAGTCGCCGAATTCTGACGCGCTGAAACGTTTGAAACGGGTAATTAAGCCTGACATCTATTCGAATTACTTAGTGCCGCTCACGCGACCCGCTACGATCATCTACGCCGACTATGGAATGGGAAAAACGCAAGTTCTTAAAAAGATACAAAGAGACATTCTAGAAACGTCGCACAATAATCAAGTCATCGAGATAGATTACAAAATATTACGCACATTCTTTAAAGGCAGAAGCGAGACTCCGCAAAAAGGATTGGCAGATTTTATTAAATACTTTAAAATCGATGTCAGATTTCTATTTCACATTATGGTTGATAACATCGAAGATACGAATTCGTTCCACGTGTTATTGTTATTATTATGCGACCTGCAGAAGACCTACAAAGAAAAAGTGAAGCTATGGTTTACTTGCTCTAATATAGTATTCACAGAGCATTTGGAAATCATGTTTGCTACTTTATCTTGCGTCTTGACCCCACTATCTCCTAACCAACAAGTTGATTATTTAAAGAAAAATTGGCCACTTTGCCCTCGAGAAGACTCCCACACTGAGTATCTTTTGAAGAGTTGTAACCAATTTTATTGGAAACAATGTATTTCTGCTCTAAACTACGCATTCACCAGCTATCCAGCGCATCTTATAATGCTTTGCAGAATTTTCCAAAACCTTCCTCCAGATTTTGAAAAGAACATTCTTGAATACAAATTTAATTTGCTAACAATTTTCAGTAATTACTTTTCTGATATCAGTGCTGCTGAAGAGATTCAGTTGTCTGATGCAGCTTATCGCAAATTGAGAATTATTTACGACAAAGATCCAGCTTTCATGAGTATTAGATCCGAAGACGAAGCACTTTTACGAAGCATCAAAAGTAGATATCAGTTGGAGTATTGCATCGTTGCTTACGGAACTCGAGAAATGTTTCGCGACCTTCTGAGTTGGGGTTGCACAACCTGGTTCTTCTTTCACATCTTCAATAGACTTCACACCAGTCTTCATGTATACCATACGGAGGTAATGAATGATAATGTGGAATATATCAAAGAAAATGTAGACGAGGAAGTAATTAACAGCACGGATGAATACGGAAGATCGCTTTTACATTTAGCAACTAGCAAGGGAATGGTGGATACGCTAATAGCAAAAGGAATAGATATGAATCTTAAAGACGACATTTTCCAATGCACAGCTATGAAATATTTCGACTACACAACGTTCGTGGCGGGAATCGATGCCATGCTGTATTACCAAATCGGAGTTACGGAGCTGAATGCAATTTGTGCAGGAGCATCCGCAAAAGAAATGATGACTCGCTTACACACTGCAATAAGATTACGCCTCGAAAACGTGGTCATATACATCATTTTCAATTACAAAAATATCATCGTAACGCCTTGGCTTGTTTCTGAGGTTATGATATACCTCAGCCCTTCGCTTGCCTATACTTTTGTGTCACGTTTGATGGACTCTTCGGGAAGATTTGAATACTTCAAGAACCATAAATATATTAAAGATGCATTGTATTTTGCCATAAGACATTTTTGTAACGAAGCGTTTATTTATTTAGTGAAGGAAATGAAATGTAACATCCAGAATGACGATTACAGTGTAGATTTGTTTCGCTTTGCGTGTGGAAACAAGAACATTGAGCTAGTGGAATTCTTGTATCGTCAGCACAAATGGAAGGTAACAGTAGCTCAACTAGACTGCTGTAAGAACGACAATGTTGAAATGTTCCATTATCTATATTCATACCTAGCTACTAGCGATCAGGAGCACAAGGCATTACCACATTTGGAACAACTATTATGGATAGCCTGTCGTGCGAAAAGCCAGAAAGTAGCAGACTATATTGTGAATATATTGATAGGGAAGACTATTACAAGAGGTACAATTACTAATGCAATGCTGGAAGAGGCAATAATTTGTCCATTGCCTCGATTGCTGCATTTTATACTTGAGCCAACTCCTTGCGCGCAAATAAATTTAGATGCCCCAAATAGTACGATATATGGTTCATTCATGCATCTAGCTTGCATGCAGAATAACTTGTACGGGTTGTATATGTTACTGCGTAATTCGGCTAATGTTCATGTCCAGGATAAAAAAGGCCGGACGCCATTGTTCTTTGCGCACTACAGCCAGAACATTTACGCACTTATCGCATTGATAACTCACGACAGGAACACTCTTTATCACGTCAGTAAACATCAAGAGAATGCTCTTCATAGCTTTGTTAGGGGTGACCCCAATGTGAATGAGTCTAAAACAGACATCAGGATGATAGAGATATTAATCGAAAACGGTGTCGATGTTCATAAATCATCGATATACGACGAAACTCCGGCAGATTTAGCCAAAGCACTGCACAAAACCGAAATATTGAAACTCCTGAAAAAGCACATTTAATTATATGAACATTTCTTCAATTTATTCTAATAATTTAATTTCAAAAATATTTATACGCTTCTCATTATTTCAAATTAAGATTTTTTATAAAAGATTTATTTATTTATCTGTATATTTTTGCATGTACGTACTTTTGTAGATGTAGATGATAATACATTTATAATTAAAATAAAATATATTTAAAAATCCTTGTGTCCTCATTTTTTAGTGGTCGATTTTTCAATTGTTGATTGAAATTGATGTTAATAAATGTGTATTGGCGCGTCTATTTTATTAAATATCTAAATATTGACGGAGATATAACAATTAAAAGTTTGAATTGTAGTTTTAGCGCTAGAAATGGTCGGCCATATTTGTATGACGTGAAATGCATTTTAACGTCAGTTATTTGTTGAGTGGGTCAGTGCTGTGGTAATGTTCTGTAGTTGTTGGTAGTCGAAATAATCAAGTCAAGTCAAAGAATAATAAGTTTTTATTTTATTTAACCCTGCTAAGGCAGACATAATATTGAAATTTTGTTGTTCCTTGAAATAGCTGTAAATAATATTTGATATTTTGATGTATAAATACATATAGCAGAGATTTATGAGCTGTAAGGTTGGTAACCTGTACACTTGTCCGAGTTCTGTCAAGAATATATCTCTTTTACGCTCTGCTGTATAAAAGAGATAGCAAGTAACGGTTGTGATGTCACATGCATTTGGAATGTTGTACAACGTAGAATCCCTTTAATAAAGAAAGAGAGTTAATAATTGAACATTTGAGGTTCTAGTAACCAACTTTATCAATATATAGTACACTTTTATAGAAATTAAGACATAGGACACAAGCCCATTAAACATCCATTTTATATTTTTTACGTATTCCTTTAATATATATATATATATCTATCTATGAATGATGTGTGACGTCACAGCATCAGTCTCGGTATGTCCGATGCGTCAGCTGTGCTGTGTTATTATTGCGTAATATTAGGCGACGTGAGAACTCAGACAAGTTCGATCGTGTGTTGGTAGGTTTGGTGTTGGCAAGTTCGCGCTGGCGCTCACGCTCTCTCTATATAAAAACACAAAGAGTTATTATTTGCAAAATCAGTCGCATTTTGTTGTTACAGGTTGAAACACCATCTATCATAAACAAAATATTGTGTTAGTTATTAGAAAAACTTAAAAGAAAGTTAACAGGTGCATTCAGGAAATACCTCGGAGAAAATAAAGTATGTATTTTACAAAAATTCATTAAAGTTAATTGCGTTTTATGTATTTATATTTAAATGTAACGCATGTATACTAATAACACCCACACGGCAATGAAACAAAGGATGTTTTGATATATATTTGTTGAGATAGCAGTCGTGAAACAGACTTATGTGTATTTAAAGTAAAAAAGTGTACCTTTTACGTAAAAAATATTACCAAATATACAACATGTTAATGATAGCCCAAATATATACGTGTATAATGATGATGTAATATCTGAAAATATATTTCTGTAGATAGCAGTTTTAATTTTTATAAATTTGAGTAAGCAATTTTAAAATTTGAACCTTCTATCTTTATTCAATGTTTTTCATTAAACAAATGCAACAGACATTAAAAATCTTTCACTAATATATTAAATGAATACGTAAGATTATATAAAAAGCATTATTAACATAAGATAATGTAAATTAAAGTAAAAACTTAAACGTAATAGGTAATTTTTTTTATGTTAAATAAACCTTATGTAATAATGTTTACTTCGTAAGCCTAAAGCCTTTTTGTATTTAATGACGAAAATTATTTATATTGTCAGGGATTCTTGATTTTTAATTTTACTTAAATAAATTTATTTTAGTTTTAATGTTCTCATTCTTATATTCAAAATATGTCATTAATATTCAGGCACTCTTTTAGCGTGCTGGCAAAATTATCATATTATTATTTTGTAGTTTTATATAATATTATTGCGGCCTGCATATTTTTATGATTGTAATATCAACTGCAAAACACATTGTTCTTTAAAACCACCAGCAAATTTATTGATTATGCTATCGCACCGGTCATTTCTACAATCGTATTGATTTGATTAAATTATTTTTCCGTTTTGTTTACTATATATGGATTTCATCATAATTTCACAATGTTGCTTATGTGTAGTATGTATACATATAACTTGAATGGTAGACAAGGACAAAAGATAGTATCTATGTGTGCGTATGAATAGTACGTACCTATTATTGTCTGCTGCATCATAAATAATTATCTTTATTAATGAAAAAAATTTACAATTAATTAACAAAAGATGTGCATAATTATGGGATCATAATATGAGCTATACACTTGTAAATTAAATTAAGAAACTGACATTTTTTAAGATCCAAAAATATAATCAATTTTCTAAAATTAATTTTATTTTCAGATTTTTGAAAATGGCGCCGCAAATACGTTCTTCTTGTGAGAACTTCATGGACATGACTCTGAAGCAATCTAATTTGCTATCCGTCCAACATCTCATAAGATATGTAATCGGTTACAAACCTGACGTAATATTTATCATCTCTGATTTAAAGAGTTTTAACATATTTAGCGAATTCAAAGTGAATTCAGAATTAATTTCTGACTCTACAAAATTGACAGATAAAACGAAATTTGTTCAAGGAAATTATGATATGTTTCTTCAGCTGTCTGCAGAAAATAAAAAAGTACATTATCTTCAATATCTGGACGATGTGCATTGTTTTCGATGGCTGGAATCCAGTTTAGGAAGTGATGTTAATATTTTACGAAGACATTCTTCCTACCAACCGGAAATGTATGAATTCGAAAAATTTGAGGTTAAATTTGATCGACCAGTTACAATTATATTTGGAGGTTCCGGAATGGGGAAAACAGTCTATCTAAATAATGTTAAATCAAAGTTAGTTGATTATAATAAATCAGCAACTGTTTTATACATCAACGCTGTTAATTTACAAGAATTTAGTGAAAAATTTGAGGTTAGGAACGTTGAAAATTTTGCAACATTTTTCGATGTTAATTTAACCAACCCAGAAGTGCATTTGCTGTTTGATAACTTTGAATACTTAACGCAGTGTGATGAATTAATAGAATTAATTAGAGATTTACATTTAAATTACAAAAATGTTAAGCAATGGATAGTTTGTAGTGAAATTAAAACTTGCAATAAATTAGAATCAAAATTAGGAACACTTGCTACCTGTTTAACACCCCTGTCAATGAATTCAAGGATAAATTATTTAAAAAAAGTTTGGGAAATTGAAAATGACTATAATTATATAAATTCCGTTTTAGTTTTATGTGATAAATGGTACTGGAAAAATAATAATAAAGATTTGTTACCTAATTTAGATTTTAGTTTTTCTAGTTACCCGCTACATTTGAAAATGATAGCGACAATGTTTAATCCATTAACGAATAAATTAAGCGAAGATATTGATATACTAGATGTTTATGAAAATTTTGTAAGAATAAATTATAAAGATAGTGATATTACCGAAGTAGGACTAATGAAATTATGTCAAAAATATAATTTCAATATTAATTACAAAACAAACTCACGAAAAACGAAAATTAACATCGAATTTACTAATGTTATCAATTATTTAGCAGCAAAATGGTTTGCGAATAATTTAGACGGGTTTAAAGAAGATTATAGAAAGATTATACAATCGCAAGTGTGCCCCTGGTCGTTTCAATATTTCTTTAATAGATTTTTAGCGAAGGGGCACAGCTTGCACACAGCCATTTTAAACCACGATCGGGTTTGGGATGTGTGCTCGGTTTTAAATATCAACGAAAGGGATTCTGGGGGTAGGACGGCGTTACATTTAGCGGATAATAAATACGACATTGATATCTTATTAGAATACGACCCGGAAGTTGACATAAAAGACAACGTCTTCGAGTGGACACCGTTACAAGTGTATAATTGCAACGGCTACCTAAATTGCATTGATAAAATGTTAACAGTAGCGGATGCAGATCCCGATGACTTAAATGAAACCATCAAATTAACTAAAACGGAAGTAGCCAAAAGATTTGAGTATTGCACTACCGTTGAAAAGTTAGAAAACTACGCGAAATTTCTTTGTGAACATTTTATAGAATTTAAAGTTAACGCAGAAAGTCTTTTTGAGATTTTCAACTTTTTGCCACAAGGTCTTATAATGATGGCGTTGAATAATACGGAAGTTTGTGATGTTTTTCCTGTGGATGAATCAGGAAAAACGGCTCTTTTTTACGCGGTGGAGCATTACAATTACGAAGCAGTTGAGTATCTGGTAAAAACGTTAAATTATGACGTTCATCATCGCTGCAACGATGACACCACCGCATTCCACTTAGCTTGCGAACTCTCGGACACAAACATAGCAAACTTTCTGCTGCAAAACGGTGTAGACGTTAATACATCTTACGGTGTAAATAACTCCACCGCTTTTACAGACGGTTGCCGAAATAATAACGTATACGTGTTAGAATTCTTGGTCGGAGAAGGAGCTGACTCAAACATAGTACTACCAACCGGCGAAACTCCAATCGAACTTGCTTGCAAGAGTGGCAGCACCGACGTTGTGAGGTACATCCTCCAAAATACAGAATCTTTAAATATAAAATACGAAATAGATTACGATACATTATTATACAAATCAATTTGGAGTCGTGTGGCAGACTTAGTTGAACTTATTCTTGAGAAGAAGAAAGTTGATATCCATAAAAACTATTCGGGAACAACGATATTGCATGTTGCTTGCAAAATATCGGAAGATGCAAATATTGTGAAGTATTTAATAAAAGCAGGTGCTCATGTGAACGCGTTGGATAATAACGGATGCACGCCACTGTTCGACGCCTACTACAGTAATAATGGCGATGTTGTTAAGATATTGCTCGCTAAGGGATGCAATCTTTGGCATCGAAACAACGATGGTGAAACGGCGCTCCATGTCTTTACCAAGAATTGTTTAGAGGTGTACGGTGGTTCCCAAGACGATTACTACGACCTTGTGGAATCAATTCTGTATTTAGTTGCCAACGGAGCGGATGTTAACTCGAGGACTCCATCTGGTGATACACCTTTACATTTCGCTTGTCGAGCGAGCAATATGTCTGTCGTTAGATGCTTGGTTACAGCAGGGGCGGATGTTTTCGCTCTTAACAATCTAGGAGAGTCTTCTCTGCATCTCGCTGCGTTAACAAAGTGTACTAATATTTATTCGGAATTCGATACGTGCTATTACTTAGTTTTCAATGGCGTAGATGTTAATATCAGATCACTTTCGGGGAAAACTCCAATCATGTACGCTGTTGCCCATCCTGATAATATAGATAAGTTAATAAATCTAGGTGCCGACATTTCTTGCAAGGATAACGACAATAAAACCCTGGTACACTACCTCGCAGAAAGCGGACTCCTAAATAAACTAAAATTGGTTAGGAGATTAGGATTAAGTGATGGAAAATCTGTGGATAAATTAGGAAAAACTGCCTTACATTATGCTGCACAGGAAAATCATTTCGACTGTTTTGAATATTTATTGAAAAATTTTATAGTCGATGTTAATACTGTAGATAGCGAAGGAAATACTGCCGTAGATTTGGCGGTAGATCCGCAATTTAGAAAATTAGTTAATAGTATATTTATTAACCCAAATGAAAGAGCTTCCCAATTTTGTATACTTGTGCAATACGAATTTAAAGAGGTGTGTTTACCGCGTAAGAAAGGACACAAATCCTTGGATAAATGTATTACCAAATTTGGAAATCCTTATCGAAGTACTAGAGTTACCTAATTTAAGTATAATAGTAACTATGTTTAGCTGAAATATTTGTTAATATTTTAAGAAAAATCTATCAGTGTTATTACAAATACACTGAACTCTAAATTAGCATAATTTAATATAGTTTTGTATGTTGTTAAGTTTTTGAAAACAAAATAATAAATATATATATTACAGCCTTATAACGGCTGTTCAAGAAACTCAATAAGTACCTCTAATAATTTATTAATATAATAATTAAAAGTAATAATAATAATTATTAAAGCTTATATCTGTGATGAATAATTAAGAAAATAATAAAAATGTAATTTATATTTTTTATGTAATAAATGAATATTTAAACATTAAATGAAACTGTTCATTTTTAACTTATTTCTGTCTTTTTAGTTTTAGACAGGATTAAGTATTATTTCCACGCGTAGTCATTCACAGTACCATTTTTAATTTAATTTATTTTTTAAGTTTTCTTGGTTTTTTTAAAACCTTGCTGTCAAAATGCAGTAGGATTTACTTTTAAAAGAAGTTTAATATCAGTTTTTAAAAAATATAGAAGAGAAAACAATTTGTTATTAAAAATACCAATTTTAATTATTTCACATACAATTTTGTTGAACTGTCAAAATTTATATTACTAACGATGCATACGCACCAACTAAATTAATTAAACTTAAATTAAAACACAAATGTGAAAAGGAATGCTTAAACGAGAACCTGAAATCTAGATTACAATATTAAATAAAAACAGTAAATTAAATATCAAAACAGTGAGTGGGAATGAGGCTTAAGGTTTAAACTATTTGTTTATAACTCATAATTTTTGTTATTCAATAAAACTGACGCGTTTAAAGGAAACGCGCCACTACCCACACTAACTACTACGTAATTAAAAAACTATCTTTATGAATCATCACGCCATGAACTTAAAGGTCTTTGAAGAACGAATTTGAAAAAAATGACTTTAATTTCTACAGCAGATTTTTACATCTTGAATACCGGAAAATTCTATTACCATCTGTTCTATATTTCGTTGCCTATGACGTAGCATACTGCATTACGTCATCGCGGTTGTACCAATTACCTAGACACACACATACACAAACACGTTGACCGAGATTACTTGCTGCACGGTTCAAAGTACTGCGGCTTCGCCAGCGCACTGCGCGCAGTCTGTCAGTGACCGATGTTCAAGATAGTATTTAAAAAAATCAGTGCTTGAAGACACTTCCCAGAGTCCAGGTGTAAATTGATTAGAAAATTGTGAGGTACACTTGAACAAGGTTTGTTTATATATTATATAATATTATTATATTCATTTTTGTTCGTCTAGTGTTGAATTTTATTAGTTAATTTTAATATTTGTTGCGTTATATACGTATAATGAAACAATTTACTGCATTTCCGTTCTTTTAATTTATTTATTACTTAATTTAAAACTATGTGTACGATGTGGACTTAGGCAGCGTGAAACGAATATCATTGTAGTGTGATTTTTACGTGCCCCTAATGATTGCAATAATGACACAACTTGAAAAACATAAAATATGAAAAATTATTATTCCAAAAATTAATTTTAATAAAAAAAAGTATTATATTTATAATTTTTAAGTAATTGCAAATTAATATACTAGGTTCTATGTTCTATTTTATAAATTTGGAAAGTTCAATGTAGAATTTAATCTTTTGTTAGTATTTTTTTATATTTATTTACTTATTTGTCTTGACTTTCTTTCGTCATAGTCACCATCAAACATTTTTTATACATCTTTTATAATTTA
Source organism: Panorpa germanica (assembly GCA_963678705.1). Lineage (NCBI taxonomy): Eukaryota > Metazoa > Arthropoda > Insecta > Mecoptera > Panorpidae > Panorpa > Panorpa germanica. Next base: position 27,254,515 of record OY783205.1, on the reverse strand, counting down.
TAATTCAATTTTACAAATTTCTAAATATTTCAATAATTCACTAATTAATTTTGAATCACTTAACAAAAATTTAGTATTAACAGGAAAAGTTTTAATCACATCTAATATATCACTATTCAATTTTGATCTTTCTAAACTATAATTTATGCATTCAAATATAATATGATCCTCTTTTGTTAGTAATTATAAACATTTTAAGCGTAGGGTTATCGTAAAGTGTCTTTTTCACTATCAGATCAGATTCAGATTCAGATAAACTGTCTATTTATCGTATGTTTAAACACTAAAAAGAGAAAGTAGACGGAGATTTTACCTGATCTTGTGGTATAAGAATCCGATGTATGTTAGCAATCAAAATTGTATAGGTATTTAAAATATCTGATGTGTAAATACGACCGATCGCTCACTGTCAGATCTCTTGAAATTTTGCTTCACTGTGCAAGCTAAGACTACTGCAATGAGGCAGTCTTCATCCATCTATGTACAATGCGACACACAAGTACACTTTAAAATCGAAACTTGGATTGAACAGAGAACTGGGATCTGATTGAAAAATGAATCTGACGGTGGATTTTATCTGAGGATGAAATCTTTTATAGAGGAATGTCTCTATGATTTCTTGTGTGTCAGTCACACCTATTTTGATTTATTAACTTATTAATATATGGTTTTGCCTATCGCTTACAAAAGAACAGTTAAAAAAATGTAAATTTCAAGTTGGCTGTACTTTGATTTATAATAAATTAAAATAATTGCTGGTATTTACAAAAAACTATAAAACAGTTTTTATTGAAAGACATAACCGACTTGGTACTGGTGGCGCAGCCGAGATTATTTACGGGACGTTTAACAAACATTCCTATTGGAAATAATTATTTATAAAAAGTGTTGCGAAATGTTATTCCAAGGATAACTCTTGTTTACAATATTTTAATTTTTATCTAAGATTTAATAGTTTATAAATAAAGAAATAGCTTGCTAAATTAACAATAGATCTGGTGGTATGCTGCTATAACAACAAATTCTATAGACAATAATTTGCTGAGTTATTTTGTTTGTAAGTGACATGTAAAATAATCGATGTGTATACATTTTTTGCATATCTTACAAATATATAATTATTTTTAATTCGCGTGAAGTGTACTATAAACAAAACTGAATTCCTTGACAAAAATACTTTAAGGTAGTTGTCCGTGCTTTAATATGTATCTAAATTGTCGTGAATTTTAAAAATGATTGACCGTTTCGAGCTCGACATCAATTAATCTAAATTCGAAACGCTACTAGTCGATAACGCTGTTATTTACTTAGAAATTGTGTGTACTTTTTCTAAAAAAAATCCCTTGTAATATTATCTTTTCGGTATTTTTTGTTTATCATTTTTATCTTATCAATTAATAATGAAAGTAGATAACAAAATTACAAGAAAATGAAATGAATCAATTAGGTAATCCATGTATTAATTGATATTTCGTAATCTTTGGTAATTACATTTGTCGGTGATGCCATATTTACAATTACTTAAACGGTTTTTTATAAAAGTATTTTAGAGTGTTATTTTGTTGATGAAATAAATTATAATTTGAAAATGTCAATACTTGCGCCTGTTGCTTATACTACTACTCATACAGTTCCCAGTTATTATTTTAATTATTAATTTATTTTTCAGATATTTCGAAATGACGATTGAGCTAGAGAAAAATCTTTGTACAAATTACATCGAGCGAACACTCATAGGTGAAGACGTTATAAATTTATCAAATTTTACTAAAAGTAACATAACGACAGATTCCTTATTTATAATAGCAAATACATTTAACAAAGAGGAATTGAATTCAATTTATGTAAAACTTGAATCAGTCGCTGAATCCATCGATTCAATAAAAGAAGACACCAAATTTGTAATTGCCAGTCAGGACGACTTCCTAGAGCTTAGCAAGACAAGAAAGAATGTGCATGAAGTTCACTACGATGCGTTCTTTAATTATTTGACATGGATACGCTCTAGTAGAGGTGCTGATTTACACACATTAAGGAAGACAGTTTTGGATGAATATTTTTTGAAGGATATCGAGGTTAAATACGACCGAGCTGCTACCATTATATTTGCTGACTATGGAATGGGTAAAACCACTTATTTAAAACATATCGCGAATGAAGTTACCAAGGAAGACGCCATTTATCTAGACGATAAAGATTTTCGTAAATTTTTCGATGAATTCGAGGTTTGGAACTTTGATAACTTTTTAAAATTTATTGACGCTGATTTGAATCATCCAAATCTTCATTTATTGATTGACAATGTTGAACATTTAAGCGAATTTGATGCTATTTTGGAAATTCTTACAAATTTACATATGAATTGTAGTAATATAAAGCTTTGGGTCGCCTGTAGCGAGCGGACAACGCGAGGTAAATTAGAAGCTAAGCTTGGAACATTCAGCTGCTCCTTAAAACCTCTCCTTGAGGAACAACAGGAGCAATATTTAAGACAAATTTGGGATTTTAAAAATATTAATTGCGAAAGTTATATTAAGTCTGTAATTGATTTGTGTAATGCCGAAAAATGGACAAGTTTTATTGGAAATAATCATAGTAATATCCAATATCATTTCTGTAGTTATCCATTAAATTTGAAAATTATTGGTTCCAATTTTAAACCAGATTCTAATGACCTTCCAAGTAAAGTTAGTATTTTAGATTTATACGAAAATTTCGTAAATATTAACTATAAGGATATTATTGTTTCAGAATTTTCAGAAAATGTAAATATATCCGAATTTAGAAATGTTAATGATTACATATCAGCAAGATGGTTTTCGCAAAACTATAAAAACTATAGGAAAGAAATTGAACAAATTTTTAGGTCCGAACCTTACAATCGAATTTTCTTATATTTTTTCAACCGACTTTTGTGCCGAAATAAACCGTTGCACACAGCTATTATAAATCAAAATTTCGAGTATAATATTTTAGTTCCAAATTTAAATATAAATGAACAAGACGACGGTGGTCGAACAGCTCTGCATTTAGCGGAAAATATAAATTTTATTGATTTGCTAGTTCAAAATGGCGCTCAGACTGAAATTCAAGATGACGTATTAAAATGGACGCCATTGGAATACATGGATTACAATTCACACTTGGATGGTATTGATATTTTACTAAAACATAACGCTTCTTCTGATAGCTTGCACAAAACTTTATCTTTATCGGAAACGGAATTAGCAGAGCGGTTTGAAACCGCAATTACCGATAGATTGGAAACTTATGTCAAATTTATTTGCCAAAATTGCAAAAATTTGGTAGTTACACCCAAAAATATAAACTCCGCCATGTATATGAAGGATGTAATTATGTTGATTTTAAAACGCGCTGAAAAATCTGGTGAATTTTACGTCGATTTCTTGGGAAGGACTGCTCTCTTTTACGCGGTTGAAGTGGATTACGTGGAAGCTTTGAAATATTTGATAACTGACTTAAAATACGACATATTTTATAGGGGATTCGATGGCAAAACACTTTTACACGTGGCGTGTGAATCCGGCCATATTGAAACAGTGAAATACTTGCTAGAACTAGGGTTAGGTATCAATGACGTAGATAAAAATAATTGTAATGCCTTCCACCATTGTTGTGCCACTAATAATCTAGAAATACTTAAATATTTAATTCAGGAAGGTATAGACACTACTGGGAAGTCTGCTGGGTTGGAATCTCCGCTGGAAATAGCTTGTACTAGTGGTAGTACTGACGTAGTTAAATATCTCCTTGAAAACGCGGGAAATTTGAATTTGACACATAATGTTAACTCTTTAAAATGTCTTCACGATGCTGTATATTGCTCCAGCATTGAATTAACAAGATTAATACTCTCTGAAATGAAGATTAATATTAATGAAAAGTTAAACGGGGTTACTGTGTTACATATAGCGTGCGTAAAAGATAACAAAGATATTATTAAAATGTTAATAGATGCTGGTGCTGATGTTAACGGTACGGATGATAATGGTGCTACTCCGCTGTTTGAAATATATTACACCAATGATTTAGAAACGCTTAAGATGTTATGTTCTAGCGGTTGTAATGTTTCCCATGTTAATAAAAAGGGTGAAACCGCCCTTCATAGCTTTTTAGAGAACCGCCCGTTCATGTTTTCGCACGGAGATCCTGAGATAGAACTCCATAGAGGTATTATTGAATGTTTAAAACGAAATGGTTTAGATATCAACGCGAAGTCTTCGAATGGCACCACTCCTTTGCACGTAGCCTGCAACGGCAATATTCAGGTAATCAAATTATTGATTCAAAATGGCGCTGATGTAAATATTAGTAACGACAAAGGTGAATCCCCTTTGCATTTATGTTATTTTGGTCGTGACAATGTGGAAATTTCATCCTATTTTGTATCTTTAGGGGTAGATGTTAACATAAAAACAAAACTGGGGAAAACCCCTCTGATGTACACAGCAGGATTTCCAGAAATGACCAAAAAATTAATTGAATTAGGGGCGGATATCTTTGTCAAAGATAATGAGGAGAGAAACTTGGTTCATTTCTTTGCTAAATATGGGCATATGAATACTTTAGATATTTTGCTAGAAGCAGGTTTTAAAGATGCGAAATCGGTTGACTGTTTGGGTCAAACGCCTTTGCATTATGCAGCTAAGGAAGATCAATATGATTGTTTAAGATATTTGATCAAAAATTTTGATTATGATTTAAGCATTGTTGACAACAATGGTAAAACTGCTGGTGATTTAGCTCAAAATAGTAGAATTAAGAAATTGCTTGAAATTTTGTGATGACAGACTTTGTGTGTATTGAAATGGGCATTTATTTAAGAATACAATGAAGTATATTTGTTATTAGGTAGCCAAAATTTATACTTAGAATTATTATATTACAGGGAAATAAATATAGAATTATCTAATATTATAAAATATAAAAACTTTGACATACTATCAGTATTATATTTAGCTAGTACTATTAGAAATATTTATAATTGTTGTATTCAACTTGTTTAAAATAAAAAAGTATTTAAAAGTTTGTTTTATTATTGTTCCTTAAAATGAGAACTTGCACAAGCTTTTGATTTTCACAATAAAATTGGAAATACACTTATTTCATCAGTAATTTGATCTTTATATCATAAATATAAAGTATATCTTAATAAGAAACTCTTAAAATAAGAATAGTGTATTTCCTTTCAAACAATAAATTTGCTTTTAGCTAAAGTTCAAACCAAAATTTTACAGTTAATAAAATATTTTTGCATTGCATAAAATCAATATACTTCCTTAAATATATTTGATAAAAAATCTGCAAGCTAAACTGATTTTTAATACATTATTTCTAAATGTTTTAGAGTTAATTAAAAATGTATAAACGTTAAATATATTTTTTGTATTACGTGTATTTTAGGTTGCATATATATAGGAGCTAGTAGATGTAATTCATATACGTAAAAAAATAAATTGAATCACTGAAACATTTTCGAAGTAAAACAAAAGACATTTCGTTTTTCTAAACAAAGTATAATGACAGATTAAAATTAATTTTAACGCGGTCTTACCAATTAAATTAATTGAACTTCCTAAATTACCGAATTTGTAAAGATTAATATTATCACATTTTTCAGGCTAATTTAATAATTACAGCAACTTATATTTTTTGAAGGACACTCACTTAGAATATAGACATGATGAAATTAATTCAATAATTTGCTATTATACACTCTAATTACCGAATTTCTTTCTTCACGCACGGTTTCAGAAATCAGCAAACAAAAAAGAAACATTATAAATTTAAATATGTCAAATTTCATAGTTACTTGCGAATATTTGGCATAATTGAATTGAATTAAAAAATCAAATAAATTTTATAAAAAGATCAGAAAAGTGATTGTGAAAGTTTTAATTCAATTTATAGAAATTTGATTTTATTTCAATTGTAAAATTAGACTAGATATTTATGTTTTAAATCAGAGGTTTGTAACCTTCCCTAATAGTTATTTGAACTATATCAAACGTTTATTTATTTTAAAATATTATGAGTTATGTAAGAAACGAGAAATAAATTTCATCAGTTAGAATTTGTGAACACTGCAACTACATTAACACAGCAAAGTTGTGCCACCATTACACTGAGCAAATGATTTCTGCATATGTTCTCTATTTCCATATTTGGTCCATTTATTCTTCAGCAACATTTGGTCAATGACTTACAGCAGTAATTAAAGCCACTGCAAAAGGTTAAAAGTAAAAGGATTACAAAGAATTGAATTTGTCATCATGATTACGTAGGAGGTAAAGATTGAAAGATTAATATGAAATAATAATGAAATAAGAAACCTGACTTATTTTGTAATATTTCTGTAAAGTATAATATCTTGTGTAATATACAAAAAGGTATTTTTTGTTTGTTCTTTACATCAGAAACGGTGTAACGCAGCGCAATTAAATTTCCATTGAATGTAATACTATCAAAGTATACTCATAAATAAAATTTAAGCATGAAAATGCGTCATTAATTTTACGATCTCAGCTACATTGGAGATTCATTATGTAAATATATTTTTGCCATTATAATTTTAATTAAAATGTACTTGCAAGAATGCTATCGCATAGGTCACCTAAATAAAGAGAACAGGGCACCCACCCACCCATAATAATTTAATTTCACAGTACTATACATTTCTTTTAAGCTGGATATGATTTTTAATATGTAGTCAATCATACTGTCAACCTTTCCTTGCATTATATCTACGCACATGACGTATAAAACGTAAACCACGACAGAAACAAGCCGTTAGTATTGAAAGTACGAGTGACGGCGGATATTGTTAACGTATTACATGTGTTACAAAATAAATTATGTGTTATACACAAAATATCTTTTATTAAACATACTGATTATTAAGAAATATTACCATCCTTATCAATACCCACATATTCTACAAAAATATATATTCTTTTATATATACAGCTTTTCAAAACTATATCTTTTAATGATTATAAATACCTATAATCGCGTTATATTATATAATATTACAGTTTTAAAATCATATAACTGAATATTTATCTATTGTCATAATGAATTTCATAATTGAATCTATGTTGGGCCATCTTTATATAAAATATTTTCAGTTGACTGCCTACACTGGTTCCGTAGGTTAAGATGCGTGTCGAGTGAGTGAATTTGAGTGAGTCATGGAGGAGTACATTATACAGGCATACCTAAAGATCATACCTCTAAAACAACTCCATTGAAGGAAATGATTCATATATATTTACTTGTTGCTACGATCAATTAAATTTAAAGTATTATTCAAAAATTAGTAAAGTTTCTATATAAATAATAATTTCATTAACGTAGTAGTGTATGTAGCATAGTCTCTAGGATGTATTCTCGAATTCGCTGCGCTGTACGATCACTAATCTTAGTACCGGGATATTATAAATTCATAAATGGCTATTAACCTATATATAAATTGCATGCGCACCTTTCATTGTAATTGTTACCATGTGCGTATTTACCAAATGCCAACAACGTGTGGGTATTTCCGAAATACGATGATTCACAATGGGCTTCTGTCCTATGTCTTCATTTCTATAAAAGTGTACTATATATTGATAAAGTGGGTTACTAGAACCTCAAATGTTCAATTATTTTTTAATAACTCCTTATATGTTAGGAGATATTAACAATTAAAAAAGTCATTTTGTCTCTTTAATTATTAAAGGGATTCAACGTTGTACACATTCCAAGTGCATGTGACATCACAATCCTTGTGTAAGGTTACCAACCTTACAGATCATAAATCTCTGCTATATGTATTTATATATCAAAATATCAAATATTATTTACAGCTATTTCAAGGAACAATAAAATTTCAATATTATGTCTGCCTTAATAGGGTTAAATAAAGTAAAAACTTATTATTCTTTGACTTGACTGGATTGTTTGAGTACCAACAGCTACAAAACATTACCACAGCACTGACCTACTCGACAAATAACTGACGTTAAAATGCATTTCATGTCATACAAATATGGGCGACCATTTCTAGCGCTAAAACTACAATTCAAATTTTTAATTCCTATATCTCCGTCAATATTTAGATATTTAATAAAATAGACACGCCAATACACATTTATTAACATCAATTTCAATCAACAATTGAAAAATCGACCACTAAAAAATGAGGACACAAGCCCATTACGATAAAAGCGTCGAAAAAAAAGGTCGAAAATTTGAAGACGATTGACCGTTTCGGACTTGAGGTAAATTAAATTGAAATTCGAATTATTTACAATGAAAACAATGAGAGAGAAGTTGGTTTTTTTCCGATCGAATGTAACATATCACTCAATAAGTGATATGATCACTCAATATGATTTTTAGGTAGTACTAACCTTCAAACGATTTGTGTCAAAATTTCATGACTTTCCAACCATTACTTTACGAGTTACATTGATTTTAGTGACAAGTAAATATTAATTTTACTTAAATATAAATTTCTGGCTTTCAAAAGATTACGTATTAAGAAAATATAATTGAAGAGTCATAGACTTCTAACGCCACGACAAATAGCTTACTAAAGGTGATGAAATTACGAACTAAATTGAAATGCCCGTCAAAGGAAGGTAAGTCAGTACTTGAAATAATGATATGCAAAAATGTAAAACGCCTTAAGTGTTACGCCTAATAATAGAAAACTCATTTGTCTTTCTACTCGACCTTGGTTATAGATTACAGTTACAAAAATAATATAACGCGAATTTTTTTTGCAGTTCTAAAAATATATTTGAGTGACAAATATTTTTGTGAAACATTGATATTAATTTTTAAATTGTGACTGTCAATAGAGCATCATTAATAAAGCCACACCTGATTTGTAATAAACATTAAAATACGACATTTCTTTTCCTGATCGTACCATGACTACGATTCAGAGATTTCGATATTACAACGACACTACAAATTGTTTTTAGACCTGGTTCAAAGTAAGACCTTTCGAGGGCACATATCGTAAGGTAGGAAACGTAAAATATTATGTTTACGATATTATTGTTTAGATATTAATTATACAATAATAAGATATTCTATCAGAGTTACATTTTTATTAATATACATGATGTATTCATTTGTTTTATCATTAATTTATTGCTGTTGTCCTCCAACTAACATGGCTACGCTGAAGATTTATTAGACAATTATTTATACATGGAAATATTTTGGACATGGCGTCTGCAAGTAATATACATAATTCAACAACAGATTGATTGGAACCCTTTGAGAATATTAATTTAATTCGGCGCCTTTTGTTCTTGTTTATAGTTTAATTGAATATATTTGTATAGTTTGTTGAATGTGTTGAATTATTACGATGACTAGCGGAGCATCTAGGTATGGTTTATATGGGCTAGAGCCCCTTTTCCGGTCAAGATAACAATAAATGTGTGTATTCCTCATGTAACCCAATCAGAAATGGTCGGCCATATTTGTATGACGTGAAATGCATTTTATCGTCAGTTATTTGTTGAGTAGGTCAGTGCTATGGTAATGTTTTGTAGCTGTTGGTAGTCTAAATAATCAAGTCAAGTCAAAGAATAATAAGTTTTTATTTTATTTAACCCTGTTACGGCAGACATAATATTGGAATTTTATTGTTCCTTGAAATAGCTGTAAATAACATTTGATATTTTGATATATAAAACATATAGCAGAGATTTATGAGCTGTAAGGTTGGTAACGCTTGTGATGTCACATGCAGTTGGAATACACTTTTATAGAAATTAAGGCATAGGACACAAGACCATTCGCTGAGAAAATAAAGAAGTAACTAGATGTTTTTAACACAATATTTTTAAATGGCAATTAAATATTCTTCTGGTAATGAAATATGGAATTATTATGCATCCTGATTCCAGACGCAGGATCTCGGGAAACGGAACTAAGCAATTAAATAAGGGATACTCTGTTGAATCCTTCATGAACAGGATGTCACGTAAAGGTAGGCAATTTGTATTCAAAGTCGTTGAATTTGAAATCACCTACCGCAAACATATGTATATAGATATATATATGTAGGAATATATTATACCAACTATTATATGGTCTACTACATTAACTAGCGATAATTTCTAAATATAAAATAAACTATTTTTAATATGTTAAAGAACATTTTTGTGATGTTTATTTATAAATTCATAATGTATTTACTTTGATTATGGGAGGACGATGAAAGGGCTGTTAGAGCCCTGTGATGAAAGCAGTGCGGCTGGAATACAGGATTGTTTTGAATACATATTTCATTTATTTATATTTAGCTTTCTTAAAAACTGGAGAAAATTATAAATTGAATATGGTAAGACGAAGTGGGCTAAATTAGCGCCGAAACAGTTACACAAAGTATTATTTTAGAATTTTATTAGCAATTAATTATTATATTATATTAATTGTTTGCCTTTCGGATTCACAATCTACATTCTTAATACATTTCATAGAACTTCAACTTGAAATTAAACTTAAACTTTCTATTTGCAAAAGTACTTTCTGCTTCTTCTTCTCATGACCCTCTCCCTTCATTTTCCCTAGTCCTCTTTCATTATCACCGTTTCCTCACCTCTTGTCTTCTTTGTCTCCTCTCGACAAACCCTCTATTATATTTTTTTACTATACTTCTTCCCTTCTGTCTTCATTTTCATTTCTCCCGCCTTTTACGTCTATCACTCTATTTCTTTTGTCCGATCATTGAGTTGATACTAGGAAAAATATTCCCTCCTCATTCACATTGCGGTTTGGAATGGCAACTAGGTGTTCGCATGGTTTTATTAGACATCACTTCTGCTCTGCCGTTCCTTCTCTTTCCTCGTTCCTCTTCTCTATCTCCGCCATCCACCTCTTTCCTTCACTGCCTCTCTTTAATACCTGCACAATATTCTTCTCGCTTATTACTTTTTTCTGACATGAAAATTCAATGTGCTCTAATGGTATTAGCAATTAATGTGATTGGTAATGTGTAGGACGTATTCCTTGCACTCTTCCTTTTTTACGTTTCTTAGCGGGACTATAACAGTCTTTTCCTCTTTACAAATCAGACTATTACATATTATGATCGTAATTGCTTAATAATTTTTTTATTAATTATTTATTTCGCTTCTTCCGTGTACAATATAACATCATAATAAAATTGAAACAAAAAATCATTTTTGACATTGAATCACTATTATTATTATTATTACGTTTCGGGATTGACTGTTTCTTTTTCATGTAATAATTTGTTAGTGATTATTTTTTTTATTGTACGTATTAATTACAAGTATTTTCTAACTCTAATGATGTCAATATCGCTTCTATGACGATCATACGAGATTTTAAACACTTATAAATTTATTGTTATTAAAAAAATGATTACTTTAATAAGAGTTGGGAGATGTGAAAGTAACTGTGAGTCATAATTAGTGTGGCGAACACGGTAAAGCCTTGCATTAAACACTGGGTGTCACAGAAGCTTAGTTATAAAGTATTTTTAAGCTACAGATCGATCTAAACATCAATTACTAATAGTTTTAGTAACAGTATACATCAATAATTAAGGAATTGGAAGTCTTGTTGCGTAAAAAACCACCACCACATAAATATTTAAAAGAAACTTACAGTTTGAACTCTGCTCTCTTCCGTAGTAGAAGCCATCGCAGAATCACCCTGTAATAGATAGTAAATAAAATTATTAATGAATTTTGAATTCGTCTTTCGAATTTTATGGCAACATGCATTTATAAAAAGAAATTGTAAAAAAATAGGTAACAAATAAACGGTAGAAAAATAAAATCTGAATTTGCAATGGGCTTGTGTCCTCATTTTTTAGTGGTCGATTTTTCAATTGTTGATTGAAATTGATGTTAATAAATGTGTATTGGCATGTCTATTTTATTAAATATCTAAATATTGAAGGACATATAGCAATTAAAATTTCAATTGTAATTTTAGCGCTAGAAATGGTCGGCCATATTTGTATGACGTAAAATGCATTTTAACGTCAGTTATTTGTTGAGTAGGTCAGTGCTGTGATAATGTTTTGTAGCTGTTGGTAGTCAAATAATCAAGTCAAATCAAAGAATAATAAGTTTTTATTTTATTTAACCCTGTTAAGGCAGACATAATATTGAAATTTTATTGTTCCTTGAAATAGCTGTAAATAATATTTGATATTTTGATATATAAATACATATAGTAGAGATTTATAATCTGTAAGGTTGGTAACCCTACACAAGGATTGTAATGTCACATGCACTTGGAATGTGTACAACGTTGAATCCCTGTAATAATTAAAGAGACAAAATGACTTTTTTAATTGTTAATATCTCCTAACATATAAGGAGTTATTAAAAAATAATTGAACATTTGAGGTTCTAGTAACCCGCTTTATCAATATACAGTACACTTTTATAGAAATTAAGACATAGGACACAAGCCCATTGTATGGACTAAACTATTTTAAGGGCTCTAGGAGTTATGGCGACGTCTTGTTCTTTGAAATGGTACAAGCAAAGTCTCTTAATATATAATTTGGGCAAAAAACAAAAATATTTAGATAGCTTTTTTTCATTACAACTTTTTTAACGTTTCAATTACAAAAAAGTTTTAAAATTTGATTAAAACCAATAGTCTTAAGTTAAAGTTAATTAACTGAATAGAAAAAAAAACACATCGCCCAAAATGAAAGTTGAAGGCAATGCAACGAGAATGTGTGTCAGCTACGACCGCGGTGCCTTAGCGGGGCTCTTGACTGTTTGTTTTGTTGTATCTTTGTACTTCTGCAGTAAAGAATGGAGTTCCAGCAGTTTCGGCGAGGATGACTCACTACAATTTTAATTTATAGTTAATTTAGGTGTCGCTCTGTTAGAGAAAGAAGAGATGCAATGCAAAAATACTGCGCAAAAAAAAACACAATCGTAATATTTTTATTTATTATTTATTATTATTAATTGTTCGGCTTTACAATCTACATTCTTAATACATTTCATAGAACTTCAACTTGAAATTAAACTTAAACTATTCTAGACTTTTTTATTTCCAAAAGTACTTTCTGCTTCTTCTTCTCTTGACCCTCTTCCTTCATTTTCCGTAGTCTTCCTTCATTCTCACCGTTTCCTCACCTCTTGTCTTCTTTGTCTCCTCTCGGCAAACCGTTTCCTGCTTCTCCTCCCTTATTGCCTGTATCTTCATCTATCACCTCTTGCCTTCGTTGTCTCCTCTCGACCAAGCCCTCTATTATCTTTTCACTATCCTTCCTGCCTTCTCTCTTCGTTTTCACTTCTCCACTTATGTCTATTACAGGCATAGACGCTCTATCTTTACTATTTCCTCTTGACTCTCTTACTTTACTTTTTTGTTACACAATCGTCATAAATAAAATTTTTGCAAAGGTGAACAATCAAACTTTTAGGAATTGGTTGTCGATATATTATATACATAGGTTAAAAACTCATATTTTTAAATGTGTTTTCAGTTATGTATATTTAACATATTATTTTATTTTTCATTGTGATATTATTAGTGACTTCGTAAGTGGTTCTAGTTTCATTCCCTAGAGGCGCCTCTACTTTTAAGTGTACTTAAGAGCCCAAATCTCAAACCTTGTATTATTAGCTCTCGCTGACACACATGTTTACATTTGTTATGTAAATATAACAATTAAATTGACTTTTACATCTAGAATTATGTAAATAAACATTATTCTTACATCAAACCAATATTCTTAACATATGGAACATCTTAACACCTCTCCTGGAATACCATTAAATGTCAATTGGAATACAGACACATATTCTACATATTTGTCGTATACAGACAAACACTGGTAAAGTATTTTATTTGTTGTTTTTTCGATTTGACTGCATTAAGATGTACTTCAATGAAACAAAACACCTGTATCACCTGAGGTCTAGTATCCTGGAGACTGGAGCAACATCTGCTTCACTGCCAGACAACCCAAAGATACAGGAGTCAATGATCTATGCAGCAATGTCAAATATACATAATAATAATAAAAATTCCATACATATTTTAAATCATACACAAGTTTGAACCAATTAGAGCAAGTTCTTAAATAGTACAGACACTGTCCGTCGGAACTAAAACGTTTTTGGCAATTAACATATATGTAAATGTGTAATTAACATATTAATACGTATTCAGTTTATTCATTCAAGTCATAAACACTATTTAATGTCTCGGCTTGTGCTACTCAATGCTACTGAATTAAATTAAACTGCTACTTGACAGACTTAGGCCTCTCTGTCAGAAGTTGGAGTCACTTTGACATCGTATTGAAGGTGCGTATGATTTTTTGTCATGAAAGAGTTCAGTTTCACACAGTCGTTCATATGAAATGTATGTTATATCGCCAATAAATGGTGAAACCACTCCACCTGTTGGAACACAAATGGAGATAAAGTTGATGCGAACTATAATTGAAGTGCAATAGTGATAGAAACATCATAAAGCAGGACACTATCAAATTGTTTACTGGGATTTCTCAATACAAGATAATTTTTTCGGTAAAAAGCGATTTCTTTATCAACAAAGTCTCCTTTAAACCCAATACATTTAGTCTAGCGTTTTTCCAATTGTTTATTCCTTTCATAATAATAGGTTTTCTCAAGGACCTCAAAATAGGACCCAAATCTCTTGCAGCTCAGCCATTTCTTCATGATTGGAAACAGGAAATAGTCGCAGAGTGCTAAATAGACAGAATATGCTTGATGGGGTAGCAGTTTGTAGTTCAATTTGTGAATCACACACTCAAACGCAACCGCAGCATCCATGGCCCGGGTAACTAACTGCACACAAATTGTTCAAAATTTGACAGTAGTCTATTAATAGATAGCAGTTGACAGGAGCTGCGCGGGAAATTCAAAAAGTTTGATATTAAATAAATTATATAACATTTTAAAGATTATCTCAAGTCAAATACCAATGAAATTTTTATACGTTGTTTAAAAATCTTCCCGTAACAAAACTAACACTAAGTGTAAGAAAACAAATACCAAAATACCCCTCATAATGCATATTTTAAAAATAACAGTAACCTTATATTAACAAACAATTATAAATACTTATTCAATAACAATGAAACAATCGATTGCTATTTTAATCACATGATAATATAGAGTGACACGTAATTATTGTGACCCATTTACAATTATTAATTAATTAATTATTAATCTACTTATTTAAGCTCCTGAAGAACATTACAGCTGGTATGTCAAGATCATAGAATAAAAATATATTGTTGTGAGCAATTATTTTAATTTAAACTGTGACAACACTTTTATAAAAAGAGTTGCCAGTACTGCTTTTGTATTATATGTGTTATAAAATAAATTAGAGGGCAGGAAGGCTAGTGAAAAAATAATAGAGGGTTTGTCGAGAGGAGACAAGGAAGGCAAGAGGTAATAGATGAAGATACAGGCAATAAGGAAGGAGAAGCAGGAAACGGTGTAAATAAAGGAGGAGTAGGGGACATGAAGAGAGAGGATAAAGAAAAGAAGAAACGGAAAGTACTATTCGAAGTAGTAATAGTCTAGAATAGTTTAAGTTTAGTTTTAACTTTGAATTTATATGAAATGCATTAAGAAATATAATAATGTAGATTGTAAAGCCGAAAGGCACACAATTAATATAATAAATAAATAATAATAAATTAGATATTAAATATAAACATCCTAATAATTAAGAAATCTTAATACTTTGCGAAAAAAATATTTTGCATCCTATATTTTGAATGTGCCAAAAAATATATAATTTAAATCAGATCTAGGTTTATTAGTTTTTTGTACTTTCGAATTCTTATCTTTTCCTGTTTCTTCATTTATCATATAAAATCAATTTAATATTTTTTTTATTATTATATAGTAAAATTAAGATATAAAAATTTAATTAATATATTTACTAATCATTAATATTTAAAGAAAACATACTGAAATAAAAGACATTAAAATATAAATTGATTAGTAACGTGTTTAGCTGGTTTGTTTTTTAATTTCATTTCGGATTGAATATTTTTAGTATTATTGTCTCTTAATTATATATGTATTATATATATATATATATATATATATATATATATATATATATATATATTATTTTACTTTAATTTTTATCCATACACCACTGTTCCCTTCCAGTCTTACTCGGTTGATTGCATTTACAAGGTTTAGGTTTAGCGTTGTCGGACGGCTTTGTCGCTTGCAATGTGCGAGATTCATTACATTTACAGGGATAGGTAAAGCGTAGTAGCGCGTACGCTTAAATACGCTTGCAGTGTGCGACAGGCCTAACACAGATTATAATAATTACTTCAGTAAATCTAATAACATGGTTAAACATAAAATAAATTTCCTTGCAATGAAGTAATAAATCGTATGATTTCATTTTTGTAATCAAAACACAATTTGTAATTACTTGACTTATTTCAAAACAGTTTATTAGCATAAATTAAATTCTTATCAACACATGGAACATAATCAAACCTTATTGAACCAACACATGCATAAAAACTAAGTGTTAATTATTTTTAATGCATACATCCATACATTGTTCTGTAAATGTGCATACAAATAAAAGCCCTAACTGAGATTGCATATATACATATGTTGCATAAATGTAGAGAGTGGCTCAAGTTGATATTAAGTGTGTATCAATATTATTTAAGACATTTTCTATAAGAAATTTGTACAATGATTCTTAAATGATTTTAGAAATGATAGCTGGAGATGATCCAATAAAACTAATAGAGGCTAAGATATGAAAATGTGCTTATGTTCAAGAGATTCCAAAAGTTTAAAAAACTTATCTTCACATAATGTTGCACCACCCTGTATAAAATATAATTTATACCAGTATATATATTATATTATTCTGTATGTAAAATCCATTATACTTTTATAAGCGCAGGTAAAGAAACACAAACAAACACTTATATGCAAAGAAGAGGTCGCGGATACAGTCCTCTAAGAAAGTACATTTTAATTATAGGTCACTCTTTTTAAGAGTTAAGTTAATTGCGCGGTCGGATGATTTTACCAGCGCATTTTGTTGCATTAGTGAAATGTCATTGTCATACTTTTGGCAAAAGCAATGTGTAAAACAATACCATTAAATGTTTTTGGATATGGTCCAATTAAAATATTTATTGTTGATAATAATTGTTATCTAGCTATTTCAATAATAGTTTAAAAATTTCAATATAAATATTTTGAATATTTAAAAAGAAAATTATTTGTCAATATTCAGATTCAGAGCTTACATGGAAAATGACTAGAATTATGTTAATTGATCTCGTTTCCAATTAAAAAAAATGTGTAGTTTTAATTTGCTTGAATTTTTACTACAAAATTCAACACTCTTTTTTTGAATAATCTAATTGTGATTTCAACAGGTTATCTCTCAGTTGTGCTTTTTTGTAAATTTGTTTATTACATAGTGAGTAATGAAAATGGTGCAGCACTGTTCGGTGTTGCACTGACAGTGTAAAAAAAACAGTGTGCAATTAAATCACGAAATGAAAAGTTTTATTAGAGTCGACATAGTGTTCGAGACCTGCTGTGTCTTTTCGAGTTCGATTCTGATACTCAGCACTATATTTTCTGGGTTTGATTACACGTAAAACTCATATATTAAACTTATTAGGCAGTGGTGTATTTTTTACAAAAACTGTCAATAATATGAATTTTATTTAAAAGTAGCCGATATTAAATATAATAAATAATAAATAAATTAACAGTTTTTAACATTAAGATGTAGTTTACTTGCCTTAAAAGATTGAGAAACCCTGTTTTATATATTTTTAAATAAAAAAACTTAATAAAGAAAACTACCTAAAAATGGGAATTTTTTTACCTTAATTTTTAATTGATTTTTATTTAATTGCATTATGGTATACACTATTACGAAGAATTTGTATTTAATGAAAGACGATTTTTTGTATTTAACCCGACCATGCCGGACCACAGAGATTTTTTCTGACATACGCAAGTTGGTCCTGCTGCAATCGTTCGCCCGGTGTTTGCATGGTATAATGTTCGGCAGTACTATCGCTGGCGGAGGGGGGAACTAGAGGTTCGTCATACAACAGGGGCATCAGTTGAACACCGACGATCGAAAGAACAACAACGGACTATTAACACTGAAAGATATTGTTGCAGGCAACAGACAATAGCACGTACAATAATATCATTAGATCAACAAAATACGTGAAAACTATTTTCCGGTGTGAAACACGTGGTAACTTAGCGAAGATTTTCAAATGATACACTGTTAATAATGTAAATTGTTTTAAATAATTGTGAGTGGTTTTAAGAAGTTGATTTTTAATTGTGATATATAAAACATAGTTTAAAATATTTTAAATAAAGTGAACAGTTTTTTGAAGATAGTGGATTATTAATTTCTTATTGGTATGTTTTATTTATTGCAAAAAAAATTATTTTCAGATCCTCAAATTTTATGTTATTTGCACTATAATTAGCAAATTTTGAATTTGGTTATTAATTAGGAAACTTTTCAAAATACTTGCTAGAGATAGTTATGATACGTAAAAGATTTTACATAATATACATAGTTTTGTGACCTATTTTACACTTTTTAATTTAATAAATTTTAAGAACTCTCTTTTAAAGATTAAGTGCTTTTAGAGTAGCTATAAAACAATAATATTAGACCTGTTTGGATTAAATATTATCTCTCAGGTTTAGCACAGGTAAAATGTTACATAAATGTAACGTAACGTTTAAGTCTTGTATTTTGCGGCATGTATTCCACACACACTCTTTTGCAAGTACAAGTTTGGACTAGATATAATGCAATCTAAGATTTTAAGAAAGATTATACACATTTTTATTTAAATCTTACTTTTCTGTTTTTATAAATTTCTGTACTTCTTAATTCGTTAGGTACAGAAAATGAAATGAACCCCCGCACTACAGATTTAAATCTTTAAGTGTCCCAATGACCTTGAAAGAAAAGTGTCGAAGAACCATGCGTGAAATGTTACAAAATACGAAAAAACACGATTTTTTCCAAACCATTACGTGCGAATTTAATTCATTTGTTTCACGGCATCTGCTGTGACGGGTTTATTAGATAATACGAGTATGATCTTCTTCTTACCTAATATTTAATAATAAATCTTATATATAAATTTATATAAAATATACGTTAATTATACCATAACGATATAAAAAAGAACGTTGCCTTATTTCTTCGATAGCCTATATACAAATATAAAAATTTAATTAAACATTATATACACATAAAATATCTATACAATTTGTAAGGTCTTCTGCGTTCAGATTTTAGTATTACTATTATCTGAATCTGATCTGATCGTGTAAAAGGGCCTTGATGTATACAGGCATTAATGATAATTGTATGTGTATATTTCTAACAGTAATTTTGCAATTAATTTAAGTTATAAATCATCAAATCTCTATATCAACATGACGTCTTATTTGTTAGCTTTTATTTACATTATAGTTATAGTTACTTACACACATTAATACAGCATGACTGTAAATACAGTAAAACAATTGCACTTTGAGTATATACAATGAACTAACAGCAAGTACTTTTATCAGAATTTAACATTAACAAAGATTCTTTCAAACTATTTTGATTTTAGTTGCATATATATAGTTTTAGTACTTGTGATATACATTGACTAGTCGTACGATGTTTTTCTTCCTATAACAAATTCTTTTCATTGTTGTTTGGGACCCTGCCAATTTATATAGGGTACACTATATCGGTAACCTGTATTTTCTACCTTTAGAAATATAAATCATAAAACATTATTATATGCTTATGTATAGTGATAGATTTTTTAAGGGTCTTTTTTTTTGCTATTATAATAATACCGGTTTCTAAACAGAAATAAAAGCACTACTATAGATTGTAGTAGATATGTTCACCAAAAGCAGAAACTTTTGTGGTAACATATGTTATACATGATATATGTTTGCTATATTTCTGACGTGATACATATCCGGTATAAGGGGCAGGGGGGGAGAAGGGGTTCACTATGACAACTTGAATATAATTGCATCACTGTGATTTAAATCACAATCGATATAACACAATGATAGGCTTTTGATGATACAAATGGGCGTGGTTATTTGCAAATCGAAGCAAATGACGGACTATGACAAATTTAGACTAGATAGAATGAAAAGTTGTTTTGAGTTTACATATTTGTTTGTTATAAAGGGTGTTATAATTTGTAAAATAGAGTTGTGTGGGTAAAACCAAATATTATTACATTATTTTTATTAAAAATAACTCAATAAACTTAAGGTGAAACGATACTTGGCCATTTTTTCTCGCGAAATATAGATGGCGATACTATACAGCAGGTTAAATATTATCAAAAAAAAGTTTTTTTTTGTTTAAATCGTTTTATGTAAGTGAAAACGCGAATCAAAATCTAAAGCTACAATTAGTTAGATGAATAACGTATCTACATTTTAAGCTTTCTTCCACTGACTTTTAATGAGTTGGAACCGCAAAAATAACTTTTGAAAATGAATGTTGCTATATTTTCTAGTTAAATTCCAATTTTTATATGACTGGTAACATTTCTAAGAGTTTGTCATAAATTTTATAACCTTTATTTATGACTTAATTTCATTTTAAAATTATTTTAACTAAAATGTGAGGCTGGTGATCTTTCTTCCTTGTTCTTTTTAATTAAGTGCAGTTTACACGCAAATTAATTGAACTTAGTAATTACTGTTTAATTAGTTTAGTAGTAATCAACTGATACAGTAATTATTTTTTAGTCGGATAGATCTCGAACTAGAAAATCGATAAATAATTATTGATTTATAGAGTAGTAATAAAACAACAGTAACATTAAACCTAATCAATTTATTGATGTTTATATTCACTTCCTACTAATTACTACTTTTTCGTCTAATAATCCAATTAATAAAAAAATTCTTACTTTTTTAAAAGAAAGACAATACTAAAAAAAACTATTAAGTATTTTTCTTACTTGTAAACCTTTTTAAATGTTAGCCAAAATTAAAAGAAATGAATCCCTCTTCTTTGATGTAGAAAAAGTTAAAAATAGGATAGGTATTGTTGAAGGTATAACCTAAATATTAGATGATAAATGGTGGTAGTAAAAAAGGTTCTCAAACTGTAAGATATTAATATCTTTTATTTTTTTATTTTATTTGGCTTTATTGAATTAAACGTGAGAGAAAAGGGAAGGTGTATACTCCATCTCTTTTTCACATTTATTCAATAAAGACATTGCGTTTGATACGAGCAGTGCAGACATTTACCTTAGCAATCATTGAAGATCTAACATAGCTACCTAACTTATACTGGAAATAATTTTATTATACAAGTTTTTAACAAATGAGTAAGCAATATTTGCTATCTAGAATAAGTCTTAGAAACAGTTACGTTGATAAAAGTGCAACGCGGCGAAGTTATTGATAAAACAAATCTTTGTAACACAATGCACTTTCTGATCGACTACATATAGTATTGTTTTATGAAACATAGGTCAGTGATAAAATGAATATTCTTATAGAAGCAGAACAGCGAAAAAAGTACATTAAAAAATTCGTTGTTTATAAGTTTCAGTGTAGATCGAGATTCATATTTGGCGCCTCTTTTCCAATATTTTAAATTCAGATGCATTTTGAAATGACCCTTATGCATACCAGTCATAAGACTATAATTAAATCAGAACTCTAACCATTATTTGATGTACACTTTTCGACAAAAGTGCTTATCGAATAAAACAACGCAAGTCTAAATCGTGTTCGTATTTGTGTGTTAAAATTTTACTTTAAATACCATTGTCTTATAATGACGTCATATGAATAAATATTTAAATATCTTAGTTCAATAATAAAGTGAGTAAATTTAAAAATTAAATATGCGAGTCATTATACTTGTTGGATGATAACGTGTTTTTGCTCATAAGACATTAATGACCGATAAGAAAATCTTATTCTTCTTCTTACTTTCTGACATAAACTTTACAATTACTTTGTAATATAACTGGAACAATAAAATATGATATCATTATTTTTGTGTAACGGTTTTTATGCTAATTTTTTGATGATTTGATTTTCTTGTTGACTAATAATTCACGAAGCGTCTTTATTAATAAAATATTTTTGATGTTGTCCCGTTTTTTATATTACACTCACACTCGTTCCAATAGATTGAGTATGAGTGCAATAGTTGTAGTGAACTATAGTACATTTTTTATCTCTCTCACACTTATAGGTTATAAAATGAGTGTGAGTGAAACACACAGAATGTTGCATCAGTGAAATACGCCTGAATTTTTATTTCTTATTAAATACATGCATTAATTAATTAATTATTTATATTTATGTATTTAAGTCGAATTAAAAATACTATAAAATAACTCTTTTAGTTTTACTATCTGGTATGTAAAATATCATTTAACCCATAGACCCCAGAAATGACTCAGAATTATTTAGCATTAATTATTATTCTTAGTTACAAAATTATACAAAAGTGACTAATAAACAAAATATGTTTGTTTGATGTTCCGAACACATAAACAAAAGTTTTTCTTCTTGAAAGTAACGCTGACTTTCATAGGCGTCTGTAGAATATTTAGTTTGGGTTGCAAAGTAACCACATTTTTGCCAAAATTTATTAGTATGGTTTCATCGTGAAATTATATATGTGGGGTGTTTGTATTGTATAAATGAACTACTAATTTTGTTCTCTATACATCAGTCTGTACATGAAGAGAGTAATTTTCGAACAGAGACTTTCTTAACCATGCAAGGACCATCAGTGCGCCCCCTATTTCCGGCGCCCATGGCCAGTGACGTTGATGATTTCGCGGATAGACTGCACGTAGACGACCTGGTAATAAATCACCACAGATGGGTTTTTTATACAGGTTATTTATACACAAATCTCGTACAAGATTTTATCTTGAAGTGTCTCATACACAAAATAATAATATGCAAAGATTTTATAAATCTTTCCGCAAACTTTTATTTTCTTTTTAGTTTGGTGATCTTTTAAGCTAAAGTAATGGTGGAAAAATAATTTAAATAAAAAACTTCTCGTGGAACGTTGTTTATTAAATATGTATTATTTATTAAGAAGCAATTATCAAGAAATTTAAATATTACTTTGAACGTGAAGTGTATATGTGTATTTAAAGTAAATGTTAATATTTACTTCACCGGCGAGTTCTTAGCAAATCAATTTTAGGAATTAAATATTTTCTCAACTTTAGTTTGGTAAGGTGATGTTTGTTTATGTTATGAATAACGAATTCATAACATAAACCAGCACAAGCAGAGATCAAATAGAAACATCATAATTATCTTAATTATAATTAGTGTGTGAGTTCTATTTTTAGGATTTAATTACTTTCTATACCATTACTTACTATGTTTTGGTTTTTTAAGTTATATAGGGTGAAACGAATATTATTTCAAAGTAAATGATATCTTTAATTATTTGATTAGCTGGTAAATAAATTTTCCCGACTGATTTGAGTATGGATTCGCTAAAATTCGTTTTTCGCCGCTAAAATGTGTTTTTTCGCGGCGAAAATATTAATAAATATTTGTGGGGTTGGGTTGGGGTGTAAAAAATAAATGTATGAACAAAGTTTCCGGCAACATCCAGAATCATAATCTGCAAGCTTTCCTGAGCTTAAAACAATTAACAGAATGCGGTCCTCATATTATTCACACTCAACTCCCTCTAGCTCCTCACATATAAAAACAATATTTTTTTTAAGACAAGTGCAAGAAACACTTGAGATTTATTTTATAAGTTTTTAAATAGTAAAAAATAAATTCATTTGCATGCTGTGTGCATGTTGCTTGTTTCATGTTTAAGTCATATCTTTAGATCGGTGTTAAGTATACTTCTTGAGAGTTTTTGTTATGGAAATTAATTACTTGATTAAGATACTTCATTAAATGTTTAAGTGCATGTGAAAATATGTATTTAGCTGTTTGTTTGATGAACGTGCCTTGGATATAAAACCAGAACTCACTTTCAAAATAATAAATAAGATTCATCATTCACTTTGGTACTAAAGAAGGGGCTTGTCAATGAATTCAGTGTCCTTGTGAACATTATGCTTGCACCCCCCTGAAAGAAATCCTGCCGGCGCTCATGACTGTAATATAAAAGTTATATCCTCAGGTTGCGACAAACAAAAGCTGGAGTTCTAAAATACGTTCTGATAATACTAAAGCTTCCATTGTTGAAATGTCACAAATATCCTGTTTTTCTCTATACAGGTAGACACAAAACGACAATATGTGGAAATATGTTCTTTTGTAAAGGAACGGGTAATAGATGTAGGTTCATTTTCCTTGTACGTTATTCACTGGTATGATTACACTATACTACATAAGTCGCAGGGCATTTGAAGAGCTCTCTTGATAATGCCCACTTGAAATACTTGAGTCACTGATGGTAGGAGAAAAGAAATGCGTAGCAAGAAAGTAGAGAGATAGAGTTATTGACATTGTTGCATTATATGGAGATATACGAGTACTAGCGTTGCGTTTTATTTACTTAATCAGTCGATATTTATTATTTAGACGCGTAATTTTCGTAATGTAATTCCGTTACTGTCTTATCCTTTATTATAATGTTCCAAATGTATGTTTATATTCTTGTTTTCTTATATGTTTACGCGCTTCGTATGGTGGCTCGAAAACGGCTCCGTCAATGTTTCTGAAATTTTCCTATTTCGTAGAGAAAAAATTGTAAGATTTTTGGCGTCTTCGAATTCCCTATATCTAATATCTATATCGAAAATCTAATATATTTTCAGCATTGTCTTAAAATATTAATTAAAAGTATTCATAATTGACGAACCTACAGTATTTCTAATTGGTAACATATCGAGTGAAGACAAAGAATATCGCCTCAGTAAAAAATACGTGAGTAATGAGTTATTATATCGGTTAATTACTTATTCAAATTAGAATGAGTTAGGCAACGCTGCACTACACTGGTTTGTTCAGATAACTCGTCAGATCATACCCAAAAACGAAGTCGTATCTTGACAATTAGTAATCGTCATTATTTACTTAGTATGTTTGCTCATAAATTTCTTGTAAGTACACCATAAAAATGTACAAAATTCCTAAGCAATGAAATTCAACATTTAGTATTTTTATTCTCGTTTCTACATAGATGGGTATTTCCATGTAAGCAGAAACGTAACATTTACGTAATTAAACTATCCAAGCTTACTTGTATTTTTCATATAGCATTATAATATTAATTCCTTGCAATTTAAATAATGTAATTATGATTATTGTAATTAAACACCTAGCTGCTATTGTTTTGCCGAGCTGCATTCAATAAATAGTTTGGATTTATGTCATTTAATACATCATTAATATAATATGGTCTGCGTTCATTGGAAATTCTTTGAATATATTTAAAAAAGCAATAAAACTAATTCGCATTCTTATTGCAAACAATTTGTATTATTGCGTGTTTTATTGCTATTTTTATATTATATCGTAATGTAATATTTATATTTTAGATTTTTGGCAAGATAGCTGAATAAGCCAAAGCTTAAATTTAGTGTTCCTGGCCGTCAGATGGTTAAAACATATAAAACAAAACCTTCCCTTTATGTACTTTATGTACTCATAAGCTGAATAGAACCACTGTTTAGTTTAATATCAAATATAGATAAAATAATGTTTCCTGTTTAAATAGTCCATATTTGTTTGGAATTGCGCAAAATATATGATTCCACGTATAGATGACGAATAAGTGAATATTAGAATCATATGTATTCAAGAACTCAGACAGTAAATATGGTTTTATATCCTGCAACTCTAATTTAATCTAAGAGATAGCTTTGTAGCCCAAACTAGAAAGGATAATGCAAACCGCAGTAAGCGACCAGCTTGGCAGGGTATGACATCAAAAAATTGTGACCGGATGCAATTACCATTAGCGTAAGAGTTTAGAAAGATAAAATTACTTTCGGAAATATTTGTCCTGTAAGAATGTAGTTTCTGCTATAGGAAATGAATACTATTTAAATATGTGTGTTTTCGCGAAAATCGAATCGATGCTTTCCTTTCTTTCCAGTTGATCGTGGTCTGTGTCTGTCTGTGTGTCTTTTATTTACTTCCCCATTTATTTCATATCCATTGCGTTTCATGCGGACCTTTGAACACTTACATTACCATTTTTTGATATAATTTTTTTAAACTTATATTTACTCTGCCAATATGATTATTAAATACACCAGTAATATTAAACTTATAAATTATTATGAATTACACAAAGTAAATACCGGCAAGACAACCACGTTATCAGCAAATTGATAACGTTATTATCATTAGGTACATAATCGTGCTTCTAGAATAAAGGCGCTAACATACCAATGACTTTATTTTAAAAACTTAGAAGTTTCGAAATTGATAATAATTTTTATTTATAGTATTAGCGATTTTGATGTTTTAAAATTTTGTGATCTATTTGGAAAATAGTTTATCTTTTAGGTGTATAACTATTCTACCTTAAAACATGATACATATTTATATAACATTGCTTATCTATAAACATGAGCTGATATGAATGATAAGAAAAAATCGATTTCTGTGTAACTTTTATCACAGTAATTTTTTATACATAATTTTTTTTTCAGTGAACAGCGGCTTTATCCAGTCCAAAGTAAGCTGCAGCCATGTGTTGGGTGTGAAAATCTGTTGTTGGTGAAATTTATAAAGTGACGTCATCAATAGAAAAGTGATTTTCAGGCCAGTCGAAAACGACTGTTTTCATTGGATTAATTTTGAAATGATACTGACTGTTAATAAGTAAGTTATTTTAATATTTTATCAATTACTAATCTATAATATCATCAATTGTATTGTTATATAAACTACTTGATAGGGCTGAGTTACGTAAATGTATTATCTACAGAACATGTGCTGCGATGGCTTAAGAAATTCGTCTTGAATTTGGAACCTATTTGAGTTATAAGTGAATATAGCGTTTTATAC
The DNA here is from genome assembly GCA_963678705.1 of Panorpa germanica. Taxonomy (NCBI): domain Eukaryota; kingdom Metazoa; phylum Arthropoda; class Insecta; order Mecoptera; family Panorpidae; genus Panorpa; species Panorpa germanica. The sequence continues at coordinate 27,227,426 of OY783205.1, read as the reverse complement.
TCCAAAAAAGTATTATTTTAAGATTTGATTTTATGTTTTAACTTTAAATAGTATGATTTAGTTACAGCGTTTCTTGCAGTATTTTAATTGTAAATTTATATTTAAAACGTACTTTATTTAAGGTGAAACGATACTTGGCCATTCTTTCTCACGAAATATAGATGGCGATAAAGAGCAGGTTAAATATTATCAAAAGAAAACCATGTTTTTTTATGTTTAAATCGTTTTATGTAAGTAACTATAAACACGAATCAAAATCTAAAGCTGCAATTAGTTAGATGAATAACGTATCTAGACAGGGCCGTATTTCACTTACTTCTTCTAACATAAAAATGTTTACCTTTTACATAAAACTTTATAGGTAAATATAATGTAAGATTTTTAACTTCAATAAATAATAAAATAAAACGTTAGAAAAAAATATTAAATTGAATAATACGTTTTGTGTTTTGCAGGATAATATGTTTTAAAAAATATAGAAAAGTTTATAGCACGGTTTCGAGTGAAATATACATATTTACTTTAGTGTAGTAACTGATAAAGTAATGTCGCAGTGATAAAAACGTGATTATGATAAGAAAACTGACTACACCTTAAAAAAGTTATCCCGCATCAAATATTGCAAAATATTTTATTACGTTGGCACCAATGACATCAAAGCCTACAGTTCATTAAGTTTTGTACAAATACCGACTTTCTATCTAATCAGTAGAGCACTAATTCATAATTTACCTTAAAAATGTTAACATTACCCAAATTGAACAAGTAATATTAATAAGAACAAAAAAGAAACATCTTCCAGAAGCAGAATATTTACATAAATCTAAAAATACTCTTATTATCTCTCATCTATATTAGTTTTATAAAATTGTTATATGTTCTATCTCTTTCTCTCTTGTCTTGTTACGTTTGACATATAAAAACTTGTTAACTGTATGACACTTTCGACATACACGTATGGTACCAGTATGTATTAATTAACATATGCGCGGCTCATCAGGATTATGCTAATTGTTATATAACGTTGTTGTTAAACACTTGTGTTGACAATAGACTTCATCATATAATGAAAGACTATCTCCAATTGATTATTTTCAAAAATAAATTTTGCCATTTGTTTTTAAGATATGATTCTGAAAATTTCAGCTTTAAAAGGAATGTGGTGTAGTAATATCCTGTATAAATATTAGAGGTTTTTAATTAATAACATGTGGTTCGTAAAATATGATAGAAAAACATATTATAACATTTTCCTCGCTGTGATGCAAACCGCTTTTGTTTATATAAAAATAATTCGTGATTTTAATTTCATTTTTAAATTAAAATATTTTACTAGATTTTTAGATAGTACCAATCTTCAAACAATATATGTTAAAATTTCATGATATTCCAATCATTAGTTTATGAGCTACAGTGGATTTAGAACTCTACTTTTATAATTTTCAAAACAATGAAAAATCTGAATTTCATATGATGATAAAGTATTATTCTTCAGCTTTAATTTAATTTTGTATTTTGTATTTAATTTAAATTGTTTAGCATATAGCAATACGCGTAGTCATTCATAGTACCGTTTTTAATTTAATTTATTTTTTAAGTTTTCTTAGTTTTTTTAGAACTTTACAAGATCCAATGTCTTAAATTAAAAATATTAAATTAAGAAAAACTATATTATATTATAACCTCCAAAATGTGACAATCTGTCAAAATGCAGTGGAATTTATTTTTAAAAGAAGTTTAATGTCAGTTTTTGAAAAATATAGAAGAGAAAACAATTTCTATTACTAATTGTTATTAAAAATAGCAAATTTAATAATTTCACATACAATTTTGTCGAACTGTCAAAATTTATATTACTAACGATGCATACGCACCAACTAAATTAACTAAACTTAAATTAAAACACAAATGTGAAAAGGAATGCTTAAATGAAAACCTGAAATCTAGATTACAATATTAAATAAAAACAGTAAATTAAATATCAAAACAGTGAGTGGGAATGAGACTTTAAACATTGCTTTTTAATGGGGAAAATACAGACTGCTTTGGTTGAACGGTATTTTTTACTAAATTCTCGCTCTCTCTCTTTGTAAAATATAAAAGTGTCCTAAATCGTTGCTGCCTCTAGAAATGTGTGGTTTTCTATATTTTTATGTTAAACTTTAATAGAATTGTATACTCTATTTATTAATAAACTATATGATAAATTAGTTTTCGTTTTGTAATACCTACATTAATTATTTAATTCATTTTAAACAAATTCATAAAAAAATGATTTTTAATTATTTTTAAATAGCTATAAAACAAAAAAATATCAATATTTGCCAACCTATTTTATGCAATCAGTTCATTCACATATCTTAAATTATATTTTCGACCTTATCTGTTTAACCTTTGACCCTGATAAAGCAATAATTTCTGAACACAACGTTAATAAATTATATTAAGTTCGTCATTAGTTATTTTAATGTTAACTTGGTTATTATTGGTGCTAATATTAATCAGAGATTATTTTAACACAGAGTTTTATGACTCTCGTTAAATTTAAAATTATTGTGGAACACAATTCACTTGTATATTTAGTTTTTAACGATTTTCTTTTAGTCTGCTTGTTGATTGCGCTCATAACTAAATTCCACATTGACATTCATTTTATGAAATGAATAACTCGCAAATGAGTTTACGATATATTTTATTTTATATTCGTACTACTTTATTAGAGTAGTGAAACAAGGCAGGTTCTGGGCTATGTTTGAGGAGTGTTTAAAGTGGAGATTTGAGCACTAGGATTTATTTCACAGTACTTTTGTGCACAGTAAATAATTCTAGATTCAGTATTCATGTATGTTAATATAAATTTATACAATCTGCTAATTTTCAGCAAATTAAATCTATGACAAATCTAAGCTAATATTGATAATGAAGTCATGTTTAGTTTGCAGAAATAACTGTTATTTTATTTATTACTTAAAATAATGTTTATTTATAAGTAGGTCTTTGATTTCATATTAAAAAACGCAGGATATTGATAACAGTTCTTCAAATTTTCGGTATGTAATTTTCTATCTTCTTCTGACGCATTTAATTCAAGATTAAATCATGAGATAGACAGATTACCAAGTTAATAATCTTTGCAATGATATAAATAGAATCAGCATGATTAACTATTGTGGGAAAGGATATTGAAACATTTTCTATTCAGATAAAAATGATGAAATGCTGTTATTTTGTCGTATTTCGTTAGTTGTTCGTTATCCGTTATCCGTTGATATATAAACTGTGTGAGATAACTACGCAGCAATTGAAACAATTTAACAATTTAATTATATTTTTAGTCGACGTTTAACAAGGAGTTCTGAGCACTCTACCACCAACGATACAACCAACCGCACAATAAGATCTAAATTTATGTCTTTATTATTTTAAATTGAGTGGCTCTGATTTAAAAAAGAAACAAGTACTGTGCTTTATACGAGATATACTTAAAATCTAAATTTAAATCTTGAAGAACTTTAAATTATTCAAATTTCTAAATATTGAATAATCAGAGTTGAATATCTAGCTGTAATATTTTCTAGATGAACATCTCTTTTTTAAATATTGAGGCTGGTACCAAATATTCGAAGTCAGCAAGCTCAAATTAGGTAGAACAGTTTACCAACTTTTCCGTCAATTTTATGACTAAAGTATCATTCTCACTCACTGCTTTAATTCAATTTTGTATTTAATTTAAATTGTTTAGCATATGGCAATACGCGTAGTCATTTACAATACCATTTTTAATTTAATTTATTTCTACGTTTTCTTAGTTTTTTTAGATGTTTTAAATTAAAAATATTAAATTAAGAAAAACTATATTATATATAGAAAATCTGTCAAAATGCAGTAGGATTTATTTTTAAAAGAAGTTTAATGTCAGTTTTTGAAAAATATAGAAGAGAAAACAAATTCTATTACTAATTGTAATTAAAAATAACAATTTTAATTATTTTACATACAATTTTAGGTCGAACTGTCAAAATTTATATTACTAAAGATGCATACGCACCATCTAAATTAACTAAACTTAAATTAAAACACAAATGTGAAAAGGAATGCTTAAACGAAAACCTGAAATCTAGATTACAATATTAAATAAAAACCATAAATTAAATATCAAAACAGTGAGTGGGAATGAGGTTAAGACTTGGTAAATTAGGGATCGTCCATAAACTACGTAGGTCTATTTTAGGCTCTTTAGACCTCCTCCTTCCCCATTTGGCCCACCGTAGCTTCCACCATGAACCCTCATAGGTGGTGTTCCGTTAAAAAAACTTTTAGAGGTACGAGAGGGCTAAAAAAATTCAAAATCTCAAGTACATATTTATCTCATATTTCCAGATTTTGAGCTTTGTCACTGTTGCATTCACCAAGCGATATTTGCACTTAATTCATTTGTATTTATCTTCACATTATTTGCTCTTCGTCCGAATTGCTGCATCATTAAACGTTGAACTTTGGATTGATTTGACTCGAATGATGCTTCTACAAACGTCAATAATGACGCGCCTGATAAATCTGCAGATTTATCAAAACAGGCGACACTTAAGATTAATAATCACCTCTACATTATAATTGAGAAATAATTAATAGTTACGTTACAAGTATCTAAATGATCTGTCAAATTATTTTAATATTCTGTAGGCTATTGATATGGATGGTAATGTTTATTAATTATCACGATATTTATGTAATTATGATATTTAATATCTAATTTCTTTTATAACACATCTTGTTGTTAACCTGTTACTCTCTATATTTGTAAGATTTGTAATTTAATAGTAACACGTTTTTGTTGTCATGGGTTGTGATAGAACTGATGCAACTGAAGTGAAATTATTTAAGGCGCTAAATTTGAAATTATAATAATTGTTTTAGATAATAGTTTTAGTGAATCGATTTGTAATCGATAATTAATGTTCCTAATAGTTAATATCTTCTATAATGTTATGGTTATTTAAACAGTACGTGAAAAAAACAATAATACAATTTTATAGAATTTAAAATCGACATGGCACAATTCATTAAAAAAAGTATGATTGTACTTTAACCTTGAGACGACTGTTATCAAATATTTCTTATCACTTTGCGTGACCTGCATTATCCACTTAGATATATAAAAGAAAGACATAACTTATTTTTCAAATTCTCACAAACTTTATATTGTAGAAATAATATTTCTCAAGATTGTTGAGGCACTACCATCAATGATGAATTTGTTTCTTACTAATCGATTCTTAACATACCAAATTTATTTTGACGTCTCTATCTATATATCTGTATACGTTATACGTTTCCTCCAGACAATCTCATGAGTTTAAACGCATGTAAATTAATTTTAAATGAATTCAACAGATTTACGATGTTTTTAACGGGACAAGTCATTAGCCTATGACATTGGGGTTCAAATTCAAGATCACAGTGTCCATTAAAATCAATTACCGCTTGTAAATATATTAATTAAATTTGTTTTTATTGTTGAGAGTTAAACATTTAACAGTTACCAAAGTACGTTTTACTGATTAATTTTATGTATTTAAAATCTGCTGATATTGAATTCCTTAATTAATTAAAAGCAATCTAATGCAAGTGACGTATACATGTATATGTAATAACCAATCACGAATAAATATTTGAAATGATTGAATGGTTACCAAATTTCCAAACTCGAGGTTGAAGAGATACCATTAATCTCCATAGTGATACACAGGTTGTCTTGTACCAAAATATAGAGGGGATTATAAAATGATTGATTATTATTAAAAGATTGTCATGCTTAAAGTTTTGCGAAAGAAATACGTCATCTATAAATACCACCTCAAATTGAAATACAGAATATATTTGATATATTTGATTTGAAAATATGGGGCTCTTCTGAAAATATGCAGCATCTATTTATATTTACGAGATATAAAGGAATAATGTGTGCATTGGTGTTTGAAACTGACTGCTGTGTTTTCAGATGCGATCCCCGGATCAGAATTATATTTTCTGGGTTTGATTGTCACCAAATTAAATTGATTACGTATACATATATAATCATAAACTTATTAGGCAGTGGTGTAGAGAACATATATGATGTTACGACACCACAAAAACTGTCAGCATGCTTCGACGTCGTTGGTAGTGGGATTCAGCATCGGAAATTTAATTTAAAAAAAAGGGAAGTAATGTTATTTCAAATCAAAAATGGGTAGATTTAGAATTGTTAGTAGATCTATACAATAGCTAAAAGGATATCAATGTTTAATCTTACGTTTAATAAAATTAGGGGACACCTTAGAACATTTATATATTCTATAGATTTTCTATAGATTAAAAGTGTGTCCAACATCTATGCGAGAGAGAAAGGTATATGTTCCTATTTGTTCCTTATGCGCATGCGTCGAAAGTAACAGTTGTCAAGTCAGAGCTGTCTAGATATAATACGTGACAGTTGTTAAATATGACATTGTATTGATGTAGAATAATGTAGACGCGTATAAATATAAATCAACTAAATATAAATATAACTAAAAACGTGAGTTCTGTTCACTCCAAAAATCAACTGTGTTGGCCGTTATCTCTAGAGCGACATTTATGGCGTTCATGAGTATATCTTTTCACTGAACGGTCACTGTTTTACCGACAGACGAGCTTTGTACCAACTAACGAAATATAATTTCCTTACATATTCAACATTTGTTATATGTATCTTAATAGAATATTAATATGTATTATATCTAGACAGCTGTCACTTTCGATGCATGTGCATAAAGAACAAATAGAAACATATACCTTTCTCCCTCGCACACATTTTGGACACATTTTTAGTCTATAGGAAACATAGTCTATTCGGAAACATAGTCTATTCACACTCCATATATATATATATATATATATATATATATATATATATATATATATATATATATATATATATATAAGTTCTAAGGGGGACACTTGTTTCTAAATATTTATAAAAGTATTAAATTCATTGATTATCCTATAAATAATTGTCCATATTACCTGCTGAAGCTTGAAACGATTTACAAAACATGTGATATACAAATCTAATGTAGTTTCATGTTTTTCGGGTATCATATTTAAAAGAACTGGTTTTCTTAATTGTATTAATTTACATAGCTTTTGTCTTTAGTTCACACTTTATAAATTTCTCAATGATACCGCCACATACCACATATTACTTCCACTTCAACAGCAATGTGGAACATTTCTTAATATTACTATACTCTCTCTCTTCACCTCCCCCCTTCACTCTCAATTGCCATTCTTCGACCAGAAATTGTGTAATACCTATGTAATTTGTAACTGGTTTGAAATTTTACGTCAATTGGAACCGCAAGTCTTTTAACTGTTGGCGGAGAGGTCATTGGCTGTCAAGGAAAGCAACAATGGGTATGAAGAAGAAGAATGTGGCTAACAGATGGCGCCTAACGAACCCCATGCTAATTATAGAGGGTATAAAAGATAATAGGATATTGAAACGAGGGTAATTCTTGCGTGCTGAATGCAACAGTGACACAACTCAGAAAATGAGAAATAGCTATTCGAAAATTTCAATAGGTTTGTAGTTTGCGATGCTATTGGGTTGTGTCACTGCTCTCACAGTGAGCCTGTACTTCCATAAAAAATTTCATCTAGGACTAACCACTTTCGCTGACTTATATTCGTAGCGCAGTAAGCTATACTTTTAAATCAGATTATCAGTGAACAACTTAACCTTAACAATGCATAATACATGGAATTTTTATATATAGGCTAATTATTTGCTGTTATATGTAAATTAAATATGGAACGAGTTAAATATTTCAATTTAAACATGGAATTAAAATTTTTTAAATAAAATTCAATTCATATACAAAAGATAGTCGTCGCTTATGTAATTGCTACCGGGTGTTGCACGATATGCAAAATTCTGTGTTTAATACTTCCACTACTTTATACATCAGAAAGCTACATGTGCGACGTCTTAAATACATGCTTCATATATATAACTGCGCGCGTGTTGTGTGTGTGTAGTATCATCTGAAACCGATGCATGAATTGAAATAAACTAAACTATAAAATAAATTTGCATTCCTTACAATTTCTGAATTATAATGTTGCATAATGTCCTGTCAATGATAAAATGCCTAATCCTTTAAATGCGTACCACTCCACACTTAAATCTGCATGGGCTGAACAACACACCGGACATGGATTAGAGCAAAAGCTTGTTATACAATGTACAATAAAAAATATAAAAAAATATATATGTATAAATCTGCAGCAACAGAAGCAAGTTTCATTTGGTTTTTATTAATGTTTTTTTTTAAAGAAACCTTACATCTAAGCTAGATCAATCAATGTCCATTAAATACTCGTATTTATACGTTGATCCGAAATAAAACAGAAATTATAATTCGGTATTGACAATATTAAAAATCAACGAAAGTGTAACAGTATTTGTTTACTTAAAAAAAGAAAATAATGACTAATTGTTTTTAACGCTACTGCTTTTTTTCTCAACTTGACAAAGCAATTAATTTTTAATTAGGATATACACTTTTTATAGCTGCTAAATTTAGTTGTAATTGATTATTATTTTTATTGATTTGTTTTTAGAAGTTAGTTCCACTTGATAAACTTTATGTTGAAATTGATTAATCATTTACTGATTTAACCTTTACAAATAAATGTTGGTTCTCCTTTTTAATAAGGGTTTTTTAGCGGCGCATTAAAATCGCAAATTTAATAGTGTGTTCATATTGAAGAATTCACAAAAGAAAGTCTTTTTGACAAAAGATTTCGTGAAGGCAAAACACTAAAGTTAATTTAAATAAAAATTACTTGTTTTTCTTTAACTAAGACAAAATATTACTTAAAAATACGTAAAATATGTTGGTATTTCTAACAGAAATAAATACTTGAGCTGTGCACTCGATGTAGATTTTACCCTGAGCGGATTTGAATTGTGACTTCTGCTTGACAGGTATATCGATGAAGCGTGGATTGTGATTGATGAAACAAGGACGAAACAAGATAGAGCCACATGCAATTATAACAAAGAATAACTTACAGTTAAATAAAATGAATAACACATTGACATTGAAAGATTCTTTAGTGTACATCAGACTTATACACGACGATATTCTTAGAATTGAATGGGAAATGAACGGATTTCTAACATTATGAATGAATAATAATTTTATAATATAAGTATAGAGAATTATATTAAAAGTATAAATTGTAAAGCAAAGCACACTAGTGCTTTCGAGTAATATTACTAGGATATCTAGTTTTGTGTCATATTACGCATGCAAGACAATTCCGTGTACCTGTTATCACGCTATCAGACGCAGACGTGTACGTGTGTAGAAATCCACTGTCAACGGAAACTGAGATGATAGCGGCATGAGAATTAGAAATTTTTTACGATCCGATTTGACTTTTTATTTTATTATTTTTAGTTAAAAAAAACTATGCACATGTTCTATTAAAAATTGCTGTAGGATACAATACGTACAAATAAGTAAATTGAATTTTTTTTAAAGTAGTTAGTGAATTAAACAATTCAGCAAGTTTCGTCAACACATTACTGGTTAATATTTCATGGGATAACACGAGATGTCGCATATCCTGTACAAAATGTGCTTAAATGTCAAATGCCCGACATACTCGCAAGAATTGAGTGAACAAATGATACAAGCTCAATGTTCAATAAGTACTCCGCACATGTGTGGCATTGAAATGTACATGTACATAGTATTTGTTTAATTAAAAAGTAGCCTCGAATTTAATCTCGGATGCTTATCCTCCTCTCCTCCTCTATTCTATCACCACTCTACTTCCAATTGTACTTTTGGATTCCCAGATTAGCAATAGTCCACTAATATTACGGATTTATAGATAATTGCATTGCATCAACAAAAGGTGACTGTTTTCATTTTCTTAATAAAACATTTCAGTTATAGAATTTTTACATTGTATGTACCTACAAAAATCAAAATGTTTGTATTAAAAGAAATACACCGCGATATGTTGGCAGAGTGGACGAAACCAAGAACCAAGTGTGTTAGTGTGTGTTGTGTCGATGCATTAAGCTGACCTTGATATTAGGCCATGGTCATATTCTTTTTATTTTTAGCGGAGCGGACGCTCTAATAGTCTATCCTACCTATATAATACATAGATATATACAAGAGAACATGTAAGATGATAATAGACACAGATTTCTATTATATACGAGTGCTTTTGTTAGTCTAATCAACTCTGAATTTGAAATAGTTTAACTGATGTATATATATGTTACAATTTGTTTAAGAGTGTTTTGTCAATAAATGTTGCTTGCTCAATATACAACCTAATGAATAAGCGTATATGAAAGAGCGGGTGTGTACTGGAGACAAGTCTGTCTTAAGATAAAACCGATAGCGTTGTCTTTTTTTTAGATATGTTTAGTAAATAAATATAAATAATTGAAAAACGTCTTTAAATAGGCAAATAAAATAGACCAGCTAATATTTTTTTTCTAAAGCAAGTGGAAAGAATTCGTTCGAAATATGAAGGCTTCCGACGTATTAAATTGCTAGACGCACTAGTGTGGACGTGTTGTACAACTTCTTACAACAAACGTTGGATGTCGCATGTATGTGTACCATTCTTTACAAAACAAACATATGATTTTATGAAATTATCTATGCACATTTATAATTTTATGATCGAGACTCTGGTCGTAGGTCATGGCTGTTAATTATTTATTAATTATAAATCACAATACGTTACAAATACTGTATTTGTCAACAAGTGGAAATCATTATTTCAAGGTCACAGTTCAATAACAATGATTATATGCATAAGTACATTTAACTATGCATATAAAATAGCATAAACAAATAATATTTCTTCTATTGGTATTCATTTATTGTTATTAACTTATTACATCTCTCAATTAGTTTATAGGAGGACATATAGAGTGCGCCACTGGCGACAAATCCGTATGATTTTTACGTTGTACCAACCTACAAACGATATGTGCTAAAATTTCATGATATTCCGACTATTAGTTTACTGATTACAGTGATTTTACTGACGCTATTAACAATGAAAAAAATCTGAATTTCGTGTGTTGATAAAGAAGGAGATAAAGTTAAATTTTAAACTCAAAGCTACTCTATTTCTCAACAAAAATTATTCAAATTTTGAGGACTGAATAGATAATATCAATTTTTAATTCAAGATTATATTTTTATTCTAAATTTATAATTCTCTAAACTCATAAGTTTATATTATCTAAATTAAATAAAAGAAACTAACATTTTAAAACTTAGTATCAGATTTGCTAACAAGAAATGGAAATTGCAGACCACCCTATACTTTCTTCTTCAATATTTCTGCATATTGCACTACATATTATAGTTATATCCATGTTTTTTTAAATGGCGCTTAAAATACACATGTAGTATTTATAAACTGTTTGTTTTTCTAACCAGGAAAGTGAGGTTACATTGCCATTAACATAATACGAGGTTATAAGAACTTAGTTTAGTATACACCAGGGGTTGGTAATCTTTTATAACATAGAAACCTTTAGAAAAACACTTTTATCTAGTAATAATTATCCTAATCTTCAATGATAATCTGTTTTATCTTAACTAGAATTCAATTGTGATTCGGGACCTACAGTTTCAGGACCTCTGGTCTACACCACGCGTTCGCTTGATCGTAAACAAACGCACTAAAGTGTGCAGCGTTGTTTGTATAATGGATAAAGTGTTTTGTAATTCTGCAAATTACTTATAGAGGTATTCTTGTACATAATATGTTAATATTTATTAATTAATATGTAATTTTAATAATAATAGCTTTTTGCTCCGTTACAAGGCCACGTGTAACGTGTGTAATATATTTGATGCAAGGCTCCGTCGCACAGTCTCTCACATATCGATATTCAGTACTATTTGAAATCTACTCTACTCGGAATTTGGAATTGATCTATAATGAAATTGCAGTTCGAATCATGAAGTTAAAATAAATGTTTTATGTAATTTAATATATTATTTCTTAGATTATATATATAGATTTTTTTTTATTAGTTCTTCTTTTTACCACAATAAGTTTTTGAAGATGGGTGAACATTCAACGAGTAAACTAGAAAAGCAAAAACGATGTTCTCTTTGCATTTGGAAGGAAAACAAAAAACAATGTATTCTTGTGAGCCGGTTTGCGATAATCATCGTAGCCACTTATGTCCCAGTTGCATACCGTCAATTCTCTTTTTGATACTAATTATTATTAACTATTATTAATTATTATTTCATATTTTTTTTATTTTCAACAATAAAAACTTATTTTGTGCCAAAATAATCATCGTTTCGTTTATTATGACATGCCTGAATTCGTAAAATATTCCCCACTTTCAGGTGCACAAATAATTCAACTTTTTGGAGCCCACGCCAAAGACACTACATTCCTTCGAAAGCTTACAGTCTAAGGTAAAAAAGTCTACAACCGTTTTCCTTAATATTTGTTTGTTATAAAGTTACGAATTTTTTAACAAAATTCCGTTTTTTGCACGTTTTTCACTGTTTGTCAATTTTTATTAACAACGGTTTTAAACTTCTGGACCAGTGACAATTCTCCACGATCTTGGCCACGTAACACCCGACTCTGCCAGACGTCTGTCCGTTTATCGTACTTGTAAATCTGAACGAAGAATCTGAATCTGAAAGTAAAGGCAGAACATTCTGTCACATTTAAAATCGAATCTGAATCTTATTGAAGATGTCATCTGATCGTATAAGAGACCCATTTTGTTGGCAAGTAATATATAAATCAAATTAATATGTATTATATACTAAAGTATATTGCTTGTATATGTTATGTATGTATAAAAATCGACGCGGAATGTTTGAACTAAAAACCCAAACAACAGATCAAGCCAAACTTACCAACGCAGTCTGGCCCACTGTCAAGACCAGGTATAAGAATAGGTTAATAAATATAAAACAAGTATACCGGTTGCATTCTTAGGCCAAAACCGCAAGACAGAAGACTGACCTGATGTTACCTGAGATATCGATTGATACAGTTACATTGAAAGATAATACATTAGAAATAAATAGTTGCTGATTTAACTCTTACAGGAGTTACAGGAGTTAAAATGCAAGTATAATTGCTTTGTTAATTATATATTATGTCTTTATTTGTAATAAAATAGACGGCCATTTTTAGGTGTTGCATTTGTATGCCTATTTAATACAAATTATATTTTAATTATGCAGTTAGTAGAATGTTAAGGCGACTATCTATATACATATCACGTAAGATGATTTTTATGCAGAAATGCAAAATGATGATCGAATTTAGAAGAATTAAAACGCAACGAGTATCATGCGCTGAATTAATAATCTACTGTCACAGAGGTTTCAAAGTAATGAGAGCTAAAAGAATAGAGTCACTACTTTAAATAAAATGCATAATAAATAACTGCAAAGAATAGGCTTGTGAACCATGACTTAATTTCTAAAAAATATATTTTTGACCCTTTATTATTAAAGGGATTCTAAGTTATTAAAAATATGGAATACATGGGATGTTACATCCGAAAATTTACTATCTCTTTTATACAACACGTGTGTGCGTTACATAATATACTACTAACAGCTAAGCACTGCATCCCATAAAGTTTTATATTATGATTGTTGTGTAAAAAAATATAATGATCTCGATTAAAAAACAACTCCTCAAAAATGAGTTCACAAGCCCATTAAGTACAGTACACATACGTGCGACTTAAACTTGTGACATCCTACATTTGTTGTAAGAAGTTGCACAACACGTCCACACTAATGCGACATGCAACTTAATACGTCGGAAGCTTTGATATTCGACCGAATTCCTTCAACCTGCTTTAGAAAAAAATATGATTATAAAACAAATGTAATAAAACTCAGTTCTTTACCAATAGACCCTTGTTGACAACGCTTTTTGTTTCATAAAAATACTACCTAGAATTTTAAAAAATAGCAGAAGTAAAGGTTTTATTAATGTCGCATGTTTATGTCGCACTAGTCTGTACGTTTAAAGTACAACACATTTAGTACACTCATGTCTAAATAATGTCTACTTATGAATGAAAATATATAAATGTTAGATGTCGCACCTATCTGTACCATGCATTAGATTTGGGATAGAAATTAAATAGAGAGTAGCAGAAAGAGCTCTCTGTCACAATATCTAAAAATAGCATCTATGTATACTGGATATATTATTTAGAAGTATACATTTCCAATTTTTTTTATGAAAAACGTAAGAATCGATTACATTAACAAAGAAGAGTTATTTATTATCACATTGTCTTGCTATTTATTGCCAGTAGGGGCAATGACTAAAGTACGAGTACGAGTGCGAGGTAGATGACTACAATACACATTACACATTGTTCATCACTATCACAGATTGAACAATGACAAAGTGCATCTAAGAGAAGATAAACCGCAATAAAACAATAACGATTTAGTCATTAGTGGTTAGGGGCCACATTTGCCCGTTGCGGGGCACTGGCACATCTACATATGCACTGCTTATCTGCGTACAACGAAATGTTATTTGGTTATTTGTCATCGACTGCGGTTTTCTACTACAATTGCTATTCTTATCTCATTATGAGATTTGATTACTAATTTCAAAACATTTCTAATAATTGTATTCAGTATTAAAAAAATGAAAGAGTAAAGGAATGTTTAGTTTATTGAATTTATTAATGTTGGCTTATTTCCGATGCTAAGTCCTATCACTAACACCTCCTGTCCTAGTGCGCAACACAACTGCCTAATAACTTTCTAATATAGCGCTGATTGTGTTAATACATTGTGGTATAAATCTAGTTATAGTTTTGTATTATTTATATATTTTATAGTATTTTATTAATTTAGAATAAAATAAAATATTGAATTTGGAATTAATGTTGTTAATTATGTACCGATAAATTTAAAATCTATATGCTATTAAGTTATTATAGTTAAATAAACCATGCTTATGTTAATTAACATCTAAATTGCATCGTATTTTATCAAAATGACAGAAAACAGTTAATTCTGCTAATTTATAAACGTTTAAATAATATTTCAATAAGATAAGTATTTAATATTAAGTAATATCTGTAATCCATAAGTAATAAGTAATGCTTCTGCCTATTGTATATATGTGTGAGTGTCATAAAAACGATTTTAATTGCTTACAATTATGTACGTGTCTGTACGTGTTCATATAATTAACCACTAATTAAAAGAATTGTTTGTTTACTATAAATATTATCCCGTACTCGTCGTAAGCCGATCTGTACCTGCGGCAATCGGTACTTTGACCAAGATCAACATAAGATACTGCTCACCTTGAATCTCTGTTTGTCTTGACGATGGTAAAAGCATAACGGATGTTAAGCTTGATCAAATAATTTCTTGAAAAATATTTGGGTTGTGTAAACAGCTGATTTATGTTTTGTTTCGCTTTATTCAATATTATTATATATGTTAGAAAGAGATAGACTTAATAAAAGTTATGTAACTTGTAAATTAGTTGCTAATAAAGGACGAGGAAATGATAAATTTTACAACGACGCAGTTTTCGAGAGCGTTGATGCGTGTCTTCGATTCGATCCCGGGAAAAATGCTACATTTCCCGGGTTTGGTTGTTGTCAACAGATTTTTACCATTGTATCAGTCGCCGCAACAGCTGCTGTAGTAGTGACGTTTAGTTTTGCATCTCTTTCGCACTTCCCTTATTTAACAGTGATGGTAAAGGTTGACAAATGGTAGTAGGGAAGAAGGTGAAAAAATAATAACGTCGACTGGTAAAACTTTTTTTATAAATGACTATTTCAATCGTTAATAACTTCTATAATTTAAAATGTCCGCGTGTTTTTTTGATTAAACCTCCTGTATACAGAGGTGGCCTTTAGGGCTGGCAAGCAAGGCAACCGCCTGGGGCCTCGCATTCTCGCGCAACAACCCAAGTACAAAAATTCATTACTATATATGTATTTGAATCTCGCGCCTCGCTCTTTAGAAATCCCACTTGGATCACTACGTTATCTTTTAAGGCATTCAGGTACCTTAGTTTATCATCATTAATATTTGTCATCTTTGTGCTTGTTAACTTTTATAAAACTTCCAATATAAAATTTGATTTCTCGTCAATTATCATCAAAAATACTTTCTTACAATTTACATAAATTATACAAAGAACAAGTGCCTCGCAAATACCTGCCGATCGGGGCCTCGCAATGGCTAAGGCCACCCCTGCGTGTATATATTATATCTATTAATTAACTAGATCAATTAACTTCAATGATTAATTATTAGATAATAAATACATTTATAAAACAGATATCAATTAAAGATATTTTGTAACGAATCAATTCTAAATCATTATTAAACTATAGCTGTAGTTAAAAATCTAAAACAAATTAATCTTTCACATATGAATCAAGTTTGCCACTGTTCGCTGGAACAAAGATCATTGATATCTGGCAGATTATTCGCTAATAATTCTAATCATAATAAAACAATACCATCTATGATTATAATTATCTTATTCACATTATTATGACGTCACATTTACGTATGTTAATTACGTACGTTCTAGTCTATCGTATCACACGGAGTTTGAACTTTGACCTGGCATACATTTACATTTTATTATACCTTGCAAGGTTGACATGTTTTTTCGGTGTTGTTGCTTGATGTTGACAATGATCTAAATCGACGAGTTCTTAATGTGGTTTTTAGTACGTTGTTTGTTTTATAACAAAATTGATTATATGTATTTAGTATTAATTGTTAGTTTTATATACAAAATATAATGCAAAATAGTAGTGGTTGGAATATTCTAACTTCTGTTATTTCTAACTTATCCCTTTGTCGCTATTAGAGTTACAGGGGTGCCTATTCCTAAGGGTGCACATAGACTAGAAGATGTGTCTAAGAGACTAGGAAGAAAGTACGATATTCGATTGGAATAGATTATGCATAAATGAATATTATCCCTGTGGGTGTACACTGGGTCTTTTAAGGAACAGTTGAAATTTCAAACTCCTATTTCTCTCTCATGATTACAGAGCGCGTTACACCTGTGCCCCCTAAAAAATCTAGGTAGTGGTAGGGCTTAAGGTGCCTGAATCCGTAAAATATTCCTCACTTTCAGGTGCACACATAATTCAACTTTTTGGAGCACACGCCGAAGACACTACATTCTTTCGAAAACTTATAGTCTAAGATAAAAAAGTTTACAACCGTTTTTCTTAATATTTGTTTGTTATAAAGTTACAAATTTTTTAATAATATTCCGTTTTTACCGCGTTTTTTACTATTTGTGAATTTTTATTAATAACGGTTTTATACTTTGGACTTTGGCAACTTCTGGACCATGTAGTAGACACTTCAAGAAGTAATCCAGAATTTTTTCATATTTTTTGAAGCTTAGAAAACTGGAAAAACTCAACTGTTTCCTCAAAGACCCAGTGTACACACCATGTCTCGAAAAATATAGTGTTCACACGGAGAGTTATATACTCGTATATATAATTATTGACTTCAAAATTTAAAAAACCGTATTGTTAATGCAAAATATCTTTGTGAAAATTGGTATTCTATCAATTGCTAGTACTATCACAGATAACGCCTAAAATGTATGCATTATTCTAACACAAAAAAGTAATTGTATATAATATCTGATTGAAATTTGATATCGACTATAGATTAATTATGAAATAGGTTAAGCACTATTGAAATATTATAAGGACGGGACAATTGACCTGAAGATAACCTAGATACGACTTTAGAATCAGTAGAGCAAAAGATTATTAGATTATAGCGAGACCGAAGTACACTGGAGTCAATACGGGTTTTAATCGGGGTATTGATTATTTGGGATTTTTAAATATGAAACCAATACGACGTCGTAAGAGGTCACAATAAGGGTCCCAATAAGGGTAACAATGAAATGATACCGTTGAAACACAATGCTAATATTTTTGTCTAAAATCAGTTTTGTCCCAAGAAAAAAAATTAAAAAAAGGGCAACAAGAAGACTTAAATTTATAGTTGCTATTTGGCCTCTTCCGGCTCTGATCATACATAAGGAAAGAGATAATATTGATTGCTATCTGGACCAGCAAAGAAGAGTTAAGAATCGTGAGTTCTTTAACTTATTGACATCATTGATCAACTGATCAATAAATTGTCAGTTTAAATGCCATTCAACGTTTGTAAACTGATGCTACACAAATAGTAGAACAAGTAGTGCATTCTTGTGTCCATATTTAGAAGTAGTCATGCACCGTTATTCTAGATACTCAACCTATTTTACTGAAATCCAATATTCAATATATGTACTAGTACCATATACTCGTATAATAATGTATTACACTGATAAATGTTTATTTACTTGTAGAGTACATAGGAAATGGATTATAGGAAGTGAATAATATATGCCACCAGGGCCGTATTAATCTAAGAGAGAGTTATCTATGAGGTGTGTTTGGAAAATAAAAAACTTCTTCGTGGTGTAGAGAACAAAGTTAAATTCCTCTTTCGAATCTAGTTATCAATCTATGAATAATTGCCAAGAATTGATTCGGGACGTTAATTGGTAAATAAATAAAACATCCAAAAATAGGTAGTTAATGGCTTTTTAAAGTCTGATAAAAAGTTAAATAAACACGTAGAATAATATAAAAGATACAAAGTTAATCCTTCTTAGCACAGTCATATTTTAAAGTAGATTTTAATTATATAATGCTCTTCTTTCACATAATTATAAAATTGGGTGCATGTTATTTTGAAATTATAATGACGACACAAGATTGCTTGAATTATCTGCACTGACAACCTTTTCCTTTCTCCCGACTATTGAGTTCACATTAGGGAAAATATTCTCTCTATATTTGCATTGTGGGCTGGAATGGCAAAAACGTATTCGCATAGTTTTATTAGGCATGACTTCTGATCAATATACGTGTTAAAAACTTCAGCCATTGCTCATCTATACTAAAGAAAACGGGACAAATAGTAATATAGGACTGAGCAGTGAAATATGTTGACTGTTCCGTATATACTGGACCTATTGCAATCTAGGTTTTCTATTAATTCAAGACTGTTTTGACTTCGTAATGTTGTTACAAGGCGATCTTCATCAATTATTTCAATGGATTAGTTTCAAAATCCTTTGTGTAGTTCAAATTGCGATAGTTCGGTGGCGACTTATACTAAAAAGATATTATAAGAGTGGTATAAATCTATAATACGATAATGAATTTTATGTTATTCGTTTCTATATATATTAGAAAAATATAAGTAAGTCAGTACTTTTTAGTTATATCGGCAGTTTATACCTCACAACTCGTTTTAAGTATGAGTCGTCGCCGAACTCTCGTAATTTGAACTATAGTTGACAACAAAGTTGCTGTCACAAGACTAAACCTTATATCAGAAGTTAAAAACCTGACATATGTTAGTTAGATATGTAGCTGAGATAGAAGAAGATGGAGTATATACTCCATCTTCTTCTATCTTAGCTACACTCTATAGTTAACGCATTTAATATTTTACGTCAAAAAAATATTAGAAAAAAGAAAATAGTAAATTTATCAACTTGGGTGTGCGCTGTACTAAACACTAGAGATCGTAATTTCCTTAAAGTGAGAACACGGCAAATAAATAATAATTATAAATAATAGAACGTGCCGACTGCCGACCTAGACCTGGAGAATAGTAATCAGCAAACATGAAACTCTGCAAGTATAAAGCCGCAAGTTGATTTACTTCTTGACGAGCACGAAGGGGCAAGGTAGAGGAGGAGGAGGACGAGGACATGTCCCTCCAGGTCTACTTTCTTACGATTTATTAACACCATAACATGCAGATAAATATTTATAAATTTCAATTAAAATAAGTGTAAGAAAGTTTTATTATCTTTAGTTTAACTTATTAAAGATTGTGCTAAATTTCTGCTAAAGAAGTTCAACAGTGATAATAGCCAAATTTAAACATTTATGTATTTATTATTACATTTCGAAAGGAATCGTTTTCTACTTGTATTATCTAATTTATTTTACACACTATATACATATATACTGATAGAACTATAGTGAAAATATTTAAGGCGCCAAATTTAAAATAAAATAATTGCTTATTCGTAAAACAACAAGTTAAAGCAATATATTTATAGAAAAGAAGAAGAATACGTTTACACACTGTCTTTACGTATATATTTACGTAAATATATATTATATTATTCTACAAAATAATTAATTTCAAATATTGTTTAATATTGATTGGTATTGATAAGTTGTTTACGACCAAAATTTTATGATATAATTATTAATTTTATAACTATTTCTAGTTGTTATGTTCTGAAGAAGACATGTCCAATTATCTAAGGTTATGAAGACTGTATTTTGCGTGTGGTGTAATAAAATAAAAACATGAAATATGGTGTAAAACACATAAAAATCTTAAATATGGAAATAAATTAAATACATGTCTTATTTTATTTGAAATGCAAGGTCTTAAGACACCTTTATGACGTCATTGAATGTAGTTTATGTGAATAACCTGTTTAGATATAAATGTGGTCTAATAAATAGTGAGCCCTACTCTTTATTAAGCAAACGTCAGCGAACAAATCGCGTGTAGTTCACAAAATTATTTTAATTCATTTTTGTATAGTGCCCACCTTCAAACGATATGTGTTCAAATTTCATGACATTCCGACCGTTAGCTTACAAGTTACAGTGATTTTACTAACGCTAAAAAAATCTGAATTTCGCGTGTAAAAATATTATCCTAATGTCTGATCTGGCTCTGCTCTAAGTCATTAAACAATGAAAAACAACTTAAGGTGTTTCAACAAAATATGATTACTACTATAAATTAAACTAGCATAGCTTTTTAATTTATTGTTTATAACTTATAAAATATAAATTAAGTGTGTTAATCTGATATATGTATAGTAAAATGAAACCCTTTCTACTTCAACCGTCTCTTTCTAACCACCATAGATTATATCAATCCTTCTCCCTCTTACTTAATTGCATTATGTTCAAGTAATAAAATTGACACTGACCTAATATGCGCAGTAGTAATTCATTATTATTAAAATAAAATTTTATTAGTTGTTATTATCGTGCGCTAGTTAACGATGAAAAGATTTTTTCGATTAACGATGACTGATTGTTGGTCGAATCTAAAATCTGTACTCAATTATTTAAATAATTTATAAGCTAGTCAGTTTTTCTTTTATATAATGTTTGCGTGTAATTAATTTTATGAAATACTAATTACCATTAATTATAAGTAGCGTGAATGCTAAGCACGACTTGTTAGAATCCTTAATAGGGATGTAGGGGGAAGTTTTCTTCAAGTGATTAATTTAAAGAATACATAAAACTTTTATTATCTTAAATCTTTATTAAGTATCAATCCCACTCACTGCTTTAAT
Organism: Panorpa germanica; assembly: GCA_963678705.1. Lineage (NCBI taxonomy): Eukaryota > Metazoa > Arthropoda > Insecta > Mecoptera > Panorpidae > Panorpa > Panorpa germanica. The sequence goes on along the minus strand of OY783205.1, from coordinate 27,205,904 downwards.
TTTATTTTGTATTTAATTTAAATTGATTAGCTTATGGCAATACGCATAGTCATTCACAGTACCATTTTTAAGTTTTCTTAGTTTTTTTAAAACCTTACAAGGTCCAATGTTTTAAATTAAAAATATTAAATTAAGAAAAACTATATTATATAATAATCTCCAAATGTGACAATCTGTCAAAATGCAGTAGGATTTACTTTTAAAAGAAGTTTAATGTCAGTTTTTGAAAAATATAGAAGTGAAAACAATTTCTATTACTAATTGTTATTACAATTTTGTAGAACTGTTAAAATTCATATTACTAACGATGCATACGCACCAACTAAATTAACTAAACTTAAATTTAAACACAAATGTGAAAAGGAATGCTTAAACGAAAACCTGAAATCTAGATTACAATATTAAATAAAAACAGTAAATTAAATATCAAAACAGTGAGTGGGAATGAGGTTTTATTTAGAAAATTGAGTGAAGTATTTAAATATAAAAATGGAATTAAAATTTGAAATTAAATTAAATTAGACACAAAAAACCGAGGGGTAAACGCTAGTATAATATATAAAGCAATTTAAAATATCCTTGATTTTTGAATAAGGAAATAAATTGTTAAAGCCATTTATGCATTTTACTTTAAAATAAAACCTTCGTGTTCAAACAAACATGACACTTTATGATTACTTCACTGAACAATGCAATTCTACATCCGTATCCGCTAATTTCCGTCATTTAAGATAAAATAACTTTTCTAACCTTGTGATATGAAACACTCAAATTTTTAAATTGTTAATTGACAAGTTTGACAGCTCAAAGACAACCGATTAATGAAGGCTTCTTATTCTTAAAATTAATTAAAACGGTAGTTGTATTAAGTATTATTCCCACCTACTATTTTAGTTTTAATTTTACTAACAATATTCGTAATCATTTCCTGCATACGCCTTAAAACTTAAAATGAAAACAGTAGATGGGAATGGCCTTTCACTGCAATGTAAAAATATCATCCGATATAGATAAGGTCAAGGTTACAAATCTGACGTTGCTCTATAATTATGATTCACTATTTGTCTGGCTATTGCTCTGGGCCCATAACCTGTTGATACTAATTGAATTGATTATTTAATTTATTCGATCATGTTTTCTTACATATGTTACTTTTTAAAATTATTTATGTAATGCATTGGTTTCCCAACGTGGTCTTCGACACGTGGTATTTTTGTAACAGGTGTTTCAACATCAATACAACTTTTGTTAAAAAAAAAAAAACAAGAAAATTAAAATATTAGTTTTTTATTTTGTTTGGAAATAAAATCAATTTGTTTTTCTAACAATACTTTAAATAGTTTTTACAATGTAATGAAATACAACGTTAAGTTAATTGTATATTCGATTTTTATAGACTACCCCGGGGCTTCTCAACGTGTGGGGCATTTTGAGAAAGAAGCGTTTCATGAAATATGTCTAACGGTATATGGGGGCTTAAAAAAATATTCTGATAGACTTATACATTCTTATATAAAGAGTGTATCATCATCTAATACACTTTTTACACTGGGAAAATTAATTTCAGGGTCACTTTTCGTCAAGCGCGCACTAAGTTCGTCATTCATTGGGCTATTTGCAAAATAGAGTCCCAAACAATCGGCATACATACTACAAAATTGGTTTTTAAGAGATAGGCCGAAGTTTTTCATAAATAATCATGTAAAAATATTTAACAGTGTAGATTTAATAGCAATTTCAAAAAGAAACCAACGAATGGTCCACCCCATATATTTATATAATGCTTTCTTTGATACAATGCATGTATGAGAGGTAATACAAAACGCCTACTATTTTGCAAAATCGTAAGACACCTACAGTGAGATTACCCGAGTCAAATAAGGTCTATCATGATCAACAGATCTCTAGTTACCCGTGACAATGTAATTAAATGCGTACCTTTATTTTGTTACACCCTGTACCAAACGAGGGTGATTCTGTAACAACGAAATTATATTTTAGTGCATTAACCTAGATTATTTAACATAAGAAAATTTACGAAAATATTGTTACCTAAAATAGAACATTTTGTGACTTATTTTACTGCTTTTTGAATGTATAGATCTAGATTTTATCAAGAAATTAACTTATGCGTATGTGCAGTGTTCATTGCACCACTGTTTGTTTTAATATATTATTATATTATAATTTAATAAATGTTTCAATGGACCGATGAAACCATCGAATAATTTTTTGTTTGCTGATAATTTCACTGTACTAGATTGGATATTAGTAAAATAGAGATTTTGTAACAATTGAGCTTAAAAATGAGGTATTATAGGTTTATCTTATTAATAAATGAAAATCTATTGTTTGAGTAGTCTTTATCAATACGTATATGCCACGATTTAAAAAACGTACGGCAAAAAAGAAGGTACGCAATTCTTTAACTGAATGAAGAGCTGCTAAATGGTTCAACATGTGCTACAACTAAATAAAAGATTCCATCGTTTCATCCCTTTTACAGAATTGCCCCTATGAACCGGTTCAGACTTTCAAAAAATAAATAAAAAAACAAATAAAACACAATAGCAGCTATTTCTGCATTATTTAATTCAAATCCTCACAAATAAATACGATTTAATTTAGAAAAAAATCGCGTCTTTAAAAACTGTACAAAATTTTATCTAAATCGACAAATGTATATAAAAATAAAATCGTTATGTTTTTGCGATTGTTTTGTGAGATAGAGTTCAGTGGTCGCCTTGCACATTGCTTGGTATTATGGCTCTGGTAAATCCTCTCGAGGCCCTGCTGTGGTGGTTTGACTAACGACGGTTCAATTGACAATTGACGGCAGTAAATCTGCATGAAGCACTAAATCAAAGTAGCACCATGTGCTAATGTATCTATTAATTCACAGAGAGGAGAAATATAGAGTGACCCAGAGTTAAATAATAATAAACTAATAATATAAATGTTTATATTCATATCTATTTATCAATTTGCTCTGATAAAAAAGCGCTAAATATTGAAAAAATAGAATTTAGGATGCAGGATCTAAAAAAAGCAAGATAGTAGAAGATTAAATGAATTACTGGTCAATATTCATCAATATGGCGTTAAGTACACTGTTCCCGGCCTTTGTGTCGTCTTGTCAAGATTTGTTATACACATTCAACATAATTTAGTCCCTGAAATATATGCAACTACACTAACAGTTGAAACAATAAACATCTGATAATCGCCGGAATCTTCACTCGAGCTAGCTAAAACCGTTCGTTATGATCCCCATTTTAAATTTGTTGAAGGTTACACTGTTTTCATTTATTTCTAATAATGTTTTTCTGTCTATTTGTCTATATATTCTGTGATCTATCTCTAAACAACACAACTGCATATTATGAAATAATACATCACTTCCTCATGAACGCGCTGTGCTGCATGTTGCTGCAAAAAAATGAACCACTAGATGCAGTAACATTGTATTTGAATTTGCAATGTGCTGATTACACACGCGTAGCGTAATCAAATAATAAACAATAAATCAGTAGCGTATTCAGGTAGGGGCGGGAGCCCCAGGTCCTCATTTTAAAATTTTGTGATATACTGCGTTATTTAATGCGATATATTAATTGCATCGATGAATCATTTTAGATATTTCGAGAAGTGTAATAATTCTAATAATATTTATTTTTCTCTTTCGTAAAATTAGGTAATAGATAAGAATATTTCGTTAAAATTATGTTACCTAGATATTTCGCGTTATACAATGATTGCGTGTTATCGCGTAAAGATTACAGCATATCGTTTTAGAACTTCTTACACTGTATATAAAACGGTGTTAGATCGTATTACATTTATAACGATTCGATCAGTGAAACCGCAATCAATAAAAATATATTTCAACAATATTATATTGTTGTAATTAGTGTATTCGTAAAATAATTGAATATTAGTTTTTAGTGAATTCTTAATTTCTATGTGTAGAGTGATTTTGTTGTATTTTTAAACTTTTAAAGTGATAATAATTATTCGCGTATAATAAGTTATTCTAATATTTTAAGAATCTCATAGAATAGAACAAATTCCTGCTTACGTTTATTGGTAGGTTATTGCTGTAACTATGTATGATAGATGGTATTAAATATAATTATGATAAAATTGGAATTTAACTAGAAAATATAACAATATTCATTTTCAAGAATTAGTTTTGCGGTTCCAATTCATTAAAAGTCAGTGGAAGAAAGCTTAAAATGTACATACGTTATTCATCTAACTAATTGAAGCTTTAGATTTTGATTCGCGTTTATAGTTACTTACATAAAACGGTTTAAATATAAAAAAACATATTTTTTGTTGATAATATTAAACCTACTGTATAGTATCGCCATCTATATTTCGCTAGAAAATATCGTTTCACCTTAATACGGTTTTAAAACTATATATTTATTATTCTCTAAGTGTTCCTTATCGTAAAGCTTTATATTAACAAAATGTCTTTTCTTTTTCTTTCAGATAATCAATCAATCAATTACAAATCACGATGTCTTCAACGATATATTTCTTGTGGTCAACCCTAGCTGCCATCATCTGCATCTCATCTGCAGCAACCTCCATAATCTGCCCTCAAGAATGTCACTGCTATAGTGACGACGAACTAAGCATAGTTGCAAATTGCTCAAATATTCAACCCCTAATCAAATCTCTCAAAGTTGATAAAGTTCCTCCAATCGACAAACTCTACTTGTCAAATGCAAATGTCAAGAAAATCAACAAAAACTTTGAAAAACTTAATCTGGAGCTACTAGATCTATCTTATAATAAACTTCAAAGTGTGAATAATCTTCCTAAACATATAGAAACCCTAATCCTAAGAAACAACGACTTGATATTCCTGGATGCGTCTTCAATGCCTCCACTTGTTGAAGAACTGGACTTGTCGTTCAACAGAATCCTGGAGCTGAGGTCGGAGGTGATGACATTGTCTAATCTTAACAGCATCAAGTTGGAAGGAAATCGATTGCGATGCACGTGCGAGACCCTCAAGATGAGAGACTATTTCAAGCGTCTTGACATCATCACTGATAAAGTAACTTGCATCACAAAATCGCACAGTGAAGTGCCTTGGGAAGAAGTGAAAATCACAGACGCCTGTCATAACAGTAAGGTCGGCAAAGTTCCTATAGGTGCGTTTGATGATGAAGACGAAATGTTTGGCGACGATCCCTTCGCTGGAGGTGAGGGATCAGGAGAAGTTAGTGCCACAGATGGTGTAGAACCTGATTTCATTCCTGTGGAAGGTTCAATAACAACATCAACTCCACGACCGTTTAGTAATGATGAAGATGAAGGATCGGGTGATGAAGTAGATGGCGTTAAACCTAGTGACTTTGATTTCGCTGAACCAAGTACTGAAAGTCCTCTAGGAAGACAAGGAAATGTTGATGAAGAATCAGAAGCGCAAGATAATGGTATCACAGTAGAAACAATACCAATTGATGGTTCAGGATCAGGAGATGTGAGAGGTTTTAGGATTGACGAACTTGATGGGGTAACAACAGAAGATCCTTATGATGAAGGTTCTGGTTCAGGAGCGGGTGGATTTTTGGGAAGTCGAGGAGGTGACGATGATGAAGATAATGTAGTGGTTACAACGACCGAGACCCCATCAACTGAAAGTTCTGTTGACGAAAGTGCAGATGTGTTTGGTTTCCGTAATTGGAACGAAGATGAAGATGAAGAACCAATTTCACCACCAGAAGAAGACCCTACACCAACTACAGAAGAAGAGCCAACACCAACTATAGAAGAAGAGTCTTCACCAACACCACTTACAACAGAAGAAGAAGAAACAACGGAACAGGAAACTACAACTGGAGTGCCGGATATTGTAGATGGTGGTCTTCCTATAGGTCGCATGGGTCCTTCAGGAGCAGTGACAGAAACCCCTGTTGTTGAAGACACAACAGAGACTAAAGAAACAGAACCTATTGTCCCAGTAGACGAACTGACAACGAAGGAACCAGTACTTAAGGAACTTGAAACCACGAAAGCTCCAGTGCTTGAGCCTGATGTAGGTAGAAAACAAGTACCGAAATCAGACGCGGAACTAATCGCACCAGGAGAGAAGTCAGGGGGAGCGGATGATGCTAGGCCAGGAGAAGTACAAGCAGAACCAAAACAGGGATCGACCAGCACTTATGTGTGTCTGGGAATTTTGGGTATCTGTTTGGTTGCACTAATTGCATTCGTCGCTTTGAAACGGAGACGAGCGTATCAAGGCATCAAACGTCAGGAGCGTCGTGATGCTGAAAATCCGGGAACTGAAATGCTAGATATGGACAAAGCACTTCTTGGAAAGCCTGCTGATGATGACAAAAAAAATGGTAACTCAGAAATATCACCACTTGTGTCAAATGGTGAGAAAGAACCATCAATAGTTGCATCAAAGTTCCCAGGTAATTTTGCTAATGGTAAAAGAGAAAATGATATACCAGCATACAAGTCAGAAATACCTCCCCTCACTACATTTGGTAAGGAAAAGCCCGCAAAACTTGACGAACCTCAACAGTTCTACAAGCCTATTGAACAGCCAGCTGTAATTAATGACAAAAATGTTCAGAAACCGACAGAAGTAGATAGTAAGCCTGCAACGAACGAAGATGCACCCAAGGCGAAAGCTCCACCACTGTCCAAACAGGAATCATTGAACGACGACGTTTTCATTCCTAATGAAGATCAACAGAATGCTCCAGAAGTACCTCCTCGGTACAGCCCGGTATATTCCCCTGACACAGGGCGAGTAAAAATAAAAATGACGAGCATTCCAGACTCTATTCCTAAAACTCCAGTCATGGTTACGAGGAGTCGCTCAAATGCTGGTGATATCGTCATAACACCTACCCCTAATCCTAAATTTACTAAACCTGTTAACTAAACTGTTTTTGTCAAACTTTAAACATAAGCACAAAGAAATGTAAAAATTTCAAGACTGCATTGATTTCATAACATTATAACATATTCATTAATGAAGTATTTATTACATTTGTTTAGTTACCTAGCTTAAATTTATACTGCCAACTTGTTATACATAGAACATATTTACCTATCAAAATGTTCGTTAATAAAAAATTGAAATATTTATGCATTGGCGCATAGGTTTAATAGGATTCTATTAATACCACAAAATAAATATCACTAAAATATGAAAAACAGTTTATAAAGAAATATTTATTTTGGGGTATTACTATCGTGGCTCGATTCCTGACCTCTTTTGCATTTGTGCAAGTGCATTTAGCACATTAATTCATTATATTCATGACATTATTATATTTGTGTTTTACATATTTTCATTACCAATTTCTTTGTCTTCAGAAATATTTCATATAGTCTAATTTTAAGGCGGTGTAAATTCAGAATATAATAATCATAATTTGAAAAACTATTTTTAAAATCAATGCAGTATCTTGAATTGTAAATAAATATCCATCAATAAAAATGAATGGAATGGATTTTTATAAAATATGTGATATACTTTATTATTTTCATGAAATGAATAATATGTATAGAAGGTTCCTACGTCCTACTTCGAACCAGTTTTATAAATGTAGATTTTAAAAAATATCAAATTATTTGACCAGCTGCAAATTTTTATCAAAAACAATACAATTTAATTATTTCTGAATTAGATTAATATTTCATATTAGATTAATAAGTTCAGTTTTTAATCATCCAATCAAGCTTTTTATATATTTCATATCATATCGTCAGCTCCTTCCTACAATAAATTAAATTTTTATTTTTGACAATTTAAAAAAAAAGACCAAATAACTTTAATTGAATTTTTAAGACCTGTGTAGTATAAGGAATCAAACATATGTACATATTGAATTAGGCTATTATTGGAAAATATTTTTATATGAAATTTATATACTATATAAAAATTCATTCAAACAAACAATTACTAAAAAGAAAATTCTTTAAAAGAATAAATCAGAAAAATATATAAACCTGAATATATGTGGTTTGAATCTTAGGTGAAATGATTTGATTAGAAATACTTAAATCATTTGAAAAATGAATTTCAATCCGGACAATAATATTTATTTTCTACATACTTTAATAGTGCTGCTTATTTTAGATTCAATTTATTTTAATAGCTAATTAATCTTCAATTGCCATAAGGTATGTTCTTGAAATAATAAGTCAAATTATAAGACGGGAATTTATTTGTTCTTCATTCTTAAAAATACCTATTTGTAGATATATTAAATTTCTAGATAATTTAAATTGAAATAAATATTTTAAAAATTATTAACATACATTTATTATTAAAATTATAAACAGCCAAAGTAAAGTAGTCGCCTTCCTTAAATATTTTTAAGATAATTAAATATAAAATTTTGATTTATTTAGAAATTATTTGGTAATTAAATATATTATTACAGGTAGTCTAGCTCATAATATTATAATTAATAAGCATTTTTCTTTATTTGTTTTAGTGTTTCAACATAATATGTTATTCGTATATATATATATTACTACTTTTAGTTACTAGCCTCTTAAGCTTTAAATAATTGCTATTTATGTTAAAATTGTATTTAGGTTTGTTTTACAAATGTTATGTATAAATTGTCTACCAGATTATATTAATATCACTACTATAATATATTAAAATAAATAGATAATGAAGAAAAATAAGTATTATTTATATATTTATTAAAATGCAGTCAAAGGAGATAGTAAAAATGTTACTCCATTAGCTTAGAAAAATCTGTACGATTCATTTGATTATTAATTAATTGTAATTCTATAATAAGCTATTAATTCTAATGAACATTTTAATTTCATGTGTCTTAATAAAAGTCACTACATTGTAATATGGGTATGCAAAGATGTTATGACCAATATCAATTGTTTAGACTACAACATTTTATTTAATTGTAAGAGGAAAACTTCAAATTTAATAAATGTCAGACCATAACATCTACTTTTAAAAAGCACAACTAATTTACAATGCCATAGCATAACAATCGAAAATTATCCAGAAAAGTCATTGCTTTGAGGCTTCTAACAAATATGATGAGATGAGAAAAATATATAAAACAATAAACTCTAAACTGCTGTAATATTTATTAATCAATAGTTGTTAAGAGCAACATTAATATATAATATTCATTCAATAAAATTTATTATATATGTATTTAGAAATGTGATAAAATAAAAGGAAATATTTGGGGTTATGTTACAGAAATCTAACACAAGATAAAAACGTCAACTGGAATGTTTTTAGGAATGCAATGAGGTGTAATACAGTGTCATATTTAATACATTAGATATAATAATAGTTGTAAATGTCTTATATTATTATATAAAGAACTATTTTAACAAATGTCATTTACATGTACACTCTACAAAGATATAAATAACAAAAACTCTAACCTTATCTGCGTAGAAATATTTTTCATGTCTGGTAACACTAATTCTTAGCGGCACCTAGCACTAACTTTGACACTTACAAATTTAAAAATTCAAATTGAAATGATTGAAAACATATAAATTAATATCTTATATGCGTAATTATATAAATTTTAGCTACAAACGAAAACAATAATTTAGGCACCAAAACTTAACTTTAAACTAAAAGATTCTTATAACAATTTGTAATACACAAGTCACGTATAGAAATTCAACACTCCACAAAAGCTATGAAAAAACAATTAAAAAGTAATTAATACAACTAAATTTATGTTTAATTATGTGTAACTATATATATTTAACACTATAAACAATAATTTAGGTACAGCAATATACTTTTAAATTTTTAATTGTTTTTTATAAAAGTCTACTACCCGGCACTTGTTGACACTTGACTATTTCGAACTGTAATGGCGATTTTATTTAATTCGTACATTTTCGCATAAGTCCGGCGAAGATCCGGAAATTAGATTGTTAAAAAGTCTTAAAAATAATGCAAATTATTTGCATCTGAAGTTCTGTTATTTCAAATATAAATGCATAAAGAAATAAATAATATATAAAAATAAGTTTTATTGTATTTATTATTAAATATATATTTACTAATTAATGCAATACTTTAACTATAATTAATTAAGGAATAAATGGCAACTTTATTTGTAACTAATGTAACGATTTTATGACCTAAAAATTGTAGATTAAATTAATACAAATATGAATAATTATATGATTCAATATAAGGATAAAAATAACAACGTATAAATAATGTCACTTTCTTAAAGCCTAATTATACAAAATTCTTTGAATAAGGATGGGATTTTTATAGAATATTGAACACATTTTTTGACAATTAGTCTGCTTAATTAAAACACAGTCTATGCATTGAATAAAATTTAAAACCTAATGTATTACAGGTTGCTTTCATGTGGAGTTCTATGGACAGTAATTGGCGCTATTTCTTCCTCACTACTGCTTGCCGAATGTCTTACTCTATACTTAGGAGGCGGTGTTTTAGGACTAGCATTTACAACAGGAGCAGCTGTAGCTGCAACAAGAGGTTGCTCTACAACAATTTCTTCAACATCTTCCTGAGAAGTTCCCGCTACAGGTTCATTAGTAGCTTCATTATCCACTGTTATATCATCCATACTTTGAGCTTCATCAATTCCAGAATCTGTAATCCTAGCACTCCTTAAATTACCACTTGATTGCGTCCTCCGTCTATTTATCCCATTGGCTTTATTTGCAAGATTATCAGTAGACATTTGTCTATTTTTTAACTTTCGCCGCAGTGTCGCGCTTGGAAGATGGTCCAGCGAAGCAAATGATCCGTCCAATCGGGGCATTAGTAATGCATCTTCGTAACAGGGTGGGGATACTAATTCCCTTGGGTCTGGAGCATTCGTTTGTGCATCTTCAGCTAATCTCAGCCTCTGCAGACGTTGCCTTTCACTCAATTCCTCGGCGGCTCGGTTTTGTTCTTCTCTAGCAGCTTGCATCTTTATCAACATAGCCCGCCTAACACTTAAAACGATGCACAGACAAGCAGCGAAGCTGATCAAAGTCACCATCAAAAACATCCAAATTTTTTCCGTTTGTGAAATCGAACCAGGATTTGGTCGCCAAACTGACAAGCACGCACTATCCCAAGTTCTTCCAGCAAATCCTTCAGGACTTTCACATCTTAACGAATATCTGTTATTAATTTTAGAAGGTGGTTCTACAAGGAAGAAATAAATGTCTCTAAAATGAATATCAGAGCAGTCACATCTCCATGGATTATCTCCAAGAGCTATTTCGTTGATGTAGTGATTCTCAGCAAAGTACCAAACCCTTGGCGGGGTCGTCAAACGATTTCCAGTTAATTTCAGACGTGCTAGGTCAGGGAGAAGTCTGAACGTTTCATTTCGTAGCGAAGTAATTCGACACATTGATGCATCCAGCGTTTGGAGAGACAAGGAGGATAAATCTTCCGGAATTTCTCGAATTAAATTATGAGAAAGATTTAAATCAATCAAAGTTGGCATAGATATTAAAGCGTCTTTATCGATACTTAATATCTCGCACCAGCTTAAATCCAGATGTGTTATAGAACGAATTTCAAGCCTATCCAAGAAACTAATATGATTTCTTGATAAATTAATTGTTGTTAATACTTCGTTGTTTGAAAATAACTCTCTGTCGATTCGTGGGATTATATTAAGTGACAAATCAATATGAATTAGGTAACGCAAATGTCTAAAACTATCGATATGTATAGTATTGATTGCATTCCCCGATAAATCGATATTTCTTAGGAAGTTATTATTCATGAAGCTGTCTTCTCGAAGTTGCCGGATCATATTACCTTTCAAAACCAAATCAGTGAGATTTGGGAATCCCCAAACCCCTGTGTGGTCAACGTTGCAGTAGGATAGATCCAAATGTCTCAAAGATCCTGATGTAACGTTTCCTTGATACTGCGACGAGATTTGAAGCCTGTGGTTCTTTGACAAACTCAACCATTGTAAATTAGTTAGTCCAGAAAAAGCATGCGAAGAAACAGCACTTAATAGCCCTTGGCTTAAATCTAGAACTTCTAAACTTTCGGAGAATATATCATGAACTATGGTAATTGGATTTTTATTAAGATCTAAAGATCTTAAGGAGGTTAATCCACTTAGCAATCGTCTTCCTCTGACTTTATAAATTTGGCACAGACTTAAGTCAAGACTAATTAAGGAATTACTCACGAAGATGGGATCGTTGTGATCTAAGGCGACGAAACTAGTTATTGGATTCCCGGATAAAATAAGCTCCTGAAGGTTTTCAGCTGGAAGAAGGGATTCTGAAGGATTCAGATCAGATATTCTCGTAATATTATTCCTGGACAACACTAATCTATTAATTCTTGTCATGTTAGTCAACGAGTTTGCTGTTAAGGTAGTTATACGATTTTCTGTTAAAATTAAAGTTTCCAAATTATCAAATTGACTCAACTCATATGGAATATCTGTGAATAAATTATTTGATAAATCCAAGATTTGAACCTGAAAAAGTAAACATATGTATTAATAAAAAAGAATAATATGATAATAAAGTAAACAAGAATTAGAGTTAGTAATACCTCAGGGTTCATATTGCCTGGTAATATAGATAACCCTTTCCCAGAACAATCCACTGTTAGTTTAAGATCATCATTAATAATACAGACACATTCCGCGAGATCTGCACACGAGTCATATTGCCCCAGAGTGTGCTCTGTGATAGCGAAGGTCCACACCAAAGTGAGTAGTAAATTCAAAGAATTAAACCGCCCCATGCTGATATTGTATTTATCCACAAATTGGGTGGATTGTGAGCTAAAAATAACAAATATTTTAAAACATAATAAATAATAAAATATATTTTAACTGCTGCCATCTATTATTGCGTAGTTAAAGCTATTGATTGATTTTCATTCTTAATTTTCTTTGTTTAATTAATATTGTATTTGCTTTTAATTGTAATTGAAATATACCATATTTTATTTTGAATTGTACGGTAAGTTACTTGTTATTTTTAAGTAATTATAATTAGGTTTGTGTCTTAGCTAATAAAAAAGAAAATGTTAGCCAAAGATATCAAAGTATTTACAAATATATATTGCTTAAATAGAGGGCGGTAGATTTTCAATTAAGTGCAATTAATTATAATATTATAGGGGTAACGTTAGGCCTTTTGTAAAATTTATTTTTGTATACATCCTTTTAGAAAATATGCTGATCCTTTTAGAGTTAGTGCTGATTTTTCATCAGTCAGTTAATTGAGCTTTGATTTTTGACCTTGCAAAAACCTCGGTTATATTGTTCGTTAGTTAACTGTGGTTTGTCTTTGACAAAACTAGAATAGAACACCTATTTTTTAGGTTAATGCCGTAGCTGTAATTTAACTAACGGTTATTATTAGAAAAGCCAATGCACTTATGCCCAAAATCCGAAACGTATAGAATATTATAAGTTAATAACTCTTTTAATATTCTATAAGCATTGTGACATATTAAGAAATATGCATATGACGTCATAAGTGACGTAACAATTTCAATTGAACAGTATTACCAATATATGGAATGCTAACAATAGACTTATATACAAAACTATATTTATTTAAATATTTCAAAATACTCCTTACCTTATTATTCAGTTAAATGGAATGTATAATCACCATTCCATATCACAAAGTAAACAAAACACCTCACATAGTTTTAACAGTGTACAACTTAACCTCAAAATATTTGGTATTAAATCACAGATTTCACTAAAAATTGTTTTGAATTCGTGAACAGTAATTTGACTAGCAAAGTGTTGACTTATGGATCATTTGCAGCTCGTGGTTATTTTAATTTTGGGTGGGACAGGTGCCCAGGTAGACGCACTGAGAAATAGATAAAAATGAACTAACTGACGGAGGCTTATTCATACCAGTTGTTATCAGGTGCATAAGGTGATATCGAAATTCATTGTATCTCGTTGATAAGAATACATTTGTTTTTTATTCGAGTTACAAAAAAAGTTCTTTAGTTATTGATTAAATATTAGAAAATTTACATGTTCAATAGGCCTGTGCCCTATGTCTTAATTTCTATAAAACAAGAACCTCAAATGTTCAATTATTTTTTAATAACTCCTTATATGTTAAGAGATATTAACAATTAAAAAAGTCATTTTTTCTCTTTAATTATTAAAGGGATTCAACGTTGTGCACATTCCAAATGCATGTGACATCACAATCCTTGTGTAAGGTTACCAACCTTACAGATCATAAATCTCTGCTCTATGTATTTATATATCAAAATATCAAATATTATTTACAGCTATTTCAAGGAACTATAAAATTCCAATAGTATGTCTGCCTTAGCAGGGTTAAATAAAATAAAAACTTATTACTCTTTGATTTGATTATTTTGTAACTTATTTTATAACTATTTTAAAAGCCTTTAATCTTTGAAAAGGTGTTATTCAGAAGTATATGAGTAAGCTAACACGTAAAAGCTTCGACTTATTTAAAAAAAAGCAGACAAAATAGATCAAAAATTTATACTTAATCGCTATTTGATTTCGAAATAAACTTAACAGTTTTTATCATCGTTAGGCTTATCATTACCGAGAGATTAAGATAACAAAAATTTCATTTAACCTTTTATATTGAAAATGAATTACTTGAATATGTCACACATTGAAACACACTCACACTATCGCGTAAATGGTAAATAATAGTTGTTAAGGTGAAATGATACTTGACCATTTTTGATTCGCGAAATATAGATGGCGATACTATACAGCAGGTTAAATATTATCAAAAAAAACCATGTTTTTTTATGTTTAAATCGTTTTATGTAAGTAACTATAAGCGCGAATCAAAATCTAAAGCTGCAATTAGTTAGATGAATAACGTATCTACATTTTAAGCTTTCTTCCACTGACTTTTAGTGAGTTGGAACCGCAAAAATAAGTTTTGAAAATGAATATTGCTATATTTTCTAGTTAAATTCCAATTTTTATATGACTGGTAACATTTCTAAGGGTTTGTCATACATTTTACAACCTTTATTTATGACATACTCTATATTTAACGATATTAACGATAATATTTAACCTGCTGTATAGTATCGCCATCTATATTTCGGGATCAAAAAAGGAAAAGTATCGTTTCACCTTAACTAATTTGTTAACAACAATTTGAATGTCGTTAATATGCAATGCTTTTTTTTTAAAATTATTTTACCAGCACACAATGATAGTAGATTGTAATAAAATGCCTAAACTATACATTGTTTTAACTGTTAGTTAAGTTTAACAGCTGGATAATTTATTTAATATTAAAGAAGTTAACCTGTAGATACAGATGTAGCTAAGTATAATTTACGTTAGTTACTTAAACATTACGTAAATGATACGTTTGATGTAGCTATTTTAATTCCTTGGCGTGCAAGTTACCTATTGACGTCTTTCTAATCTCTGTGCCATATAATTATCGAATTTTTGATATCATTTTTTATCTAAAACTGGTTTTAAGCACATTGTGATTTATATGTTTGATTTCTATGTTATTGAATAACGGTAACGTATTTTACAGTGGCGGGTTAAAGCGCTGGGGGCACTAGAAATAAGAAAAACTCTTCATATGACTTTATTTAGGTCTCACATCAAATTCTATTGTATCTAATCATGATGGAGGGGTTCCTGGGCAACGTGAGCCTTGGACGTATATCGAGGACTAAATTTCTGTTCATTTTTCTTTCTCCTTGTGGTGGATAAATAGCTTTCTTTTTGTAATAGTCATTTTCCGCCTCCTCACTTTCAGCACCTACAAATCGTCACTCGACGTACATAGGGTCCCACAGCTATTGACAATTACAAGTCAAAACAAAGCCCAAATATATTCCACAAAATAATATTCAAAAAGAATATTAACTTTCATAATAAGCTCATGTTTGACTTCTAGTATAAAATACGACCCGTTACTTTCCACTTACATTCGTTTATCTATCGTTACACTGTAATAACGGGCCGTTACAAGTCGTTACACGACGTATCATGGTAAACCTGTCGTTTAACGACAGCGTTATGTTTACAAATCGTCTATCGTTGATGATTTATTCGTCGCAACTTCATTCAACAAAAAAATACAAGTTTTGTGAACATTCACTACGGATTTAGACATTTTACGGGGTTCTTAAGGGGGGTACGCTCTGTCCTACTAAATAGCAATTTGTTGTCATCGTATTAGACTTACATAAATCATAAATAAAGCTGGGTTTAAATGTATTAAATTATTTATAAATCAGATTTATGGATGAGATTATTATATAAGAAGTTTTATTGATTTTATATTTATTACTTGTAGTTAGATGTACCTTATTTTGTTGGTATTATATAAGGAAATAAAAAAACCTTTTCGAAAGAAAATTTTATATTTACTATATATGTTAACTTAAGAATGTACTCAGTCTTTTGGATTGATTGAAATTATCCAAATCACTCAAACTATAAGAACTATATAACTATGTTTATATATTTAGGATTCAGATTATTCAGCCTCCTGAATATAAAGATACCAAAGATAAATCACTCTAGATAGATAACAAATATAGACACAAAGATAAATCAAATGATTTTAAAATAAGTACAAAATGTAATTCAATGTAATAAATAAGTCGGTGTCGAATTATAGAAATTACCAGAGAGTGCTTGAAATTTCAAGTCAGAATAAAATTTAAAATGTAATAATCTTTGACGAATATATATTTTCGAAAAGGCTTTAATAATAGAGGAAATAAAGTATATTTTCCGATCCGATTGAACAGTCAATAAGCTTGTCTCGTCTAAGCTCATGAGTTTGAAGCCACTGATCTGATCTGGCTCAACATTTTGTCGTGTAGAGTTTCTAGAGAAACTGAACGGAAAAGGACGATGGTCTACATGACAAAAGATCCTTGTTGTTGTCTATATTTATACTTCAAGTGCTTAAAGTCAAGTCTGCTGAAATGTTATCAAGCACTACTTTAATACTAAATACAAAATATATTATAACGTATTCGAAAATATAGAATAAATGAAAAGTCAATATTTTGAAAATATATTATAACATATCACCCAATAAGTTCATAAAATGACACATAGATGGTGCTACTCTTAGCAAATCGATATGATTTTTAGATAGCACCAACCTTTACACGATATGTGTCAAAATTTCATAACATTCCAACCACTAGGACACGAATTAAAGCGGTTTAAGTGACGCTACATCTTAAATTTTTAACACGATGGAAAAATTTGAATTTTATGAACCGCTTCTTAAAACTAAGATATAATTTATTTCCTTTAATGAATTACCAACATCCATTATCTTATAAGTGATTCTAGAGTTTTCCCCAAAAGCTCTCAAAGTGACATCATCAAAATAGAGCTTTCTAAGCTACTTTCAAAATTGCATTAAAGTTTAATAACTGTAAATTATTAATTTGAAAGTTTTGTTAATATATCATTCATATAAACTAAGTATACAAGCATCTTTAGAATAATTTCAAGTCTAAATTGTAAAGAGGTAAAGAGAAGTATTGGTCAGTTCTGTTTCCAGTGAAACACAGAAGGTTCTGGTTCCCTTTCAATCCGCAGAGCAGCGCTAGCGGTCATCAAACACGTCTCTAATGGCCAATTAGCAAGTCATTATACGAAGAGTAAGATAGTTCAGACCTCTTTGAGACATCTGGGTTCACGTTGAGGTTATATTCAATAAATCAAAGATATGGATGGTGTCTTTGTGTTGGTGAGTCTGCGTGTGTACATAAGAGATGGAAAGGAACATCAAACTGTGGGAGTTTGAAACATTACTTCAGGTTATAGACATTCGATTCGATTACGATTAAAAATAGCACATTTTCGATAATGTTTTTTGACGACACACTTAATATATAATTATTTCTATAACTACTACATGATAAAATGACATTTGAAGAATACTTTGTGAAATTTTCATAAATAAATATCAAGAAATGAGGCATTGACATCGAATCTCCGCTGACGTCACAAAAAAAGTAACATTGCACTTATAACTCATCACTGGATTTTCTGAAATCGAAAAACCAAAATGATTTCATTAGTTGATAAGTTTCTGCAGGTAACGCTGTCGAGTTTTTCTATTTTTATTGATTTTTCAATTTTTTACAACACTTAAAAGTCAAAATCTCGATTTTTCATGAAAAAAATCAGAAACTTTGTTATTTTAAAATACGTTAAAATAAAAAAATAAAAAAAACTCGATAGCTTTACCTCGGCATTTATGTAAAGAAAGAGTGTACAAAATTTCAAAAGGATCGGTCCAGTAGATTTTGAGCTAGAGATGGCACCGACACTGAAAAAGCTATGCGTAAAAAACCGCATTTAAAAGTTTCAAAGAGAGATGAAGACTTAAAACTCTATATCTTCGACAGTTTTACTCCAATCAACTTCAAATTTTTACACAATAAACTTAATATGTTGCACAATAAAAAAAAAAATTACTCTTTACTCAAATCAAAAGTTTAGTTTATATTCAAATCAAAAAACCTAACTTAAATTTAATGAATTATTGGCTGTACGATGCTGTTTCTCATTTAATGTTTGGGAGGCTGTGGTTTATACCACAAATTGGTCACATTGACTTGTATCGAAGAGAACCGTCCAGAACGAAACCAAACTTAACTCCCCCTCACCAGTCACCACCCCTTTTAAAGTAATGAGGGATGAAGGGGTGTACGGTGTACCTTCGTATTACCTTGAGGTATTAATTATAAGAGTTGACAACTTTATCAAAAGTTCATCATATGTATAACTAACATACCATATATCTAAACATCCCGCGAAACTCAAAATATGGATGTTACCTTACATTCATGCAAAATTTTACTTAAGTGTAACCTAGTAATATTACTATATTTAAAAGCTTTTAATCTTTAAGAACTTTTTAAAATTTTGTAATCCTTAAAAAGTTGTTCCTAAGTTTTATAAGTACACTAATTCGCAAAAGGCTCCAGCTCACATGTACAAAATTAATATTAAATCCGACGATAGATGTCAATGTGGTGAAGAAGGAACTTTGGATCATATTATATTTGAATGCATAAATTATAGTTTAGAAAGATCAAAATTGAATAGTGATATATTAGATGTGATTAAAACTTTTCCTGTTAATAGTAAATTTTTGTTAAGTGATTCAAAATTAATTAGTGAATTATTGAAATATTTAGAAATTTTGTAAAATTGAATTATAAATTATAAAAGATGTATAAAAAATGTTTGATGGTAGCTATAACGAAAGAAAGTCAAGGCAAATAAGTAAATAAATATAAAAAAGAAAAAAAAAATTCGCAAAAGGATAGATTGATTTGTATAGTGGCAATAAAATAGGCTAAAAAACGTTGACGACCTGCCCAATTATCGTAGGTGGAAACACTAAAATCTGAATTTAAAAGTATGGGCAGTCTATTGATTGAAGGTTTGATCTGATTGAAGGTTTGATCGAAAAAGGTCTTCACACAGCCAATTACCATACGTTTATACAAAATATTGATTAAATTCAGTATATGTAGGTATGTAGTATCGAAGAAATTTTATTGCTTCAACTTCAACTCTTTCCAGTGATAATTATTTTATTGGGGAAAACTTCAGGGTGCTTTAGCAAAGACTCTAACCATTTATCGATTGTTTAAACCCAAATACGAGTTTTTCAGATGGTCGGAGATGTAAACTACACCAAAATAAAAGATGTGTGGCCTTAGAATTTGAGGATAACCCCCTTAAAGTTGTGTCGCATGTACCTAAATCTTATTCCTTGTCCCTCAATAAGTCCTTCTATGTAAACAGAAGTACAGACACACGGGTAGGTCCTTATATATATTTAGGATAATCAAAAGGGCGACATTCATTTCTAGGTAATGGTTTTAATGGTCGTCTTATTAAATTATGGGATTCCTTTAGTCAACGGATTGTGTGTTTGTTTTGTAACTAGAGATGTCTCCACGTGTGTCTTTTGTGTGTGTAGATGATAAGTCCACATAAGGGGCTACTCATTAGCTAATTATTGTAATTAGGAACTTAAACCTTTACGTAAACCAACTAAATATTAGACTTATGTTCAAAGCATTCATGCATGGTATATTGAATAACTTAAAAGACATTTAGATTTAAACCACACACACATATACACCTCTATATGTATATGTATATTTGTATTTATATATAAAGGATATAGTATGCAAGAAATTGAAAATCCTTCAGCAAAAATAATCAGATAAATTCAGCTTACGCGATATTTTCTGACCGTACCAAATTGATTTTAAAATACCAGATTTTCTATTGTAACAATTTATAGTGACTTGTACATTCTGTTGAGAAAATTGAAAATATATTCAATATTTTTATTTATATGTGAACAAGGTGTTTTTAATGAGTCAATACCTTTTGTATAGAGCATAATTCTTGTTGTATGCAGTTGTGAGAGTTATTATTTAAAACATATATAGTATAGACTTTAACAATTTTGTACTGTGTCTTTCACAAATCAATCCTTAATACGTACTGTCCAATTTTGCATTGTTAATGAACTTATTATTACAAAGAATATTTTTAATCAAAGAAATACAGTTCGCTATGTTTTTGTTTTTGTATTTTATTTGATTTAAAATATAGAGATAACACCTTAAATGATACCTTAAAAGAAAGGCCAAAAATCGAGCATGTTTTTAAAAAGGTTTGAACGATCAAGGCTATTTTATTTATTTTTCTAAATGCCATAAACTGCGCAGTTTTTTTTTCATTTTAAAAGTTTTTATGACTTCAAAAGCATCTAGTATTTTTTCCAAATAACACAGATGCTTGGAAATTGGTTTATTAGTTTAGGTACACATTTGACAAACGCCAAGAAATAAAACAATTAACATACCAAATTAAATTAGGCCACTGTTGGCATTTAACTGTCAGAAATTGTGTTTTATTAAAAATAACATAAAACTAGCCTTCGCCTAAGACATGTATGGCTCTAAATGTTCTAAATGGTGTCAACTATCATCCCCTTAAGGCTTTGCACCGTTGTGGTATCTATAATATCAATTTGGCCCACTGATTACTTGATTATAAACTTATTATTGTAGTAAGACTATCTAAATTAATTAAGGGTTTCCCTAATTTACTGAGGACGCTAAGTTGTTAGTAAAACAACAAAATTAATGATATTTTACCATTTTTTATTTTTAAGTAAAATGTCTTATGTTTTTCCTTGTTTTTCACAGTTAGTGTACTCGCGAACTCCTGGTTCTTGGCAAAGCTGATACTTGTGATTCCGTGAACAAATAAATCTAGTTTAAGAAGCTATATTTGTGGTCAATATATTAGAATCAGCACAAAATATATAACGGATGACCGCATCCGTTATTGCACACAAACCGCTATTCGATATTGAACCGGAAATACACCCGACTAAATGGAAAATAGTCGAGAGTTTTAATTCCAGACCGCCTGGTTTACGAAAGATAACTATAAGTACGCGTCCTCCGCTATGATAAAATTTTTGGTACTTAAATGAATTAAATTAATAACTGATAATAAAATTGTTACTAAAAGAATTACATTTTTATGCTTAAAATCTTTTTATATGTATATTATTTAATAAATTTCAACGGGTGTATAAAGGTTTGCCTAACTCTCAGGCGTGGCTTATCTCTCTTTATACTTTGGAGAAGGGATACCCGGTTCTCTGATCCGCCCAGTCACTTGTTGAGCTTATCCCAATCCTCGTATAAATGAGTCAGCTGTAATACTATAGCTATATCCCTCCTATAGGGTATAGAATATACACCAGTTGGAAAATTGTTTTTCCACGTGCTTTCTGTGAAAGACACGTGAAAATTGTTAAATTGAAACACCTGTTACAATGTTTTAGGAACGCGTGAACTAAAATTAATTTACTTATTTTCTCTGCTTTCTTTTTAATGTGTGAGTTTGCGATGTAAGAACTTACTAAAGAATTTCAGTGCCTATATTTACTAAACTACGAACTATTCTATTTCTGAAATCCTCCAATTTTGAGCTCTGAAGAGACAACATGAATTCCAAAATCATCATTATATATTTTGCTATGCCAAATTCATAATAATAAGATTATATTCTCAATTAATATTATAAATTAAATAAAAATAAAAACATATAAATATTGTATGTATTTTGTTAAGTAAAAACTAAGACCGTTGTTGCAACAAGATCCATAACCTTATCTGTTTCTTAAATAATATTTTATGTAAAAAAAATGTCACATAAAAAGATGATTATTTTATGGTAAAATAAAATAAATCACAAATATTCTATATCGAATATAAATCAAGTATAAATTATAGGCTTAGTTTTAAGTTAATTAAGAGACCTTGCAGTTAACTTGTATAACGCTAGTACAACTCAGAAGTGGGAAAGACATCTTCAGTAATCCACCCTCCGCTCCATCCACCTGCTACGATTATATTAACCCTCAGGGATATTTATAATATTTATTTTATTTATCGAATGGTTGTATATCTTTTCCAAGCTACCCTTTCTCAACATATGAGTGGTTGATAAGAAGGAAAGCAGGGAAGGGGAAGTAAGGGGGGTTGAATCTTTGTCCCAAACACCGTTCCATTGTATATTCTAACGTTAAAGTTTTGTTTCTATACATCGTTGTACATGTAGACACACTTTGTTTCTTGTATCTTTATTGTATATAAATTTGTAATATGATTCATTTGGGGTTTAAGACGGGGCTCTTGCTACTTATAAGTAGATCGACTAATACCGAAGACCTATTTTATCGCAAATATCTGAAAGTTACAGAGCTGCATTAGGGGTAAAAATGGTATCAAATGGAAAGAGGTAACCGAAGAATATTCTTCAAACACTAGACCATTGCACGAAAAGAAAAATGATCTGTGAGGTAGAAGATTCAAAAAGAAAGAAAGATAAAGAAATGAGTAAAGGAAGAAGGAATGGAGAAGGTAAAAGAGAAGTGAATAGAACAGGAGAAGAGGTGGGAGAGGTATATAAAGGAAACTATAGAATTATTGAGAAGTTCTGGATGGGAAACGTAATGAGAGGCAAGAGTTATTGAAAAGAGGAGGTGGAGAGTTTGCAGAGAAGAGCAAAAAATACTGGAGTATGTAAAGAGTAAGTGTATTGGTACAGTTAGGTAAACAATATTATTACCATTTACATATTGTTACAATTCATTCTACAAAATATACTTATATTATATTATTTAAATACAAAAATAACATAAATAAGTTTTACGTTTTGTGTTTAGCAGACATAGTTTTCAAAATATGTTAAAATCAGTTTATCAGTAGACTGAAATACGTAGCTCCTATGAGAAAGTCGGCCCCAATTCCGTCCCTTTTCGAAACATCTTCAGTCTCTACTACAGAACTATTTCGATAATCTTAGCAACACATAAATATACTATGAAGTTGTTTCGTTTAAGCCCGCGTGAGTTAGGGTTTTCCTCACACCCCTGTCTTATATACCAACCCCTCCAGCACCTACTCCCACTACTGATTCTGGTAATAACACACTACATACAGAACCGCAGTCATATGGGAAGGTGGCGGGCAGGAAAAATATGAGGAATGAGAAAGGAGTTAAGAGTAAGAGGGGGGTTAGTTTTGTGGAGTCATAATTTAACCACAATCTCAAGTATATTGACTTATTATATAGGGGTGTTCAATTTTATGTTTACATCATATTAAAAAATATATATTATATTTAATGTTCTAAATTATTCAGTAAATTGGGGGACAAAACGGATTCTTCGATTTTGAATCGATTTTGACGTGTTGTGAACCACGTGATTTGATTTGTATAGAACTGTACTACATAATGATAAAGCTTGCAAGCAGGATCTCAAAAGATCAACTATCTTAAAATAAGTTTCTTATACTCTATTCTTCTAAAGAAAATGCATAAGAGTGCATTCCTAAATGTTTTACAGTTTTGATATTATAAAGTTGGTTAACAAACATAAATAAAATCGATTACCTACTATTATAGAGAATTGAGTAAGGTTAAAAACTCCGTTAACTTAAATCAGCAAAAAAAAAACAGCACAACGTGTTTCAATCCCCGTAAGTCTAGCCTGTATGAACACTACTAGTAACGCTGCTCATATAAGACAACATTTAAGGGATGTTCTAGGGTTAGGCGTCGTTTCTTGAGCGGAGGGTTGAAGGAGGTTGATAGAGGGTGTGTGTTCCCATAACCAGTAACTAGAACTGCCACCCCTGTGGCTTAATACTTAATATTATTTATGTGATTGTCTTTTAATACAAAGTATAATTTATATTTAGCAATTAAGTCATTTTAATTAGTCAATATTAAGGAAAGTATTAAGATTTAGTTGTTAGATTCCTTGCGCTGGGTATTCTGAGGTTATTCTAAGATGGTTGTCTATATTATTTAGAAAAGAAGGCCTTGTGAATAAAACTTCTAAATATAAGTCTTTCACACTAATTGTTATAGTATCGACAATAGTACGACATTGGTATTTCGTAAATTATTTAGGTATATATATATATGTGGGATTGAAATAATAGAGTGGTATTAAGAACTTCACGTTCTCTATTAATTAAATCAAAGTAAAAGGTTACAAACATATGTTACAATGTACAAAACTTCCCAAGTGTTAACTCTACAACTACTAAAGTGGAATGAGACATTTTCCTATACTTAGATGCATAAATACAAGCACAAAAGAATCTTTAACACAATTATTTCGATGTTATTTATTTAATTTATTTATAGCGTAGTTGAGTTCTATCATAGACGCACTGTGACTACTGTAAAATAACATCGCAATTTAACATCAACATCATAATCTGTATTTTTTAGAATTCTTCGTAAATAGCTTCATTAAAAACCTCTTACAAGATCTCAAAACATGGAATATTCCTTCTTCAAATGAGATGTAACACTTTTTTCAATCAGATTTAGTAATGACATTTTTGACAATGCTGTTTGTGAGTTGTGATTCTCAGTAAATAAGAACGAGTGAGAGGTAGGGAGTGAAGTGGTGTGGAAGGGTGGTAGGGTAAGATTTTAAATATGTCTTAAATGTTTTTAAATGTTTGCTGTAATAATAGTCGAACAGTTACTACGAGTATATCTACAAGTTATGATGCTGTAGCAAGAGTTTTTGAAATAGGAAATTAAGAGAGAAAAATATCACTGAAATTACCAATGGTAAATGATAATTTTCTCATCAGAGAGGGTTTTAGAGAAAATGGGAACAATTGATACAACATTTAAAGGAAAAAAATAATTTACTTGTTTTTGTTTTTGAATGCAAAAGTAACACATTTAAAAATTCTTAACTTTGGGTTTTTCTTAGAAAAATAAGAACATTAAATATAAAATATCCTAACTAACATTTTGCAAATTATGCAGAAGAAGCATCAAGTTGAATTTCTGAAAGTTAGTTTCTTATCTCTTCTTTTTAAACTTAAATTTCGTCATTTAATGTAGTATGGTTATAGGCAGAGATGTGCACAAATAGTTTTCAAAAGTATTTAAATACTAAATAGATTAGGCTCCCAGAAGAGTTTCGTTTGCAAGCAGTTTACGGTCTGCATGTCTATTTTGTATTTAAATACTTTTGAAAACTATTTGTACACATCTCCCTATAACTGATAAGGATGGTGATCTGAGATCGATTAATCGAAGAATCGATTTTTTAATTCGATTTTAAACAATGGATCGATCTTTTTCGATTTTGAAATTCGATATTTTTTTGTAACTTGCTAGTTGCG
Source organism: Panorpa germanica (assembly GCA_963678705.1). NCBI lineage: Eukaryota > Metazoa > Arthropoda > Insecta > Mecoptera > Panorpidae > Panorpa > Panorpa germanica. Next base: position 27,180,127 of record OY783205.1, on the reverse strand, counting down.
TTACAATTATTTACATTACTTATTATAAGCTTGGACATGAAATATTGGGAGTTATAATTATTTTATTCTATAATAAATAACGTACATGATTTTACTGATTAATCAAAAATTACTCTTCACTTATTCTTTATTTATAAGAAAGGCTTGTATATTTATAAATTTAATCAAAATATAATCAATAAAAGATTGTTTTTTTTTTGTTGAAAACTCAAGAAGAGTAATATAATCGTTATTTTCCGAGGCGATTCTTTAGACTTCGATTCGAATAGAATGAAAAATCGATCCTTTTTAAGAAGAATCGCCATCTTTAGTATAGTATTTATCATAAATTTAAATCACATTCACTCACTGAAACATTTTTGACCTAGTCAGTCATTTTATAAAATTTTGTTTTATTTCTTTAACTTTTAAATAATTTTGTTACAATTGATTCTGTAGTCCCATAATTGCAATCAGAAGCCGTTAAATTTGAACTGTCCGCGTAGAAACCACAACGTTATATGTTAGATATAATAAGAATAAGAAGAAGAAACCTCGTTATGATAACGATTCGTTTTAACTAACGATACAAGAAAATATTTGCATTTAAGTTCGACACGAAATAGACTATTTATATATACGTGTATAAAAACAAGAATGTATGTATACAAGTATATAAATTATGTACTCGTAATTCTTATATTTCTATATTTTAATTAAATTAATAGACAATGTATATACATTTCCAAAGAATAAACTCTTCCAATCCATATTGGACAACCACCGATCAACAATGGGTGTCGATCTTTTTAACGCAGCAGACAGTAAATGCATTGATAGAAGAACTCCCAAGCAGACAATGTCCCAGCCACTGGTTGGCCTGGTTGGTGCTGGTTCCAGACAATTCCAGGCTATTGAAAAATAATGCCAACTGAAGAGCATAAGGTTTTATATAGATTTTCTTTTTAAATAAAGAAATCAAACAGGAAATTAGCTTTTCAAAAATGAAATGCGGAAATGTTGAGGTTTCGAAATATGCAGGGATTTTATAACGGTAATGAAATTTAATTTATAGGATGCTGTGTTAATTACAGAAATGGGTATTTGTTAAATTCTAATAGATTTTATGATTGCTATGTCAACTAAGCGCTCTACATGTTTATTTTATTGCGGTAAGAACATGTATGAACCTCAATTAAGATAGTTTACCTTTTAGCCGCAGATACATTGTATTTAAACGTGGATTAAGCCTTATTTAAGCAAAAAACACAACTCATAGAGATGTGTTACACTAGAGTTATATATACTTCATAGCATACCATTGTCTTAAAAGTCAAAGTCAAAGTCGTGGTCTCCATGCAAGTCCATTCTTTCCATTATAATAGTCCTGGACACCATCTAATTTAAATCCACCTCTGAGAGTAGACACTTTGAAAACAATATAAATGATGAATATGTAGAGGGCACGTTTCAAATTTTGTTCAAGCAGTAGCGCCACTCGGCACCAACAACAGCCCGTCGCACTACGCTAAAATTGAACAATTGATGTTGAATAAAATCCCCCATTAAATGTCAGCGTTTGAGATAAGGACATTGAGTTGTTTAAGTTTTCATTCATTCTATCTTTATTTTCTTTAAAGGTATTACAAAGATGTTTTCCAAATTATGAACAAGTATTCTTCATTTTCAAGTCAGTATTATTTAAATTTCTGTACTCTTTTTGTGTCAGTTTTTTTTTTTGTAATGTTTAAAACTTTACTTTCTAATTATTAATCACAAAGATTTGACAACATTAAATCTTAAAAGAATTAGCTTGTTAAACAATTGTTACGTTGTATATTAGGTAAAATCTTTTACGTAATAGATAATTTTTGTAATATATGATAAATATCAAATACACGTAACTATATAGAACATTTTAAAAAGATAATTTCTTTTTTTTCTTACAAATTACAACAAATAAACGAAATGTACAAAATCTGAATAACAGACTCTACAAAAGTGACGTAATCACACATTTTTATAACACTAATATTTTCTTATCTAATTCAATACAATTCATATTAAACCGTACCATATTTTTCCTTATCTTTTCTTCGTTATAATGGTTCAATTTTTAACATAAGATCATTTCATTTCTGTCTAATGTTTTTCTTTTTATTACATTTTAGGTTTTCTACATTTCACTATGGTGAATGTTTTGACATTAGTACAAAAAGGAAGTTATGGATCTCACCGTTAGATGGGGGTTGATACACAAACACAGACACACACACACACATAAAGAAAGAGAGAGGGATGCGTCTATTATGATATTGAAAATCAAGTATGACAAGGGTGAAGAATTTTCTTTTTTATTGAAATTAAGAGGGTGCGTCGATTACTGATTGTGATTATTATATCGGTGTGTTATTCTTTTGTGGTATTATGAAAGATTCTCAGTAGCGGCGTGAATAATTTATTTACTGTGGGGGTTATTCTGATTGGAAGATCGCTCTTATAAATATGAAAACCATTTTAAAATATTTCCATTATTTAACCCTTGAAACGCTAATACCTCGAAAACCGGAAATGCCACCAAAAAATAAATTGCAGGTTTGAAACCAGCATAAATTATACGATAAGAACCGTTATAAATTTTACAAAACAGAAATTTCAATTATTATAAAATTAACAAGTGTATAGCCTTCAAACTTAAAAATATTTATACAGCAGAACATCGGTGTACCCCGCATTATGAAATTTCCGTACATACAACCAGGCCCGGATTTGAGAGAGGGCAGGCGGGGGTACTGCTCCAAGGCATCCACAATAGAGATCAAGGCACTAAATTTTTGAAAGACTTGACGGAACAGAAATGTTCCTTTTATTCTGAAAATAATTATGGGCCTCCGCTCCTTTGTCACAGGGCTTCCACACCTCTAAATCCGGCCCTGGGCAAGCATGTTATATTAGGGGCGCTGATTTCAGCACTTCAAACCACAACTACCTCTTTAATATCGTTGCCATACCAGTGTATACAAGCAACCTTCTTAAAAACAATAACACACAGTTCAGGATTAACCTTTAGACAGTCGGAATAAGAAGAAATCAACAGGAAAACAACATTCTGTAATATTTCAGCAAATAGCTTAATCCTACTTCGAATTAAAACTGTTAAAATAACTAACATATGAGCACAATGCTTCTTCCTACAACAAGAGCATTCCCTTAATTCACAAATATCATCAGATTAAATCATATATTTTTGTATACTTTGTTTTTTTCTTTTAACTGCTGTAGATTTAGCTGAATTGTGACGCAGATCTTTCGTTATCTATTTTAATGTGTCTCTGGTGTCATTTTAACACAACAAAAATATAAGAAACGTTACGAATAACTACATGTGGCTTTAATACATAAAGCATTTCAGATTAGTATCAAATCTAAATCATAGGAATATGTACGATGCGAATGTCTGTATACACCTCCCCCCCCCCAGGAGAGGGGAGTAAGGGGAGAGTCATAGAACAGTCGGGAATACAGGGTACAGTCCCAGTCCCCTTAAGATCATATTTAATTGCATTGTAGGATTGGATAATAGAAAAAAGACCCAGTCTGTTAGTAGTGGATGTTGTTGTGTATTATCCCATTTATTAAAAGTTATGTAGGAATAAAATTATATTAAAAGTGACGTGCTTGACTTATTGACAAATATTTAGTGCCAAAGCTCCGCTGTAAGCAATGAATCGTTTAATCCAGCGGTTCTCAAAGTGTGGGGCGCGACCCCCCAAGGGGGGGGCGCAATGATGGCTCAGGGGGGGCCCAAAGCTTGGTTGAAAAATTAATTAAATTTACTTACAAAATAATAAAGCAAACTTTTTATTTTTAAAATTACAACAAGTGTATAATTTTTAGTCAAAGTCGTAAGAGTGCCGAACATTTTATACTTTTTAGTTTATCAGAAAATACAGAAAAAAGATGCAAACCTGCTGCAATGGACTGAAAAGGTGAAAAGCTTTGTAATGAAGCTAAGTTTGTACGAGGGCGGTCTGTAAAGTGACAATTTGTAGCTATTTTCTAATCTTAAAATTATGATTGAAGAAATGGATCTCAAAACTATTTCAACCAATGCAAAGAAATGCTTTCTTAAACACGTAGAAATCCTCAAATCTCGTTTTGAAAAATATTTTAATGAGAACTTGGATGGTTTGGCATGGATTCAAAACCCGTTCAAACCATCAGTCGATGAGTGCTCCCTCAACACGAAGGAAAAAGAAAATCCCATTGACCTCCAAGGTGACACTGGACTTGAAATGAAGTTTAAAGAATCTTCTCTCACATGCTTCTGGATTGGTGTACAAAAGGAACACCCAATTTTGAGTGAAAGGGCATTGAAAATACTCACTCCATTCGCCACCACTTACTCTTGTGAAACTGAGTTTTCTGCTCTAGCTGCCATGGAGAGTAAATATCGCTCAAGACTGGATGCGACCAAGGAATTCAGAATAGCGTTATCAGAACTAACACCGCATTTCAAGAAACTATGCGCAGAAAAAAAACAAGCACATCCTTCACACTGAAGCTCTTTTTATTATTATTGCTTTGACTTACAAATAACAATTATGTACTATAGTAGCTAAAATAATTAAATAAATTGTAATTCTTTGTATAGAATTTGTTGCTTGATTACGATTAAACCTATTGCCCCATTATAGTATGCATAGAATGTGCAAAACTTAACTAAAAACAAATTGACTGTATAATGTCAAATGCGACTTCCTTATAATATATAGTACGTTTACATGTAGGGGGGCCCGGCTTACAGCTGGATTATGCAGAGGGGCTCTAAGTAAAAAGTTTGAGAACCGCTGGTTTAATCGATCTTTTACCGTTTTGGAAACGCAAAATTAGGTTAAGAAGATGAAGACTGTCAATACTGTCGCTGCAATCGCGTAACTAAAACTATTTTCCATATATAATAGATAGATGTACTCTCTTTATTAAAGCAACAATAAATTTTAACGCAGTCAACGGTGTTATTTTAATGGCTATTTCAAAAACAAACCTTTTTTTAGTAAACAAAACTATGATCCAATTCACTAAAGAAATTCTACACACATAATCAGAGGCGCCCTTTGGGGGTGGCAAGCAGAGCAACCGCCGGGGCCTCGCATTCTCGAGCAACAATTCAAGTAGAAAAATTCATTACTATATATGTATTTGAATCTCGCGCCTCACCCTTTAGAAATCCCACTAGAATCACTGCGTATATCTTTTAAGGCATTCATGTACCTTAGTTTATCATTATTAATATTTGTCGTCTTTGTGCTTGTTAACTTTTATAAAACTTCAAATATAAAATGTTATTTCTCGTCAATTATCATCAAAAATACTTACTTACAATTTATATAAATTATACAAAGAACAAGTGCCTTCGGGGCCTCGCAATGGTTAAGGCCGCCTGCACATAATGCTGAAACATGTAGATTTGCGTGTGATTTTTTTTATAATTTTAAAATTACCAAACCAGAAATGGTAAAAAGAAATAATCACAATTTATTTTACAATTTCGATGTTCATTAAATTTTTAATATAATTAATATCAATAAAAATTACACAAATATTTTCTAAGTGTTAATAAGAATATCATTTTCCTTACCTTAATAAAGAATCTCCTTCATCAAGAACCTTTTTCCATACTGTAACATAGATATGTTACCACTCTGTACCATATATAATTTAAACAGTTTGTTTTTCCCTTTGTGGATTTATTTACTCCATATCCCAACTCGTTCTAGCATTATGGCGCTTGGTTATCTCAGGCCATTTATTTGGAATATCTTTATTTGATGTCTAGCCATAAGGAGTTAAACAATAATGGAAGATATGGTATATACCAGTAAATGTTGAAAAAACATTACTTTATGAAAGTAGAAAGTGATAATTCTGATTTTTTTAATTTTGCGCAGCTCCCGTCAACTTTCTTATATTAATAGACTACTGACAAATATTTCCAACCAGCCATTGAGCCATTGCTATTGAGTCAATAGCAAAAATTTCATAATGCGGGGTACACCGATGTACTGCTGTATAAATATTTTTAAGGATGTTTCCAAAGGGCCCTGGTGTACACACAGCCGGTTCTGCTTCGGCAATAAATCAACAGATAAAACTAATACATACAGCATCCGTAAATCAAAATATCGCCCGTTTAATAATCGTACCTCAATGCATAACATTTAAATAATTATTTAGTACGAGTCTAACACACCCACACCCACACCCACACGGTGCAGGAACGGGAACGATCTTTCCCCATAAAATGCTGAAAAGCTCATACGGTAAATACACTAGACTCTTGAAGCTACAACGCTCTGCTATTATCTCAGCAAGTAAGATTATGAATCCCCCGTACGATGCTACCTACGTAGCGTCTACCAGAAAGGGTCTCTGTATTAAGAATATGTATTATTATATGTATATATACATATAGAGGTGAATCTTCTCTTCTTTAGCTTTCGTGAAGTAAATCTTACATATAAATAATATATTTTGACTGCCGCGTTAGCGAAATAATTTACTGCGATTTTAAACTGTTTGGCGTTACGGGGAGAGAAGATATTCTTCTTATAAAGAAATATATACTCCGATTTATGTCGACTGAATTTACTTTCAAAATTTCCACAAAATGTTTTTTTAGTCATAAGTTTTTTATTTATTTAAGTTAGTTCACTTTAAATACAACGCGTAAACTCATACGTAATTTTATATATAACGTAATATTTTTTACCTATTGTTATTTACTGATACATTGTCGTCAAATAAATAGAAAAGTTATTAGTCAATTTTAATGTGTTACATTATATAATCTTGCTTAGGTTAGGTAATTATTCGATATAGCTACACCTTTTGTTTTGAATCTTATAAAAAAACTATTGCACTTTCGTATATTTTCTAGCGCTTTTAATATAGTAAAAATATGTACAAATCACACGTAATATACATTCTAACATTTTTTAATAAAATATAGACAATACTTATGCTTAAAGTTAACGAATAAATGTGAAATATGACGCCAGGAACATTGTCATATTATTTCTAACCTCAAATTTGAAATTTTAACTTTAACCATTAATATTGTTTTTACCTAATTAAAAAATGGCATGATGTATATTACATAAGATTTGTACATGTTTTTAGTATACAACAAATGCTATAAAACATACAAAAATGCAGTAGTTTTTTTATAAGATTTAAAACAAAAGGTGTAGCTATATCGAATAATTTACAAAAGTTTTAATAATGTCTGAATATGTAAATTTATTTCGAAAGATAATTTTTGTTATGTCAATTTATATTATATTAACCGGAAAAATGTTATGTAGCGGGTAAACTATTTTATGTTAAATAAACCTTAATTATACGTAATCGTGTTTCGTATCACTAAAATATACGAACGCTTAATACATTTGCAATAGTGCAAAATTTTGAAACACAAAAACGATGGTTGCTGTATTTTAACGAAGCCAATATAAGTATAGATAAAGCAAATATTTAAATCATATTATTTAGTAATAAATTAAGGTATAAAAATTAAATTAAAACCAACTGTCAGTCTATGGTAGAACGTAGCATACTTCATACGGACTTTATATGGGAACAAAGTCTTAGCTTAGGACAGCAGCGCTCCTAGCGGCCAAGATATAAAATACGACTGTTATTAAGATATCCAGAACCAGAATAAAATAGAATAGAATCAAAAAAGGGGGATAACTGTATGGTTAAATCAGGTAAATATTTACGAGAGCGGAACGGGAAACTAGAAGAATCGAAATAAAATTAAACATTAGAAAAAGATCGTAAAATTTTGCCGATTCAAGAATTTTATTTCCAATCTCGTTAAATCCAAGGACGCTTTAGATCCTGTGGTATGTGCACCTACTATAAGTCTTTAAACAACTATCAAAAAATGATCGTTTATAGAATCAAATCTAATAAAAAAATTAATGTATTTTTAAGGAACACAATTTTAAAAATTTCATTAAATAAACTCCAGTGACCATAAGACTGATGAACTCCTCAACAGACTTTCACTAAAGACATAGGAAAGAATATATAAATTACTTACAGCTGATCTACTTTAAAAAAACCAAAAGTTCAACATTTTTACGCCTAATGCTTATACTTCTACAATAACACTTCCCATTTCTCACCTCTTCTTTAAATCTTATAAAGTTCTTAATTCAAACACCTTCATATTCACTCTCCATATACCCGTTCTTAACTTTCCCACCCCCCTAACCCCTACCCTCTAATTCATATAGTGAGGGTTGTACTCTACTATTATAATACCATCGTATAGAATCGTAAATCTTAACTTTATGCCACCACACTTACACTCACTGTGTCATAACACCACTCCACCTCTCTCCTACTATTTCCACACTTTCCTCCCTCTCTTATAACCCCGGTATACCCATGGATACCCCACGGCCAGATTAAAGATCGGCGTAATCTTCTGTGCCCTTATGAGTTATTGCCCAATGTTTAGCTCAAAGAAAACTACTGAATAATGTATAGAGTACTTTCGAAATTTTTCTATTAAGTATACTTATAATATGATACGAATTGTAAGTAAGATGTAGGCTTACAAAATGGTTATTACTAAAGACACAATATCAACTCTAATACTCAGCTAGCACTAGATTAGATTGCAAATAAGGGTATTGCCGTTGACATTGCACTCCTCGTGCCAACGGTGAATACACTTTAGTGATCATATTAGTTTGAGATACTACATACCTTAAGTTCCAGCTCCTCGTTTCTGCACAAACAATAAATATATTCCATGACTGTATAAATAATTAACTCACAAATATACCAACCAAATAAATTAACAAATCTACAAAAACACACAATTATTATATTACAATTAATGCGAGATAGCACCTAGCTGTTGAAATCGTAGTAATATAATTTAAAAAAACCCCAAAATATTGAGGTCGGCTCCTAACCGAGCATGCTCGTAGTTCTAATATAAGACCGAACCGTACGTGGCCAACATGAGCTAACAAGCAAATGTCGATAGTTTCACATTTTAGTTAAAATAATTTTTAAAAAGAAATAATGAAACTAATATTTCTTTATTGTGAAATAGCGTATTTTTCATCAGTGGAAGAATTCATTTTCATCAACTTCTACAACCCGCTTTCAAGTTAGTAAGTACACATATGTTCCTAACTACATTTTACACTATTTATTCTCAAAATTTAATCTTTTCTAAACCGGTGTAGGTCTGTGGGCTCTGAGCTTAATTGAAATCTAACATCTACTTTAGGACTTAGGTCCTAATGTTTGTTGAAAACTAAAAGATCTAGTACAAATAGTTAATCTAGTTCGAATTAAAGAATATAAAAATAATTTGGAACATACCCTAATAAATAAAGACACTCGCGGTGTTTCTTTGGGGTTTAATAAATATTATTTATACTCTGACTTTGTAGGTGGTGTGGGTTGGTGTTCAAGGCTTGTTTTAGGGGTATGGGTGATGTTGGAATTAAGGGGTGGTTAAGCGACTTGCGTTCGATGATTTATGAACAAATTAAGATTTAAGATTCAAAACCACCAAGAGGATAAATTTAAATTGCTTTTGATGATATTTTTATTAAAACAAATTTTAAATTATTTATGAATGATAAGTAAAACAAAAACCCTAAAAACTTTTATCTTATTATATTATATAATACTAGGCTCGTATTATACTCTCATATATTTTAAATGTATAGTTAATGCTATACGTTATGCTGGAGTGTTTAATTATTTATTTTAATAATTAAGAAAGTTACCGAAGAATGGATCCCATAAATAATCTTATATTATGATGTATAAGTAATGATATATATATAGCGGTACAACAAATGTTACACAGAGTCGAATACTGTACTTTTTTCACTGTAAAAATCACAGAACCTGCTTTGTTACACTACTATTGAGTTTGTAGTAATAACTAATCACAACTTTAGTTTTATTATACGTTTGTACCGCGATCAACAAAGTTATATTTATATTCAAACTCTGCGAACAAAACTCTCGTAAACATAATGCAGAGATAATATAAAAACATAATATATTTGAAACTACCGCAACATTTTTAAATTCATAACTGTTTTCGAATATACGTCATATTTTAACTCCGACCCTCACATATACATATATATCTCTATCTATTTTACTATATGCTAGGTGGTGTATAATCTAACATAATGGAGTTTTATAACCCGGCCGATATGTTTCTTCATTCAACCACCCGCCAACAGAGGCGGTGCTGAGCTTAAAGCTTCTCTCACTAAATCACAGGTAAGATCAGAAAGCTCGCCCGGCTCGACCAAACCCATTAAGTATTATATAACTGACTTATAATAAAATGAAAAGTTTGCAAATTATTATAGTATATTATTATATAGGTATGTGTTTAGAAGTACTAGGAAAACGTACGAAACTTAGGAGAGTATGATATTCATATTAGTTTTTAACTCCATGGATATTTTTCTAAAGTGTGTCAATTGTTTGTAGACCATTAAAAGTAATCCAACGACTTCAAATCAAAGCTGTGTTAAGATTTTCACTATTTCCCAGCGTTATTCAAGCGTAAAACGATCAATTTCTTGCTGCAAAGATTTGACACTTAAATATATGTCAATATCTTAAGCGCGTCAATGTTGCCTAAGCCAAAATATATGATACACCCCTTATAACATTGTTATAGCGACACAAACAAATGAAATCTATGATTATGAATCAAGTTGTATCAATGTATCTATTTGAAAACAATAACTATTTATATTAATTCCAGATGTTATAGCTATACAAATAAATTAAATTAAACAAATAGCGAGGAAAGGATATGTAGGGTGTGCGGAACGGAGATTGAAACATTGGAGCACATAAAGTTTTAATGTCAGAAAAAGGTAATAAGCGAGAAGAATATTGTGCAGTTATTAAAGGGAGGCAGTGAACGAAAGAGGTGGATGGCGGAGATAGAGAAAAGGAACAAGGAAAGAGAAGGAACGGCAGAGTAGAAATGATATTAATTAGAAGTGATGTCTAATAAAACTGTGAATGTGGAGGGAATATTTTTTCCAGTTTCAACGCAATGGTCGGACAAAAAAAACAGAGTGATAGACGTAGAAGGCAGGAGAAGTGAAAATGAAGACAGAAGGGAAGAAGTATAGTGAAAATATAATAGAAGGTTTGTCGAGAGGAGACAAAGAAGACAAGAGGTGAGTAAAAGGTGAGAATGAAGGAGGACTAGGGAAAATGAAGAGAGAGGGGTCAAGAGAAGAACAAGCAGAAAGTACTTCTGGAAGTAATACAAGTCTAGAATTGTTAAAGTTTAGTTTTAAGTTTGAATTTAAGAATGAAATGTATTAGAAAATATAATACTGTAAATTGTAAAGCCGAAAGGCACAACAAGCAAAACAATTATAAGAAAATACGATACGACCCAGTAAACAATTTGGTGAAGTGCCCCTTTTAGTGACGTTTCTATCACTATTGCACTTCTTACACTTCAATTATAGTTCGCATCAACTTTATCTTCATTGGTATTCCGACAAGTGGAGTGGTTTTGCCATTTCTAGCCGATAAAGTAGACATTTTATATTAACGACTGTGAGAAACTGAACTGTAGATAAACTCTTTCATGACAAAAAAATCAATATGAAGAAACTCCAAAATGTTTACTGGGAAATAACCTCTACAATTTAGAAAAATGGTCATCAATTGTAGGTGTTATTAATATTTGGAAGTAAACAAAAGCACAACACCTATTTGACACTTGACACTACAGTTTTTTCTTAGTGACTCTCTCTTACCAAATTTAAAGACGTAATTGAAATAAATGAATCACATTATCATTAGACAAATACTCCCTACTATACAACACAATCTTGAAGTTGTCTTTAATTTATCTTTTCCCGTAATAAACCTATGCAAGTACCCATTTACGTTAACCTAATTTTTATTTCTCATCTATAAATCATTCTAATCACACATATACTAAGTTTGTTTGTATGATATAACGTAAAATTACTTAAGAATTAAATTATTATCTCTCACTGAATAAATATGTTTGTTGGTTTCTTACTTTGCTTTATTTTATATGACTATTTCAGTTGTGATGTCTAAAACAGTTTTATTTAACTCTCAGAAAAGAGATATCATAAAATTTAATACACAAATAAATAACCAGAAGACCCGTATAAATGTATTTTGTCTGGGTACTTTATTCTTACCTCGTATCTTTCTTAGGACGATATTCTTTGGCTGCTGCTGCTGTTAGAAAACATGTGAATAATTTTTGAGGTATACTACGCTAAGAAAAATTTCATTTATTTTTTAAAATGGTTTGTAATCAGGAATGTAAGATATCCCAGAATGCACGAGATTGTCCTGCATTAACAGTGAAATATCCTGTTCAGGACCGTCTTAATTAATAGACAGGTAAGACAAATCTTAATGTCTTGTAAATTAAAAGTTAGACTAAAACAAATAATTTCGCGTGGGAACTAAGGAATTCCTTTTTTCATGTGGCAATCATTTAAAATCTGGCAACTCTCTTTGTTGTTGATATTAGAAGTAACAACCCAGTAAACATTTTAGTAAATTTAGTTTAGAGTAAATTCTATGACTTTTGATGAGTTTTTTGTCATGAACGCGTTTGTTTTCTATTCAGTCGTTCATAGGGAATGTCTCTTTTATGAGCTATAGACGGCGCAACGACTGCTCACTGCTCAATAAAAGCGACTCCTCTGACAGGTAGGGAATCAATTTGAACTAAAATTGATTTTCTGTGTGTTCCTCCAACTTGTAAAACGTTACAATTGAAATGTACGAGTGACTAGAACTTCACCTAGCCATTCTATTTCACCAAATGTTTACTGGGAAAATTGACATGAAAAGAAAGCTTGACTAGTTCGTTGAATAACTATGAGAAAGACAAGAAGAAAATAGTGAAAATTTAGTCCCTTTCAGTGATGTCCCTTAATTTAATGCTCCAATTTATCTCCGATTTCTGCCCTCTTCCTTCTACAGAATTGCAGCACCTTGCAGCAGCAGAATAGCTTCTTATTTAATATTTTAGAGCTATGTTGAAAATACATTCAATTTCATGAAAAACGTGTCGGTGTTTTATTTGACTGACAAGCCGACAAAAACAATGCTCGAATGTAGTAAATCTTTTAACAAATACATAGAACAGTTTGAGAATCATTCATAAAGTATATTCTAGACTTGTTACACGCGTCGGGTGGCTGTTTTAAGTGATAATAAAGTTGTAATTACAACGGCCGTTATTGTTCGCTGCCTCGTCCAGATAACGAAATTGTCGTAATCCGTTATTCCGTTGTGCAACCAAAATTAACTACCGTCCATGGTATATTCGGTAGTTTACTCGAATCTAGAACACCATACCGTATCTCTTTCAACGGTGGTTAAAGCATCTTACATATTTCAAAAGCCAGAAACATAAATTATGTTTATTAGAATAATTTTAAGATAAAAAAATGGTTTGAAACTTTGCTAATAAATTTCATAGTTTATTTTTCTATTATTACAATATTAAAATATATTTTGAAAAGGTTTTAATCCGAGTTATATGAATTATCTAAAACCCTTATGCCTATCTAAGTAACCTTTGACACTCAGTCGTAGTATCGCACAATTAAATTTACGTGAACCCCCCTCCCACACTCTTCACACATTGTGTGAGTGGAGTTAAGGATTTTTCATTCGGAAGGAATTTGATGTGACATATACCCCCTTATCGTAATTGTAGAGGGGTTGCGATGGGGGTGGTAATACGTCCTAACCCTTAATGTTTAAATATGTGTATTTGTAACTTTAATATACTGAATCCGTTTTTACTATTATTTATGTATTTATTAGAACGTGAATGTTTATAAACGAGAAATGTATATTTAACATAATACCCAGCTAGTGTTGTCAAAATGTTTTATGAAATTCATTTTCGAACATAAATGACAATGATGATTCAATTATTTTAAATATATTTACCGCTTAATATAAAACCAGTTTATTAGTCAGATATTAAATATCTGAATATGTTTAAAGAATTAGGAAAGTGTTTTATGCATTCCAGCGGTATTTGACTAGTTTACCTGCGTCATCATTTTGTTTAATGGTATGTATGAGTTATCTGCATAATAAACCAGAGAGCAAAGAGGTCGATTTACTTGCTTGCGTTCTAAATATAATTTTTTTAAAGCTGTATTACCGCCACGAGTAAAATGAGAGTGAGGAGATTAAATTTTTCTTAACTTTTAACGAATTTTAATCTTAAACGTTAAATCGAATTGTCAAAAGAAGCAGATCTGCTGGACACCATTGTAAAATCTATCTTTCTCATGCAGTATAACCCGCCTAAAATTTTTCTCAATGTTTTACTGCTTTGATGATTGATTTGTTCTAATTACTTAAACAAAAGTTAAAAAAATTGTGAAAAAATCTGTTTTGCTTATTAAATAGTATACCACTCAATAAGTTCGTAGGATGATATATAGATTCATACCTTTTTTAGATAGTACCAACCTGTAAGCCAAACGTGTCAAAATTTCATGCTGTTATGACCATTAGTTTACGGGTTACAGTTATTTTAGTGCTGCTACTTCTATAATTTTCAAAACAATCTGAATTAAGCGTCATTGTTTTTAACACACGTCGCTTGAAGTTTGCTACTATCTAAAAATCGTACAGATTAGTTAATAATTTTTTTTTTATTTCTTCTATGGTTTCAGCAATCTGCCTAAGTAGGCAATAAGCTTCTTACATGATTAATTAATTAAAACATGTAAGAGAAACATTCCAGTGAATGCTCTCTTGTTTTTATATACAATAAACTAGTATAATATATCATACATTGTACACTATTCCCTATCGCGGACCTAAAGTTAGGTCTATTGGTTGATATCGCCTTAATCTGGGGGGTTCCCTGTTGTCACACACGTTCAGTTGATTCGCCAACGCATTTGGATGGTTGATTAATCTATCACTATATTTTGTACTGGATAGATATATTTCATCTTTGATGGATGCTATTGGGATGTCTTTCTGGATGACTTCGTTAGTGACGTAGTATGGTGCATCTACAATGAGTCAATAATGGCGTCATCTAAATTCAGCTCAAATTTTGATTCTTTAAAAATGATTAATTTCGATTTACTTTCGATATTAGTATAAACAGCACTATAAATAATTCACTGATAATATCTCTACAACAGACATGCGAGTATACGAGTATGTATTTTCTAAAATTCCAAGGTGCAAATTAATCCTTAAGCAAAAGGAATTGAATACACGAGTTCTCAGTAAAATCTCCCACTCCACGTATATTTTATGGTGAACAAAAAACACCTGACTCTGGTTCCTCAGTACGTCGGTACGTTGGTCGGCGTCCCGGTGCCCCCCGGTGGGTTTCAACAAGCATCAAGTACCGTCGTCGTCATGAAATTCCGGATTGGTTCAAAGTTCAACTCGACTGAACATGCAAAATAACTGGATTAAAATAACACACAATACGAAATAATGCCGAGGAAATACACAACACCGCGAGAACAGAAAGGAATGAACGGTACGGTGGGATTATGAAGAAAACACAGCAGCACTAGCAGACAGCACACCTCTTAGAGGGTTGAAATAGGGGTGAAATAGGTGAAACAATAGGCTTAGGGTTAACGTATAAGAATGGCATCATTCCCATTGAATCAAGTTTATAATGGGTGCAGATGCATCAGGTGCATTTGAAAGAAAGATTCATTTAAAGTTGAGTAAATTACCAAAATGTTAGAAATCAAGTCACCAACAAATAAAATATTTTATACCAAATATCACCAAATATTAATAAATATTTATTCGCCGATTTCTTTCTTTTCAATTTTTACATATCGTTTACATGCTTTAACTGTCATGATGATTTGATGTCATGATCAGTCTAGATAAAAAACGGATGGACCGATTTGAAAATGGATTTCAGATTTGGAATCTACGGGAAATTCTACGTACAAACACTATTTTAAAAAAAAATTTCGTCGACGCGACAATCTTTTTTGGAACGGCGAAAATCGGTAAATTTAAATTTGTTTAATCGATGACATTCTGTTATACCGCTGTTTAATAAGATATAATTACGAGAACACATTATTTTTTTAACTTTGATAACAACGAAGCACCGAAATTCCAATTCTGATCAACAGATCAACTCCTACACACTCTCAGCCTGTGTACCACCAATACCACTTCCCATTTGACTACCTTTAACAACATGCATTTGATTAATTTAGCAAGTTTGAAAGACGTAGCTTTAAGAAAAGAAACTTAAGAGTGAGCATAATAATCTAAGAAATTCTGAACAATTATGTACTGGATATTTTTAAAAGAATAGTTCACTTGCAGCTGAACTATATTTCCATTATTTTAAATATATACTTCTATATATATTTTTCTAAAAATATTTTGCATTTTGTGCACTTTTATAACATATAATATTTATTTAAATCTATTTTCACGAAGTAGAAATCTATGTTTTCTTTATTTGTCTTACAGTACATTGTCAGGCTTAGTTCTAACATTGAATCATTTGCATATCAGGTGTGATCGGATATGTCTCTAAGAATATTTCCATCAAACAATAAGATTATGTATTGCAAAGGAAGTAATGTGTAATGAAAGTAATATATTATTTTCTTGATATAAAGACACCAAATAAAATAATACAACGGGAAAAATAAGAATAGGATACCGCATACACACTAGTTAAAAATTTGACAGTGGATTTTGACAGCTGTCAAAACATTAGGAAATAATTTAAAACCAACACTAAATTATTTAAAATAACTTACCGCCTGATCAATGGATGTGTAATGAGCTGTAACAAGAGAAAAAATATTGTTACAAACTATAAATAATTAGAAAAATAAAAATTTATAAATGTTTTCTTACCTGACAGCTAACGCCTGCCAATTTAAATTCAGCAACACTAAAAACACGAGCTGTCAAATTGAATAACTTTTCACTTGAATCACTTTAAAAGTTTATAATGTGTAATTAATAAACTAATCACTAAATTATATTAAGTAGCACAATATGTATAAGTACAAGTACATATGCACATATTTATTTCATTAGATTCACTATTAATTACAAACACTTTAAAATATCATTGTATTTCCACTTTATAACGAATACTATTAATATTATACCCAATTATATAATTAAACATTAATTAATACTTATATTAATAAATATTAATGTTATCACACTATTTAAATCTACCGCGAAGTATAACACTTGTCACGTAGTGTGACAACTTGCCACTACGTGCGCGGCTGTAGTGAAAAATAAAGAATTAAAATCACATCAACAACACTGAAAAAATAGTGTCATTATTTTTTCACAAACTTAAACGTAAACAAATAAATGTCAGATTAATTAAATCAAGTTATAATTCTCCTTTACACTCCTATATAAATCACTTTACTATAGTTTATTTGATAATACAGTATTGATGATTATACAAGTTTTTAATTTACATATTATTGATAATTAATAAAAATCACTGTGCGGAACTGTTAATCCTTCAATCGCCGCGACGAATTGATTTTTTTCATGTTAAGTAAGTTGACTTAGTAGTCTTAATCGAACACGTCCGAACCTTTACGAACATACGATTATTACTTCTTCATTTTTTATTAATTTTTGTTAATTTTGATTGTAAAGTGTCAAGCAAGTGTTAATGTAGAAATGTAGTTTCTTGTACTATCTGCATTTACCAAACAAAACAAAGGGCTTCTGTCAGTGTATAAATTTCTGCTTATGTAGCATTATTCATTTCTAACTTTTAAGTCCTATACACATAATTCTTTCGTTAATAGAAAAATACATTTGTGAAAGTGAATAAAAAGAAGAACGAAACGTCAAATAAATTTGAATAATCGGTTTCTCTGATTGTTGACTTTGATAGCACAGGCACTGGTTCTGCGGCTCTAGTGGCTCTAGTAATATAAGTTATTCCACTAATCGCTCCAAGAACTACTTCCTTTATCCTTTCTGATAACACTTCATTTGATAATATCCACGGAAGTTTCCTTAAGACTTGGTGGAAACTCCGCGATTTTAAGACTCTGGAATAGTAGTTCACTAGGCTGCCATAGCATTAACTACGGATTTGTAAAGAAAGTAGCGAAGTCATCTTCGGTGGTCTGTTCAAAAATACACACCAACTTATGGGGAGGGGGCTGTACACTGTCAAATAAGCAACCGTAAGTAGAAATGTCTTTAACAACTTATATTTTCTGCCATGGTTTAATCTTTACATATAAGAATTCAGCCCGTGTATATTTGTGTTCGCACAACTCGAAAAGTAGTCGGTCGGTTGACTTGAAATTTTGACACAGCGTTGCATTCGAGTTGATCGTTGTCTGTATTTGCAAGTGTGTGTGTCTTTTATTTACTTTCCCATTCATTTTATATCAGACTGAACCACAGCAAACCGTGGCCCGGATTAGCTAGGAATATAATAAAAACAAAACCCATCTATCTTAGTTAAGCACGCATAAGCTTCTGTCTCATTTACTCTCATACTACTCCAACATAAGTCTTTCTCACTTACTCATTCTATGATGCTAACCAAAATAATATGTGAAGACAGATTTGATTGTAAAATAAATTTCTTCTCTCTTAAAACAAAATTTAAAAGTGATATAGTTAACAGTGTAGAAAATTAAATCAAGTAACGAATAAAGATTATCAACGAATTGCTCATTTTAATTTCAAATCCTTCCAGAGCCCTGAAAATAGTAGATGATTATTTTCATTAGATGATGCATTAACGTCATCTAAGGATAATGCAAATGTAAAAGTAAGTGAATGCAAAGAAAGCATTTAAAATCCTTGATGAATAAAATGATATTTAATTGATTAAAATGTATAGGAAATTAATTTATAAAAGCACTTTAATACATCTAATAATTCTTTATAATAATTACAGTTTTATTTAATAGACAACAATATTTTTAGATTTTTTTTTAACTGTCATATTTTGAGGTTAATTTCTTTTTCGTTTCACATCGTTTTCGTTAGCTCGTTTCATTCCGGGTGTTCTCGTATCTTTGATCTTAGCTCCTCTCATCATATAATTTATGGTTATGTAGATAATCCCAAATCTGAAGAAGAAAAAATTCAATTATAGTAATCGTTGTCGTATTATAGTTAAGCTGATTCGCGGTTTATGACTCAGAGCATTTAACAAAGTATTGCTATTAAGAAATACCAAAGCGAGTAAAGAAATTAACAGCGAGTGAAAGAGATGCAAGATGGAAGCTGTATTAGGGAAGTAAGAAACATATGAAATTAATTAGTACTACGTAGTTGTGAAAATGGAAAAATTCTCGGTAACTTATTTCTTCTGTATATTGTAATGTTCCAGGTGTATATTTATGATCTTATATTCTTATATGTTTGGAAGTGAATTTTGTATGGTAGCTCGAAAACGGCTACGTCAATGTTTCTAAAAATTGTCTATTTTGTTGAGAAAAAAATTCTAAGACTTTTAGCGTCCCCGAATTTCCTGGAAACCTGTAATTTTGGAAAAATGCATGTGTATTACGGTTATTAATGCAAACATATTTCAAAATTTAGAAATTCAAAATTTTATAGAAAGGGCCCCTAGAGAATTAAGAGCCCGGTAGGAAACTTTAGAAATAGCTCAAATTTTGGATTGTGTAATAATTGAATATCATAATAACAAAAAGAAAATCGAATTTCAAAAAAAATTTATTTGGGGGCATGGGGGCGATTTTTACCGAGAGTAAAAATTGTGCTAGAAAGTTGACATTTTGTATGTAGGCTAATCTTGGTAAGTTATTTACGAATCGAGAAAAAAATCCTAAATTTTGAAAAAAAAGTTGGTCAAAAAACGCATAAATTGAACGCATTTTTTAGTCAGTTTTTATGAAAAAATATTTGTTTTTATATGTTAAATTTATATAGAACGAGTTAAATATTTCAATTTAAAATGGAATTAATATAAATTTGATATGAAATTAAAGCCACACACAAAAGAGAGTCGTCGCTTGCGACGGGGGTAAACTCTAGTATAGTTATAACTCCGTCAAATTTTGGTTATTTAAAAAAAGTTAACACCAATATATTTTAGGCATTCTTGTGAATATAATGTTTATAACGACAGCTTTTGAAATGTTATGATTAATATTAAATAAACCACTC
This sequence comes from Panorpa germanica, assembly GCA_963678705.1. NCBI lineage: Eukaryota > Metazoa > Arthropoda > Insecta > Mecoptera > Panorpidae > Panorpa > Panorpa germanica. Next base: position 27,159,868 of record OY783205.1, on the reverse strand, counting down.
GCCCAACGGGGGGTCTTGGGGGGGCCTAATCCTTACCACATTTTATTTGGAGTCTTCGTGGAAGTCATTATCAAAAGCCACAATCAATTCTTTGTGAAACCATATTTCTTAAAAATGTTTTGCAGTTTTCTCTAATAAGCATTCAAACGACAATATATTTAAACTCCTGGAAAAGCAGTTTTATTTAGAAGAGAAAGGTTGTTTTCAAGGAATAATATATTTTGCTTTTCGCGGCGTCATTTTGAAAAATCAATTATTTATTATAGTCACTCCAATATATTATAAATTATATCGAAAACATTTTGAAGAGAAAAATATCAACTACGTCTTCAAAAGCAGTAAGGGAAAAAAAGTTGGTTCTTTGTTAACTTGCAATTTCTACCGTCTAATATTTCAATTAGAATATTATGCTTATTGCTAAATGTACAACTTATATTCACTTCAACCGCAACAACCCACCAACACCCTCACTCCCACCCCCGCTTGTTCCCTACGTCAAAATAAATCACAAACACATTATATTTTTATATAAACGTCTCTATACTTAGCTAGGACTTATGTAAGTTAATCCTACTGGAGGAAGTTATTTCGTTTAACGTCGCATCATTGCCATCTTTAGCGTAGCAGCGCTACGGTCGTAGAGCCGCGCTACGCCACGTTACGTAGCCATCGTCATAGAACTACGTGGCCCCAGTTATAAAGCCTCAGCTTCATGATAAAGTATTTAACGAAAATCTGTGGAGATCTGAGAAACGTTTAACGGCCGTTACCCAGTAACGAATCGTTACTCAATTAGCTTCATACTAAAACCAAAATGTATCATTGTACAATCAAGGTAAAAAATATATTCTGTAATATATAAAAGAAATTCGTCAATTGATGGCGGGTGTTTCGAATCAGCTGATACTAGCTTAGATTGAAATTAATAAACAAGTACACCGTATTTTTGAAGCTGTCTGTGAAACGAACAAGAGAGGAAAAAGGGTTCTTCCTCTTTGCGATGACAATATGGTACAGGAAAATGTAGGTGATTCGAAATAGAAAGGCATAAACAAAAAATGAAGTAGTCGGAAGAAAAAGACACTTCCCAGACTTTCTTAGCGCTGGTTTCATCAAGGGCAGTTGCTCCAGGAGCGGTTACTTTACTGTCACTTTCTATTTCCAAAAGTACTTTTCTGCTTCTTCTTCTCTTGACCCTCTCCCTTCATTTTCCCTAGTCCTCCTTCATTCCCATCGTTTCCTCACCTTTTCTTTCCTCGTTCCTTTTCTCTATTTAGTAAATAGTTATATTAAAGAGGCTTGTTTTACATTACGGAGGATCAAAACGTATTCAAATGTAATGTATAATACTGGTTTCACAACAGAGAAACAGTCTTGAAAACAGTTTTGTTGTCAAAAAACAAAACAAAAACATTTACATTTTAAAACAGTTCACACAACAGACTGGTTTTGTTTTTAGTGTTTTTCTGTGTATCCCATAAAAATTATAAACATGACAAACAAAAACTGACAAGCGCAAATGTTCACAAAAAACAAAACTGCGTGTTCAAACCAAGCAGACTAAAAAACAACAACAAACGTGTTTTCTTTTGATCTTACCAACACCAGATGAGAATGTGTTTTGTTTACTAAAACAGTTCTTTAAACATAAGTTTTAAGAACTGTCTCTTTGGTGTAAACATAGGTGCTTTTGTTCAGAAAACAGTTTTGTTCAGAAAGAACAGCTTTTGTTCGTGTTTTATTGAACTGTCTCTCTGGTGTGAAACAAACTATTCTAGAAGACTGTACATTAAAGGCCAGTACACAAGTCCTAGTTGTAAATATACAGATCAACTTATTGTGACAAGCTACAGGAGCCAAGGACCAAGGATTTTATATCGTGTACAGCAGCTTAATCAGAGAGGGAGAGATATGAAACATGTAAGGAGAGAAAGAAAGAACGAATCTATATTGAACAAATGATGAAATATTATCTAATTATAATTAAATGAAGACTTTAAGAGATAATTCAAAAAGTAATAAAAGTCTTATTAAGATAATAACTAATTCGATCATCAAAGATAATATTTTAATCAATTATTTAATATTTTTTAATTAATATCTGCTCTTAATTATAAACAAGGTTGGCGACTTTTAAACTTCATCATTTCAATTCCAAAATATAAATCAACAATACTTCTTAACGTTGTTTAGAAATCTAGATATTCAGCGGTAGATCCCTTTATTAAGGGTGGTCTTAAGACCCTAGTGATGGTGGCTAGCCAGCAGTCTCATTTTAATACGCTTTATAGTATCTCAACTTATCAGCATAGCTAGAAAGAATCAACAAAAAACAAAGGTATAATACTTTTATTTTTCTTGCATTACTAATGTATGTACTACTAAAGTCTAGTTATATATATAGCAACGTGTGAAAGAGTTAGATATATACAAATATATATTTGTAAGAATGAATAAGAATGACGAAGTTCAGTTTATTATATATGTGTTGAGCTTATTCTTCATATTCTTCTTGCTTATATTTTTTGTTAGAGTTAAGTCTCAGGGCCAATGTATATGAATTATATTTCGATAACTGGACTCGCTTACTTTATTGATAAGTTATCTATATTGTTAACGACAAGAAGTATTGCCAGATTTAGTAACGTTTATTTCTTAATTTTACATCTGGCAATACTATCGTTGATTTAACGATGAAATAGTTGGGTAACTTGGCTACAAATAGACTAGATATGGTTTCTTCTGTTGTAGAATTGTGGAGATTCTTATAAGACTGTTGTTACAAAGATATTTTGGCTTAATTCGATTTTTTTAGTTTAATAATCTTGAAAAACTAACACGCACTCGCAAGCACTGTTGCTTGGTTGTTGCCGGAGCTGTAACAAAGTAATTCTATGCACAAATTGATTGGGCTTGTGTCCTATGTCTATAAAAGTGTACTATATATTGATAAAGTTGGTTACTAGAACCTCAAATGTTCAATTATGTTTTAATAACTCCTTATATGTTAAGAGATATTAACAATTAAAAACTGGATTCAACGTTGTACACTTTCCAACTGCATGTGCCATCACAACCGCTGCCAACCTTACAGCTCATAAATCTCTGCATATGTATTTATATATCAAAATATCAAATATTATTTACAGCTATTTCAAGGAACAATAAAATTCCAATATTATGTCTGCCTTAGCAGGGTTAAATAAAATAAAAAGTTATTATTCTTTGACTTCATTTGATTATTTCGACTACCAACAGCTACAAAACATTACCACAGCACTGACCTACTCAACAAATAACTGACGTATAAAATGCATTTCACGTCATACAAATATGGCCGACCATTTCTAGCGCTAAAACTACAATTCAAATTTTTAATTGCTATATCTCCGTCAACATTTAGATATTTAATAAAATAGACACGCCAATACACATTTATTAACATCAATTTCAATCAACAATTGAAAAATCGACCACTAAAAAATGAGGACACAAGTCATTCATTCATTTATTTTAACAAATATTTCAACAACTAATAGTAAGAAAAATATATTCTTCTGTTGCAATTAAGGAATGAAACTTCTTTAGTTACGGAATTGAATAAAATGATGTTCGAACATTTCTTAAACTGTTTAGATATAAAAACCCTGGTCCATGTTTTTGTAATACAGAAGGAATTTGCGGGTTAAGACTCTACGACTTATATTTGCAGTTTATTATTAAGGTCATTTATTTTATATATTTTTTCTCCAGGGAGGGATTAAAACAAACTCACCCTTAATAATACATCCCCTTTTATTTCTCTGTTGATGTAATTCACTGTTTAGTGTAGATTTTACTTTTAGAAAAAAAAAAGTTTATTTTTAAGGATTAGTATATTTTAAATATATATTTAATAATACCACTCTTTAAAGTTTTGAATTATATTTATACATATATATATATATATATATATATATATATATATATATATATATATATATATATATATACATATTACATTTATTTGAAAATTTACTAATTTGGAATTAGTTAAACTTTAATATTTTATGGGATGTGTTACGCCTGATTTAACGGCAACAAATATAACTCCCTAACAGTTAATTTCAATAATTAAACTGTGACACACTTACATACACTGGCGTAGCTAGGTATGGGTGAGTCGGTGCAGTGCACCGGGGCCCCCAAGCTTAGGGGGCCCTCGGACTTTTATAACTTATATTTATATTTTAACGGTTTCACAGTGAAGTAATACTCTTAGTAAATAGTTATTCCCGACAATGCATACAAAACTTTTATAACAAAAACATAAACAATAACAAAAATTCTAGTCTAGTCTAGAGCTATAGGACCCGTTTAAATTTTTTTCAAATTTTGCGTTTTTTAACTTTTGAAAATGTGTAAAAATTTTCGCTGAATCCAACGGTGAAAACCATTTTCAAATCGGACCAGCGGTTCAAATGTTAGTGACGTTTGTTTTTCCTGTCATATTTTATCATAAACTATAAACTTAAAACTCGAAAATTTTTCAAAATTTGCGTTTCCTTAACTTTTGAAAATACATTTTCAAACGTAAAATTTTCGGCTGATTCCGACGGTGAAAACCATTTTCAAATCGGACCAGCGGTTCAAATGTTAGTGACTTTTGTTTTTCCTGTCTTATCTTAACATAAACCAAAAACTTAAAACTCGTTTTTCTCAACTTTTTAAAATGTATTTTAGGGTAAAATTTTCCGCTGATTCCAACGGTGAAGTCGTACTTCAAATCGGACCATTATTTCGTCCATCAAGTGCCTATAGTTAGGGGCCCAAATTTTATTTTTGCACCGGGGCCCTTGGTTACCTAGCTACGCCACTGCTTACATATATTTTGAAAATGTCTCTAACTATAGTTTTTAAACATAAGTTAGATGTCCATAGAAAAGAAGGTCACATAGTTTTTTAGTCTTAGGTGTTTGATAAGCTTCACTACACAAATTCTAAATAAAATTGAATAGTGAACAGAATAAATATTCAACTCATTAAAAATAACGAATCAAATATAATTGTTCTAGCTTTTTCTTTTGAATATTTTAACAAACAATAGTTTGTTTAATAATTAGTACCAATTTGAAATCAATTAAAAATATTCAACTAATAAGCTGAAAAACAACGATTATTTTACATTTATTTTTATATAATAAGCAAGATTCAATTCTCCATTTGATAAATATATTCTGGGTAAATCTTATATCTCCTAGGTTTATTTTATCCGAAAGCCATTGAACCATACTAACATAAATAGTCCGCCATGATTAAGGGGTGTTGTACTGAGTAAGTACTTGAAGGGGGTGAGCACGGGAGGAAGGGGTAGGGGTTATATTGAGGAACTTTGTACATCTATGACGTATTATGACTGTATTACATTTATTATTCTCATGTCTTTTTAATTGGGAAAATCCGATAGCAGAAGCTCTCATTATTGAGATTATATTTTGCACTTTATAAAGAAAGATGAATATCTCCAAGTTCTATAGATACGTTTAAGAATGTAGTTGTTATATCTGCATCACTGGTTCTAAAACTATCCCGTGAATCAAATCTCCCACTAGTGCAGTGTTCAATTCGCCTAAATATATTTTAGTACAACAAGTTCAAAAAGAAAATACTCATCCATATTTAGTACTCATCCTTTCCTGATAAAAGCAAGAAGAAAGCGTAGTCTAAAAGAAGACTACCAAGTGATTTAGTCGACGACTGCATTGTCGATTTAGTCGATGTGTACATTGTCATGTCCTCTTCGAAGGAATAATATCTAATAAGGATGTAACATTTGATATATTCCTTTCATGGTTTATTAAAATATGTTTTTTTTTATTATATTAATTGTGTGCCTTTCGGCTTTACAATCTACATTATTATATTTCTTAATGCATTTCATATAAATTCAAAGTTAAAACTAAACTTAAACTATTCTAGACTATTACTACTTCGAATAGTACTTTCTGATTCTTCTTTTCTTGATCCTCTCTCCTCATGTCCCCTACTCCTCCTTTATTCACACCGTTTCCTGCTTCTCCTTCCTTATTGCCTGTATCTTCATCTACCACCTCTTGCCTTCCTTGTCTCCTCTCGACAGACCCTCTATTATCTTTTCACTATCCTTCCTGCCTTCTCTCTTCGTTTTCACTTCTCCTCCTTTACTTTTTTATTATTGTCTCTATCTCCGTCATCCACCTCTTGTCCTTATCTCCTTTCCGAAAATCCTCTATTTTTCTGGACTGAAGTTTAACTGTTTCCTCGCTACTTCTTTCTTTCTCCTGCGTCCCTTCACTGCCTCTTTTAGTATTAAAATATGTTATTTACTAAATATCCTTAAGGATAATTGCAAAATTCTGGGGTGGCAATAAAACAAAAAAATATATATTTAGTAGCAAGAAAGTATTAATGTATTTAGTATTAAGCATACAAAGTTACGATTAAAACTTATGGAATTTTATCTCATTTATCGCACTTGGATATAACTCCAGTTACTTAATGCGGTCCAAAATATCGGATCTATTTTGCAATTTAAGTGAGGATGCTTTGGTTGAAGGTACCCACTAAACTATTTGGCGAAGTGTCTTGTATTGTGACGTTTCTATCAATTTACTAATTTGGAATTAGTTAAACTTTAATATTTTATAAGATGTATTGCGCCTGATTTAACGGCAACAAATATAACTTCCTAACAGTTAATTTTAATAACTAAACTGTGACACACTTACATATATTTTTCTTAAGTGCACAATCAAGTACTTTAACTAAAAATGTCTCTAACTATAGTTTTTAAACATAAGTTAGATGTCCATAGAAAAGAAGGTCACATAGCTTTTAGTCTTAGGTATTTTACTTCAATTATAGTTTGCATCACCTTTATCTTCATTTGTATTCCGACAGGTCGAGTGGTTTCGTCATTTGTAGCCGATAATATAGACATTTCATATGAACGACTGTGAGAAACTGAACTCTTTCATGACAAAAACATCATACGCTTCTTCAATGAGATGGAAAAATGACTTCAAAATGTTTACAAGGTAAGTAGCTCAATTTTGTTACATATTAAAACGCGTCTTTAAATAAGTGACTTAAAACTGAACTGTTTTTTTAGTTATAGTTCAAATTACGAGAGTTCGACGGCGACTCATACTTAAAACAAGTTGTGGGGTATAAACTGCCGATATAACTAAACAGCACTGACTCATTTATTTTTATATAATGTATATAGAAACGAATAAGATAAAATTCATAGTCGTATTATAGATTTATACCGCTCTTATAACCTCTTTTAAGTATAAGTCGCCGCCTAACTATCGCGATTTCAGCTATACATAACTTTTTATAACTTATTTATGAACTTGTTTTGCTTAATAAAAACACAAGATGTCAAATGGTACAACTGTTTAAGAACCAGTGGATTTGAACACTTATTAGTTTAATGCGGATGTTTCTCATTTTGTGTATATCTTAGAAATAAGCTAAGCTTTTCTATTTATTAAAGGAACTTCTTAAAAAGTCTAGACCAGGGGATTTATATTATGATAAAGATATGCATTTATAAAGTTACTAGCGTTTTATCACGTTGTAAAGCAACGAACATGAATTTCTGTGTCTTTTATAGAAAGAGAGACTTCTGGAAAGTTTTTTTTGGTTTGAATCACTAGTGATCTTTTGTAATGGGCTTGTGTCCTCATTGATTGAAATTGATGTTAATAAATGCGTATTGGCGTGTCTATTTCATTAAATATCTAAATGTTGACGGAGATATAGCAATTAAAAGTTTGAATTGTAGTTTTAGCGCTAGAAATAGTCGGCTATATTTGTATGACGTGAAATGCATTTTAACGTCAGTTATTTGTTGAGTAGGTCAGTGCTGTGGTAATGTTTTGTAGCTGTTGGTAGTCGAAATAATCAAGTCAAGTAAAAAAATAATAAGTTTTTATTTTTTTTAACCCTGTTAAGGCAGACATAATATTGAAATTATATTGTTCCTTGAAATAGCTGTAAATAATATTTGATATTTAGATATATAAATACATATAGCAGAGATTTATGAGCTGTAAGGTTGGCAGCGGTTGTGATATCACATGCATTTGGAATGTTGTACAACGTTGAATCCCTTTAATAATTAAAGAGAGAAAATGACTTTTTGAATTGTTAATATCTCCTAACATACAAAGAGTTATTAAAAAATAATTGAACATTTGAGGTTCTAGTAACCCACTTTATCAATATATAGTACACTTTTATAGAAATTAAGACATAGGACACAAGTTTTGTGTTTGTTGATATAGACTTGCGGTGCGAATACATTGTTGTTATTCGCTTAAAATTACCTAAAAGGATAACCAGATAAATCTTGAAATCATATAAAGCTCAGGAAATTTAAAAAGCATCCGTTAAACTGTTATCCCCCAGAATACAACACGATATTGTTCCCAGCACGACACGATTCCGTTACATGCTTCACACACCTGTAGCACTAACTCCTGGGTTTTGTCGTAGACGTAGTTGCAGGAAAGGAAGTTGATAAGTTTTCCCATTGAGTTGTATTAACTCTCTCTCCCTCTCTCTCTTTATATGAAGTTTGTTTAAAGTGAGTAAGTGACAGGCCTGTGATTATCTGAGACTGTATATAAAGTGGCTGAAGCTGTGAGAATCGTATCGCGAGAGATAATGTGGAGATGAATCTACTCACTACATGTAGGAGTACAATGTAATTGTATTATTTTAGTTAGCAGAGGAGTGAGGGGAAGGAGGATGTATAAAGAAGAATGCGTATAACATAATAGTTTAGTTGTGAAAAGCTATTATATGTTAACTACGATAAGGTGATGAAAACTTATTCATAAATATATCTAGTATGAATTAAGAGAAAATTCTGATTTATTTATTATAAACAATTGAATTTTATACATAGAGTGTATACATATCAAGGAATATTATTTTTAACACAATTCTAACAATAGTATGTAACTTTCTGCATCATTTTTTATGGAATTACGTACATTTCAATATTTTGTGGATAGCTTTACGCCTGATTCGATGGCAACAACTTCAACGCCTATAAAAATAATTTATTTTGTGGTTTTCAAGACATTAATACTTATGATATGTGCAAAAATGAAGTGAAGGAGAAGTGGCAGGGTATGTGGAATAATTCAGAGAAAGGAAGAAAAATTTTCAGTTGGTGGAAAGCCCAAGGTCCGAGAAGAGTGTTATCACTTATCTCGAGACTGAGGGTAGACCATAGAGGGGTATTGGTACATCTTAAAAGAAATCACTTAGTGCAAGAAGATATGTGCAATTGTGGAGAAGGGGTAGCAGATCCAGAACATTTGATCTTCCAATGTACAGAAACGGAGGCCTGCAGAAATAATTTGTACAGAGTTTTGGTAAAAAATGGAGTGGTGTTGCCAACGAGTATGCCGGAACTACTAAGATATCCGAGGTGGCCAGTGTGCTTAGTGATAGACAGGATATGGCATATAGCGGGTTTAAAAGTTTAGGTAGTAATAATAAATGAAATGTAAATATATAAAATGTTAAAAAAATGAGTTAAGAAGGGCGAAAAAAGGATTGTGGTCCTAAGATTCCCATAGAGAATTTAAAATAGTTACATACTAATATCTGAGCACGTGCAAATGAAACAACAGCAAAAAATGAAAATAGTTGCAGTTATCAACATTTATTAAAGTTCTTCCACATCACAAAGTTTCCATTAAATCTATTTCGGTAATATTTCGTTCTCCTCCAAACCGCAGAAGCCGGTAGTTACTTCTCACTCAAGGAGCACAAGTTGGTTTTACTCGTGGTGTAGTAACGGTGTCGACGTTGGCGTCGGCGTCGGTGTTGTGAGCTTTTTAGAGGAAACGGAAAGCTTCCGTCAAGTCGTAGACTCTGTCTCTATGTCTCTACATCCGGTTGTTATCTTGAGCACTAAACAAACTGGTGACTAAAACGGGGCCAAGACTCGTGGGGAGCGTCTGAAAGAAGGGGGGGGGGGGGTTCTATGTATCATAACTTGCTTGTGAGAAGTAGAGTATACTATTTTTTAAATCTAAATAATTGATCAACAGAACTCGTCACTCGAAGTGTTACTAATTGAAAAAGCTGTATTTTCGCTAATTAATAAAAATTTTAATTAATATTTTGAGGGAATGTTGAAAATAGATTAAATTTCGTGAAAAACATGTCAGTGTTTGATTTGCCTACCTCTGGAGCGGATGGTGGAGTCAAGTCTTCCGAAGAGTGCACCGCACGAATGTGATCTTGTGGAATTCGTTGTCATGTCCGACAAAGCGCTTACCTATATGTTTCTGCACTTTAATATTACTTTGTTAACATCTTGGACCCCAAAATGGGACATACGGGGGCCACTATTGCGCAGAAATGCGCTGTGAAACGCCACCGTTGTCAGCTAAAGACAACGTGTTCATATTTTGACAAACATAAGTACTCCAACTTGCTTACAATCTTATAGAAGTATATCATCCGACGTCGTACTTGCAAAAAAGTATTCCAAGTGGAATTAAATCGCATGATTCGTACAACGATCAAATACTAGTGATATATAAAATAACAAATTAATTATTAGTATATTCAATAATAAATAAAACACAATATTTTCTATATTTTATAATTTAGTCTTTATTATAATTATTTCTTTACATTATGTGTGCCAGCCACACAAAGCATTTTATAAATAATTTAACAAAAAGAAATTTAATCTTTAAGATTGTTTTAATTATTAATTAAATAATATCCATCGAGTTGAATTTAACTAAAAAAAACATCAAATTTAACAAAATCGTTGAGTATAATGTTTATTAAAATAACTTTAATAACTATAATAGTGAAGTCAGAAAAGTTACTTTAAATACTTATTTTGTAATATAAAGAGAATTCAAGATTAAAATTGTAAATTGTAAATATATATATATATATATATATATATATTTATTTATTTATTTATATATATTTAATATATCACAAAATTTTTATGAATAAAGATGTCGAATACTCGTTATATTTTACATAAGTTTAACATAACAAAAGAAGAATTATATTCTTTATTAATTGTAACATTTTCAGCAAGTCTTTTTTTAATGCCTCTAGATAATTAACGATATTTTTTTAATACTGTCCTTTGATAATAACACCTACTCGATTGTTTTTATAAATACATCTTTTGGTAATTATATATTTTAATTAATTTATTATAATGTACGCTTATTTTTAATTTAATGTAAATTGTTATTTTTAAGATTTTCTATTTCCGCACAATTTTTGATACATTTTTAAAATGTATTAAATTTATTTCAAGACAGCTATCTATATATATATATTGGTATATTTATGATTTTCTGTTATTTTTAATTAATATTTTATTTATAATATTAGAACTACTTAATTAATGAATATCATATAATACTTGGAATGTACAATTAAGAATGGCTCTTATTTATGTAATAATAATCTTTGGTACAAAATCAGAACAGGAGTAAGGGACAAAGGGGAGGAGAGAGTTGTATTATAACTTTTAAAGTATCACAGATTTTGCCATGACCAACATAAAAGTTCTGTGACAACCAGATCAAGAAATGATCACAAAATCGTTGATTGTTTTTATTTCATATTTATTTATTGACTTTAAACTATTATGTATTACATTTTTCTACATTTTATAAGACATAATGTATACAACATGTTGACTGCTTTATATTTAATATAGAATTTAAAGAATCGTGAAGATGAAGAATATAAAGTCATATTTTCATTTTTCGGTTGTATAAATAAACTATATTAAATATTTTAACAACGAAAAATATTGCAAAATAGTCTGACGTGTGCACATAGCTGTCAATGTTGGCCAGCCCTGGCTTGAGAAGAATGTAATGATGAGTTTAAAAGTTACAATTAAATAAATCACGCCATAAATATAATTTTTATTCGTAGGGAGGTAATCCCAGGGGTGCAGAACTTTCATAAAGTGACATTTTCAGCCTTTTACATTTCGCACGTCTATTTTTGAACCAGAATTGCACATTTTTTGATTCCAACCGTGGAAATTTTTGTCTATACGGCATCCTGTTTAATTCTTCTGTATATTTTAATATCAAATTATGCGAAGGATGTGTATTTAATGTGAACCATTGTTCTAATCGTGGAACTTCCGTTACGGGGTCTATAAATGTCCTGTTTCGTTTCCTTCTATCTTCAGACAGCGCTGATAAATTCAATCCACTTCCCCCTGGGGGTGAATTACCTGGGGGGTGTGATAAAGCAGGGATGTAGTGAGACATGTACATTATGCTGTGACTAAACATTGAATTAGGTACTAACGGAAATGCGAGGTCTCTATTTGAGCCACCAGAAGGATCGGAAGGACTTGGAGTTCGAAATCTACTCCTAACTAAATCCATTCTTGGAGGTGGTGCATTGGAATCCATGTCGATTTCAGAATCTTCTTGATCTGATATCGATAACTTGTTGTTGTTCGTGAGATCGTGATTGTCCGGACTGTGGTCCGAACTTTGCCGACGTAAATCAGTAGCTTCTATTTTGATATCATCAGGTTTTTGCATCTCTTCGGGAGATTTCCTCGTTGTCAGAGATAAAGGAAGATCCGGGGTCACGGGACGTTCTTCCAAGTTCTGCTCGGGGGTCGTTTCATCATCAGAGTCGTTGTTTGATAAATTGTCTTCGCTCATAGCAGACATGGGGCGCTTGATTGAGCTATTGGACAAAGGGCTCTTCATGTAACCATCACTGTTTATCAGCGGACTGTGATTGTCATTGTACCCGTTCAGTCCTAGATGGCAGGACAAGTTAGAACCGCGTAGTTCCGCGCGTTTTTGAGCGGCCCTCGCGTTCTTAAACCAGTAGACTACATTATTAATATCAAGCGGCTTTCTACCCCTTCGCGACTCCAAGTTATTCAGCTCCCTAACATAGCTCTGAATCTGTTGTCGGCTGGGATGCTGGTTCTCCATGAACCACCTCTGTAATTTGGGAAGCTCCAATTCAGGATCGAAGCTAGTACGCATGCGCGTCTTCTGATTGGGATATTGCGAGTGGACAGTCTGCAGCGCGGGATGCACGTGCTCGCCATTAGGATCAACGACACGTGGGCTTTGAGACAGAACCGGACTGTGTGAAGGGAAACCTGGAATATACGCGGGATTTGGTAAATGCGCGCTGGGAGAACTTGGCGCTAGTTGTGCAGCAAACCAGGAGTCGAACTTTCTAAGGAGGTCGCTAGGTGGCTCGGGGTATGGCATGTGGTGACTACTTCCACGGCAGATCTGCGACAGCATTATCTGGAAACAAAAATTAACATACGTTATCTTCAAATATTACGCATCCATGAATACCAGAGCATCTACGCTTCGTTTAAATAATCCTATTGTGGCGTCCCCGCATTTGTACTAATTATTTCTTAGCTTAGAGTAATTAGAACACATCATTTACGTGTTCCAAGACGATTTTCCTTGTCTTTATAATAATTATTAGTGATATGAATATGCCAAAACATTATGAGTATCACAAGTATAATTTGAAGACACAAAGAAACTAAATAGTATTAGTGTTAACGACGCAAAGAAGCCACATTGACTAGCTAGGATCCTCTCCCTCCTCCCCCGTCTAACGTCTAAATCCCTGCTCTAATATTCATATGTTCGCTGGTTCATTTTGTGTTTTAAGCAGTGATATTAATACGACGAATGCGAGTACGAGCATGTCCTATATAAGATTTCATGCGGTTGTATTTGCTAAAACTTTAAGCATTGCGGCTGCCGGGTATTGAATTCCTCAAGGATTTATTTTAATTGTCTTTCTTCAGTATATATACACACGAGTAGAATATATAAGACGTCACTCAATAAGTTCGTAGGGTGACGTAGGATAAGTGGCCCGACTACTGACAAATCTATATGATTTTTAGATAGTTTCAACCTTCGAACGCTATGTGTCAAAATTTCATAACATTCCGACCATTAGTTTGTGAGTTACAGTCGCTTTAGTGATTTGGAAAAATTTGAAATTTGAAACATTGGTTTTTAAGTCTAGAATTTTAAAAAAATCGATTTTTTTTATATTCCTTAGAATGTCTTTTAAGAATATACTGTTGAGATTTTAAAACTACTTTTTTCGGCATGATGTTGTAGAAAAAAAACTGTTCAACCGAATCGTCTGAAATTTTAATATGTTATTCACAACATCAATAGCTATCGTTGGAACTAAAATCATTTTTTTATTTCAATAATTTCGTATTTTTTCATTAAATAACTAATGCAAAAAACCCAGTATTTAGAATTTCAATTTCAAAAGCGCGCCATTTTGTCAATTTTCAATTTTATTTATTTTCTTTTGTTCTGACTATAACTGTACTCATACTAATTAATACTTTTCTTAGTTTTTATTTATGAGATAAATAGAAGAGCCAAAATCAGCAACAGTGTCAAAGTTCAATTTTTTGACAGGGTCTACTTCAGCGCCATTTTTAACATATTTAACATTTTTTTTAAATTTCAAAAAAGGTTTTTTTATGTAGAAAGAGTCTAATAATAAGCCTAAAAAGTTAAAATATCGTTTTTCATATTTTATTATAAAAAAACAATCCTCAAAATATCTTAATAAATTATCGAGTTCGACCACCAAAATTTTGCGTTTTTTGCTAAATTTATATATACATATGTAAGCATTCTTATATACTCATAGCTGTATATATCCATCCACACATACATGTTCTTACGTACGACTATAATAAATAATATCTCACGATTTTCTTGACTAATACTTAATACATTTCCGAGGTTAGTGTGTTGTAATAAGATTACGAGGCATTATTTCATAGAATTAATAAGATCAAAAGCGTGCGCGAGTTACGTCTTAAAACCTAAAACACCACCCACTACAAAACTCTAACCCCTTACATCCCATCTCACCCCACACCACCTGATCACCTACTATTTTCCATCCTTTAACCCTTTCCATATTTATTTAACCCCTTCAAAAGAGCGCTTTGCTTCAACTCTTATGTTGCTTCTATTATAACCCTTTTGGGCGGTTTTCGGAATGTGTATTTATTTTGGCTTGATATATTGACTCATAATTTTAGTATACTTATTTAGATATATTCAATAATTGATGTATAGTCTTTGGAGCACAGAATATTTTTTTAATCACAGCAAAAAATAGAGCAATCTGTTCTTCTACAAGTATAATCTTGTTTACTACGATTTTTTAAGTAAAAAGTCTTAAAACTCAGATATGAATTACAATTATCAGTGAAGTAGTAAAACGAAGTATCTTAATCTACCGCATGATGTGAAATAATGAACATTATTTAATTTAAAACGTTATCTAATTTTTTTATATTGCAATAATTACACTTCTAATCCTACTAATGCGTTATAAATTATAACTGTGACCGAATTAACGTGTTATATAATTAAAACAGTTATATTTTAATCCTAAACTATGTAAATACCTAAACAAATAACTCAAAACAATGACGAGACATAATCAAAAAGATCTTAGAAGTTACGTATTTACATAATCGTTGAATCTTGTTCTTATTAAAGCTGTTGTCTCTCTTTACATTGTCAAGATATGGGTTGGCAGATAGGTTTTATAATTTGCTTAATCCACAAAAATCTTTAATTAACAAGAATGCAACAACCTTATACAATAGATAGCAAAATAACTGAATTTGAATTAAAAAAGATATAAAGTTTGAGATTAGAATTTTCTAGCTTCAAATCGTGTCTTGGTTCAATCATTTTGATTGTTTATAACAATAGATAGTTGAAGAGTTTTAATTACTTCAAAAGTGATTTATGAATCGTTCATAACTTGAAGTAGCAGCTAAGTAGTGGGTGATACTAAGAAACTAATACCTAAAAAGTCGTAACTCATATAACACCATCGAATGCCTCTTCTTATTGTTAGTTAAATTTATGACAAAATAAACAATATATTATCATCCAATAATTAAGTAATTAAATTATAATTTACGGGTACAATTTTGACGTTAATAACAATTTATTTACACTAAAAATAATTAATAAAAAAAAAAAGTTCTTATTTCATAATCTAGTAAATCTCATAAAAAAAATATAACAATAAAATGAAATACAGGAGCTATAAATTATGAAATATTAAAATAATCATAAAAAAAAGATAACAAATTTTTAATTTTAAAATATAAATAAAATAAAAGTTAAGATGAATAAATAAATGACTTATTTTTCGAAATAATCTCTAAATAACACGCTGTGTTTTAGAGTCATGTTGAATTGAAACACAAGGTGATTCTAAAATATTTAATTTACAAAGTGAACATAATCCTTCTATCCAAGAAAATCGAAGTTATTATATTATTATTTATCACTTACCTTATTATATTTATATTATCACTTGGAGATTATACAAATTTACGGTAGATAACAATGAATTTAAATTTGGAAAAAATGCTTGAGCATTAAGAATGAGCTTGTGAACTCATCTTAACGTTAAATTTTCAGTTTTTTTTATTGTAAAATATGCTAATATGCGTTGTAACGAAGATATAGCTATTTAAAATTTGAATATCAGTTGTACGGCTACTGTAGTATAATAGGTAATCAATTTTATTTATCCTTATTTATCAAGTTCATTTTTTGTGTTGCTCAAGACAGCTGTATGACAGAAGTATTGAGTTGATTTTTTATAATTTTAATCTCTTTAATGGTTAATTGATAATTAATTAATTCTCCTATAATATTGTGGTTTAGATAATTGAGATCCTAATAGCCACAAGCTCATTTAAAGTTCGATAAAGACGTAAAGGTCGTCGACAACAAAACTAGAGCATCCTAAATAGAACGATATTGAATCTACGTTCGAAAATCGTTGATCTTTAGATTACAGATTCCTTTAGTTTTATTTAGAAACAAAACAAAAAGAATTCGAAGTAATACCACTTTCAATAAACAAAAATCAAATTCTCCACACAACAAAATCTTAGGTAATCTTCATTTTCCTGTTAAAAATAAACATTAGAGCCTACTCGAGATTTCTTTCACATTTTTATTTTACTTTAACATCTCTTTCGGTGGGGAGCTATACAACACTTTCGGGACGGCTTTTAAGTCAACATATTGCGTATAACGACTCAGCTAGAAGGTTTCTATGTATTCTGGTTCGCTATACGTACATAATAAATCTCTTTGAGTTCTATTCTTAAACAAGGTTTTAAATTTTAATCCAGGTGACTTTATGATATTGTTGAATTTTTTTTTTTTGTGTTATATTTGTATAAGTGTTTGGGTTAGTTGGCTTATTTGTAAGTGTATTGGTGTGATTTAGTGCCGGATTAACATACATAGATAAAAAGTACATATTAAGATGTTAAGAGCTAAAATTATAAAGAGTTTAAAATTATATTTGTAGAAGTTGTAAGGTAAAAATACGATGGATTGAGAAGTGGTGAAAGTAGAACATTTTTAAAGACGACGAGTATTGTCTATTCGTCATTTAATGGACTATTTACCAAATATATTTAGGACCGATTCCTGTACTCGTAGTTATCACAGCTCGCAGAAATAATGGTAATCATTTTGGCGATCTTGTATCAGAAACTGAATTGGCCGAACGATTTACCTGTATTTAACTGTTCAAGTTAAACAAGTTAACTATGAGTACAAGGACCGTCCCTTAGTGCAAAACGACATCACACATCTTATCAATTAACTGTTGATTGAATTAATAATTTGATTGCAGCTGCAAGAGTTTATCATTGAGATGAGAACAAGTTAAAAGAAATATAAAAGAAATTTTTGATAAAATTGAAGAAACTATAAATGTCTAATACATATTTGTTTTTAACATGAAATTGGAGTTGGTGCTTCGGTAACTACTGGAAGAGTCGCTTCTCTTTAACCCTGGATATGCTTTACGCGCGTTTAACAGATGAGAGCAAGCGAGAAGCGTTGTGTCCTCAAATTGCGTTGTCCTACTCAAATCACGCGTAATCCGTCATGTGAACAAAGTACATATAAGTAGATATAGTCCAAATCACGATAGTTCGGCGGTGACTTATACTTAAAAGAGGTTATAAGAGCGGTATAAATCTATAAAACGATAATGAATTTTATCTTATTCGTTTCTTTATACATTATAGAAAAATAGGCGAGTAAGTGCTTTTTAGTTATATCGGCAGTTTATACCCCACAACTTGTTTTAAGTATGAGTCACCGCCGAACTCTCGTAATTGGAACTATACGAACTATATAGTGGATGTATTGAAAGATCAGGAGGCTCACGAGATTGGAAACCTTCTTATTGTAATCTACTGAATGAGAGGCTATTTCAAAGGTTCAAATAAAAAGAGAAGCTAAATGTGTTATATTTCGTAACTGCCGTAAAAGAGTACCATCAAACAAATTATATAAAATAATAAAATTAAATAATTAAAACCACTTACAACTTCAGTGGCCTAGTGCATGACTTAACCGGGTTGTCAACTTGTGGGTAATAATATGATAATCATAATTCATAATTATTTATGTATAAATTTTATTGTAAGTAACATTTTATTGCATACAAAATAAGTTTTAATGTTTATTATTAAAATTGAATAACACATTTATACGTCTTCAACAATATACGACACCCAGAGTAAATATTAAGACATTCTAGAATACAAAATGGACAACTTCATTCATTAAAAACGCCTCTGACTTTTCTTTAGTTGAAAAGATATACTATTTATCACATTTTAAAGATTTTATGTTGGTTATTACACCATTTATATAGCCTTAACCATGAAGAAAATGTTAGACGCATCTTTAAGTCTGCAGTTACGATATTAGCGGTTATACTTGCTGCATTCAAAAGTTCGAAGGCGTTTTATGAGTCAATATATTAACTAACCTCATCAAGAGGGCATCCACTGGACCTCAACAGGCCATGTGACTGAAGAACAAGAAGCCTGAGAAGTTTATCTTTAATATCTCCAAGTGATGAAGGTTGTACAGGTCCTCCAGGAGGTCTAGGAGGTCGTAGAACAGTAATCCTAAGTGTTGCCACCGCTGTTAACTCTCCAAGAACTTCCCCGACAGTACTTAACGAGTTGTCACTGATAAGGTCCAGCGATAACGCCTTCCAGTTCTTTATAACTACAGAACCTGGAATAGAAATGAAGTTAGCAGTCTGTTTTGGTAGTGGGGTTATGTGTGGATGAAATTTTTTACCTCTAGCCATTGCAAGCGCTTCTCCTGGATATCCTAGTCGCTGGAGGGCAGCAGCAACGATGTCGTGGAACGCTGTTGCAGTCGGGATGATGACGTAACTGTCTGTTTCAATGTTAACGCGGCGTCTCCAGTGGGAAGATCTGGACAAACACGCCTCCTGGAGAACTGCAGTGGATTCCACTATACAATGGACGGGTAAAGCTTTGGCTGGAATAAAAGAAAAGAATGATTATTAATTAAGAAATATAAAGTGTCGTATAATAAGAAAATCAATCGCAATTGATAAGTTGAGAAATGGCTTGATTTACTGCATCCAATGAAATCCTAAATCACTTTTGGAACACCCTATATTTAAGCAGGATAAATTATATATATATTTTAAATATAATCTATTATAAAATATAATAGAGAGTCCAATAATAGTTTAATTAAAATCTATTATATTAAGAGAATATTGAAATAGTAATTATTATCTACAATCTATATAAAATCCCATTGCAGCTAACGTCTACCCTTCTACCCTTATGGGAGATATAGTTATTAAATTCAATAATCCATGATATCGTATAATTATAATTCGATGGCAGAGTCTTAGCTTACATTGGGATTAGTTTTTTGTACGATTTACGAAGATATCACATTAATGACTGCATAGACTTTATAGTTTTCTTTGTATTTACGAAATAGGGTGATCACTTTTATAACAATTTCTAATAATAAAAGCACGCTTTTTAATTATGTATTCCACAATAACAAATTGCACAGGGCCACCCTAAAGATCTGTGAAATATGAATCATTAGAATCGCATACAACAAAAACGGCGCGCTGTGTAAAAGGTATTGTCTCATTTAGAACAAAATTTATTAGCTAAGTTTTTTAAGATGAGTTTAGGGCGGTAACTTTGAGTAGGATTATAAGAGGAGTACAATTATTTGACAAAGCTTCTATTCATTAGAGTGCAGCGCTGCTGTATCTATTTTTATGAATTAACAATTTTCGGGACTTCCTTCCTTTATTTGCATGTTATATAAAATATAAAATGAAAGCTTAATTCTTAATTCTCGCTGTACTGAAATAATTAATTAGGTGTATAATGCATTTTCAAAGAGCATTTAATAATTATTATCTTTTTTATATATAAGTATAAGAAAACAAGAGCACGAAAATTATAATCTTCCCTTTTATGTTTATAAGGTTTCCGTTGTTGAATCTCAAAAGAAAATTTACAAAAAAAAAAGCTATATTAAAATCCTCTTGAAGATTTTTTTTTTGTTTTATATATTTTTAAATTATTTTAATTTCAATGATATTATTTTACTTTTATAGGGATTAATAGAAATATGTCAGGCTTCCGGGTAATTATCACATTGAACATTATAAAGTTATTGAAGAAAAAAGTTTTGTACCGCGTTTTTAATAATTACTATTTATTTTTTTAAAGCATGAAGGATCTTTTCCTGACGACAAAGTGGGTGAGAGCTTGGACCAGAGTCATATTTTCTAGGATTGCATTGTGTGTATTATGTACACACATAATCGTAAATTATTAGGCAGCAGTGTGCTTCACATATATGTGATAAGACTTACTATCAGAAATAGACCTTCGATAAATAAATTAAATAAAAAGAAAGAATATTTTGTTCCGGTTATTATAGTTATACAAAGATCCTGCTTTGTTTTTAGTTTAGTTTAAGTAAGAAAAGAAATGAATTAGTAGAATATAATGCCTAATAAATATAGAAATGTAGATATACACCAAAAAAATGTTAGTACACTTTAAAATTCTGTTATTTACCTAAATACAAATCACGCTGTCTATTTCCTAAAGTTACGGTAACTTGTTTTGGAGTTCACCAAGGAGTTATGTGTATTTTCTGTGCTAAATCCAGCGTTAAATCGTATTAAAACCACCCCTCACATCCTACTACCTTGTTTCTACACCCCTAAACAGTTCTATGTCTTGTGAATGTTCCGTCTGATGCACAAGGGGTAGCATTTGGGTTTCTTACGGCATTTCGTTGAAGATGCAACAGTCGAATTGTAAATTTATTAGAACTATATATTGCTTACATGTTAAATTATGTAATTCACTTTCTTTGTAATTTATTTGCATTATTACAACTAGTCTAGTGACACACTATACGATATTAAGGATCATCCATTGAAATCTGTTATTTACTATTTTAATCCTTGAATGGTTTCTTCTTCAACACGCTGTATGTTTCTAAATAATTGATATACTAATTCATGATCTATTTATAAACAAAGCTTGAACATTTATCTGATTCCTAGAGTTTATATGGTTACTTAGCTCAATCGTGTGCAAAGTTATTAACGTTTTTATATTTGAAAACATGGAGTGCTACTACCAATTTGTAAAGTGATTAACATTTTAGTACACTGTCGCCATCTATATCTAACTATATAACCATGAAGTAATGTTTCACCTTAAATTAATGCATGGTTGTCCAACAGTTGGAGTACCCCGCAAGCTATCATGATGATTGGAAGGACATGTTTTTATTTGATTGATAGAAAAAAACGTGAAATCGAAGTCATGGGTAACTTTCAACATTTAAATAAGTAAGCAAGGTATGCTGACGCAGAAAGTCTTTTAAACGATAACGGTTAGTTACTAATTGTAAAACTGCGCCTCAATTTTTCAGCATTTCTAAAGAGTTTCCTAAAAATAATCTCATTGATTGAATTTCAGGCATAACTTCACATTATCTAAATAATTTAAGGGTTGACTGAAAGCACACCATTTTGTGAAATATCCGTTAAAACATAATTTAAATCCCTTGTAATAATTGATTGCATCCTTATTAGATTTAACATACGCGAATTATCTATCAACCCTTATCAAATATGTAATACATATTTTATTTGAACATTAACGTAGATTTCTTAAGGGTGTTGATAAAGAAACCGTACCATCCCCCATCCCCCTATCACATTCTCTCGCTCTTACTTCCTTCAAGACAAAGTAAGGGAGGAAAAGCGTCTTATACGCGGCTTAATTCTTGTTAGTCTAAAGTTTTAATTCACACTACTTATACAACAACCGACTACTTCTACCCCCACCCCCTACAACACCTCCTCCTGCTCTATTCTTTGAAACACCGTGCTTCACTATTACTACCACTAGCTGTATGTGAGAGGTGGAAGGTTGTAGGCATCTCTGATCTACCCCTGTGACCCGCACAACCACCCTTATTGCACTACGGGGGATATGGGGATGCTCAGGAAGATTTATCAACTTATATTTGTTTTGTTTAATAGTTTATTAAAACTCTGTAAGTTGCTTTCTTTTTAAAATTGTTGTTTTGTTGTTCAAAAGTATTGTCGAGCTTAATATTCGAACATTAAATGACGCTTTCATGTTAAGGTGAACTTACAAAGCTGTGAGCTTTCGAATAAAAGCTCTTTGATTTGTTTGATAGTAAAAATATGTATAATTTAAACAATGGAATTTGAAAAATGTCATTTTCAGGTAATATGTTTCAGCTACTCTAAGTCTATTTAATTTGATGTTTAACGTTTGAATTTCCCAAAGATTTTCTTCTTGGAGGAAAACTTGCGGTTTCCTAAGCCTGTATTTCCTTGCTCCTTTCCTAAAAACAAATTCCATTAATCTCACAAAAATTCAGAACATTCAGAACGAAGATTATAAAATCATTAAATTTGTCTTTCAAAACATCGCTTTTCTATATATCTCTATCTTAAGAAGCTGTAAATTCCAAACCACCCTTAAAATCATCCCTATTTTCCGTTCCACTCATCTGTTTATCCCCGTTCATCTTCTTAACTGCTAACTAAACTCATGCTCTTGTGTACCTTTAATTCTATTCTCATCTTCATGTGAAAAACCACCCTTTTCCATCCCAATATTAAAGTGGAGTTAAATTTTAACCCCATCTTGAACTCCGCATCCCCCCATCACCCTATCATCTTATTCTATGTAGAAAATCTTTGTATAAATACTAAATGCAAGAGAAAATCCACAAGGGTTTTAGATAATAGGGTTATAAGCGTACAAAAATTATTTTATTAATATTAATAAAAGGGTGAAGTGAAAATATATCTAAATATATAACAAAACTGTTCCACTTAAAATTTACCCTTACTCTTAAATCTTCTGAGACTTCTTGGAGCAACGAAAAATGAACAGCGGATGGGAATTAGAGTGGGGGATGTGAGGATATATTCTGTGGCGTTGATCTAAATGGGAGGCTCACGTGAGGATACAGGAAAGCGAATAAAGTCAGAATCTTTTGTCAGGACTAAAACATTCCCAGAAATGTTTACTACTGACGGGAAATCGACAGGAATCGGGAAAATATAAGAAGACTTTCGAAGAAATTCGAAATCGATTATTGGTTGAGTTCTTAATTATTATCAATGTTCTCAATGTTATCAGCTGATTTCGTGTGTTAGATTTTTGTCTTCTTAAATCTCTAAATTGTTGTGTTAATATTTTATATGAAAACAAATGTTTTAGCCTGTCTGTCCGTGTTGTTACGCATGCGCCTAAAGAATTGTGTCTTTCGGTAGACTGTACTTTGTTTTCAAGGGCAGGCTATCGTGTGTGAATTGCCTTACTAGTGAATTGTTATGATTCTGTCACTCTACACACAGATACGTCTATTTACTCTTAAGAAAACACAAGTTACCTATTACGTTAGCTAATATACAACGCTTGTGCTTTTTCAAAAATAAATCTATCCTACAAGAAGCTACATAATAATAAAATGGGATCCTACTATGTTTAGCTTAAGTAAAATGCAAAGTAACATTCATCTTCCTTCGCTGTCTTCTTTTAAGACTCCGTATAGTGCTTCAATAGAACAATTTGGAGTTCCAGACCGCGCTATTAATTAGATTTTTTCTTGTAAATTGGCTATAATATACATATGAATACTACAGCTTTAATTTCTCCTTAGTCTGCCAGATTACGTATATGCAAGTGTGGAATGTTGGCAGAACTGAATCCGTTCCATATGACGTGTCCAATAAGTCTATTAAACTTTATAATACAAAATGGAGGATCGCGTGATCCCGAATACCACATCAGTAACTTTAAGCCAAATCTTAACACAAATCCCATTAAGTTGAATTAACTATAAAATAAAACACGATACCAGATTGATTACTAACGACATATAACGACGTTGCACGAGGTCAGGAAGATATCACCGAACCAGTATTACCAACATATCAAGTTTTTATCAACATTTTCTTGAAGAAATATTGTGAACTATGTTTACATATATGAATCCGCGAGTTCAGTATTAGTATTAGGCATACCCATGATTTAATCTGCCTATAATAAGTCTATAGAAATTTAATACTCTGCCGTGGAGTAAAGTGAACAGCAAAACCAATGCAAGCAAATCTTTAAGCTGTAGTCTTTTCGCCAGAGCAAACATGCGTACAGTCTGAAGGTAGGTAGGCAACCTCAACCTCGCGAGATGAACCTCACAAACTTCAATGAATTCGAATTAGAATTTATATGATATTCAAAGCATTTTTATATCTATTTTAATGTGAATATATTTCTAATTAGTAAGGGGATTGTGATCTATGTCTTTCATTTCTATAAAACGGTGAAAGATTTAAATATTTTATAAATTAAAGTTAAAAAAAATAAGTTTACCAATTATAGAAAATTTTAAAAAAATTGATAGAGAAGTAATCGATATATATATTAATGTACAACATATTAAGTTTATTGTGTAAAAATTTGAAGTCGAATTTTAAGACTGCACCTCTCTGTTCTGGTTCTTCTCACTTTGAAACTTTTAAATGCGTTTTCTCACACTTAGCTTTTTCAGAGTCGGTACCCTCCCTAGCTCAAAGTGTACTGCACCGATTCTATTAAAATTTTGCACACTCTTTCTTTACATAAATGCCGAGGTAACGCTGTTAAGTTTACCTTATTAAGTTAACTTATCAATTAATGAAATCATTTTGGTTTTTCGATTTCAGTAAATCTAGTGATGAGTTATGAAACACCGTAATGTTACTTTTTTTGTGACGTCTGCGGAGATTTGCTGTCAATGCCTCATTTCTTGACATTTATTTATGAAAATTTCACAAAGTATTCTTCAAATGTTATTTTATCATGTAGTAATTATAGAAATAATTATATACTACCTGTATAGTCAAAAAATATTATCGAAAATATGCTATTTTTTTTTATCGTTTTAACCTTTCACCTTTCATCATTTACTTTTAAAAGATATTATAAAAATGACTATATTAAATACATAAAAGATAAAATTTGCACCACTTCAATAACCTGGACTATTATACGTATATTTATAAACTATAGCTTTTATTGTTTCCGGTAAACATTATAAAAGCCTTCCGTTACGCTACCGGTAATAAATAGAGCGTACCGATTGAACTGACACCTGTCGGTGACTACTTGTACTATAAACTCTAGACTTTTCATATATCTAAAGTTAAGCTAAATACTTGTCCCGTTAGCTCTTCTGAGTAAGTTCTACATTCTACATTCCCTCGACTCTGCACTCTGGTGGTAGAATATGAAATCATTGTATGGGGGAAGGGTACAAGTGGAAGTAAGGGATTTCACGGATCGTTCGGCCGTCATTACCTTTTAACTTTCATCTCTTCTTATTCTTCTTTCTATGGATTTAACCTCTAACGAATGTTTTTATTTTAAACTAACGCAAAATCTTTATCCTTAAAATGTTTAAATCTGGGTTTTAAAATGATAGAAAGGTTTTCGATAAAATTCATAAGTAGAAAATAATAAATCGACAAATCTTGAATGCTGAAAGGGTGGGGGAAATATTACGACCTTAAAAAATACTGTTTACTGTATTATAAAATGTTTAATACGTCGATTACTCGAAAATCGTAACAAGTACTACGCACTGATAAATATATCTGATGTTTGTGTCTAACATATGTACAAACTCAATCCAGACCGTCACGGCGCGTCGTACCTCCCCCTCCCCCTCCCTCTTCTCATACCCCACAATTTTCCAGTGGTTCTTCGTTTCCTTTGTGCAGTTTGAAGATTTTTGTAATCCCAGATGAGAGCGTATTCTACTGCTCCATAAGGGATTGGGCGTTAGAGGGTTGAGAGTGGGTGGGTCACTAAAGGTTACGCTAAGGGTTAGAGGTAGTCGGTAGTCCATAGATGCAGACTAAAGACTAAAGACCTAAACTGTAAAGAGGCTAGTTTTGTCTGACTACTTGAGATTCTATTATATTCCCCATTCACTGACTGCGACTGCGACTGCTAGCTACAGACTGCTCACTTCACTTTAGTAAACGCGTATTTATTTCGTTTGTCCTGTAATATCCTGTTGGAGCATATAGACAAGGATTTACTGGAATAAAAACTATATAGAATATGTTTTTTTATAATCAAAGTTCTAAATAATGATCTAAAAACGTATTTTTATAATCCCCAGTTAATAATTTAAGAGGGAGATAGATATAAATTTGTTTGTGACCTTTCTAAAGCATAAATGCCATGCCATCCCTTTAATCCTCAACATACCCCACTTTCTTGTGCCTTTTGTCTACTAATCTCTTGTTGAGGCAGAGGCGAACTTGATAACGGAAATCCACAATTCATCTTTATTTCTGCTCCTCTCTCACAAGATCTGAAATCTGTTTGCTTTAAGACAAGTACGTCCCTGGTTGATAAGATCCTCTAAGCATCAAATATAATCCCCGCCGTCTTTATGAGAATCTAAACGATTTAAAGCTGTTTCGAAAAGTTAAGCATATAACAAACAAGCATACTTATTTATGAAGTTATTTAATTCAGTTGCGAACATTCTTTCACATATTTTAAATAAGAGTTTACTTTTTCGGAAATCTACCAACGAGAATTGACCGTGAAAAACTGCTCCAAGCTGCATCGCACCAAAGCTGACCGCTTTCGTGTGAATCAAGATTTAGATGTTTTCTCATTGGAGTACAAAGTATAACCGCCTAAAAATTGTGTTAACCGAGCGATGCCCATCGAAAATAAAACAAAATACAATAAAACAAAAAACAGTAGCAAAAAGATGCGAGAAATGTTAGCATTGGTATAACGCCGCGTTCGATTTAATGCAGTAAATATAACTAAAACAAACTGCACTCCGATTTTCTTTCTTTAACTAAACTTTTATTACCTTTTAACTCTGTAAAAATGTTACTGATAAAGATTTAAATGAATGAATGAATAATTAAAGTTGTTATAACTTAATCTCAATCAAAATACAATAAGAGGAGGTACCTGTCACATTATTAATCAAATTTTAAATAAAGATTACGTCTAAAATGTTAAACTTTATTATAAAATCCAAAACTGTTTTATAAATCTTCTAAAAGAGAATGAAAATCAAAACCATTACTCAAAGAATTATCTTTAGAAGTCTAAAGTTTTAAATCACTTTTTAAGATAATATATAAACACCTTGGAAACACCTTTAACACTCGTAATAAAATAATCTTATACCTTTATCTTATTTCATTCAAGTGACAAAAATGTTTTCATATTTATTAAAGATGGAGATGGTATTTTACATTGTAAATTATGTATATACACTGTTCATTCATTTATTGTTTCTTAGCTAGAGTGTATCAATAAGAACTGACTGTTTTGTTTCGTAAATTAAACTAAAACTAAAACAAATATTTCCAATTTTTTTAATTTGTTGTAAAAGGAATACTTGGGAAATATTTATGAAATGTAAGTTTTTTTTATTTGGTTCCTTTTATTGCCCTGGAAAACTACTATTCTTTGACCGTGAATTTCCACGAGTTGTATGCGTTCTTATACTGAAAAACATTTCAGAAATTATTTCCCATGTCTCTAGAAAACGTATACTAAATATCAAATATCAAAGTGACACTTATACAAAATGGCGACACATTTAAAACAGTCACTTCTTACTGATACACCCTCTACATAACTTTTGAACACTGTCTTCCTTATCAATATATATTTTTCTGTCTCAATGTCTCTAAAAATATAGTAAAGTCATATCTAAAGGAAATGACATACCAGAAGATATCATCTGTACATCTCGCAACACAAATATAAATCCAACCCCGTCATATTCATCCCTTAAAATTGGGTATGAGGATATTTT
Organism: Panorpa germanica; assembly: GCA_963678705.1. Taxonomy (NCBI): domain Eukaryota; kingdom Metazoa; phylum Arthropoda; class Insecta; order Mecoptera; family Panorpidae; genus Panorpa; species Panorpa germanica. Next base: position 27,131,480 of record OY783205.1, on the reverse strand, counting down.
ACCACCCACTCTCATATCTTCACTGAGTCTCTTCTTTTAATGGATAATAATTGAATCAATTCCATCCCCCACTTTTTTATGTCTGTATTTCAAACATCCTCCCCAACTCTTAACTTGAAACATCACACAAAACTTAAACGCAGATAATACACTGTCAAATTAAACGTAGCTTTATGTAATAAATAAAAACGTTTTATAAAATTTCATGTGCTTAATGGGGGGTGAGGTTTCAACTTTTTTATTTATTCATATTATTGTACAACATATTAAGTTTATTGTGTAAAAATTTGAAGTCGATTGGAGTAAAACTGTCGGAGATATAGAGTTTTAAGTCTTCACCTCTCTTACCTTGAAACATTTAAATGCGTTTTCTCACACATCGCTTTTTCAGAGTCGGTGCCCTCTCTAGCTTAGAATCTACTGCACCGATTCTTTTGAAATTTTGCACACTCTTTCTTTGCATAAATGCCGAGGTAACGCTTTCAAGTTTTTTTTTTATTTTTTTATTTTAACGTATTTTAAAATAACAAAGTTTCTGATTTTTTTCATGAAAAATCGGTATTTTGACTTTTAAGTGCTGTAAAAAATTTAAAAATCAATAAAGAAAGAAAAACTTAACAGCGTTACCTGCAGAAACTTATCAACTAATGAAATCATTTTGGTTTTTCGATTTCAGAAAATCCAGTGATGAGTTATGAGTGGCACCGCAATGTTACTTTTTTTTGTTACGTCTGCGGAGATTCGCTGTCAATGCCTCATTTCTTGATATTTATTTATGAAAATAAATACACAAAGTATTCTTCAAATGTAATTTTATCATGTAGTAATTATAGAAATAATTATATATTATCTGTGTCGTCAAAAAACATTATCGAAAATGTACTTCTTTTTTATCGTTTCGACTGTAATTTCAAAGAAACTACAGAATTTTATTTAGTAAAACATCGTGTTTATGTAACATTTACTTTTTACGGAAGAACTATGTAATATATGGATTTAATAAGTAAAATTATTAACAAAGGTAAGCAAGATTTATACAACAGCTGTCGCATGAGAAGCATCCCACGGATCCTTAATAAAGAAAACTTCGAATTGATAAGTCCTTAAATTTCAACAGTGTACATATATTAAATATAGACTTTTTAAAACTGTTTATCGTGCTCGTTTGTTGACAGTTCACTTCTACGATATTCCCGAAGCCATCTCACAGCCAACATAATACAAACCGCGAGACTACCCGCAGTAGTACCAACATATTGTATAAAAAAATGAATGAACTTGATTCCGGAAATGTAAGCAACATTTGCAGAACGTTTTAGAAGCTGTTATCGTTGAAATAAACTGATGATAATGCCCAAACATGAACCGCAAGACGGTTGCTTAATAGTTCAATAAAAAGATATAAGAAAAAGCTATCAAAAGTCAAAGATATTCATAGAGTTATAAATAATATTAAATACAACAAATTTTAAATGACATTTTGTGATATAATAAAATATATTTTTTGTTATCTTAGTTATTGTGATAGGAAAGCCAAGTTGGAAAACTCTATCTAAAATATTTTATTCAATTTTGTTACTTAGCAAAGTTTCGAACAATAAATTGTGATAATCTATACCAGCGCCATCTTTTGTGAAATTATTTATCTTTGTTGACTTACAAATGTAAACGTAATTTTGTTATTAAACATTTCGTTTTAAATGGGCTTGTGTCCTATGTCTTAATTTCTATAAAAGTGTCCTATATATTGATAACGTGGGTTACTAGAACCTCAAATGTTCAATTATTTTTTAATAACTCCTTATATGTTAAGAGATATTAACAAATTAAAAAACTCATTTTGTCTCTTTAATTATTAAAGAGATTCAACGTTGTACACATTCCAAATGCTTCAAATATTATTTACAGCTATTTCAAGGAACAATAAAATTTCAATATCATGTCTGCCTTAACAGAGTTAAATAAAATAAAACCTAATTATTCTTTGACTTGACTTGATTATTTGACTACCAACAGCTACAAAACATTACCACAGCACTGACCTACTCAACAAATAACTGACGTTAAAATGCATTTCACGTCATACAAATATGGGCGACCATTTCTAGCGCTAAAACTACAATTCAAACTTTTAATTGCTATATCTCCGTCATCATTTAGATATTTAATAAAATAGACACGGCAATACACATTTATTAACATCAATTTCAATCAACAAAAGAAAAATCGACCACTAAAAAATGAGGACACAAGTTCATTATAAAGTTATAAATCTCTTTTTCTTATTTTTAAGTAATCCAGCTACACCTGGTGATTTTAAGGCGAACTAGCTTTTGTATAACTCAGGTACAGTCTTTGAGGTGTAGTAAGTAACCAGGTGACCCTAGGTAAGACGTCTACAGAGTCTTAGAGTGTTTGGTAGTATGCTAATCCCGTTAGGCTAAGAAGGTTTCACATATGTATTTCCACACATAGAGAATCCAAGCTAGCTTTTGAAATGTATAAGGTGTTACAAAAAAAGATAACCTCAAAAAATAAAACAATAATCCTATATTATAATGTTTAGTACTGAATTTTGAATGGCAGCTCGAAAACGGCTACGTCAATGTTTTTGAAAATTGCCTATTTTGTAGAGAAAAAAATTCTAAGACTTTTGGCGTCTCCGGATTTTTTCCGGAAATTTCTGGAAACCCGTAATTTTGGAAAAACTGAAAAAAAAGTGTTTGCTGTATAACTTTTTATTTGTAAAAGATAGAGAGAGGAAATTTTGCATGTGTGTTACAATATTAAATGGCACCATGTTTCAAAATATAGAAATTAAAAATTTTATAAAAGGGGCCCGGTAGGAAACTATGAAGAAAGCTCAAATTTTGAATTGTGTAATAATTGAATATAATATTAAAAAAAAAAATTAAAAATTTCAAAATTTTATTAGGTGGCACGGGGGCGGTTTTTGCCGAGGGTAAAAATTGTGCTAGAAAATTGAAAATTTTTATTTTGTAGAAAAAAAATAGTCGGTAAACTCTTGTACTTCTTATAACATGCGAAATTAACCTAGAAGTTTTTAAGTATGCATATTATAAATATTCTACTTATTATGAGCCATCTGTTAGTTCCTTTTTGAAATTGTTATTAAAACTAAACCGTTGAATATTTTTAAATGATTCTTGCTGTATTAGAAAGAGTACATCTTCCGATTATTTATGGATACAATTTCAGTTCAATGGCTGCCGCGACTAGCTTGACATTAGCCCATCTTCTTGGCCCAATTTTGCAGTACATTGTCAATTGTTTGTCTTTAATATCAACATATCGACTCTACTTAAAAATCAGAATTCAAAAAGTTAAAATTTATCAGCACCCTGTAGAACACCTATGCTGATGTATGTACCACCGTATGTGTTGGGTCTGGTGGATTATAGCTTACTTAAGGCTGAGTCCAATGCGCAAAGAACACCCCTTCCTTCTTAACTCAACTCCCTTTAACACCTTTATCCACCCACATTTCACCTAACATAAGAAGCGCCTTTCTTCTGTTTCTACGGCAACCTGGACAACACCATTCTCTATGTCATATTGATAATTCATAAGATACAAGTACTATAAGACTTAAAGAAATGCAAAAGTGTTGCAAAACACGTGTAGAAGTAACGCGAGATTACTAGTACAGTCTTAGATATAATAATATTTGGTTTATAAAGTATTAAAAGTTAACACAAACATTATAACCTCACTTTTTATTGAGTGACGTCTTCCATATTTTCATAAATACGAAACAAGAGATTGTATAAGTCATGTAGTCATTTTCTTGTACTTGAAATACATTATTATATAATAGAAATATATAATTGTCTTAAAGATAAGTTCTGACCAGTGTAGTGTCATGGTTTGTACCTCGGATTAACCAATACATGCAAATACAGTACAAGAGCTGGTGGCACTGCCCTAACCCGCGCGAGTTGTGAGCTTAATACAATAAGCAAAGTCTTATGTAGCACGTACAGCCGTACAAATAGATTATAGATATGAATATTACAAGAAAGAATGGTTACTATTGTGTAATATTTCAACTAGCAGGATATAGGATTACAGGTAGTATTCAAATAAGTCAATTATAGTGTTAGGTGTTCGCAGAACAACTAACTATTCCAGCGATTTTTTAAAAACATTGTACATTAACCCTGCGTGTGTACACTGGGTCTTTTAAGGAACAGTTGAAATTTCAAACTTCTATTTCTCTCTCATGAGTACAGAGCGCGCTTCACCTATGCCCCCTAAGAAATCTAGGTAGTGTAGTACGGACTTAAGGTTCCAGCAGCGTCCGGATCTGGCAGTTTACCAGCAAAGACGAGCCAGTTAAACTTGCCTCTGTACTTTTTTTTAGTTTTTCTCGTTGTTCTACAGTTTTTCATAGTTAAAATAAATGTTTTATGTAATTTAATATATTATTTCTTAGATTATATATATCGATTTTTTTTTATTTCTTCATCTTTTTACTACAATAAGTTTTTGAAGATGGATGACAATTCAACGGTTGCGCATCGTAAATTCTCTTTTTGAAACTAATTATAATTAACTAATATTAAATATTATTTCATAACTTTTATATTTTCATCAATAAAAACTTATTTTGTGCCAAATAATTACCGTTTTGTTTATTATGGCATGCCTGAATCTGTAAAATATTCTCCACCTTCAGGTGCACAAATAATTCAACTTTTTGGAGCCCACGCGAAAGACACTACATTCTTTCGAAAGCTTATAGTCTAAGATAAAAAAGTCTAAAACCGTTTTTCTTAATATTTGTTTGTTCTAAAGTTATGAATTTTTTAACAATATTCCGTTTTTTACGCGTTTTTCACTATTTGTGAATTTTTATTAACAACTTTTGATTTTGACAACTTCTGAACCAAGTAGTAGACACTTCAAGAAGTAATCCAGAATTTTTTCAGATTCTTTGACTCTTCAACTGTTCTCTCAAAAACCCATGACTCGAAAAATATAGTTTTCACACGCAGGGTTAAATATACTTATAAATAATATACATTAAATCTCAGCTACATCAATTTATAATTAAAAATGATAAACCACCGATAAATTAGCGCATAGCTCTGCCTGATTTACCTGCTGTGGGTGCGTGGGTACACTCCCCTTCCCTCCTTACTTCCCCAATGTACCACAGTGCGTGTACCACCGTATAAATAGTTAACGTTAATAACGCACATTAAAATAATTTATTAAGACATTTAGATTTCTTCTTAATTAATAATTAATCGTACCGTAATAATTAATTACTTTGTTATGTGTACATTAAAATCACGCGTATCTACTCCCCCCTACCCTTCTTTAAACTAAATGTAAGGGAAGCCACCCCATTCTAAACCTAATGGGAGGAAGGATAGCTAGGGATAGTCCAGACTCAGGGGTTTCCACCTGGCGGACAATCTTAATACTATACTCATGGTGGTAAGTAAGAAGGACCATGCAAGGGGAATTACCGAAACGTTAGAGAAGGGAAGGAAGGGTTGTTCGTAATCCTTGTGGTAAGTCCAGTAGAGTACAAAACTGAACTTAACTAAACCAAAACCTTAGGAATAGAAGAAGTTGTAAGGTGCGGCTCGGCAACAGTGAAGGAAATTTACAACGAAAATATTTAGTATTGGGGTTTCAACTTTTTATTTCATTTATTTTTATATTAATGTACAACATATTAAGTTTATTGTGTAAAAGTTTGAAGTCGATTGGAGTAAAACTGTCGGAGATATAGAGTTTTAAGTCTTCACTTCTCTAGTCTGATTTCGTGTTACTTTGAAACTTTTAAATGCGGTTTCTCACACATAGCTTTTTTAGAGTCGGTGCCCTCTCTAGCTCAAAATCTACTGCACCGATCCTTTTGAAATTTTGCACACTCTTTCTTTACATAAATGCCAAGGTAACACTGTCGAGTTTTTTTAACGTATTTTAAAATAACAAAGTTTCTGATTTTTTTCGTGAAGAATCGATATTTTGATTTTCAAGTGCTGTAAAAAATTGAAAAATCAATAATAAAAAAAAAACTAGACAGCGTTACCTGCAGAAACTTATCAACTAATGAAATCATTTTGGTTTTTTGAAGTTAAATAATCCAGTGATGAGTTATGAGTGGCACCGCAATGTTACTTCTTTTTGTGACGTCTGCGGAGATTCGCTGCCATTAAATCATTTCTTGATATTTATTTATGAAAGTTTTACAAAGTATTCTTCAAATGTCATTTTATCATGTAGTAATTATAGAAATAATTATATATTAATTGTGTCGTCAAAAAACATTATCGAAAATATGCTTTTTTTCAACGTTTTGACCCTAACCCTTAAAATTTTTTTTAACATTTCTTTCAAACAAAAAGGCTATTGCTAGTCTATTGAAAATGTATCGTTGATAAAACAAGCATATTACAAATTCAATGACATCGGAAAACCCTTATTCAAAACCATCATAACCTGTGTGGTGTATCTATAAGAGTTAAGAGAATGGGAGAGTGAGGAATGGAGATTGGGGTTACCTAATATAGTCCACTGTCTTATATGAGGGGTGAATTATAATCCAACCAAACCGTCTTAGTCTTAGAATACCGGATTAAATCATTTCCGAACTAATTACCTACGTATCGTATTCGACGAACGCTTAGCCTTCCTTGAGCTTGAGCTTGAGCTTTTACTGTGCTTTGGTTACTGCTGAATGCTTAAAGCTCTTACAGAATGGTGATATTGATTTAGAAATATGATCTGTATTATGACCGATATGTATACAGAGTTTTGACCATGTAGTTCATTAAATATATTAAGGTAGATGTCGTAGTACGAGGTATAATTATCTACTCTAATTATCCTGCAAGTTTGAACACTATTGGCACTTTCTGGCGAGAGTTACTTTTATTTCAAGTTTGAACAATTTGTTCGGGGTGCATTTCTTTAACTCACAAATACGTTTTTAATAAATATTTTTCTATCATTTTTAAAAATTTCAAACAAATTTAAAATTTGAGAGAACGCAAATGAAATTTCAATTTCTAAATATTAAAGTTAAAAATAATTAAAGAAAAAGTCGTTGTTAACTTGAACAAACAAGAAGAATCCCGTTTGAAGACGTAATAGGGTTTACCACGGTGTGACGTTATATATATATATGCTAGTTATATGACGATATACAAGTTCCCGAGGGACACGACACTATTCTGAGCTATGTGGAGATGTAAAAGGGATATTCCCAGATAGTTTGGTATACGACGTAACATAGACGGTCAGTTTATCCCATTTAACCCCTCTGGATAGAATATGTTTCTACAGGATTCAACATTCTCCATAGTGTAACTTTAATACCAGTGTTTCTATCTTATAGTTCATAGAATGGTCACTAGATGGTAGTGTCGTAGATGGTCAAACCCGTATAAATCTTAAGATCCATTGTATTTGTATTTAGCGCTATGAATAATTAATAAAGGAGCATTTATCTATTAATAATGTGAATAGGAGGATCACGCAGTTGTCCTACCTTTAGTTATAACCCACGCAATATGTACAAAAGGTTTCAAGGAAGACTTATAAGGATTATAGGGACAGAACAACTGAGAGGAAAAATATTATTCATTTTTTAAATGATATTGGCATTAAGTACGTCAGCTAATACGTTTACAGTTCATCAATCACGACGGATGATCTGCTTAACGCGGATTAAACTTCCAAAAAGCATCCCCCACCCCTTGTGCTGTATATACAACCCTACCTTTATCTGTGTTAGTAATCCAAGACCAACACCTGAACGATATACCTATCATATCATATTGTGTCACTATTAAATTCAAGAAATAGTTGCATAAAAAGATGTCCAAAGGATTTTTAATCAGGTTTATTATAATAAACAGTGCTTTTACAATTTTTTCACTTAGTTAAGCACTTTTTTAGAACAATATTTATATAACAATGCCAAAATCTACCCTACAAACGTTTGGGGTATTTTAGTATTTATTGTGGTTCAACCCTAACGCTTTTTAAATGTTTTAACATTCTACACGGTTTACCGAGGGTGTACAGAGCTGTCACACGAAATTTTACCTATTGAAAATGATATAGTTTTGTTAAATATGCAACTTTCTATTTAACATTTCAAGACAATGTTTAAAATCTTACTATTATAATCTTCCAGGTGTATTTTTATATGTTTACGCATTTTCTTGAAAATTGTCTATTTTTTAGAGAAAGAAATTCTAAAACTCTTGGCGTCCTTGGATTTTCCCCTGAATTTCCTGGAAACCCGTAATTTTGGAAAAACTAAAAAATTTTTTTTTACTTTTTGCTCTATAACTTTTAATTCTTAAAAGAAAATTAGAAATTAAAAAATTGGATAAGGGGGCGTAAAGAAAATTAGAGAAACTTTGAAGAAAACTAAAATTTTGGAATACATAATAATGAAATATGATATTAAAAAAAAAAAATTAAAATTCAAAAATTTTATTTGGGGGCATAGGGGCGCTTTTTGCCGACGGTAAAAATAGGGCTAGAAAGTTGAAATTTTATATATGGGCTAACTTTGATACGTAATTTACAAATCGAAAAAAAAAATCCCAAATTTTGAAAAAAAGTTGGTCAAAATAATGAACAAATTGAAAAAATATTTTTTAAGTCAGTTAATATGAAAAATTATTTGTTGTTGTATGTAAAATAAATATGGAACGAGTTTAATATTTCAATTTAAAAATGGAAATAAAATTCAATTCACACACAAAATACAGTCGTCGCTTGCTACGGGGTTAAACTCTGGTATATTAAATTTCTTGAAAACTATCACTGTGTGATATAGCAACTTGTGGCATCAAGTCTTCCGAAGAGTGCACCGCACGAACATTGAAATTGCCAACGAAGTGCAGCTTTTAAAATTTCCACTGCAGGACACATATTTACAAAACAGCTGTTGTTTTTAACTAACGAATCTATAATAATAAATAACTAATAAGCACTTAATCATTTAGTTTTTATAATTACTAATAATACTGTACACAATCAGACTAGTGTATAGGATAAGTGACGTCACATCCTATGGATAAACCAGAGAATTTTCTGCTTGGTGCTCTTGCATGTTATTTGTATTAGTATTGGTGTGTGCCTCTAGCTGAAATGGATTATAAATTTAATCCTCAATCGTAATTCCTATTCATTCTTCGGCCTTTATGAATCATATAATCGCTAAATCTCTACATCTCTTCCCTTCTATTCCCCTCTTATCCCTCTATATCCCGTTCTACGACTCTTGTCCCCGTGTATCCCGTTGATCCTGCAATGTACACACCACCATAAGCCCTTGATTCATTTAATAGTTCATTTTATACTTTCACAAATTGATTTTCAAATTTATTTATCTTTAATTATTTTTTTATTCTGTTAAATACTACCACCTATTCATTAAATTAGAAACTAATTTCTTTCACATCGAAATATTACATTTTTTAACACACGAAATACATAATCAAATTTTTTGGGTCAATAGAAATTAAAACTATTTTAGATAAATTCATTTCAAATTAATTTTCAAAACTAACAATTATAAAATTACTAAAAAATACAGTTACGCGTTTTCTATCACAAAATCTAGCGCATTGTGTCGTGCGCCTTACCGGGGTAATCTGACCCCCCTTCCCATTCCCTTCTCCTCTTGTTCAACTGACGCTTTGAACCCCTTTATCCACAGGCCGCCCGTTGCATTAACAGCGGGCTCCCCATTCCATTATCCGCTCCTAGTTCACCCATTGCTTAATCCTGGCTCACCCTAATTCCAGACCTTCGACTTAATCCGGCAGTCGACACGATACTATCCGAAAGCAATATGTTGAATATAAGTAATAATTTTGAGATTTTAATTATATATATATAACTGTGAAAATGAACGATTTCTTTTACACTATAAGCAATTATTCTAGTTTAAATTTAGCGCCTTAAATATTATCACTTCAGCTGTATCAGTTCATCATTTTGATGTAGAAAATGGAACTGACAGTAGCCGTGAGATAACTGCGAATTCAGTTGGTCTTATAAAGCGAGAGTAACAACTGACAACGAATATTGTTAATGTACTACATGTGTTATAAAATAAATTAGATATTAAAGATATTACAACCTATTTCACTCTCGCATTCAAAAATCACAATAGCAAATTATATTCACATAACGTCATGCAGTCGTGGATGAATCAACAGTATAATAAATTCATTGTAAAAATCAAAAAGGAAGAGTGAAACAGCTATAATTTTCTCGTATGCATCGGATAAATTATAAAATGATGAAAGAGATAAATATATATTATTCAAGATGGTATATAAACGGGACGCCGCGCTAGAGGTAGAGCTTTAAGGAATCATCAAAGACGGATTAGGCTTAGGATTGAATAAAAAATGTAGAAGAGAGTGGGTAGATTTAACAGGAATGCAGTGGCGTAGGTTATAAAAAAGCATACACACTTTATTTTTAATAATGATATATAAATAGGCATAAATTCGTTTTTAAAATATCACTCACAGTCCTTCCATTCTGGTAAACTGAAAACTGTCACTCTTAAATGAGTGTAAAAATTTTTTCTGTTCTCTTTACTTAACCTATTCCAAATGGAAGGTAGTGAAGCCCCGCCTACACGTTTGGAACGACCGTAAGATTTACTTTTAAAAATGTTGTGGAGATATATTTTAATTTTGATTATATTTCGTAAACTATAAATGATAAATTAATGAAACGAATGGTGTTGGATAAAATATTTATGTGTTTATATAAAACGGGGAGTAATAGAACTCGATATTTGGAATGGAATGAGATAGAACTTTGAAATTAGTGTCCTTTTACAGTCTGAATTTACGATAGTCTCACGTATTTCTTTAAGTCTACGTCACTGGAAAACTTAAAGAAGGATGTCAGTAGCATAAAAAGGATTTCAAACGTTTTTATCCTGAAATATAAAACGTTCTACGATGCATATATCATCCCAAGTAGAATGCCTATCAAAAAGATGGATTTGTGCTCTAAGGTGGAGGCTTAAGATCAAGATACAAGTAAAATGTATAATTATAATACTTCAATGTACCCAACTGTATGATTTAAAATATAGTTGTATCAATAAAAAAAAAGGAAAACGATTTAGAAAATATGATTTTATAAATATTGACATCAAATTTTTTTTAAATAAATATAACATTAAAATCTTGCTTCACAAGTTTCAAACCAAATGTTATAAAGGTTTGAAAATATGATAAAAACTCGACGAGATCGAGTGTGTACTATAGCTCTCGCCTCGATTGATGATCGGTCTTTTAACACAAGTCAAAGGAAACGAGAGGTGAGTCAATTTTTCATTAATTATAAAATGATGGATACCTCCTTAATGGTTGTCGTTTTTCTGCCATTTTCTGCCTGTCTAATACATCAAAAAAACAAATTATGTTTTGAAATATATTTCTATTTTTATTCATTTATTTTATTTCATAGAAAAATATTTTAGGAATTATTAAAACTATTTTTAACTTTTATTTTTCTGCCTTTTCATAATTTAAGCGAATTCTTTGCGACCTCCGTCTGTTTATCAGCGGTATTATCACTTTATTCTTCCCCTTCCTTTTCATCCCTTTCGAAGGTGGTGGTATAGGGACTGCCACCGTGGTATTTTCGTTCTCTGCAACATTTTCCTCTTCAGTTATTGCTTCTGAATTTTCGACAGCTCTCACAGGTACTAATTGGTCTTTATCATCAAGATCCAATGGTCCATTTGGGTCTACAACAACTACCTCATATATTATTCCCTCCTTTGCCCAAATTAATGAAGAGTTATGAATTCGTCTTAAATCAACTTCAGAAATATAACCAATATCTTCTTCTTCATCATCTTCATTCATTATTTTAAGTTTTTTTATAGCTTGTAACAACTCAAATGAATAACACCAACTTTCCATTATATTTAAATAAGGAAGTCAATTCGAAGAATTAAATTTTATTTTTTCTTTATATTACATTTGTAAAATATTATATTTGCGAGATTTATAATAATTATTTTCTATAATAGAAAAATTTATGAAATATTAAATTAAAAAATTCATAATTGACGAAACTGCAGCAATTTTAATTGGTTTCACTTGGAGTGATATCCCACATATGTATATATATATATATATATATACAGGGTGTCCCAAAATTCAACGATAAGCCGGCACCAGAAGGTGGTCCTGCTCATGACTACACAAGAAAAAAAGAAAAAAAGTTTTTATCTCATTTTTTAAAAAGAAATTTTTTTTTCGAAAATCGAAACACCTTAAGATGTTTTTAACTACCATGACCACAATTTTTCAAATATTTCTGATTTTTGTTTTGTATCGGCACTGCTATCCATCACAACCATTAAAACTCCCAGAATGCTAGTAGTTTTTGCAACAATTTATGAAATTTGGTTCTTGTTTAAAAATAGTATGCATAATTTCTTTTTATCGCTAGTTTTCCTGGAGTATTATACCATTTTGGAATCCTGAAGAGTTGCGCCAATTTTTAAAAAAACTTGCCATAGTAGTCTTCATACTTTTTTTTTACACCACGATGAGTTAAAGTTGACTGAAAGTAAAAATCTTTAAAAAATTTAGGGAAAAAAATAATTTCGATTAAATTTGTGTAAAAACTACTAGCATTCTGGGAGTTTTAATGGTTGTGATGGATAGCAGTGCTATTTAGGTTGCCGATACAAAAAAAATTCAGAAATATTTGAAAAATTGTGATCATGGTAGTTAAAAACATCTTAAGGTGTTTCAATTTTCGAAAAAAAAATTATTTTTTTTCTAATTCTTAAACAAAATGAGATAAAATTTTTTTTCTTTTTTTGTTGTGTAGTCATGAGCAGGACCACCTTCTGGTGCCGGCTTATCGTTGAATTTTGGGACACCCTGTATATACATGGCGTTGAGGACATGATATAGCTATAGCGAGTTAGGTTTAGAATTGTAGCAGGAGAGAGATTGGATTTATTTTCAATCTGATAAGATTCAAATAAGGATTAGTGTGAAAAGGATAGATGTATAATACAGTAAAAAAAGAGTGTGGCTTTACTTTAATCCTTGTATAGAAAGTATATAGAAGTTAAAAAGAGATAGAATATTTAACAATACAATAAGAGTGAAAGGGATGTCTATAAAAAGGATCGGATTAAGCTACACTGTTAAAAAGCTACTAAAATATTTAGCAAATTTACTTCTTAAAGCAAGAGAACAGTGGAGACAAAACTGTTTTATTTTTGACGTAGAAAGATTTCACAATGCCAATTTCTCAGTTTTTGTCAATTAAAGTTTTTATAATTGCTGAAATTATTAATAAAAAAATATATATTATTAATAAAAAAATGTCCTTCAACTTAAAAATGTACAAACAGTGTATAAATATTATACACAGTACATTTCTTATAATCAAAGCCAGTAAAAAAACCAAGCAAATAAATAAAATCACAATGTTTTTAAAAGTAATCAGCTTTGTTATTTATAGTGCAGGTACTATGGCATCTGGCACACTACGTTTTATCCGTTTATCTGGATTTCGATAATCCCATCAGCGTGGTCCAGAATCCTGCAGCCAGAGAATCAGGGATATTCTCCCAGAGATACAACAGGATTTCTCTTGGCATACGTGCTGCATAAACAGGATAAGTTTAGTGCTTAGATTGTGATGCTATAACTACTATTAGAATGGATGTGTCGCATATATATATTTATGTGAGTGTTTTTAGTACGTGAATATTAAATTTTCACAAAATTTATTCTAGTGAATCAATTGACTGATGTAATAACCCTTTAACTGTGAAACATATAATTCTTTGATGTTTTAAGTAATTACCTTTGCAAATAGGGTCATTTCTCTGAAGTTTAGCATTGAGAAAACACGTTTTTTCATTGGAAAAATGTCAAGTGATGAAGAAGATGTGATTATAGCATACACTTTTATTAGAAGACGACGAATCAGACGTAGAATGTACTGGCTTCATCCATACATCGAAAAGAACATTAACCGCAGATTGTTTGTTGCTGCAAGAGAGTTATCAGAGGATGATTCAGTATTCCAATCAGTATACCGAATGACTATTGTTCAGTAATATTTATTATTATTATTTATTATTAATTGTTTATTGTTCGCCTTTCGGCTTTACAATCTACATTCTTAATACATTTCATATACTTCAACTTACAATTAAATTTACATTATTCTAGACCTTTTTATCTCCAAACGTACTTTCTGCTTCTTCTTCTCTTGACCCTCTTCCTTCATTTTCCCTAGTCTTCCTTCTGGACTGGTCTATTCCCTAGTCTATTTTTCTGGGCCGAAGTTTAACTGTTTCCTCGCTACTTCTTTCTTTCTCCTGCTTCCCTTCACTGCCTCTTTTAGTACTTCCTTTCTCTTCCTGTTCCTTGTGCAACCCAGCTTATTTATTCTCTTGTTTTTTCTTTCTTTCTTACTATTTCCGCCATCCACCTCTTTCCTTCACTGCCTCCCTTTAATAGCTGGCCAATATTCCTTTCGCTCGCTACTTTTTCCTTACACTCAAACTTAATGTGCTCCAGTGTTTCGTCCTCCGCTCCGCACTCTCTACACTTTCTTTCCTCACTACTTTCCCAGCATCTGTTTCCTTTTTCATCTAATTTCATTTCCCAATCTAAACCTTGCTGTTCTTCTATACCGAATGACTATTGTTCAGTAATATTTTCATTCATTTTATATTCAAATTTATGTATGTATCTCTTTTACACTCTATTAATTTATAGAAGAGAAGAGTATAAGAATGACGTCATTGGGTGGAGATTATTTTGTAATTTCTTATCCTTTTAAAAATCGCTACTTTAAACGTTTATAACTTTTATAATATTACTACTTTTTAAAAAAGAATTAGATATTTAAGGTTCTGATGATCACCTGTATAAATATAGAAATTAAGACATTGTTCAAAACGCAATCTAAATATATTGAGTACATGTAATGCAATTATTAATTCATATATTTAACTGATTATAACAAGAGCTTATGTATATAAAGTAATTTACGCATATTCGATTTATATCAATCGTTATTATATAAATAAATACATTTAAATACATCAAAATAAGTGAAACAGAAATAGTAAAATATTTCTTATTGATATTTCATTAATTGAATAGTAATTAAGTCCGAAACACAACACATAATTTCTTCACGCAAGAGTTCAAATATATGTATATTCAATTCTAGTTTACATGGAATTTGTTTCATCAAATGTTTGATAGAGAAATATATCAGAGTGTGATCCCTGCATATTGCAGATTGGAGATAAACGACATCAATAGACCCAGCACTCACACTGATATACAGATATATGTGAATAAAGATAGGGTGTGCAAGAATAACTTGTCTAAGTGCTCTAAAAGTCTGAAAATAATGTTTTATATAAGCCGGCAAAAATCGCTAATTTATGTACTAGTTTAATTAAGCAATACCTAGTAATATCTAATGTTAAAAAGTCTTTTTTTATTATTTAATAGCTATAGTTGAAATTACGAGAGTTCGGTAGCGACTCATACTTAAAACAAGTTTTGGGGTATAAACTGCCGATATAACTAAAAAGCACTGACTTACTTTTTTTTCTATAATGTATATAGAAACGAAAAGGCTAAAATTCATTATCGTATTATAGATTTATACCGCTCTTATAACCTCTTTTAAGTATAAGTCGCCGCCGAACTATCGTGATTTTAGCTATTTGTGAAAAGACTTTAACGTTGTCTGTGTTCAGACTTATATTACCTACTTAAAGTGAAATTTAAAGTTATGTCGACAATATAATAAACTTCAAGATATTAGGAATATTTAAGATTAATGATGTTAGGATTTAATGTATTTGTGACCTTGTCGGCGTAATTGTAAATGGAGTTTATTTTCACTTTGCCAATTTTATGTGTTTATGACATTTAGGACTATCCACTTAAAACGATGTTGGTATTTCTAAAAACAACGGTTATGTTTCCTGTAAAACTTATGGTGTCCGTTTAGGTATAAAACATTTAGTTGGTAGAGAGTACTTCATTCAAAATTCTTTTAACTATTAACTTTTCAGAACATATTAGTAAACCTGCAAATAGTTGCAACATTTTCTTTATCATTTGGTAATAAAGAACTTATGAATTTAGTGTATTTGGTGTTATCAAATTTGGTTTAACATTAATTTGATAAAACAGAATTTGCACCTACATTTGATCTGTCGAGCCAGAATTTTACAAGAACAATGTTATTAAAAATTGTCAGAGGTTAGATTTCTTTTTAAATAGCAATTTAATCTATATCAGAAAACGTTTGATGTAGATATTTTTTAATTCCAAAATTGGCAAATCAATTTTCTTTTATACTTTACCTATACTTTAGTTTTTATTTAATTTAATTAACGTAGGCATATTTCCGATGCTACAATCTATCACTGACGTGGTCCTGGTGTCATGTTTGTCTAATCAATTTAATTTGATAACAACCAAACCCAGAAAACGTAACTCTGGCCGTAACATAGAATGTCTAATTTTAAAGCACCCTGTGATACTTGAACATATACATGTATTTGATATTGCGTGTGCTTTGTGTATACTCTTATACATTGGTGTATGCTATGTGGTCTAATCCGTGGATTTAATCCCTATATTAGGATTAGTGATCCGCCATAGGGATTAAATAACAGTGCTCGAATTTTATTTATATCAAATAAAATATAGTATGACTCATTATTGGTGTGAGTGATTACATAGAATACCTGAGCTAAGATATCTTTAGCATTATGGCTATAAATAATTACAGATTCTTCGAAAATATTTAATAAACAAAATATAGAATGACATTTACTTCACTAGAGTAACGTTTAACCCCGTTTTAGGGATAAGAGAGATTTGCAGTATAGTTTAACCGCCACCCACGGGATTTCGATGGGATTGGGAGCGCACAGGGGAACTAGGGAGGTAAAGGGAGTTAGGATTTCGTTTGTGGATGATGATTCCGACGGCCCGTTAGCTAAAACGATATAGAAAGCAAGTTCAGACTTGCTGTGCTGTGTTGCCGGTAGAATGTGAATCGTGAATGAATAGAATGGCAACTGAAGGGTAAAATGAACACCAGGAAGGAAGAAGGAGTGTGAAGGGATACAGCAGGGAGTGTAAATCCGCGAGACGTTCTGATGAATCCAGGTTTAATCCACGGATTTGTCTAGCTATCACGCATATAGATATATACACATATAAATTTGTTTTATATTTTACTGGACTGAAAAATATATTTAGAATTGATGTTATTTGCAGGAAAATACAAGTTTTTTGTTTTCAGTTACGTATAGCAATTAGAAAAATGGCAGGACAGATTCTTTTAATTGCCCATTTACTTAAAACATATTCTTCTCAATGATCAGAAAGTAGCCCCCTAGCTTCCCATAAACCACTGCGACAGCACAGTGAGTACGAAACTTAAAGTGTCAAACAGTGGTCTGTATTGCTCTAATTAGAAATAATAATTATAAAATAAAAAATGTTTTTCAAAACGTTAAAAGTGGTTGTGAATTTTAATAAGTATTCAGTGATTCATTTAATATATTTACTTTGTTTCCAAATATGTTTTTATTAATACAAAAGATGTGTTGTAAACAACAATAACATAACCTCACAAACTGGCAGTGCTTTGACTAAAATGTAAATATTATTCCTGAAGAACTATAACGTCAAATTAAAATGTATCTGTGTCTGTTTATAAATATCTAATAATTATAGCAATTAGTGTTTTTTGTTAAAGTTTTTTAATTAACAAAATATTGTTTGACAAGTGTAATAACTTTCGAAGTAGAGATGGCGCTGAATGTTGAAAAGTAGATATCTGTAAATGAAGGTAAGATTGTTTCTTGTTTGCATGGGGTAAGGTGTTAAACGTCAAAACATATCAGTTTGACATTTTAAAGTTAATATCATTTTGGTCGTATTATTAATATTTCATATTGCATCATCTATATCAGTTAAACTTTTGTGGTAATTATAATCATCATATAATAATATAAAAGGTGAATCCGAAATAATATAAACCTATGGCTAAACATAGTTCATAACAGGGTTATATAAAACGATTGAATTCATGTAGGTATACCTGAATAACCGTGTAATTATATATATGTATGTTAAACTATTAATAAATGAACTAAAATATGGATTATAATATAATTTGCATTAAAACTGAAAATGAGTAATTGATTATTTATAATTAACATGTAAAATGATATGAATGAAATATTTGTAATTCTATGTGGGTGAGGGTATATGTTTATCAAAGTATACAATATTAGTTGTACTATAAATTAAAAGCCTAATCATTAATATTTTGTGAATGAACGGAAAAGTGTTCAAAATAATCACTGTATAACTGTTTTAATTATAGTGTAATCAAGTAATGGAAAATTTGTTCCTAATGAGGTTGTCAACCATTACTTATTTTTTATAAATTTGTACTGCGAGTATATATTGATAAAATTCAGTATCTCAAATGATCAATTACCTAAATAATGATCAAAATCGAATCCTAAGACGTCATTTTGGTTCGATTGTCAAATTTTGACATTGTGTATATTTTATTTCGAAGTTAATTGATTTTCACAAAACATATTAACTGTTCAACAAATGCCAGTAGTACTGTAATTACTTTAGAGATACAATTCTAAAATATTTAAGACAAAATAAATGTTTAAAATGTTTTATAAATGCTCTGGACATAATCCGGAGACAGTTTTATCTTATATCCGGTACGTAATCCAAAATCTCTTATCTGAATACAGCTTCCGTTTAGGATTGTATTGCAATAGCGGCAATGCTAGTAGCTCCGCTATCTCAAGCTGATGTTGGTGCTGGTGGCATTTTACAGAAGTAAGAGAAGGGCCCCCGCATGTAAGACGAGAAGCATTGATCCCTATTCTTCATATTTGTCCCGATATAGGGACTCACTTTTTAAGTTATAAAACGGAAAGGGGAGAACAATAGTTAATTAAAGATAGTCGCTCATATCATTTGATTTTTTAGTTGCAGAATTTCTGTATCGTCTTTCTTAAAGAATTTATTGTCTCATTCACTCTCACCACTGGATCTATTTTGACACTTCAAACATTATTAATCATGACTTCATTTCAATAATATTGAACTATATATTAATAAAGTTTTTACACGATGAAATCGTCTAATTCTATAGTTTTTCTAAAGGCCCAGCCAGTTGCCATACTTTAATCAGAATAAGCAATGTGATATTTTAATTACAATTTACGTGCGTACTCACAATTTAAATCTGAAAAATAGATTTGTCCAATAATATTACCGCAGAGATTATATTTAAATAATTCCATTTGTGTTTTCCCAAATTATTGTATTACATTTATGTATAATATTGTATTTTTAATATAATTAATGTGAGGGCGCCCCCAAAACTGTCACCGTGTAATTATAGAGTTTACATTAAATATTTTAATCGAAATACAGGGTGGTTTGAAAATTTTAATACTAAATTTCATTAAAAAGTATCATTAGTATTAAATATATATTTAAATTACGCGGGTAGTTTGATAATTCAGTGGCACTGTTTCTGTAAACGCTTTATTTATCAACATAGTCTCCTTTAAGCTCGATGCTTTTCTTATTTTTTTATTCTTTCCAAATAATAGGTTTTCTCAAGCCCCTTAAAATAGGCGTTTGTTTCAGTGATTTCAGTTATGACCTTTTTGTTAGATCTTGCATATATTACCGCACATCCATTTCTTCAGGTTTGAAATCACTAAATAGTCGCAGGATGCTAAATCTAGAGAATATACTGGATGGGGTAGCAGATCGTAGTCCAATTCAATACTCACATAACTCATAAATGCAACCAATATAAACAGACATAAATACAAAAATAATAGTATTTAAATATATTATTGACAGCCCATTTAAAAATATATATATTTTTAAAATATATTATTTATAAAATAAAACTGTTTGTTTTAAAAACTTTTTTATATTTGAATCTAGTATTTAGGCATTAATAATTTAAAATATATGCATTATTATTCTCCGAAATATATATATTATATATAAATAAAAAATAATCTGTACAGCAGGTGTAAAATGCATTTTTAAAAATCAGTTAAATATGTTTTATGAATTGAAAAATAATTGGTTTATCAGTTTTATTGTCATTGCTTTTTTTATATATTTTATTTTTATTTGATGCAACAACGCTTTTGAATTGTGTACAATTTAGAAACAAATTGTTAACACTTACATTATATGCTCATGAAATATGAACGGTCAGAATGATAGAACGGGCTGAGATAAAGGTATTGGCTTATTTAAAACACTTCGTACCTTTTCATCTTCGTATCTTTTAAAACTAATTAAAAAAGTGTTTATTTCATTAAAATTTATAAAAATCAGAAAATGCACATAATCACAGTGACTTCTGAAGTGTACGGTTATGTATGTACATAATCAATTTGATTTGATTACAATCAAGCCCAGAAACTATAATTCTCGTCCGAAGACAGTAGTCTGACGTAAGCATCAAGTATATTAAAGAAAAATAAATTTCGAAAGAAACTTACCACTTGTTGATTTTGAAACATCAAATCCTTCTTTATTCGGGCTAGGGGGTTCATGATTTCTGACACTAATGCATGGAGGTGTCTGATTGGGTGGCCGATCCGACCCTGGATTAATATGTGATGTAATTGGCGAACTAGGACGTTCTAACCCATCACGAAGACCGTGGCATTCTGATTTGATGACTTGATTATGAGCCGGTGGTGATTTAGTTCTTGTGAGAGCTAAAGCTTGTGTCTGTAATAAATAAATATGTTTTAGTTATTTAATTCAATACTTAAAATTTATTCAAAGTTATAAGTAACTTTGGGTAATCCAAGGGTTTTGAATCTTTGTTCAAATCGCCATTTAATTTTCGTTTATCTGCTTTTGATTAATTATTACTCGATTACTTTGTGACGTATTATGCTTAAACCACTGGCGTAGCTAGGTATGGGCGAGTCGGTGCAGTGCACCGGGGCCCCCAAGGTCAGGGGCCCCTCGAACTTTTATGACAATGCATACAAAACTTTTATAACAAAAACTTAAACAATAACAACAATTCTAAATAGGAATGAATTTTTTTTATTGAGAGTGTATTTCATACGCACTTGTGTACAAATTTATCACTAAACATGAGGGAGGGGGGAAGCATGAACCAGGCAAGGGTCTAAATCTATTACGTAATTCTCTCAGGCAGAGGTACGCATTCTAGTTATCGCGCGTTCAGTTTAGTTATGGGCATAGATTTTATTTTGCACCGGGGCCCTTGATTACCTTGCTACGCCACTGGCTTAAACCTTAACCACCTTAAGTGCACTCGTGCGCTGCACTACCAAATATTTATAACTTGAAAAAGAGAAGGAATCACAAAATATCATATGATACCCCAATTACATATTGATTTTATTCTTACTCAATATAACTACTATGGAAAATGAGATACATCGCATAGCGCGTGAGACGGAAGATGCTCAGTGCAAACTATATGAAGAATTTGGGGTAAATCCGTGCACTGCATGGGACCGAAGATCACCGGGTCTTGCTGAAATAACATGACATGACCATTGACCAATTTCTATTCGAAATGTCGGATAAAACTCGTCGGGTTGATTTAATATATAACAAATAAAATTATGATTAAGAGAATATCGTTTTATTGCAACTTTAAATCATAATTTTCTATAAGCTAGTAAATTGTTAGTGTTTTAAAAAACACGGAAGCAAATCTTACGTACTCTGTTATAAATTATTAAAAATATTATTATCATTCAATAAAGCATGATGATATCTCTCACATATGAAAGATATACCAGTACTTGTATTAATATATTTATAGATAATAATGGTCATAATATGTTGGACGAATAGTTTCCTTAATCTAGGTTAAATGAGGTCAAATTTAAAACATATGTTTATGAATTCCAAACTTTAACAACGTATGAAATACATTATACTCGTACGCGATCACAAATATAATTGTACGACTCCTAGCATCATCATCTCATCTCGTCCCCTGCTCCAGTATCAAGCATCCAATCCAAATGATCAAGATGACAATTCTGTCTCTATCGCATCGCGGAACGCAATCTCAGAGAGATCGCAAATAGGCGACAACAGCAGAAAACGCGCATGTATTTGTAATTGGATGTGAGCGATAGATTTATTAAAATAATATTAATTCATGGTCCAAAAATATCTACAAGATGTCATCAATTGTTTGTGATTATTGAAATCTACTTTATAGTGTTGTGCAAACTATAAAAATTGTCTCACAAAATGTTTAAAGTCGAACTACGATTATTTTATTAGATTAATATAAAGAGAACTACAAGAAATAATTAAAACTTAGTTATCTCAACAAAATACTATATCTAGTGATGCTCAGTAAAGAATTTCTAGTCCATTCGAAATCATATTTATTCAACTCTATGAACTATTATCATGAAAGCGCTTGCTGTCCGGCTCATATGAACGCTTCTGTTATGGGCTACAAATGGTGAAACCACTTTCCGAATCCAGGCGATAAAAAAGTTAAAACGCAAACTATAGTAGAGTTATTGTTATGTAACTTGTAAAGCGATAGAATTTAAGTCACCACATTTGATACTAATTAACACTTAAAACAAATATATACATTTCTAAATATTTGTAATTCATATTCAAAATAAAGAGATTAATTTAGATTCATAAACAACTCAGATAAAGTCAATAAAGTTTTTTAGACTTTCTTTGTTCATTTCACCAAATTGTTTACTGGGATGTTAACAGAAAAAAAGGAAAGAACTTGGAATACGGTGAACGAAACTGTATTGACTAATAGGACGGCAATGACCTCAGTAAACATTTGCGTATGATTTTTTTGTCATGAAAGAGTTCATTTACAGTTCAGTTTCTCACAGTTGTTCCTAAGTAATATCTATTTTATCGGCTAAAAATGATGCGAACTATAATTGAAGTGCAATAGTGACAGAAACGTTACAAAACAGGACACTTCACTAAATTGTTTACTGGGATAATACTTAAACGCGATAAAATTATGTTGACAAAAGTATTTATTTAAGTTGTACAACATCAAAAGTATCCAGACGTTTAAAAATACAGTTCTACGTCACAAAATTAACGGTGTTAATTCATAGGGTCTTCAAGATCGTAAACAAAGAAATTAGAAACCTTCTTCATTCTGTTGAAGATGTAATATCAAACTGTTTTAAAAAGTTATATCGAAAATACATTTAATGTAATATTTGTGACAGCACTATTTGTGGAATATACCAATATATCAATAATGAAAAACACGTGCGTTTATTTGCAACATTCCTTACTCACGCACGCAGTAGGAAATAGTGTTACCAGATTACATTGCAACCGTTAACACAAATGGAACGTGAAATGTCTTATTACTTGAACGTTTGATTTTCATTCAGTATTAGCTATCGATGCATTAAGTTAAAGCACGCGAATCAAAGGAAGCGATCACGATAACTAGCTATCGATAAATATAGTTATTACGCTAGGTTGTTTAATAAAACAATAAGTATAAACAATTATAGTTAATCAATACTTTTCTTGGCATGTATTCATTCAATTAAAGCTTAAAATTTAAATTTTATTGCAAGCTATTTTTGAAGTTTCGTATTTTAAAAACATCGATATTTAAATGATATCATAGTTTTATAAAATGATTTTGATTTATCTTTAATGGTTTCATATTTTTGCACTACGTATTATTTAACAAGCCTACATGGTTATGTAGGTTGCCAACAATTATATATGCAATGACATATATGTCTTAGAAATAATTCTTCTTACGAATGTGACGACAATTAATAAGCCGCGGTCAAAGTTGAAGGATTAACCCGTGGAACGCCACACCACTTTACGGCTGGCAGTCGCGTTATTAAAACAGACACATCAAATCATTTCAATTATTAGAGATGTTTAACAAATGAAATAAGATAGCAGTATGTAAAATACGATTAGTTAAAAAGAGACAATGATATAAAATTCCTATGTATTAACAATAAAACAGATTTCAATTGCTGTTTATGAGTAGGATAAATTAGAATTTTAGTGTTGATAATTATAAAGACACAGAAGTCATTATATGTGTCTATTTTGATTGCCAATTTTATCTAAATAATTCACGGACAAAAATTTACTTAAAAGTACGAAAAGGGAATGAGGATGGAGAGGATTTGACCGTAAAAATGTTTGTAAAAAATGGGCGGCAATGATGGAAAAAGGTAATGCCAAATTTACGTCACTTCAATTACCCAAAAGTGTGAGTAGAATTAATAACGGATAAAGAGGTGCTGGTACATAAAAAGTCCAACAAAGGAAGGAAAATGTAACGGAGCAGAAAGTTTGGTGAAAACAAAAAAAACGCGGTTAACGGAGGTTGAGTTACGGGAAACAGAAAAAAATAATAATTGGAAGAGAAAATCATGTCCAATTCGAGTAAGGAAGGGGACGAAGCCAAAAATAGGAGAAAGAAAGAAGAAATAGAGAACGAGGATATTGGAAACAAACGATGATAATTGATAAAACTGGAACAGATTGATAAATATAGAAAATTAAGATCAGCGCGATAAATCGATATAAGTATATTGTAGTATTATAGTGTAATAAATAATAAAACAGGAAAGAATGGAAAAAATTGAGAAGAGCAATTACAACAAAAGATATAAAAGGATTTGTGAGAGAGAAATACCACAATACTTAAGAGAAAAAGACACAAAAAACATGAGAAGGATTGCCAGATGATGATTGGAAAACGAGGAGAAAGGAAATAGATACTGGGCAAATAGCGAAGGTGTGCGGAACAGAGATAGAAACATTGGAGCACAAGTTTTTATGTGAGAAAAAGGTAATAAGCGAAAAGTATATTGGGCAGTTATTAAAGGAGGCAGTGAAGGAAAGAAGTGGTTGACGGAAATAGAGAAAAAGAACGAGGAAAGAGAATAAATGACAGAGTAGAAAAAGGAGGGAAAGTAGCAAGAGGAGCGAAGCAGTTTTGTTTTTATTTTTATAGGGATAATTTTATATATATATATAAATATATATATATATATATATATATATATATATATATATATATATATATATATATATATATATTTTCGTTTGGAAAGAGTGAGAATGTTTAGATTTAATAAGGATCAACATTGAATTAACCACAATGACATGTAAATAAATAAATTAAGGCACAAGAATGTAGTGCCAAATGGCAAAAACTATTCTATTAAAAAGAATTCATGTAGAAGCTTGCTCTCTGATCGCACATGCTACCCTACTGATAATAGATACCACAGCTCGTCGTTTGTACGTACTATGCTCTAGTGTGAGACAAACCTTAATCAATAACAATAACAAAAATATTGTGAACGATCTCTTAATATAATTATTTTCTTATCACAATGATTACTGTTTAAACGGTCGCTAGAATTACTTTGATGTCGAATTTTGATTTATAAATTAAATATAATCTTACTTCATGCCAGTAATTAAATATATAATTAATATAAGATATAACCAACGTACTCAATAGATTAGTGGTCTCGTTTGTGCTAGGTGTTTACCAATTTACCCGTTGATTATCAGTTATTGTGTTTATCATTGAATTAGCTTGTTAATCCTAATCTTATTTTATTATTTATATTTAATTATCGTTAATAAGAATCTGTTTGTATTATGTTATTTATCTTAATTGAAGATTCTCAAACGTGGAGCCTATTTAAAGACTCTCAAACTTCTAGATAGCATTTTATAAATTCTAATATGATAATTGCTTTCGCATTAAAAAGCTATGCTCTATCAACACACGAAATTCAAATTTTTCCATTGTTTCGTCAATAAAACTATTGTAACTTGAACTATTCTATTGGTTCTATTAAAAATCATATAGGTCATTGAAATCTTCTTGTATCTCATGGAAAGTAAGAGACAATGATAGACTTTTAGTTCATTATACTTCTGTTAGACTTTAAGGACCTTATTGTGTAAGTTTTCAAAAAAATCGATCTTATTTTTACAAAAATACTTATTTTACTGAAGGCGACCTTATAATTTGGTCGGTTTTTTTCCAGCGACAAAAATAAAATCGATGGAAATTTCTTACAGAATACCAAATAAAAAATCATCGCTTTTGTGACGTCATTTTACAGCGATGAAATTGTTTAACCGGTGGAAATACTTAACAGAATAAGGCCCTAAGACGCGCTTAAATGAATGTGAAATCCAACTAAAGCCAAGTTTTTATAACTCTCTTCCAAACGCATTATAATTCGCACCGGTCCATAGCTTTAATGTCACAAATATTTTGAATCTTCTTTCAAGTTTTTGTTGATCTTACAATTTTACATTGATTCCAGTACGTCAGCTATTGCACCTTCCCCCTCACCTTGCTAATACCTGTGTTTATGTATTTTCTCGATGTTCTCCTCCTATCGTTCCCAATTTAATACCAACCATCGTACGTTTGATCTTCTCTTGTCCATCCCACATCCCGACTTGTTACCTTTCAGACACTCCCGTTTGGCTACTGGACTCTGGAGCTTGCTAAACCAGGACCGCCAAGACTTTTAAGTTATCCAGATATTTGACTCAGTTTTAGACTTCCTTTTAGGAGTGTACCCAACATATTTTTTTGCTTTGGGCTACTGAATTCTTGAGACTATCAAATCACTTGCGTCTGGGCTTAAACTGGGATCAACATAACCCGTGTTCTAACACCATACACTGTCAAATTATTCCAGCTTTAATATTTCTAAAAGAATGAACAGATTGTTGCCCATAGCAACATAATTCTTATATTTATCTAAAAATGAAATATTTAAAAAGTTCATTCAATTTTCAAAAAAACTTTGAGTGTAACAATTCTTTCTTATAAATTGAAATCCCAAATATAATTAGTTATCTATCTGTAATTATTTTTAACAGTGCTTCTTTTACGAGCTTCTTTATTTATGGATCTCAAAATTACAGTAGCCCATTAAATACTGTTAATTTTTTTAAGTCTGCGAATTTATTTTGCACCAAACAATTTTATGTGGTGTGTTATATGCATTACTCATATAAAAAATTGTTAGTTTTAAATTGAATTTGAAATTGGCACTTTCAAAATTCGTTTCATTATGTTCCGCTACTGTATTCCCTTTTAGAGAGGCTGT
This sequence comes from Panorpa germanica, assembly GCA_963678705.1. NCBI lineage: Eukaryota > Metazoa > Arthropoda > Insecta > Mecoptera > Panorpidae > Panorpa > Panorpa germanica. Next base: position 27,104,188 of record OY783205.1, on the reverse strand, counting down.
ATCTACTATACACTATATCAATAAATTAAAAATTCGTGTACCGTATTCAATTTACATAGTTTCTAAGTTATTTACTGTCCAACTTTGGAAACACGGCTTCATTCGTTAAATATAAATTGTAAATGCCCCAGCCGGTACTCGTGACTAGTGCAGTACGCAGTTTCGTATTGTATAAACATTCTGGTGGACACTATTTTAAGGTGGGGTTCCAACTTTTTAAATTTATTTATATTATTGTACAACATATTAAGTTTATTGTGTAAAAATTTGAAGTCGATTGGAGTAAAACTGTCGGAGATATAGAGTTTTAAGTCTTCATGTCTCTGCTTTCGTGTTACTTTGAAACTTTTAAATGCGGTTTCTCACACATAGCTTTTTCAGAATCGGTGCCCTCTCTAGCTCAAAATCTACTGGACCGATGCTTCTGAAATTTTGCACACTCTTTCTTTACATAAATGCCGAGGTAACGTTGTCGATTTTTAAAAGAATTTAAAAAAAAGAAAAACTCGACATCGTTACCTGCAGAAACTTATCAACTAATGAAATCGTTTTGGTTTTTCGTTTTTAGAAAATTCAGTGATGAGTTATGAGTGACACACTGACACAGCAATGTTACTTTTTTTTGTGACGTCTGCGGAGATTCGCTGTCAATGCCTCATTTCTTAATATTTATTTACGAAAATTTCACAAAGTATTCCTCAAATGTTATTTTATAATGTAGTAATTATAGAAATAATTATATATTAACTGTGTCGTCAAAAAACATTATCGAAAATATGCTTCTTTTTTAACAACGGTTTAAATTTAGTAAAAAATTTATCATATTTTCGTATATCCGTGGCTATAATGATATATATCTCAATTTAACTTGTTATTATTATAAATACTGAAACTAAATACCGACTGTACCTTTATATACATCACTGTAATGACTAATAACGAGATTGGCCTTCAATTTTTTTCATAATTCCATTGATATTATCATTTAGCATTTATTTCTAGTTTATTTGGTAATTCCATTTCAATTTCCACTGGTACAATACTAACAGCTGATATCCAATACAAATGAATTAATTTAATATATCGGGATATTAACGCTAAATATATTACAAAGCGTCATGGCATGATCTGTTTGCATTTACCGGCTCGCCCGTTTACTATAATCTATGCGCAAATAAATATTATTTCATAAAAAATTGTTGCTAAAATTTAGATTTATTTAATTATCGAGGATATGATATATTTCTCTCATTTATTAATTGAATAAATAAATATTTTAATATTTTTCATATAGGAACTAGTACAATACTATTATGTAAAGTAAATAAAGGCAGTGGTGTCCATGGAGCGTGTGTAGGGGCCTCTCCAAGCATAGAGCTTTAAGGGGCCTTATATTAACTAAACTTATGTAGAATTAGCGTTATATTTTCTGCGTTTAATAAATATCCATTCATTTCTAAGCATGATTCATAAAAGAGACATTCCCTATGAACGACTGAATAGAAAACAAACGCGTTCATGACAAAAAAACTCATGAAAAGTAATAGAATTTACTCCAAAATGTTTACAAGCGGGGATCAAACTCCAAGACACAGCAGTGTGGCATCCTCGGCAACTATGCCGTCCATGTTGGATTAAATTAATCTCCTAATAATTTATCTATTGATGCTGATATGTTTTTGAAGATTAATAATTTATGACGTTTGAAGACCGAAATTAATCTCGAAATCTTGTATTCAAATCTCTTAATATTTTTCCTTGTTTTTTTTTATTACAACAGTAATGGAAAACTAACGCAAATAATTTGTGTTACTAATTTTATATGTAGATTGTCTTAAAATAGTAGTTACTAAAGAAGAGGTGATCTTAGTTATTGTGGAAATAAAAGGAAAGGTACTCTATGATACTAGCGAAAGATCCGTTGTGGATCAGTCTCATATAAAATGAATTGGAATGTAAATAAAAGACACATACACAAACACAGACGATGATTAACTGATAAGAATCGACCAAATACTTTTCGAGTTTTGCGAGCAGGCTAAATTTTTATATATAAAGATGAGCCGCCCAGTTTAAGTCAAAAAAAAATCGAGAAAATTAATATTGTTTAATATATTTGAGAACATAATCATATTCAGAAGCTATAAAAAGAAAGATTGAATCCTTAAATACGTAAAAATAATATTATTTATTCAATTAAAATTTACAAAAATCAAAAAGTATAAAAAATGGACTTAACAGCATTTGTTTTTCTGCAGATCATTTTTGATAAGTTATATTTCTTCTTAAATAAATGGCGTTTTAAATTGTTATATAAATATACAACTTAATTTAGCTTCGAAATTAATTTTAAGTCTAAAATAAGCAACTTTGTATGTTACTTGTAATAATAAAAATATTTTTACGTCATAAAAATATTTCAAAATTAAAATTACCCGGTTTTAATGAATAAAAACATACATTACTATTAATTAAATGAATGAAAGATATTTTGGAACCATTACAAATACTATAAAATCGCTAAATATACTTTTGATTGAGTAATAAAGGCCCTAAGCCAAATTGTGTAAGGTGGACAACCTAAAAATTACCCCCAAAACTAGTTAAACAAGTACAGTGCATGTTTGGGTCATTATTTGGCTTGCAGATCGTTGAATAAAGGCACCTAGTACAAGAACGAGACACTAAAAATGAAGGTAGTAATGCCATCTATCATAATCCAAAGTACTACGTCTAATTATAATAAGATACTTTAAATATCCTGTATATTAATCAAATTAAATAACCTTATTTGTTAAAAAAACCTTGATGGTTACCAACCATAACAAAATTCTGTTTTCTGTTCAAAACAAAAATATGTACTTGCTTAATATATAAAAAGAACATCTGTTCCAATCAAACAAATGTTGCCGCAAGCAGGAGCACGTCTGGGACTGTCATGGGGTGGGGGAAACGCGACAATAACCCTTCACCCCGCGCTGTGACGGTGAACCCTGCTACTCAGGTCGCCCTAACATTTGGGAGAGGCTACTTACTACTGTTTTGTCATGGAAGATATAAAACTTCACTGGAGTGGATGTTTTAAAAAGCTTTTATATTTGAAATAAAATTTGAAATAAAATTCTATATTAACAAATATAATTCAAACCACGATAGTTAGGATAAATCTATAATACGATAATGAATTTTATCTTATTCGTTTCTATATATATTATAGAAAAATAAGTGAGTCAGTGCTTTTTAGTTATATCGGCAGTTTATACCCCACAACTTGTTTTAAGTATGAGTAGCCGCCGAACTCTCGTAATTTGAACTATAATAATGTTTTAAAGTAATTGGACTCTTTAGCTCAAGCACTGGCAAACTTTTTTGAGCCTCTATCTACGACCATTATAGCCAATTAAATTTTCTTAGTACTGTGTCACCCTTAAGAGTAAGCAAGTATTGTCAAAGTGTGCAAATTTCTAGAATGTCTTCTTCTTATTCATACAGAATAATTCGCATAAAATTTGAACTTTTTACTACAATAATGTTTACTTTATTTTATTTTCTCGAAATTTCTTTGTTTCCTTATCAATTGTCCGCTACATACATAACAAAATAGTTCAACAAATTTTATTTTACAGGTTCCCGTTACAGGTTACAGGTTTTTACAATATTTCCTTCGCTTCATAAATATATTTATTATAGTATTTATTGGGCCTCTTTTACGTCCAATATTCACACTAATATGGATTATTTACCTGACCAATTAGGATTACCATTGTAAAAATAGTTTAAAAGAAAGTTGAATAAAAATTTGATGTACATATCAAATCATCTTCCAGATATACATTGCTAACAAAAGTACGCTTATACGCTTATACGCTTATAAGAAGTAACTTCAATTTCTCTAAAGTATAAAACCCGTCCAGATATGTAATATATCTACTCCACGATTTTATGACCAACCAAATGAGTTTGATAATAAAAACATAGGGGGCTCTAATTGTCAGCCCCCAGGTAGGTGCATTGAAACAAAACGGACATAATGGAAGGGTGTAGCGAATAAACTTAATGCAACAGGGGTAAAAAAATGGGGATAAAACTGTGAACAGTTCATGACTCCATGTGAATTAAGGGTACGCGTTTTATTTTATGTGTAAACAGGTAAAAAATAGTACTAACACATTTATTATAAGATGTATGTGCTTAATAGAATATGTAAAATAAATCTGGTTAATGCTGTAACAGAAAACCACAAAACAAATATAAAAATCATCGCGAATGTCACCCTGTTATTATTTCAATTAATTTGTTTGCCACCACCGCACCGCAGTCTGGCGGTACGTTTTGTAATCATTTTATTTATTTAATTTTATTTTGTTTTTAAATATGTTTGTTTGTTTATTACAATTATTAAAACTTCTAAAACTCTGTGCCCTACATACTAGAATAAATGTTTTGTGACCAATCTGATTGGGTCAGACTAATGTCTACATATAACTATTAGATTTATTTGTTAACTGTTTAGGATAACAGTTAAATGTAATCCGAATTAGTGACTAATTTTAAGTCGAATATGTTGAAGAGCTAAGGGACATTATAATTTAATAAATATACTTTTTATTGGTAAGAATACTTTTTAAGGGCGTATTAGGACCACAGTCCTTTTTTGCCATAAACGCCTTTCCCTTTTCAATACAATTTAAACTGTATATCCTCCTATCTGCCATATCCTGTCGATGGCTTTTAGAATAGCTATAAAATAAGATCCTCTTAGATTGACTTACGCTTTGTGAAATTTTCATAAATAAATATCAAGAAATGAGCCATTATAACCACTCATAACTCATCACTGGATTTTCTAAAATCGAAAAACCAAAATGATTTTATTAGTTGATAAGTTTCTGCAGGTAACGCTGCCGAGTTTTTATTGCTTTTTCAATATTTTACAGTACTTAAAAGTCAAAATACCGATTTTTCATGAAAAGAATCGGAAACTTTGTTATTTTAAAATACGTTAAAATTACAAAATAAAATAAAACTCGACAGTGTTACCTCGGCATTTATGTAAAAAAAGAGTGTGCAAAATTTCAAAAGAATCGGTCAAGTAGATTTTGACCTAAAGCTATGTGTGAAAAACCGCATTAAAAAAATTCAAAGTACACGAAAGCAGACCAGAGAGGTGAAGACTTAAAACTCTATATCTTCGACAGTTTTACTCTAATCGACTTCAAATTTTTACACAATAAACTTAATATGTTATGCAATAATATAAATAAATAAAAAAAAAAGTTGAAACCTTACCCTCCCTTTAATATCAACACACAGTTTGGGAAGTTCTGTCGCTATTATTTTTGCTATTATACTAATTCTAATTAATGTATATTCTATTTGTTACACGATATATTTTTCATTCATTGTTACATAAAACTGTACATAGCTGATGAAGTATAAAATGATAATAGAAAAATTACATATTAAAAGCTTATTATACGTATGTAGCATAAAACATGAACAAATTTAAAATAATAATATTTTTTCTATAGTAATATTTATATAAAAATCATTCATTGAAACTAAGCCAGCTCTGGACATGCGTAAAACTTAAATTATATACAGGAAATGCTAAGCATACTTAATTTGCATAGTTCTAGTTTATTTTCTGCGTCCACACGAAGCGGAAACTGCAGCTTGACTTTTGTGAAACTAGCTACCCGAAACTGAATGTTGTTTTTAACAGAAAATAATCGTTATATTAATCGCGCCATCTCTTTATTAAAACCAGTAAGTTTTTATACGGACAATTGTTCAGAGAAAGAATTCTTGAAAATCCTTACATCTAGTTCTTGGCGTAAGATTGCAAAGCTCACTACTTTTACCTGCACTTCTTTTTCTTAACTTAAACTTAATTTCAAAAAGCAGATAATTTTTGTTATGTCACATAAACGTTAAATAAATATAACTGGTTGTTTTTATAGAATATTTTCATTGAAATATTATAATTAGACAAACAAATCTTTTTCCTATTTTCCCATTACTTTTACCTGTATATTTTTTAGAGGGTGCGATTTATTATTGTTAGAAAAATCGAACGGTTGGTATAAAATGTATTAAACAAATAAAATGTTAGCTCATGTTATCAATCTAGAAGAGGACGTAGTTTATGTATTATATATTCTTTGCAGTTAAAAAATTAATTAATGCAGAAACATCCAATTACAAAATAGTTACCTTTATCAACAAAGGGATATTTCATTATAACAATTTTCTTAATTATTTACTATTAAAATAAACTGAAGAACCTAATAATTAAAGCGTGTAACCTCCAAACTAATTACAATACTCTAATTAACGCAAACTCTGTATATATATACACATACACACGTATACAGCTACCTCCTGCCTCCCATGTAGACAACAATACAATTACAAGCTGTAAATTACCTTAAAAAGTGCGTATGTTTAAAGTTTTATTTAAAAAAATATTCGTTAACTTTCTCATTTCACATGACTAAATATATATTTATATTTTTTTATATACGTATATATATATATTATTTTAGTTGTTAATAATATTGTTGTCTTTATCACACTTAATATTATTTATATATTGTCATCCCTTTTTACACTCCCCCATTCTATTATTTTTTTATATTAAAACCGACGGTTAAACTCTCTCAGGTGGAAAACCGGAAGTTCATAAAAACAGGGACGTATTTTTGAATTACGCATTATTGACACATTTTATAAAAAAAAACATAATCGTTAAGTTTTTGTTATTTAATTCGGTTTTAAATTATAATAATTTACTTTTAAAATATTATGCAATGATTTTATTATAGGTAAATATGTGGGAAAATTGATTTAGATACAAGAATTCGTATCTAGATACACATACGGGGTTTTAGATACGTTTTTAAATACCTTTATTGTTTAACGTATCTAGATATGTCAATACATCGATCCCGTGCTCAAGATTATTGGTGCAGTGATTCCTTTAAGCTTAACAGTAGTTTGTTTAAGTTTCTCTATCATCTTTAATTAATATTTGTTAATTTATCGATTAAATGAAACAACAGTCAAAGCCATAAAATGGGCGTTGCTCCATGAATTAGGACTAAAATTAGCGACTCTACGGTCTCGGTCAAAATATTGCCTCTTTTCTGCTCTGCGCTTTTTGTTTTTAAATCAAATCTTCAATTAGTTTTAGATTCAGTTTATCGTATTTGAATGGCGGATATAAAACTTTAGCCAGCCGATTCTGTCAGGTTTAAAATTGTATCTAAATTTATTCGATTAAAAGGTCACCCTCTCTGCAAAAAGTAACACAAATCTTGGCCATAATTTGGTCAAACTAGACCAAATTTAAAGATATTTATGTTTTCGAAAATTTCAATTCATCATGGACTTTATCCTTGACTTTCCATGTCCATATTCCTAATTAATCCTTTTATTTAGATGAATTACTATTATCCGTCCACAATCCATCATTCATACTTACTAATCAACAAGTTTTAATTCTCTAAATTTAATCCTTTTCTATTTACATCGCGTTGACATCTCTCTTCTGATTGGTCGACTAATACTTTGTAATATATTTTGATTATTAATGATAAATTCATTCATTTGGATTAACGTATTATCAGATGGGTATAGCGGGCATTGGCTCATTGCCTCGTTGGCTTATCTACGATGACTCAACGTCGGATATGCTTTGACGATGAAATGGATATGTTCGAAATTAACACGAATTGACTTTAACTTAAATTAATCATTTACTATTTATAATGTTTAAAAGAGAAAATTTTATCCAGTGGCGGGGGTGCATATGGAGCACATTTTTATATAGTTTTTAATTTAAATGTTTTTTTCATTGAAAGTGTTCGCAAATTTTATTGAATATTGAATACTGTTTACATAATATTCAATTATTCAAATAATTTATTGTTATATTGAATCTTCTCCGCCTAAGAGAAAAGAATTTTTATCATATTGTTATCCTCTTCTATTGTACATTGCTTTAAAGATAGATTATTTGTTAGTTTTAAGTTCTTTTAAATTAGAGTTGTAATTATGTGTTCATACTGTCAGGGATTTATAAAATAAAAAATATATAATTAAATTAAATAAACAATCAAGTAATAAATTCGCGCTCGATTAAGTTCTTACGCGACGTTCCTTATATAAAACCACACAGGTTTTTTATAAAACTTAACAGTACTCATATTTAATAATAATTAAATTAGAATTAAAACGACTAAGTGTTACAATACTTTTTGATCAAATTAAACCTAGATTAGTTATTGGCATTATATTTTATTATGACGTCAGTTATTCTGGCATTCGCGGGCATGTGCATCTTCTTTATATTCTTTGGAACACTTTCTTGCCATAGGGTAATTGTAAAGTGATTTTGTATTCTTCCTTTTCAGATATTTATCATCTGTACAGGTTCAGATTGTGACATACGTGATTTAATCGTTTGCATTTTAATCTGGAGTAATTCTAAGATCTAATCCTTTTCTAATCGTAATATTTAACCTACAAAAGGTTTCCATTCTGCCTAAAATAGTTTCGTAATTATATTTGTTATTTTAAAGACACAATACAATCCTTTTTTATTTATAAAGGTGTTCTTATGATTTTAGTAATTCAAAAATAAAAATTTTGCGATCAAAATAGTTATATATTTATATTAACACGAACTAGAAAATTTTGTAAATTTATGGAATATAATCGGTTATCTGCAGCATTAAAAATAACACCAACATTGTTATTTGAAATATTTGAAGATATAAATTATATAATGTACCAAAATTATCTACCCCTTTTTTGTTTACTACAATTTTAGTTATTTTATTGAAGAAAATGTGCGATATCTAGCTAGCATAACAACAGTTACCTGGTAATGTGATCTATATTATTGTTTTTTGAAAAATAAATCTATCTTTTTTTGTATTAGCATGCTCAAGGGTTGTAAAATATTAAACTAGCAATAAAATAATAAAAAAACATTGGTTGTGAAAACTCCAAGGTCCGAGAAGAGTGTTATCACTTATCTCGAGACTGAGGGTAGACCTTAAGCCAGATCTTAAAAGAAATCACTTAATGCAAGACGATATGTGCAATTGTGGAGAAGGGGTAGCAGATAGGCATGCAGAAATAATTTATATAGATTTATGGTAGAAATTGGAGTGGTGTTGCCAAGGGATATGCAGGAACTACTAAGATATCCGAGGTGGTCAGTGTGCTTGGTGATAGACAGGATATGGAATATAGCGGGTTTAAAAGTATAGGTGTAATAAAAAATAAAATTAACAAGTACGAAAAAAAGGACCGTGGTCTTAGGAAGAACGGTAAATTGTTATTAAAAAAAAACTGTTTGAAGTTGACGCACTTATATAAAAAATATATATAATAGTAACTACATTAAATGTTAAAATAGCCGTAAAATGTATGTATTAAATACGTAAATATATTTATCACTAATAATTAAACTGATAGCTGTCAAGATCACAATTTCACAAACCTGTGCTGCAGCTTCTCCAAGACTAGCACCTCCTTTTGCATTAGCTGCAACCCAAGCTTCAGCAAACGTCTCCATCGCGCTTTGAAAGTCCATTTTTAACCCACAAAAGTTTTTTTTCGCACAACTTTATAAACTTTCCAAAAGTCAATATCAAAATAAACACATAATTATCACATATTAAAAAATTAATAACACAAATCAATAAAAAAATAATATTTATTTTATTTATTAATTAAAATATATATTTTAACACAATGTCATTTTTTTAAGTCACTTGTCACAATACAATTATGCATTTTTAATTATTAAACTTGTTTAATTATTTTATACGATGTTTGATATCAGCGGTATCACATACGTCTTACGGCAATGAGGTTCAGCATGCGACTGACTGAGCGGTAACGAAATGAAACGAAAACAACCGAAAAGTTGATATTAATTCGAGCTATGTCGTCCGATCATCCCTATAAACCTGTTGAATTAATGCGCGCGCAAAGGACCAACCCTTATTTAGAAAGAGATAAACAATACTAAATATCTTAATAAATAAAAATGAGATAGATATATAATAAATATAATATCATATTAATGTATAAGCGAGATGAATATAATTTTATAATTAATAAAAACAAAAGATTTTTTTTTTTTTTGTTAATTTTAAAGGGAGATAAATATATATTGTTATATAAAAATTATATATATTTTTTTTAAATATAAAATTGATAAAAGTTATTTACATATTTGGATGTTATTGCTTTTGAAAAAATATTGCGCAAGTCTGAAATTTAAAATCATATTGGATGATTACTTATATAAAGTGTGAAGAAAAAATTGATTGCCCTGATTAGTGCGGTCAAAAATACATTTATTTTATTTGTATATTTAATTTTATTTACCTTACTTTTCCGTATAAAATCTATAAACACTTACCCTTAAATTTTAAATAACTTTGCTCTTTTCTTCTACTCAAATAAATGCGCATATATTTAATTTTATTACAAAAAAAAAACTAATAATTTTAGCTTTATATTTTAGCTATAGTATTTGTGTTTTGGAGTTGGTTATAAGCAAATATATTTTTATAAAAGCTTACATTCGAGGTCAATATTTAATATATGAACATGGTTTTTTTCATCTGGGTTACCAAGGTAGGTAGGTCGTTGATTCTGACATGAACTTACGAAATGATAAAATCATCAAATATGCGTATCATTCTAACATTTGCGTAATGTTTACGTAATATATACGTTTTATGGTTACAAGTACATATTTTATATATTTTCGAATTTCCCTAAAACAAATTTGCATATTTACTTCATCTCTATGGTCGTATTACATCGACTTAAAAAATAAAAAAATTATATCAAAATAATTTGTGATTTTATTAATGTTTGTACATAATAATTCTGTGCTTATGTATCCTTAGTCTTACCTCTTTTACATCTCAGAAGAATCTCTTAAATATCTTGGTGGGGATAACCAACGATTTGCGCAAGCTTTGACGCATGTCTAAAGCGTCGCGACGCCTGTAACGCCTTCTAATAGGCGTCAGTATTAAACGAATCCGCCTACTTATAAGTTCAATGCACAATTGAATTAACTAATTATTTTATTACATCCAAAATATTTCATGAGAGAGGGTCTGTAGTTGTAATATTACAACTATCTCACAAAGGGTAGTTCTATTACACCTGAAATTGGGTAGGCGTTAAATACAAGACTGCCATACCCTCTAAAAGGTATTGGAAGAATATAAAAAAAATTCACACCAATTTTTTATTTTTTATTTTTGAGCTAACAATTTCGATTCTCGATTTTGTTCAAAATTTGATGAAACCTCGCTGGAATTCGCCGTCATTCCCAACGAAGCACTGACTTTAATGTCACAACTTTTAGGACACCTCCGCTTTCAAATGGACCATATGTAGAAGTCCATCACATTCAAGTTTGGCGAGTTTGCGGAACGCTACAGTTGAAGACAACGTGCTCACATTTTAACAAACGTCAGTGTGTGAAGTTATCGTTATCGTTCGTCATACTTGCAAATAAATATTCCAATTAGAAATTGTTCATGCGGTGCACTTGACGCCAACATGTACGCCAGACATAGAGACACAGGTAGTGCATGTTCCTAATGTATTAAGTGAAATAATGCACAATTGAGGGGTCTATCCTATCGGATGTTTATGACGTTTGACAATAGATAATGGACGTTTATTTTATGTCTAGGTTTAAATTCCAGGATTACTGTTAAATAAGACAATCCATGTTTATATACAAATATTTATCGTTGCAACAACAGTAAATATAACATATAAATAAATACCTATATTAAATAGAAAGATGAGCCCTTATAATAAAAATTTAACATTTTATTATACGGATACTGAGTAACAAATAATAAAAATTCTAAATACTACTTGGCGTGACGCTAATGCCTCGTACAGATTGGTGCGACCTGAACATGCGACATTCAATATTTATATATTTTCATTCATAAGTTAACATTATTTAAACATGAGTGTACTAAATGTGTACAGACTAGTGCGACACTAATAAAACCCTTACTTAGAGCCTTATTCTGTAAAGTATTTCCACCGGTGAAAAAAATTCATCGCTGTGAAATGACGTACAAAAAAGCGATGATTTTTTATTTGGTATTCTGTAAGAAATTTCCAGCGATTTTATTTTTGTCGCTAGAAAAACATCGACCAAATTATAAGGTCGCCTTTAGCGGTGACTTTAAAATTTTCCATCGCTGTATTTTTTAGAACTGTCAAACAATTTGAATTTCAGTACAAATTTTTTAATACACAGTATATGTATAGTCATATGAATATACAAATATAAATATATCAGAAAGTGATGTTATGTTGCTTGTCAATTGACATGTATTCGTACTTGTCAAGTGTTTGAATTTTTTAATATTTGAATATTCTGAATGGCGTGATTGGTCTAATATGTTTAAAATTGATGACGTCTTAAAATACGTCCCTATACTTTTCACCGCTGTATATTATAAGGACGATGAAAAATTTTGCATACAGAATACCACTTTAGATATTTCAAATACAGCGACTTTATTCGAGCGGTGAAAAAATTAAATATTTCCACCCCTGAAAAAATAAGGTCGATTTTTTGAAAAGTTATTTTTAAAAATTCTAGATAGTATTTTGTGAAAAAGAATATTTCAATACGAAGTCGCAACATTTAAATTACGGTTTTAATGTGATCTCGGACAAAAGGGTCGAGTACTTACTCAGTCTCCAGTATAATTTAATAGCGCGTTGACGTTTTTTTTAGTTGTGTTTAGTAAATAAATAAAAATAATTGAAAGTGGTGTTTAAATGAACAAATTAGCGGAGATCTTGTTAAATAACTGAGTGTATTACTTTTTTTTTGTAAATATTTTTATTCTAAAAGGATCAGATTGAAGGAATCCGTTCGAAATATGAAAGCCTCCGACGTATTAAGTTGCATGTTGCACTGATGTGGACGTGTTCTACAATCTTACAAGAAATGTTAAATATCGCACATATGTGCACGCAACGTAATAATTTTATTGTTCAGGTTGAAAGTTTGAAAGTATATTTAGATCCTTTTTATTTCTATTTCAAGGATTATCCTATGTACAAAACTAACGGATGTCTTCAATCATTATTAAATTGTAAAATGTCGTCTGAGAAAGAAAGATTTTAAAGTTTTTGGTGAAATTTTTTTTAGTTTTATAGCAACCGGAGCGAATAAAGTAAAGTACATTCCAAGTCATCATAAACTTCTGCGACAAAAACATAAATGAAAAATTGGGCGGCATCCTTTGACTGCGCATGTATTAAGGAATAGGAATACAAATACACATATACATAGCGAAATATCGGTTCTACCTGACGTTTTGAGCCGATTATCGGGTCCCCCACACGGATGGCCCTCTTTCGTCATATTCACATATAGTTTGATACGCACATATATGGAAATAAGCAAATGTAGATATATAACTTGCATGAGGGTCTGTTAGGTGTCACTCACTTCGAGATCTTTGAGCGCTAAATGTATCCCCTCCGCTAAAAAAATATAATAATATTTGATTTCGAAAGAATAGTGTGAGTAACATAAGTTAAAAATAACATGTAACAAATATTACATCTGTGGTAAAATCTATGCTTTATATTTAGTGGATTTAGTTTCATTTTTAATGGTTTCTACTTTTTTTTATTTTTCTTTATTTTCACAATCATTCATTAATTAATAATATATATTTAAACAATTTATCATTTATAACCAACCCTCCAAACCTCTAGTGACAAACTTTATGAATTGCATCAGCGCCGCTAAGTGAATAGAAACATTAAAAAAAATGGAATTCTTTAAAGTCCCAGGTAAAGATTTTTTTTATGATCCTAATTCATAGATTGCATAAGAGATTATCCGATTACCCTTCTTATGACGCTTACTGTTGAACAGTCCATTTTAATGGTCTCCAACACGTACAAATTTTATAAGCTTTTTATTTTTTAATTTTAATTTTATTTTCTGTCGGTATGTTCAAAATTTTACAATAGATTTTTAAACTGTTTTCTGGTAAATGGTCATTCATACACCACGTGGTCAGCTGGGAGGGAGAGAGGGGGTAGGTAGGAAGCAATACAGCGTTTCTAGAGGGACATTACGTAGATTTCGTCATTTATTTCGCTTGACAAATAGTTTATTATAGTTCTAAAGAAGCCACAAAGAACCACGCGGTTTGTGTATGACATCCAAGCTATTGAGGTTTAATTTTCTACATAGATCCTTTAGATAGACCCGATTAACTGCTTTTTGAAAAGTAAATCTACTTTCTTGGCACATTAGCAATAAAGTAAGTCCTTGTAGATTTATCATTACAGACTAGGTTTGCTTAGGTAAAATATTACATCAATTACGCCACACAAATTTGTTGGTTTTATAACCCCTTCCCCCCCACCACTCATGCTTTGTTTTGTAACTTATTATATGACATTTCACTAATTTGAAAAGATATTTGTTTGGTCTTGTTTTTTTCACTGTTAATTTATTTAGTGTATTTTTTTTGTGACGTAGTGTATTTTGTCACGTCTTGCCACACGTTGTAGACATTCCTGATTAACTTAAATAGTTTAGTAACAAAACTAAATTCCTGATAATACCTGGACATTGTCTTATATCGGGGAACGAGTCATCAGATGAAGCAGCTAAGTTGGCTGTTATAAAAGGAACTCTAGTCTCTGACGTATTGCACTTAAATTTAATAGAATGGTATAAAAAGGGTATGAGACAAATTCAAAACCAGTGCCGGACAAAAATGAGTAACAACAAATTGAAATTAATTAAGGAAAATACAAACAAGTGGGAAATTTCTTATCAAAGCAACAGACAATTCGAAAAAGCCATCTTCGGACTAAGAGCAGGACACACGAGATTGATGCATCAACATTTAATCAGTAAAACAACAGCTCCGCAAATGTCAGACACAAATAACAGTCCATCGTCTACTAGTAACCTGCCCACAATATCAAACGCAAAGAACAAAACACAACATCAGTGGTGAACTAAAGGACATACTTTCAAACAATACAAAAAGTGCTCGAATTCCTTAATGATATAAACCAAAATTAATTAAAATAAATTTACTTCAGGCGAATAAAACCTTGTTGTTGGAATCGCCTCAAATTCTGAAATATAAAAAAAACTAAACTCAATATTTATTTAAAACGTGTTTTTTAAAATATTAAAATATTATATATCTAAACATAACAGGTAAAGAAATTTATAAATTTTAACTTTTTTTTTCTTACAAAGGATCATGAAATGTATTTGTCAAATATAACAAATTATATCCTTCTAAGCTATTAACAAAAAAGTCAACTAAGGATCTATAGAAAATCAGTCAACTCAAAAAATCCTCTACAAATTTACTAACACTAGCAAGAAGAACTTATTTACCGAAGCGATCGGCCCAAAGGGATAAACAAATTAATCATATCATCCTGAACATCAAACGCCTGGGTCTGGATTATAGAGAGAACAAAGTAGTGGTGTCAGCAAGGTCAAATTGTAAGAATCGATGTCAAAAAGAAAACTATACATTACTTTTTTGTTTGTAAAAGCAAATTCTAGCATTCTATTTTGTTTACAAGCATACAAATAAAACTGGAAACAAATTAAGACACAGGCGACAACACTATTTATTGATAACTAGCAGCTTGCCGTAAAATCTGGATTAAAAAAACAAGTATCGATTTCGATATAAAATAAAAATCGATATTTATTGACATCACTAAATCGGTGTCGTTTGTGAATTTAGAGAATATATTATCAAAGTAATATTTTTAAAAGAAATCCGATTATTTATAAAAATATTTTTTTTTTCTGTATACTAATGATAATTTGTCTTTGTGTTTGAGAATTATAAGTGGATTAACACATTTGTGAATATATTTAGGGATTAAGTCAAATTATGTTAAGCTTATAACCATGTTAACTGTGTCAGAAGGAACTGAGTAAGCCAGGCCCGGTCTAAACCCCTTTTAAAAAAGAAAATTAAACCATTTCGATTTTACAAAATGAATTATCAGTTTGCATTCCACTTGAGCCGGCCCTGTGCATAATGTATGTAATAACTATCATAGATAACGATTCCTTAATCAGTTTTATATTAATATTTGCTGAAAAGAAGTTAATCTATTTGTTTAAATCACAACAGCACACTCGATTATCACTCTCGAAGGTGAAACAATAATTAAATTCTTCTTATACTTTAGATAATCCATGAAGCCATAAAATAATCAAACACGGTGTATGTCTGTTATACGTACATCAATATATACACACAATAGTGCGACTCCAACATGCGACATCCAACATTCATAAGTGAATGTTTTTTATACAGGAGTGTACTATATTTGGTAAACTCCAATGATATATTTACAACTCTATGAGCGATTAAGGTATTTTCATTATGTTCTGCTTGACCGACTGCCTGTCAGTAAAAGGCACAATCCTTTGTTAAATAGAAGGAACACACTATTTACTTGATATACGATACAAAGACTTCAAGAAAGTAAATAAATATATAAGTAAATAAATAAATATTCTCTCTTTCTCTCTTCTGTAGAACCATCTAAGTAAATACGTAGTACTGACAAAAGATGCCGATGCATTAAGCATTATATTAGTCCGGTTTGAACGTGTAAAGTCTCATTCCCACTCACTGTTTTGATATTTAATTTACTGCTTTTATTTAATATTATAATCTAGATTTCAGGTTTCGTTTAAGCATTCCTTTTCACATTTGTGTTTTAATTTAAGTTTAGTTACTTTAGTTGGTGCGTATGCATCGTTAGTAATATAAGTTTTGGCAGTTCGACAAAATTGTATGTGAAATAATTAAAATTGCTATTTTTAATACTAATTAGTAATAGAAATTGTTTTCACTTCTATATTTTTAAAAAACTGCAATTAAACTTCTTTTAAAAGTAAATCCAACTACATTTGGACAGATTGTCACATTTTTGAGGTTATTATATAATATAGTTTTTCTTCATTTAATATTTTTAATTTAAAATATTGGATCTTGTAAGGTTCTAAAAAATCTAAGAAAACTTGAAACATAAATTAAATTAAAAATGGTATTGTGAAAGACTACGCGTATTGCCATATGCTAAACAATTTAAATTAAATACAAAATACAAAATAAAGCAGTGAGTGGGAATGATACTTTATACAAACTATTTCAAAAAAATGTTGAGTATCGCATAGATTAAGTAGGTTATAATTTTTCATTTATTTTCATCGCCAAAGCATAGAAATTTCTAATTGTCTCTCACCCAGTTAAAAAGAAAAAATATGCTTTCAATATTTCAATAATTTTCCTTACTTTAACAGCGAGGATTAATTGGTTTTATTGATTTAATCAAAACGAAAAATCTCTTATCGTTTAATTGATTTTTAATTATATACTTTATCAGTAATTGGTATAGATTAATCTTAAAAATAAAGATTAGTTACTTTATTAATTTGAATTAAGATTAATTTTAAAACAATCTCAGTTCACCTGATTATAATTGTTGTTAAAGATAAGAGAGATTAGCAACTGTAAAAGATATGACGCAATTGAACACTGCATAATGCTTAGTTTCAAATTATTATTTACTTGTCTTGCTATTTTGGGGAATTTGGTCATAATTTGGGTAATTTGGTCATAATTATACCTCCATTTACACTATGTTTTTATACCTATATCAACATAAAGTTATAAGTAAACTTGCTGCTAAAATTGTGAACGTTTCAAAACTAGATTAATTCAAATTGATCTCAATAAGGGGTAGCATTAAACTAATTTGAGATCAAAAGATGGAAAATATGATATTTAATAGATAGGCATGTAGGTAGAGAAGTGAATCGGTGTATATTTCAACCCCTAATACCTCTTACCCTTCATTTTAAAGTTACCCCTTTAGTAAATCAATAAAATACAAATTGACTGTGTAAATAGTTCCGTTTTGTAATATTTTGACAACGAGTTTATGCTTTAACACACCCCTACTTAATTTATGAATGCAACCTATATATTTATTGATTTATTGTATTTATTTGCAATTTACTTTGACGAATATGACCTAATATTTAAAATCATTTATATCAGTATATGTTTATATAAGCAATTTATACAACACATTACTAAGAAATTAAGTTTCTACAACATTTAACTTTTGCTAATAAATTGAGCTTATGATATACTGAAAGCTTTTTAGTTGATTGGGCTTTATGACCTCTAATATAGTAAGCTGAAACATATACTTTATATCTCTTTCTCTATTGTTTATTTTATTACATATATATCTGTCTCCCTCTGATGTCATATATCTACAGAACCACAGGTTTATTGCAATATTTGTTTTACTACAAGGGTTGATATGATATTGGATAGATATGAGTACAGGGAAGGGGGTAATGTCCTTTTTAAGAGGACTCTACCAACCGGGAATGTTTATTATTAATATATACGTTACGTTACAACAACCACAACACATTAATTTGTATTTTGTTATAAAAGACTTAATGAAGTATAATTCGCAAGCACTGTTGCTTCGTTGCTGTCTGAGTTCTAATTAAATAATCCTAAAGTAAACGGCTAAGGTATAAGGTAAACTTATAACGCTACTAGCTACACAAAACTGGCCTTCAAGAGGCTTGGTGACAAAAGGACTAATATCATTTTTCCTCTCCATAATATTAAATTTTTACAAATATAATATACATAATAAGATCCTATGGAAAGAGGTCTATGTTCTAGCTAAAGTTAAAACAACTATTTTACTCTTTGTCCATTAAAATTATAATACTTTTAGCTTTTACCTCAGTTCCCAAATTTGTAATTTTGACATTGGCCCTATTAGCACTAACCCACTGATATTTAACGATTTCGCATTTTGACTATATACAGGGTGTCCCAAAATTCAACGATAAGCGGGCACCAGAGGATGGTCCTGCCCATGACTACACGAGAAAAAAAGAAAAAAATAATTATCTCATTTTGTTTAGAAATTACAAAAAAAATTATAAATCTTTCGAACATTGAAACACCTTAAGATGTTTTTAACTACCATGACCACAATTTTACAAATATTTCTGATTTCTTTTTTGTATCGGCAACCTAAATATTACTGCTATCCACAACAACGATTAAAAATCCCAGAATGCTAGTAGTTTTTACACAAAAATCAATCCAAATTATTTTTTTCCCTAAGATTTATACTTTCAGTCCACTTTAACTCATTGTGGTGTAAAAAAAAAGTATAAACACTACTATGGCAAGTTTTTTTAAAAATTAGCGCAACTCTTCAAGATTCCAAAATGGTATAATACTCCTGAAAAACTAGTAATAAAAAAAATATGGATACTATTTCTAAACAAGAACCATATTTCATAAATTTGTTGTTGTTGATAGTTATCACTTTTAAAATACGCAAAAGAGGTTTTTTATTGTTGAATGAATTAAAACAAATGGTACAAACAATTTTTCATTCATTCGTTTGATTATATAATCCGTTAATATATTTCGTTTACAGCTAATTTTATCAAGACGATCAGTTACATCTAGTCTTAGTCTAGTCTGCTCTTTCTTTTCACTGAACACCTGCAATTTCAATTTATTGCATTGCGTAACCTATATATTCAGTTAATAAATATATATTTTCCGGCATTAATTCCGTCACAGTGCCCCCTTAGTCCATTAGTTGACCTCTTGTTGAGACTCCCTTGGGTCAGGGGTTACCATGGAATGATGCTGCACTGACTGGTCCAGCTATCTCGACAAGTGGCCAGGCTGGTCAGTTTTTGAGTGGTTTATTTTGGTTTAATTTCAGTTTGCTAAACCTCTTGCTTTGTAAAATATACATTTAATTATAGCGGTTAATAATCAACATTAACTTTGAACTCATTTTAAATATATGTGTTACTTTTGTTGCATAATACACAGGCGCATACTATCCCATGTAGCTTTTGATAGAACTAATCATTTTATTAAATGAAACGTCGATCGTCTTTATATGATGTAGTGGGATTTATTGAAAGAGGAAGACCGAAGGGTAGTAGACTAATGCTATGGGGTACATCCTGTCGAGTATTAGGGTGGTATCTGAAAGGACACGACAGTTAAAGCAATAGGGGTGGGTGGTATACTCACATCCCTTGCAGCCCTATAACGGAAGTTTCCTTGATTCTGTTTTTGAGGCTATTAGACTAATTAACGAGGAATAGAGAATATAGCAACAGCGCCAGCGGAATGTCATTGGAAATGTGAGTATGACACTCTTCGATAAATGCTCATAATGCAGAACCGAACTAGAATATTAGGGGCCGATTGCTGTACTCGTAGTTATCGCAATAGTTAGTCAACTTGCACCTCTACACAGAGACAGACACATAAGCACAGACACGATGGTAGAAGATTAAAGAAAAAATGGGCGGTACACCATTGCAGGTTTACCAATGATTTGACAAACAATCGAATTTTTCTTTGATAATAAGCACACTGTTTGTCTCCACTTATCATATCTACTGCACTAATTCCACTTCTGAGTTGTATTCTTTCCAACTCTAAGTATGAACTAAATATCTTTTTTAATTTCTCATGTCTTTAGATTACATATTTAAATTTTGAAAAGTCTAAGTTACATTTGTAAAAAATGGTGGCAATTTTAAAACAGTCAGTTCTTAATGATACACCCTCTAACACGCATTTGAAATACATTTTATTCAGATCCTAAAAAGAAACAATCAAACAATGAACCAAAAAGTAAATGAGTGACACTTAGATATTGAAAATAAAATCAAGCTTTTGTACAAGAAATGAAATTCGTTTAAGATTATTATTATTTAGTTAAAAGGACCTTTACACGTAATATAAAATGTCCTTCTATTTTCCATTGTTAATAAATATCATCCCTAATTCGTACCCATCTCATAAAATACAAAGGGTTGTCACAGAATCAAAACGCCATATCTCTGAGAGTTAATTTCCTTATAAGATTCAATCAACCCCCACTATACTACCCTGCCATGCACCCCACACCTATATCACCCCTTTCAATGAAGCTACTCATTGAATTATATTTTTAATGTTATTATATTTTGCTGTTTTATGAAATTTTTCATTTTTTCTTCTTCGTCTTTTTTTAATTTAGTAAAGAATCAAATAATATTTCTGAAAGTCATTTTAGTCAATGGAAAAGAGAGCTTCAGTTCTTGGATATGCTGCTACTGACGTAATATAATATTACGTTAAGTTAAACGTAAATGTTATATAATATATGAACACTATATAAAAATATGGCTATCTAAAATTATCTTAATAAAATAAAGACAACGCCATACGAAAGCAGTGAACAAACAAAAAAAGACAACACTAATAATTTTGTGTCAAGAGTTAAGACAGACCTGTTATTATTACATTCTTCTAGCAATTGCGACATCCAATTCTAAAAATATAAATTATTCGAAAAATTCGCCAGGTTCATATTTGAGATTTAAGTAATTTGCAGTCAGGATATAACCCTATCTACTTTATAGAATCTTCCTACTTTAGCTATACTACCGAACTCTCAGTGTAACGATACATCCTTTTTGTGCAGGATCTGTGTGATGCTACTACGCTACTACTTCCACTTTTATAGACATCACTTAGTCGCAAAGGGTTTTAATTAAAAAAAATAGTCAGTTATAATTGCATTAATTTCTCCGGCCTTTGGATACCTTTTACTTCAACAGCAGAAAATCAATTTTCTGCTGAGAAATATTGTACTTTTAATTTAATTTTTTGAATTTCCGGTCTAAAAGACGATACTGATAAACTGCAATACTGCTTAGCCTAGGCGCACACTATAGACTCAACTCTGAGAGAAAAAACCACCAACTATAAAATTAGAGCAACTCTTTTTTAATCCCTCTAGGTTCATTTTATTTTCAGATCTCTCAGTTTCCGAGTTAATCTTCCCACATAATTTCTTTACTTCTCCCAGTAAACAATTTGGTGAAGTGCCCTATTTAGTGACGTTTCTATCACTATTTCACTTCAATTATAGTTCGCATCAACTTTATCTTCATTTGTACTCCGACAGGTGGAGTAATTTCGCCATTTGTAGGCTATAAAGTAGACATTTTATATGAAAAAATGTGAGAAACTGAACTATAAATGAACTCTTTCATGACAAAAAAATCATGACGCATCTTCAATATGATGCCAAAGTGACTCGAAAATATTTACTGGGCTTTCTCTTCGTTGGTACTTCTCACTTCCATTTATCATAAATATCTTTTCCCAATTTCCACCGTCACCTACTCTGCTCTGTTCCTTCTTATTTGTTTGTCATCCTCTCTCTTCTATTCTTTCCCTTTTACTTGAAGTCTCTCTTTCTCTATTCTTCGTATTACATTCTTATTTTCTTCACTCTCCATCGTAGTCTTTTTCATATTTATGCCCTTTTCCTAATAGCGATAGTTTGTCTCCAGTTATCATATCTACTGCACTAATCCCACTTCTGATTTGTATTCAATCCAACTCTAAGTATGAACTAAATATATTTCATAAAAATGGAAAAACTTGGTTCATCTATTACATTTATTTGATCAATAAGTTATTAATTAATTGAATGAATTGCAACTGCAAATCAAAGCGAAAAGATTGTTCGACAACCAAAGATGAAATATGTTGTAAAACTAAAAGAAAAGAAAAACTAATTCCCATCAGTATTAGAAAAATATGACGTCTTTGAGATCAAAAGAAAAATCTTTGAGAGCTAATAAATATATTGAAGTTTAGTAGAAAAGACATCATTAGTAGTAAACTCAGAAGTGAATGCAATATATATTCTGTAACTACATTACGTATCTAGATACTTTATAAAGAATCTCAATGTTTGGTTTCCACACGAATTAAAAGAGATTCGCTTAATACTACAAAGTCGTAATTATATTCTTACCAACCCAATAATGGGCTTGTGTCCTCATTTTTTAGTGGTCGATTTTTCAATTGCTGGTTAAAATTGCTGTTGATAAATGTGTATTGGCGTGTCTCTTTTATTAAATATCTAAATGTTGACGGAGATATAGCAATTAAAAGTTTGAATTGTAGTTTTAGCGCTAGAAATAGTCGGCCATATTTGTATGACGTGAAATGCATTTTAACGTCAGTTATTTGTTGAGTAGGTCAGTGCTGTGGTAATGTTTTGTAGCTGTTGGTAGTCAAATAATCAAGTCAAATCAAAGAATAATAAGTTTTTATTTTATTTAACCCTGTTACGGCAGACATAATATTGAAATTTAATTGTTCCTTGAAATAGCTGTAAATAATATTTGATATTTTGATATATAAATACATATAGCAGAGATTTTTGAGCTGTAAGGTTGGTAACATTACACAAGGATTGTGATGTCACATGCATTTGGAATGTTGTACAACGATGAATCCCTTTAATAATTAAAGAGACAAAATGACTTTTTTAATTGTTAATATCTCTTAACATATAAGGAGTTATTAAAAAATAATTGAACATTTGAGGTTCTAGTAACCACCTTTATCAATATATAGTACAGTTTTGTAGAAATTAAGACATAGGACACAAGCCCATTACAAATATATCAACAATTTACTTGTTTACTAATCAATTACAGTTACATATTTTTTAACAACTTTTTACATTAAAATCTTCACCATTCTTAAGCTCGAATCATAAATATTCTAAAAGGTTTATGGCAGTCAGGATTAACACAAATTCTTTTTATAATGAACATATTTTTTAAAATCAACATCGAGGTTTACTTTTGCATAATATTGATACGCTCAATTAAAAAAAATAAGGGTTGTGCACCCTCTATAAGTAATCCCGTTGGGATTTATAGTATGTCACTTAATATCATCCCTTATTGCATACTAGAAATACGTTTAAAGATTTGTATTTGCGTTTGAGATATTATATTATCTTAAGGTAGCTGCACAATGGAGAAACGAATAAAAATTGTCTTGCGCCCAGTTAAACAAGACCAAAAAAATTTTATTTAACTTGTGAAAGAGAGAGACATCAAACATTCATGGTCATGGCTTATTGGTATAAGAAGAATAATAATCGTTATATATATATCTGTTTCGTTTGCTCTCTTGCTACACATATATAAGTCTTTCTCACTTACTCTTTAATAAATGTTAACTAAAAATATGTCTTAAGACAGATTTGACTGTAGTAAATTCTGCTTTAAATTTTGAATGTGAAGGTTCCTTAAATATCTTGAGTACTAGTGTTACACATAGTTCTTTGATAGAAATATTTGGCAGAGGCAATAGTATGACAAACCATTAGGGCAGGGCCGTATTTAGCCTGCAGAGTGCCCTTGTCTGAGTACATTATTTTCAATTTTACGTCCCACATGAATATTTAGTTAAAAACTGTTTATAGTGCGGGTTCCTGGACTGCGGCCTAAACAACCTATACCTAAATACCACCCTGATTTATGACAAGGGGTAGCTTTTAGTTAAGGGTAGAAACGAGGGTAACGAACACTTAATTTCGTTTTTTTTTTCTTCATTTTTATTTGATTTTTTAAGTGGTTCGTTAAAATCCAACGCTGTAATTTTTTAACGGTTAAATTTAATAGAGATTAATACTTATAATATTGCCATTTTTCATCAGAGGAAAATGTGGTAAAACCTTATAGAGAATTAAAAAGAAAAACGTTTTCGAAATTTATGTTATGTTAGCTATATTTATTATACAGGTCAATTTTTCTAAACATAGGTCACCGTTTTAGCATTATTTGAACTGTATTAATATGATAATTTGTTGAACAATAATGATTTTATTAAGAGGAATCCTAAATCAGTAACTAAGAATTGTTTTGACTACATAAATATTTAATGTGCTTGTGTCCTTATTTTTTAGTGGTTGATTTTTCAATTGTTGATTGAAATTAATGTTAATAAATGTGTATTGGCGTGTCTATTTTATTCAATATCTAAATGTTGACGGAGATATAGCAATTACAAATTTGAATTGCAGTTTTAGCGCTAGAAATGGTCGGCCATATTTCTATGACGTGAAATGCATTTTAACGTCAGTTATTTGTTGAGTAGGTCAGTGCTGTGGTAATGTTTTGTAGCTGTTGGTAGTCAAATAATCAAGTCAAGTCAAAGAATAATAAGTTTTTATTTTGTTCAACCCTGCTAAGGCAGACATAATATTGGAATTTTATTGTTCCTTAAAATAGCTGTATATTTTGATATATAAATACATATAGCAGAGATTTATGAGCTGTAAGGTTGGTAAACCTGTAAACTTGCCAGAGTTCTGTCTTGAATATGCTATCTCTTTTACGCTCTGTTGTATAAAAGAGATAACAACTAGCGGCTGTGATATCACATGCAGTTGAAATGTTGTCCAACGTTGAATCGCTTTAATAATTAAAGAGAAAAAATGACTTTTTTAATTGTTAATATCTCCTGAAATATAAGGAGTTATTAAAAAATAATTGAACATTTGAACATTTGAGGTTCTAGTAACCCACTTTATCAATATATAGTACACTTTTATAGATATAGGATAATTAAGATATAGGACACAATCCCATTAGTACAGAAATGTATGTAGCTAACTTCAGTTGCGATGAGCCCTTTTAAAATTCAGTATTTAGCGAAACAGTGATTTCTTTTATATGTAGCATTGATTCGTTTAATTTTTTTTAAAATTATTTTACCAAATTGTATCTAATAACCTTTCAATAATAAATCTTTGTGCAAAATATGTATAAATTTATATATAGAGTGTCATCGCTGTCAGTGACTGAACGATCTTGGCTACAACGGCGCCACTATAAGTTTTTAACATACGTTTTCTATTCATACATTTTCCCGTGAAAATTTGGTTCATAACTTTACTTTCCTAAGGTTTAGAGTAGTAAAACATAATAAAGAACGTGATCTGATAGCTTCTCCTTCCACATAATATCACGTGATGTTCACCCTATGAAGTAAGGGGTAGTGGAATGGGGTAAGAGGTTCGTAACTAAACAGGGAGGAATAGAGGGTGGGTGTTGGATACTGAGATGGTCTCAAAAGACTTTTGTTTGAACTATTTTTAACGAACAATTTTATGCAAAATATTTTAAGTAAGGAATTAAAGGATTACGCCATTAATACAGCAAACTTAAAGAGTTCAAGCAAAAGAAAAGAGGGATATAAGGTTGTACTAAAATATTAAAACCTTAGAGAAAAAGGACTAAAATGAACAGGAATAACGGGATCGTGGGATGAAATAAGTTTGAGAACTTTACAGATTCAAAGTTTGCTATATGACTAAAAAAATGTTCGTAAAACTTGGTAACAGTATCTTATGCGCCTTCGAAAAAATAACTGGCAACATTAATAACACGTTTGTAACAATAACTACTTTAAATATAGTGTTACACCAATGCCTAATAAGTTTACAATTATATAAAGACCATCAATCCATTACTTTGACCACTACCAAACCCAGAAAATTTCTTATGATTTTATATATTCTTAAGTCTTTTATTTTTATGTAAAAGCGTTTCTTTTTAAAATTCTTTCTTTTTACATAAAAATATATTCCATAATTGTATAATGGAAGAAATATGTGAATTTTTGCATAATAATCCTCTACAATCCATCCTCATAACGTCCATTACGTTCCTTAAGCTCCAATCTAAAATGTAACTGGAGGAGAAGAAAGCTTGAGGAGGAGTTAATTTGAAATCTTGACTTAATTTGAAACGAGCGCAGTTTTTGTAAGAAATCACGATCGAAGGACAATGTTAAAAACACACTGTTAATTATAAAGGTATATTTAAATGTAAATGTTGAGTTCCTTGGTCGCATCCAGTCTTGAGCGATATTTACTCTCCATGGCAGCTAGAGCAGAAAACCCAGTTTCACAAGAATAAGTGGTGGTGAATGGAGTGAGTATTTTCAATGCCCTTTCACTTAAAATTGGGTGTTCCTTTTGTACACCAATCCAGAAGCATGTGACAGAAGATTCTTTAAACTTCATTTCAAGCCCAGTATCACCTGGGAGGTCAATGAGATATTCTTTTTCCTTCATGTTGAGGGAGCACTCATCGACTGATGGTTTGCACGGGTTTTGAATCCATGCCAAACCATCCAAGTTCTCATTAAAATATTTTTCTAAACGAGATTTGAGGATTTCTAAGCGTTTAAGAAAGCATTTCTTGCATTGGTTGGAATAGTTTTAAGATCCATTTCTTCAATCATAATTTTAAGATTAGGAAATAGCTCCAAATTGTCACTTTTCAGACCGCCCTCGTACAAGCTTAGCTTCATCACAAAACTTTTCACCTTTTCAGTTCATTGCAGAAGGTTTGCATCTTTTTTCTGTATTTTCTGATAAACTAAAAAAAATAAAATGTTCGGCACTCTTACGACGTTGACTAAAAATTATACACTTGTTGTAATTTTAAAAATAAAAAGTTTGCTTTATTATTTTGTAAGTAAATTTAATTAATTTTTCAACCAAGCTTTGGGCCCGCTCTGAGCCTTCATTGTGCCCCCCTTTGCGAACCGCTGCTTTAAATGATAAAAGTGTCAAAAATGATTACTTCATTTGTTAATAACTTCTATAATATTGCGACTTATTAACAAATAATTGGACATTTGGCATTCTGATAGTAAACTTTATCAATTATAGCCCAGTTTTATAGAAGCGAAGTCATAGTTCACAAGCCTTTTCTTATTTCATTTTGTTTATAAACTAAAAAATTAAATATTGATGTATTTTGTTTTAATTAATTTTATTTGTTACAGATGCCGGAAGAAGTTGAATCTACAAGGATGGCCACTGATAACAGTAAGTTAAAAATAAAAATATTAAAATATACTTGAACAAATAGCAGTGTATTCAGGACAGGGTGTAAGACACGAATTCTAAGACAAATATTAAAAATGTCATTATATTTTAATCCTACTCAATTTAAAAACAAAGCGGCCGAGACGAATCGCCTTACCAATGTTCTTATCATGTTAGACAAAGATAACAATATAAGATCAAGGGAAAATATTAGATAACTTTCAATATATCTATCTTCTTCTAACAAATAGACACCATTTCGTTATATATTTTTTAAACGAATGCTATGAATCTTTGGAATAATAGAAGGTTGTTTTTTTTTAATTTTTATTTCTTATTTTGCATAAAAATAAAGAATTGATGACAGTCCTAATGAATATATTGGACTTTTATTAATGAGGCTGTAAGATGGTTAATCATCGTTATTTGGTGACGTAATGGGGCGCTATTGTCGTATAATGTTAAGAAATAAGGAAGGGGGGGGGGGTAAGGTTTCCACTTTTTTTTCAATTTTTATATTTATATTATTGTACGACGTATTATGTTTATTGTTTAAAAATTTGAGTCGGTTGGAGTAGAACTGTCGGAGATATAGAGTTTTAAGTCTTCACCTCTCTGGTTTGGTTTCGTGTTGTTTTGAAACTTTTAAATGCGGTTTCTCACACATAGCTTTTTCAAAGTCGGTGCCTTTTCTAGCTCAAAATCTACTGGACTGATTCTTTTGAAATTTTGCACACTCTTTCTTTACATAAATACCGAGGCAACGCTGTCGAATTTTTTTAAATTTTTTTCATGAAAAATCGATATTTTGACTTATTTTAAGTGCTCTAAAAAATTGAAAAATCAATAAAAAAAAAAGAGAAACTCGATAGCGAACCTGCAGAAACTTATAAACTAATGAAATCATTTTGGTTTTTCCATTTCAAAAAATACAGTGATGAGTTATGAGTGGCACCGCAATGTTACTTTTTTTTTGACGTCATGCAAGAAAATCTTAATTGTGAATATTATTCATGCTAAGTTAATCATAATACATATTTATAATATTTATGCGTAGTTCTTTTTATCCAAAAAAGAAATTTTCATTAAGTGTTTTGTAGCTACCTGAGTGATTATGAAATAACTCTGCAATTCAATATTCAACATATATGTAACTTGATATCCCAGCTTATATTTACCACTATCAGCATACATAGAACTTTGTAAGGGATGATTTCAAGGGGTGTTGCAGTGTGGTGACAGATAAGGGTGGAGGTTGTACATCATAGTGGTCTTCTAATCGTATTTGTGGTCTATACTTGTACACCATTGAAACCATGGTGTTAAAGGGGTAGTATTGTATGGGGGGCTGAAGGAAACCACCCGTTTCCATCGTCTTAGATTCAAACCCATCCCCTGGAACATATCACCCACGGTTTGATGTTGAATTACACATTAGGATGTGAGCATTTCTTAGGTTTGATTAGATCATGCAAAGCTTAAAATGCGGTTTGGGAGATCGTGGGGGGGGGAACGAGTAGTGTTATATAATTCTAATATAGTGCAATATATATATATATATATATATATATATACATATATATATATATATATATATATATACTCAAACTACATATAACAATAATTAAAAGAAATATTTTTATACTCTGATTCTTAAAACCCGTCAGAAAGAGTAATTAAATATGTTAAACTTAATTGAAAATATTTTTACGCCCACAAAAGAATTAATTCTATAATTAATGAATCAAATGTTTTTTATATAAACAAAAAAATTAATCAAATTTGAAAATGAAAGAAAAAAGAAAATATTTATATAAATAAATAAAACATAATGAAAAATAAAATATGCAAATTCAGTATAAAAAAAAAATGGTTAAGATTTTTGTTTAAAATTCTACGTTATTGTTTGATGAGAAATTATAAAAATATTCAAATTATAAAATGATCCCACGTCAGATGCTTAAGGGCGCAGACAAAGGGGTTGCTATTGTTAAATGGCGATTGTATTTTTTTTTATATTATATTGTTGTAAATGTAAAGAAGATATTTTAAATTATTTTATTGAAATTGTAAGGAACAATTATTATTATCGAAGTTACTTTTTTTAATTGCATTTGAATTTGTGTGATTGAGTGAATTTTTGTGAGTGAACATATAAAGTTTATTGTGTAAAAATTTGAAGGCGATTGGAGTAAAACTGTCGGAGATATAGAGTTTTAAGTCTTCACCTTTCTGATCTGATTTCATGTTACTTAGAAACTTTTAAATACGGTTTGTCACACATAGCTTTTTCAGAGTCGGTCTATAGCTCATAATCTACTGGACCGATTCCTTTGAAATTTTGCACACTCTTTCTTTACATAAGTGCCGAGGTAACGCTGTCGAGTTTTTTTTTATTTTTTAGTTTTAACGTATTTTAAAATAACAAAGTTTCTGATTTTTTTCGTGAAAAATCGATATTTTGACTTTTAAGTGCTGTAAAAATTTAGAAAATCAATAAAAAATGAAAAACTCGACAGCGTTACCTGCAGAAACTTATCAACTAATGAAATCATTTTAGTTTTTCGCTTTCAGAAAATCCAGTGATGAGTTATGAGTGGCACCGCAATGTTACTTTTTTTTGTGACATCTGCGGAGATTCGCTGTCAATGGCTCATTTCTTGATATTTATTTATGAAAATTTCACAAAGTATTCTTCAAATGTTATTTTATCATGTAGTAATTATATAAATAATTATATATTAATTGTGTCTTCAAAAAACATTATCGAAAATATGTTCCTTTTTTATCGTTTTGAGCATTTTCAAAAGTCTTATACAAACTATTACAAACATTTAAAAAAGAAATTGGTCAAATCGGTTCAGTTATTCTCAAATTGTAAAATACGGATCATGTGTACTAATTTGTTGACACCGTTCAATCTGATTTCAAATTTCTCTAAAAACGAGTAAGCAAATATTTTCCTAAAATTAAGCTAAATTACTAAAGACTAAGTTCTAAGTATTTCCACAACAATACAAATATATTAACCCCGTATAAAACAACCCTTACAATTTTCATGATATTTTTAACAGGATTTTATAAGTCGTAACCCTTTTTGTGTTTCTGTATAGAAAACTAGAAGAGCATCATTTGATTTAATCCGCAGGATTATATCTCGATTCGTTGAATTTACATTATTAGAGTTATTTCGAACAATATACCGACCGCCCATCTTTAATGCAGAACCAACGCCCAACCACCCACTTCTTGTGCTACCCCTTCTACTAACCCAAACACAATATTCTATTTGGTGGTATTTTTCAAAAAAAAAAAAACAACCCCTTCTTCTCATTCCCTAGTTGGTCCTGGTCCTTCTTCCCGGCTCGGCTCGGCTCGGCTCACTCGTTTTGTATTTTCTTATTCTTATTATTCCTTTTTAGCACTGGGATTGTTTTATTTTAACTCTACATTTTATTTATTAAGGACCTATGGCCAATTAACAAATTCTTGTAACTCTATTATTAATAACATTTACTAAGATAAATTATGTATCCTTAATCATTACTAATTCTAGTGAAGGATTCCGTTAAGTTCAAAACGATAAAAAAGAAGCACATTTTCGATAATGTTTTTGACGACACAGTAAATATATAATTATTTCTATAATTACTGCATGATAAAATAACATTTGAAGAATACTTTGTGAAATTTTCATAAATAAATATCAAGAAATGAGGTATTGACAGCGAATTTCCGATGACGTCACAAAAAAAGTAACATTGCGGTGCCACTCATAACTCATCACTGGATTTTCTGAAATCGAAAACCAAAATGATTTCGAGTTTTTCTTTTTTTATTGATTGTTTAATTTTTTACAGCACTTAAATACCGATTTCTCATGAAAAAAATTAGAAACTTTGTTATTTTAAAATACGTTAAAATTAAAAAATTAAAAAAAACATGACAGCGTTACCTCGGCATTTATGTAAAGAAGGAGTCTGCAAAATTTCAAAAGAATCGGACCAGTAGATTTTGAGCTAGAGAGGGCACCGACTCTTAAAAAGGTATGTGTGAGAAACCGCTTTTAAAAGTTTCAAAGTAACACGAAAGTACACTAGGGAGGTAAAGACTTAAAACTCTATATCTCCGACAGTTTTACTCCAATGGACTTCAAATTTTCACACAATAAACTTAATATGTTGTACAATAATATAAATAAAAAGATGTTATTTTTTTTTATTTTATGTTAAGACGTTGTAGATTGTAAAAAATTGTAGATGAGATCCTTAAGAATTTATATATTTATATGTTTTAATGCTATTTTATATTGAGTTGTTGCAGGACTATCTTCTATATTCTCCTCCTCATATTCTTCTATAGTCCATTGGTGGTTTTGTGTTTCCCTCTCTCTCTGACTCACCACAATACACACACATATATATATATATCCGTTGCAGTACTGTTTCTATTCTTACCAACAAAACAGACTTCAATGCTTACGTTTTAAAATAAAAAGGGTTAAAATCTTAAAATTAAGTCTTCAATTAAAATCAAGCTTTTATATTGTATTTTGTATTATATTGTTTGTTGTATAAGATATACTTGTGTATAAAATACAGAATTTTATATTTGAATGAGCCAGCCCAATGTTCGTTCGCGTACGAATACACGAGTACCATTCGCTAACAATACGTATAATGAATTTTATAGACAATCCTTTTCTTATTAGATTTTTATTAAATGATTTGGAAAAGGATTAAAATATTACGAATTAAATTATACAATAAAAACACAAAAGTATGGTATTAAATATATAAATGGTTTTGTTTCGTTAAAGAAATATTTTTAATTATTTTATTATGATCGATGTAAAATATATACTTGTATTTGAAAGCTATTTATTTTGATTTTTGAATATCAATGAATGCGTAGACTCTGAACGGTACTAGTGTTACTACTACTGAATGAATACGAGGTCTTCCAATGAATATTACAAGTTTTACTCGTGCACTGAAGAAGGTTTCAATATTTCGCCATATTTCTCTCTGGACATAATCAGTAAAGTTCCAACAAGGAATTTGTCTTCGAATCGAAATAAATCAACAGATTTATCTTAAATCAAATATATTCCTTAAACGTTTTGAATATTTCATCAATTTAACGAAAGATTAGAATACGAAAAACTTTGTATTATCTAAAATCTTTATATTGTCAGTTGTCTCATATGGAAATTATGTTATCCGAGATAAAACTGTCTTAAAATTGGGGACGTGAATGAAATATTTAACATAGTTGTAGACATAATACAAGAAAAAAGTTATACTATTGTTATCAAATCAAAATAAGATGTATCAATAAGAGCTGACTACTTTATATTATGAATAACTTGTAAAATATCTGAAATATTTTCATGATTTTATCATTATTTTGAAGGTAATACATAGGATATATTTTCAATCCTAATAAGGCACCATCACAATATTTAATCCACCGTTACTTTCTATATATAAAATAAAATTAACTTTTAAATTTCTGCAGATTAAGCAATTTTTCTTCTAATTCTATTTGCTTGTGTACTCATTACTAAAATTCCACCGAGTGGTTTAATTACTTTCAAAAGCTCTGTAAGTAATGAGGTCATAATACAACAATAACAATTGCAGAGCCATCTCTGTTCTATACATAATACTAACAAAATTATATTATTCTTCTCCAAGAGACGGATCATTTTGTTCACTGGACTAAAAGGTCGTAAGATTTATTTAAATATCTTAAATATCTTTTAATTCCGTATTTATGAATGCTGCATTGTATTTTCTAAAGAAAGAAAACAAAAACCAACGAACCCCCATCTCTTGAGAGGAAAGGGGGAGGCACTACATAGAAGGGGAGTCAAGTTGAAATTACTTGAAGTTTGTAAACCATAAGTACGATTTTAAATACATATTTGTAACATTTTGTATCTAGATTCTATTTGATATATTAGATACTGTTAGGAGTATCTAAATGGTTAACTAGATACATTATAATACTGCTTAAATGGGCTTGTGTCCTATGTCTTAATTTCTATAAAAGTGTACTATATATTGATAAAGTGGGTTACTAGAACCTCAAATGTTCAATTACTTGTTAATCTAACAAGTAACTCCTTATATGTTAAGAGATATTAACAACTAAAAAAGTCATTTTGTCTCTTTAAATATTAAAGGGATTCAACGTTGTACACATTCCAAGTACATGTGACATCACAATCCTTGTGTAAGGTTACCAACCTTACAGCTCATAAATCTCTGCTATATGTATTTATATATCAAAATATCAAATATTATTTACAGTTATTTTAAGGAACAACCCAATTTCAATATTATGTATGCCTTAGCAGGGTTAAATAAAATAAAAACTTATTATTCTTTGACTTGACTTGATTATTTCGACTACCAACAGCTACTGAACATTTCCACAGCACTGACCTCAACAAATAACTCACGTTAAAATGTATTTCACGTCATACAAATATAGCCGACCATTTCTAGCGCTAGAACTACAATTCAAACTTTTAATTGCTATATCTCCGTCAACATTTAGATATTTAATAAAATAGACACGCCAATACACATTTATTAACATCAATTTCAATCAACAATTGAAAAATCAACCACTAAAAAATGAGGACACAAGCCCATTGTATAGAATTTGTATTACATGTTTTATAGATTGCTAGAAAAGTGAATACGTTCCTTGCACCCAATAAACATTTTGGTGAAATAGCATCTTTCTCTTTCCAACATGATGCATTTAAATAGACATATACTTGTTGTCTTTTTTACATTTCAAAATATTTATTTTAGTAGACATAAACTTCTACATTTAATTTACCAGAGTATCCTAGAAAAAGAAACAAGATATATTTGTCTCTGTCACACTTTAATGGTTTATATACAACTGCATTCAATACTGGTACGGTAGTGAGGCCAGGTGAAGGGATTTTGTTATTTGTAGTTCATATTACTGACGAGTAAAATCTAATTGACCACTTGATCAGTATATAAGGTAATACACACACACATTGTATTTACTGGAGTAAGATATTAAAGCAATATAGTTTTCTAAATGAATGCAAATATATTATGTTAAGTCTTTACTATACTCTTAAGTTCCCTTAATAGCTGCAAGATAATTTAATCAAGTGACTCGTCTCATCTCTCATAGCGTAGTACAGAAACCACCCCGCTACTCCCACCCTTCCTACATACATATGTATCATCAGCAAGTAGTTTCAGTATCGCTAGATTTTACATATGAAATCTATTTACTTAACGGAACACTAAGACAATATCCATTAGGCTTTGTATTGCATTAAGGACCAATTTCTGTACCAGCAGCTTCAGCTTCAGTCTTTAACGCGCACAACACCAAAGAGTGACGTAATCCAGTGGCGTAGAGCCCCTTGTCTTGCGTATTAACCAACTGAACACAATGGGCTTGTGTCCTCATTTTTTAGTGGTCGATTTTTCAATTGCTGATTGAAATTGATATTAATAAATGTGTATTGGCGTGTCTATTTTATTAAATATCTAAATATTGACGGATATATAGCAATTAAAAATTTAAATTGTAGTTTTATCGCTAGAAATGGTCGGCCATATTTGTATGACGTGAAATGCATTTTATGTGTGTATGCATAAATGCTGTGGTAATGTTTTGTAGCTGTTGGTAGTCGAAATAATCAAGTCAAGTCACACAATAATAAGTTTTTATTTTATTTAACCCTGTTACGGCAGACATAATATTGAAATTTTATTATTCCTTGAAATAGCTGTAAATAATATTTGATATTTTAATATATAAATACATATAGCAGAGATTTATGAGCTGTAAGGTTGGTAACGCTTGTGATGTCACATGCATTTGGAATGTGTACAACGTTGAATCCCTTTAATAATTAAAGAGACAAAATGACTTTTGTAATTGTTAATATCTCTTAACATATAAGGAGTTATTAAAAAATAATTGAACATTTGAGGTTCTAGTAACCAATTTTATCAATATATAGTACACTTTTATAGAAATTAAGACATAGGACACAAGCCCATTGAAACGAAATGAATACATACCAAATGGTACCAAACAAATGCACTGAAAGAGATGATTATAATATAAGATGATGACAAAAATAGAAGACATTAAATTATTCAAATGATTGTAAAATTTTCATGTAAATCATGTTCATTATAAGACTACGTTTTACCTGATATTTTTAATATCTGTACGTCACTGGATTCATAATATTTCGTTCTCCACCTTTGAGTCTCTTCATTATCGTCGTGGACGGAGAAATACGGTAGACGGCTAAGTGTGGCCGCCGGCAATGACTACTAGACTTCCAGAACATTTCCCATTTCCCTTTGAGATGATTTTCACTGTGCAAGATGAACTAGTAAAGCTGCTTGTTGATAAATTTAGTGTATCCATGGGCGTCCGCAGATTCTCTATTTGCTCCTAAGCACGGACGCCAATGAAAACAGCATCAGAAATCAATATTCTTATTAACAAATATACACACCTATAAAAATATTTAAATCCATCAAAAAATATATTGGTGTTAGTTTTGTGACGGTTGTATTGAACAGGGAACCACCCACCCGTTCCTCAACCCCCTCACCCATCCCACCAGTCACAAACTTTGATGTCTGATTACCGTAGCGCTCGTAGCACTACTCGAAGAGGAGCTACGGCGTAGACATTACGAGTATATCTTCATTCCATAAAAATAAATACGGAATGTATGCTTTGGTTACTTTGCTGTGTTTATTTTATATTATTTTTGATTTTTTTATCTTTCTTTTTAATCTGTATCAATATAGGGTGGAAAGAGAGTGAGGTCTAGAGGGAGAGGGGGGGGGGATGTATTGGTTCGAAGCTTTTCTCTTTGAAATTTGTAATGACACAAATTTATTTTTATTTGTTGGTTTTAATCTTTTATTTCTATGTATTTAATAAATATATTTTTATTTGTTAAAAACACGTCAGTTTTAAATTAATTTTTTGTTTATTATTATTTTAGTTTTTTATAAAACAGTCACTTTTTTCACAGTGTAACCAACCGTTTCTTTTTTTATTTATTTAATTTTTTCTTTTAAAGAAGTTAAAACAAATATTGGAAAATTGTCTTTTCATTATTTATTTAATTCATTTGTTAGTTCATGGGTTTGATAAAAGTTATCTTTATATTTTAATTGCCGATGAGTAAACACAGTCTGTCTGCTGCTGGGAATGTCTGGCTGAAATCCATTTTCCTGGAATTTACTGGAAAAGTAAGAAACAGAAAGAAATCCCAAAGATGTAGTTCAACTTAGGAATAATCGACAATATAGAAGAACATGAGCACCTTAAATATTTATATTTCAAGTACAATACAGTCTCCTGATATTCTGCAAAATATATACAGCCTTCCAAGAAAAATTACAACATCAAACTGCAGAACAGTACTATATACAGTACTATATTCGAACCGAATATAACTACCGTATAGGAAAACAAATACTAACTTTTATTTTAGAAAGGTGATACTATACTGTGAATAACCTGACCCCTGTATAGATAAGAACTGTTGATAAGCATTAATTAATTAAATAAATAAATAAACAATGTAAAATCTATATAACCAGGTATTATGATTCAATGTCCAGTAGTTACAAATAATATAGTTAAGTAACAGATACGTAATATCAATATTCATTTCTATCGGAGATTTTCATTTTCACCGTACAAGGTATGGTAATTTAATGCAATATATATATTACGCTTGATTTGTGCTTGTAGCTTAATGAATTGGAATTTTAAATCCTTGTATAGATAACGAGATATTGCTATTTTAAGGGATTATACACCATACAGTTATTAGGCCCAAAAAAAGCGATTTTCTAAGATTTTTTTCTGAGAAGACTTTTGCATGTATTAATGTAAAAATTTGTACACATATTATGGCATCTTTTAACTGTATTGCAACATTTTTGTATTTGTAAAAATAATAATTTTAAAGCTGCTATAGATGATCTCTCGGAGCTACTCTCAAAAAAGGCATTTTTCGGTGACTGCGAAATTTCTGGACTGAATCATCTAAAATGAAAAAATCAAACGGATTTCGTTAAAGCAATGTATAATCTAGTAATTATTTGAAAGAATAAGCAAAATGATTTGTTTTAACAAAATGGCGGCTTCCCAAAAGAATAATCGATTTTTGTCCAAAATTTCGGCCTTAAATTCTTTATAAAACAAAAAATATATATCGGTGAGAAAAAACCTTGGGTAAATTACTAAAGGATATATTTAAGAAGCTTGTGTTAAATTTTGAGGCTGATCGGTTCAGCCGTTTCTGAGAAATCTTGGTCACCGACTTTAAAAACATAGTTTTCTGAAAAACGCATTTTTTTTTTTTAATATAGTTTCTCGGGCTTTCTAAGCACGTAGCCTTTTATCGCGCCTAAAAATATTCTGCTTTTTCTTATACGTTATATCCAGACAACAAGAATGATCTATTCATGGCTACTGCAGTTATAAATTTCGGTTTCTCAATCAAAAAGGGGGTGTTAACAGGAAGCGTCTGCGAAGTCTGTAGCACTGCCCTTTGGAGTCCATTTCTTGCCATTGCTGTATTTTTACATTGCCACAGAATGTGGTCAGGATCTGCCTCCTCTAGAAAAACGCATTTATAGTTTCAAAAGCACTTACATAACTTCGAAAATAACCGCCGGAATTTTCTGTGTGTGTACTTAAATATATGTATCTTACGAAAATGATTTTTTTTTCAAAATTCTAACAGTATAACCCTTTAATACGTAGTACATTTTAACTATGTGGATTTAATCTCAATACACAGTAGTCTAACACCAATCACAAACGCTCTCAACCATTTCTCGGTTTTATGTTACATTTTAAAAACAATAAATTAAATAAACTATAGTTTATAAATTGAAAATAAAACCCAAGTAAATTGAAATGTAATAATATAGAATTCAATATAGAAAAATATTATTTATGAATGAAATATTTAATATAATATATACATTACATTACGTAAACCTCTCTCTCTATATGCTCTACTCGCTGAATAAATTATGCTGCTTGTTTAGCATTTTAAACACCGCTCTGCGAAACTCCAATTGGACGTAATGTTTCCCAAATCTTTATTACGATTTTCAAACGTAGTTTTATTACCACATGTACCTCGAATAAAATAACTGATATTTTTATATTTATTTCGATATGGCTGGATAATTTTATGAGTATAAATGATATGTTCTAAGGGGCGAAAGCTCCTCTAAAATGGGTAGCATATGTGTGGCAAGTTCCGTGTGGCATAAATTGACGATATAATAAGCAGATACGCTAAACTCTGCATTATAGAGTTTATAATAAATTAGGAAATGTGTTTTCTAAATATGAATTATATTACTTTCTACTCGAATTTATCCCCACTCTTTCGAGCTTACAGCTGTATGAATATGTGCATTTGTACCGCAGGATTCTTTTCAGGATCATTTTTTAGTGGTCGATTTTTCAATTTTTGATTGAAATTGATGTTAATAAATGTGTATTGGCGTGTCTATTTTATTAAATATCTAAAT
Organism: Panorpa germanica; assembly: GCA_963678705.1. Taxonomy (NCBI): domain Eukaryota; kingdom Metazoa; phylum Arthropoda; class Insecta; order Mecoptera; family Panorpidae; genus Panorpa; species Panorpa germanica. The sequence goes on along the minus strand of OY783205.1, from coordinate 27,064,679 downwards.
GTTGACGGAGATATAGCAATTAAAAATTTGAATTGTAGTTTTAGCGCTAAAAATAGTCGGCCATATTTGTATGACGTAAAATGCATTTTAACGTCAGTTATTTGTTGAGTAGGTCAGTGCTGTGGTAATGTTTTGTAGCTGTTCATAGTCGAAATAATCAAGTCAAGTCAAAGAATAATAAGTTTTTATTTTATTTATTTAACCTGCTAAGGCAGACATAATATTAGAATTTTATTGTTCCTTGAAATAGCTGTAAATAATATTTGATATTTTGATATATAAATACATATAGCAGCGATTTATGAGCTGTAAGGTTGGTAACCTGTAAACTTGCCAGAGTATATGCTATCTCTTTTACGCTCTGTTGTATAAAAGAGATACAAAAGAGATTTGAGGTTCTAGTTACCAACTTTATCAATATATAGTACAGTTTTATAGAAATTAAGACATAGGACACAAGCCCATTGACGAAGCTACACCATTTTTACAGCGGTTTTACTGCCGTAACTATTTATACGTTGAATTTATTTGCATCTCATTCACTCTCATTGCAAATGATTCGCATTTTGATTAAATATATCTCGAGTTCGAAACGGTCAATCAATTGTAAATTTCCAGGATAATTAGATAATGATATCCTTTATAATTGTGCAAATATAACTTAAAGCACACCTCAAATTCCAAAATATTTCACAATAAAATAAACATGGACTAAAATGAAATTTATATTATACAGGTAAAAGTTTTATATGTAGAAACACCGCTTTATACATAACACGGCAGGGCGATTATTATTTCTAGTCAAAGTTTTTATTAAAAGAATTACTGGTACTTATATAGTTGTCTCCAATTTATTTGAGTATTTCTAAGGATCATGCAGTATTTTACAACTTCTAGAAAGATCTTTATACTTTTTTAATATTTCTTGAAGTTTTATGAAAAAAAAAAAATAAGTATAAAGAAATAAGAAATGTATCACAGAAATATTTTTAATCTTTCTTTTATGTTATCAATATTTTCAAGGTATTAGATTTAACATCAAAACTGTGTTCTTCTTATTTTCGATAACACCCACTACCACCTCTCTATCTTCTTCTTCTTCCTACGTTCTCTCACCCTATAAATTTATAATTATCGTCAAATTAATTATCGATTTTAAATGTAGAAAAGTTTTAATTATGAAAATACTTAATTAATAACAAGTTTATTCTTTGAACATTTTTAGAAGAAGAAAAATATGATTAAACATAAATCTTAATAATATATTACATGAAAGTAAGGTGCTCTCACAGTGGAGCAGACTTACTTACTTACATTAGGGTGTAACTGCATTGGAACACTTTATCATGATGAGAATTCCTTCAGAGAAGGAATACGATAAATGTTAAGTACAGTATAATTGTTTAATTTACAATCATATGTAGTAGTGTTAGTGTTCATGTGTTATTCAAGAGAACCCGGTAATTTAATCTTGAGGTATCAAAACGCCGATTTTGTAATTTGTTGGATAATATCGCGCTGTTTATTTACAACAATATAATGTTGCAAATCTTGTACGTACACCAGTTACGAAATCCGTCACCGTTACATTTTGGGTAGCTATTGGGCAATTTTCTATTTCTGTTATGTAGAAAGATGGCGTCCTTTTCATTTTTCTTTACGGTGATTTTAACTGCTAGGCAAATTTTAATGTAATATTAAATATTCGGGGTAGAATGCTCTAGAAGGCAAAAATGCTTTGGACGCCTTTTTCTTAAGTGGGAGTAAGGTTTCAACTTCTTTTTTTTTCATTTTTTTTTAAATTTATTTATATTATTGTATAACATATTAAGTTTATTCTGTAAAAATTTGAAATCGATTGGAGTAAAACTGTCGGAGATATAGAGTTTTAAGTCTTCACCTCTCTGGTCTGCTTTCGTGTTATTTTGAAACTTTTATATGCGGTTTCTCACACATAGCTTTTTCAGAGTCGGTGTCCTCTGTGGCTCAAAATGTAATGGACCGATTCTTTTGAAATGTTGCACACTCATTTCGGTTTTTCGATTTCAGAAAATCCCGTGATGAGTTGTGAGTGGCACCGCAATGTTACTTTTTTTTGTAACGTTTGCGGAGATTCGCTGTCAATGCCTCATTTCTTGATATTTTTTTATGAAAATTTCACAAAGTATTCTTTAAATGTCATTTTATCATGTAGTAATTATAGAAACAATTATATATTAACTATGTATTAGCTAATGTTGTATGAATATCATAAATTGTTAAGATTCATTCACCATTCACTAAATGTAAAAGTAAGTAATTATTTTAGACAGCGTTACCTAAGCTAACAATTTGAATAGACCTATAACGAAGCGTACTTCCACAGATGTTTGTGTGGGGCGGGTGCAACGGGGGCCGCTAATGCCTTAGTTCGAATTCTTCTAGTTTAAACGCTCGCTAACAGGATATAGACTAACATTAAAAATATGTTACGTAATTACGCGAATTTGTGTGACGTTTCAGCATATCACAAGTTTACTATGTACATACATACACACACACACACTTATATACATATAAATATCCTATGTTGTACAATCCTTAACAATAAATATGATTATCATATAAAGCAGCTTATGAATACCTCAAAATCCTTGTTACGATTTTGTTACAACTATTAGTTTATTTGCAATTATATTTGATTGAAAAATGACAGAGATTATATGAACCGTTGTGTTTAAATTCTGGTACGATATATAGCTCAACTGGTTAATCTCATTTATTAAGGCATTACAATTCGAAAACAGCGGCATGAAACAATTTATTTATAAAACCAATATTTATTGTTTATCATCGATTTATTTTTAAGTTTGCACGATTAAATTCCGCACTGATACCATAAAAAGCACTGGTTTTATTGAAATACAACGTTGGAAGTATATACACTACTATGACAATATAAAAGTTAGGTTATGATTCACAAACTCATTAATGTCGACGTTGCCCAGTACCCTGATTTGTGCGAGCCGACCGTGACTGAATTTTGTACATACTTGATTGAATTTTAATAATTTCTTTTTAAGGTTAGTAGTTTGCGATGGGATGGAATAGAAGTTCGCCTCTGTGTATTATTTATACATATTTATCAACGCATATGTTTTGCCAACTCAACACTGTGCAAGGGGTAAAACTGTAGGTCATTGATCTGCTTATATTTGTGCTTAGAGCTCTCAGTGAAGTGAATTTAATTATTAAACTATTACTAAAAATAAACCTAAATGTTAAAATACCGTGCTTTATAATATAAACAAATTTAAAAGAATATTAAATATATTTATAAATACCAAAGCCTCAAACCAATTATAAATAATTATAAATTTTATCAATAGATGTCTACTAAAAATAATATTATTTCTATATTAAAACTATTTTATCATGAATTTCGTGCTTATATTTAGAAAACTATTCAAAATATATGATTAAATATTTAAAAACAATTTCTGTTACATGCAATTCAGATTGTGCTACTCTGCTTTAGTAGGTAGAAGATTCATTTTATAAGACTTTAAAGTGACGTACGGTTGTGAGAATAATAGGAAAATAAAAAAATGTGCCCTCTAAAATATCCATAGTATTAGGGAGACCTAGACAACCCTATTACCAGTTATCAACTATTTATATTGTGAGTACTTATAAATAGATTATTATTTAATTTTTTTTTCGTTTTCTTTTTAGTATATTTACATTTAAGTACAATAATATATAGAGAAGATGAAGATGACATAAGTGAAATCAATATTTTAATTTTTATTAAAGATTCTAACCAGTTATACAGATTTCTGTAATTATGTGGGTTTAAATATTAGTGTAATTAAGCTTTTTATTAGTTAATAAGGTAGGCTTGGATGATTCAATATGTCTTTACATAATATTATTTAATTTATTTTCACCTACACACAACGTCCTTGCGAGGTCGCATTTGTAACATAAAATGAATATTATTGTGACTTGTAAATATTATTTGCAGACATTGTTTAAGCTATTGTCAAAATAAATTTTACTAAATCCTCAAAGTGATTAATTTACACAATATTTATTCATTCATACTTGTCGAGACTTGCTAGTTTTGCTAAATACGTCAGAGTTCACTTTCTAAGCTTTTTATGCCCCTAATTCACTGATAAGACAACTGGAATATATTTAATGAGCCAACAGTAGTACAGATATAATAGAAGGTCTTTTAGACACCTCAATTCTTTTACATAAATTCTCTGTTTACCAATAGAAATGTATTAGTATATATTTCAACCCCAATAGCGTACACCCCATCGTAATGGTAAGGAAATTGGCTAAGAAACTCTGTATTTACTAGAAAAGAACTTTTCCTTTGGGGTCCCGACATGTTATTCATCCTAGGCCATTTATACTCGACCTTTACGTATTTTAAATGATGAAAATGTCGCCAAATTTGAAGGGTCGATAAAAATAGTTAAAACGCATGCTCTATCAAAATTTTAGTGATTCAGAGTTAATAGTTTTCTTTTTAGAAATGATTAAAATAATCAATTTAAATATATATCATAAGTTTTTTCTTAATTTCACCACATATTATAACTTTTAACTGTGACACAGGTTTCAAAAGCTACGTGGATATAGAAAAATCTTTTTTGAAACTATTACCACAGGAAAATTAACACAAGGATGCCTATTTTCGTAAATTCTTAAATAAAAACCAGTAAATGTTGTCAAATTTAATATGACTTTTTCAAAATATCTAAATTATGTTAACAGGCAAAAAACCATTTAATTAGGAAATAGAAAAATTCATTTTCAAAGGTATAGAGTCTTATAACAGCAGTAGCCATGAATATATCATTTTTGTTGTCGGGATATAATGTATAAGAAAAAGCAGAACATTTTTAGGGGCGATAAAAGGCTACGTGCCTAGGAAGCCCGATAAATTATTTACATTTCGCAATACTAAGATATAAACTTTTTACATTGGCAGTTCGTCCGTACCCAGTAAACATTTTGGAGCATTTTGGAGTCACTTTGACATCATATTGGAGATGCGTATGATTTTTTTGTCATGAAAGAGTTCATTTATAGTTCAGTTTCTCACAATCGTTCATATGAAATGTCTGTTTTATCGGCTACAGATGACGGAACCACTCCACCTGTCGGAATACAAATGAAAATAAAGTTGATGCGAACTATAATTGAAGTGATAGAAACGTCACAAACTAGGGCACTTCACTAAATGTTTACTGGTAATGTTAACCTCCTTAAACATCATTACAACTTTTCATAAACTTCTGTCTTCATTTTTAGAAGTATTAATATTTTTTTAATAACGCTTATCATTAAATAATTGTAAATCATTTTATGAATTCGCGAATTTTATCATTTTAGCAGTATTTACCGTTAACAAACAATGATAAACAAATTCTCAATCTTCTCTGGTCCCACATTAAATACTGCACAAAATCTTATTTTTCTAAGAATCATTTTTATCAGCTGTTTGACTTTAAACATATCCAGAAGGTTATACTTACTAGAAGATAATATAAAATACTTTTCGATTCGTTTATCCCTTCCTTAGTTTTTACGTAGATTTTACTTGTAAACGTGTTTGTTATATAACAATTAATTAAATGCAATGCAAATGTAAACTTTCTTAACACCTAAGTATTACTAGGTCAAACTAGTGAGTAAACAATTGTGACGTTTATAGTACCTAGTTACAGTTTACCCTATTTTAGACGAATCAGCATTCACTCAAACGTGCTACTCGTATCATAAATTTTGTCAGTTGTTTTGCAAATAAAGCTTTATCCATCATCTTAAATTCTTAAAGTTTGCACAAAGATCATCGTACGTCACATTCAAAGACAAAAATATATTTCTGTGCAAACTGGTAATATCTGAGGAATACCGCCTAGTCTTGTGGTTTGGATGATGAAATTGTGCATAATACTACATTATTTCAGAGCAGGACAAATAGGTCATTTTGTTAAAAAATATTAACACTCCGTTAAACACAACATGTAAATAGTAGTAAAGAAAAGACGGTTCTAGCGTACAAACGAAGTTGCGATTATTTTGAATGTGACATCCCAGTAAACAATTTGGTGAAGTGCCCTATTTAGTGACGTTCGAGTCACTCGTACAATTCTATTCTAACGCTTTACAAGTTCTCTACCTGTCACAGATTTTGTGTTAGTTATTCTTTCTAGTATTCTTTCTTTTTCCAACATCATTCATTAAGTATTTCTGTTTCTTTCCCACATGGATATATTTTTTTTAAGTTCACTTTCATCTCATTTATTCCAAAGTGAGAGAGAAACGAGATGCGGTTAGACAAGTAAAATATATTTTTCACCGTTACACTTGTATACTTGTATAATATTTCGTTCAGTACAGTAGTTTAAAGTATATGCTATCCTTTTTTAACAAATATTTCTTTAATGGTAATAGACAGACGCTATCTCCCTCAATCCCCGAATATAATGTATATAAACGAAGATAGTATCTAGCGATGGTAAGACAGAGGTTTTAAACCTAACGCAGACCTGCCGATCGTGGATTTTTGAATCACCAAAACAATGTAAAAATTAATATAACGAGTATTGTTGAAGATGAATAATATTCAATAAACCGTCGTTGCAATGTCTGTAGCTCATAAAAAGGGCCTTTCCTATGAACGACTGAATAGAAAACGAACACGTTCCAGACAAAAAATTCATGATATGTAATAGAAATTAAGTAGAATTTACTCCAAAATGTTTACTGGGATACTTATTATTATTATTATATTGTACAGACTTATTTGATAATATTTCAAATACATTTCTATTACTAATCGTTAATGTAATTAATTATTAAATTTTGACTGTAGTAATAAATTGTTGCACATTTTTCTGACACTCTAAATCGATTCATCGATATCAATCAATATATATTTATCAGTCAAATTTTGCGATTTAATTCCTGACGAATAAATGAACCTTAATTTTATCTTAATTATGGAATTAATTTTATCTTTTTCTTAGAAAATATAGTAACAAGTTTGTAGTATATTGTAAATATTTCCTTGATGCAGATTACGTGTTTCTTATAAGAAGTGATATCAAATTAAGAATATAAATAATATATAAGAAGATATTATAAAGAAAAGTGTTTTGTTTGTTGTAATAATTCTTTTCCGTTGTGTTTTCTGGCTAAGTTATGATTTGATTCAGAGTTTGACAGTTTTACATTTCTATAATATGTTGTAGTGAATTAAAAATAAATTATGTAAAACGTGTTACATGTGTGGACTTGTGTAAGCATGTGGTAAATTTGTTTGGCAACCTTGTTCGCCTGATTCAACCGTGTTATATCATTCTTTTCAAGACTGTCTGAGCCACAGGTTTTAGGATATCAAGGTGACAATAATTAAACAATTTATTTAACATATTATACAAGAAATTGAACAATTTACATCAGTTATATATAATGTAATAATAATGTAGAAAGAGTTAAATATAGTTATATATATATTTTACAGTATTTTACATAAATAATATTATATTCCATAAAAATTGTAATGGTATGTATAAGAAATTGTATATAAAATTTAGGTTTATTAACGTATTTGGGTTCAATGCCCGCATCAGTGCTGTTAAACTTTCTGGGTTTTCTGGGTTGATTATTGGTCTATATAATCGTAAACATTTTGGGCAACGGCGATAGGGCTGCTATCAAAAATAGGCCGATGTTAAATAAAACACTTTTTAAGGACATTGTCGTGGTACAATATCAATCAAAATTTATGTTGCATGTTGCATGGTACGATTTGAACGAGTTACAGCTAAATAAACAAAAACCAGCAGAGTCGTTATACATACAAAAACGTTCGTACATATTGATAGTCCAGATGAGATATCTTCGAAATTTAAATTGAGTATGCAGTTTTATGGAAAATAATCCAAGCAAACAAAATTAGAATGCAGATAAACTTGTTGAATGCAATATTTGGTATTTTAGCAAAAATATCTCTCTATTCTCAACGCTGGTTGTTAGAAATATCTTGTGTAACTACACGTAAAAATTTGAAACTTGAAATTGTCATGATTAGAATTGTATCACGACAACTACCTTAATAAGTAATCTTGAATTATATGCAGTAGGTGTAAGTTATGTACATTCGTATTTTAAAATTGTATTTGATACAAAAATAGATATTAGATAAGTGACTATTTTTAGGGCGGTTCTTATCAGTTGTTTTAGTTTCAGAATGGTCCATCACCTATAACGTACCACTATGAGTGCAACGATTTATACCGCATTATAAATAAACCGAAGAAGCAGTAGCACCGTTCATTTATTATCTAGAGATCGAATCAGATACACCTGATCACACCGATCTGCGACGTTCAACAAAACCTGAACCAAATTAATAAATCTAAACATGTAAAACTAAATCGATGGTGAAATCAGTGAATTCATTGACATGGTTTAAATTATTTTATAATAATTGAAAATTAATAACTCACTTATAAAATCTATAAAATTGTTTAATAAATAAAATGGCAAATACAAACAATTTTAATAATGTGGGGAAGGGCGGTGGTGGTGCTGGTGCTGGTGGAGTGGAGGAAACTGAGAAAATGTTGAAAGATAAGGATTATGAAGAAATTTATAAAGATATGCCACTCACAGATGAGACAAGTTGTGGTATAGGTTTTTTTAAAGGCTCTATTCTTCAAAGGTATTGACTCGATTTAGTTCCATTTCATGTATTAGCTCTAATCACCATCAGGTATCTTCCTTTAATGTAAAATTTCTTCAGGTTTGCTAACAAGAAGGCCTACGTATTCCTGTATGGTATTTTGGGCTGCGTCTTTGCAGCCAGTTATGCATACTTCAATGGAACAATCACAACCATAGAGAAAAGATTTAAAATCCCTAGTAGAACCACAGGTATGTGTCAAATCTTGATTTAATTCTACTCCAAGTCTTCAAAAGAAACAGTATTAAGTTTGTGTGGTTTCAGGTATAATAACAGTGGGAAATGACATTAGTCAATTGTTGGTTTCGGCAGTTCTTAGTTACTACGCAGGAAAAGGGCACCGGCCCCGATGGATGGCGCTTGGTTTGTACTCTGTGGTACTCTTTTGTGTTCTTACTGCCCTTCCTCACATGCTGTATGGACCAGGAATGGATGCCCTACACCTAACAACAGAATATGGGGCATCGTATGATCAAAATGCAACAATAGAAGTTTTGGAGAAGCAGAAAGCAAAAGTGCTGTGTCGCCCGACAGGTATACGTTACTAAAATTTCGATTCATTCTTTGTCTGATCGTATTCATACCTAAATATCTGTTATTTAGGCGATGGTGCCACTTGCGAAGTAGAGGAAGGCAGTATAGCACCCCAAATCATCCTATTTGTTGCCCAATTTATCTCTGGGGTCGGTGGATCGTTGTTCTACACTCTTGGCGTTTCTTATATGGATGACAACATCAAGAAATCAAAAACTCCAGCGTTAATAAGTAATTAAAACACACAATAATTCTCTCCGACCTGGCATTTTCTGATGAGATATTTCTTTCAGGTTTTTCCTACTTTCTCCGCATGTTGGGTCCAGCCATGGGTTACGCTTTAGCCAGTTTATGCCTTAAACTCTACATCTCACCCAATCTTACGCCAACGATAAACGACAGTGATCCTCGTTGGCTAGGAGCGTGGTGGTTAGGATGGCTAATTCTTGCTGTACCTCTCATGGTCTTCGCTACACTTCTTGGTCTCTTCCCAAAAACTCTTCCTCGAGCTGCTATGAGAAGGACTATAACTCAGGAAAAGATAAAAGCTGGGGTTTTACTGCATTTTGATGACAAAGAACCGGAGCTTCCTGCTTCACTGAAAGGTCAGTAAGAAAGCTATAACCTCCGATTGTTATATTCTTGTGTTCTTCTACTTTTTCTTTTATAGATATGATGGTAACGTTCAAACGCTTGCTAACAAACGCTACTTTGATGATGAACAACCTGGCGTCAGTTTTCTATTTCATGGGGTACATGCCTTACTGGATATTTATGCCAAAATACATCGAAGTTCAATACCACCAGAGTGCTTCTGTTTCAAGTTTAGTGACCGGAACAGTTGGGCTTGTATTTTCTGCTGTTGGTATCCTTATTTCCGGTTTGGTTATCACGAAATGGAAGCCAAGAGCGAGGTAAATATACAGCTAGATAATTAACATCTAATTGTGATTCTTTTATAATGTTTTTCTTCTAGGTTAATGGCGGCGTGGAACATATTCGTAGGTGCTTTTTCTGTATTAGGGTTAATTTCATACGCCTTCTTGGGATGCCCTGCAAATGACAACCAGATAGCTATCAACCAAGTTGGAAAGTGTGTAACGGTCATTACTTACCAATAATTAAGATTTTCCTTCTTTAAACTGGTTTCCTTTCGTTATAAACAGATTAGATACGATCCAGTCGTGCAACTCTGACTGTAGTTGTGATTACGTGCGATACTCTCCTGTTTGCTCTTCAGATGGAGTTACGACATACATTTCTGCATGCCACGCTGGATGCCGCCAACAAGTGATAACATCCAATGGAAACAAAGTATTGCTAACACCAATAAATTGCCATTATTTTACAGAATTACTAAAACTAATGAAATTGTCACAGTTATTTACAGAATGCACCTGTATAAAACCCACTTCTGATATTAGTAATTCATCGCAAACATTTTTAAATTCACTGGCAAGCTATTCAACAAATGATACTGAGTTTCTACTTCCTGAAGGTGGGTCAGCTACTCCTGGGAGCTGTAAAGTTGATTGTGAAAGTCAATTTTACATGTTTTTGGTAGTAGTTTGCTTGCTGAAGTTTAGTGGGGCTACCGGAAGAGCTACTAATTTCCTCGTATCAGTCAGGTATGTGTAATAGTGATATTTTTCTAAAAACTGATGAAGATCTTACAAGAAGAAAGTCCTTTTTTGTTTAAAGATGTGTGGAAGAGAAAGATAAACCTGTGGCTATGGGCATGGGGCTAATGATCATGTCGCTGTTCGCTTTCATTCCTTCCCCGATTCTTTTTGGAGGAATATTAGGTAACGTTGACTCTTTAATATTTTATTATAAATATTTAAAATGTGTAAGAATGTAAATATTTCAGATAAAACTTGTCTTGTGTGGGGTAAAACATGTTCCGGAACCGGAAACTGCTGGTTGTATAACGGTCAATCACTGAGATACATTCTAAATTTTACTGCTGCATCTTTTGTAACTGTTGGAACAATATTTGATGTAGGAGTTTGGTATTATGTAAAAGATTTAAAAATATTTGAAGATGATCATGAATTAGAAAAAATGGAAAATGGTAAAAATAAAGAAAATGATTTGAAAATACATAAAGAATCTAATAATACACATGATAAATAAATAAATATATAAAATTTAGTCAAATGATAATATATGTATGTATGCAATTAATTATAAACTGATATTACTGATAAGGATGCGTCATGTTAAATGGCTCTTATCAGCAAAACTACGAATTAATTTCTTGCTACAGGATCCGTCACTCGAAGTGTTACCAATTAAAGATGCTGTAGCTTCATCAATTATGAATCTTTGCATTTAATCTTTTAGGATTATGTTGAAACTACATTATATTTCACGAATAACTGCATAAAGACTGCCGAAGATTGCACCGCACGATGTAGAACAGTCGCAGTGTTACAAACTTCACGCTGATCGAAGCTAAAAACATCGTGTTTATATTTTGACAAGCGTTAGTGTGTCAAGTTGGTTACAACATTGGGAACAGTGACATTTTTTTCATGAAAAATAATGTATATTCAAGATTGCCTTACAGTATTAAAAAGAGATTGATAATTTCCAGCAGTAAAGCATTTTTGATTGGTATCATTCGAAGGACAATTCGTGTAGATAGGATTAATTCGAACATAAAATAAATGTGCCAAAATTAGACTTCCATGTGATAAACCAAATGAAATTATTTACCAAAAACTGCTTTCAAGCGAATTCGAATTTATTGAGAATAATATTTTTTTTTAAAAGATTTACTTGTTAAGAAAAGTTGGCAAGTTCAGCAAAGAAACTAAACAAATAAGAATGACGACTAAGAAATAATAAAGTGACCTTGAGACAATAAACTTTACAGCGCGTGCCAAATTATAAACAATTTTATGATAAAACTATTTGCAAATTTATGCAAATAAAAGATTTTTATAACGTAGATCTGGTTTTTTAGATGAATGAGAAAAATATCTATTTTTTTATCGCAATTGTTAATATTTTAAAGTATATCTAGTATTATTAAATAGTGTTTTAGATAAGTAATTTGTTTGTAATTATATTTTTTTTTTGCAAAGTGGTTTTTCGTTATAAAATATTTTTATAAAATTCAGTTAATTTTCATAATATTAGTATTAACAAATGTTGTTTTTAATCACTGCTATTCAACTTTGAGAACCACTTTGTGATAGGGTAAGGTTAAGAAAAACATCAGGTGAGCTTTTTTGATCAAAAATTGTATTATATTTTTTATTTGAATAAAATATTTTATTGTATTTCTATATTTCCATTTGTAATCTTTATAGAATCTATACATATTTGTAGGAGGCGTACAAAATAGGAATGAAGGAATGAATAGTTGCATATAACGAATTGAAATTAGTACTTATTTGAGGTAGTAGATGGCTCAACATGTTCAATCCGACGGTTTCACTGTTTTTTAATTATTTAATTTGCATTTTTCATTTCTAAACATGGTAGTAGAGGAACTAAGCCGTTTCTGGGACAAATTAGCATATTTGGAGGTGGGGTAGTATTATTTTTCTGATGGTCGTGATGGTGGGGGTAGTTGATGTAGTGTGTCTGTATGTTGCAAGTGGAGGGGGTAAATTTGTGTGGTAGGTGGGGTGAGTAATATGGGCAAGGGTGGGTGGGGAGGGGTGTTATTGTGTGTATAAGGTGTAAATTTAGCGGGTATTAGGTTATGTGTGTGTGTGTGAGTGAGACGGATGATAGTGTGTTTAATTGAGTTGTCATATGATTGGTTGTGTGGGTGTGTACTTAGAGGTATTGTTTATATGAGTAATTAATTATTGTGTGTGCCATATTGGGTGTAATGACCTGTGTTCATACACCTGTGCATGTTTCCCCTCTATATAAAATGATAATTAGTTAGGGAGAATATAAATAGGTGAATATTTAATTAGAAGATGCCCATATTGGGTGTAACGGTAAATAGTCATACACCTGTGCATGTTTCCCCTATATATAAAATGATAATTAGTTAGGGAGAATATAAATAGGTGAATATTTAATTTGAAGATGCCCATATTGGGTGTAATGACCTGTGTTCATACACCTGTGCATGTTACGTCATGTGTCTACATGTTTTACTGTTAATAGGATTGATATATCATACACCTGTGCATGTTTCTGCACGTTTTGCGCCTCTATATAAAATGATAATTAGTTAGGGAGAATATAAATAGGGTGAATATTTAATTAGAAGATGCCCATATTGGGTGTAATGACGAATATTCATACACCTGTGCATGTTACGTTATGTGTCTACATGTTTTACTGTTAATAGGATAGATATATATAGTAAGGGTGAATATGTAATTTGAAAATCGCCATATTTGGCGTTATGGTATATATTCATACACCTGTGCATGTTACGTCATGTTTTGCGGTTAATATGTGAGATATTTATTTAACGGTTATAATTTTTTTTTTAAATTGCAAATTCCTTTTATTAGCAAAATATAACCAGAGACAAATATTATGTATAAGAGGGAGACAGATATATTTTTATGTGATATGTATATTGGTATATGTTTCATATTTATGTGCGAGTATATATATATATATATATAGGATGACAAGTGAAATAATTATTAAATAATAATAAATTGCGATGGAAGACATTAACACAATTATTAAGCATATGAGGAGTGTAATTAAGCAGTTAAACTGTTTGAAGAAGCCAAACATTCAGTGTGAGAAATGGTCCAAGTATAATAAAATCAATATAAAATTATTAAACAAACTATTGAAAAATAATACTTCATCTGTAGGATTTAGACAAAGTGTTCAAAGCAGCTTAGCTATATTTAAATCTTTTCAACAGTATTTTGATAAGGAAATTGTTGGAAAAGGTTTACCAGTTGGACCTAATAATAATTCAAAACGTAGTAATCGAATTCAGTGGCAAGATCTAAATTCTTCATTTAAAGGACGCATTAGAACCGGAGTGATAATTAATATTAAACATATAGATCCATTACAATTTTTGAATGACGCCTATTATTTATTTATGTCTCGAATTAAAAATGCTATAAAAAAATTTAGTGCATTAAAAGTTAATGTTATTTTCTGTGGTGAATTCGTTTTGCCGTCAGCGAAAGAAGATGAAAATATATTTGAATATAAAAATTTCAATACAAGAAATAGTGAAATTTGTGTTTCTACAAACTTAAAACAATGGTATCAAGAACATGTGAGTGAACCTATACTGAAAGATTTGGAATCTTTTCAAGAAAGTCAAAGTGGTTGGGCTTTATATAAAATTGTTAATTTAACTATAAATATAAATAAGTTTGTGCCATTCTATGTTTCTTCCTTTATTGACTTACCAGTAGCAATAAAACTAAAAAAGGCTATAATAAATGTTCAAAATGATGACAACTTATGTTTTGTATGGTCAGTGTTATCAGCGCTATATCCGGCAAAAGTTCATGGTGATAGAGTAATATCTTATTATAAATATATAAATACTCTCAATTTAAGTGGGTTAAAATTTCCAATGACCCTATCACAAATTTTTAAATTTGAAAAACTGAATAACAATATATCGGTAAATGTGTATGTGTTAAAGAAGAGCAAAAAATCTTTTATTACTGTTCCAGTTTATGTAAGCAAATCTCTTAAAACTAAACACATACATTTATTAATGATACAAAGTGATTATGTAGTGGAGGATGAAGAAGAAAAAGAAGAAGATTATGATGAATCTGAAGAAGAAGAAGATGGGAGTCTAGAGGATGAAGAAGTTGATAAGATAAACTTTCATTTTTGCTGGATTAAAAATTTATCGAGACTTGTTAGTAATCAACTTTCAGAAACAAATCATAAAAAGTTTATATGTGATCGATGTTTACATTATTTTAGAAATGAGTGCAAGTTTAAGGAACATTTACAAGATTGTGCTGGCCTAGGCCTAAAGCCAGTTAAACCCATAATGCCTCAAGATTCTAATATACTTGAGTTTAAAAATTTTAACCGAAAATTAAGAAATGCTTGTGTAATATATGCGGATTTTGAAAGCATATTGGACAGTAATGTGCAGAATATTGAAAAAAAAGGTGCATATCAGAAACATGTTGCATGCAGTGTGGGGTATTATGTAAAATATTCCTGTAATAACACTAATTCTTACTATAACAGTTACCGTGGTCTGGACTGTGTCCAGTGGTTTGTGAATAAATTAAAAGAAATTGCGTATAACTTGGACGATAAAATAAAAAAATTTAAACCAATGAAACCATTAACCAATCAGCAAAACATCGAATTTAAAAATGCAACAAACTGTCATATTTGCGAGAAATCTCTAGGACTAGATCGAGTACGAGACCATTGTCACTTGAGCGGTAATTATAGAGGTCCTGCTCATAATAGTTGTAATTTGAATTTTAATGAAAGTTATGTAATACCAATAATATTTCATAATTTGTCTTCGTATGACGCGCATTTTATAATTGTCGAATTAGCCACCGGCATTAGTGGGCCAACTAATTTACTTCCAATTCATAAGGAAAAATATATTTCGTTTACAAAATATGTGCAAGAAACGAATATATTGTTAAGATTTGTAGACTCATACAGATTCATGGCTAGTTCTCTAAGTAATTTGACGTCTATTTTACCAAGTAACAAATTAAATATTTTAAGGTCAGAATATACCAATTTAAATAATGAAAAATTTCATTTGTTAAGCAAAAAAGGTGTATTTCCGTACGATTATGTAAATTCTTGGGAAAAATTAAACGAAACATGTTTACCATCCCAAGATAATTTTTATAATTTATTAAACGAAAGCGATTTGTCTGATGAAGATTACAAGCATGCCCAAAACGTTTGGAATACATTTAATATTGAAACATTAGGTCAATATTCAGATTTGTATTTAAAGACCGATGTTTTGTTATTGGCAGACATCTTTGAAAATTTTCGAGATAATTGTTTAGAGACGTATAAACTAGATCCAGTCCATTATGTTTCTGGTCCAGGTTTAGCGTGGGATTCTATGCTAAAAATAACCAATGTTAAACTGGAGTTATTTACGGATATAAATATGTGGTTATTTATTGAAAAAGGTATCAGAGGAGGTATAAGTCAATGTTCAAACAGATATGCAGAGGCTAATAACAAATACATGAATGAAAATTATAAACCTGAATTACCTTCTAAATATTTAATGTATTTTGACGTTAATAATTTATACGGTCATGCAATGTCTCAATATTTACCATATGGAAATTTTAAATGGTTAAGCAAACAGGAAATTTCAGAATTAAGTAATAATATATGTAATTTATCAGACAATAGCAATATTGGTTACATCTTAGAAGTAGACCTACATTATCCTCAAAGTCTTCATAGTATTCATAAAGATTTTCCATTGTGTCCAGAACATCTTATTCCACCAGAAAGTAAAGATAAAAAATTATTAACTACATTATACGATAAGGACAACTACGTCATTCATCATAGTAATTTGAAACAATGTATAAACTTGGGTATAAAACTTACAAAAATACATCGTGCGATAAAATTTAATCAGTCACCGTGGCTTAAAATCTATATCGATTTAAATACAGAAAAAAGGAAAATGGCTACCAATGATTTTGAAAAAAACTTATATAAATTAATGAATAATAGTGTATTTGGTAAGACAATGGAAAATGTTAGAAAACATCGCGATATAAAATTAAAAACAAAATGGCGTGGAAGATATGGAGCAAAAAATTTAATAGCACAACCTAATTTTCATAGTCGAACAATTTTTAGTAAAAATGTGGTTGCTATAGAATTACTAAAATCTAACATAAAATTTAATAAACCTATTTATGTGGGCTTTTCAATATTGGATTTATCAAAAACTGTAATGTATGATTTTCATTACAATTACATGCAAAAGGAATTTTCTAAAAATAACGTAAAACTTTTATATACGGATACCGATTCGTTTATATATGAAATTATTACACCAGACATATATGAAATAATATTGCGCGATATACAAAAATTTGATACAAGTGACTATGCTGAAAACAATCAATATAATATTCCTCGTGTAAATAAAAAAATTTTAGGTCTTATGAAGGATGAAAATAATGGTCAAATTATGACTCATTTTATTGGTTTAAGGTCGAAAATGTATGCATTAAAAATTAATAATTTGGATATTATCAAAAAAGCAAAAGGCATAAAGACACAAGTTGTGAAACAACATATTTCCTTTGAAGACTATGAAAACTGTTTGAGAAATTTAGTTAAAATAAATTGTACTCAAAGAGGTATTGTTTCAAAATTGCATAATGTGTACTCCATTAAACAAACAAAAATTGCTTTAAGTCCTTTTGATGATAAACGTTGTCTTATTAAAAACAGTACAGATACTTTGCCTTGGGGTTTTGATAATTTTAGTGATAGCGATTTATTGTTATAAGTATATTTTTAATGTAAAATAAATACATATTTATAATAACCAGTAGTTTTATTTATTTAAAATGTTATACAATATTTTTAGCATCTATCCAACTGTTATGAGATTTATCTAAACCTAACCACTTTACAAAAACTCTTTTTCCTTTTTTCTGTAAAACTTTCTCAACTAGATATATATCTGGATATTTTGTTTTTTGTAGTTCTTGTTCGTAAAACGCGCCTGCAATTGATTGGCCAAGAGAATCATTAAGTAAATATGTGACTGGATTAGTTAGTTGTACTTTTGATATAGTAAATATTTCGGTACCCCAGTTAGGAGTATACCCTTTTGCAAATAATGATTTGGTTTTGCTTAAGCGAACATAATCGCCAACTTTATAGCGACTTAAACCGACCCTTTTTATCCTATTGTATACATTTCCTAATAATTTTTTTTCATTTTTTATTGATACTTGAGATGGCTTCATATTAATTGTTGAATGATGAGAATTATTATATTTCTTAACAAGTGCATCAATGTTATTAATCCAATTATAGTTGCCTTTTATACTAAAATCTTTCCACATGGCATTTTTTAGAGTTCTATTAAATCTTTCAACAATCGATGCTTTCATATTACTAAATGTACTAAAATGGTTTATATCATACGAATCTATAACTTTTTTAAATTCAGTGTTATAAAATTCCTTTCCGTTATCTGTTTGTAAGTTTTTCGGAACCTTATTCTTATGTTTAACTAAAATATTTTTGAATGCAGCAGTAACGTCTTTAGCTGACTTTGATTTTACTGGAACTGCCCATGCATATTTGGAAAATATATCAATGACTGTAAGTAAGTACTTGTAACCTTTGTTTTCTTTTGCATATGGGATTAATTCCACTAAATCGGCTTGCCAAGAATCATTTAGACCTTTTATGATTACATGTCTAC
The DNA here is from genome assembly GCA_963678705.1 of Panorpa germanica. NCBI lineage: Eukaryota > Metazoa > Arthropoda > Insecta > Mecoptera > Panorpidae > Panorpa > Panorpa germanica. The sequence continues at coordinate 27,045,999 of OY783205.1, read as the reverse complement.
GCTTATAGTTTTTACGCGCAGGCTTATGCAATTCGTTGACTATACCTATTTTTGTTTTGTTCATACTTATTATTATTACACAAAATTTATAAAGAACTAATATCTAAACTATGTTTTGTTTTTAATTCTGTAATTAATGTTGCAATTTTTTTATTTACTTCAATAAAGTTTTGGAAGTTATTAATATAAGCATCATGAATATCTTTCTCTGCAGCTTTTAAACGTTTATCTATAATAATTAAATCATTTTTTGATACTGTTTCGTGCCGAGTAATTTTTTTCTTATGTATGTGTACTCCAAATTTGTTAATAGTCATGTTACTTATATGAGTAGTTATAAAATAATGAAAAAGAAGGGAATGTGTTTAAGTATTTATATAATAATATTAGCTTCTTTTAATTCTTCAACTATTGAAATAATTTCATTGTCATGTGATGTATTGCCAGCCGTTTTTGAACTAATTAGTAATCTTAGTCTATCAACTAATTCGTTTGGATTATCCCAATAAATGTAATCTTTTGGATTTTTATTGAAAGTCATATAATTTGGAATAAGGTTATTGAAACCTTTGCCAAAACGTTTATTATTTGGTAACCCAACTGAGGACGTACGCTGCAAAAGTCTTGATCGAACGTTTTGCAATTTTTCTGAAGAATATGGTGTTGAAGACGCTGGGGCACTTAATTTTGTTTGAGGAGGAAATAATAGCGATATAATTTTTTTGTATTTTATACCTTTGCTAGATTTAATTTTACCATTAGGTAAATATAATGTTCTATGTGCATTAGTATCATTTAAAATGGTTTTGTAGTCCTCTAAATCTTCCTCACTATAAATATTTGCGTTTGGATCTATTTTAAAAAGCAATTCATATAACCCAGGAGATGATTTATATTTTTTATCTCCTATTATTATACCCTCTTTATCAAATGTAACTAGTGTTTTTCCCAATATTAAATTACCGTCTTCTAAATCTATACCAAATATGTGATCAAATATACTAGGATCACCTTCACGCCTATTAAAATCAATTAAATATTGAAAGGCGTATTTATCAACTTGCTTTTTAAGATTTTCTTCAATATCAGACAGTTCTTTAGATGCCTTAAATAAGTTTGGATCATGTACTCTACTATATTCTAAGGGTTCATTTGATTCAAAAACCTCATCATCTAACTGACTAAGTTCCATTGTTGGTTCTTTAGCTAATGTTAAATCATTTTGCTGTTCTGGTATAAATGTAGTGTCTAGGGGTTCTTTTAACATGTTATTTAATTTAGATTTAATTGTTTCAACCCTGAAATCATACGGTTTTGTATCAATATCTTGTTTGATTGGTTGCAATAATTTAATATTGGAAGTACTTTTATTAGCTAGTATGTTTAGTGGTGTTGTTATTGGTTCAAGCTGTTTGTCAAGGTACCTTTGTGCCTCAGATTCCCCTAGTTTTAATGCAAGATACTTTTGTCTTATAGAATCGCTTGATTTAATAATATCGCGTGTTAATTTTGTATCTTCATCATTAATCGTATTGCTTATTATTTTACGTTTACTATTCCTTTTTTTTAATCTAGTAGGAGGAGTCTTTATTTTAACCACAGTATTTTTTGCACGCTTCTTTGATTTAAACATGTTTACATGTAAACTTTATGCAACTTGAACGTAAACTCAACGTAATGGGAACGTAATTTGAACGTAAATTAAACGTAATGGGAACGTAATCAATGTAATTTGAATGTAAATTCAACGTAATTTGAACGTAAAGACCGGAATGGGAACGTAATCAATGTAATTTGAACGAAATCAATGTTTATTAAGATAATGTTATAATAAATGCATGTTATTATGAAGATGGTTACCTCAACACTGATTATTATTGTAAAGGTTACTTGGTTATATCTAAAAACATATCAAATCCTTGCCTGTATCTCCCTTTATTTAAGTCACTATTCTTATCTATTACCATAAACGCATATTTATCATAGTTCCAACATAAATTACAAACTTGTTTAAACTCTAGAAAAGTTGGAAAATCAAAGTTTACATGATCATCATATATATGCTTTAAATTTAAGTCGTCTTGTTTAAATAATATAATAAAATTAGTATTATCTCGTATCAACTGTTTTGGAACTTTGCTATATGTCTGACATAAGTAAAAACAGTCTATGTAATTGTGACGGCCCATGCTAAAGAAATTGCGAATATTATTCTGTTTATCGCAAGCAACATCATCAAAAATAAATATTGAATGTGGTTTTGCATTTTCAGGTCTAATAAGCTCATCATTGTCAGTGTATGTATAATATCCCATACCATTAATGTTATTTATAATTTCTTCCAGCATTTTATATTTGGGTTGGTACAAAGATTTTGAATAAATGTATATGTTTTGAAATCGTAACCCATTTAAATGTTCAATTAAATTAAACATAACATTGGTTTTTCCACAGCTTGATGGTCCACAAATAATACATCTTATGTCATTTGGTAATAGTGGTCCATGAGTTTTATTGTAAATGTGAAAATTACCTTTGTTGTCAACATTTTTTACAGAAAGAGTTTGTTTTTGTTTAACAAACTTCATTGTTTTATCAAGGATATGTTATAAACTAATAAAATATATTTTAAGTGTTTAATCTTTATATATGAAATTATTTTAAAGTATAAAATTGGTTGATAGCAGATACTTTAGTCAGTATGATAACAGTTAAGAAGGGAGATGGACTGGTTAATAAATTAATAAATAAATTACCTTTTGAATTGCATTTGCCTGGGTACAACTATTGCGGTCCTGGAACACATTTAATAGAACGTTTAAACCGAGGAGATCAAGGAATTAATGCATTGGATTCAGCTTGTAAAGAACATGACATTGCATATCACCGTTATGAAGATTTAAGTAAAAGACACGAAGCTGACAAAATACTGATTAAAAAAGCCTGGACACGATATTTTTCCAAAGATTCAAAGTTAAGTGAACGTTTGGCGTCATTACTTGTGGCTAATATCATGAATATAAAAACAAAACTTGGTATGGGGCTAAAACGAAATAAAAAAATTAAAAAGAAAGTAAAGGGTAGTGGAAAGGCAAAGCATAGTATGACAGTATTTAAAAAAGCTGTCCTTAATGCTCGTAGTGCACTAAAAAATACTTTAATTAACCCAGACAATCCTAAAAGTGTGTCAAACGCTATTAAAATTGCATCACAAGCCGCAAAACAAACAATTAATAAAAAAACTAAATTTAAAGTTAACAAGCTAAGAATAATTCCTGTACCAAAGGTAGGAGGTTTTCTACCGTTTTTAATTCCTTTATTTGCGGGATTATCTGCTATTGGAGGACTAGCAGGTGGTGTAGCAAGTATTGCAAAAGCCATCAATGAATCAAAGGATGCAAAAACAATGTTGGCTGAAGCTAAGAAACACAATGAAACCATGGAAGCTATTGCTATTGGAAAATCTGGCAAAGGGATTTATTTAAAACCTTATAAGACTGGATTAGGGTTATATATTAGTCCGTATCCAAAAAACTTCCGTTAAAGCTACCTAAACGAGCTCTTACTGATGTAGATTTAAGAAAATATGCAAAGAAATTAAATATTCCTCACTTTAGAGGGGTATTTATGAGAAATAACTTACATAAAAAAATTTTATTAAATGAGACTGGTATTATAAATTTAGATGATAAGACATCAGCAGGAACACATTGGGTAGCTTACATAAAAAGAAATAAACATATTTTATACTTTGATAGTTTTGGTAATTTAAAACCCCCAATAGAAGCAATTCAATACTTTAGTATAAATAATAATATCCAATATAACTATGATAGATTTCAAAAATTTAATACTGTGAATTGTGGACATTTATGTTTAAATTTTTTGTATTTTAATTCTGTAATTTTTATTAAATAATATAATGATATAAATACATGAGTTTTATTGTCATTTCTTATTACTATTACTAAGCTTACCGTGAAAGGTTTATTCAAAAATAATAATGTCTATGACATTTACAATAAATGGAAATGAATCTATATTAAGTGCAGATATTTTTCCACCAATAGATTTGCATGATGGAATATATGAATTGGGGATAGTAGACTTTCAAACATTTAATTCCATACCAAATATTGATGACACCAACAATAAATTTTATTATGGAGATGGTAAAGTTGTTACAATACCAGTAGGTTCATATGAATTGGAAGATATTCAAGAATATTTAAGGTTAAACATTGGTGATTCTAGAGCGATAAAACACAACAGCGAATTTAAAGAAATATCTGATAAACAAATAAAAGAAGTATTTTTAAATTTAACCGCGAATACAAACACCCTCCAAAGTGAAATAATATGTTCTGAAAAAATAGACTTTTCAAAAGAAAATTGCATTGCTTCATTACTAGGATTTAATAAGCAAGTATTAGAACCTAATAAGTTACATGTATCTAACTTACCGGTAAATATTATTAGGGTAAATAATATACGAATTGAATGTAACATTACTTCCGGTGCATACTTAAACGGTCAATTGGTTCATACTATACATGAATTTTTCCCATCGGTTCCACCAGGATATAAAATCATTGAAATTCCGAAACAAATCATTTACCTTCCAATCGTTATACGAAAAATAGATAATATTACCTTAAAAATTGTAGATGAAAAAGGGGAGCTTATTAACTTTAGAAAAGAAAATATTTCCTGTAGATTACATATTAGAAAAGTTTAACAATGGGTATTTGTCACAATTTAAAAACAATATATAATTCATCGTTCAATCAAAGCCATCATAGTACACCAAAACCTCTCAAGAGACTAACACTAAAAAATAAACAGTTTCTTAAATCATTGGGATTTAAATTAATTACTCCACAATGACTTCTAGTATACTAAATGTTGAAGATAAAATCGTTTTCGATGAATCTATAAGTCAATATGAGATACATACATATAATCCATATTCTACAACAACTTTTGAAAATAATGACGAAATCCGTATCCCAATAAATCAACATAATGTTTTTACTTTACCATCTGAATCATATTTATATATTGAAGGCAAGACAAAAGATACAACAAAAGCTACACCAGTCTTCATACTAAATGGCATTCTATATTTGTTTGAAACTATAAGATATGAAATAAATTCTGTTGAAATTGATTCAAATAGAAATCCTGGTATAACATCTACTATGAAAGGTTATGTTTCGCATAACAATAACGATATTCATGTTCAAAATTTTGGCTGGTGTGATAAAGATACGAATATAATAGATAAAAATGGAAACTTCAGTGTATGTATTCCTCTTAAAACGATATTTGGTTTTTGTGAAGATTTCGAAAAAATTATTTTACCAGTAAAGCATGAATTAATATTAGTTCGATCAAAAAACGATAATAACGCTATTTGGATAGAAGAACTAAAAGAAGTATTACCAAAAGTTGTCATTGAAAAGATTTCTTGGCGAATGCCCCACGTTCAAGTCTCAGACAAAAAGAAATTGGATTTATTACAAACAATAGAACGTGATAGATCATTATATATTGGTTTTCGAGCGTGGGAACTATACGAATATCCTGCCTTGTCAAATTCAACAAATCAAACCTGGTCAATAAAAACAACTACATCTCTTGAAAAACCACGTTATGTTATATTAGGATTACAAAGGGAATCTAAAAATGACATTACAAAGGATATGAGTAAATTTGATACTTGTAATTTAAGAAATGTAAAATTATATTTAAATTCTGAAATATACCCATACGACAACTTGAACTTGGATTACAATAATAATAAATATTCGGTAGCCTATGAAATGTATGCAAATTTTCAAAAATCTTACTATGATAAAAATCCAAACCCTGTTTTAAATTTAAAAGATTTTAAAGAAAAAGCACCACTAATAGTTATAGATTGTTCGAAACAAAACGAATTTCTAAAATCTGCCCCAGTGGATATTAGACTTGAATTAGAAACATCAGAAATGATTATTGGTTTGGTTCGCGCCTTTGCCCTAATTATACACGACAAAATTATTGAGTATAAACCTTTATCTGGAATTGTCAATAAAATTACATAAATAATGTTTATAAGAACTAGTATATGTAAAACCATCAAAGAATAATCACCTGCAAATGCAAGAATGAATTCAAATTTTTTAAATAAATATGAAGAAGTTACTCAAACACTTTTAAAAGTTGGAGCTGTATTAAGAAAATATAAAGACAATGAATGTTTGTTAGAAGATCTTACTGAAGAAGATTTACATTACTTGCCAACAGAATTTTTCTTGTACTATATAATGTTTTCTACCGATATAGAACAAAATTGGAATCGATTACCATCATACTTAAAAGAAAATGTTGAAATTCAAAAACGCCGCTTATGTTTTAAACATTATAATAAGGGTAGAATTCAAATAGATGGACCACCAAGCCAAATAAGAAACTGCTTTGAATGTAATTTTAATTCTAACTCTGATTGTAATTAAAATAAATAAATAAATAAATATACCTTAATAAATAAAATACATGTTCTTTCATTTATAAAATTTTATTTATATACACTCTATACATATTTACAATTATACATATTTACAATTATACATATTTATTAGCTTTTTCTTGTATTTGAGTCTTAAGTAAGTCTATACAAAGCGCCTTAATTTCTAAGCTTAGTAACTTTACATTCATATTTGATGATATATTAGTAAACAATTTATAGTAATTTAATTCTATGTTATTAATGTTATTTAAAACGAAATTTTCATAAAAGTATTTGCTATGGTTTTTATAATTTATTTCATTACTTTCTATTAGTAAAGAAAACAACTTATTCTCCACTTCATTAAAAATATTCAATGCAGACTTTGACCATGACGTAAGTTGATTTAAAGAAAACGTAATGCACTCTGCCAACTGCATAAGTTTCTGCCAAGACTCTTTTTGCATGTATACAGATGATCTTGGACCATTATCTGCCAAAATTGATTTAAGGTGATAATTTTGCTCGATAACCATAGTCGGTTTTTCATACAAAGTTTGAAAATGAATTGTACATTTTGACAATACAATACATGGTTGCTCCAGATATGTTATTATTCCATTAAAATAATTGGAAATACTGGCTTTGTTATTTAAAATAATTTCCCAGTCATTTTGTGATAAATTTACATATTGCCCGTTAAACTTTTCAATCACACAAACACTCTCACAAAAATTATTTGCATCTAAGGCCACTGTAATTTGCTTAGTTTTACTTGTATTTAAAAAATATGAACACTTGAGCAAATATATTGGATTTATGAAATCAACTTTATTTAATGACTCCATTGCGTAAAAAATATATATGATCAATTACGCTACAATTTTAAATTGTAACTAAATAAAATTAAAATTGTCATGGCTTTTATATGCTTTAGAAATTACTCTTTTACCTCCCCCTCCTACTTCTAAATTATAAATATTAGTAACTCTAATAAATCTATTTTTTCGTTCCTGTAATTTTTTAAAATATGAACTAATTTTGTTATCTTTTTTTCTAATTCTTTCTGATTTTAATTCATTTTTAAATATATTTAAATTTAAACGTTTAACTACTTTTAAAATATAATCCTGATTGACCGGTGAATGTAATTTTAAATTTTGTAAAATTTCCAAATATAAAATAAAATTTATATTAAAATCAATAATTTCATTGAAAGGTAATTTTTTTAATTTTTGAGTGGTACAATGATCATAAGAACTATTATATTTACCAGTACTTAAAACTTTTAAAATATTTTTCCAACATGTATGACCTACATCACTCTTTATATAAAACTGATACTTAAATTCAAAATTTTCTCTAAGGATTAATTCAGTTGAAGCCAATTGGCTAATTGTATATCCTATACTTAAAAAATCTTTATAATTATCTATTAAGTGATATTCCTCGCTTTCCCTTAAGTATTGAATCCAATGTTTATGGCAAAACTATAAAAAAAGAAAAACAAAATTTGCAATAGTTATATACATTAATGCGGATATCACATACACAGAAGAAAAACTCACCGATTTTCCCGAAACTGTTACAATGTTTACACATGTATATAAAATATTTTGATCAAAATTAACTACTGCGACACAATAGTTTTCAAAGTCACTCATTGTTTTACAATGTTTACACGTACAATTACTGTATAAAATAAGTATTTTTTAAACGTAATTTATATATATATATAATAGTCCCCACTATAAATATAGCTTAAAAAAAATTTTTTGCAAAAAAAAATAATAAAAATTTTGTGCCCATATTTGGTTAAGTCATGCAATTTTGTATTCATATTGTTCAAGTCATGTAAATTCAATGGATGAATTAGCACCCCTATACTTTATGAATTATCCTTATTTGGATATATTTTCTATGTACAACTAAATTTACAATCTATTAGTAATTAGTGCAATAAAATTAATCATTAAGAATCCAATCAAGTGAGTCTTGGCTCTCATATCCAGGGTCTCCAAATTCAGATAAAAACAGTAGCCCGGCTCTAAAAGTTTCACAGAAATTATTTTGATTGATTATAATTTCATCAAAGAATTTAAATTGATTAAACATATTTAAATCTATTAACAAATGACACTGTAATCCACAATTTAACTTTAAATCAATGCCTAAATTAAATTTATTTGGTATATATATTATGTTTAAATATATCTTTCTTATATTATCAATTAATATCAATAATAACAATTCTTTTCTATCTAAAAATAAATTAAAATTTACCTCAATATTTAATAGTCTAGGTAAAATAAACATATGTTCACCTTCATTTATTTCAAATAATAAACGTGGAGAAAAAATTTTAATATACATTTTTATAAAAATACGCTTAACTTAATCTTAATACAATCAATCACTTCCAATTTTAGTACTTTTCTACAATCACTGACTAACCTTCTTCTTCAGAGTCAACGATTTCTATGATTTCGTTGTTATCGTCAGATATATCGACAGTTTCTTCAATCAATTCACAATCTGAATCTAAATTTGAAATATTTTCACAGTCAGATATATAAATTTCCTCATGACCAATGGCGATTTCTTCACAGACAGAGTCTGAAATATAACTACTCACAGTTTCTTCAGTACCATTTATAAACTCTATTTCATCGTTGGACCCAGTAATATCACTTTCAAAATCACTGCACTCATCATCAGAACTTATATTTTGAATACAGTAGTTCCCTTTGCGATCAATTCCAACTTTCAAATCCTCAGCTATAACCAACCATTCAACTTTTCGAGTATTAGATGACCACTTTATATGTTTAATATTTGAAAATTCATCCATTGCAGATTCTACTTACTTAATAATAATTATTTCACTTGTCATCCTATATATATATATATATATATATATATACATATCACATAAAAATATATCTGTCTCCCTCTTATACATAATATTTGTCTCTGGTTATATTTTGCTAATAAAAGGAATTTGCAATTTAAAAAAAAAATTATAACCGTTAAATAAATATCTCACATATTAACCGCAAAACATGACGTAACATGCACAGGTGTATGAACACAGGTCATTACACCCAATATGGGCATCTTCAAATTAAATATTCACCTATTTATATTCTCCCTAACTAATTATCATTTTATATAGAGGGGAAACATGCACAGGTGTATGAACACAGGTCATTACACCCAATATGGCACACACATTAATTAATTACTCATATAAACAATACCTCTAAGTACACACCCACACAACCAATCATATGACAACTCAATTAAACACACTATCATCCGTCTCACTCACACACACACACATAACCTAATACCCGCTAAATTTACACCTTATACACACAATAACACCCCTCCCCACCCACCCTTGCCCATATTACTCACCCCACCTACCACACAAATTTACCCCCTCCACTTGCAACATACAGACACACTACATCAACTACCCCCACCATCACGACCATCAGAAAAATAATACTACCCCACCTCCAAATATGCTAATTTGTCCCAGAAACGGCTTAGTTCCTCTACTCATGGTCCTAGTACCAGGTCTGGCAACGAAAGCTTTAAAGTGACACTGTCTCAGACTAATATCGTGCATGACGTAAATAATCAAGCTGGCGATTATAACCTAAATTTACAGCATGAAACTTTAGCATAATAAATATGCAATACTTATTCTTTTTTAAATATTTATTCAATATTTTTCTGTGTTTCTGTCATTTTTGATAGATGGTTTCTGGAGGATAACCGTTTTAAGAGCGTTACTTTTTTCATCAACAACGTTTCGTCGAAATACATTGTGTCATATAAATGCACACGTACTCTACTGATTTAATAGTAGCGCGGAAAAATATGCAGTTTGATACAAATTTGCGGTGGAGATTTTTCTACACGATTTTCTTTCGCAGTGTGGTTCTAGTCTAAGAAAGAGGTGTCTAAAGCATTTTTTCGACCAATTTTTTTTACAGTGTGTTTATAGTAGAGTAGCCTATTATATCAGTCATATCTTTTATAAGTGAATTTTATAATAATGTAAACTGTTTTTTATAAAAAGCTTCTTTTTTTTTTAAATATAGTTTCTCGGGCTACCTAGGCACGTAGCCTTTTATCGCCCCTAATATTGTTCTGCTTCTTCTTATACGTTATATCCAGACAACAAGAATGATCTATTCATGGCCACTGCTGTTATAAATTTCAGTTTCTCAATCAAAAAGGCGGTGTTAACAGGAAGCGTCTGCGCAGTCTGTAACACCGCCCTTTGGAGTCCATTTCTTGCCTTTGCTGTATTTTTACATTGCCACAGAATGTAGTCAGGGTCTGCCTCCTCTTCACCACATTCGCTCATATATATATAAAAAGCTTTAATTTATTTAAGCTTTCAAATAATTATGTCCTTTGGAACATATATCCAAATTTGCGACTATAAAGAAAGACTTCTCATGATGACTTTCTATTTTTTCATAAGTCATTGTCGTGATGATAATAATCGCAACGAAATAGAGCATGTCATTAAGACAACATTTTCATTAAATTTATGTGTTTATACAAACAAAGCTCTTCTGTATCGCAGTACTTTTGAAAAGCACAAAAATTCACTATCAAGATTTTATCGACAAATACAGTAGCAATCTTAAAATATCAAATTGCAGCTGTAAAACATAAACGAACTCAGACAAATGACGTCATACCATTAATTTAAAACAATGAGAGTTACAAAATGTATAATTCATAAATAAACACACGTAAACGAAATATTACTAGCGCTACTCTTTGCAACAAAACGCAAAATTATTTAGTTATCTTTATAAGACAATAAACAGGGCTATCATCTCTAAAGTCTTTATTCTTTTGTCATTGTCATCAGAGTTTTATGTTTCAAATTATTATATAAATACTAGAAATTAGAGCTGTGCTTTCATTGTCGGTTCAGACGTTCTTGTAGCGGGATTCAAAAATATCTCCAACTTTTAAAAAATGTAAAAAAGATTTTGTGACATTAGTGATTTTGTGAATTTTTTTGTGCTTATATATTTTTTAATTTTTAAGAATTTAGAGAAATATTATTTTTGTTAAAATGTCTAACAACGAAAATTTAAAAAATGGTAATAACAAAGCGTCGCTTGGTGAAGAGAAGGAGAAAATGCTACCAGATCCTGAAAAGGATTATGAGAACGAATTTAAAGATATGCCATTAACAGAAGAAACAACATGCGGTTTTGGATTCTTTCGAGGAGCTTTCTTGCAAAGGTAAGTATTAAAAAACTTTTAAATTTAGTAATAGAAAACAATTCTATTTCATAAACTTTCAACAGATTCGCTACTAAAAATTCCTACGTCTTTATCTTCGGTATCCTTGGATGTATTTTCGGGGCCTGCTTCGCCTACTTTAACGGCACAATCACTACTTTAGAAAAACGTTTTAAAATCCCAAGCAAAACAACAGGTAACACTATTTACAATTCAATGTTTACTTAATGCAACATTGTTATCTACTTGTAACCTAATTTAATGTCTTTGCACAGGTATTATCACGGTAGGTAGCGATATCAGTCAATTACTCGGCTCAATTTTTCTGAACTACTACGCCGGGAAAGGGCACCGCCCTAGATGGATCGCTGTTGGATCTTATTGCATTGTCATCAATTGCATCCTCACAGCTCTTCCGCACATACTTTATGGTCCAGGGGAAGATGCGTTGCATCTAACCACAGAATACGGAGCGGTTCATGACGACAACGCTACCTACGAAGTTTTGGAGAAGATGAAAGATAAAATTTTGTGCAGAGGAGAAGGTTTTTAAACGTTTAGATAATTACCATATAATTGGCAAACATAATTTTATGTTAGATAATAATTGTAGGTAAGGGAGCAACCTGCAACGCCGAGGAAGGGAGCTTTGCTCCACAAGTCATATTATTCCTTGCTCAATTCGTCGCTGGAATTGGGAACTCATTGATCTACACGCTGGGAACTTGTTACATGGATGATAACATCGAGAAATCAAAAACACCCGCGCTTATCAGTAAGCAATATCTTTAAATCTTTCCCTCCCAGCAGAGAGTTACTATAAGATAATCTTCCCGTTTTCTCAGGTTTGTCTTATTGTCTTCGAATGCTTGGACCAGCCATGGGATACGCGTTAGCCAGTTTATGTTTAAAGTACTACGTCTCCCCAACGCTTACCCCAACGATAACTAACGGTGATCCGCGCTGGCTTGGAGCTTGGTGGATGGGGTGGTACGTATTGATGGTCCCCATCGTTCTCCTTGCCACCATGATAGCATGCTTCCCCAAAGTATTGCCTAAAGCAGCAAAAAGGAAAGCTATTGCAGAAGCTAAAATAAAAGCTGGTGTCAAACTCTCATCAGACGAGGAACCGATTCCAGAATTACCAGCTTCTGTGAAAGGTGCGTTCATAAAAACCAACAGTTCTTCCATTTTAATTTGTATTAGTAATGCACCTAATCATTTATGACAGATATGATGGCAACCATTAAGCGAATTTGCCTAAATCCTACATTAATGATGAATAATTTGGCTTCTGTTTTCTACTTCATGGGGTACATGCCTTACTGGATCTATATGGCGAAATACATCGAAGTTCAGTATCATCAGAGCGCTTCCGTTTCAAGTTTAGTGACTGGAACAGTTGGCCTGGTGTTCTCAGCTATTGGAATTATGATCTCTGGTGTAGTCATCACCAAATACAAACCGAAAGCTAGGTAATTCATCCTCCATCGAATCATTATTCATCCAGCAACACTTACTAAACACTTCATGAACTTTTAGAACTATGGCTGCGTGGAATATTATTGTTGGGTTCATCTCAGTGCTTGGTTTAATTTCGTATGTGTTCTTGGGATGTCCTGCGAATGACAACAACATTGCTCTGGATGAATTTGGAAAGTAAGTGAACATATCATGACCAATACCAACTGATAAATATATTTTTGTAACATAATTGACTGGTGTTTTAGGCTGGATCAGATGCCAAATTGTAGCGCGTCTTGCGGATGTGATTACGTCCAGTATTCTCCAGTTTGCTCTGAAGATAACGTGACTACATATATCTCAGCTTGCCACGCGGGCTGCAAAGAACAAATTACGTTAGAAGATGGAACAAAGGTTGATTTCCTCACCTTTGTAAAATATGAATGCATTTTTATTTAAATTACTTTAAAAATCATTGTATTATTACAGCAATTTACACAATGCAGCTGCATTAGTAGCGCAAGCAATTCAAGTTTAAATACTGCAGAGAAATCTTTAAATTCCGCTATTAAAACCTACGACATGCCTTTCCTAGGAGGCAATGCTACCCCAGGAAGCTGTAAGGTTGATTGTTTAAATCAATTTTATATGTTTTTGGCTGTGGTATGCCTCTTAAAGTTTTCGGGAGCTACTGGCCGCGCTACAAACTTCTTAGTTTCAGTCAGGTAAGTCTTCAAGGTGATATAATTGTCGTCAAAGATTCATTGAACTCCAATATCGATTATTCTTTTATTTATATTATAGTTGTATATGATCCTTTATATTAAATAATAGACAATGATAACACTAGTATCTCTTGTTTACATCAGTTAACTTAATCTTAAACAAATAAAATAGAGACACCAGTTTGTATTGTCCTGCCTTACTCATGACACCAAGCACCCATGACAGTCTGAATTGTTGTTATATTTACTTGGGTTTATTTACTTAACATTGATTTAGGAATGCTTGTTACTTATGTAGTACAAATGTCAGAAAGGAATTAAAGAGATTTTATTTTGACAGAAATCTTAAAAATATTTGACATTTTAAACCTAATTATTTACAACAAGTGTGTTATACAAGCCTTTAAAGAAAAAGTCTATATAAATGCTAGTAGCTGCTTCATCATTTTGAATAACTTTATCTCAGGCGGTATCTGAAGTTTGTATCGTATATTTTCATTCTAAAAATTAAAGAACAGTTGAAGATTGGAACTCTTAGAAATTGCATTGATCTAGGCTATGATATCCATTACTATCTTATAGATTTTTAATATTTGTTTCTACAATTTATTTCAGATGCGTTGAAGAGAAGGACAAACCAGTTTCGATGGGAATAGGCTTAATGTTGATGTCTCTATTTGCCTTCATGCCATCTCCTATACTCTTTGGAGCAATTTTAGGTAAATATAATTTTAGGCAATGGAAATTTCATTTACCAGCATCTAAATCTACGTAATCATTTCCGTTTTCATTTCTAGATTCAACTTGTCTTGTTTGGGGAAAAACTTGCACCGGAACTGGAAACTGCTGGCTTTACAACGGCCTAAATTTGAGATACACGCTAAACTTTACTGCTGCTGGCTTTGTGGCCATTGGAACCTTGTTCGATGTTGGCGTTTGGTATTACGTGAAAGGCTTAAAAATATTTGACGACGAAGCAGTCAACGATGGCGACAAAGAAAATCTTAAAGAAAAAGAAATGGACACTTTCTCAAACAAAGAAACAAAAAATAATTTGGAAAAATAAATTAATTTTATATTAACAATAGGAGTATTTGTCTTTATGTGTACCTTTGTATAAATTTAGGAAAACAATTTTTTTAATTCGCTAAATATTTTGCGGATGGTTTGAAAATTATTTAAATCTGTTTTAAAGATTATTTGAAAACTATTTTTATTATTTTAATTAATTTAATGTAAATACGTTTTTATTATTGTAAAATATACGTTTAAAAAATAAAGCAATTATTTGTAACAAACAGGTACATGACTGTGAACTTCAATTGATATAATGAAGTTGTGGGATAAATCATTAAAAAAGAAAAAGAAAATTCGGGGTGGCAAACAAAACTGTCAACATTTATATTTGTTGTTTACCTAAAACTGATAATAAAAATTCATAAACAGTAAACTAAATAAATAATAATAAAAAACTGCCATAAATCACTTTTATTAAGCAGGTTGTGTGACGACACAGTGGGCGAGAGCATTGATGCTTGACGCCGACTGCTGTGTCTTCGGGTTCGATCCCCGGACCAGATATATATTTTCTGGGTTTGGTTATTATGAACTTATATTGATTATGGTCAAACATAATCGTACAATATAAAGGCAGTGGTGTAGCCCACATATATGAGGCCACGACACCATAAATACTGCCAACATTGTAGGAGGTCGTCGGTGATAGGACTCAGCATCGGAAATAGGCCGACGTTAAATAAATTAAATAAAAAATAAGCAGGTTGTATAACATTTTAATTTCACTAATTAGTTGATTATTTTGATAAAATATCACTATGTTTTGGGTTTCATTGTAACACAAGTCGGGACAAGGTTAAAACCGTTCTGTGCTTGAATCTGGTAACGTAGTAGCATGTGTAGTGTAACGATTACTTAATTAAAAGAATTTTAGATAATTGGTTCAATTGTCTCAATTTTGTAAACGTTGTTAATTTCATTATTCTCTTATTACATCGACATTTACTTGATTATCTGCAGTACTATGCAGACTAATACTGAAGAAAACGATGAAACAACTAATAAGTTGATCGCTGATGACATTGATTATGATGAAAAGTTTAAAAATTTACCACTCACGGAAGAAACCACGTGTGGAATTTGGATGTTTAAAGGCTCCTTTCTGCAAAGGTTTGTGCAAGCAAAATAACACAATATTCTTTTCAAACAATGTGACTAAATTCTTGTGTTAGATTTGCAACGAAGAATTCGTATGTGATAATCTACGGTATCCTTGGTTGCGTCTCTCAGGCGTTGCATGCCTATTTCAATGGTACAATCACCTCCATAGAGAAAAGATATGGAATTCCAAGCAAAACAATCGGTATGCATTATTTATTTATTTAGAGATAAGATTAATATCATTACTGTCAATATTAACAATTTATTTCTGATGTTAGGGACCTTACAAATAGTAGGAAATCTTAGCCAAATGTTTGGTTCGGTTTTCTTCAACTATTTCGCTAGTAAAGGTCATCGACCTCGATGGATTGCATTTGGATTTTATTGCGCTGTTCTTAATTGTTTTCTAATGGCTCTTCCTCACCTACTTTACGGCCCAGGAGAAGATGCTTTGAGTTTAACGATAGAATATGGCGCCGTTCCTGATGCAAATGCTACCTTAGAAGTTTTAGAAAAATTCAAGGATAACATTTTATGCAGAGGGGAAGGTATTTAGTGGTTCTAGCAATATTATTATGGTTCTTTTCTTAATTTTTTATTACTTATACAGATCGTGGAGCTACCTGCAACACAGACAAAGGAAGCTTTGCGCCCCAAGTTGTAATGCTCTTTTCAAACTTTGTATGCGGGCTTGGAAATTCAATAATCTACACTCTTGGGGTTTGTTACATGGATGATAATGCTGAAAAGTCTAAAACACCAGCTCTCATCAGTAAGTTTACGATGATTTCTTTACTTCTTCGCATCTATAAATTCCGAACGCATTGCAGGTTTATCATACTTCCTACAACTCCTTGGACCGTCAATGGGTTATGCATTGGCCAGTTTTTGCTTGAAGTCCTACGTTTCTCCATCGTTGACACCAACCATAACAAATTCTGACCCTCGATGGTTGGGAGCCTGGTGGGTAGGCTGGTACGTCATAATGACTCCTATCGCAATACTTGCTGCTTTCATTGCCTGCTTCCCAAAAGTATTACCAAAGACTGTAAAAAGAAAAGCTATAGCTGATGCTAAACTAAAAGCTAAACTGAAACTCTCAAAAGAAGAGGAGACTCCAACTACTGCTCCGCTACCTGCATCAGTAAAAGGTCAGGTTGTAACAACATTTTTAAAATTCAAAAAATAGGTTTCTGATTCTCTTGATGTGTTGTAACAGATTTGATGAACACACTCAAACGTCTGTGTACAAACCGTATTTACATCATCAATAATTTGGCCTCCATTTTCTACTGCATGGGGTACATGCCTTACTGGATCTACATGGCGAAATACATAGAGATTCAATACCATCAAAGTGCTTCGGTAGCAAGTTTGGTTACAGGTACAGTTGGCCTGGTATTCTCAGCTGTTGGAATTTTGTCCACCGGTTTGGTCATCACGAAATTTAAGCCAAGAGCAAGGTAGTTTGATAAATAATTTAATTTAGCAATAATGTATGTAGATAGCTAAAGAAATATCTTATCGTTTAGGGTAATGGCTGCGTGGAATATCGTCGTAGCAGTTATATCAGTCCTTGGTTTGATCTCGTACATTTTTCTGGGATGTAAAGCGAATGACAACAATGTAAAACTGGACGAATTTGGAAAGTAAGTCTCTCAAAATTTAGTGATTTTTTAATAACTATTATTGCAAGAAAATATTCTTGTTTTAGGCTGGATCAGATGCCAAATTGTAGCGCTACTTGCGGATGTGATTACGTCCAGTATTCTCCAGTGTGCTCTCAAGATAACGTGACTACATATATATCAGCCTGTCACGCAGGATGTAAGGATCAAATTACACTGGAAGATGAATCAAAGGTTGATTCCTTGAAAATAGAATATAACTTTTATATACCATAATTTAAAATGGTGTTAATGGATTTGTAGTTGTTTACCGGATGTAGCTGCATCAACAACTCGGAGAACTCTACTTTCAACATGGATACATTTGGACCTGGAGGGACTGCTACTCCAGGAAGTTGTACAGTGGACTGTCTTAATGAGTTTTATATGTTTTTAGCTGTCGTTTGTTTGCTAAAGTTCTCTGGAGCTACTGGACGCGCCACTAACTTTTTGGTTTCAATTAGGTAACTAAAACAATAAAAGCATTTTATGTTTACACAATTTTTGATTAATATTTTTTATAACCTTTTAAGGTGCGTTGATGAGAAAGACAAACCAGTCTCCATGGGTTTTGATTGGATGTTGATCACATTGTTCGCATTTATGCCTTCCCCAATTCTTTTTGGCGCGATTTTGGATTCAACTTGTATTGTGTGGGGTAAAACCTGCGCAGGAACAGGAAATTGTTGGCTCTACAATGGAGAACAGCTGAGATATGTTCTTAATCTAACATCAGCTGCGTTTGTAGCTATGGGAACAATATTTGACGTTGGCGTTTGGTACCATGTAAAGAACTTAAAAATATTTGATGAAGAAGAAAAAATTAAGACTCATGAAAATGTTCAAGAAAACGAGATGAACGAAATAACAGAAAAGAAAAATAATTGTGAAAATTAAAAATGCATTTTTATAAAATATTGTATTTACAAATAGATTTAATTAGAATTTTATTAGACAGAGGTTAATGAAACTACATTTTATGATGTAATGTGTAATGCCTGTATGTTAAATGTATAATTAATTTAGTGTTTAGAACTATCCAAATATTAAACTACGTACAAATCAGAAACTTACAATTTACATTAAATAATACTCACTAAAAATACTACTGTATAATGTTATTAATTATTAAAATAAATATATTATATTCATAAGCGTCCAAAAAATGTGACAGAAGGAGTACTTGCCTTTTCTCCTTCTTAGATATTTAAATTTACCTTAGATGTGACGAATTTGATTAGATAAAGTGATCTTTGCGACCAATTGTAACTGGATAAACTGAGATGTGTATAATTAGAAATAATTATCCAACTTCAATTATAGCATCACGTTGAAACACGAAGAAGTTCAAAATTTATGCTTCAACATTTAAATGTGTTGTTTACTGATATAAACTAATTTTAAACCAAACAGTAAATTAAATAAATAACAATAAGCAACTGCTGTAAATCACTTTTATTAAGCAGGTTGTATATAATTTTAATTGCACTAATTCACGTTGATTTAAATGAAATATCATGTTGTTTTTGTCTATTAATATCATTTAACTATGAGCTTCATTCGCGACAAAGTTGAAAACGTTCTGTGCTTGAAACAGTAAGCAGCATTGCTTGAGACGTGCAACAGTTAATAAATTGAAAATACAAAAAAAATACAATTATTTTTTCATTAGTCTTCCTCGATTTTTCGGAAAATGTATTAAAAAATAAAACCTGTAATCGTTGTTAATTTTATTCTCGTATTGCATCGACAATTAGTTATTTACCTGCAGTACTATGCAGCCTAATAAAGAAACGAAAGATGAAGCAACTAACAAGTTGATCGGAGATGAAATTGATTATACTGAAATGTTTAAGGATTTACCACTTACCGAAGATACAACTTGTGGGATTGGGATATTTAAAGGCGCCTTTCTACAAAGGTATGTCCAACGGTAAAAAAAACAGTAATGTTTAATAGAAATGTGACTAAATACTTGTGTTAGGTTTGCAACGAAGAATTCGTATGTGATAATCTACGGTATCCTTGGTTGCGTGTCTCACGCGTTGCATGCCTACTTCAATGGGACAATCACCTCCATAGAGAAAAGATATGGAATACCCAGTAGAACCATCGGTATGCATTATTTATTCATTTAAAAATAAGTTTAATATCGTAACTATCAATTTTAACAATTATATTTTTATGTTTAGGTTCTTTATCAATATTAGGAAATATTAGTCAAATGTTTGGTTCAGTTTTGTTCAACTATTTCGCTAGTAAAGGTCACCGGCCCCGATGGATTGCATTTGGATTTTACTGCGCTGTTTTTAATTGTTTTCTAAAAGCGCTTCCTCACCTACTTTACGGTCCAGGAGAAGATGCTCTGAATTTAACTATTGAATATGGCGCCGTTCCTGATGCAAATGCTACGATTGAAGTCTTAGAGAAATTCAAAGACAATATTTTATGCAGAGGAGCAGGTATTTATTGACATTAACAATACTTTTTATGGTTTTATTCTTTATTTAATATTACTCTTACAGATCGTGGAGCTACCTGTACCACAGAGAAAGAAAGCTTCGCTCCCCAAGTTGTAATGCTCCTGTCAAGCTGTGTTGCTGGGATCGGTAATTCGATAATCTACAGTCTTGGGGTTTGCTACATGGATGATAACGTTGAGAAGTCCAAAACACCAGCTTTAATCAGTAAGTTTAAAATGATTTCCTTCCTTTTCTTAAATGACCATCTACAAATGCCGTACGCATTACAGGTTTATCATACTTCCTACAACTCCTTGGACCATCAATGGGTTATGCATTGGCCAGTCTGTGCTTGAAGTTATATGTCTCTCCATCGCTGACACCAACCATAACAAACTCGGATCCTCGTTGGTTGGGAGCCTGGTGGGTAGGCTGGTATGTCATAATGGTCCCTATCGCAATACTTGCGACTTTGATTGGCCTGTTTCCAAAAGTATTACCAAAGACTGTGAAAAGAAAAGCTATTGCAGATGCTAAATTAAAAGCTAAACAACAGCTATCGAAAGACGAGCAGATGGCAGGTGCTCCTCTGCTACCTGCGTCAGTGAAAGGTCAATTTGTGACAAATTCTTCTCAAATTTAGGAAACTGTTTAGTGATTCTCTTGATTTTTTGCAACAGATTTGATGAGCACACTGAAACGCCTTTGTACAAACCGTATCTACATCATTAACAATTTGGCTTCGACTTTTTACTGCATGGGGTACATGCCATATTGGATCTACATGGCGAAATACATAGAAATTCAATACCATCAAAGTGCTTCTACAGCTAGTTTGGTAACAGGTACAGTTGGCCTGCTATTTTCAGCTGTTGGAATTTTGTCCACCGGCTTGGTCATCACGAAATTTAAGCCAAGAGCAAGGTATTTTTAAAAACATTTTAATTTTATTTAATTATTTAATTAGATAGCTAAAGAAATATGTAATCACTTAGGGTAATGGCCGCGTGGAATATCGTCGTAGCAGTTATATCAGTCCTTGGAATGATCTCGTACATTTTTCTGGGATGTAAAGCGAATGACAACAATGTGAAACTGGACGAATTTGGAAAGTAAGTCTCTGAAAATTTAGTGATTTTCTTTTAGTATTTAAATAGTAAATTTCTTATTACTATTTCTGCAAAAGAATATTCATGTTTTAGGCTGGATCAGATGCCAAATTGTAGCGCTACTTGCGGATGTGATTACGTCCAGTATTCACCAGTCTGCTCTGAAGATAACGTGACTACATATATCTCAGCCTGTCACGCCGGATGTAAGGATCAAATTACACTGAAAGATGGATCGAAGGTTGACTCCTTGAGAATAGAATAAATCTTTTATATACCATAGTTTAAACTGCTGTTAATGGTTTTGTAGTTGTTTACCGGATGTAGCTGCATCAACAACTCGGAGAACTTTACTTTCAACATGGATACATTAGGACCTGGAGGGACTGCTACTCCAGGGAGTTGTACAGTGGACTGTCTTAATGAGTTTTACATGTTTTTAGCTGTCGTTTGTTTACTAAAGTTCTCTGGAGCTACTGGACGCGCCACAAACTTTTTGGTTTCAATTAGGTAACTAAAACAACAAATGCATTAAAGTCTTACATAGTTTTTACATAATATTTTTTATAATTTCTTAAGGTGCGTTGATGAGAAAGATAAACCAGTCTCCATGGGTTTTGATGGATTGATATTGACTTTGTTCGCATTTATGCCTTCTCCTATTCTTTTTGGCGCGATTTTGGATTCAACTTGTATTGTCTGGGGGAAAACCTGCGCAGGAACAGGAAATTGTTGGCTCTACAATGGAGAGCAGCTGAGATATGTTCTTAATCTTACATCAGCTGCGTTTGTTGCTGTTGGAACAATATTTGACGTTGGCGTTTGGTACCATGTAAAGAATTTAAAAATATTTGACGAAGAAGAAAAAATTAATTCACATGAAAATAAACAAGAAAATGAAATGAACGAATTAAAAGAAAAGAAAAATAATTGTGAAACATAAAAATTTATTTTTATAAAATATTGTATTTACAAATGGATATTTTATTTTATTTTTACATGTATACATGTTGTTATATTTCTATTTGCCAATTTCTAAAATTTAAATAATAATTTGCTTAAATATAACATTATAAATATCAATTGTATAAGCAATCAAAAATTACATTTTCAGTACTTCGACAGTTTTTCATTCAGTCGAGAGGTAAATGAAATTTAAATTCCTGAGATTATAAAAAAACATTTGCAAACAAAGAAAATCTGAAGGGTTCAGTATATGTCATAGAACATTCTGGTTTAATTATAAATGTATTTGTAAATGTATTATTGGTTTAGTGCTAAGAAATATCCAAAGTTGTTACACACAAATTAATATTAAGAATAAAAATATTGAGCTACTTATATATCAGAAACGTAATATTAACATGAAAAGAGACATACTCACTACAAATGTACGTGTACAATATTACCATATATTAAAATAAATAGACTGTATCCATAGACGTTCAAAAAAGGGGACAAATAGCGTGCTTACCTCTGTTCCTTCTCAGATATTGAAACTCTCACTAGATACTAGAATGTAAATTAGGTCAATAAAGATTTAATAATAATTTTATTACCCCCTGTCAAGTTTTCTGCAGACGCTCATGTACTAGTCTATGTGTATAATTTAATAAAAGATAATTACCCAATTTAATTACAGCATCATGTCGAAAGACATAGAAGTTTAAAATTTAATATAAGCTTCAACATTTAAATTTGTTGTTTACTTAAAAACTGATATATATATTCTTTTAAATCCAAACAGTAAACTAAATAAATAACAATAAAGAAATGATAAATCATTTTTATTAAGCATGTTATATAACATTTTAATTGCAGTAATATTCGTAGATTATTTTTATGAAATATCATTTTGTTTTTGGTTACATTTTAATAATTAAATAAGTGATTTGTCCGCAACAAAGTTGAAAGCGTTCTGTGCTTGAAACAGTAAGCACCATTGCTTGTGTTGTGTAACAATAAATAAATTAAAAATAGTAAAAAAAAAAATAGAAGTATTTTCTAATTAGTTTTCCTCGTTTTATTTTAAAATGTATTAACAAAGAAACGAGTAAACGTTGTTAATTTTATTCTTGTATTGTATTGGTTAATTACCTGCAGTAATATGCAGCCTAACAAAGAAACGAAAGATGAATCAACTAATAAGTTAATCGCAGATGACATTGATTATGATGAAATGTTTAAGGATTTACCACTTACCGAAGAAACGACGTGTGGGATTGGGATATTTAAAGGCGCCTTTCTGCAAAGGTATGTCCAAGCAAAATAAAACAATGTTTTAATAGAAATCTGACTATATTCTTGTGTTAGGTTTGCCACGAAGAATTCGTATGTAATAATCTACGGTATCCTTGGTTGTGTCTCAGCAGCGTTGCATGCCTATTTCAACGGGACAATCACATCCATAGAGAAAAGATATGGAATTCCCAGTAGAACAATCGGTATGTAGTACTTATTTATTTAGAGATTACTTTAATAATATACTGTTAATTTTAACTTTAAATTTTCTGTTTAGGTTCTTTATCAATATTAGGAAATTTTAGTCAAATGTTTGGTTCAGTTTTGTTCAACTATTTCGCTAGTAAAGGCCACCGGCCTCGATGGATTGCATTTGGATTTTACTGCACTGTTCTTAATTGCTTTCTCAAAGCTCTTCCTCACCTACTTTACGGTCCAGGAGAAGATGCTTTGAGTTTAACGATAGAACATGGCGCCATTCCTGATGCAAATGCTACATTGGAAGTTTTAGAGAAATTTAAGGATAACATTTTATGCAGGGGGGATGGTATTTATTGATTTTAACCATTTTATATTCGGCATACACTTTTCTTTATATTGTGGTCATTCTGATATGATCTTGTTCTTCATTTATTTAAACAATATTACAGATCGCGGAGCTACCTGTACCACAGAGAAAGAAAGCTTCGCGCCCCAAGTTGTAATGCTCCTTTCAAGTTGTGTTGCTGGGATCGGTACTTCAATAATCTACACTCTTGGGGTTTGCTACATGGATGATAACGTTGAAAAGTCTAAAACACCAGCTCTCATCAGTAAGTTTACGATGAATTTCTTATTTCTTCATATCTATAAATTCCGAACGCATTACAGGTTTATCATACTTCCTACAACTCCTTGGTCCTTCATTGGGATACGGGTTGGCCAGTTTTTGTTTGAAGTTATATGTCTCTCCATCGTTGACACCAACCATAACAAATTCGGATCCTCGATGGTTGGGAGCCTGGTGGGTAGGCTGGTACGTCATAATGATCCCCATCGCAATACTTGCGACTTTGATTGGCTGTTTTCCAAAAGTATTACCAAAGACTGTAAAAAGGAAAGCTATTGCAGATGCTAAATTAAAAGCTAAACTGAAGCTCTCCAAGGAAGAGCAGATGCCAGCTGCTGCTCTGCTACCTGCGTCAGCAAAAGGTAAGTTTATGACAACATCTTTAGTGACGATAAATTTAGGAAATAGTTTTGTGATCTTTATGTTGTCTAACAGATTTGCTGAACACACTCAAACGACTTTGTACAAACCGTATTTACATCATCAATAATTTGGCCTCCATGTTCTACTGCATGGGGTACATGCCTTACTGGATCTACATGGCGAAATACATAGAGATTCAATACCATCAAAGTGCTTCTACAGCTAGTTTGGTTACAGGTACAGTTGGACTGGTATTCTCAGCTGTTGGAATTTTGTCCACCGGTATGGTCATCACGAAATTTAAGCCAAGAGCAAGGTATTTTGATAAATAATTTAGCTAAACAATAGTTTAGATAGCTAAATAAATATCTAATCACTTAGGGTAATGGCCGCGTGGAATATAATCGTAGCTGTTATATCAGTCCTTGGTTTGATCTCGTACATTTTTCTGGGATGTAAAGCGAATGATAACAATGTAAAACTGGACGAATTTGGAAAGTAAGTCTCTCAAAATTTAGTGATTTTCTTATCACTATTAGTACAAGAAAATGTTCACGTTTTAGGCTGGATCAGATGCCAAACTGTAGCGCTACTTGCGGATGTGATTACGTCCAGTATTCTCCAGTTTGCTCTGAAGATAACGTGACTACATATATCTCAGCCTGTCACGCAGGATGTAAGGATCAAATTACACTGGAAGATGGATCAAAGGTTGATTCCTTGAGCATAGAATGTATCTTTTATGTACCATAGTTTAAAATGGCGTTAATGGTTTTGTAGTTGTTTACCGGATGTAGCTGCATCAACAACTCGGACAACTTTACTTTCAACATGGATGCATTTGGACCTGGAGGGACTGCTACTCCAGGAAGTTGTACAGTGGATTGTCTTAATGAGTTTTATATGTTTTTAGCTGTCGTTTGTTTGCTTAAGTTCTCTGGAGCTACTGGACGCGCCACTAACTTTTTAGTTTCAATTAGGTAACTAAAACAACAAATGCATTTTGTGTTTACACAATTTTTGATAATTATTTTTTTATAACCTTCTAAGGTGCGTTGATGAGAAAGACAAACCAGTCTCCATGGGTTTTGATTGGATGTTGATGACATTATTCGCGTTTATGCCTTCCCCAATTCTTTTTGGCGCGATTTTAGATTCAACTTGTGTTGTGTGGGGTAAAACCTGCGCAGGAACAGGAAATTGTTGGCTCTACAATGGGGAGCAGCTGAGATATGTTCTTAATCTTACATCAGCTGCGTTTGTAGCTATGGGAACCATATTTGACGTTGGCGTTTGGTACCATGTAAAGAACTTAAAAATATTTGATGAAGAAGAAAAAATAAATTCACATGAAAATAAACAAGAAAATGAAATGAACGAATTAAAAGAAAAGAAAAATAATATTGGTAAATAATTAAATATTTTTATAAAATATTGTACTTATAGTTGGTTGTTTCTTATTTTATTTTTAACACTGTTATATTTTATTAAATATATTTTTGAAGAAAATTTATTGTTTA
This sequence comes from Panorpa germanica, assembly GCA_963678705.1. NCBI lineage: Eukaryota > Metazoa > Arthropoda > Insecta > Mecoptera > Panorpidae > Panorpa > Panorpa germanica. Next base: position 27,019,662 of record OY783205.1, on the reverse strand, counting down.
TTTAAATTTATCTTGTTAAAATTAATTTTGAGAAAAGAATCTATGTTTAACTAACACAGAAGGGTCACATTAATTATGCTAAATCATCCTTTGTAATAAAACAATGTGTATTTAAATAAATTAACGCAAAGTTTAATGATAGAACGTAATGTGCGTACGCTTCGATGACCCTGACCGCCTACCTTAATCCCTCCTCCAATCGTTCAAATTAAGTTCTACATATTCTTGCATTTTAATAAGGAAGTAGCATTAAATGGATTAAGCATTTCCTAACCCAGTCAAACTATAAGTTAAATATAAAAAGGAACATTTAAAATAATTTTTTTATTTTAGAAAACATTATATTGTTAATACAATCAAAGCCCACAGACAAGTAGCTAGAATGTTTGTGCAGATTAAGTTCTTAACAGACTGGCCTATGTTATACATGTATATACACATATATTTTAATGTATAGCGTCTGATTTATATACAAAGAAGTTTTGCATTTAAGCTTGAAAAATACAAAATATATTTTTAACATTAAAAACTGATAAAAAATTTGTTTAAATTTAAATATTAAATTAAATAAATAGTATCAGTGTCAGTTACAAGGCATTTTTGTTAAGTACGTCAAATAATATTTTATTTGTATTATTTATAGTGAGTGATGGAGATATTTCTATCAAGATTAGATACTTAAAAATAAAATAAAAACAAATATCTTTTTTTATCATTTAATATTAAAATGAGTATTTTTTTGAAGTAAAGTGTCAACAAATAAGTGCTTTTCATCTTATTATTTCATTTGTAATAATTCATTCCTGCATTATTCATTATTCCTGCATTTTCTTTCCATATCTTCCACCGTCTATAACTTCTTCATTCTTCAAATCTTCAATCATTAATTACTTTATTCATTTCTTTATTACAGTCTTATAATATTGGTACACAAATAGTTTGTTGGCTTTAGCAATATGCAGACTAATACTGAAGCGAATGATGAAGCCACTAATAAGTTGATTGCTGCTCCTGTAGATTATAAAGAAATGTTTAAGAATTTACCAATTACTGAAGAAACCACATGTGGAATTTGGGGACTTAAAGGTTCTTTCTTGCAAAGGTTTGTAAGGACAATATATTAGAAACATTACCATAAAGAAGTCAATCATTAATTTGTCATTAATTAGGTTTGCAACTAAGAATTCGTATGTCTTTATTTACGGATTCTTAGGTTGCATGTGTGGCGCAGTGGGAGCCTACTTCAACGGCACCATCACTTCCATAGAAAAACGATATAAAATTCCTAGTAAAGCAATAGGTAGGCATCATGATACTGCTTATATTTCCAACGTTACTGACTTTACTATCAATTTAATCGATTGATTCTGTGTTCAGGTACCTTGTCAATAGGGGGAGACATCAGCCAAATGTTTGGTTCGGTTTTGTTTAACTATTTCGCTAGTAAAGGACACCGACCTCGATGGATTGCATTTGGAAGTTATTGCATTGTAATCAAATGTTTCTTAAATGCTCTTCCGCACTTACTTTACGGTCCAGGAGAAGATGCTTTGAGTTTAACTACGGAATATGGCGGTATTTCTGATGACAATGCTACCTTTGAAGTTTTAGAGAAAATCAAGGATAATATTTTATGTAGAGAAGGTAATTAGTAATGGGCTTGTGTCCTCATTTTTTAGTGGTCGATTTTTCAATTGTTGATTGAAATTGATGTTAATAAATGCGTATTGGCGTGTCTATTTTATTAAATATCTAAATGTTAAATATCTATTCTTACAGATCGTGAAGCTACTTGTAACACAGACCAAGGAAGCTTTGCTCCTCAAGCGATTATGTTCCTTGCTAGTTTTGTATGTGGGTTTGGTAATTCGATAATCTACAATCTTGGGGTTTGTTACATGGATGATAACGTCGAAAAATCTATGACCCCAGCTGTTATCAGTAAGTTTATTTTATTTTCTCAATTCTTACAAATTTTTACATGATCGACGTATTACAGGTTTATCTTATTTTCTTCGATTGCTTGGGCCTTCTATTGGTTACGCATTGGCAAGTTTTTGCTTGAAGTTCTATATCTCCCCGACGTTAACACCAACTATAACCAACAACGACCCACGTTGGTTAGGAGCTTGGTGGATAGGATGGTTCGTGGTTATAATTCCGCTTGCAGTAGTTGCTACAGTGATTGGTTGCTTCCCAAAAACATTACCAAAGACTGTGAAAAGAAAAGCCATTGTTGAAGCCAAACTAGCAAGTCTACAGTCATCCATAACTGAACAGACTCCTCCTCAGTTACCAGCATCATTTCAGGGTCAGTTTAAGAAGACATTGTTACACATTTTGGAACCGTTTTGTAAACCTGAGGTTGTTTTCCAACAGATATGAGGAACACACTCAAACGACTTTATACAAACCGTATTTATATGATCAATAACTTTGCAACCATTTTCTACTGCATGGGGGGCATGGCATATTGGATTTTCACGGCGAAATATATTGAAATTCAATACCATCAAAGTGCCTCGGTAGCTAATTTAGTTGCAGGTACATGTGGTTTGGTCTTCTCAGCTTTTGGCATTCTAACTGCCGGTATGGTTATCACGAAATGGAAACCAAGGGCCAGGTACTCCTTAGCACATCTTCATATAGACTTAATTGAGGGATATTAATTGTTTAATCACATAGGATAATGGCTGCTTGGAACGTAGTCGTTGGTGTTGTAGCAGTCCTTGGTTTTCTCTCATTCATTTTATTGGGATGTGAAGCGAATGATAATAATGTAACTTTAGATGAATTTGGAAAGTAGGTCCTGAGTCTTAAATTGCAATCATTTATTAATCAATAATTCTGCAAATAATATTCATGTTTCAGACTGGATAAAATGCCTAATTGTAGCGCTACTTGCGGATGTGATTATGTCCAATATTCTCCTGTCTGCTCTGAGGATAATGTCACTACATATATCTCAGCCTGTCACGCAGGATGTAAGGATCAAGTTGCAGTAGAAGATGGATCGAAGGTCCTTGAATATAAGAATATATTAGATATCTATCAAGAATTATAAATAGTGTTAAATTGCTTTATAGATATTTACCGGGTGTAGCTGCATTAGTAATCCAAGAAACTCTTTTTTAAAAGCAGATGTAAGAAATATATTTGAACTCGAAGGGACCGCCACTCCAGGGAGCTGTAAAGTAGACTGTCTAAAAGAGTTTTATATGTTCGTTGCTGTTTTATGTATATTGCAATTTTCTGGATCAACAGGACGAGCAACAAACTTTTTGGTTTCAATTAGGTAACTAATTCAACGCAAGATTTAAATATGTTACTAAGTTTTTAACCTTTTAATTCTTTTAAGATGTGTTGATGAAAAAGATAAACCAATTTCTATGGGGTTCGACACAATGCTTGTGACTTTATTCGCGCTTATGCCTTCCCCAATTCTTTATGGCGTGATTTTAGACTCAACTTGTATTGTTTGGGGTAAAACTTGCACTGGGACAGGAAACTGTTGGCTCTACAACGGAAAGCAGCTGAGATATGTTCTTAATCTAACAGCTGCTGCATTTATAGCTATAGGAGTTATATTTGACGCTGGCGTTTGGTATTTTGTTAAGGATTTGAAAATATTTGATGAAGAAGACAAAATTAATACACATACAAATGTTGAAGACAATGAAATGAACGAATTAGTAGAAGGAAAAAGTAATTTTGAGAGATAACAATATGCGTTTTTATATAAATAATAAATATATATTTTTTTTAAATGCATTGTTTATTTAAATATATTTGTCGAAGTGCTTTCCTTCCTGTAAATGTTTGTGATAGCCAAAATATAATTAATAATTCATGATTTCTTCTGTCTCACGGATTTTTTTGTACAAAGCAAATGAAATATAATAAGAAGCACAATATGCTTCTTTCTATTACAAATATTTCCTTTTTAGTTAGGCATACTTATTAGTATCTTAATATTCTCCAAAAAGTATGATCTGACAACTTGTTCATTTAATACAATTTTTTACTTCTTGTTGATACAATTGATACACAAATATATTGTTTTCTGCAACAGATGACTCAAGATTATAAACAAATTATGTACATTAATACGAAAATTAATTTTGATTGAAGGTCATTGTGCTGCGTGTATGATTCTGTGACATTGACCGCCTATCGTAGCCCCTCTAGTAATTTAACTAAGTTACTTTAATAAGGAAATGACTTTAAATGGATTAGCACGCATTAGGCCAGTCGAAGCAACAGTTGAAACACATAGTTTTGATTTTAAAAACTTTTTCTTTGATAAAAAATACTGCTGTTTTAGGAGTTGTCCACGAAGACACATCAGTCTGGCGTCTTGAATTATTTATTAAAACTAAGTTCTATGTAGACTGGTCTATGTTATAAATTCGTTGATAATTTGATTGGATATAATTCATTTCAATTACAGCATCAGGTTGACATATAGCGATATATTTCATTCTCATAAATTTCAAGTTTAAAAATCGAAAGTTTGTTTCTGACTTTAGAAATTGATAATAAATTCTTTTGGAATTAAAAAATAAATTAAATAAATAGAAGGTATAAATCGTTGTTATTACGTAGATCATTTGTATGTGTGTGTGAATAATTAAAAATTAAATTAAATTAAATAAACATAAAATGTGCAACATCTAGCAATATTATTTTAGCAAAGTTGAAACGGTAATGTGTTCAGAATAAACGAGTTATATTTTAAAGATTGGATTGTTTACATTTAAACGTATGTGCTGCATAAAAATTATGTAAATAAAATGGTTATATATATACATTATTAATTAATTATATTATAAGATATTCAGAAGAGACTTATATTCTTATATTCATAAAAAGTTTATTGCCTCCAACATTATGCAAACTAATTGCGAGAGAAATGATGAATCAACTACTAAATTGAATGGTGCTCCTCTGGATTACGATGAAATGTTTAAAGACCTACCAATTACTGAAGAAACCACGTGTGGAATTTGGATATTTAAGGGTTCCTTCCTGCAAAGGTTTGTGATTGTTTTAGATAAAAAGTAATAGGTCGTGGTGATACATAGATATTAAATTTCTGTGTTAGATTTGCAACAAAGAACTCTTACGTCTTAATTTACGGCTTCCTGGGTTGCATGTCAGCAGCCTGGCATGCCTACTTCAACGGCACAATCACTTCCATAGAGAAAAGATTCAAAATTCCAAGCAAGACAACAGGTAACCATCCATAACCATTTAACACATTTGTATACTTATTTTTGACATGATGATGATTTCACTATTTGCTTATTCGTGTTAAGGTATCATATCAGTAGGAAGTGACATTAGCCAAATGTTTGGTTCAGTTTTGTTCAACTATTTCGCTGGTAAAGGTCACAGACCTCGATGGATTGCGTTTGGATCCTATTGCATTGTCTTCAACTGCTTCTTAACTGCTTTACCGCACTTACTTTACGGTCCAGGGGAAGATGCGTTACTTTTAACAACCGAATATGGTGCAATTCCTGATGACAATGCTACGTTTGAAGTTCTGGAAAAAATCAAGGATAATATTTTGTGCAGAGGACAAGGTATTTAAAGATTTTAATAAATCATTTATATCTTTGTTTTTTATTTTTCTTTGGAACTTACAGAACGTGGTGCAACGTGTAATGAAGATAAAGGAACTTTTTCTCCGCAAGTGATTTTATTTTTTTCCCACTTTGTTTCGGGGATCGGTAATTCGATAATCTACACTCTTGGGGTTTGTTACATGGATGATAATGTCAAAAAATCCATAACGCCAGCTCTCATCAGTGAGTTCTTCTAGTTACATTATCTCTCTATCTCTCTGTACGCTATATTTTCTATCTGGATTGTAGGTTTCTCGTACTTCCTCCGAATGCTTGGACCATCCATGGGCTACGCTTTGGCGAGTCTGTGTTTGAAGTTCTATGTGTCGCCAACGTTAACACCTACCATAACTGAAGGTGATCCTCGTTGGTTAGGAGCTTGGTGGATCGGATGGTTCGTGTTGATGATCCCAATCACAATACTTGCAACCTTCATTGGTTGCTTCCCAAAAATATTACCAAAAACTATAAAGAGAAGAGGTATAGCAAAAGCGAAACAAAGAGCCGGATTACTGATATCAACAGATGATCAGATGCCATCTCAGTTACCAGCTTCTGTGAAAGGTCAGTTTAGGAAATTTTCTAGTGGTCGATTTTTCAATTGTTGATTGAAATTGATGTTAATAAATGTGTATTGGCGTGTCTATTTTATTAAATATCTAAATGTTGACGGAGATATAGCAATTAAAAGTTTGAATTGTAGTTTTAGCGCTGTGAGATGGTCGGCCATATTTGTATGACGTGAAATGTATTTTAACGTCAGTTATTTGTTGAGTAGGTCAGTGCTGTCGTAATGTTTTGTAGCTGTTGGTAGTCGAAATATCAAGTCAAGTCAAAGAATAATAAGTTTTTATTTTATTTAACCCTGCTAAGGCAGACATAATATTGAAATTTTATTGTTTCTTGAAATAATAATATTTGATATTTTGATATATAAATACATATAGCAGAGATTTATGAGCTGTAAGGTTGGCAGCGGGTGTGATGTCACATGCATTTGGAATGTGTACAACGTTGAATCCCTTGAATAATTAAAGACACAAAATGACTTTTTTAATTGTTATTATCTCTTAACATGTAAGGTGTTATTAAAAAATGATTGAACATTTGAGGTTCTAGTAACCAACTTTATCAATATATAGTACACTTTTATAGAAATTAAGACACTGGACATAAGCCCATTAGGCAAGCAAATCATTGTGAATTTTTAGTAATAAACTGATCATTTCTAACAGATATGGTGGACACATTTAAAAGACTTTTTACAAATCGCATCTATATGATTAACAACACTGCCTCAGCGTTCTACTGCATGGGTTATCTTCCATATTGGATTTTCATGGCAAAATACATTGAAATTCAGTACCATCAAAGTGCTTCTACAGCTAGTTTAGTCACAGGAACATGTGGTCTGGTGTTCTCAGCTTTTGGGGTTCTTACCTCTGGAATAATTGTCACGAAATGGAAGCCAAGAGCAAGGTATCTTTATCACGTATTTCAATAACCTTAAATTAGCAATATTAATGAATATATAACACCACAGGATAATGGCCGCGTGTAATATCATCGTATCGATCATATCAGTGCTTGGTTTGATCTCATATATTTTTCTTGGGTGTGAAGCAAATGATAACAATGTAACACTAGACGAATTTGGAAAGTAAGTTAATTATTCTTGTTATAACCCAGTAAACAATTTGGTGAAGTGCCCTATTTGGTGAAGTTCGAGTCACTCGTACAATTCTATTCAAGTTCACTTTCATCTCATTTATTCCAAAGTGAGAGAGAAACGAGATGCGGTTAGACAAGTAAAATATATTTTTCACCGTTACACTTGTATAGTATTTTGTTCAGTACAGTATGCTTAAAGTATATGCTATCCTTTTTCAACAAATATTTCTTTAATGGTAATAGACAGACGCTATCTCCCTCAATCCCCGAATATAATGTATATAAACGAAGATAGAATCTAGCGATGGTAAGACAATGTAAAAAACTAATATAACGAGTATTGTTGAAGATGAATAATATTCATTAAAAAAATCACGATCCGTACTAAAGATTACATCTATTTATTTCTTCATTTAAATATTTATATTTTGCAGACTTTAAAAAGTAGAATTCCATTAAGTTTTATACCCCTGATATCCCTGCTAGTGTCAAGTTTATAACTCCGGTCATAAATCATAAACCGACTCCGCTTTTAATTCAGCAGTGAACCGTCGTTGCGATCTCTGTAGGTCATAAAAAGGGCCTTTCCTATGAACGACTGAATAGAAAACGAACACGTTCCAGACAAAAAACTCATGATATGTAATAGAAATTAAGTAGAATTTACTCCAAAATGTTTACTGGGATATTATTTTCTTATCAATATTTCTCGTACAATAAATGTTTATATTTCAGACTAGACAAAATGCCAAATTGTAGCGCTACTTGCGGATGTGATTACGTCCAATATTCTCCAGTCTGCTCTGAGGATAACGTCACTACATATATCTCAGCCTGTCACGCAGGATGTAAGGATCAAATTACACTGGAAGATGGATCGAAGGTACTCTTTATGTGTAAGAAATATCGTTCTTTAAAATGGTGATAAATTTCATAGATTTTTATAGATGTTTACCGGATGTAGCTGCATTAATAATCCAGTGAAATCTGCTTTAAAAGCGGATGTATTTGACCTTGGAGGGACTGCTACTCCAGGAAGTTGTACAGTGAACTGCGTACGTGAGTTTTATATGTTTTTAGCTGTCGTTTGTTTACTAAAGTTTGCTGGATCTACAGGACGCGCTTCTAATTTTTTAATTTCAGTCAGGTAACCAAAATAACAAATCCCAGGTATAAAATTAACCTTGATATTACCTTGTAGCTTAAAACTACACGATAAGACAATTTTTTACCTGGGATGCATTAAGATATTAATTTGTCTTTAAAGTTTTTGTACGATGTTTTTTTTAAATCCCTAAGGTGCGTTGATGAGAAAGATAAACCAGTTTCAATGGGGTTTGACTTAATGCTGGTGACATTGTTCGCGTTTATGCCTTCCCCAATTCTTTTTGGCGCGATTTTAGACTCAACTTGTATTGTCTGGGGGAAAACCTGCGCAGGAACAGGAAACTGTTGGCTCTACAATGCGAAGCAGCTGAGATACGTTCTCAATCTTACAGCTGTTGGATTTGTTGCCATGGGAACAATATTTGACGTTGGCGTTTGGTACTATGTCAAGGATTTGAAAATATTTGATGAGGAAGATAAAATAAATCCTGATGCACCTGAAGAAAATGAACTTAATGGTTTGACACAAGTGAAAAATAGCAGTGAAAGATAACTAGCCTTGACTTTTATTCGTCATAGCCACCATCAAACATTTTTTATACATCTTTTATAATTTACAATTCAATATTACTAATTTCTAAATATTTCAATCATTCTCTAATTAATTTTGAATCACTTAACAAAAATTTAGTATTAACAGGAAAAGTTTTAATCACATCTAATATTTCACTATTGAATTTTGATCTTTCTAAACTATAATTCATGCATTCAAATATAATATGATCCAAAGTTCCTTCTTCACCACATTGACATCTATCGTCAGATTTAATATTAATTTTGTACAGGTGAGCTGGAGTTTTACAATGATTACTTTTGATTCTTATTATAGTTGATATAATTTTGCTGGACTCATTTCTAAACCATCTCTTCTTACTTAAATTTGGATGTAACATATAATAATCTCCTCCTTTTAACTGACTTTTGTTAATGAAATCTCGGTTTCTCAAATTGAAGTTTAATTTTTTCATATGAAGGTAATTTCACTTTCATCTCAATTTCCAAATTTATTGATTCCTTTACCAATTTATCCACAATGTCCTGGTATCCACATAAATTTTATGGTATTATTCTTATTTATTATATTGAAATACATCTCCTTATGTGAAAATATCATTATTTGATTTGTTAATATATAAATAATGTGTAAATATATTTCTATAAACAATTTTGTTCAATAAACAATTTTTGAAATTGTATTTTTTTTTGCGGGATATTTAAATTATATTTATCTCACTGCGTTACACCAGAATCCATTTTCAAAAAGTAGATTAATTTTTATAATAATCAAACTGTTTACAGCAAGTCTTCTTCGCCCACAAAAAACCCACTGACTTAGAATACATTATCGCCATCACATTTTAATAAGGAAACACTATTACAGTTACTTAAATATTATTATAAAAGCAAACAAACCATACCACAACAATAATTGTTAATTTACAAGCAAATTAAAGAAAGTCTCTCAATAGAAAAATATTTTTTCGTTTATAATTTTATTTTACTTAACAGACAGTTTTTTTTATTACATACACACTTACATTGATAACATAAAATAAATAGTTATTTATTTAATTATTCATACACTTTTATACACATTTATTCCAGTAAACACAAACGTAGAAGTTATGTAGCAGATATGTTAACTGAGTAACCCATTATATTCAAACTAAATTCAAAGATCTCCAGTTCTATTTATGGTTTACTGGGATAACATAAAAGTTACGTAAATTCAACGTAACTCTGGTCAGCTGGTACGATTGGTCAAGCTTATATATATAGACATTCAAGGCTTCAATAAGTACCCCATTTCCGGTTATAGAATAATTCTTCTGAATACTAAGTGAACATAACTTTATAACTTAATATAAACTAGTTTACGTCTAATGTTTTCTATATTTTGAACTATATCGACGTATTGACTAGTTTTTTTATAAAAATACAAAAATGTGCGTTTATAAAATATATTATATTCATATGCTAAATATATATTTGTATATAAAAATAATGATTAAAAAATCGGAAATGGAGAGCTGCATGCAAAAAGTTATTGTTATTTTACAATTAAGCGTTTATTTTTAGGACTTTTTTTTTATGTTTTAATTGTATGTTTATTTAGCTAACAAAATAAACAATTTATAGCTCGTGAGCAATGTTTTATACGTTTATAATATCCATTTATATTTTTGAAATTTACTTAGATATAAAGAGTCATCAAATTCGAACTATACATATTTAGTTTTTCAATAATTCAATTCCATATTTTTTAAATTTCATTTAGAACTTTCAAAAAAACAAATGTTGATGCATATATAGTTCTTATTTGATGTATATGTCCATGTCTATGATAATGATCAATAAAAAAATAATTATAACATGTTTTTAAAGGCAATGATATGTTCCCTGTAAACAGAAACGTAGCATTCACGTAGAAAATACGTAAATACTATATAACAATATTTACTGGGTTGTTTCTTAAAATATTTAGGTATTTTTAAATTATCTGAATTGTAGTTTTAGTGATTTAATTATAAAATATAGAAAAAATATTTATATTTATTTTTAGTGTAAAATATTTATAAAATCTAACACTTATTCTTTATATATAATATATGTATAATACTTTTCTTTGTTTTAATAAATAATTTAGTTTAATTTACAATTAGTATTATGATTAAGAAATCATAATACTTTTTTAACAACAAATATCAAATTTTAGTTTCATAGAGCTTATAGTGTTGAAGCATCTTTTATGTGGGTTGCTCAGCTGTGGTTTGCCAATTAAATAACAATCTATGATAGCACTTGCATAAAACGTTTAATTTTAATGTTTCATTTATTATCTCATTACAGTTAATTAGTCAAATAAAACATTTTTTGCAAAGGTGCAAACCAAATATTTTCGATAATAATAAGGTTGTTGTCCAAAATATATACAAGTTTTTAATTAAGTATATCTGCAAATATGCTTCTTTATAATTAAAATAGTTAAATAAGTTTCACTTATATAAAGCTAATATTAAGCTGTATATATATTAGTTTCTATTTAAATCTTATGAATTTATGTTAATAATAGTTTTATAATCTTTGAACTATAACTGTAAGATGGCAGCACTGGTAGCCTCAAAACAGAAATGAGTTAAATACTTAATTGTTAAGACGTAGTGAGTGGTAGTGAGAGTGCCGGGCCTTATTCAAAACTTAAATTTGTGTTAAAAAGTGTTTTAAAATATATAAAAAGTGATTCTGTTTGTTAATAAGCATATAAAGCTTCATCTTAAATAATAACTTTACTTTAAAACTGTGTAAAACATGTTTTTAAAATAAAAATGTGTACAGGCCGGTGTTTACAACGAACTAACTTTTAATTTAGAGATCCTATCAAATAACTATTTATATTGAATAAACGTAGTGATTATATATAAAACATTAATTAGTGACTGTTTATACAATTACTTTCATCAAATCATATTTGTAATCATAATCTAACCTGAAAGTGTCGCTGAGGTAAGACATAAAGATGAGAGATAAAGGTAAGACATTTTTGTTATACACTTGTTGATATTGCATGTGTTTCTGCATACTTTTTATTGTTTCTGACTTGTTTTCTAAAGATAAAGCAACGACATCATTGCAGTAAAGATTTATCTAAGCTTTTATTCAATCACGTTGTTTAATATTAAGTTAATTATGATAAAATTCCTATTAGTTTTTCCATGCATGTCAAATGAGGTTATTTCATATAAAGTATTAAAACTAGAAATAAAGCCAATGTCATATCTGAATAGTTTAACAGCTGGTTTAAAATAAACTTAGCACAGGCACAGAGTTAGTTTTAAAAGACAATTGTATATAGAGCAAAGAAATATATATGAGATATTGCACACACGTAATGAATATAGAAAAATAGTAAAGATACATTGGAATGGAATCAGTTGTTGTAGAGTGTGTGACTGAGTGCAGAAAGAAATAAGCCACATATTCAGTTTATAGAATAAAGATTACACTAATTTTGTATAACAAATATATCACATTTACAAGTTGTGTCAAAAAGCTGATTAAAAAGAAATAAGCCTTTTAGTTTCACATAAATTATGTTCTACGAATATAATCTTGATTTCAACGAATAAGAAATTGTTTCAATTCAAAAGCAGATTAACATATACCACAAACACACCATCAACTTCATGCACAGTACTCTTAAATTAAATACAGGACTGTTTTTCCACGTTTAAAATAAAAACTACTACTTATCAGCAATCGTATCCTTGTTTCTGGTTATGCAGCTACAAATCTGAATTTAACATTACCCTTGGTGCTTCCGGAGGACTAGGAGAAGGTCTTCTTTCATTGAAATTTAATTCCGGTTCTTCTGTTCCGGTTTCTGCAATGATGGCTTGAGTTACATGATTATCTACTGGACTAATAGTAGCACTGGTATCATGACTTCGTCCATTTTGATTTGGGACAAGATTAGATGCAGCAGAGTCATCGATATATGGAATTGATTGAGTGGTACGCATTTCTTGATGTTCTACATTATTTTCTGGACGCATTTGTCCATTAGATGGGAGAATTGGATCCATTTCTATTTCCCTAAAAGATACACTGGAACTTAATAATAATAAAAAGCATTAGGAAACAAAAAATAAAACACAAATTATATAAAAATAAATAAAAAAACATTAGAAAAGGCAACATTTGTAGCTAGAACATATAACAAAAGTACATATTTCTTGGATTCTTCAATAAATTTCTTCAATAAAACTATTGCAGTAGTAATCTATTAATTTTGAAAAAGCTTTAACGCATAAGCTAAAGCTACTTACGATAAAACCATTCGGTTCGGGTTGCCGTATCTAAAAATAAAATATAAAAACTTTTCAACAAAACTAAACGAACTAATATTTTCTAAAAGCAAAAATGTGCGGTAATTTTTGTGGCGAAACGTGCATCTAAGTATCTACTAGTGAAATGTAGTTCTACAATACCTGTAGCTGCCTCTTCCATCATCATCAACATCTTCGCCGTAGAGAGGCATGCCGCTTATGTAGAACAATACCAAACTATCTAGAATCAACGACACTGCTACTAAGGCCACGGTAATAGCCACCATTATTAAACCAAAGTTATCGTAGGAATGTAATTTACAAACCCCAGCATGTTTGTACTGACAGGTATTATCTGAGGGAAAGATTTGATTATAGATACTCGTAATTTAGCGATGGTATTACATAAAAGAATATTTCATTTACCTGCTATCGCATCATACAGTAACTTCCCTGGAACGTGAACAATAATACCTACTAAGTAAAGTTCGACACCAATCGCTAGAGCTTTGTCTTGAGGTAAAATAGATCGCAGAGATATAACTAGGTTACCAACCAATCCGGTACCTGAAGAAAATATTGCGCGGATTAGATAGAATGTTATTGTGAAAGATTTTAATAATTAGTTTCTGACTTACCTAGTAAAGCAGCTGCTATTATACTCAATACTTGAAATAAACCAAATTGAAATTCGCAATCTCTGGAATGGCAGGCGCCAACAGTAACACTGTAACTTAATAGAGGCGGATCCGTAACCAGGTCATTATTTATTCCGATTGTTGTGCTTTCTCCTGGGATGTCTGTCACTGTGTTTGTATTGAGAGTTGTTGCAATGGTTGTCGTACTATCAGGCTTACCACACGAGCAATTACCAAACGTTAAGATATTATTGAATCTGTCTTCTGTTTTGCACCCCGCGTGACATGGAGAAAAATATGTATCCCTCTGTTTTTAAATAAGACAAATTATTGGTTTTTGTAGGTAGTTTGTTGTGGTTGATACGATGTATATAGGCTTACCCCATTTGCTGCACAAACCGGCATAAATGGCATCCCCTTCGGGCAAATACAATGACTGCTACAAACCGGAGTTAATAGATTTCCTCGATTCTGATCTTTTATTCTTCCTCCAGTGCAATCAAAGAATAGGGTCGCGATAAGCAAAGCGGCAAATATGGCTCCAACGATAAGATTCCAACCAGCAATAAACCTGGCTCTAGGTTTACATTTCGAGATAATTAATCCAGAAACTAACACACACAGCGCTATTATCGGCGGTTTTAATAAGTTACTAGTCAATCTCGATTTCCAGGGGTCATAGAACCCGAAAGTATTCTCAACAGGAATGTAAAATCTCGCTTGAAGGTAATACGGTTCCCACATCACAAAATTCCACAGGCCTGTTAGGAGGAACACCATGGCGAAGATATTCAGCATCAGTACTTTGTTTCCTAGGAGCCTTTTGAACGATGGGCAGAAGGAGGGGTCCGCTTTATATTTCTTCTGGACGCGTTCATTGTTTTCGTTGTTGGTAGCAATGTCTAATATCGACGCAGCCGCATGTTTGACAACCATTGTGACGAGCTTTAGCGGAAACAGAGCTAGGAGAATTCCTGTAACACCTAGAGCAGCTCCTAGAGGTGGGAAACCAATCCACCAGTGTGAGGAGCTAGCACTTATAGACCATGATACTAGCGAACCTATTTGGGGGCCCCAAAATCGTGACGCGAAAGCTGCCCCTATATAACAAAATTATTATTTAGAAAGTGGGCTTGTGTACTCATTTTTTAGTGGTCGATTTTTCAATTGTTGATTGAATTTGTTGTCATATATTGAAATATCTAAATGTTTACGGAGATATAGCAATGAAAAGTTTGAATTGTAGTTTTAGCGCTAGAAATGGTCGGCCACATTTGTATAACGTGAAATGCATTTAACGTCAGTTATTTGTTGAATAGCTGCTGTGGTAATATTTTGTAGCTGTTGGTAGTCGAAATAATCAAGTCAAGTCAAAGAATAATAAGTTGTTATTTTATTTAACCTTGCTAACACAGACATAATATTGAAATTGTATTGTTCCTTGAAATAACTGTAAATAATATTTGATATTTAGATATATAAATACATATAGCAGAGATTTATGAGCTGTAAGGTTGGCAGCGGTTGTGATGTCACATGCATTTGGAATGTGTACAACGTTGAATCCCTTTAATAATTAAAGAGACAAAATTACTTTTTTAATTGTTAATATCTCCTAACATATAAGGAGTTATTAAAAAATAATTGAACATTTGAGGTTCTAGTAACCCACTTTATCAATATATAGTACAGTTTTATAGAAATTAAAACATAGGACGCAAGTCCATTAGAAAAAGTTTAGTAAATTTAGGAGGTCGTACGATAATTACCTAAGAGCGCAGGACTGTCATGTTCTTCAACGTTGTCGTCAACATACGATAAACCAAAAGAAAAGAACGCTACATTTCCAAGAGCTGCAGCAAATTGTAGAATAAATAGCATTATAAGGGTGGAAAAACAGAATTGCCCTCCTTGTGCTCTTTGGAGCCTCATTTCTGTACACAAAGGGGCTCCATCTAATAAAGGCTGCATTATTATCCTCTGAAAATAATCATTTATTGTTTAAATATCACTTTTATATAGTTCAAATTACGAGAGTTCGGCGGCGACTTATACTTTAAACAAGTTGTGGGGTATAAACTACAAATATAACTAAAAAGCACTTATTTTTCTATATAGAAACGAATAAGATAATATTCTTTATCATATTATAGTATTATACCGTTCTTATAACCTCATTTAAGTATAAGACGCCGCCGAACTCTCGTGATTTGGACTATAAGCAATATATTTGTCTTTGAAGTCTGTCTTGCTCTTACCTCTGACTCGTTGTCACTTCTTGCGATACTGTCAGAACCGTGTGTGTGCGTCAGCTTGGGTACGATTACCATAACACTTGCAATGGCTTGCAAGAGAACTAGGCCACCCAGCCAGGCGCCGCGATGGAAGTAATTACCCCAGTACGCGAACAGGACCGCCACGACGCCCATGAATATGTGGACGGATACCAACAACCAGTCTGCGAATTTACGACACTTTATATTACTGACCTACATTCAAGTACATTGCTGCATTTATAAAATATTTATTTTACACTAACATAATATATTATTCTGTATGAAAGTATATAAAGGAACTTCGCGTTATTTCTCTTGTTAGTTGATGGATCATACCTACGATTGTGTCACTGTATTCGAATTCCTCTGCTGCTAAATTAGCCGAAAATCGGAAATATTCCTGTAAGGCTCCTTGAAACAGTCCGCAAAGTATCAACACGGCTATAAATCGAGAGGCCGTTGCGTGTTTCTGGCATCCTGGACCATTGCAACAAGTTACTCCGCCGAAACATGATAATCCACAGTCCAAAGATTCTGAAAAACATAAATTTATGTACTGCCATCAGCCTCATCGGTAGAATGATATGTACAATTATAAAGGATATCATTAATTAATTATGCTGAAAATTTGAAGTCGATTGACAGTTTTATAATCGAAATAAATTTTAGCAAAGTTTGAAACATTTGCAAAGAGAGCAATGAGAGTGAATGAGAGGCAAATATATTTGACGAGTGGTTAAGTATCATTCCCACTCACTAGTTTAATTTAATGTTGTATTTTGTATTTAATTTAAATTGTTTGAATTGAACCTTACAAGGTCCAATGTCTTAAATTAAAAATATTAAATTAAGAAAGACTATATTATATTATAACCTCCAAAATGTGACAATCTGTCAAAATGCAGTAGGATTTACTTTTAAAAGAAGTTTAATGTCAGTTTTTTGAAAAATATAGAAGAGAAAACAATTTCTATTACTACTAATTGTTATTAAAAATAGCAATTTTAATTATTTCACATACAATTTTTGTCGAACTGCATACGCACCAAC
This sequence comes from Panorpa germanica, assembly GCA_963678705.1. Classification (NCBI taxonomy): domain Eukaryota; kingdom Metazoa; phylum Arthropoda; class Insecta; order Mecoptera; family Panorpidae; genus Panorpa; species Panorpa germanica. The sequence continues at coordinate 27,002,404 of OY783205.1, read as the reverse complement.
TAAATTAACTAAACTTAAATTAAAACACAAATGTGAAAAGGAATGCTTAAACGAGAATCTGAAATCTAGATTACAATATTAAATAAAAACAGTAAATTAAATATCAAAACAGTGAGTGGGAATGAGGCTTAACACCAGTTTTTAATTCTTAATAGAAAAACAAATCAGTATATTTTCAAATAATAGTAGATGAGAACAAAGAGATATTAAAAGTGTCGTTATTTTAAAAAATAATTAAAATCAAAGTTTACATTTTACATTAAAAATATTTGTATACTTGTACAATATGGTTTTGTATATATACTCGTTCTACGCAGACGCAATACGACTTCGGAATCATATTATAGCAAGATAACGTTCTTAATTGAAATAAACAATTTTAGGTTACTTAAACATTACGGCTATAAAATTGTTTCCTAATACAAGCCCTACAATATTCTTTAGTAAATATATCAAATTAATTTTTATCATTCAGTAGGACTTGAACATTGTGCAAATACGTTACTTCAGGGTTTGTAAACATTTATCAAAAGTAAAACAAATATAAAAAGCAAATAAAAATAATAAACCTTACCTTTACTAATCATATGTCGAGGTGCTGAAAAATGATGGTCATCATCGTCATCATCCATAATCAAAGTCGAAGGTCGAAACATTTTGTATTGTCTTTATTTTCTTGTGTTATAGCATAATAATTGTCTTTTTCTTTTAAATAAAATTATACTGTCTATTCAAATAAGAAATATATAGCAAATAATTATTACCATGCTAAATAATAATTACAAAATTATAATAACATTTTTAAATACATTCAAATGCGTTTTTGTACGACGGAGCCTTGACTAAATGTTACCTTTTTCCTGAAAATTAATTATTGTAGATTGAATTCTACAAACATTAATGAAGATTTTATAAATATTGGATTCCTGTATAAGAATCGTAGGATTCTTAGAAAAATTGTTTGTATAGTTCCAATTTCGAGAGTTCGGCGGCGACTCATACTTAAAACAAGTTGTGAGGTATAAACTGCCGATATAACTAAAAAGCACTGACTCATTTATTTTTCTAAAATGTATATAGAAACGTAAAAGATAAAATTCATTATCGTATTTTAAATTTATACCGCTCTTATAACCTCTTTTAAGAATAAGTCGCCGCCGAACTATTGTGATTTGGACTATAAGGTTTTTCTAATAATTTTAGTGTTATCAAAAATTAATTTCAAACTTCTCATGTATTATTTACTAATACTCGTATATTAATTTAATATGTAACATAATATAATTTTGCATAAAAAATTTTATTAACGTGAGAAACAAATAAATGTTAAAAGATAATTTTTATTATGTAATCTTACATTATATTAATCTAAAAAAATGATGTAGAAGGTAAACTTATTATGTTAAATAAACGTTTTGTATACGTAATTGTATTTAGCGGGAACTTATGAGTCACTCTGTAAGGTGTGAGGGTCAGATAAGGTGTTCAGCGGAATTTATTGCAGAGACATGACGGACCATGTGTTAGATGAGATATTGGAAATGTTATCTCCAGCCTGAGTTTCCATAATATGACTATAATTTATGTGAAAACTATTTATTTGATCAAAAAAATTATTGAAAAAAAGTTGTAGTATGTTAAAAATCCTTTCAAATGATATATAGCATGTTTAGATGGTATAATGGACTTCTAATGGATGGTATAATTGGATGGTATAATGGATGGATGCACTTCTTGCTGAATATCATCCACTGTTTTGATTTTACGCGGTGCATCTCAATTTCTATTAGATATACAAAAAAATGTGAATATATATAGTTCTACTTGAGAAGCTACTGCTCCACATGTGAAATTATAGCTTCATTTTTTTAAACTTTAATCTTTCAAAAATCAACAAAATAAAAAATAGGTTTTCTTCCAGAAAAATGTATAATGGCCACTAGTCCAAATGGCAATTAAAATGTTTCCACTACAGTTATTTTCTTCAATATATTTCATCGAATATAATAAACAAATAAGAGAATGTTACATATATATAACATCTATTGTTACAATGTTAATTTCATAATAATAAACACAGTAAAAGATTTCCAAGAAATTTAAACAATTTTAAAACATTTAAGAATTTTAATTAATACCGGTTCTTTCACTTATAAAACGATGACACATTGCACAACAACAATTTCAAACAGAATATAATTCAGTCCAAGTTACGCCTAAACTCACTGCACTTAATTTACACCAAAAATCACAAGTAAATCTACAACAAATTATTCAAATATTATTGAACACATTTTAAAATATATTTATGAGTTTTAATGTGAAAAATAATTTTCATTTGTAATGTAATAGATATTTCCAAATGATATCATTATCAAGAACTGGTTGCCTACAATCTCGTATATTTGATAAAAACCGCTGTGAAACTCTTATCAGAAATCCAGGTAGATAACAAAAAAGTATTAAAATTGTAAGGTTTTTAATCTAACTGATGAAAATAATAGCTATATCAGAGCGACCGTCCTGCAGCTAATGATAGCGCTCAGTAAATACAAAATGTAATGAAACAATGTAAAGCAGAGAAGGTAAACCATTTGGAAGTGATTTTATTTTAGCAGTTAACTGCAATAAAAAAAAAATTAGTATAGTCCAAATCACGATAGTTCGGCGGCGAGTTATACTTAAAAGAGGTTATAAGAGCGGTATAAATCTATAATACGATAATGAATTTGGTCTTATTCGTTCTATATACATTATAGAAAAATAAGTGAGTCAGTGCTTTTTAGTTATATCGGCAGTTTATACCCCTCAACTTGTTTTAGGATGAGTAGCCGCCGAACTCTCGTAATTTGAACTATAATAACGTTTTCTTTTCAAAGAGAATGTTTCACTTTTTCGAGAAGAAACGACAAAACAGTTTGGAATTAAATCATGAAAAAATCGTCATTACATTTTTATGTTTTTTTTATTCAATATTATTAACCCTGCGTGTGTACACTGGGTCTTTTAAGGAACAGTTGAAATTTCAAACTCCTATTTCTCCCTCATGAGTACAGAGCGCGTTTCATCTATGCCCTCTAAAAAACGTAGGTAGTGGTGGGGAGTTAAGGTTCCAGCAGCGTACGGATCTGGCAGTTTACGGGCAAAGGCGAGCCAGTGAAACTTGCATCCTAAAAGGGTCAGTGTACATACGACGTTAGTATTTTCCAATGTTAGTAAATGCACTTTTTTAGTCTAAGGTAAAAAAGTCTACAACCGTTTTTCTTAATATTTGTTTCTTATAAAGTTATGAATTTTTTAACAATATTCCGTTTTTTTCGCATTTTTCACTATTTGTGAATTTTTATTAACAACGGTTTTAAACTTTGGACTTTAGCAACTTCTGGACCATGTAGTAGACACTTCAAGAAGTAAGACAGAATTTTTACAGATTTTTCGAAAGCCCTCAAAGACCCAATGTACACACCATGACTCGAAAAATATAGTGTTCACACGGAGGGTTAAGATTTTTTTTAATTTATAAATTTTCGTAACCCTCTATTTGGATATCACTGATACAAAAAATACGAGAACACATTATTATTAATGTTTTAACTGGTATTTTAAATTACAAACCTACGTGCTTTTGAACAACTGCAGATAGAACGGATAAATAGTTATTGTTTTGGAGCACGATGTAAAACCAACAACACATTGACATTGGGTTGCCGAGTGGAGGGTTTACGGGATAGCGGATAACGGTTATTAATGAGTAGGCCCCAATGACAAGGCCTGGGCCCGTAAAAAACCGACGCCTAAGTCGATGCTAGTCTCATTAACGACCAACTCAAAATTAACTCTTCTCAGAGAATTTGGTGCGGAGAGATAGAGTTTTGGTGAGGCAGAAATATTGTAAATGTAACTAATATTTCGAGCGTAAAAATTAATTGAAAAATCATGTATCATAAATGAAAATATTGAAACAGTATTTTTGTCACTTTAATTTCAATTTTTTTCTATTTTAAAAACTTATACCTACTATTCATATATTTGGTTTTTATATCTCTGAACAAGGAAGAGCATCGCCCAATTAATTCTAAAAATAGATTCGTAACAAAGAGCTTGTTGACCCGTAATTAGGTTAGCAAATGTGGTTATTTATATTAATTATGAAATTCTTCAAATTTAGTGTAATTAATTCACAGCCTCATTAACAAGTGACTCATTTCATCATTCCTCTTATTCTAGGCCTCCTACACATATATATATATATATATACTTATTTAAAATATTTATTTAATAAGTATCTTGCCTAACTTTTTTAAATATTAAATCAATTCCGCATTAAAGTCTCATTCCCACTCACTGTTTTGATATTTAATTTACTGTTTTTATTTAATATTGTAATCTAGATTTCATGTTTTCGTTTAAGCATTTCTTTTCACACTTGTGTTTTATTTAGTTAATTTAGTTGATGCGTATGCATCGTTAGTAATATAAATTTTGACAGTTCGGCAAAATTGTATGTGAAATAATTAAAATTGCTGTTTTTAATAACAATTAGTAATAGAATTGTTTTCACTTCTATATTTTACTATAAACTAACATTAAACTTCTTTTAAAAGTAAATCCTACTGCATTTTAAGAGATTGTCACATTTTGGAGGTTATAATATAATATAGTTTTTCTTAATTATTTAATATTTTTAATTTAAAACATTGGACCTTGTAAGGTTCTAAAAAAACTAAAAAAGCTTAAAAAGTAAATTAATTAAAAATGGTACTGTGAATTGTATTGCCATATGCTAATCCATTTAAATTAAATACAAAATACGAAATTAAATTAAAGCAGTGAGTGGAATGATACTTAAGTCTACGTAGATCTTTGTAGGAATATCGAGACAGTGACCGAGATCGAAAAAGTAATAACATTTCAACTGAGTTTAAATCTTGGCCCAGTTGTTCTAGTTGAGAATACAAGTACAGATACTGCCACAACATAGACGCAACGATAAAACAAATAACGTTTTATTATTCGTAAACCATATGATATATAATTTTTCTCATTTAATTAATTATGTTTTTATTTTATTATGGATAATCGACTCATAAGCATTTTATTATAAACATTTTAGTTAATATTTATAAATATCACAAACGCACTTAAAATATTGAACATATTTTAACAAGAATTCACTTTATTCTCACATTATTTTATTATAAAAACAATAAGTAATTAATACAGAATTGTAACTGCGTGGTCCGCACTGTATAATTCACAATTATTCTTATTTCTTTAAATAACAAAAGTTCCATATGTTGTTGATTAATGCGTACTTGGCTACACAGCACTCACTCAGCCTCAGAGAGACAAGTCAGACCTTGTTAACCCCCACTCCCAAATAAAATCAGAAAATAATAGTTAAGGGAGGATTCTAGTTTATTGGGTCCCCTATATTAAGGTAGTTAACGTACTATAAGCTCATTAGTAGAATGGTATAAATTTTTATGTAAATAAATTATCTAATTAACTTGGGTTTCAAACTTGAGATAAATTTATTTAAAGTTGAATCATCTGTGCAGAAAGTTACGCTTTTTAGTCTTGTATAGATAACGAGATCTCTAACAATCAGGGTCCTCCCACAACCTCCAACGCTTCAAAATACTAATATATATGATAATTTGTAGAAATGTGATCTGAATACAAGATGATTAGTTTTTGTGAAGATTTCTTGAGATTGAATTGTTGACAAATACATCATACATCTCTTTTGTATTATAATTAAGTTGCAAATCAATTTTTGTTGTTTTTTTATTAGTTTTATTAATATATATATATTATAAAAAGGACTACTTTTGAAGATTTTATTAACTAACAACTTATTTTTATTCTATATTAATATTTTTACGTGAGCTCTGTATTTTCAAAATCTGATAAATTTTTGACGAATTTTTACGTATGCACAACCGCTACCCAGTAAACATTTTGGAGTCACTTTGCCATCACATTGAAGATGCTTATGATTTTTTTTGTCATGAGAGAGTTCAGTTTCGATCATATGAAATATCTATTTTATCGGGTACAAATGGCGAAACCACTCCATCTGCCAGAATACAAATAAAGATAAAATTAATGCGAACTATAATTGAAGTACAATAGTGATAGAAACGTCACAAAAAGAACATTTCACCAAATGCTTACAGGGTACGGTTCTACTGAAGCAACAACTGAAATCGAGATGCTTTCGAAGTACCATAAGCTCATTGAAAATTCCGACGGTGACATATTCATAAAAACAGGAGCGGCGTTACCGATTGCGAGGCCCCGGGCGGCAGATCTTTACAAGGCACTTGTTCTTTGTATAATTTGAAAATTGTAAGAAAGTATTTTTGATGATAATTGACTAGAAATAAAATTTTATAAGCAGTGATTCTAGTGGGATTTCTAAAGAGCGAGGCGCGAGATTCAAATAGATATATAGTAATGAATTTTCCTGCTTGTGTTGTTGCGAGAGAATGCGAGGCCCCGGGCGTTTGCCCTGCTTACCACCCTCTAAGGGACTCGTGCATGCACCCTTTCTTCTATGTTTCATACGATAAATTCAATGCGTTTGATATAAGCCAAGCGAACCTATGAGAGCTTACCTTTAAATGTTTGCCAACTGATAGATTTGCAGAAAAACTAAAAAGAAATTAAATAACCTCAAATCAAAAAAATAACCGTTAATATATGTTGCATAATATGAGTTTATGATTTGGTAAATATAAAATTAATTAAACAAACCTAAAGAATATAGCACTGGTTTGGGAATTGAACCTGAAGACTAATATATAAACGAATCGAAATCTTAACATTAAATTATTTTGTGTAAAAACTTATTATTTATATAAAAAATTATATGTAAACTACAAGAGAATACTTGACAATATTTTTAATGTTAAATATATACTAAATAAAACTAGGTGAAACAAATAATGAATGTAAGCAGTAAAAAGAACGACACACAAAAATAAACAAAGCTATGCAACAGGACGCAACGCACGTTAAATAAAATCAGAAACACACAATGGTACAAAATTGTCACATACCGGGCAAAGTCACCATATTTATCGTAGTTATCACCATTGCAAATGACGCACTGTGTTAATGAAGCGATCGTACTAATCCACTTGCTTCAGTTAATGATTCAGAAACTAGATAATTGTGAATGCAAATCAAAACAGAATCACGCCGTGTGGTGATTTACATCATGTTGAATATCTGACTGAGACTGCTGCAGACAATGACACTGTCTGGTGTATGGTGAGTGGAGGGGTGGTGCAGGGGTACAGGGTAGTCGATGACTGACGACTGGAACGCTCCAGAAGTCTATACTGCACATGACAAGAGAGAAAGAGACAAGGAGATGTGAGATATGGAGGTAAATACAATACTTGCTCAAGTAAAAATGTGAAGAAAGGTAAAGGTATATTAAAACGTGTATGTGTTGAATGTTCTTCTTGTTTTTAATATGACATTAAGCAGCGTTTCCATTCATAAACAATCAATGGATTATTTTTTAATTAATAGAGTGTATGTTTGTCCTGATTTCGATGCGCTTGTGTCCTATGTCTTAATTTCTATAAAACTGTACAATATATTGATAAAGTTGATATTAACCATTAAAAAAGTCATTTTCTCTTTAATTATTAAAGAGATTCAACGTTGAACAACATTCCAAATGCATGTCCAAATGCTATCTCTTTTATACAACAAAGCGTAAAAGAGATAGCATATTCAAGATAGAACTCTGGCAGTTTTACAGGTTACCAATCTTACAGCTCATAAATCTCTGCTATATGTATTTATATATCAAAATATCAAATATTATTTACAGCTATTTCAAAGAACAATAAAATTCCAATATTATTATGTCTGCCTTAGCAGGGTTAAATAAAATAAAAACTTATTATTCTTATTGACTTGATTATTTCGACTACCAACAGCTAGAAAACATTACCACAGCACTGACCTAATCAACAAATAACTGACGTTAAAATGCATTTCACATCATACAAATATATTTTTGTATTTTTGTAATTATATTTTTAAAAAGAATACGTAAAAAAAATTATGTAATGACATATATTGTTGTATATATTAAATATTTAATTACTTAATAAATTTAACCGCGCTTTAGCAACGAATATAAAAGCTCTCGTAGTCGTTAAACCGTTAGCGTAACGGCGCTACGACTCGTTATGTTGCAACTTTAAGTCAACGACCCGGCCCGGATATAATGTTAAAGTTAGCCATAAAACATTGTACTCGTATGTAGAAATTTCCAATAAAAAAATGTAATGTAATGAAAAACAAATCGTGTAGTAAATTGAATTGAAAATATTTATTACTCGGGTAAGTTCGTTTAAGCTCGTAGTGGGAGCTTAAAGCTTTCATGTGTGGAATTAATATTTAATGGTATATTATTTACAAAAGTCGATATAAAATAATTCTAAGTTTATGGATAAAAATAAAGCTGGGGTAATTTCAAAGAGCTTTTATTAGGGTTGTGACTATTTATGAAAGCTCTGTATTACTTCATAATATATAATAAATTTCATTTAAATTACAATAATAAATCTTTGAGTAAAAAACGCTTTTTTTTGTTAAGAGGGTTGAGAAAAAGCTCTTTCAATATTAAAATTGAAATTTGATAATTATATACGAGTATTTATACGTTTTAAAATGCGTCAAGCTTTTGTCTGCATGCTATTAGTAAATTAAAATATATTTACATACACAAACAAATTCTATACTGTACAACTTAAATGAAACGTGAAACTTAGCTTTTCCATTTTCTCAATTACGTTAAAGTGTGGACATAGTATATCTTACAGACGGAAAATTACAAATGTTAAATTAGGAAAAGTGTACACTGTTGTTAAGATTTCTAAATTTTAATTTTATTATTTAATTTAATAATAAATTAAAAGCTTTTTATAAAATTAAGTTAAGAGCTTTTTACAAAATAATAATCAAATATAGTAAGGTTGATTAAATTACATATTGAATGTAAAATAATATGATAGCTTTTACGTATAAAAAGCTCTCATAAAAGCTTTTAAAAATATAGCTATTTTATTTTTATTAGCTGCTATAAATAAGTAATTAAAGCTGTATAAAGCACAATAAACGTGTGCTTTAATTGTCGATCTAGAGCTTTTCGTGGTAGCTATTTGTTTTATTCTTGTCGATTTGTTGATTTTACGATGATAGGAGAACAAACCCTTGAATAAACTCTTCGCACGCAATTGAATGGCGTTGTGGCGTCACAAAACCTGGCGGCCGCATTTTATATTCAGCCGACCATGTCACGTGATATTACATTTGTTTTTTTGCTAAAAACACAAGGTGTTTACAAAAAACTTTTATATTGTGTAATCCTCATCCTCATAATTAAAATTGTCTAAAATTGTTTCAATAAATGAAAGATTCATATGATTTAATAACTTGTATATATTATTATTATTTAAGTTTATAAATAATAAATTAAGTTAATATTAAAATAATAATAATACTGTAACAGCATGTGAAAAAAAAATAAACAAATATAATATTTAATACACTGACAAAATTGGGAAGTCAAATTTTTATAAGTCGTAATTTAAGTAAACTAAAAACCACTTAAAAATTATGAAAATTCTTAAAAATTTAAGAAAAACCTAAGTAAGTCAGTAAAGCCTCAAATCCACGATCATTTTTTGATTTAAAAATTTAATTTTGTTGTATATGTTTTTATTTATTTAATAATCAATAAATAATAACGCTGTCAGATTTCTGTTTCCACGTGACAATAGGTGAGAATGCTGTCACATTCATATCTACAACTATCAAATTAACTACAATCCTGTATTTGAGGCTTACACCTAAAGAAAATCATAAAAACTTAACTAAGGATTACTTAAATAATTATAAATCATCCCACTAAACACAACTTACGTATAATTTACATAACACCACTAAATCTTTTACAAGTGTGTTTACTGGGACTGTATTAACATTTCAAGTGGTGGTTCAGTTTAGGTGTATAATTAATTAATTAACTAAGTAATATTTCACTACACTCATCCAAACGATCAATTTTTATTTTAGTTTTGTTTAACATTTTCTACTGTTGTATAGTTTTATTTGAATGTAAATATTTTTTTTTTTTTAAGTTTCATAAGATATGTTCATCTTATACATTTTTTGCACAGATTTATATTTTATTGATTGTGGCAAATTTCTAAAATATGCAGTCAAGGCTAACGATTAATAAATACAATTTTATTAAGTCTATTATCAAAGATGTTCAAAATATTTCATTCAATTGTTGCAACTTAATAAATTGTCATTTGTAAAGTAAATATTTGTATCTATTTTTTAAAATCAATATTTATCTAACAAAATAAATGTTAAAGTTGATTTTACCTAACATACAATGTTTGCTGACCTATTTTACTACTTTTTAGAAGTAAATTCATCCTTTTATGCATAAACAAAGATTATATACATATCATTTCGTCGATGGGTAGTATCAGAAATAGGCCGACGTTAAAAAATAATATATAAAACAAAGCACATATCCTTAGATCACTTGAAAAATAATACTAACTTTCTTTACAAAATATTTTATATAGTAATTATTTCATTTATGACAATTTATCAAGTAAATATTAATAAAGTTTTAAATTCTCTGATGTGAATTTTATTCCAAATTAAAAAATATAAAATTTGGAGACGTTTCTATTTTTATTCATAGTATACTCTTGTTTAATAATTAAAAAATACATCAATGAATAAATTTAATTAATTTTACTTGAAGACCGTTGCTATGGCGAAATATAGACATCTGCGACAGTGATAATATTTCAATCTATGTAAATTTCAAACTTATTTCTCTTTTTATTAATAAAATTCACATTTTAAAAGCGTTTAATTAAATATAATTCTATTTGTAAACATCTACAAAACTACTTTAGGCGTGGTAACTCATTTTTATTTTATTTTCTGAAATTGGTATTAAATAAATGATAACTCTACTTACGTAAGCAGTGTAGCCAATATAACAAATATTAAATAGATAATTTTGTTTTTCAATAATAATTCATGTGGCTATATTTTTAAAAACTTTTACATATTTATATATTAATAAATGGCAGTATATTATTTTTTATTTCTTCTTTTTTTTTAAATATTTTTATTTAGTTCGTTTATATAGTATATTTTAAAATAATAAATTGTTTTTTTTTTGGTTTGAGAACTAATATACTATTAATTAAAATTAAAATGCGGCTACTATAATATATTTTGAAATTTTGAATTTGTGCAAATTATTATTTGTTATGAATTCGTCATAATAGTGAAGTAACTAGAAGTTTTTTATTTGGGAACCAGTTAATCCAACTCCGATTTCGATGTTAATTTAAAATATTGTTCGACGTGGACACTTCTGTTACTTCACCACACGTGGGAATCTTCATAATCATTTTGTAAAATAGTTAATTAGCTATCTTAGGTGGCTCATTTCTCTTTTAGTAATTTAATATTATTTACAAAAACTTAAGCTTAAAGAAAATCACATAAATACATTTTTCATTGAAAATTAATTAAGAAAATATAGGTACATATGATAAAAGTTTCACATTTCAAATAATTCAAGCATTGTTGCTTTTAAAGTGACTGTTGGTTTGAATAGCTTACTGCTAGATATCATAATGTTAATACAGGTATATTATTATTGTGAGAGTGAGATTATTATTTTAAAATTTTAATTATGTATTTTTTATAATTATTATACTAATATATTGTAGGTTTTTTAGTTATTAACTAATTATTTTATGGTACATGTATATTAAGCAAAGCAACCTATTCAAATAAAATCGTTTTAATTATCGATTTCTTAATCATAAACTTATTTGGTATATCAAGAAAAATAGCCTAGAATACTCATTCTAAAAATAATCAAATTTCTTTTTATTTACATATTTCCAATAATTAATAAATAATACAAATCTATTGTGTCTATTCCTATTATACTCGTACGTTTAAAATTATTGTCCCGTTCTAATTTCAAAAATATCTAATCTACATTGTGTGTTTTTGGGGTGGGGAGCGAAGGGGGGCTGTGCATAATCTAACGAAGAATTGCGTAGAGAACAATAAATCGCCTTACAACGATTTTTTTGAATAAATTTTACAAAAATAATTACAAAATTTTTATTGTGATATTTTTCATCATAATATTTTTTTTTTTAAATAGTATATTTTAGTATATTTAATATAATTTACTAATTTTAAAAATTTGCGCTTTAAACACATTCATTTTCATTAAAATTATTATCAATATTGTAGATTATTATTCTTTTTTATAAATTACGCTAAAATTTATTTATAATTTCTAAAAACAGGTGTTTTATTTTATTTATTTATTATATTTACAATTGTTTTTTTTTTTTCTAATATTTTCACAACACTATTTTCGATCGGGTGGTATTTTGCGTTTTAGGTGACTTGCTTTTTTGGCCGAATCTCACCAGGCCTCTGTATATCTTACGTCGCACTCTTGAAGTTGTGGGAGAGAGGATCGTAAATGAGCCAAAGTACTTGCGCTCAATTTGGTGCTATTTAAATTTAATTTTCTAAGTCTACTCAAAGCTGAAACGAAAATTTCGTAAGATTAGTCAGTAATTATCCTTCACTTTGTATTTTTGAGAGTTGCTGTTACTCACAAGCTAGCGTTAATATTCCTTGGTCAGTGACTGGAGTCTCACACAAATTCAACACTTGCAGCTGCTGCAGATGTTCTGCGATTAACTGAATTCCAGAATCTCCAAACTGCGTAGCCCAAAGGTTGAGATATCTCAAGGACGGTAACTAAAACATAGCACAAACATTAAACACGAGAAAAGGTTAAAATCCAACAAAAATAGCAAAAATATTTACCTTAATTATTTGTTCAGCGCATGCTGACGTCACATGCGTGAACGCCAACGATAAACACTCCAAATTTCCAAAGGAACCGCTGCTCAAGAGTTTAGTGACGTCATCGTCTGTTGATCGACTTGGGAGAGTCAGTTTTTTTGGTCCTCCTTTTTGTTGCTGAATCATGAATCATTTATAACATTAACTGCAGCTTCAGGGACAAATATACGAATACAAAAGACATCTATGTAACTCACCAGCTCTTTTAGATGTTGCTGCTTTTGACACAGGGCATTGTACACCTCCATTCCAGATTCCGTACCTTGTAGGGTTGTAGCAATCTAGTGAAATGTAAAGGGAACATCGTTTTAGCTTATATCGGAAAAATACCGAGTCCTAATAGCACTTGACAGCTTTATCAACAGACAAAATTCAGAGTTTTCCAATATTTTGAAAATGACAAAAGTAGCGTCACTAAAATTGGTGTAACTTGAAAAGTAATGGTCGGAATGTCATGAAATTTTAACACATATCGTTTGAAAGTTGGTACTATCTAACAATCATATGGATTTGTCAATGGTGGCACAATTCGAATTCGTTAAGGTGAAACGATACTTGGCCATTTTTGACTCGCGAAATATATATCAATTCCAATTTTTATACTCTATATATTCTTAAGTCTTAGGCGTAAATTTGAGAACCATAATAAAGGTTATAAAATTTATGACAAAGCCTTAGAAATGTTACCAGTCATATAAAAATTGGAATTTAACTAGAAAATATAGCGATATTCATTTTCAAAACTTATTTTTGCGGTTCCAACTCATTAAAAGTCAGTGGAAGAAAGCTTAAAATGTAGATACGTTATTCATCTAACTAATTGCAGCTTTAGATTTTGATTCGGGTTTATAGTTACTTACATAAAACGATTTAAACATAAAAAAACATGTTTTTTTTGATAATATTTAACCTGCTGTATAGTATCGCCATCTATATTTCGCGAATCAAAAATGGCCAAGTATCGTTTCACCTTAAGTGATTTAAAAATGAATTCTTAAAATTCGAAGTTACCTGAACTCTCTGATCTGTGCTTTCTGATAAATTCCATTCCAAAATTAATCCCAGGACCTCCTGCGCTTCGGATCGTCCTCTAAGCGCCAGAAGAAGACATGCTGATATTTGGGAAGCGAGTAAATTATTCAAAAATCTTTTTCGACGACCACAGCAGCCCAGTAAAGTTCCCAACTGCAAGATAATTTGTTAATAAATACCAAAATCTTTTGAAGAGACTAGATAGAGGTATAGGGCATACCATCTTCGACCAGATGTCGCCATTATCGGGACAGATGTTGTTACTCGGACAGTAGATGTTAAACCAGCCATCTTTTCCATCGCGAACACCCAATAAGGCGGTGTGTACGGAGCATCTCTTATCTTTAGCTATCTTCATTATCACAGGCAGTAGAGATTTTAGGAAGAGAGGATGACATAGTGCATCTTCCGGGAAGGGGAGTGGCTGTAGAAGCAGAGAGAGGCCGGGTACCCAATCTTCATATTCAGAACTGCAAAGAAACAAAATATATTAGAGATATTGATAATAGTTGACACACATTTAGGCCCTCCGCACACGAGGCGGCTGGTTGCACACCTTAGCCCCGAATCTGTCCGAACTGAATGAGAATGGAACTGTGTTGTTAGTGAGAGAACGAACGTGTATACGAGTGAGAGAAAACACACGGCACAAACAAAACTAAACTGGTAGTCAAGCCGTGTTCCGTGACTCTATAGAAATTTTTAGAATAGCATAATAGGGGATTTTATTGTGTCGTATTTGTTTGTATGCATGTATTTAAATACTTTTCAATAGTATTCGTACACGTCTCTGTTCATGATGTCATCATCAAAAGCATGCAACCATACAATTCTTTTACTAACAACACAGTTGCAATCACATTCGGTTCGGGCAGATTCAGGGCTAAGGTTTCAACCAGTCGCCTCGTGTGCGGACGCCCTTATAGTTATACTTACATATACTCAAACACTGAAAGGTAACACAAAAGTTCCCGATCTCCTTCCATTGTATCTTCCTCTTCATTTTGGTCCTCCGTAGGTTTATCTTCAGCTTTATCAATAGCTTCTTCGGAATTTGGTTCAGTCTCTTTTGAATCTCCACTTCCCCCGCCACAACAAGTATCTTCCGCTATCGGTAAACTATCACTAACTTTATCACTTTCTTTATTATCAATTTCAATATTATTTAGTTTTTCTAAGTCACTACAAATTTTCACTAAATTCACATCTACCTTATCTTCTATTAAATTTATATTTTCTACACTTTTGTAAATATTTTTATCAACTTTTATTGTATTTTCTATTACATCTAAATTATCAATTTTATTTTCGTTGTGTTTACATGGCTTTTCTTCATCTATTTTATTTTTTGAGGCTTCTGCTTCGGATCTGACATTTTCGTAGTAGGAAAATATTGCGGCTAAACATACGGATACCAGGTTAGGTAAAACGCGGGGGTGGGGGCACGTACTAGCTGGACCATGGACACTAAAAGAGAAATATATCATCCATTAAAAAATTTAAAGTTAGCATATGAAGTTATAATTTGTAATTCTTTGTTTTACTAAGTTTAGCATTTCAAATGTTAAGACTCTATTTACATTGCTGCGAAGTTATTTGTTAAATCAGCGGTGTTTGTAATAGTTTTTCGTTTATTATTTATTTAAATTAATGTACAACATATTAAGTTTATTGTGTAAAAATTTGAAGTCGATTGCAGTAAAACAGTCGGAGATATAGAGTTTTAAGTCTTCACCTTTCTAGTCTGCTTTCGTGTTACTTTGAAACTTTTAAATGCGGTTTCTCACACTTAGCTTTTTGAGAGTCGGTGCCCTCTCTAGCTCAAAATCTACTAGACCGATTCTTTTGAAATTTTGCACACTTTTTCTTTACATAAATGCCGAGGTAACGCTGTCGAGTTTATTTTTATTTTTTAATTTTAACATATTTTAAAATAACAAAGTTTCTGATTTTTTTCATGAAAAATCGGTATTTTGATTTTTAAGTGCTGTAAAAAATTGAAAAATCAATAAAACAGGAAAAACTCGGCAGCGTTACCTGCAGAAACTTATCAACTAATGAAATCATTTTGGTTTTTCGATTTCAGAAGTTATGAGTGGCACCGCAATGTTACTTTTTTTGTGACATCTGCGAAAATTCGCTGTCAATGTTTCATTTCTTGATATTTATTTATGAAAATTTCACAAAGTATTCTTCAAACGTTATTTTATCATGTAGTAATTATAGAAATAATTATATATTAACTGTGTCGTCAAAAAACATTATCGAAAATATGCTATTTTTTTTATCGTGGAGTTGCACCATTGTGTACCGGACCTAACACAGAAACGTCAACTTTTGTTATATGCCAAGAAAAGGTTTGAAGGTACTTAAAATATATACACAACATTTCTATGAAAAGTTTATTTACATAGAATTTCATGTATGAAAGGAATTCAGCATTTCTTGCATATTTAGAATCTGAATGCATTTCTTCGTTATGTTACTACATGTAAATCATATCGCAAAACTCTTGGAATTCTTATAAAAAAGTACAGTCATGATAAAATAACTATTTTCTTAGAATCAGAGAAATTCTGATAATGATAACATGAACTAGATATGCAAAAATATTGATTAAATATAACACGTGTCGCAAAACAACCAGATATGTCATTTAGAATCATAAATTTTCGTAATTTAGAACCAAATTTAGAATTCGTGTAAATATACAATAAATTAATTAAATAAAGTGCATATCATATGAAATTAAATTCTACACCGTTTTTCCTGCAGATTAGGGTTCGGCTTGGTAGGTTGAGCCGTCTGTTTGGATTCTATTATTAGACCTCACCAACGCTGATGTTTATTCATGTACTGGTATATAATATATAGGTGTATTTGTCCTAATAGAGCAACAGGGGCGTGCCTGGGTGTTAGTTACCTTATTTTTACAAGCTATTTGTTTGTCTCCTAAAATAAATATATATTAAAAAAAAGATAGACGTAGAAATTGAACAAATTGTAATTCCAATTGGATTTCCAAGTTTGGTCAATCGTATTTGTGTACAAATTACTACGGAAACCCTTTCTTATAGGAAGTTAATTGCGTCATTTCTCTAAAGCAACCTTTTTCAAGTTCCCTTTTCAAGAACACGATCACCACGATCTTGAAAAGACCTTGTCCTTAATATTTATAAAAAATATGTTGTTTGTATCATTTAAAGCTAACATTACTTAATTTACGAACTGTTGAATTATTTCTTATGTTGATTTAAACAATTAAAAAAGTCGTTTTGTCTTTTTAATTATTAAAGGGGTTCAACGTTATACACATTCCAAATGCATGCCAACTTTACAGCTCATAAATTTCTGCTATATGTATTTATATATCAAAATATCAAATATTATTTACAGTTATTTCAAGGAACAATAAAATTCCAATATTATGTCTGCCTTAGCAGGGTTAAATAAAATAAAAACTTATTATTCTTTGACTTGACTTGATTATTTCGACTACCAACAACTACAAAACATTACTAAAGCACTAACCTACTCAACAAATAACTGACGTTAAAATGCATTTCACGTCATACATATATGGCCGACCATTTCTAGCGCTAAAACTACAATTCAAATTTTTAATTGCTATATCTCCGTCAACATTTAGATATTTAATAAAATAGACACGCCAATACACATTTATTAACATCAATTTCAATCAACAACGGAAAAATCGACCACTAAAAAATGAGGACACTTATTTCTTAATACAAACAAAACACCACAAGCGTTTAAGAAGTTGATGCTTTGTAAGAAATTGAAATGGAAAACCCATTACTATAAAAACGTACAAATAGTTCATACCTTGCCACAAATCTCCCAATAACTTCTTTGGATCCATTTTGTGCGTTCAACGCTCTCAAAAATTGTTGCACAAGAAGACGCATATGTGGCGCCCGACTAAAATCAACATTATGTTTTAAAATTCGTAAAACAATATGTGCGAGGGCATCTGCAACTAGCGGAGATCTAGGATGCTGTAAACAGTGGTGCGCAAAATGTCGACACATTTCTGCACTTGGTGGAGAGTTTTCTAGAAGTGGAGACAACGCATAAAGAAGAGCGTCGCTGGAAGTTCGTTCCAAGCACCAGGATTCCGACTGGAAATTTAGAACACATCAATATTTTTATATAGTGTGGATTAATATTAGTTTTTATCTAAACATACCTCTGCAAGAAGTTCAGAAATGATGGCGATTGGTTCACTAATGACACACTCGTCCTGTAATGGAGTTGTCGTCGCGAAATCTACCATGCCCTGTGAAAAAAAATGATTCTTGTTGATCTAGATTTATCAAAATGTCCATTAAAAGATATTTCTTGTTGCACTTGCAGCTTCAGTGAAAATATTTAAGGCGTTTCACCAAAATATTTGTCTACAGTGTTTACAATATTAAATTTTAGTTATTTACAAACACCGACTTCCAGAATACCCTGTTATATTAAATATAAAAGAACCCACGTCTAACATAAGGCTTTGTGATGACAGGCGAATTAAACAAACAAGGCAAGAATACACAATAAATATTTTTGGAATATCAATCATAGGCCAGCAACAAGTTTTGGTGAAGAAAGTCTTCGAAAGATATAATGAACATGGTCCACGGAGTTATTATTAGAGTTAGAATCAAATATCGTTCATTCAACTGTCTTGATCTTAAAATAAATTCATTTTGAATTAGCTTTAGCTTGATTACTTAAGGGGACGCTCTAATAACATTACACACGCAGTACCGGTACTTAAAGAAAGATTTCCTACTCCAGCTAGGGCATTTACATTTATATTTTACGTGTAACACTTTCGAGATGTTAATATTTGTGTCCTATTTGTTTCAGATGGTTCGAGTGGACATAGCTGACTACAGAGGTATGTTTCTTTCAATTTACTAGTAGAGATAAATGTAAAACATAATGGAACTGAATTCATTGTTAACTGTAGTTCGTTTTTTGAATTCACTGCGGAATCCATACGAATTTGAGTTCGTTGATTTTAATAAAAGTAAAAGTAATTTCTTTTTGAAATAATATAGTTTACTGTGGAATGATTTTCACAGTCAGTTTTAATCACATCTAATATTTCACTATTGAATTTTGATCTTTCTAAACTATAATTTATGCATTCAAATATAATATGATCCAAAGTTCCTTCTTCACCACATTGACATCTATCGTCAGATTTAATATTAATTTTGTAAAGTGAGCTGGAGTTTTACAATGATTATTTTTGATTCTGATTACAGTTGATATAATTTTGCGGAACTTATTTCTAAATCATCTTTTCTTGCTTAAATTTGGATGTAACATATAATAGTCTCTTCCTTTTAACACACTTTTGTTAATGAAATCTTGGTTTCTCAAATTGAAATTTAATTTTTTGATTATATTAAAAGTTTCATATGAAGGTAATTTAACTTTCATCTTAATTTCCAAATTTATTCATTTATTGTGGAATGATTATAACCTTTTTCGGTGTTATTATTTGCTAAAACATGTCCTTAAAGTAATTCCTTCTTCCTTACCTTTAGTTCTTTCAGAATAACATCCTGCCGCGTAGATTTTGTTAAAATATTTCGATACTTGAATAAATTTTTCTGAAACACATAAGAAAAATAATTTTTCAGAATCCGACGTTAAAAAAATGTCACCCATGCATTTTGCGTATACCTTACCTTCCAAACTACAGAGTGGTACCACTGATCCCTCGTATAAGCGTTGCTCGCCTGTAAATATTTTCATCAATAAAATTTTAAGAATCCTTTGTACACTTCCGATGTTCAACACAATGTGATGTACTGACCTGTAAAAGTATTGAGCCATCAGGAACAACGATTCTCAGACAAAATTTATGACCTGCGTCCCATCTTGCGACCACATAGACTTCCTGCATCGTGGAATAGCTAACGGGCTGCTCCAGAAATCCAGTAGCCTGGAAAAGAATTGTCCAATTTAAAAATATGATAACACCCCATTGAACGAACACATTTTCGTTAACTTTATCAAAGACAGTCTTAGTCGTGGAAAATATGTGTCCTTAGAGTGAGAGAGAATGAGATAGGTATTACCAATACAACAGAAAGAGTATAAAATAAACTAAAACACCCTAGTAATAGAGTTTCCAAAACTTCCAGTACCGTAAGTGAGTTGGGATGACAATACTACTTCTAACACGTAAATATAACTTTGAAATATAGTATATAGATTTTAAATAGAATATTATTCATGAAATATAACAAAATAACATATTTGATTTATATTTATAATTAAAAACTACAAAAGTAATTATCAATAGTTGGTCTTCTGTAGATTTAATTATGTTTATGAAATTTGTTTTTGATTTGAACGAAATACAAAATAACAATATACATTGTACAGCGTAAAACACACTCGATACGTTCATTATAACAGTGGTGTATTATTACCAAACAAATAATACATATACAACAACGTACAAATGATATGCAAATACATGCGACAAAAATATATTTTCATCATTCAAAAGATAATTACTATGTACGTAAATAAAATATATTTTGATGTCTAGTGGGCATCGGATGATATTGACGAGTGCTTGATAATAATAGGGGTGACAACAATGGTTTAAAAACACACGCTGTGTTCTATACGTATTTATAGACACAAACAAGAGCGTAGGCCTTAGTTTTACGTCAATAATTGACCGCACCTAATGAAAAATTAATTAATCGTGAAATTTTTATATTTAAGGTATTGCTAATTTTATTTTTAATTATTTTAAAGTTAAATTCTTATGAATTACACATTTTTGTAGGTTTTCGTTTTAAATTACAATTCAGCTGCACTTGTTACTAATCGGAGCTAAAGATTTGTTAACCTGTACTTCATCAAGCGCACCACTCAAATGTGTCGTATTCATACACAGCTGCTGCAGAGCACACCGCTCTAATTACATAGTAAAACTATCGTTTGATTCACTCGTCTGTGAAACCAATGCTTCACACGTTTAGATGGTGTTAAACCGTGCAATATTTTAAATCCGGTGTGTACGTTATTTTAATATTATTTTATAACGCGCGCGAATTCAAATGTGTCAATATTTCAAGTCAATCGACCGACTACTTTTTGAGTTTTGCGAGCACAAAAGTCGTTAATTTTAAATGCGATAAAACTCACTCACTTCCACAATAACACTTCTATCGCTTACGAATCAGAAAATAGATTAAACTAAAAACTACTTCAAACAGTTTTGTAAAGTATCTAGATACGTCTGAACTTTTGCAAATCAAATGAAACAAGTATTTTTTTTTTGTATGTGTCCCCTAAAATCTACGTCACTGTGTTGTGTCATCACACGAGTAATTTGACGCTAATGAAGCTGTCCTAATTACAATATCGATATCCAATCATATAACTGATTAGCGAGTACATGGTATTTTCGCACAAACATATGTGCCCCGGCCTGGCCCAACCGGCATTCATTTATTAGCATATTAAATTTCTATGAATTTTCATTTTGTAATAATTTAAATTTTTTCTTTAACTAATTTCTTTAATTCTACAGAGTACAAACATAGAGCTATATAATAATAAAGGTTATATCTAGAAATGGTAGTGATGACGTCAGGTATGACCTATAAAACATCTCGAGGATTCTCGTATTGACGTCACAGGTAGTGCGAAACTAGCAAAAAATAAAATAAATTTGAAGGTGTGAAAGAAATTATTCGAACTAGAGCGGATAGACCTTCTGACACCAAAAGACGGCTGCCAAAACTATATATATATATATATATATATAATTTTTAATTCCATTTACGAGAGATCACCAGGGAATTTTATATCATCCCAATTCACTTACGGCATTGGACTACGCTTCAGAAATTTTATAAATAAGGAAGTGTTATACGCTTAATAACTACAAATCTCTCGTAAATTTAACTATATATATATGTTATATTTTAATTCACGTGCTTTTAATAAAAAGTGTAATAAATTTGACACAATATAATTCCAGTATTTTGATAAATGTGCCATTCTATAATACAGTAGAAATAAGCTTTTATTAATTTTAATACGAGTTTGAAAATGACCGAAACAATAAATACAGTTTTATAACATGGTTTATTTAAATAATAACCCCTGACCTTTTAAATATAACCTAAATATTTAAATAAAATTTTTTATCACTTTCATAAATTATATTTTTATGTAAAAATATAATTCAGTATAAAATAAAGCTTGAAATATAAAAACAACAATAGTGGTGGCGATATTTTACACGAGCTACGTGCTACGTCCCGTTATCGTAGAGGCGTGAGAGAGTGGGGGTAATAGCTACATGCTTCTACACGCGTAGCTGTTACTTCTTAGTTCCAAATTGGATCATTAGTTTGTCGTTTAAATAGAAAAATATTCGTCAGTGACACCGACACAATATTTTTGAAATGATTAGGTGGTTATTTATATTTTTTTTTTAATTTCTACGTCTGAATACATACATACTTACATTTTATTTTCAAGATTAGATTCTGAATATATTTAAGTAAGGATTGTGACTAATCAATGTTATCTTTTGATTTGACTTATTTCCTGTCAATGTTTTTATTAATTACAAAGGTTAATTATATCATATTTTATAATGAATGGCTCTGTACGAAGCAACTGAGTTGGAAGGCCTTGAATGTCAGCACTTTTGCTACAGTTTTAAGATATAAAAACTGACAAATTTGTTAATTATGAATTGTTTTATATTATATTTCAAGACAATGTTTAAAATACATTAAATTTCTAAGCAATTCGAATAGACTACTTAACTCTACTTCCATATTTTTACTATTAAACTTCTACCTTCAACATCAAAACTACCCCAGAACTCGCTTAGTTGTTCTACTGTAACACTTCGAGTGACGCCCTCTGTATATTCTACATATCTGTAGCTCTGTTTACTATTAAACTTCTACCTTCAACATCAAAACTACCCCAGAACTCGCTTAGTTGTTCTACTGTAACACTTCGAGTGACGCCCTCTGTATATTCTACATATTTGTAGCTCTGTTTACTATTAAACTTCTACCTTCAACATCAAAACTACCCCAGAACTCGCTTAGTTGTTCTACTGTAACACTTGGAGTGACGCCCTCTGTATATTCTACATATCTGTAGCTCTGAATATGAGGAAAAGACCGACAAATACCGACAAGAAATCTAAAGAATTTATTTTGGGCACTTTCCAAAAATTTCCCATGGCGTACTTTATTATTTATAGAGGGTCTATAAACTATATCGATTTAATATTTCTTGGATTTGTTTTTAGACATTAAAATGCAAGACCCATCGTAATTTTACGACCGGATTAAGGTAGCACAGCGGTAATATGTATGTTTCAAATTTTCTATGTACTAGTTGTAAGCAAATGGTACACTGTCCTCTTAAAACCATATATCGCGGAAGTTAAAACAAGCTGAATTTGTGGGAGGCAAATAGCTATTTATTTTAATATATTTATTGCTTTGGATAATAATCACAAAGTTCGGAAAAACGCAGTTAAAAATTAATTTAAATAAGAAAATACATCTCTCAGCATCTGCCTTGAAAGTAAGAATAAAAAGTTTTCAAATTTAAATAGCAATCAGTTCAAGTAAAGTCAGTTACGACTGTTTACCTTTCAGTCACAAATATTACCCAATACTTTCTCAAATTTCTTCTTCCTGTTTTTTTTAATGTATTGTAAATAAACAAATAACCGCAAAACTCTATTTTTATTTAGTAAGAATATATTTTTGTCCTATATAACATATTTTGGCAAGACACCAATGAAATATTGAAGATAACTTTGGATACTGTTTACCGTCGTAAGGTCAGAAACGTCGTAATATTTAAAAACCGAAGGTAAAATAATGTTAGATTCACGCTAAAAACAATTAGTGTTATATTAAAAAACGTTACGTAATAGATTACATTCCGTTAACTGTTTTATTGCTAATATAAGCGTAAAATGCCCTCAGTTTTAGATTAATAAATTCATTTATCTTCCTTTTATGGAGTACATAAATCTTATAAAGAGTTTTTAAGTTGCTACGTCTGCTAGCAAAAACTGCTGCTAACTTTACATTCTTTTATTTAAATAACAAAACGGTCAATCATTTTTTTTGCACATACGAAAGAACTATCCCCTTATTCTCAGCTAATTTTGTAGATTGCTAACGTCATAGTTATTTACTGTTCAAATATGTATATAAATATCATTAGCAATTGTT
The DNA here is from genome assembly GCA_963678705.1 of Panorpa germanica. Taxonomy (NCBI): domain Eukaryota; kingdom Metazoa; phylum Arthropoda; class Insecta; order Mecoptera; family Panorpidae; genus Panorpa; species Panorpa germanica. The sequence goes on along the minus strand of OY783205.1, from coordinate 26,978,117 downwards.
AATCAAAGTAAATAGGTGTATAACTAGTTTACTTAAAAACTTTTTTTATGTAATAATATTTAGAAAATGTTCAAACAGATTTTTATATTTCGTCCCTGTGTTGTTACGACATAAAACGACAAAATAAATAAGACTTTTAACGGTAAATTATTCTGGTTGTAATTTGAACCTTCAACCACTAAAGTATCATTCCCACTTACTGCTTTAATTTAATTTTGTATTTAATTTAAATTGTTTAGCATATGGCAATACGCGTAGTCATATACAGTACCATTTTTAATTTAATGTATTTTTTAAATTTTCTTAATTTTTTTAGAACCTTACAAGATCCAATGTTTTAAATTAAAAATATTAAATTAAGAAAAACTATATTATAATATAATCTCCAAAATGTGACAATCTGTCAAAATGCAGTAGGATTTACTTTTAAAAGAAATTTAATGTCAGTTTTTGAAAAATATAGAAGTGGAAACAAATTTCTATTACTAATTTTAATTATTTCACATACAATTTTGTCGAACTGTCAAAATTTATTTTACTAACGATGCATACGCACCAACTAAATTGTTTAAACTTAAATAAAAACACATGTGTGAAAAGGAATGCTTAAACGAAAACCTGAAATCAAGATTACAATATTAAATAAAAACAGTAAATTAAATATTAAAACAGTGAGTGGGAATGAGCCTTTAGAGATTATTAGTATCTCACCATCCATTAGACGTACAAATAAATTGAATTCAAGAAAGTTGTAATAAATTTAAGTCTATAAGATTGATTATATCTATGTTTATCCTAAGATGCACTAGTATAGATATATTTAAGAATCATTACGAAAAGAAAATGAATATTAATTAAAAACAACTTTCAAAATTAAACTTCTCCCTTCAACATCAAAACTGCCCCAGAACTCGCTTAGTTATTCTACTATTATCACTTCCAATGACTGCTATATATCCACTCTGTATATGAGGAAATTACCGAATAATACCGATTGTTTAAAAATGCACTTACGTTACTATCAAATTAGCATTTAAATTACCTAATTGCACTTTTATTCTTGACCTATTTCTTGCATAGATAAAAAATTAATATATTGCAAATATTACACATTTTTTGTTATGTATCTATATCACGTTGTAACCAGTTGTTGTATTAAATTAGATACTTCACTATATATGAATACGTATCTATTACCATGTATCTGTATCTAAAAGTGTATTAAGATACAAAACGTTACAACACTGATTAAAATCTTTAAACAAAGTCATATTTTTTACTGTATTAAATAACGTAGCATATATATAACAAGTTTTACATACTATTACTTCAAATTAAAATTATGTATCCGTTGTAAAACAGTTTATAGGTTTTACTAAAATAAATTTTTTAACACGTACATATCTCTCACAAGTCCCAGCTGTAGTTTAGAGCCTTCTGGTGCAAAGCGCTCTCTAAGATGGTCTCTACAAATAACATACTACATATATATATACATTTTTTTATACTTCAACAAATATTTTGCTTTACATGTCTCTTCTTCTCTAATATAAAATTCTCTCTAAATATATATATATATATATATATATATTTATTTATTTTTTTATTTGTATATGACGTGTGCTCGAGTTTCGTTTTATTTTAGATATTTATGACGTATTTTTCCTGTATGTATATTATGTACTTATAGAAAAAATAACATACATATGTATACTACATATTGGTTTTGGAGTTTCTATTGATACGCTTTACATTGTTAATATATTTATTTAACATTTTACTCATTTTTCTTCTAGTTCTTTTCCATAAGTTAAAGAGACGTTATGATTAAAGTAACGATGACGTCACATTGGTACAACTATATTAATCATTGCGTCTCTTTATTTTATTTTTTTTTATCTATTTATTTGCCTTGACTTTTATTCGTCATAGACGCCTTTTTACAAATGTCTAAACATTTAAATAATTCACTAATTAATTTTGGATCACTTAACAAAAATTTAGTATTAACAGGAAAAGTTTTAATCACATCTAATATTTCACTATTGAATTTTGATCTTTCTAAACTATAATTTATGCATTCAAATATAATATGATCCAAAGTTCCTTCTTCACCACATTGACATCTATCGTCAGATTTAATATTATTCTTGTACAGGTGAGCTGGGGTTTTACAGTGATTACTTTTGATTCTGATTATAGTTGATATAATTTTGCGGGACTCATTTCTAAACCATCTCTTCTTACTTAAATTTGGATGCAAATTTGCTTCTCTTTAATATGGACTATGTGGATAGAAAAGTACATCTTAAGAGTGAAATCGTACTAACGGTTCGCCCCATTGCTGTGCAACGTATTACATATTACGTAACTGTAAACACGGAAGGCAGCCAATGCATTGAATTTTTTAATGAAACGTAGAAGGAGGAAAGCTTATGTTTATATACGTTTGATGCAAGAGGAAGTACCCTTCCCACTTTCTCCTCTTCCATGTTTATACGGTAAATCACTGCAATAACTGCTGACTTATCTTAAGTATTTGATTGGATTAAAATTTACGTAACAATACTTTAATATACCTTGTTTTACTTTGATTATACTCAGGTAGAAAATGAATCTTAGAATTAGCTTGTGGCAAGATATTTTCTATATTGTATATACTTGTAAAACTCTCTCTAAAAATTGTTACTTAATTATTAACAGTGTACGCTTTTGACGCAGACAAAGAATACATCCCAGAGACACTTTGACCTTGGATTACATATATTTTCACTTACAAATGTATACATATGTATACAAAATAGAATATACATATATATATATACGTCTATACACACCCATGCGCAGTATTAGAGTACACGAGCCAATTAAAAATCCGTTTGAATTATGCGAGTACGTACTATTAAAGAATTATGTATGTATGTACGACTGATTGCGTAATAGCTACAGCAATAGCAATATTAATAATACATTTTAGTCGACCAATAACAATGCACCGTGGGAATCCCTTTTCTAAATACGAGTATAAATAACAAAACAAGACGATACAAAAAATTAAACAAACATATGTTAAATAGTTTATTTTTAAAATTTAATTTCAATATTAAAAATTCCTTTCTTGACAAGACAATTGGGTTGTGAACCTCAAGTGAATTTTTATAAAACTGCGCTGTATTGCATCATTAAAATGATTATCATTAAAGGAGTAAAAATCATTTTCCTTACTCTCCTCTCACTACCATTACCATCGCTGTTGAACAGGAGAAGTGTAAAAGAGATGCAGAATCAAACGTCACTGCGCTACAGCTGTCGTCAAAAATATGATATTTAATAATTAAACAATATTTAGTTGAATTTATTGAAGTCACCCCTAAAAAATTAGTAGTCGAACCTTATTTTAGTTCGTAAAAAGTCAATCCGCCCCTGCAATAAACAAACAACTCTTTTTTATAGCAACATCATAAAAGATTTGACGTACAAAACAAAATTTATTATTTCAACAAACAAAAGTCAGTTCCTTGAATTCATTTCAGTAAAATAATTAAATTTGTAATAATTACAATTTTACTTAAAACTTACTTTGTATCTATTTAAATTTAAACGGTACTTAAACTTAAGTTAAGTATCTGTTATTAAAGTTAACGGTGTTTTAAATAATACACTAAAGACGCTTTAAATTCTTTGTAAACTTTGCCTATATCATTAGTTCGAATTAGAAACTTTTGAAGAGTCTTAATAGTTAATTCATCGAGATATGTATACAGACTGTAAATCTGAAAGACAGATGTGTGCAACGCGCTGTTTAGATGCTGAGATTTCTTATTTAATAATTCTAGGTTCGAAGTTTCACTTCAAAACATTCTGAACATTGAAAAAAGCACTTCGTGGGCCGAAAAGAAGTAATGCAATGTAACTAATAAATATATGTTTACTGCAAAATTACTCTGTGAATTACTTCTACAATCCTCAATCAGTAAGAGTACTTGATTATCTTTTAATCAACCTTCCGTTTTCCAAAGCAACTGGTTTAAGTTAAAGGAAAACGTTTTGCAACTCTGGAAAAATTGTGTTCTAAGTGAATTAGAAAACTTAATGGTATATAATCCCATATCATCAATTTATACGACCATATTTGCTAAAACTCTTAAAAGCATAAGACGTTCTCTTTAAAACGACCAAGACAGACTCTTAAAAAGCAATTCAATGTCACGCAGAGCTGACGAGCAATTTGAAAAACTCATAACAATCCTAAGTGTGTTATGTTTTGTAGTTGGTTTAAATCCAACCGATCCAAAATGGACCGACAAGTTTTTAAAATTCTATCGAGTGTTCGTGATGAGTTTCATGCTGCTCCGATTACTCGTGATATTTCTATTTATCTATAGTAATTGGGGAAATTTGCTTATAATTTCGGAGACCTGTTTGGTCGTTGCAACAACAATACAGTCTTTATCAAAACTGTTTATTTTCTACTCGATGAAGGCACAAATCGTTGAACTCATCAAAAAAATGAAAGATTTTCGTATCACCAATATTTCTACCAACGAAGAGATAGTCATCAGAGATTCTTGCAACGCAACTTCAAAACTTATCCCTCGATCTATTTGCATCATGTATTTTTTTGTGGTTGTCACCAGTTTTGGGCGTAAGATTATGGCTAGAGATGGTAAGTTACCACATGCGTACCATTTGCCATTTATGCCGTTTGAAAATTCGCCATTCTTTGAGATAAACTGGTCGTTCCAATTTCTTGCTACTGTTTTGGTTGCTGCTGCAATTTGTGCATTTGAAACACTTTTTGGATTTTTGATACAAGAAGTTTGCCTTCAATTGGATGTTATTGGTGAGAAGTTAAGACATCTTGGAGAGATTGGGACGAAAGGGGATATTTTGAAAGATGTTTATAACCTACATCTAGAAACAACCGAGTAAGTTTCTTTCAAAACTATATTTTTAAGAATACTTAAACATTGTATTTCGTTTCTTCCTTAGTTATACAAACTAATTAAAAGTAAGAGATTACTTTTTTAAAGCATTTTGTTATAAGATGTCACAAAATATTAAAACGTGCTTGCAAAGCGTCTGACGAAAGTTCACAGAGGTCATTAAATGTCTGCAAGATCATATCACGTTTCGCCAAGGGTTCATTAACCTTAAGCTGTCATTATATATTTAAAATATCTAAATAAAATCACTAAAAAATTATAAACTTAACATCTGATACCAACACTATATAAATTTATAGGTTAATAAAATGTATCACAGCGATTTCAGACAAGATTTTGATGGTCCAATTATCCTTAAGTACCTTTGCGATTAGTATGCTGATGGTGCGAGTAACTGAAGTAAGTGATTTACTTAAAATTAATGAATTTTGATTATTCTCAAAACAATAACTATATTCCACCAGATGGATGTCGTCAATTGGAGCATGTTCTATAATATTTTCCTCATGTTGCTTCAAGTTTTCTTTTGGTGTTGGTTCGGAGAAAGAATTAGAACAAGTGTAAGTTTATATTAATTAAAATACATTGCTAATCAATGCGAAAATAACGTGAGATTATATTTCTAGATGAACCAAGTATTAGGGTATTACTATAATAATCACTGGTATAATCTTAATCTCGCAGAACGTAGATCTCTGACAATAATGATGAGCTGCGCGCAAAAAGACTTTGCATTGTCAGCTAATGGATTTGCGGATCTTAGTTTGAGTACCTTTGTTGCGGTAAAATTAAATAGCTTTGATTTTCAGTAACTTTTTTTATAGTTTAATATGTATTATGTCTTTCTTGTTGCAGATTATAAAAACTGCTTATTCTTATTATGCAGTTATGCAAAAAACTTCTGAGTAGATCACCGTTAAAATCATATTGTACCAACTGTTCCATATGTGGAACAGCAATATCAGTATGTTTACTAACTGCTTAGTTTTAATATTATAATTATCCTTTATTTTAGTGAACAATGCTATTTTAGAAATCTTCTATAAATGTTAATTTATGTTAGTTTAAAGTGAAACGGTACTTGGCCATTTTGCCTCGCGAGATGGCGATACTATACAGCAGGTTAAATATTATCAAAAAAAAACATGTTTTTTTATAATTAAATCTGTTTATGTAAGTAACTATAAACGCGAATCAAAATCTAAAGCTGCAATTAGTTAGATGAATAACGTATCTACATTTTAAGCTTTCTTCCACTGACTTTTAATGAGTTGGAACCGCAAAAATTACTTTTGAAAATGAATATTGCTATATTTTCTAGTTAAATTCCAATTTTTATATGACTGATAACATTTCTAAGGGTTTGTTTTTTTGATAATATTTAATCTGCTGTATAGTATCGCCATCTATATTTCGCCAGAAAAAATGGCCAAGTATCGTTTCACCTTAAGGATTTATTATTTATTATTAATTATGATTTAAAGGTATATTACGCCGTAACTAGAAATATCAGGGTTTAATGCAGAGTCAGACTACAATTGATATTGTCTAGATATAACGATTGGTATATATATATATATATATATCGAAAATATTTCCAATATATTTTTATTACTTTACTTGTTTTATGAATTTGATATCGCTATTTATCAATAGACATATCTCACTCTCTGTAATCAATTTGTTGCTGATAACAAAAAAAATTAGAATTGATAAGAAAAAGTGATTCGATATGTTCAGGCTATTACACCCATTTCAAGCAAACAGGTTCGCTGGTTAGTCTGTGGTTGGATGAAAATTTAGCCGACGCCCCATACCGACGCCGACGCTGATATTGACGCTGATGACAGCTGCCACCGGTGCTGTAGATTATTGTTTATTTTACAGCAGAAAATAAATTAGATAATGGATTAGCGAATTCTTGAAAACGGTCATATATTTCCGTTTATTTTTGTGTTATATTTTGCGCTTATTCCATAGTAGTTATATTGAGCAGATACGTGCGTTGTGGAGAACACACCGGGAATATTTTTTCGAGCGAAAGTAAATTTTAATTAATTCGGCATTGAGATTGCAACTTCCCAAGTATAAAGTCAGTATTTAACTGGAATATTTTATAATATTTGTGATTTTTTTTTCCTTTACTGTCGTCAATAAATATTTGGTAGGGCAGCGCACGAGTGCACTTAAGGTATAAACAAACATCGACCTGGAACATAATACGCATATTGTATAAAGATGAAATTTCAATTTTCTCTAGCACATGAACTGGATTGAAATTCATACAAATGTATTTATAGTTGCATTTTATTTATAGCAGGCGCTGTATATAAATACATTCATATAAATAATATATAATATTACAGAAAATAGAAGAGTAACATAAATAAATCAAAGGTCAATGTTAAAATTCAAATATAATTATAATTATAGGTTTTAATATTAAAATAAAGTAATAAAAAATCACGATCTTGACCTTTTGATCAAAGATTTCATTCATAAAAAACACATTCAATTATGTGTATTGATGGGAATAAACTTTTATTGGAAAACCTTGAAGATTGTTTCATAAAAATGGTTTACGTAGATTGCAGATCGCTGATATAGGGTGATTATTATTAAGTTTACTTTGTTTTATATAGTTTTATCCCAAAATAATTAAAATAATAACAAACAACTTTATTAATATAGTATAGTTCTTTAATCATTAAAACATACTTCTCAACCAAATTGTTTTTTTTTTGTCATATCAGAAAAATGAAAGAATCAATGGGCTTGTGTCCTATGCCTTAATTTCTATAAAAGTGTATTATACTCGTATATTGATAAAGTGGGTTACTAGAACCTCAAATGTTCATTTATTTTGTAATAACTCCTTATATGTTAAGAGATATTAATAATTAAAAAAGTCATTTTGTCTCTTTAATTATTAAAGGGATTCAACGTTGTACACATTCCAAATGCATTTGAAATCACAACCGCTGCCAACCTTACAGCTCATAAATCTCTGCTTTATGTATTTATATATCAAAATATAATTCCAATATTATGTGTGCCTTAGCAGGGTTAAATAAAATAAAAACTTATTATTCTTTGACTTGACTTGATTATTTGACTACCAACAGCTACAAAACATTACCATAGCACTGACCTACTCAACAAATAACTGACGTTAAAATGCATTTCACATCATACAAACATGGTCGACCACTTCTAGCGCTAAAACTACAATTCAAACTTTTAATTGCTATATCTGCGTCAACATTTAGATATTTAATAAAATAGACACGCAAATACACATTTATTAACATCAATTTCAATCATTGTAATAAATTTAAATAATAGTTCACACTTTGATCAATAGATGTCACTGATATTCTTCCTTGTGTCATAGAAATTTTATACTATACGTTAGACATATTCCTAGCAACACAATCACTTACAAATATAGAATTATATAACTATTTTATGTTATAGTATGCTACATATACTTCTCTCTCTTTCTCACGTTTTTACAAAGTATTTGGTATTGTTCTTTAGTGATGACGTCACATTAATACTTGTTTACAGTTTGTACTTCTTACTTCCAAGAAGTTTCAAATAATAATGGTGAAATATATGTAATATAAACATAATATATATATAGTATTAGAATATATTTGTATAGTTAAATACATAAAGCGGTATTTTAAGTGACTGTTACAGGGTAACTACAAAGTTATTAAGCATAATCTATAGTCTCCCTGTGGTGCTTCACTAAATTGCGTTTTGAATCATATGTCTATAAAACTGTCAAAATCATTTGCCGTCTCTTTTATATAACAAGGACGCATACGAGTGTATGTCGTTTATCCCAGCAATTGACCCATGAAAAGTTAAAACTAATCTCAATCACTAATTTTTTCCGTGACGTCACACGCAGAGAAATTTGATATTTCTATACCTCCGTCAATTTTCGTACATTTAACAAGCCTATTGTCATTTCTTTTATACAACAGAATGTGCTAGCGCTAATCAAACGTCATTACTTACAGTTGGTTCGTGCAATACATACAGTTTTGATATTATGAACGCGATGAACAAAGATAAATAAATCGATTACTTATTACGCATTTTAATACTACTAACGTCAAGAGAGTTTATCGATAGTTACAAATACATCACATATTGTATATTCATACTTTGTACTAGGGTTTATTTTTTCATGAATATATACTAATATTTTTCCATCATTACCCTTGATCCAATACTTATTTCCAAACATATACATAACAAATAAAACGATGAATAATTAAAAAAATATTTGCAAGTACACATTTCAATGATTCGACTAAAATTACAGGAAATATAAATAAAGTATAGAACATAATATTAGGTAGCGTTGTAAATAATATGCGTCCTAACGTTGCAATGACGTCAATAGCTCACTAATACTAACAAGCACCTAGCATGTGCGAGTGCCATGTGTTATGTCATATGTCAACACACTACTATGTCTAGGCTAAGCCAGTTGGATGGTCGAACAGTTCGACAGTCCTACAGTCCGACAGTCCGAGAGTCCGACCGACACGCAGCGCAGTCCACTGTCTGAAAGGATGACCACCAACGCTGCTGTGTGGTTCAATTTATTAGGTGTTATTTCAGTTATGATATATTTTTATACTGCAATCTCATTTCTGAGATTCATTTAAGAAAATTTTCAGCCAGATCCTTACCAAGCTGTAATAAGAAAAGGACTACCCAAAATTTGTCTCTTTTTCTTCTCTACAAACATTTTTTCGTATCGTAGTAATGTCGTAACAATTTCAGTAAGATTTTTCGAAGCACATTCTAAGCCACAGATAGAAATATATATTTGGGTACGTTCAGAAAAAGAAATCTCATATTTAAAGCTAAAGTTTATGGGGTGGGGTAATGCATTTTTGCTTCTGAAACTTTCTACTCCGTTTTTGGTTCAAAATGCCTTCGAAACTGATTCGATAATTATCTTTTATGTCGGTCTCTTCCAATGCGTGTCCTAAAACTGATGGCCTTCTACTTCGGCTACAGCGTATGAGTCCATATACAAGAGTGGTTTGACTAAATACATTTAGATAATTTCGTATTATCATCTTAAAGCTAATTTTATAAAACTAATGAGAATTTCGAATTTCTTCTTGAAAGTTTTGCCTCCGTTTTTTATCCGAAATGCCTTCGAAACGGATACTCTTTTTTTGTTGTTCTCTATAAGACACCCTAGAAGAATTTTATACGCTTCGGATCGAAATTAAAGATTTGTAGGGTTACCAACTTACCCAGTAAACAATTTGGTGAAGTGCCCTATTTAGTGACGTTTCTCTCACTATTTCACTTCAATTATAGTTCGCATCAACTTTATCTTCATTTGTATTCCGACAGGTGGAGTAATTCCGCCATCTGTAGCCGATAAAGTAGACATTTTATATGAAAACATGTGAGAAACTGAACTATAAATGAACTCTTTTATAACAAAAAAATCATGACGCATCTTCAATATGATGTCAAAGTGACTCCAAAATGTTTACTGGGTATATATATTTCGTATAAGAAAATTTTATCTACATATGTACACATATTAATACATAATAACATCAGCTTGGAGGACAAATGTTGTTAAAATGTTTTTAGTAGTAAGAAATCGTGTGTTAAACACATTTAAACCAGATGTTGTATTTTTCCAATATGTATTTAATGTTAAAACAAAACCGCGTCAGCACCGGTTCACAGACATTTCATTAACTCCTGCTGATAACAGGCACGAATCATGAAGCTATGTACACACTGTTTTTATAAACATAGTTCAATCACAAATTTGTGAGGACTCAGCTTTAGAAATTCGTTCGGAAGGGTATCCCTGTCTAGCTGACCAATCATTGACGTATGTAAATATCTTTATCACGATTAAATATGATGCACAGAGCCGAAACAATGCGTGATTAAAACATGCACTTCGTTCGAAATGAATCTGTAAAACATCATTTATCTCGTTGGTAAGTGCGCTTCTCACGCAATGCAAGACTTAGAGATGTATGTCGCTTTTCTTGCGACTTGCGCCTCTCTTTATTTATTTACAATCGAAGCTGAATTAATTTTACAATTTTTTTAACTTACTCTTATTGCCTAATTACCCTTTGTTCACTTTCTTATTAACACTCTTCAATAGATACTAAGAGCATGTTAAAAGGTCAATGAACTTACCGTTTTGGAAGCGATGCAAGTGTCTAGAAGATACAGATGGTGCGATTCCCATCGCCGGAGAAATCGAGAGCTCAGAATCTTGCTGATTACAGTTCGGGTGTGATTCAGGTAACAGACTTGAATATCCCCTTCATGTAATAGCTTAAATCGTGGACCCAATGGGCCAGGGGATAGTGGGGGCCACATCCCTGATCCCTAAAATAAAGCGGTTCATTTATATCATTGAATATTGATTCTAATTTAAAAGTTACCCATGTTTATATAAAATGTATTATGAGATGGTAATCTATTATTCCAATCATTTATGATATCAACTTACACCATTTAAAGAAAACCGCGGTTTAAATGCTAGTGAATGCAGTCCACGAAACTTTCTCTACCGCGCTTATCTTAACAACAATATTTAGTTGAATTATACTTTTACTTCCTTTTAAACATGTTATTAATTTTCAGCAAATTTGTATAATTTTTAACGAAGAAACTAATTAATTAATTAACGCCAAAAGATATCTTAATAATTGCGTAAACATTTAACAAAGTATGTACCAAAGATTGTGGTTTCCCGGAAATACAAATCAACAAAAATATAACCTTGAAAACAATTTTAAAATAATTAATTCACCTCAAAAATAAGGAAGTTGCGGTAAGTCCGGCTATTGAGATAAAAATTCAGCTCGCAACACAAAACTTAAATTGATTTGCGAGTTATTTTAAAAATATACAAAATATGTGATTGCATAATTTAGTAGCCTAAATATTTAGATATTTAAATTGTAATAATAAACAAAGAAGTACTGAGAAATTTCAGCAAAATATTTATAAAATGAACTCACAATATAAACAAAAATGTATTCAAAAATGATGAGACGAAAAAATCATCAAAATGATATAAATAAAAAAGTTTACTTACATTAGATTCGATACTGCTCTGTCGTATCGAAGAAGAAGAAGAAGTCGGTGTAGATTGTGCCGAAATGTCACCCGAACTCGTTGACAGTCCATACAGTGACGTAGAACTAGGAACTCTGGACAGGTCAACTGTCAAATTAGTATTTCCGACACCTCGTGATGATTTATTCTTCGATTTATGATTAATTAACATTTTGCTACCACCACCAATGTTACTTCCAATCGCCATGGACATCGGATTCAACGTTTCACAGGATTTAGAAGCTTTAGATTCGATTGTCTTTTGTTTGGACTGAATCCCACTTAAGTCTATATCACTTTTTATCTCAATAACTTCCTCCAAACCATTCTCATCCATTCTCAAACATGTTAAATTACTAGCTGATGAAAAGTTTGGTGTGAATTTAGGACGTTCCGAATCGTAACTTAAGTTAAATTCGGAGTTTGCTTTCACGTTCTTCTTGATTCTGTCGCTAAGCGTTGGAACGTCGATTTTCAGTGGATCCACCATTGTCTTGGTGCAGTTTTCTATCAGCATCCCCGTTACTTTTGACATATCCCTACTTATTGACGAGCTCCTGCTGTTATTCGCGCTACTGGACGTCGAATTACTAGTAGAAGATCTTGGAGACAACCGCAATTGTCTCCTAGTTGCTGAAATCCGCTTCTTCCATCTCGCTGAACGATTTCTTTGTGGTGGAACAACACTTACAGAAGATTTGGAACAATTTGGATCAATCTGAGTCGTAGTTTTACTCATCTTCGTAGGAAATTGAAAGAAATGACTTCTGGTCGATATTATCCTATGGTTCTTATCATTATTTTCTAACAATTTCGATTGGATTCTTTCATTTCTTAATAAATTTTCATTTAGTTTTAAAACACCAACATTTTTTAACGATTCACTACTTTTTTGTGAGAAACTACTTGTTAATTCGTACTCTACTTGACCACTTAAGCTAGGACTGTCACTTGTTAAGCCTACATCACTGTCAACACTTGCTCGAGGGCACTGGTCACTTTTTTCATCAACATCAATATATTTTAAGTCATTATCATCTATCTGAACCCATGTTTCAGGCTGGCTTTGCTCATTTTCTTCTTCAATTCCTTCAGATGTCTGAGCTGGTATCACAAGATTATCCATCTGACCATTTTCACCTTCAGGGGCTGCCAATATTTGATTATCTGAATTTTGTCTATCAACTCTTCGAGTAAAACAAAACATTTTTTTATTTTATCTGTTTAAAAGTTTTACACTTTTTATAAATCAAACACTTTGCCTTTATATTGGATAAGTCACATTTTCAAGGTGCATTGCGTCAACACAGAGATCTGTAACAAATTGAACACATTGTAGTTCGATTTATACGAGGAGTGTTAACTTGAAAGGTATAAACCGCGTACACGCGTTTGCCGAGACTTTTAAACGCGAACTGTTGCATCGTCGACTACAAAAACCAGACCAGCGTCGCTCTAAACACAGACACACACACATACATGAGTCACGTGATCGTGAAAGAGAGGGGATAGATTCAGACGTAAATTTATATTAACGAACAACACAATAATAATGATAAAAAATATTGATTCATATTTCTAAATTCTCGGATACCTTTTGTACAGCGAATTTCATTCTTCCTTCCTGATAATTTGTTAAAATATGCGACATAGTAATAATATCACGCGATGTGACATTTCTGACAACTGATTCATAAAATTACGAGTGCCTTGTTTTTAATTTACGCTAAATTAATTTTCGAAAGTTATAGTTTCCAGAATTTGACGCATTTATTAATTGTTTTGCGTCAGTAACATTTCGTTTAAGAGTTATATTTATGTAATTGCATGATTTTACTGTTAATAGTGATGTGACCATTTGTACCCGGATCTTGACATGTTTTGCATTTTGAATCTGTTAAATTAATTTAAATGTTACCGCCTAAAATAATCTCACTCAATATTTAACTGTGGCAACACTATATCTTGTCTGTTGCACACACCTAAACTACGTGTAGAACGCGAAATCTATACAGAGGAAAGTAAAATGACTTTGAATGAAATTTATCACGGTCTGAAACAGTCAACCAGCTTTAAATTTTCAGGATAATTAAATTCCCACTCACTGCTTTAATTTAATTTTGTATTTAATTTAAATTGTTTAGCATATGGCAATACGCGTAGTCATTCACAGTACCATTTTTAATTTTTAACAACCTTACAAGGTCCAATGTTTTAAATTAAAAATAATAAATTAAGAAAAACTATATTATATTATAACCTCCAAAAGTTGACAATCTGTCAAAATGCAGTAGGATTTATTTTTAAAAGAAGTTCAATGTCAGTTTTTGAAAAATATAGAAGTGAAAACAATTTCTATTACTAATTGTTATTAAAAATAGCAATTTTAATTATTTCACATACAATTTTGTCGAAGTGTCAAAATTTATATTACTAACGATGCATACGCAACAACTAAATTAACTAAATTTAAATAAAAACACAAATGTGAAAAGGAATGCTTAAACGAAAACTTGAAATCTAGAGCACAATATTAAATAAAAACAGTAAATTAAATATCAAAACAGTGAGTGGGAATGAGGCTTTATAATTGTCCAAAAACTTAGAACATTCTCTTGATGAGGATTAAAGCACGATTACGTAAATCCTTAATGTTATTTCATAATTCTAATAGCAATGATTTTAAGGTTGTTATATTAGGTAATATTGTTTACATATAACAATAGCTTTTTATCTTAAATAAACGTAATTTTGTTTACCAAGTTCTACCATTATTATTTCACAAGTCTCACGCCTGTAAATTATAATTGCTTTTATAAATAAAGGAGAGCGAGAGAGAGAGAGATAAACAAAAATTTGATGTAGGAGCCCTTTAAAGATCAAGATCAAATCAAAAAATGCAATGCCATCTAGTAAAATAATCAGAATCATATAGATCTGACCTTGATTTTTTAATTAATATTTTGTATTTAATTATCTAATGGAAAGGCAAAGGCAAAGGCAAGACATGGACAAATCTCAAGGACCTGATGGAACAAGGTTAACATTCACACGTATCATGGACCAATTGAACAGACTGTGCCTAAATTACATCAAATAATTGGAGTTTTCCCGAGGTCTTTCGAATTGGAACACATTTATATATATACATATATGTGAGCTTCAGATATGAACATTCTAATACGTTTGGTGATTTGTATTTTGTTCTTCTGGGAAGTTTTAAGAATAATCAAGTTAAGATAACACTTTTAGAAATAAACAATAGGTCCGATAAGCAATAAAGCATTTAGACTGTGTTTTAAATAAACAAACCCTTGTTTAAATTTAAAAAACAATTAATTGCGTATGCCATCGTCATCCAATAATTAAAACCAGTCACTGACGTACCTATAACGACAACAATAATCATTTTTACATAACATATCTGTTAATATTTAAAACATATGTTAATATTAGAAATAGTTAAAAATAAATTCGATTCATTATGATGAATGTTATCACCATATTTTACAAATAATTCTATAAAAAGATATTTCAACATTTCATAAACATATTTAATCGTATTCGTACGTCACTGGAATCGATGACGTCATTAATATTAATTGATAAGAGATATTGTGATAAAAAAATATTGTTGTAATTGTCAACTAGTGCCCCGTTTACCTAATAAGGAAGGCCGACTCGATTGGACTCGGCCATCTGTACCACAGAGTTGAATCGTTCAAATTTAAATAAATTAACTTCTAGGAGAAAGAATGATTTTAAAATACATTTTGTCTAAGCAGTGGCTAGACTAGAAGTCTGCGTAGTTATCTGTAAGATTTATTGTATTCAAATCTCTTAAATTCATTGTTTATTTAAAATGGAGAAATTAATTTCTATAGAATGTTATCATTTATCAAAAATGCTGTAGTTTTGTTAATTAGGAAAATTCTTTATTAGGAAAAACATGTCACTCTTTGGCATAGCTATCTCACGTCTTGTCACACATTGTGAACCCCCTCCCCTTATTGTGACGTCACACAGTTGAACAAAACAATTTCTTGTTAACTAATTTTATTTTTTTGATGATATTGTTTGCTTTTTTTTGAAAGATCATTAAAACGTCATTAAATGCTTCACTCCCCCTCCCCCCTTGTCACACATTGTGAACCCCTCTCCTTGTTGTGACGTCACACATTTGAACAAAACAATTTCTTTTAGTATTTTCATTTTATTTTTTGATTATATTGATTTTCTTTTTTTGTAATATGAATTTTATATTATATGCTACGTCATTAAGTGCCTGACTCCTCCTCCCCCCTTGTCACGTCTTGTCACATATTGGGAATCCCCTCCTCCCTCGTTTGAGTGTGACGTAATTAATAGATTGCCTCTAATACCAAATGATTTTGAATGAATAATAAATTTTTTGCGACGGTATTTTCTGCTCTGGCTGGTAACTTACGTAGACCACGTGTAAACATTTGCAGGTACATACTCGTACACTAATTAGACGTGTACGTGACTATTTTTAATTAGTGTAAAGAACAAACTGAATCATAATATTGACTGTACTCCTAGTTGTGCGAGAACACAGACGCAGAGAATTATTTGTTGCCACTGCTTGTGACGCCTTTAACTAAGTACATAGTCAGTTACACACGTTTTTTATTATTACTACATGAAAGAAACACAGAAAAGAACGTTCAAAGATGTCACTTGAAATTCTGTGCTATTATCCATACTCCAGTTCATTAGTAAGACATCTCCAAAGATTTAATTTGAGATAACGATAAAAATAATTGTCAAATTGCAAGCATTCCTGCAAAATGCGACAAGTTTGGTTGCATTTATGAGTTATCTAAGTGTTAAATAAGATTATTTTTTTTTTATTTAATTTATTTAACGTCGGCCTATTTCCGATGCTGAGTCCTATCACCGACGACCTCCTTCAATGTTGGCAGTATTTATGGTGTCGTGGCCTCATATATGTGGGCTACACCACTGCCTAATAAGTGTACGATTATGTATGACCATAATCAATATAAGTTCATAATAACCAAACCCAGAAAATATATATCTGGTCCGGGGATCGAACCCGAAGACACAGCAGTCGGCGTCAAGCATCAATGCTCTCGCCCACTGTGTCGTCCGTTAAATAAGATAGAATATACAATTTTACATGCACATGCATACTCGGAGATGTCCCACTAATGAACTGGACGATCGATATATTTCTTTAAAGAGTAGTGCGACACCACACCAACATGCGATATCCAACATTTATTAGAAGAGATTGTACAACACGTTTAATCCAAAATAACATGTAACTTAATACATTGGCATCGCTTCTCGGTACTACGTATTCACTCAGGCAGTTTTATAGATCTATAAAAAAAATTAAGGACTGAAAGTCAGATGAATTTTTTTAACATTTTTCTCTAATATGTAAAAGAGAGATAGTATTTTATTTATTTAATTTCTTTAAATCTTAGCTCATGTATTACGTCCGATAATGCAAACGCAAAGAGTGAGTTCGTTGCAGTCTAGCAGGGATTATACATTTTACCGACTGGCGGTTGGTTAAGCAGAATATAATAAACATACTATGATGCCTCGTAGAATTTTACAAATTGTTGTATATACGTGACTGTCGAAAAAGTTCAACAAATTTAGTACTCTCACATATAAAAATACATCAGTTTATGAATAAATATATTTCAATGTTGTAGTCGCCCTAATTTGAACGAAGCATTATTTATTTAAATTTCTTTTTGTTGTTTTTTATTTAATTTATTTAATGTCAGCCTCTTTCCTATGCTGGGTCGTATCATCGACGGTCTCCTACAATAGTTATAGTTTCGTGGCCTCATATATGTGGTCTACACCGCTACCTTATAAGTTTTATGAGTATGAGAGCACATAATCAACAACCAAAACCAAAAAATATAGCACTGGTCCGGCGATACCCAGTAAACACTTTGGAGTCACTTTGACACCATATTGAAGATGCGTCATAATTTTTTTGTCATGAAAGAGTTCATTTATAGTTCAGTTTCTCACATTTTTTCATATAAAATGTCTACTTTATCGGCTACAAATGGCGAAATTACTCCACCTGTCGGAATACAAATGAAGATAAAGTTGATGCGAACTATAATTGAAGTGAAATAGTGATAGAAACGTCACTAAATAGGGCACTTCACCAAATTGTTTACTGGGTATTGTATCTAGATACATTTTTAACCATGATAAAGTATCTAAATGATGTAGATACGTTAAAAAACTCGACAATAGTAATAGCTAATTAAACAATAGTTATACGTTTAACAACAATTCCAAGCATGCGTTTTATTTAACAATAAAAATAAACAAACAAAAAATATCATTGTATTATTTGATACGTAGGTATAACGAAACGTGTTCAGGCATAATTAAACGTTATTATAATTTTAATTAAAGGATATTACGTTAATTAATAATTAAGTAAATATTGTTTTTAACACAAAGGCAAAATCAATACTTTTCCTTTATCTATACCGCTTCGATTGGATTATGATATTTAGAAAAGAAAAAAGAAATTACTAGCACCGTAAGTGTTCACAGTAGGGTGCTTATATGTTAGAGGCTTGTGGGAGTCAGGCTGACTTATATTGATCCGAACTTTAACCGTTTACTTTATTCTGGTCTATTATTTTTGATTAAGAAAGTAATAAGAAAACAATAACAATAAATATTCAAGTAAATTTAACATAAATCTTGAGTTTTAAAATCATATAAAATATTAATTTAAAATTTAGGGTTATTAAATTAATTAACCTACTTTTTTATCACCAAATAATTATTTATTATTATTATTCCAATTATTATTTTTACACAAATCACAAAACTTTCAATTTAATTTTTTTTTTAAATAATCATATTATATATTTATTTGTAAATCACAAATTAAAATAAGTTTTTTTATATATAAATTCTATTTTTGTAATTGTATTTATTTTTTATTTATAAACTCAACTATATTTTACTTAAAATACACAAATTTACATCTCGGTATCGAGTTTATAAAAATCACACAATCAGCAAGCCGAACATCTGTGCTTTAGCATTATATTTTATTTTTGGGACTTGACAAGTGGCTCTGCCAAGCGGTATACATATAAACTAAGTATTGATTTATTATTCTGTAAATATTAGACATCTATTGGCGGAATAATATATTAAAATATTAATAAAAATTAAAAAACTATATTTTATTTTATAACTGGGTGTGGTTATATTTTGCATATTTATTTAAACGCTCATTATATTTTTAACTTTTATATAATGAAATGGTTTAAATTCTTCATGTCATTCCAAAGCTAAATTCCTACAGAAATTCCTGCAGAAATCATCTCTTCAACTTCTGATGCATGTTAGGAATGTAATAAATGTTATTCCCACGTTGAAAAAAACAAAATATGTTTGCTTATTTTTTATGAAAATAAACTTTAAACAATTGCTTTATTTTTTGCAAACTCCCAGTGTGAATTCTTTAATTATTTTTAATATAATTTGTTTACGGATAAATGTACGCGACCTTCGATTATGACATCAATTTCAATTGAAGAGTCATTGCGCTATTAAGATTCTAAATTTGACAAGAATAGAACTTGATAAAAATGGTAAAACTAAAAACAAAAAGAAAAATCTTTATTATATTTGTAAATTTTGGTTTTATTTAAAATATTTAAATACTTAGCCAAGATTAAAACCATTTTATTAATGGTAGTGACAATATAGCGTTTTCTTTTCAAAAATACTTTCCTCTTTTTTATGCCATTTCTGTATTTTATAACTGTCCTTAATGAAGACTACTAAAGAAGTTATAATCCTTAAAAATTTGTTCTTATTTTATAAAAAGTATTTTACAAACAGGAGTGAATTAGGTCACAAAACGTTGCCTATTAGGAACAAATTTATGTTACCAATATCTTTTTTGTTATTGTTAATAAAACCTTAACTTTAAGGTGTATTTTCGCTACAATTATTACCAGAATGCAACTATTTTCAATCGATGAAAAATAATAAACAGTTTTTTTTTTTATATATATGTAGTTTCTCGGGCTTCCTAGACACGTAGCCTTTTATCGCTCCTAATATTGTTCTGCTTCTTCTTATACGTTATATCCAGACAACAAGAATGATCTATTCATGACTACTGCAGTTATATATTTCGGTTTCGCAATCAAAAAGGGGGTGTTAACAGAAAGCGTCTATGAAGTCTGTAGCACCGCACTTTGGGGTCCATTTCTTGCCATTGCTGTATTTTTACATTGCCACAGAATGGTCAGGGTCTATATATAATAAACAGTTGCTATAATTTACTCTTCAAGTATAGGTCTATAATAAAAATCATCCTTCAAATGAATAGTGCTAATACAAACCAAATTTAACAAATTATTAAAATGTGACGTCACATGTCACGTCATAAAAAAATAACAAGCAACTAATATGATAAATAATAGTTGTTGTCCACACGGAATTCGAAAAGATTTCGCTTCGATAAACAAATCAATTAACACGTGCATCTGACTCCAATCAATCAGAGTATAAATTAAAGTGCCGTTACTTTCAATCTGATTGGATAGGCAGTGCTTATTCATTATCACATTCACATATTGATTGTTATTAACACTAGATCAATAGTCAATAGCCAATAGTTACAGGACTATCAAAATCAATTGAATTTTATCTGCATATTGAATTTTCATCAGGGCTGGTTCGAGCAAGTACGGGTGAGAAAATGAAGCCATGAAAATTTCATGAAAAATATGTGTTTACGTCACGTCTGCCGGAGAGTGCACCGCACGAATGTAATCCTCTGGAATTCATTGTAATTACCGATGAAGCATTGACTTCAATGTTTCCAAATTTTAATATATTATTATATATACTTTAACCATCAAAATGGACCTTATCGAAATAAATTTTGGCAAGTATAGAGCCTACTGCTATAAACTGTTACTAACTTCATGCTACGTGGTCATATTTTAAAAAACGTTACTTTTTCCAGTTAATAAACCTATGAAAATATATCGCTCTACGTCATAGTTGATAAGAAATATTCCAAATGAAATTACACGTTCGTTCAGTGTGCAATGTCAACGGAAGACTTGATATCATCATCCGCGAATCGAACAGTGACATATTTTTCATGAAATTTAATGTATTTTTAGGGCTCCAATTATCCGAACGCCGGCGCTGATCTTGCTATTGTTTTTCAATGTCAAATATTATTTAAAATTATGTCCGTCCTATTTTGAATTAACCTCCATTACTTTAACAGCTGACTCGCGTCTCAGTGTTACGACTTTTTTAATATTAATTAGATGCTAAAAAATGCTAATATTTGTTTTAAAAATGAATATAAAATGATTTAAACGTCATAGTCAGATGACGTCAGCTATTACGTCAGCTAAATCGATAATATTCTAAAAACGTTTTAAAATATATTTGTATATTTATTAGTTTTGTAAAATGCGGGAATGCTACCTATATATGTAGGTATTTGTTCGGCGATGTAATATATGTGTATAGTAGGGGTATTTATGACCAAAAATATACAAGGTGTTTGATCCATCCATGGCAATCTTGGGTTTGTTTACTAGATTTGTGATTTCATCTTGAAAAAATGTCGCTTAAAAACAGTTTTGTTGTAATATCTGCTTAACAGTGCGTCGTAGGATAAAAACAGATATCATCAATCTGATAGACGACTCAATTTCCTGCAATTTGTGCATACAACATTTTTTTCTATGTCTGATAGATACTGAGCTACACCGCTGTAAAGTAGAGCACTTCCATGAAAATTAGTAACATTCAATCTTGACTTTCAATTATGCTTATATTTCTTAAATTTATATTTAGTTGAGTGCATCAACTTTCAAAAGCTATTAGCACTTGAAACAATATACATTTATTAACACTTGAAACAATTTTACAATACATAATTTACAACTTATAAGCACGAGTATTGGTACTTGAAATTAAGAGATTAAATTCGTTGTATTAATAAAATCAGTAAGGATTTTCATACTTTCCTTGCTTTCAAATATCTGCCTATATTCCTCAGGCATATTACAGCCTTGTCTGTGCGACGAGTACCTTGAGCAACGATAATATGCTTTACTGTTAGTGGTTACTCTTTTCCTAAACCTATCATAAGTCCGTAGTATATAAATATGTTTTCGTTTAAATAAATTCTTCACATATAAATATGAACATGGGTATATCTAATGCCCTGTATATTCGCTTATAGTGTGGTCGTTAAAATACGTCACAAAACCTTTCTCAAACCATGACGTCATAGAACACAAATGACGTACTTGTGAGATACCTGGATACCACGTTTTGACGAAGTACCAGTATATATATCACGTAAACTTGTTGATGTTATTTGAAGTGTGCTAAATTGATTTAAATTTAATATTGAGGAAATGTTTTTCAAAGTTTAATTTATGTTTATTTAATCTTGATTATTGACGTATTAGCCGTCTTACGTCGTGATTAAAATAAGTTGTAGACTTTATGGGTTCAAGGTATCTATACTTTGAATAATTTTAAAACTTCCATATAGGAATGTTTCTTACTATGTTGCATGTATTCACCGTGTAAGCATGCTATCTCTTTTGCACTGCGTTGTGTAACAGAGATAGCTATTGATTAGAAGGGAGAAGAATCAAAATGATGAGATAAAATTACTAGTTTAATTGTTAATAACTTCTATAATATAGTTTTGTAGCTAATTATAAAATAAATGAACGTCCAAGCATTTATAAGCAAATTGCAAGGTGATATCGCTTAATTGGATCAAAATTAAATAATTATATGGGGAAGTACATGACGAGGTGCTTTTGTTCACATAATGATATGGGAATTTCAATATAATTATGTGACCTGTCGTTTTTTGACGCGTATTGAAACAGATTTAACCTCTGAACACCTGCAATCTGGCATAAACACAATGGCTATTCAATTGAATGAATATTTTTAATTTAATTGCTGATTTCGTTGAACTAATTTGATTTTTATGAATTTAATACGTAGTAATTAAATCTCTGTACTTGCAGAGTTTATTTTTCGTACTTATTAGGGATTACGCCGATTTTTAAGAAGAAAATCTTTTCCTAGGTTGAAAATGAATATTTGAGTACGCGGTATACAATTTCTTATAGGGTAGGTAGAAAATTGCCTTGGAATTAGGTTGACGCACTGCAAAATATTAGAAAAAAATTGACTTCGCTCTGACAAATAAATATGTTTCATAATTCTCTTAAATTTTAATGATTTTTACAAAAAATGATCATCAGCGGTGCGTTACCGAATTAAAAATAATTCACTCCGTCCTGTAATTCACTTTTTTTTAGTTTCTATTCATAAAAATATGAATGTATAGTGTACAATATTTTACTATTTAGTCATCTTTTTATTGTGGAAAATCCGCATAGATTTTATCTATGAATAATAGCAAGAGCGGCACGTGAAACTGGGGGGCAATTCGTAACAGTGTGATAAAATAGGTTATATAATTAAATAGGTTAGTAATAGGATAAATAGATTATCTTTTCAAAGGCGCAGGTTTTAATGTCAAGTAATACGATTTTCTTTAAATTTGATTACGAAAAACTTTTTTTTATATATATAATTTTTCGAGCTTCCTAGGCACGTAGCCTTTTATTGCCCTTAAAAATGTTGTGCTTTTTTATAGTTTAAAATTTTTTTTGTTCTAGAAAGATGAACCTTGTTCCAATCCCCCAAAAATATTTAGAGAAAATTGAGCAGAGAGCATTTAATTTTTTGGAGTCTATTCCTAACTATTTAAGTAGCTATATTATGCGCTCTAATTGAGAGAAAGTTTTCTCTTAAATCTTACAGAATTCGCGCTAAAAACATTTAAATTCAAAGTAGTTTTTGGAATAAGAATCTCATTGTGAAACTAAATAACTTTTTAATGCATTTTACTGATGGGTAATTTGGGCGACCCCTATTTTCGACAGCACTGAATCTCTACGATCAAAAAAAACTATTAGCAAGTAAGGTCACATAGTGTAATTAGCTAATATACTATACACAATAAATTTTATAAAGCTACATATTTAGCAACAAAATTCAAATCACAGTCATTCGTAATAAAACTTTCAAATTGAAACCACTAAATCAAAAATAAAAATGTTTCGGTTTGCGTCTTTACTAGTCGTAATATTATTTTATATTCAAAATACATTGTGTCAAGATTTTGTGTTTGGTGGAGGCGGTGGAGATTCTGGAAGTAGTAATTCTGGAGTTCCGGATGTGGAATTAGTAGATCCAATTGTAAGAGTCGGTGAATCTTTTGATACTGACTTTGAAAGTATCGCAGCACGAGCTGGTGGAAATGGTACAAAATGTAGTTGCGTTAATAAGGGTACATGTACTACGCCTACAAAAACACCACCCACTGATGGAGCTGGTGTGATAGACTTTAGAATTGTTACTAATGTAAGTTTAGTTGCCTATCTCAAAGGGGGTTTAACTCCCTGCTAAATAGATGGCGACAGTTATTTTCGATTTTAATATTTTTTTATGTTTCAGCCAATTGTTACCAACCCCTGCACCGCGACCCAGGAGTTATGCTGCGTGGCAGATGTAGTGAATCCTCCAGGGACATGTGGAGTGCGATATACCGTTCCTCCAGGAACAGTTCCAGCTTCTGGACAAGCTAGTTTCGGTGAATATCCTTGGCAGGCTGTTCTTCTAGGTCCTGGGGATTTGTACATCGGATCAGGCGCATTGATTGATGCTAATAACATTATTACAGCGGCCCACAAAGTCGCTAACAGTGTCAAGTAAGCCGGGTTAGAAAATTGAGAAGCAGGGGCAAGTCACCTTGAAACAATTTAACATATATTTTTGTTTGTAGCAATTTTACTTCGCTGAGAATTCGACTTGGAGAATGGGATGCTGCCAGGGCTACTGAACCTTTACCGTTTCAAGAGTTTCAAGTCGCTAGAATTACAATACATCCTGCTTTCAACCCTGCCAATCTTCAGAACGATATTGCTGTCATAAGGTTGAGGACGCCTGTACTTCTTGGCACCGTAGCTAATGTAGGGACCGTTTGTCTTCCATCTTCGCAATACTTCAACTGCAGGTACGTCCTCAAAAACTAAACGCATGGATTTTTGTCAAGGACTTGTCAATGTCATGAAGATTTTCTTTTGCAAGAGTTAAAGTAGTTGCCTTGTGTAATTTTGCAGGGGCTGGGTATCAGGATGGGGTAAAGATGCGTTTGCAGGAAGTTACCAGTCTATCCAAAAGGAAGTAGACGTTACTATTCGGGACACTGCTTCTTGTCAAAACTTATTAAGGACCACAAGGCTCGGAGCAGGATTTATTTTTGATGCAAACAGTTTTATTTGTGCTGGTGGTGAAATTGGAAAAGATGCTTGCACTGTAAGTTAATATCATTTATTAATTTTAATTTGCTGATCAAAGAAATCTACAACTGCAAACTTATAAAATATAATAAGTTTGGACCATATTTGTTTAATGTATTGATAGAAATATATTCGCAGAGGTCATGCAGGCGTGGCTTTATTTCCCAGGAGAAAGCCGAGATTCCAACCAATTATCATTGTAAGGGACACAATTGATTTATTTTATAGATTTCTATTGAACAGCAAATCATGACGTCATGAATTCAACTAAGAGCATGCCGTCACATTCTCATCCTGTTGTAGCCATCATCAATTACTAGTTGTAATTGTAACGTATTGGTTTGAAACTTTTGCTAATATTGTGAATATTTTCAGGGTGACGGAGGATCTCCATTGGTATGTGAATCTGCTGGTCGAAACTACGTTGCTGGACTCGTTGCATGGGGCATTGGATGTGGGGACACAAATATTCCTGGCGTTTACGTCAATGTCGCTACTTATAACGCCTGGATTTTGCAAACTGCTGCAAGAACTACTTAAAAATATCTAAAAATAAATTGGTTCTTCTATTTGAATGAAAACTATCCTCTGTAGTTGTATTTTTGTTTCTATTCTGATTAATAAATTAAATTTTATCTACTTAATTTGAACTTCTATTTCTAATATGTAAGGACCTATTGTGTTATCCTTCGTTTTACATACTTATATAAGTTTTAACTTTTTTTCATTAAGACACCGTGGCTCAGTGGCAAAGTGCCAGACTTGTAATCGAATCTCTGAATCAAACCAGAGGAGTTCGAATCCAAATTCATTTATATATTTTATTTGTTTTGTATATATTTTTATTATAAAAACTTTATTTGATTAAGACACCATGGTAAAGTGCCAGACTTGAAATCGAATCTCCAAACCAAACCACAGTTCGAACCCAAATTAATTATTTTAATTTCATTATTATTGAGTTTGTCTTATGCTTATATAAGTTAAAAACGTCTTAATTCTTCGAGCCACCGTGGCTCATTGGCAAAGTGTCGGTTCGGGTTTTCTAACTTTGCCTTGATTCTAAATAAGATCCAGCGTTCGAATCTAAAAATAATACTTTAATTAATTAAAATATTATTTCAAGATTCTATTCAATAGTTCCTTAGGAACTACTAGGTCATGACCGCTTGTATATGCACTTGTACTGTGACCAGTACTTGTAAGCGGTTGTGTATGCATACGACAGTATGCACCAAGCAGCTCTGAAGACGTCAGAGAGGGGGAGACTAGTAATAGTCTTGCTTCGTACAAAGTTAAGGTTGCATATACACGTAGCTATTCTCATAGCTATAAGAGAGCCTATAGAGCATATAATTTGTATGAAGCAGATACTTTGGTGGAAGCTCTGAGGACGGTCAGACAACGTGTGGGCCGGAGTGTCATTCATACTTTGCATATACTCTGCTCTAGAACTTCTAGACCTTCCAGACCTTCCAGAATCTACAAAACACAAAACTGTTGTTCACACAACAAAAAACACACGAAATCGCCACTGATATATATATGATAGTATATATATATCATTGTATGGCGTCACACTGCAACTTACCGCTAAGGTACCACCCACAACTACCAACTCCGGTGAATGCGAGTATTGTAGTTAGTGGGTGGATGGAATGGCCTGTTGGCCATTCCATATTTTTTTTCTCTCGTTGACCTTGAAAAAATTATTAAAAAAAAAATTATTATTTATTAAAAAAAAAATTACTATTTATTAAAAAAAAAACTCTGATACAAAGTATCCAAGCTTGATAAGCTTGTTAAATTTAAGAAGCACGTTTTTTAAAAACGTTTGTGTGTGGCCCCACCCACGTCTGCTCGTCCACACCCTTACTCCTATACTTTGCTATATCAAGTGCGAGACGTACAACGACTTCGACTTTTAACAAAAATTTATACTTCCATCTATGATGAATAAAAGTAAACCATGATGAAAAAAGTTAAAAAAAAATCGACGTATACCCCCATCCTCACCGGAGTAGTTCTAAAACTACACTGAAAATTTATTTGTCAAGTATCTCCTTATATATTTAAAATTTTTAGTAGTCGCCATTTTCTTTAATTATTTTCGCCACTACTGTTGCCATCAATACCAAAGTTGCCAGTACCAAAACTACTTAAAGCAAATGTTGTTGCAATATTGTACACCAGCTTCTATTGAAAAGGTGGAAGTATTTAGTAAAAGGTTGTGGTCTAGGATAAGTATATATCGCCATCTACATGGTAAGACCGGAACTTAATAGTATTTGGTTGTGATCTTGGATAAGCATATATCGCCATCTATATGATAAGACCGGAACTAAATGTAACTGGTTGTGATATTGGATGAGCATATATTGCCATCTATATTATATAACCGGAACTACAATGGTTGGCGTATTTGCTAAGCACCTCTGCCATCTATATTTAAAAACCAGAAAAAATAACAGATATTAAATTATAGTCTCTTTTATTAAATATCAAGATATATATAGATATAAGATAAAGATATATATATAATAAATATATATATATTTATATAGTATATAAAATAACTATATATATATATATATATCTGGTTCTGAAATCGAATGTAATAGCAAAGCATTCTCGCCTTAATACATATTTACATTTAATTGCAACAAGGGTCACCTGTATTTTTACCAACGACAACGATGTCATGATTTTTTATTTAAATTGCAATAAAAAATATTAAATAAACATAAAAATAGCAGATAAATTATATAAAAAAGTAGAAATGGAATTCCCGGTGCCCATTAGATTAATCATTGCGCAATTATCTATTGTAAATCATTGCGCTATTATTGAAATTGTAAAAGTGGGTCAAAGCAGAACATGTCATCCATTAGATTCTATTGAAATTGAATCACAAACGCGACATATTTGTATTTTTCCAGTGTTTGATACTGTTGCAACCATTTGCAACTGCATTAACAGTTTTTGTTTCTAATTTATTGATGAGTAATTGCACTAGAAGATTGTAATTACTAAAGGCTGAACAAAATGTAATTCACAATACAAAAAATGATGTCTGTTCTAAATAATTGTAATGATTGACATGAACTGTCGCGTTACGCCTGGTGGTCACACTTTTGCTAAACAAACAATGGACTCACTCATTCATTAATAATGTTAACTACAAAGCGACACTGTTTGCTCATCAAAAATGGGAAAATCCAAACCGATTTCATCTAGGAAGCCAGTAGCGGCGTAAATACAAAGAGGCACGTAAATGCAATGCAATGACACTCAGCTAGGACACACTTACTAGGCCGCCTTATAAAGGTTTTTTAATATATAAATAGGGGTGCCCCAATAAATGCTCTTCTACAGGCATGTATAATGATGTCTACACTAGGTTGCATATAACTTTCACATATAATACTAATAACTACTGCACTGTTTAACATAAATATAGTTTTTATTCTACTGGAGGCCGTAGAATTACTGATAATTACATAAAATTACATTAGACCATAAACATGCGAGAGATTTGCATTTCAGATATTAATTTTAATATTATGTTGCTCTTTGTAAAGGTACCATCGTCTGCGACTGCTAGTGGTACTGACAAAAACTGCAGCACAACTTTTAAAATGTTAAAAATAACAATATCTTTGTTACTAGTTGTATTTAATCTTCAGTTAACTTGTGGTCAGGAGCAAGGATCAATTAGATTCGACTACAGTGACGACTACATGACCTACACGGCGGAGGACAATCCTGCTGGACGCATCACCGCCGTGAAGATTGGAAACCCCGAGCGGTTAGAAACTCTGGATGAAGATGCAGTTGTCATTGAAGCGCGAGCAGGGAATGTAACGAGATGTGGATGCGTTCCCCGGGGTTCCTGCGTCTCCCCAACCAGGCCACCCAACACCGATGGATCGGGACAAATTGATTTTAGAATTGTAACCAATGTAAGTGTTGTAACTTTATAGAAATGCTTAACACCTCCCGATGTATATGTGTTTGTTTTCTAAAGCCAGGAGTTCAATGTTTCGGTTCAATGGAATACTGCTGCATTGACGGTACGACAGGGCCACCAGCTTGTGGATTGCATTATAACATCCCTTCACCAACGCAGCCTGCTGCAGGACAAGCATCTTTTGCTGAGTATCCTTGGCAAGCAATCATTCTAGGATCTCCTGGTGACCTGTACCTTGGCTCGGGGGCACTTATTGACGCGAACAATGTTATTACAGCAGCACATAAAGTTGCTAACAGTGTTAAGTAAGTTACAATTTGATTAAACAATAAATAATTGATACATGCTTATTAAACGTAACGCTTTTAGTAATTTTACTTCGTTGAGAATTCGTCTTGGCGAGTGGGACGCGTCTAGAATCTCGGAACCATATCCCTTTCAAGAATTTCAAGTTGCAAGAATTACAGTCCATCCTAGCTACAATCCTTCAAACCTTCAGTACGACATTGCAGTCATCAGACTGAGAAATCCGGTTCTGCTGGGCTTTGTGCCTCACATTGGCACCGTGTGTTTGCCCACAACCCCATTCACTAACTGCCGGTAAAAACAATTCGGCATTACTTTAACAAAAATTAGTCATAAAGCATTTTAACATTTTTTAAATACTCGTATATATTTAGATGTTGGGTGAGTGGTTGGGGAAAAGATGCTTTTACAGGATCGTATCAATCAATTCAGAAAGAAGTCGATTTGGTAATCAGGGACTCACCAACTTGCCAAGAAATTCTCCGTACAACTAGATTAGGCAGTGCATTCATCTTGGATACCACCAGCTTTATTTGCGCTGGAGGAGAAATGGGAAAAGATGCATGCACCGTGAGTGAAATAACAATTTATAAAATACTTCTACAAATGCAAACAATCTTATTTGAAATGCAAACTCTCTTAACATTTAGAAACCTAGTTATATGCAACCATTCTTACTCCAAAGTTTTTTATTTTTATTAGTTATAAAAGTTTGTATTTGTTTTAGGGTGATGGAGGGTCGCCCCTGGTGTGTGAAGCAAATGGACGTTTCTATGTCAGTGGCTTAGTAGCTTGGGGCGTTGGTTGTGCAGATCCCGGTATTCCTGGAGTTTATGTGAATGTCGTTTCCTTTACTCCCTGGATTCTTCAAACTGCTGCTCAGCCATGAATTATGAACATAGTTCAACACCCGACAGTTATCTTACAATCTTACATTTATTTTTGCCAAATTTTATTATTTTTCATTGGGTTTACTATTATTGTTAAAAACTATATACATCAGAAAATATTGTATGCACATTTTTGATTCTATTTTTCACTTTTTATATAACAATATACATTTAAAAAAATATTTGTATTTAGTAGCGTAAGTTTATGTGCTAATTATATTTTAAAAGACTGACATTTGTTTTATTCACAAATCCTGACGTATTTTTACTTCCTTTGTGCCATCCACGATTCAATTTCTTCAACACTGAAACATTAAACCAAGATTATAAATCAAATACTATCAAATGGCAGTATGAATAGTACAATGAACAAGATTCTTACGTTCTGGGCACAAAAGTCATGTTTTCCATTCCAGTCTCAGTGACAATGACATCGTCTTCGATGCGGACGCCTCCAAACCCACGGAAACGATTAACTACATCCGGGACCAAGAACTTAGATTTTGCAGGGTTAGCCAAAGCTTCGTCCAGCAACTGAAAATTGAAAAAACATTTAGTAAATGCTTAGAAATATTGAATGGTGTTACTGTGATTGACAGGTACGTACGGGATCGATGAAGTAGCAACCAGGTTCTACGGTGAGACACATGCCAGCTTGCAGGACACGTGCAGTGCGCAGTCTATTGAATCCTGGTTCAGTCGGACGGGTTGGCATCGTGTTCAAATATCCCCCTACATCGTGAACGTCCAAGCCTAATAGATGGCCCAGACCGTGAGGCATAAATGTTCCCGCTAATCCAGCCTAAAACATATCGAATTAAATAAACTAATGTAGATTAACTTCTGACAACATAAAATTGAATTACATACCTGAATCATTTCATTGACACATCCCTGAAGAAGGCCACCACATTTCAAAGCGGTGAACATAGTTCTAAGAGATAAATCATGCATAGCAACCCAAGAAACGCCTGGTTTACCAGCAGCAATAACAGCATCTCTTGCAGCAAGTACAGCATTGTACACTATTTTCTGATCATCTGTGAACTTTCCACTAATAGGGAAGGAACAAGTAATGTCAGCGGCATACCCTGCATAATTAGCACCCATATCAAAGAGCCTGCAACACAAAAATTAGTATTAGAGGGTTATTTAACGACTTATCGAGATATTTAGTTTGTACTTACACCATGTCACCGGCTCTAAGAGTTCTGTCATTCGGTGCAGCAGCATGTCCGTAGTGCAGAATTGCGGAATTGGGTCCAGACCCACAGATACAAGTGTAGCTGACGTGACGACAACCCCCTTCTCCATAGCAGTACGCAAGGAAGACAGACTCACACTCATACTCTGACACTCCAGCTGCTGCTTTCAGCATGACTTGCTTGTGTGCATCGGAGGAGACTTTGCAGACGTACCTCATCACGCTCAGCTCCTTGGCAGATTTAATAACTCGACTACAAATAATTAGTTTTAAAAGTCAACTATTGCTTTAGAATCCCTGTAATAGCTGCAGAATTAATAGGTTCAGTCTATCTCTATACTTTGAATTAATATTTTAGGAATTAGGACCTACTTTTAAAACCTGACCTAATTTAGGCTTGCAACATTTTGTACCTACATTCAGATACTCGCAGATGCAGATTACTTGACCATACCACAGATAACAACAAAGGACTTTTTTTATTGACCGAAAAACATTTATTTTTTAAAAAGAAATTTTCGAAATGTTCAAAACTTAATTTAATAAACAAGAAATGGGGGTGGAATAATTGTACAAAGTAAATAAAATCAAAGCGCTTCTTCAGCCAGTCGCATTCTTTCCAACAGGTACAGATGCAACTCGCGCGGATGAATCTTCAATTTATTCAACGAATCATAACTTAACGTACAAACTTTAAAACCTAATTTTCTTAAATGTCTTTTTCTCATAACTTGAGGACCTGTCAAATACTCTTCGTTGAGACAATAATGTTCCGGCAAACTGACCAACACAGCGACATTGACATTCTTATCCCTGCGCTGATGGAAGTTTTGTAGGTCTCCAGAAAGTCCTGTGGGATGTAGCATGACATCGACTAAATATAGTTCTGTGGTCGGTAACTGGGACAACACAACAGATTTCGTGAATCTGTCTGGTCCTCCAGCTATTTGTATGATACTATCATTTATTTGATTTAAAATCCTTTTAATCCTGCCGTCCTGCCACACAGTCTTCATCGTGTGATCCCGAGGGAGCATTGGACCCTTGTACTGCGAGCATTCTAAAGACATCGCCGCGTCAAATAGTTTTAAGTTCGTCCTCACGCGCTGCAACCTCTCCGGCTCCCGGACGCTATGCAATCGGTCTAAGAAATACGGATTGAAAACCTTTTTCACAAAATTTATTGGAAACTTTTCTAAATAGACACTAGCCAACAGAATTTCTATGACGTGTGCTGGCTTAATGTGTACAAAATTGTTTTCCAATGCATATTCATAGGCCTTCCAGAATTTGGCTGCGTTCTTCGGGTTGTAGTCCAGGAAGCCGAATGGAATAAACATCCGTTTCAACAGGTCGTGTGGAATATTTTTATGATTCAGTATAAAGTATTCGCTGCATCCATTCAATATGTGTGGATTCCTTACTCTAAATTTAACACAATGATCCAATATGGTAGCTATTAATCGATGCCATTGAACCTTCACTCCTTTGTCCTTGATGTATTGTTCTAACGCCTTCTCCAGCTGGTGGTCGGTGTAGTTGATCAGAGTCATCGCGCAGACGATGTCCTGCAGATGATCTTCCGATATGGTATCGATGTTCGTGTTGGTCCACCTCGTCAGTGTCGCTGCAATTCGGTGAGGACAGGTTTTACATTGCACCAGAGCATCTAGAATACTGACAACTGCATCCCCTGGCAAACACCACCACAGGGTGGTAATCTTTTTGTCTAATATATTTAACACAGTTTTCCTACTTTGTTTAAAATGTGGTAGAATTTTAAACAATTTCGTTATATTTTTTTCTGATATAGCGTGCTCTTGATCCGCTATTCCCACCCAGAGTTTATCCACATTCTCCAAGCACCTGGAGTTCGATGAAGCCATTATCACTACAGCTCGACAAATTTGGTTCAGTGTCATTTTACCATCTGTCACTCGGATTAGCACTTCGTCGCAAAGCATATTCCTCGTTTCTCCATTCGTCAAGCGAAGGCAATCTGGAATTAGAAAATGATTTAGAAATTGATAATGAATGTTATACAGAATACGACTTGGGCATTTACCTAACAGAGTATCGCAGTCGCCGCTGTTTATCAAAATATCACAAAGCTGATTAAATATATTATTCTTCGTGAAACTTGATGGATCTTTGTCAACCTTCATCCTGTTGAGTCTGGAACACGTCTCTATCTCGATGATCCTCTTCAGAGCTTCGTACGCCATCTGTGGCGTCACGGTGGTCGTGGGCGTCGTTTCCAACACGTTGAATATCCCACTTAATGTGTAGTAGTGCTTAAATTCCTCCTGCAACTTCTCGCAACTCTGTCCCTTCATCATCAACGCGTTCTCATCGACGCCTTCGTTCATTGGATTCACACTCTGGTTCTCCGAAGAAGTTGGAACAATATCGTTGCTGATAAACCCCATAATGTCATGAACTTTCCTTACTATTAATGGTAACTCCTGAATTTCGCATCCGTCTTGAATTATGATCGTGGTTTGCCCCAGAGAACTTCTTCTGTATAAATTTGGTGAAGCCGACACAGTTCGAAGTGGTACATCATTCGATAAAACTGTTTTTATAATTTTTTTTCTAATTGGTGATAAATTTTTCATAATATAACATGACATTATATTTTAAATAAAATTTTGATTACGATAAATAATAAACTAAACTAATTTACTAGAAATTTTGATTAGAAAATAAATGTTTTAGTCAATATATAATTTCATCCATTATTAAATTTTTATTTCAAAAGAACGTTGACTTTTGAAGTAATATCTTAGTGACCTATACTTATTAACAAACTTTTAAAAAATATCGACAATCTCATAGGTTGTAGTGCTATTGGTAGAGGATGAGTTAAATACTCTTACCATATCAACAACTTTGTTTAATGAAATACAATGAATCTAATTGTAATGCTAAATTGATATTACAGCAAATACACAGCTCAAACAAGCATGGTCGTAAACAAACATGTGGTTAATTTAAAGGTCAAGGAAGCCAATATAGTAAACATTCTAACAACTAGTCTCTAACATCACCAACTCATTTCTGGATTTTATTAGACACAAAAGTAATTCTGTCTTGCAGTTATGAAGTTATCTACCTAGGACTCAGACCAAAACATATTATTGAAGATATGAACCTAACTAACTGTGTAATAATAACTAATCATATATAATTCATAAATAAATATATATGTACTTAAAAAATATTATGTTTTGATACTAATTAAAGCATAATTAATATTAAAACTTACCATTCAGCAATGATATTGAATAGAAATTCATTATTGACTTTAAACCTGGAAACAAACCTTTATTAGAAATCTTCTTAATCGATATTAATTGAATATCATTTTTATAAATAAAATAATTGAAATAATATCAATTTTTCTTTATTCTTACTCAGAAATTCCTTTAAATACAGCTTCTTGTGCAGTTAAACCACTGTCGCTGTTCACTCCGCTCTAAAACAAAAAGAAAAAGAAATTAATATAAATGCAACCACGACCTTGTTTTATTTAAAATTCGCCAACAAAAGCCAGACAACAATAAAACTTAATAAAGATTTTTTGCAGTTTCAAGCACATACTATTTTACGGCATGAAACACAATATTTTGACCTACTTTAACAGACTGTCATGTTGGCGTGGTAATGCCTTTGCATTTTACACAAATAATTGTTATTTGAAAGGATATAATAATTTATATTTCCTACAATCTGAACTTTAAACCATATTCAAATGATTTTCAATTACAATTGATTATTAAGTACTCTTTACAATTTGGCAACACATTTTAACGTAGCCTTGATCGTTAAATACTTGCAAATAAAATGAATACATGAATTACATTTTTTTTTTAATGTCCAATGATTCAAATTCACTTTTAATTAGATTCTGAAATATCTTGCTCTTGTATTCACCTTTAAATATAAATTAGATCAAGGTAATGGTAATGCTAATTTGAAATATTTAAGAGCGTGCGTGCAAATCTTTGAACAATCTTTATAAAATTGCAATTGATTCTATTAAACAGTAATGAAAATTGATTTGATTTTGCGCCTTTGTAATGCAACCTATGTAACAATATAATTCAAAATTTTACAAGTGAAGTATTTAAGAAGAGGAAAAGTTATATACTTGTAAGAAGAGTTATATACTTGTATAATTGTTAGGGAATCTGTTCCATGCATAACTAAACACACAAACCGGATGTGTGTGGCAGGAAAAATGTAGGCAGACTGGTTACAGCCTTGAAACATGACCCACCCTTTGTTTTTTACTGCGCTGCACTTTGTTATAAATGTAAATATTATTTCACGTTGATATTAAATAAAAAATGATTTTTGCTATACTTATATTTATGCAAAAATACATGCGTAGTTACTAGTTGTGTATTCTGCAGTAAGCATTACATCATTCAAATGGAAATGTAACATCATCTTTGCCTGCGGTGTCATGTTCGTACTTGCTGGCAATTCGGTCAGCAGTTGTCCATTACATTTTCCTCTGAATCATGGTGTAATGACATCAGATGACACAAGAGATGTATCTGGAGGACATTTTGGTTCTGTGGAACCTTATACAACACTCCTATTGGCCATTAGTATTGGAAATTACATGTTCACTTGTAAAAGGCCTGACCAAACATGTTCATACACGTCAGCGCCTGTTGTAACACGTTCAAAAACAGAACAGATATTTCTGCAACAACAGCTTGAGGACTGGAGGAAGGAGCACGATCTTATTGTTGTTTAGAGACATAACATTCTTCTGGAATATTAGTCATATAATAACAAAAAAAATTGTTACAACAGTAATAATGTTTTTGAATTGAAACTATGTTTTTTTTATAGACAGTCAAGAGGTTATGTCTGCTATATTTTAGGTTATGGTTAATTTTTTGTAAATAGTTTATTCAAACAACTAAAATCAATGAAATTATATATCCATGAGCTATGTGAGTCAATGTTCTTGTTCAGTAGACTAGCTTCACTACTAGAAGATAGCCCGTCACGCGCTTGCGTGTTCCTTCTCTAATTATAGGCGCAGATTTCTGCTTCGTCACGAGTTTTGCCGCTGCTAATGTATTTCTGATGCAACTTACGCATTTCGTAGGAAATCCAACGAACAAAGTCTACAGCAACAAATCTTAGCAGTGATGCGGAGGGGAAAGGGTATGTTTACGTTGGCAGAGCATGTGGTGTCATGTGTATTTTAGCAGTATGTGAACGTATGTAAAAATTACGTTGAAGACTTTGTAAATATGATAAGTTAAACACTATGAATAAATGAGAGATGGCGGCACTGCACTTCTTTACAAATATAACCTAAAAAAAAATTTTTATTCAGAGCTACATTTTTAATAAAGTTGTGAAACAATTTATTAATTAAGTAATAGCCTAATTATTAATTAGTGCAATGCAATTAAATATTTGCAAATTCACTATTTTAATTAAAATATTAACTAGTTTATGAATTACAATCACTAAAAACTATATGCATCTCTTTCTATCTCATACATTACGTAATATGTGGTTTCTTTTTATATGCGACGTAAAAGTATTTTTTATATTAATATTTCACGCACGAGTTTTTTTCCACTTCCTACTGCGTTGTAGAAATATAATTTATTATGTTTTATTTACAAGATAAGAGTACTAAAATCCGCTAATTAGATTTTCAAGTACTTAAAGATAATGTACTACGTTTTAGTTCGTTACATATGATTCATAAATTACTTTTTTAACAATAAGAATGTGGTAAATGACATGCTACCACTTGTTTTTTTATAATATTTTCTTCTTTTATATCCTATAACAATTCCATTGGTCATTCTAGCGTTCGATGCGCCTGATAGACATGCAACTATTATCGCATCATGTGACATTCATGAAGGTCAAAGAAATGCATTTTATTTTTAATATATATACCCTTGAAAATGATAATAAAAATATATTCAAAAGCTAAATGTTATTAGAATTTTCAATTACGATAATTGATTTTAATTGTATTACGTTTCATATTGTTATTTATTATGAATTATTTGTTATCAAAAATAATCATATAATTAAATTTGAATTCAATGTCAATTGCAGATGATCAAGGTTACTTTGTGAATACCATAATCATAAGTACAATATAGTACAATCTCTTATCAAGATAATAATGTAATGCACATACTTATAATTAATTATACATATTCCAAAATTAGCTATGAGAGGTATGGATTCAATAATTTAAAGATAAGAATGATGTTTCGGGAGATAAGAGGTAGAATCGCAATAAATATTTCAGCACGTGTACGAGTGGGTCACACAGAAATCTGATTATTTCTTGTGAGCGATATTTTGCAATTTTCGCCACGAAAAACAAATTTTCCCAGTAAACATTTTGGAGTCACTTTGACATCATATTGAAGACGCGTCATGATTTTTTTGTCATAAAAGAGTTCATTTATAGTTCAGTTTCTCACATTTTTTCATATAAAATGTCTACCTTATCGGCTACAGATGACGAAATTACTCCACCTGTCGGAATACAAATGAAGATAAAGTTGATGCGAACTATAATTGAAGTGAAATAGTGATAGAAACGTCACTAAATAGGGCACTTCACCAAATTGTTTACTGGGTTAGTGGTGAAATAACAAATTTTCGCCGAATAAAACAAATTTTAATGGTGAAAAACAAATTTTAGTGGCGAAAAACAAATATTTAAAAAAAAAAAAAAAACAAATCGGTGTATTTATGAAAATGATTGACCATGGCGTTCTTTAAATAAACAACTTATTCAATAGATTAACTTAATCTTTTTCAACTAGTGTAGATTAGTCAAGCTTAACATTAATTAGAAAATAAATAACAATAAAAGTAAGTAAATGTGTTATTAAACACTAAGAACAATGCCGTAAATAAAATGGCGCATTAAAATGAATAATAAACAATAATAATGTACACGTATTTATAGCTTCATGTATAAATATAACCACACGTTACACACGATATCGTTGCGTTGATTCGTTTGCTCATTTATTTGTTTAATTAATATTATTCATTAAATTGTGAGTAACGTGGGCGGTGGGCGATGGGCGATGGGCGGCTGTCGTATTACGAGTTAGCGTCTACAAATCATTAAATTTTAATGACTCATTTGTAGTATACATTTCTTTGGTATTTTAGATGAATGGTTGCAACATACAGATAATATTATTGCTGTTTAATAATCTATTTATAACACATCACTCAATAAGTTCGTAGGATGACATACAGATGGCGAAATCCATATGATTTTTAGATAGTACCAACCTTCAAACGATTTGTATCAAAATTTCATGACATTCAGACCATTAGTTTCTGAGTTACAGTAGTTTTAGTACCGCTACTTTTGTAAACAATGGAAAAATCAACTATTCGAAAAAATAAATTTTCGCCACGAAAAACATATTTTAGCGGTGAAAAAACATATTTTCGCTGCGAGAAGACATATTAATAATATTAATTTTGTACAGGTGAGCTGAGGTTTTACAATGATTACTTTTGATTCTGATTATAGTTGATATAATTTTGCGGGACTCATTTCTAAACCATTTCTTCTTACTTAAATTTGGATGTAACATATAATAATCTCTTCCTTTTAACTGACTTTTATTAATGAAATCTTAATTTCTCAAATTGAAGTTTAATTTTTTGATTATATTAAAAATTTCATATGAAGGTAATTTCACTTTCATCTTAACTTCCAAATTTATTGATTCCTTTGCCAATTTATCCGCAATTTCGTTTCCTCTTATTCCACAATGTCCTGATATCCACATAAATATATACTTTCTGTTTAAATCAACTGTTCTTAATGTATGTTAATAGTATGTAGCGGGTCCAGTACTGTATGTTCATAGATTAAAGTCCAGATTAAAAAAAAAACGGGAAACACAACATGTATTTTATGAAGTATAATCAGTAACCAAAGTCGATGTTTACAATATTATAGTCAAAACAAATTACATTTAAATGGCGATGGTTCACTATCAAGTTTCAAGTGGAAAAAACTTTTAAATTGATTCATATGATGAGTTCTCATGTACCTACGCACCACCCAGTTTATAAATACTATTAATGTATCCTTTTTATTGACATGTTATTACCGATGCAGTACCATGCATGTCACGTTGTATAGCGATGATATTAGTTGCTTAAAGTCATGTTTAGTTACATACACTTGCACTAGTTGTTACATCATATCACTGGCTGCAATTTGTGCATATCCGGCGCAATACATTTTATTTAATATTCATGGAATGTTTTTCGTAACGGAAGAAGTATTTATATTTAAATCACCTTGCTTGTAATATTGTCAGAGTATGTAAACAAGACCACGTGAAAACAGATGCTGGCTCAAAGCAGTGCATCTTTCAAATTGTAAGTGTTTTTGCTTTATCTTGAAAACTATAACTTCTACAGAAATTTTGTGAAGAGCTTTTTTGTAAATAATAATATTATTTATAACTTTTATTTATAATTTATAAAAGTTATAAGCATATTGTTATATTGATAAAGTGGGTTACTAGAACCTCAAATGTTCAATTATTTTTTAATAACTCTTTATATGTTAAGCGATATTAACAATTAAAAAAGTCATTTTGTCCATTCCAATCGAATATATCTGTATGTGTCGAAGTTACAAAGCCGAATCTCTAAGTTTCCTCGTACATGATGGTTGGGCCCTCTGTACCTATGCATGATGTTTTGTCTAGGCCTGGGTTGAAGTCATAGCGATCTACCAGTACCATTGTTAGAGGCAAATAGTAGAAATTGTGCAGAAAAATCAGATTGCAATGAAGTGACTTGATTCACGAATAATGATAACAAAAATAACTTTCCAGGCGCCCAGTATATTGATAACAGCGCATTTTGCGTCTTATCAGGACGTAAACAGTCATATCTGTATTACGTGTTAAGTTTTACTATTTGTAACATTGATGCACAAACATTTATAACTTTTTATATTCGAATAAATCAAATTTAAAGTCTAAATAAATCAAACAGTAATTGGGATAATTTTGAGGTTAAATTTACTATTTCTACTTCAATTACTACTACATCCAGTAATAATTTACACCACAGAAATTATTACAGGACCGTAGTTTATGCATCACTGCACACGTGTATGCTGTGGTATTTGTTTTACTATTATAGTATTCTGACACATACACATGCACATTTTAATACATAGAAACCAATAGAAATATGTGTGGTTGTTGTTATTGTAATATTGAATTACCATGCACACATGCTTGATACGTTAAAATCACTTTATTTGCATAAGATTAGAATTTACACGATAGATACCCGTCTAATAAATATAATTATATCACTTGAAGGAACTGGATGACACTAGTATTAAGTTTGTTGTTTACATTATAAACCGTAAATATCAGAAATTAACATCCTGTAATAACAAAGGTAGCATTTACATAACATTAAAGTAGCAAATACGAATAACGATTTAAATGTAACATTAATGTATTCACTGAGTACATAAATTTTAAAAGTTTAAAATTTTCTAAATTGTAACTATAGTTTTCATTTTTTAAATGAATTTGAATGCTGAATTTTATCGTATTTGTTTCTACATACATTCAAAGAAATGAATGAGACTGTGCTTTTTCAGTGAATGGTATGTATGGAATAACTTGTTTAAGGCATGAATCACCACCGGCGAACTCTTGTAATTTGAACTATAACAACACTATTAAAATATGTACTTTTTATTAAGTTTTATTTTTGCTTATAACTTTTTTATTATAAAAGTTAAAACAAAAAGTTATTTGCCAAAGTTGTTGATAATATTATTACCTACAAAAAAGCTATTTGCAATATTTTTGTATATGTTATAGTTTTCGAGATAAACAGAAAAGTACAGTTTACAAGCTATTTTTCAAGATGGCGATCGTCTTCTTCACTTTCTACGTGATAAGCTACCTACCAACGGTAATATCTAAAGACTTCAAGCCTTTTAAGTACTTGTAAATTGAACATTATATACATAAGTAGTGTCACTAAATCCATTGTAACTATGAAACTAATGGTCGGAACGCCATGAAATTTTGACACATATCGTTTGAAGGTTGACGTAACACAGTGGCAATGTATCGCTCTATTTGTTAACATACTCGTATATGTAATTTAATATATCGCTCGAAAGAAAGTGGAGAACATCATGAACAAGCCCCTTCAGCGGGCGACAGGCACGGTTCTGCGCTTCTAAGATATTTATTTAACAGGTTTTATTATAATTTTTACCGGTTTCATCAGAAAGAATTCTAAGTTCATGCGCATTTCCTGTCTCAAATGTCAACAGAACGTCTGAGTAGTGAGTAAGACACTTGCTGGATCTAGCACTGGCTCTGCAGGCAGTAGGTGGTACTAACGTGTTAATAATACTACTAATATAGTATGTTTTTACAGGCTGATGGTTGTGTGGTGTATATGGTAATGAATAAATGGAAAACATAACTTCACCTAAGTATTGTCATTGTGTTTGTGTTTATAATTATGTGGATAAATAACTTACAATGCCCTCTACGTGTGCATTTAAACGTTATGTTAATTTAGACGCGTTAGTTGTAGTAGTTAGAGATAATAGTATGACCAAGAAAGTTATTCTTGAAAATTAATATTTTATTATGCAAAAGGTTATAGCTTAAGATCGCAGTCCTGCCAGATCTGCGTCATTTTATAAAGGCTGAAAATTTTATTGTTGCCTTTATTCTATGATGTAATTTTTCACCAATGGGCTTGTGTCCTCATTTTTTAGTGGTCGATTTTTCAATTGTTGATTGA
The DNA here is from genome assembly GCA_963678705.1 of Panorpa germanica. Classification (NCBI taxonomy): domain Eukaryota; kingdom Metazoa; phylum Arthropoda; class Insecta; order Mecoptera; family Panorpidae; genus Panorpa; species Panorpa germanica. Next base: position 26,935,362 of record OY783205.1, on the reverse strand, counting down.
AATTGATGTTAATAAATGTGTATTGGCGTGTCTATTTTATTAAATATCTAAATGTTGACGAAGATATAGCAATTGAAAATTTGAATTGTAGTTTTAGCGCTAGAAATGGTCGGCCATATTTGTATGACGTGAAATGCATTTATACGTCAGTTATCTGTTGAGTAGGTCAGTGCTGTGGTAATGTTTTGTAGCTGTTGATAGTCGAAATGATCAAGTCAAGTCAAAGAATAATAAGTTTTTATTTTATTTAACCCTGCTAAGGCAGACATAATATTGGAATTTTATTGTTCCTTGAAATAGCTGCAAATAATATTTGATATTTTGATATATAAATACATATAGCAGAGATTTATGAGCTGTAAGGTTGTGATGTAACATGATTTTGGAATGTGTACAACGTAGAATTTCTTTAATAATTAAAGAGACGAAATGACATTTTTAATTGTTAATATCTCTAAACATATACATAAGAAGTTATTAAAAAATAATTAAACATTTGAGGTTCTAGTAACCAACTTTATCAATATATAGTACACTTTTATAGAAATTAAGACATAGGGCACAAGCCCATTGATTATTTAAAAATAAATTTTATATAATAATATAAGGGAACTCTAACACTACCCCTCCCGCCCCAATACTCCTCACAAACCAGTATTTTAGATACCGGTAATGTCACCTGCAATAAAATGCTAATAAAACCTAACCTAACAAAACATGTTCCAACACGTATTTTTCCTTAATTCAACGTGTTCTTTTTTTTATATACGTCGTAGTTTACATGTTTTTCATTTATTATATAATCTACATATACATATAAAGATTACCGAATACTTTTTGCCACGAGTGGGTTACATTAAAACCACTGCGCATTGATATTTTGGGGGTCATACACCCAGCAAGCCATGTGTCTTGATTTGTAGGCAAGTGACCATTACTACGCAGAAGGTATCTTTAATAAAACGAGCCCCACACCCCTCTCTCCTCACGCGTTGCCAATGGTTTTGTTGTTATCATTCACCGGCACGTGGAAGACAGTGTAAACAAAAACATTCCACGTTCGTATTTACTTATATTTATGTATATAAGAATATTAAGTTTTTGAATTTACAGACATGTGCGGACTTGATTAAATACAATAGAAAAGACAAAACAAAAACATTATTCGTTTATATATTAAATACTATATTAGATATCAAGGTCATGGGTTGTAAGTGTCAGTGTCAGGTCATTGTCTGACCTTGAATAATGTTATAAATAAAAATGGCTACTATTTTTAATAATAGACGATTTATTTCTGCTTCGACTGGTTTGTAGGCTTTATAATTAACTTAAAAGTAAATAAAAGAATTTGTGGCGGTCTTAACATAATAGACAAATTTCTATAAAGATCAATAAGGATATCATAAATAATTCATTATCATTAAATAAACATATAGGTATTCAAAATAAAACATATTTCAACATGTCACATGACATGAAATTGATAACACTACGATAATTTCAATGTTTTTTTCCGTATGTTTATCAAGGTTAGTTTGATTACTGATCACGAGATGGTTCTATCATCGTTACTAATAGATTCATGGATTACAAATCGTTGTGTCAGGTCTTATAGCAAAGAAATATCGTTACTACTTCGGTTACATTAGTAATATTAACTAGTATACTAATTTCCCATATCTCTAGTATATGCCTATCAAATTTTCAAATGAAAAAGTAACACTTGAGAAAAATGGCGGTGCTTTTAAAACAGTCACCTCTTATTGATACGCTCATTTAACTTAATTGTTATGAATAAAGTTGTTATTTAGGAAATGGTGTTTCCTGTATAAGATTTAACAAATACATCTATGGATATCCGTCTATGTTTTAGTAAACTGTCTATCAACAAACGAGCGTGGTACTTTGTACTTTGTGTGTCGTATGTTATTTTTAAGACAGTTTTGTAGGTCAGCTCATTTGATGGCGGAATATAATGCTGAGACATTCGTCATACTTAGAAAACACTGTCATGAGTTTTTGCGTATTGAGAGATGATAAACATGACTATGATAGTTTATTTATACTAAATGTCTAGCTATTTATAACGATAGAGCAAGATTAGAAGAAGCAAGGTAATGTTACGGATAGCGAATTGTAAATAAGAAGTTAGAAGTAAATAAATATGTGCAAAATATTAGTGCAAGCAGAATTGTTCCCGCTAGAAGTACAACCTGAACCTAAACAATGCCGAGCTATGGCTATGCCTTACTGGGAACGAGAGAAATGTAACCTGAGGCCTGTACCTTGATCTCAGCCTGGGATATTAACAGTCAATAAAGTTACATCTAGTCTTGCTTTATATACACTTACCATATTTGATAACAAATAATATTATAAACGACTTATTATTTATAATTAGTAAATCCTAATTATGCCTGACAATAAATAAAATATAATTCTATGTTTAAGCTCAATATCAATTCTAAATTCAATATTATATTTTTATTATTCTGAATTCATAATTATAAATTTTATATTCTAAGTTTACATTCTAAATGAAATAAAACATAAAAATGAAGATATACCCAACCGTTATTTTTGTGATTAAGAAGAACCAAAGACAACTCAAATTTCAGTTGTTAAAACATAATGAACCAAGGAAGTTTTGTAATTTAATTAGTAAAAAAATTAATAATATAACCAATTAAAAGCAGTGCTTTATCAACACACGAAATTCAGATGTTTATATTGTATTGAAAATCTCAAAAGTGACGCCACTAAAACCGTTGTAACTCGTAAACTAATAGTCCGATTATCATGAAATTTGGACACATATTGTTTGAAGGTTGGTACTATCTAGAAATGACAGTTCCATTTATATGTCATCCTACAAAGAAGAAAGAATTATGACTAAGTTATAACGAATTTTTTTCACCTAAATTACAAGATGATTATAATAATACTTTGTTATTTCTAGAAATGATATTATTAATTAAATCTTGCAGCATTATGACACTGCATTACTCTTGACTGGAGGAGACAAATGCCAGATGAATTTACACATAATCGCGGCTCCAGAAATGAATCATGTCGTTATTTACATAGAATCTTGTTGCGTCCACAAATTAATTAAAATAGCACTCCACTGAATCATATTCTGCTTATGATTACAGAGTGTTACTATTTCAAAATAATCACAAAAACTAACAGAGCAATATTCAAGAGGAGAAGGGTTCAGCTAAATTGTAACATACTTAAAAGATTTTTAGAAAAAAAAGGAGTAAAATAACTGCAGCTTAAATTTAATAAATACACATATTCACAACTGGGTAATATACGACAGTAAAATAATATTAAGTAAATAAATAAATTGTATGTATATACATAATCACATAAAACCATGATATTGCGAAATTTAATTAAATTTCCAATCATTTTTAACCTATATTTCGCAATAGGTAAATATATAAATGTAGTAATCAATATAGCTTTGTAAATAGTTATATTTTTATATAATTTGCGATAAGAACTGTCTAGAAGTTTGAATAGGACACACCCAGAATTTAATAATTTGTATTTCTCATTATCAGGCGCCATTTTAATCACGCTTGCCACTTTTGACTCAAACAGGATTAAAACTTAACCTTTATCCACAACTGATAAAGTTTATCGATAATAATAATAATACTGTTATTTATTTATTAATAATAATATTTGTTACTTATGAATGTTTAGTTCAAGAATATTTCTACAACGCCTGATATTTATACAACCATAAAAACACAAACAAATGTGACAGCCCTGACATTCAGGAAGGTCATATAATTTCGAAGGACATAACCTAAAAACTAGGGTATGTGTTCTGCTCTTGTACTAGGTTCTATTCAACGATGTATATTTAAAATGAATTACCAATATTATTATTAACAAAGAATATAAATTGAACAAGGTTTTTGAAATGCCAAATCTTTTGTTAATTTTGTGTGCTCTATATGCAGTGCGTTCATTTCATAAAGATGAAGTTAACATTTCTTTGTTCAAGCAAGTATTATTATTTTTATTATTCCGAACAATGCAGACTAAGGTAACCCAATAATAAACGGCGCATAGTACAGCTACAGGTATGGAAAGCCTACAGCAATTCACATTAAGAAGCTTGGCAACATTGCAAGAAATAGTGGTATGTACAGTACAGAGTGGTGTATAAGTTTTATGATATGCATATATAGTTAATAGTTTCTCAACAAGTAAATAATATTCTGTAATAAAATACAGAGCTTTAAAAATTAATGTATTATAAAACTATAGTTCAGAAATGTATTCTGGATTATAGTTAGACTTGCGAGCGCTCTGTTTACAAAACTATGAATGTTTCTGCTTTAAAAAGACTTGTTGTCCATTCTGTACTCTCGTCTGCATTACTCTTATATTATTAGTAAACAAAAGAACGTGGACTTATATTTATGAACGGCACAAAGACTTTGCACCGGTTTCAACATAGTCGTGCAAATGCAAACATGGCATTAGCAAGGCCCCTTATTGGGTGCTTGCCTGATCTGGTCTGCCATGACTGTTGGGTCTGACAATTTGACCTGAAACCTAAGAGGCTGGGGCTTCTCAACCTCTTATAACTGTTGATAGATCTTTCTTACGATGCTACACTTATAATGCATTTGAAATAACACAGACTGTTAAAGAATACATTTAAAATAGAAGGTTCAACAGATTAAAACCGTGGAAAAAATCGTGACTAAAAAATTAGTTTAAAAGTTAGCGCCTTTTATATTTTCAGTTCAGTTCTATCAGTCTGACTATACTGGCTGTATAACAAGAGTAGTTGGTCTAATGCATGTTATTTTTATGTATTATTGTCTTAATATAGAACAATACAATATGTATTTATATATAGTTAGTATCATTTGTATGATTAGTCGTACAAGTGTATTCACTGTCGTATCGTCCTTCGTTAGGCGACTTTTGTGATGTCTGCATATGACGTCATTCAAACGTATGTAAGTCGTTGTAGTCTCATTACATTTATCAAGAGAATATACAATATGGAGCGCGGGAAACGACAGAATCCGATAGTATAAATTACGTATTTAAACAAACTATTGTATTTCAATTAAATTTATTTTAAAAATATTTACAAAATAAAATTAATTATATATTTACATTATTTACCTTTATTATATACACACTATTGTGGTACAGATAAGCAGACGTTGTAGATTTTCATTAGGTTGTACAAACGACCTAGGCAAACGAGTCATGTCTTCAATTAGAAGTGAGTTTAATTTATCAGCAGAAATATTTTACTTGAAGAATACCCGTGTACTAAATGGGAGATCTGGGATCGAATCCGACTTCTAACTGATATAACAGTTTCTCTCAATGTTCCCGACACACATGTTCGAATGAAGATTATGTATCATCTTACCAACTTATTGAGAAATGCCTTATCGCATACAGTGTTCGAAAATACAGAAGTTTAGAAGTTTGAGAAGATCATTAGAAAGAAGAATCATAAAAATTAGCATATAGCGGAAATTAAATTGCGTTGGAAGCTAGTCTTTTTGAATTAGATGATAGAGGAAACATATGCGAAGTAGATGATTCTCAGAATTCGTCTAGGTGACAGAAGAAACATCACGTTCTAAACAGGAGGGTGCGAAGCAAACGCAAGTCTCATCTCTACTTCATTCACCATTTGAAACAACTGTGATTTAATAACAACTTGGTCTTGTACAGGAAAAGTGTTAACAGTTTTTGCCATATTAACGAAAAATTCCATCAACGGATTACTCTGATTTAAGCTTGCTGTTGTTTGAGGCAGATATTCCTGAAGATATCCGGCTGTGTTTTCACTTTCCGAAGCTGAATACCTCGACATCTTCATATCACCATTTCTCGAGGATGTCATGAATGAAGTTGCTTCTAGCATTTCGCTTGATTCGAAATTATCTAGTTTCTGGTCAGATGTACTCGCTTCGTCAATATCGCAGTTAACGTGGACGGGCGATACGTATGTTCGCCGAGGTTTATCATCTTGGAGATATGGAGTTAGGAAGTTGAGCTCTTGTGCGTATTTGGCAGGCTTCAGTTTTAAAGCTGCTTTGCCAGTTCTGGTCTTGCGAAGATTCAGAGCTTTTCGGTGGTTATCTCTAAGTCTGGTCCATCGTTCTCTACATAAATTACCTATAAAATTCAACTTTTTTAAACTCTTTAAACGTAGAAAACGACTAATGACTTAGAGATATTGTTTAGATGTGTAATTTGTGTAAGTGAATAAGAGCGAAAATTGATTTTTTAATTTAATTTAATTTATTTAATGTCTGCCAATTTCCGATTATTTTAAAACAGTTCTCTTTATCGAAAACAAACTGTTCACATTGAGCAGACTGGTTTTGTGTTTAGTGTTTTTCAGTGTGTCCCATAAAAATTATAAACATGATAAACAACAACTGACAAGCGCAAAAGAGAAATGTTTTAAGAACTGTTTCTTTGATGTAAACATTGGTGTTTTTGTTCGTGTTTTATTGAACTGTCTCTCTGATGTGAAACTGGCATAACGCAGTTGTTCTTTATATTTTTGCCTGCAAAGGGACTGCAGTGTCGTCACAAATTCATGGGATTTTTAGATAGTACCAATCTTCAAAATTTCACGACATAAAACAAAGAAAATCTGAATTTCGTGTGTTGATAAAGCATGGGAAAATATGTGTAAGTACAATAATGAATTAATATAAAAGTAACTTACTTGGTTCATTCATTTTACGTCCAATTTCTTCCCAAATATTATCCCTCACTTGTTGATTCGAATAATGAGGATGGCGATCATTAAATAACATTTCATAGTCCTTGACAATTGAAATTAGATGGTTGTTGTCCATGATAAAGTAAAAACAAAAAATAAAAGGATAGACTATGATATCGTGCGCTGGCAGAAGCCAAACGAAGACTGCGGATACGATGGAAGGCGTACGCAGCGTTCGCTACGAATCGGCAGCGCGTCTACTTAGATCGGCAATCCGAATGCATCGCGTGTTGCCCACGAATCAATCCAGCCGGCAGTGCCAACGCGTCGATGCACGCTAGTGGACGTTAACAGGTCCGCATCGGATGGAAAGTAAGAAACTATAACCATATAACATACGCCTTCTAATGCACGTACGTAATGCCGCTTCTTAATTATCAGAACTAAAGAAATCGTTCAATACGATACGGACCTGAGTACGCTTACGTTAAGGCTTGACTTGAGTCATGTTCCGCCCGATGCGATAGTAATTTCCAGACCATGAATGGACGCTGAACTCTACTGCTGCATCCCATTCTCTTGAAGCATGAAATACTACAATCTATACCACGGTAAAAATACACCAGTAATTAAATGTAATACTTAAAAGAGATTTTATAACATTTTAATAATAATACGGTGTATTTATATATCATAAACTTAGCAATATGATGACTGATGATGATGAGAAACTTGAGTCTGGTAAATGTTGTAAAAGGAATGAAATAAACATATTTCAAAGGTTCCCAAAATGTGTATGATTCGAATCTATATCCATTTCTTTAAATGTTAATTTTACATTTTGTTGATCATCAATTTTATGAGTATTAAAACCGGGTCTCCCATTTAGTCGTTTAATAAATTAAACTTATTTTAAAACGAAGCCATTACTCCTTTTACGCCTAGGTCGTTTGTACAAAGGAACCTAACCCTATTCATTGGGTACAGATAGTATCGCTTGGTACTTCTTAACTGAACCACAACAATATAACAAAACGTTTAAAATATGTCAAGAATGGAACGAAATATGTTAATCGAAAATATTAATCCTACTGCAAAGCTTTGAAATGTTTTGAAAAGATTGAATGTGCTTTTAAAAATGAAAACAACATAGTTCTGTATAAAATGGCCATGGATTGCTTTGAATTTAAGCGAATACAAAGAGTATATTGTTTATAAAAAAAAAATTACAATATATTAATATTTCTTAACTAATTTCTTAACATGTAGTATATTAACAGTATTCGCTGTCACTTTCTGTGAAGCAGGCAAGGTTCGGGGTTGTCACAGTCTGATAGAAGGTATAAAACCGACGACCTCCTACTATATGTGTGACCACATCGCTGTTTAATAAGTTTTTGTGATTATATAAGAGCATAATCAAATAAATGTGATAGCAACCAAACCTAGAACATATAGCGGTGATTTGGAGGTCAATCCCGAATGTATAGCAGTCTGGCATCAATGCTCTAGGTCATAGTGCGGTCTCGTCATTTTTATTATGATAACAAATAAATAGTATTCGTAATAAAAGAATAGACAATAGTGTACACATATTAACATTCTTGATAACGAATGTAAAATGCATAAATACTAAACAAAACTCGTTTAATGTTGAAACAACGAGAAATATTTCGTCGTGTCGCATTTTTTAGACTATTACGAAATATCCTAAGGCTAGACGCACACAAAATACATGACTTTCTTTGTCGCAGAATGATAGTGAACGTAGTAGAAGAACGAGTACTTGTTCGCTATCTAAATTAAATAAAAAATGATATTATTGAAGCCTAGATATATTACTAACAATTATAAAATGAATTCAGTACTTAAAACTTAGTATAATAGATAAGCTTAATTCTTATACTAGTTATTTAATTCATAAATTGAAATCTTGTGTTTTTACTTGAACTGTACAACATCCTTTTACGATATCTGACTATTTATGTTATTATATCTTTCCTTGTCTAACAAATATAACAAAATATATATCCATCTCATCTTGTGATGGAATGTTACACAATAAACAAATGCTACAACCACATGTTCTTTGAAGCGCAGTGTTGCTTTGTATAATATTTATGTACAGATGAAGAAATTTCTTGTGAAAAATATTGTTGTCATATTTGGACAAGAAAAGACGATGTATCAATAGGAGCTGACTGTTTTAAAACTACCACCATTTTGGTTAGATATGACCTAGGTTCTTGAAATTTGACACATGTAAATTAGAGACATAGGAGATAAGTTATAAAGAGGTATAAATGTATTACCTTCATTTTACGTGTGATAATTGAAGGCTAAGGGAAAAGGTCGAATTAGAGATAGTGTTAATTATACCCCAATCATTTAAAATATGAATTTTGTTTCTTTATTATTATGAAATGAAGAATGTGGGATCAGGATAGAAGTGTGTTGAACAAATTCATGGATATCTAATTAATATATGTATGTTAAAATAATTTAGTTAGTAAACAAAGTTCTTCGATGGTTGAAGTGTTAACAGATAGTTTGTTAACAAGTATATTAGTGCGTTTTAAAACTAAAAATAATTCAATTTATGTATATCAACCTTTTTGTTGGTTTAACGTCAAAAAGTTAAAACGAAACAATATTTTTGCAACTGACATACTTGACGCATATGACAATTGAAATACAGACAATGGGGTGGCATCCCCTAGTTATTTACGAGCGCATATGTTACCTAATGTTATGGATTCACCCCTAACGTTTACGGATAAAAGTTATATTTTTGCATTTTTGACAAGTACATACTTTTTAGGTTAATTCTAACCTAAAAATCGTATTGCAGTTAGTGATATACATTACCTATAGAATTGCAAGAAAAGCAGAACTATACTCAAGTCTGGTGAATACTCAATTAGTCAATCTGTCGAAAAAGAAATCCTTTAAATATTGTGCAATAACTAAAAATTTACTTGTCCCACTTGTCTCCATAATTGAAAATATGTATACTTATTATATATGTACATTATCAATAATTTTTTTAAACTCCGTATACAATAATAAACAAAATGCGTCGAAACTGATCACATGTTACTTTAAATAAGCAGGTATCTTTTTGAATATGTCTATACGACAACAAACAATACAGGTGCGTTAAAAAATTACAGGCAGACATTTTAAAAACATTCCATTATACTCTAACACACAAGGTTTGTTTACATTCGAATTTTAGTTTTAATTTTTTTTCATCTGTTGGTAAATACATGATTTGAACCGGCATATGGTCGATATAGATTTTACAGAGGGTTACATTTTTAACTGTTCCCCAACTTTTAAATTGGTGATGTGTTTTAACATGGCAATGGGAATTAGATAGTCTGGGAAAAATATTTTGTTTATGAAGTTAAAATGGAAGCTGCGTGTTTAGAAGATTTATGTTTAATTAGTAAGGTTTGCTTAACTTGAAAAAACGGAGAAGTAAGGAACGAGAATGATTGCAGGTTTGGAGTAGGTAACGAAGAAAGAGGAAGCGGATATTGGAGAAAACAAAGCCTAAAGCTATATCGCAAGGAAAGAGTGATGGAAGAGGATGGATGGTGGAAGTAAGAGGATAAACTAGAAGGAGACATATTTTAAGTATAAATGAGGTAAGATTACTTTGAATTGTAGCAAATGAAGATTATAACATTTTTCAGTTTGTTTTATAAGTTAAAAAAAAATTTTATTAAAGCTTAAAATATCAAATAGGGCATGCCCCAATTTTATTGAACCTATTGTTATTTTTAAAGCCCTAATGCACCAGTTTTTATTTCTTATTATATCTAAAGATCTTTTTATAATAAACTAAGCTAACAAGCACATATTGCGACATAGATTTCCTCTGAAACCTTTGACCTTGTCAACCCATAACAATAATAAAATCAAACATCTGTTTTTAACGGAAATTTACCAAACTAACAATTAAAACAAATTTGTTTGTATACCGTCCATAGTTTCTTATAAACAAATATTATTATAAATATAAATAAACTATACTTAAATGTGGATAATTGTTTACAATTTACAGTGTTATAAAATTTTGTTTGTTTATAATAATTAAAAAAAGAATATTGAACAGAAGTCGGTTATTTTTAACTAAATGCAATGAAACAAATATTGAAAATACTTTTAAAGTATTTTATAGTAATTTGCTGATGATTATATCATTTTGAAAAGCTTGCAAATTTGTAAGGAATGCAACTTTGTTAATTATGATTATCGTAAATTAACAAGAAATTTGTCTTTCGTCATTAGTTCGTTTTGGAAAGGTGAATGAATGGCTATCACCATAGCCGTGCACAGGGCAAGCAAACGAGGTACGTACTCCTTATAGCTTGTAGAATAAACGCAAGATTAAAAATATTCTCACTATGTACGCCTCTGTTGCAAGCTGCAGTTTTAAATCACTGAGAATAGATCTTTTTTCATGTGTTAAGAAATGCAGAAAGAATCTTTTGTGGATGTTCAGGTAGTCAAGAAGATTTTAAAGTATCAGCTTTCTTCTTTGTCAAAAACATAACATTGGGGATCCTGTTCAAAGGATTCAGCCATGTTCTTCGTTTATTTTTGTGAGTCACAATATAGTGTAAAGGTTCGAGTCGTTTTAAAATAATAAAATAAGATAAAATTGAAATAGGTTCTTGGTATAGAAAAATGTAGGACGACACAGCGACCGAATGGATTGCTGAGTATATAAAAGGATATTTTTACCCATTACTAATTACGAAAAAATATATAGATAAAAATATTTCAATGTAATGGAATGTATTATAGAATATGGAACGGTATATTTTGAAAATGGGGCAAGTTCATTTTAGATAAAAATAAAGATAATGATAACAGTTGATATTTATCTTTATTATTTACTATTTAAAAATCTGTAATATTTAGGCAATGTAATTTTCGAATCATAATTTAGTAAACTAGAACATTATTAGTTAATAAATTTATATTATGTAATATTATATAAAATGTAAACAAAAAAGGGGACTCACACCACTTTAAAAATAAGTATTATTATTTCCTTTATTAAACCTATATTAATTATCAAAACAAAATTAAATTTATAAAAGAAAAACTCAACATTTAAAATAGTTAAAAGAATTTCTATATTTCTTAAATATAAGAATAGTACAAAACAATAATAAAATAATAGTAAAATAGAAATGTAAATGCATATTTATTATTTCTACTGGCAGTTCAGTCTAGTCAGTTGATTTAATCAGAATCGCTCTCGTCCACTGACATTGAGGAGGTGCTATTATCATCTTCTGAATCATCTTCTTCATTGGAATCTTCATCATCATAGAAACTATTCACGGAGAGTTCTGAAGTGTTGTCCAGAATTGTCTCATTTACTAAATACGTTTGTTCCACAGCCTTCGCGTGCCTGTACCTTGCAGCAAATTCTTCTCCAGTTATGGATTTGATCTTCTCCTCCGCATAACTCATCACGTCGTTGATTTTGAAGGTTACGTTCTTCTCAGCAACGTGATCTTTAACTAAAGCCCAAATATATTTGATCGGACTTAAATCGGGATGATCTGAAGGTAGGCGAAGAGTAAAATGGCCATGTTTCGCTAGTAGATTATCTAATATATATTCTTTAGTTGGTGGTTTATTTTGTTTGATCAATCCATACAACTCAGGCTTGTACATATCTTCGCTGTATTCAATATTATGACGTTTCAGCCAGAGTTGCATGTCCTGTTTGGAATTTGTTGCAGGATTGATGTCAGAATCAACCTCTCTATTATTATACGGTGTATTTTCTAGAACGACGACACATTGCTGCGGTAGATTTGGAATCAATTGCTCCACCAACCATTTCTCGTAAGAAGCGTGGAATGTTGGATCTTCGTGGAAATTCGTCATCATCTTCCCAGCTTTGTACATGAAGAGAGCGTCGGGTATAAATCCATTTTCGGTGCCGGCATCAGCGATTACCAATGTTTGCCCTTTTATTTTGGATAGTTTCGATTTCTTCTCCGCTACTGCTTCGGGTCCAGCGGTTTCATCAGGCCAGGAATGCGAGCTGTGAATACATACTTCATCTAGGAAAACTAGCGGCCGTCCCTTCCTTCTAAATAGCTCAATACATTTCAAGTAATATATCCTCGCTGCTCTAATATCTTGCCGTTCTACTAAGTTATGACGATTTTCGCCAGTTTTCTTCCAGCGGAATCCTAAGCTGACGACAATTTGTCTTAGGATTGTTACGCTGCCTTTGAAGTTGATATCTTCCTTCAATTTCTCATGCAGTTTTCTAATTGTTGGTTGTATGTTGTTAGCTGTGTTGTAGTTGTGCAGCGTTCGCCGGATGACGCATTTATCGAAACCATCTAATTCCGTTTGAATTGATTTCCGGTTTCGTTTCTTTGATGGTGTTTTAAAGGCAGAAACTTCGCCACGTTCTATTTTTTTATATTCACTGACGATTCGCTCGACAGAACGCTTGGATACTTTTGTAATATCTGAGACCTTTCCTATGACGTGTGTTTTGTGCCCCCCCTGTGCCTTTATGTGTTGGTAAACATTGTTTACAATCTCCTTCGCTTGGCGGTGCAGTATTTTACCTGAGCCGAGGCTGCTGTAGGTGGTTGGATGAGTAGGAGTATTACTCATAGTGGAATACACTGTTTATATGTATTTTTATTTTTCAGGAAAAATATATCTATCTTTAGTTGTAATTGTAATTGAAGTTTTAGAAAAAAAATAACACAAAAACACAACTTCCTATGGCGAGAGCTGTAACTCAACTGACTCAACACTGTAACAGCGCACAATCAGGTTTAAAAGACGCTTATGCCGTATGCGCATAGCGGTACCGACGGGCCTGCGAATGCCCGCCTGGCCGTGCCACAACACCGACAGAACCGACGTGGGTTAAGAAGGCAGTAATAGAGTCATACTTGAAATTCAATTCTATGCCTGCCTATGTGAACCAAACCAAACCATGCCATACTACAGAGAACACTGCACCATAATAAGGCTTTCTCCCATGCCCACTAATACACTAAACTATATTTAAAACTTTGATTTTATATTAAAATATTATGTTCAATAGCCGGAAAGTAAAGTTTTGAAAATTACTAAATTATACACCGTATGTCACATAATGATGTTAATCGATATATTGTTACACTGTTAAAATAACACCAAAATTAAATAATAAAAAAAATTTCATGTAATTATTTATTAACTAAATATTAATCGATATATAATTAACAGTGTATTATAACATATGTATTATGATTATTAATTAATTATAATGATAAATCCATTAAATAAACAATTACACTGTAAACAATAAACACCTGATTTTATATATTTAATATGTTTGTATAAGAAATTGTTTTAATTTTTTCCAGTGGATATTATATTTTTTTGTGATGGGGTCATTATTTATTAATGATATTCGCAACTGTAGTAAGAAAATAATGCATATTGGTGAGTGTCAAAACGTAAATGCCCAAGCTGGATAATCTCAAAATTAAATCAAAAGATGTAGATGTTACCTTCATTTCATAATCAAGCCTTTTTAAATTTTATTGTGTTATTGTAAAGTAGTAGACTTATTTCCGATACTAATTGTGTCATCAACGACCTCCTGCTAATGTAGGCAGTTTTTATGAATTCGTTCATGTGTCTACGCAATTGCATATTAAAGTACAGGATACCATTCAGCATGTAACTTAGAAAATATAGCAGGTGATTTTGGAATACGTTAAAAAGTCAACAAAGCATATTTAATATAAGTTTAACTTTTAGTGTTGAGTGTATAATAATAAAACATATTATTAATCAAGGACGCGTCGTATTTATAAAGGTGACTGTACAATAACAAAACCGACAACAACAATGGCTCTCAAGCAGATGTTAGTTCCCTGAAAGTTTCTTTAGTAACTGTGATATTTATACAGGTATATATATATATATGTATAACACAATGTACAAATGCCATAACAGATATTACAAATATGTTAAAAAAAGGAAACATTTAATACATTATAATTATCATTAGTAATATATATATATTATTAAAGTAATGATACATCATTAATTGAAATTTCTTCATTAATATCATAAACTGTTATTTACGTAATATTGATTTTAATTGTGGTGGATGTTGATTAGGTGGTGGCGCAGGGGTTTAAACCTGACCTATATCTAAATTAATTTGATTTTCTATATCGTAACTACAATTCGTAATATTTTGCTCTATGTAGCATAACTCTATGGATCTATGGTGGATCTTGTTTTAATAAAGGATATTTAAGTAGACTTAGGTTCTTCTTCTTCAGAGAAATACAGTTTTGTTTATATATATTTTTATTTTTGTGTTTTATTTAATTTAGAATAAAACTAAAGCCTCATTCCCACTCACTGTTTTTATTTAATATTTTAATCTAGATTTCAGGTGTTAAGCATTCCTTTTCACATTTGTGTTTTAATTTAATTTTAGTTAATTTAGTTGGTGCGTATGCATCGTTAGTAATATAAATTTTGACAGTTCGACAAAATTGTATGTGAAATATTTAAAATTGCTTTTTTTAATAACAATTACTGATAGAAATTGTTTTCACTTCTATATTTTTCAAAAACTAACATTGAACTTCTTTTAAAAGTAAATCCTACTGCATTTTGACAGATTGTCACATTTTGGAGGTTATAATATAATATAGTTTTTCTTAATTTAATATTTTTAATTTAAAACATTGGACCTTGTAAGGTTCTAAGAAAACTAAGAAAACTTAACAAATAAATTAAATTAAAATGGTACTGTGAATGACTACGCGTATTGCCATATGCTAAACAATTTAAATTAAATACAAAATTAAATTAAAGCAGTGAGTGGGAATGATACTTTATGAATTTAGTTTAATTGAAAGCAACATACAGGGCGACTTTTAACCAATATAAAATTATTTCAATAATCTCATTATAAATTAATTAAAGTTTCGAAACTAAACAATAAAAAAGCAATAAATAAACAGAAATTTTGTTTTCTAGATCAAATATAAAGATAGCTAGCAGGTGTTGAACAGCGTTTAGTAGATAGTAATTGTTTTTTGTTTTTTTATGTGTACAGACTATACGACTTACAGGTATTTCACATAGTTTAACAGTTACGGCGACATTTTACAAAGCTATTGATTCACATGATTCATTTGTATTTTTTATAGCGCCAGAAATATGACCTAATCGAGTGAAGTCAGTTGACTCATGGTTGAGTCAAGCAGAAACGAACTATAGAACCTAAACAATAACAAAAATATTATTGATTAATAAGATATTATTAAAATATTGTATAACGAATGCAGACTGCTACTTGAGGTACTAAATACTGCTTATTGATACTTTCTGTGTATAATATCCAATTCCAACTCGCATAAAATTAATCGCAACATAACCAATAGCTTATAAATTGTATTATGAGGCGTTATCAGTAAAACGTATATGTATGCGTCTGTGTGATAAAATTTACCTTGAATTTGTTCGCTGATATAACGGTACAAAATACAATATTATTTTGTATTTATTTTGATTACAAATTATCTGATTTATCAAATAAAAACTTAAAGAAAATAAACAGTTTTAAAGTTTAAATATTATCTTGTAGACTTACAAAAATTCAGCCTTATTGATAAATATTTACAATGTAGGTAATTATTTTAGTTTAAATGTTGGCGCCTTAAATATTTTCACTTTAGTTCTATCAGTCTGTCATCGCCGTAATAATTTACGAGAAATATTATTTATGTAAATGGAATGATGATTATTAACTAATTAATTATAAGTTTTATTATTATTATACTTAATGGGCTTGTGTCCTCATTTTTCAGTGGTCGATTTTTCAATTGTTGATTGAAATTGATGTTAATAAATGTGTATTGGCGTGTCTATTTTATTCAATATCTAAATGTTGACGGAGATATAGCAATTAAAAGTTTGAATTGTAGTTTTAGCGCAAGAAATGGTCGGCCATATTTTTATGACGTGAAATGCATTTTGACGTCAGTTATTTGTTGAGTAGGTCTGTGCTGTGGTAATGTTTTGTAGCTGTTGGTAGTCAAATAATCAAGTGAAATCAAAGAATAATAAGTTTTTATTTTATTTAACCCTGCTAAGCCAGACATAATATTGGAATTTTATTGTTCCTTGAAATAGCTGTAAATAATATTTGATATTTTGATATATAAATACATATAGCAGAAATTTATGAGCTGTAAGGTTGGTAATCTTACACAAGGATTGTGATGTCAAGGTGTGTGATGTGTTGGAATGTGTACAACGTTGAATCCCTTTAATAATTAAAGGGACAAAATGACTTTTTTAATTGTTAATATCTCTTAACATATAAGGAGTTTTTTAAAAATAATTGAACATTTGAGGTTCTAGTAACCCACATTATGAATATATAGTACACTTTTATAGAAATTAAGACATAGGACACCAGCCCATTATAATAAAATAAAGAGCGTCAAGGAAAAGGATGACTTAGTTATTGTGTTTATAGTGTTGCCATATTTCATAATCGGTCAAATGGATATAACTCAATTCAATTTATAATCAATTAAAACAATAAAATGACTAACAGTACCATATCCATAATATGTTGTTTACTCACTAAAACAAGATGGCGCTTAGTAACAGTAATACATAACCTTTAAAACATAAACAAACGATTAAAAATTTCCATTTCATTTAATAAAACGTGTTGTCAATCAACAATTGAACTGGGTGTCTAGTAATAATAGCATAATATTATAAATATCTATACAATTGTATAGATACAAAACAGAACCAAAGTTGCAATATTTGCAAAATGATAATAAACGCTGAACCAGTGACGCATGTTGCTTTGTATACTTTGAAATAACTTTATCTGGAGTGATATGGATAATAGTATGGACTTAGGTTTATTATTTCCTAGTAAAGAGATGATTAATTAAAATACTGCAACAAACTGAGGATTAAAATACTTTGTAAGTAAAAAACATAAGAATTTGGCCGTTAACTTATATGTGTATATACATAACCTTAAAAAATATTTTGAATGATGACAGCTATTGTACGGGAAGTTATGGTCTATTACATATTTTTAAAAACATTCGATTAAAATGCTTTCGGGAATTTGTTCCTAATTTCAAGAGCGATGTATTCATCTGTGTGTATTAATATCCAGAGACATGATTCTGCGGAGCATGACGCAAAACAGTCTTATGATAACAAAGGCTGAGCTATTCTCTTTCTGTTATTTGTTTTTCAAATTATTTTTAGGCATCAGTTTATTAGCGTTGCGCTGTATTTTAATTACACGTTCGATTTAATTAAAATTTTAATGAATTTTTTTATAAATACTTTATTAATACACCTGTAAGAGTATACTTAATTATATCATGTCAATATGTTGTGACAAATTTTTCTGTGTCAAGTATATCCACAATTTTATTACATGTATTGTATACCTATACATATGATTATATCATGCCTATGGTCATTGAAATTGTCTTAAAGAATTTAAAATATTTGTTTCGAATTGTACTTTATTCTGAATATAAATCTATCCAGTAATTTCTTTTCCAAAGTTCATTAATTTTAATTACAGTATATCTTATTCTCATGTATGGTGCCTGGCCTGAGATTAAGGCCACAGTTAGTTGTCGTTTTGTATTATATTTTGTCTTGTGTGTTTTTGTAAGGAAACGTGGTTAAAAACCCCTACTTGCGCATGCGCTTACAGATTGTATCTTTTGGTAGTCTGTATTTGATCTTGAAAGGAAGGCTATCGTTAGTGTATTGTCCAAGATGTTGTTTAGCGGATTGCGTCCATACGTAGCTCAATTACGCCTGTGCAACTTTTGTAATTACAAACTACTATCATTAAATAAAACAATTTACTTTTACCAACAATAGTAAAATCGAATTGCATCATGTTATAGCTGATTTTACTGTCCCCCTCCCATTCTACCCCCACATACCTCTTTATTTCGGTTCACCAAGTATCGGTGTTTGAACGTTTGGTATTTTGGAGCTCTGTTTTTGTAGCTACAGTTTATTCCTTTGTTATTCGACTGACGTATGTACCTTCAGATTCTCTTCACAAATATTTACTGTTACTTGAATGCTCTATAAACATTATCTAACTTTTTTATTTCGATGTTTCAACGTGAACTAGAATCGTTACATTGTTTGTCTATAATATAGTCCAGTAAACTATTAGAAATAAATATATAAAGGTAAAAATTTAAAAAAAAGTCTATTTTTCATATGAGAAAAGTAGCGTGACTAAAATCAGTGTAACTGGTAAACTAATGGTTGCAATGTCATGAAATTTTGACACAAGGTTGGTAATAAATAAATCAGTAGTGGCGCCATCTATGTGACATCACACGAACTTATTAACAGATGTGACATTTTGACATATTTTTCCTGGATTCTTTTTAGATATAAATATGTACGTATACATAAGAACAATCACGATTCTTAAAGAACAAATCATTAATCGACTTCATCAAGGCTACGACATTATTTTCTTCTTCTTTTATATTATACGTCGTGTAAGTCAGCGATCGCGTTTTTGCTGAATAATCGACTTGGTTTTTGAAATGGTCATGTTTCTACGTTCCCTATATTCATGTACATAAGACATAAAAGATATGAACTGTATAGCTGTATCACAAAAAACACTTTTATTTTATGATTTCTTTGCTATTTTTGTTAGAAAATATTTAACCTTGACTTTTATGTAAAAATAAAACAAAATAGAGTTTTTAGTGAAAATGAGGATCAATTCAAGGACTCTATTGTGCTGCAATATGGTTTAAAAGTGTGTTGCGTCTATACAGTACGTGTCAAACGATTTATATCTAATTTTATTTCTACTAGAAAATTATATTGATTTGATTTTTTCTATTAAAAATATAAAACTGCGTAACCACAAGGCAAATATATTACCCTTTTTCTCAATGATGTAATGCAAATGAGGTAATGCAAAATTAAGGAGATGTATTTCTATATAATAAATAAGAATAATACCATAAAATTTATGTGGATACCGGGACATTGTGGAATAAGAGTAATTGAAATTGCGGATAAATTGGCAAAGGAATCAATAAATTTGGAAATTGAGATGAAAGTGAAATTACCTTCATATGAAATTTTTAATATAATCAAAAAATTAAACTTCAATTTGAGAAATCAAGATTTCATTAACAAAAGTCAATTATTAAAAGGAAGAGATTATTATTAAACGCAAAATTATATCAACTATAATCAGAATCAAAAGTAATCATTGTAAAACTCCAGCTCACCTGTACAAAATTAATATTAAATCTGACGATAGATGTCAATGTGGTGAAGAAGGAACTTTGGATCATATTATATTTGAATGCATAAATTATAGTTTAGAAAGATCAAAAATTAATAGTGAAATATTAGATGTGATTAAAACTTTTCCTGCTAATACTAAATTTTAGTTAAGTGATTCAAAATGAATTAGTGCACTATTTAAATATTAAATAATTAAATAATTAATAATTAAAATAGAATTATAAAATGTGAAATATATATAAAAAATGTTTGATGGTGGCTATGACGAATAAAAGTTAAGGCAAATAAATAAATAAATAGTTTTAATTGTATAACATTTTGTAATATTCAACTGACGACAACAATATTAAGTTGTTGCTAAAATGTGGTCCTTATCTTCGTGGTGCAGATATGTGGTTCTAAAACCCGAAATAATGACGTATTTCACGGAGTATTTTTATATTATATCAGACGCAATACTTTTTAATAAACTAACCACATCATTAAATATTATATAAGCCTGTTTATTTCCTCCTTTCTTTGAATTTTTTAATGCAACTTCCTTTTATATAAAAACAGCAGCAGGCAAATTTAACTTTTGTAAATATAAGACCAGCCAAAGAACACACAAAGGAGATACAGCTCTCCTTGTCGTGTACATTGAACAAATAGAGACAACGCTAATATTTTTATCTTTACTTGTTGCAATTGTGCACATCTCCATATATTCCCATTTAGTACCGAGAAAACAGACAAATGTAATACAGTCAGTTTGCTTAGAATTAGTTATATAACACACTTCGTCGCCATTTTTGTATGACCACCATTTTGTAAAGATGGCAGTGATTGACTTTTATCAAAATAAAATGAAATTTCGTGTATCCCATGAGTTCTCAATCACCAAACTTATTTTGTTATTAAATCACAAATATATTTGAGAAAGTTTACATTTATTTTTGCAACAGTCGAGTCAACAATTGCAAAATATTTTGTTTATATATCTACATAGTTAATTATGGTATGCTAACATCTATTTCCGGTAACATAACCTCAAATTTTCGCTATAAATACATTTCTAATTAACTTTTTTATGTAATTATTTATGTTTTGGGTGATTTCATCATCAACAGCCGTCAGTATTTGTTTTATTCATACGTAACGTATTATAGCAACTGTCTGGTTTAATTGTTTGCAATTCCCATAGTTAAAGCATGATTCTAATGCCAGGTATGTTACATAGGTATGCTATAGGTTATACTTTCTTTTCATTTCGTGTATTTTATTGGAACATTCTTTTATTGAATACAGTTGGCCATTAAAAAAAAACACGGTTCGTTTAAATTATGCAATTTATCTATTTAAGGTGAAACGATACGTGGCCATTTTTAGATTCGCGAAATATAGATGGCGATATTATACAGCAGGTTAAATATTATCAAAAAAACCATGTTTTTTTTATGTTTAAATCGTTTTATGTAGGTAACTATAAACGCGAATCAAAATCTAAAGCTGCAATTAGTTAGATGAATAACGTATCTACATTTTAAGCTTTCTTCCACGGACTTTCAATGAGTTGGGACCGCAAAAATAACTTTTGAAAATTAATATTGTTATATTTTTTAGTTAAATTCCAATTTTTATATGACTGGTAACATTTCTAAGGGTTTGTCATAAATTTTATAACCTTTATTATGGTTCTCAAACTTACGCATAAGACTTAAAAATATATAGAGTATAAAAATATAAAAATTGGAATATTAGATATCTATCTCCATATATTTTCTAACGAAACCTCTTCTTTGACAACACTGTATCAGCATTCTTTCAAGAAATAAACTTTTTATATCTTGCAAGACAGTTACAAGTAAGTATTATGTAAATTACTTTGAACGGAAACCAGTAAGAGTCTTCTTTGTTGTGGGGCAGGTGCCGCGTCGCGCCACTCTCGTCAAGAAAGGTTCAATATTATTTATCTTGACTGCACATGTCTTAAAAAACATATGTCTTATCCAGAAAAAGAGTTAAGAGTATATAAAAGTATATAGAGGTATATTTTCTGGGTTTGGTTGTTATCAATATAAATTGATTATGTACAATTAAAATAGAGTAAATTGTAAATTAAATAAAAACATATTTACAAAACAAATTAAAAAATACATTCGTTGATTGAGCCAATTTTTTTAGGATGTACGTATATTAAATAATGTTAACAATTTAAATGCAAAATAGCAGAGGCGAATAATTTATCAACAAGTTTTTAATCAAAAACAGATAAGCAGAAACCTTGCTTAGCAACAGCATGCTGTACCGACAACCAAACAAGTTTTGTTAATTGTTTTGTCAACATCACTCGAGCGCGCGCTCCATTACGACATACAAACTCATGAATGAAATGTTTAAAAAGATAATATTTTTGTAAGGCTTTGTTTATATTATTTATCACATTGTGGTCAGGCGATATACGTCACTACTGTAAGATATTATCAACTTCCTTTGAGGGGACAGACGTGTCTTGGCATTCATGATTACTATCGTACGTTTTTCATTTAATTTTTATTTTATAATTGATTACAGCTTCAAATTGCATCAGCTTTTTAACGAATAAAATATCTGGTTGTGTATAACAGGTTTGTCAATATTAATTTTCGATATATTAAGAAAATCTACACGAATTAGAAATTTTAAAACTTACTTTCCAAAGTAATTGGCAAGCAAAACATTCGTAGCTCCAATTTAAATGTTCTTGTTTGTTTATTATTATCTTATAAACAATCAGAAACTTTATTTAAAACACCTAAAGAAAGAAACGAACATCTACCAGGTTTGTTACCTGGACAGTATTACCTTTAAAAGCATTTTTAAAACGAGTTGAATAATAAAATGTATGAAAAAAAAACGTTAAAATAATAAAAAGGACTAACAAAATTTGAAGGTATTTTTAAAAATATTGTAAATAATGTATTTACAATATTTTTGTTATTTCTATGAATTCCAGGTAAATCCTAGACTAGGTAAACAACTATTGTGGACAACAACATGAAACGTGCCCCCCCCCCCTCCTTCCTTACTTGTTTAGTTTATTTAAATATATTAAGAATTCTGTACAAAAACTAACAGGTTTTAAACGTCGTTTAATAGTCTATTTGGCCAGGCATGTTTAGTGCAAGTTTATTTATGAGGCTTATAGATTTCCTCCGTCGAATATGGCCTCGATGGAGCTGCAACGTTTCTGCGAATACTGCACTTGTCTTTGACAATTGATCGCTAAATTATTAGATGATTGTAAAAGCAAACTAAGAACTTTTAAATTATTGTAATGCCGGTTTCACACCAGAGAGACAGTTCAATAAAACACGAACAAAAACTTGTTTTTCTAAATAAAAACACAAGAGTTTATACCAAAGAGACAGTTCTCAAAACATTTTTGTCTTTAAAAACTGTTTTAGTAAAAAAAACACGTAGTTTTGTTTTTTGTGAACATTTGCGGTTGTCAGTTGTTGTTTATCAAGTTTATAACTTTTATGGGACATACAGAAAAACACTAAAAACAAAACCAGTCTGTTTTTGACAAACAGAACTGTTTTAAAATAAAACAAAACATGATTTTGTTTTGTTTTTTGACAACAAAACTGTCTCTCTGTTGTGAAACCGGCATAAAATAAACAGCAAGGCTTCATAGGTAATAGTACTCAACATCGGAAATAGGCAGACGTTAAATAAATTAAATTAAATAAAAAAATCCATTTTTGCTCTTATTCACTTACGCAAATTAGACACTTAAACTATATTTAACGTCACATTCTGTTAAAATGTGATTATCAACCAGATTAAAATACGCAGACATAATAGAAATAAATAAAATCTAACCTTGATGTATCACAAAATCTATACATGACATTAATTAATATTTTAAATGTAATATAAAAGATAAATAACGAGTTTGAGGGTCAAAATAGTTCACAAAATAAATGGAAATGTAAGTAAAAAATCTTGTGACAAATATGTTTCGCAGGTCGTGATATCTCTGCGATCCGCCATCGTGATGGAGCAGCGTCTGACGTAATTGTAAATGGAAAAGCATGATTCAGAAAGTACCAGGTCAATGTACAATATGATATGTCGTATCACGTATTGATCATAATGTTTACTGTGTGTGTATATTTGTAAGAATAGTGCGAACATAACTTATTTATCTCTTAAACACTGTATTGACCAATATCAAACGTACCCAATCTGTACCAAACTGAAGCCTCATTCCCACTCACTGTATTGATATTTAATTTACTGTTTTTATTTAATATTTTAATCTAGATTTCAGGTTTTTAGAATAGGCATTCCTAGTCACATTCGTGTTTTAATTTGAGATTAGTTCTTTTAGTTGGCACGCATGCGTCGTTAGTAATATAAATTTTGACAGTTCGACAAATAATTAAAATTGCTATTTTTAATAACAATTACTAATAGAAATTGCTTTCTCTTCTATATGTTTCAAAAAGTAACATTAAAGTTCTTTTAAAAATAAATCCTACTGCATTTTGACAGATTGTCACATTTTGGAGGTTATAATATAATATAGTTTTTCTTAATTTCATGTCACACGACATCATTGACTCATCTTTTATACTTTCTCTGCCTTCTGAAAACTGTTTCTTGCTTTCCAAAGCGTATACATGAGAAGTAACGTCAATAATTGATAAATTTTCGTCGCGGATTCTTCTTGAAACTTGATATTGACTTTGATATCCTCAAATATTTATTGCATATATAAAAAACCTGTATTCCCAGGAAACGTGATTGTATTTATATAAAATTCTTATAAACAATAATAATATCTAAACATATTTATTAATAAAAATAAGTTTGGGATTTTTTAGATTGATTCTAAGTATTTTAATCAGAATAGCTCTACGCGTGAAATCTATATCAATTATCGCTCGGTAATATCTATTTTAAACAAGTACATAAATAAAAAAGTTGTTAAAAATAACCAAAGACGTCAGAGAGTGTGTATTTATAGATACAATTTAATAAAAGTCAATTATATTGAGACAATATTGGAATATGTAAATTATATATTATCCATAATTAGCTCAGAAATGTAAAATATTCAAAAGATAAAAAAGTGAGATATATATTTAAATTTTTGCAAGTTTATCAAGAATATAATAAAGTGATTAGAACAATAAGATAAGAAATATAACCCTTTTTTGGTAATATAGTAAAATACAGACTTGAAATAAAGTTTTTGATTACTTATTTATAAGTCTTTCCTTTCTTACTACGCATGCGCTACATTTAAATCATATTGTTACACGTTTCTTATTCTCAAAGGTAAAGAACATCTTAAGTAATCAAAATATTTATAGCATTAAATCTTTCTATAGAATTGGATTAAATAAGTACAAATAGGCCTGGTCACTACTGACTCAATTTTGTATTTGAGAAGCGTTATTCTTGGTATTTACAACGCAGACGTACTGGCAGTCAGTATTCCTCTTGGCAAGAATTATTTATTGCCCCGGCGACATTTTATAACGCCATCAGGCACCCGCATGTTCCTTGATGTCTGGTGATAATTTAGTTGAAGGTCGATTCACAAAAATATCTATTAATTTTCAAAACACCGAAGATATATATACAAATTCGTATATTTTTAAAATTTTAGAATAAACGAAATATTATTTTAGCAAGTCTGCAGCCACCACAAGATGTGAATTGTTATATATTGGATACAGAAGGGTGAAGGAAAAACCCTTTATATATGTTTAAACCCTCTTATTATTTCATTTTTGCTACTCTATGTTCGTAATATTACATTTATATTACAAACTTAATTAAATACGGAAATAAAAATATATCAAAACTGTATTTCTTTGATTCAGAAGAACATAAGCCTACATTTTCAGTGGATCCTGAAATATACGGTTTAGAACACTGGATGACATTTAACAGCGAATGTATGCGCTTACAATTTTGCTCATATCTCGTAAACCCATTATAGCATCTAAACATATCATATATCAGTTAAAAGGATTTTTAACGTGCTAAAACTTTTAATTAAATAACTTTTTGATCAAATAAATGGTTTCTGTATAAAACAAGTATATGATGCACAAAATAAAGCTAAACAATATGACCAGTGAAAGTTATTAGAAAGGTCAATGCATTTTTTATTGTGACTTAAACTTTAACCCTCTTGATTGCGACGGTTCTAAAGTATAAAACATGGGGCTATTACTACGACTACTCAGCGGATGTGGGCATCGGTTTTATTTATAATTAAAACATCATATGACCACTTTAAAGTCCGTAGACTGTACTAGATTAAGTATACAAAAATATGTATAATACATATTGTATAAAATACACGTTTTAAATGTATTTCAGTTTGTTTTGTTTATTTTTTTGTAAACGTCATCTTTTCCGTTTCGTTACTGCAATAAATTTGCGCCACGAGGAGCCGAATGGCCTTGAATCCGGTCACAAATAAAACATTTTGTAAAAAATACATTTATTCAACTAAAAATAAAAACAGTTTATAAATTCTCAAGTTCAAGATTTCTATTTTTCTATAATGTCTGATAAACCTCATTCGAGAGTCAACTTTTTTTTAAAAATATTTTGTAATTATTTGTTATCACCTTTTAACCTTCTTTTTAATTCGATTCTATCTAATTACAATTTATATTATTTTCTCTTAGGAAAAATATGCAGAATACTTGAGAGACAATATTCTTATGTGTTTTGCAAAAAAATGTATTAAATTCGTTATGGTTCCAATAAAACAAATAAATATTAATTAATTATCGCGCTAACTAATTTTATGTCAATTCATGTCATTCAAGCACATTGCGAATAAAGAAATGAAAAAATTAATGATCTGTGAAACATAAAAATAATATAACATAGACATTAACTTTCATAAACATACATTAAAGTGGTATGACCTGTTTTAACTGTGGTATCTGTTTCTGTTGTTAAATATTAGGCATTACATTGGATATAGATACTCGTAGACAGGGCCGGATCGAGGGAATACTGCGCCCATAGCAGAACTGGCGTATCATTTTTGTTCCCACGTGAAAATCAATTGTATCTTGTTAAAACCATTACCTTTCTTTTGGCGTACTATAAACCCCTGTAATGTCTTAGTTATCTTCCCTTCCATCCCCAATACGCACTACCTCCTGAATTCTTTCTATTTTTCAATAACATTCTAATCAAACATTTATAACATTTAAATTTTGTATCTACGTGTTAGAATTAGCCCGTTGTCATCCCAATTCACCTACGCCATTGGATAAAATTTTCTTTGCCCGAGAACCACTCTCTACGTTACGGCTCTGCTTGTACATAGCATTAAGCCTTTAAAACAAGTTACTAACATACTCTAAAGAAACCCACTTAAATTTTATAATACATATTAATAATATTATGAATTCATTTGGTAGATGAATGAATCACGTGATTCGGACATACAAACATACAATGCATTTGCACCCACCAAGATTAAGAACACACGGGAATTTCCTGTCGAATTTTTTTAAATATTTTTTTTATCACTGATCTTAGTTTCGATAGTAAAATAATTTATACAGTCATATCTGCGTGTCAGCTTTTGTTTTATGTTATAACTTTTGTAACTTTGAAAAAAATTAAATTTCGTCTGTTGATAAAGTGTTGCTTGAATAAAACTTGTCAAACCATTGCTTTGCCTAAACGACTGTTATTTAACAGTGATGGCAATCGTACTGGAGTAGTAACTTCTATAATATTGCGAATTGAATAAAAATGATCGAATATTTGAGGTTCTGATAGCCAACTTTATTAAACGTTTCAAGTGATTATTGAACAACGCACACGTGGCTTCTTAACTCTTGAATTGTCATGCAAGTTAACAATAACGGTAAAAGTGACAATTAGCGGTAAAGCTATAGTTTTTATCGAATGGGAGGACACTGAGACCGCGTATGATTCATTAAAAATTAACAACACTTTCAAAAAATATGCTAATATTCTTGTAGGTGTGTTATAAGTGTAACATACTGGTAGTCCACATGTATAACGTTATGTTCACATACGATCAATCTTGTCATAATATTATGTCGATACATGATCGTACTGGCGATACGTTATATTAAAGAAATATTGCTAATTTTATTGTGGTATAACTGTTATTATTAATGACAATCTATTTATAATGTTAGCGATATTTGGTTCTATGAATACTCCCAGTGTGACAGCTATGACTTCCATCCAAGGTTGGGGTTGACATCATGCAGAGGAACAGAGGAGCCTAATCAACAGCGATGCTGATTCAGGACTAGGATACGTGTCTGATAGACTTGGACACGGGGAACACGAAAATTTATTTTTTCGCCGTTAAAATTTATTTTCTCGAGGCGAAAATTTGATTTCTCGGCGCTAAAATTTATTTTTTCGTCGGCAAAATTCATTTTTAATATTGACAATATATATATTTGATTGGAATCTAGCATTTCTTTTAAATATTGAAGTAAATAAATTAACTCAAGAATCATGAAGATTTTAATAACTACTGATCGTGAGGGAAATTTCCCTGAGTTGATTCTATGTGTATCTATTACAAACAACATCAACAAAAATCTCATTCCTGCTTCTAGCATACGTCTGCGCGTGATGCATATATTTAACTCATATATCTTATATAAATATACGTATTCAACCAACATTCACAAATGTCTGAGAATTTCTATGAATATGTTACTATTTTTACATAACATATATATATACATACGCTGGTATAAACATATTTTGAACTTTGTTTAGTGAAAAATGTAAATAACATTAAATAAAATACACAAACAGTAATTAATATATGTATTCAAGACAAAGAGAAATGTATTTTTAATTCGATTAAAATTGAATAAAAGATTTCGAAATAAGAACAATTGTTGCAATTAGTAATAATTGTCCTTGGTAAACAAAGAGATTGCAAAAAATATAACTTTACTTTTTGAAAGTTGTGGTTTGTTTAAGAGTACATTTTATAAAGTAAATAATTATACAAGGTGGAAACTGATAGTAATATCCGATTTTACTATTTAAGGCGTAAAAGTACTACATGGTTATTCAATTGAAGTTAGATGATAACACCGTAATAAATTAAATAAAAAAAGAACATTTTGAGATTCTAATTATCACTTTTTTTTAACCAATTATTCAGATCTATTGGCGAAGAAGTAATCTATCAGTAATTCTACTTTATTTTTGCTTTTAACTGTAATGTTACTTTGATTCTACGTTATATTCTTTAATAGCTGTACAACTGCTTCAAGTATCTGTACGTGCTGCTAACTGTAAAATATTTTACAGTTTAAAAACCTTTCATGATAATATAAAACAAATATAAAAAGCGACTAACAATCTATAATAAAAATTGAATTTATTTTAAATCTAAAATTCAAATAAATAATATATCGTTATATATACAAGAGAATATAGATAGATATACTAGTAAAATACATACCGTTTCTTTTGTGATGCTGATGGCCTTAATATAATGTATATATAAATAATATAATATTATTTGCTCTAAATAAGAAAGCAACCTTAGAGAAAGTTGACCCCGAGTCGCGGAGTTGTTTGTAGACAACTATACAACGATACAGAAGTGGTTTTGATTGCAAAATCTAAAAAAAACACACACGAGGCAAGCTAAAACGTGTCTAGAAACGAAACAAAACAAAAAATAAAACAAGCGTTAGGTGTATAAGAGAAAATATCGATAAAATTTACGTAAAAACTTTTTAATTGAAAATTTGTTAATGGCAATAACTTTATTGTAGTTTCTTAATCCCTCTTAACTGAATTCTTCGCAAATTTCTTAGGTTTGTTGACAGGTATTTTAATCTACTGACTAAAATAAATTCAACAGCGTTGTTGTTTATTATTTATATTGTCATCATCTTTTTTACATTTCTGGTAAAAACTTGTTAAAACAAGTTGTATAACAAATTTCATAGACAATTTGTCTTCAAACGACCACAAGTAGATAGAGCTATAGTTAAAGCAACTTGGTAACAAAACAACTTTGAAATTTACCATTTTAATAAATTATTCAACAGCTGTTTTATAAATGCGAGAGATAGTCAGTGTGAAAAGCTATGCGTATATTTTATTGAAGGAGCTTCATTTATCAGGAAGCTTTTTATGTAAAATACTTAAAAGATAAAGTTTTCACAAAAGAATATATTTTAACAATAAAAAGTTTTTCGTACCGATCAATTTCTTTAGATATAATGACTTACAAAACTAGATGCAAAATTCAATTGCATCTAGTTATACTATTTGTTGAACTGTTATTAAAGCTCACAGCTTTTTGTTTACCCCGAACAACCGAGCTTGTGTATTCGTAAACAAACTTAATTAAGTGATTTAATCAATGTACTTACACTTTAAATTATGAAACAAAAACCATCCAAACCTAATTATATGGTAAAAGTTTCAAAAACTTTCGTAAGCTCATGTTACAAAAGAAACAATACCGCCATCTTTAAAGTAAAAGATAACTTAATTTAAGTTACACCTTAGTATGAAAAGCACGTACAAAACATCGAATGGAATATCTACATCCTTAGTTTATAGTTTTAAGATTCTATAACCAACATAACTACAAATAACAAGTAAAAAACTTATTTTTTATCTTTTACTAAGAAATATCAAAATTGTATTTGTATTTAAAGTTTGTTGACTTACCAGTGTCAGAAGAGTCGCGGGGTTTAAGGCTTTCAAAACATCTCTCAGCTGTAAAAGAAAGAAATGTAATGTTAGTTAAATCCAAGAAGTTAAATCAAATATAAATATATATAAAGAATATTTTTTAAATTGCTAGTTTTTTCTTAATTTTTCGGGCTAAGACCGTTTCAAAACTTAATCTATTACAGAGTATATTCTAGTATTAGTTACAAAATAGAAATAAATTTGAAATATTTAATGCAACAGTTTTTTTCCTGATTAGAAACAGATGTGCTCTTACTGTCCGTGAAAGTATGCTGTCTTTTTTACAAGTTTATATTGTTTTTGGGATTTTAAATACTTTTTAAAAACAAAATTTCCTTTTATAGATATTTGTTTCGGGCTTCAAAACAGTAGAGTAAATCGCAATAAGAAGTAGAAAATATAATATGTTACAGTCAAAGTCTTCTGAGATCTTAATCCGGTACTGATTAAAATATCCTCTATTCAGAAGATGATGAAAATAGATTAAATTTAGCCCTTAAGTCAGTCACGTTCAAAAACAATATCGATTTAGACAAGTAACTAACGATTTTTACATAATGTGTTCCCATTATACATAAGCGCGTGTAGCTACATATATATTTACATATATTAATATATCATATTTATAAATAATTGTATTTGATCTCAATAAATCTTGTTTACTTTGGCCAGCATTCAATAATTTCAATAGAAATAAACAAAGAAATAGTTTGTGATAGATATAGATGTGTTCTACTATATTGTAAAACTTAAAATATCTTGTGAAACGAACTATAGTTCAAATTACGAGAGTTCGCCGGCGACTCATACTTAAAACAAGTTGTGGGGTATAAACTGCCGATATAATTAAAAAGCACTGACTCACTTATTTTTCTAAAAGGTATATAGAAACGAATAAGATAAAATTCATTATCGTATTATAGATTTATACCGCTCTTATAACCTCTTTTAAGTATAAGTCGCCGCTGAACTATCGTGATTTGGACTATATAAAGATAGTTTACATCTTATGGTTTGTAAGCTTATAGCCGCCTTATAAATAAACCTGTTATAAAATTTATACTAGGTATAAACTGATAATAACCCTATCCGGGTGGGCTTTATACCATGTATAAATTTTATAACAGGCTTATTTGTAAAGCGGGTAAACTTGTGGAAATATGAATGTAAATAAGAAACCACCTCGACAGTTATACAATTTGCTGACTAACCAATGCGGGACTGTGTATATACTTTATAAGCAATTTATGTGAACGCTTATCCTAAACATTCTTCAAGATTTGTTGAGACAAGAGTATTACAAGTCGATGGAGACAATTTTTTAGCCAAATTTCCGGGAATATAATACAATCTGATATGTAAACGTAAATATGACTATAAAAGGTGTGTGTTATAAATTATCAGCTGTAATCAGTGAACGTATAGGGTTTCTTATCAGTTACTTTGTATTTTCAATATTTGTTATGTATTTGATTGATCACAAGAGTGTGACTAGTGTGACTCGCTATGAAATCAACATCGTTCGCGAGATTACCAAATCATGAGTTTTTTAAAATTATTTTAAATTTAAATTTAAAAGTAGTAAAGAGTTATTATATTCATAGTGTTGTAAAATGGTGTCGTATTGTCGTTCTGGAGGAGATTACTCAGCTTACTAGTACATTCTGCAGGGATGCTAGCTTCTGGTAGTAGATTCTTCAGTTGACGACTTCCAACACCAATTACAGTAGTAATCGAATATCTTTCTTAAGATGATTAATAAGGATTCTTGTTCAGACGGTGTATTGTTGCAATTAGAGAATACTTGAGCGGTCTAAAGTAACCTCGTTGCGACATGCGACGGTTGAACAATTAGTATCTTTTTATTACTATTAATACAAACACTTTTATTAAAATATATCATTTATTCGTTGTAATATTATATCTGCTTACTTAATTACAATAGTATTTTATTAGATTAACGAAGATGACAGATATAAAACAAAATGTAATTCTATAGTGTTATAATTTAATTAATAGTTGAAATGTGCTCACTATTCAATACGTACGAAGTTGCGAATAGTAATGCTTGCTTTGAGACTCAGGAGAAGACTGGCTTTCAGCGTCTTGTGCAATTTAATATATAATAATTTATTTCACATCACAGAACGCCAATACTGAATTACCAGCATTAAATCAATATTAATCTCCACAAACCAGAGACAATATTTATAAGCGCTAAACTTAAATAATTATTCTTTACGATCTTAATACTAATACAAAAACTGTTTACATAATATAATTCTATTACATAATTAACATTTAATATCATTAAAAATAAAAGGTAAGTGCGACATATGCGTACTTACAACACTCCTCAACCAAAGAAAAGGAACGCATATAAAACAAAACATATGCGTTTCTGCTCTAAGGAAAAGAAAAAGGAAAAATTGTGATAGGGGAGATGTCGTACATATCACAACACCCCCTTTCAAAAAAAAAGGGACACGTATAAAAACAAAATATACGAGTTACAATTCTAGAAAAAAACAAAAAGAGAAGCAAAGTGTCGACAACGATTCTGATCCCATCGTATAGAGTTAACACTGCTCCACAAAACAATCATCCCTGACAAAATCCATTTCATTCGTCAAGTTTTTATTCATTGGTACAAAATCTCTTCAACCTATTATTATGAACTACCGTATGTTTTTTACCAATTAGTATTTCTGTATTAACAGGGGATATAATTTTAGTAACTTTATACGGTCCTACGTATAAGGGTAAAAGTTTTTTTGACTGTCCTTTAGTTGGTAACTGTTCATTTCTTAATAAAACTAGTTCGTTTACTTCAGGTGTGAAAAGAGAATTGACCCTTTTATCAAAATATAATTTTGTTTTTTTTTTGCTTTTAACCAAGTTATTTATAGCAAGTTCCCTCGCTACTTGTAACCTGTGTTTGAGTTCTACTATAAAATTATTATAAGTATTTACCTCAATTGGTTCTTTATAAAAAATTGAAGGCAGATTTGCCTTATGTCCATAAATTAGTTCGAAAGGAGTAAAACCGGTCGCTGTATGCGGAGTTGTGTTATACACGAACATTGCATAGGGAATCCAATTTATCCAATCATCCTGCTTTTTACAAAAATTCCTTAGATACTCGGCAAGGGTTTTATGAACTCTTTCTAAGGCACCGTTGGTTGCTGGTCTAAATGCTGTTGTTTTTAATTGTTTAATTTTTAACAATTTGCATATATCTTTAAAAATTTTTGACATGAAATTTGTTCCTTGGTCTGTTAAGATCATATTAGGAACTCCGTACCTACAAATAACGTTAGTTACTAATGCTTTCGCGACAGTATTTGCCTCCTGGTTTATAATAGGAATAGCTTCCGTAAATTTAGTAAGGTCATCCTGTATTGTTAGTAAGTATTTGTATTTGTCGTTGTCGTCTTTCTTGGGAAGATATACTATGTCCAAAGCCAACCTTTCGAAACTATGTTTCGAAGTCGATGTAATTGTTAATGGGCATTTATTTAATTTGCACACTTTATTCTTTTGACATGATACACATTGTCTAATAAAATTTTTAACTTTTCTAATCATACTTGGAAATTTAAAGTGTGATTTTAATCGTTTAATTGTTTTAGAAACTCCTAAGTGGCCTGCTGTGGGATTAACATGAAATTCCGAAATTACATTGTTTATTAACTCAGGGTCACTAATTTTAAGTATATTGTCATTATAAATGTGTACTATTATATTTGTTTTATCAAAGATATGTCTGATCATAGTTCGTAACTGGGCAAAATCTAATTTACTTAGTTCAGACTCGAACCTGTTCATAGCTATGTTAGTAATTTTGTGTAAAGTACAAAAGTTTTTCAGATTCACTAATGCCAAAAATATTTCTTTATAATTTGGTAGATTAAAATGAAATTCCTTAATTATTAAACAGATAATAAATCTAGTATCAATTTCAACATATGCAATTTCTGATACTTCTTTTTCTTGTATTAGAAATGCATTGATACTACTAAATTTATTGATTAATTCAGGAGAATTTCCAATTGAATTTTTAAAATCTTTTGATACAAAATCTACTAATGAAAATGACGTCGGTGCGTCATATAAACTTTTATCATGTTCAATTACTTTATTGTTTATGATAATTTTATTTTTAATTATTTCTAAATAATTTTCGTATGTGACATCCATTGTTTCAACCTGAAGTGAGTATACGCGACTTAGGGCATCTACGTGTGGAATCGAACTACCTGGTCTATATATTACTTCGTAATTATATTCCTCTAGTTTTATCCGCCAACGCATAAGTCTAGAACTCGGGTCCTTAATACTCATTAACCAAGTCAAGGCTTGATGGTCTGTTACGATACTAAAAAACTTTCCATAGAGATAGGGTCTAAAATGAGCCACAGCCCATACTACTGCTAATAACTCACGTTCAGTAGTTGTGTAATTTTGTTGTGCCTTATTTAGAGTTCTTGAAGCATATGCTATTGGGTGGCTTTCCTTAATAGTACCTTGTGAAAGGACTGCACCTATAGCATATTTACTTGCATCCGTGGTTACAACGAAATTTTTACTAAAGTCCGGGTATTGCAAAACAGGTGATATGGTTAATTTATTTTTTAAAGTTTTAAATGATTCGTCGCATTGGTCTGACCATTCTAATACTTTAACATTACTGTTTGCTGCATTATATAGTGGTTTGGCTATCTCTGCGTAATGCGGTATATGTCGGCGATAATAACCAGACATACCCAAAAATGTTTTAATTTGTTTAGGACTGTTTGGAATGGGGAAATTCTTTATTGCTTCTACTTTAGAAGGATCTGGTAGAATACCTGTTTCATTAATAACGTGACCTAAATAAATCAAATCTTTATGTAGAAAGTTACATTTGGATGGTTGGAGCTTCAAATTATGTTCCCGTAATTTAGAAAAAACGTTTTTTAATCTTTGGTTGTGCTCAGAAATGTTTTTTCCAAAAATGACTACATCGTCCAGATAGATTAAGCAATCTATTCCTTGCAAACCTGTGAGAACGTGAGACATAAGTCTCTGAAACATGGGGGGGGCTCCTTTAAGTCCGAATGGCATTCTTACAAATTGATAGTGTTTAAAGTTCGCACTAAATGCTGTTTTCTCTTTATCTTCGGGAAGCATAGGGACCTGGTGAAAACCGCTTGCTAAGTCAAGGGTAGAGAAAAATTTTGCACCACTAAGTTGGTCCAGTATATCATGTATAAGAGGCAAAGGATAGGCGTCACTTGTTGTCTGCTCGTTAAGTTTACGGAAATCGACTACTACGCGGAATTGTTTATTACCTAACGCATCTGGTTTTTTTGGTACTACTAATAAAGGTGCGTTATAGGGTGAGTCGCTTTCTTCAATTATGTTGTTGACCAACAGTTCCTGAATATGCTTTTCCACAATCTCTTTTTGCGCATGGGGCAATCGATACGGTTTAACGTTAACGGGTTTAGAAGAATTAATCTTTATCTTATGACTTAATGCGCTCGTACAAGATAACTTGTCTCCCGGTAAAAAAAATATGTCATTAAAGCTGTCACAGATTTCTATTAATTCTGTTACTAATTCTGAATTGACATGTGAAAGATTTAAATTGTTTAATAAAAGTTCCTTACGGTTGTTAGGACTTGATTTTGAAAAATGGTAAATACTAAATTGATCTATCGGTATGATATTCGGTTTGAAATTACTAAGTATTATATTTTTTATTGAAGAATTTATTATTGAAATATAGAAAATATTTTTGACGGGCTTGATTAATGCATTAGCTAAAAAAACTTCAGGTAACAATTCCCTGGCTACACAAACTCCTACTGTAGAACCTGACATAGGAATTATTTTCCTCGTACGTGCTGGTAAAACGATATTGTTTATATTTATAAGTGGGAGCTCAATTACTTTGCCACATTCTGAGAATTGTACTCTGTTCATTTTTAGATTAATTACTGCATTTAGTTTCCGTAAAATATCTAACCCTATAATTCCATCGTGTTTAATGGGGAAATTTTCTGATACAACCTGTAAAGTTTGTTTCGACTTATTACTATCTAAAATTATAGAAGTTTTCAGTGAACCTAAGGTATAAGGCGTGCCTTCAGAAATACCCTTCAATAGAATTTTAGATTTATTATTAATTCTGACATTGTTATTTAAAATATTTTGTTTAATCAAGGAGATTTGAGAACCAGTATCTAATAAAAATGATACGGTTTTAGCTTTGGCTGCGACCATCTTGAATTGGATAGTGTCAACTGTTTGCTTAGCCTTAACATTTTTATTTTTACTGTCAAAACTTAGAATATCATTATTATTTTGTAAATTACCCGTATTGATCTCATCAAAATCATAAAAAAAACATAATTCATTATTTGAATTGTGTTGTGTCTTGTTAGTAAAAGATACTTGAGAACCATCAGATATAAGATGTTTCGATCTTTCACAACAAGTAGAAGGTTCTGATAAAATTGTGGCCTCCCTACAAGTATTAACTTGAGCAATAGGGTTACCCGTATCTAGATTTTCCTTCTTAATAAAACAATACTTTTCTGTATGACCACTTTTCTTACAATGGTTACAGAACAAATTTTTAGTTTTTGTTTCGACCTTATTAGGAATTTGCTTGCTTGAAACTGGTTTACTATTAGAATTAGGAACGCTTGGATATGTTTTGACTTTAATATGCCTTCTTCTTTCTAGATTGCGCCACCGTCTCTCCAGAAACTCTGTAAATTCATTTAAGGTTGGTAATTCAGAATTATTTCTGTTTTCCCATTCCTTTGACGAATTAAAATCTAATTTGGTCTTTAAAATATGTATTAACATAAAATCTGAATGATTAGAATATATCCCCAATTCGGTTAATGCTCTAATCGATTCATTAATTTCATCTAGTAGTTTTTTGATATTGATTTCGGACTCTAAACGTATAACATTGTAGTTTATTAAATTGTTTAAACAGGTTTCAATAAGTGCTACCTTGTTATCATAACGTTTACAAAGGATGTTCCAAACAATTTCGTAATTATCATTTGTTAAAGGATAATTCTTTATGAGTTTGAGTGGTTCTCCTGACAAATTTAACTTTAAATAATGCATTTTTTCAATGCTTGATAGTTTACTATTATTACGAATTAAATTTGTAAATAATTCCATAAAACTTTGCCAATTAATATATTCTCCATCAAAAACGGTTAGTTGCATTGGACTTAAGTTCAGATTTTTTATTGAATCTATACTTTTTGAGTCGTCTACAATATGTGTATCATTCTCAAATGTTTGCTTATAATTCAACAAGTAAATAAGAGTGT
Organism: Panorpa germanica; assembly: GCA_963678705.1. Lineage (NCBI taxonomy): Eukaryota > Metazoa > Arthropoda > Insecta > Mecoptera > Panorpidae > Panorpa > Panorpa germanica. Next base: position 26,897,154 of record OY783205.1, on the reverse strand, counting down.
CGTCATAAATACTTTCAACTTCCATAGACTTACTAACGATAGCCGAAGCTTCTTCATTTTTTAGAGTTGGAAGCAATGCTTCTACGATACTACTATATTTAACCCAAGCTTTGTCTAAGTTTTTGATTTTTAATTCAACTATTGTTAAGGATGTTGATTGGACTTCTAGATTTTTTGAAAACTCATTAATTAGATTGATTGTATTCTCAACTAGTGTGAGTGAATGAACGTTCGGTGCCATAGTACTTAATTAAAGTTATATATAATATACAGACTAAAGATTATTTTGTACCAATAAACGACTCTCCGAAAAATAGGATTCTGACAAGGAAAAATTGCTAGCGAAAACAGTAACTCACTGGAAATTTCCGATGGGGCTCAGACACCGCAGTTGTAACAGGAAGGTAGTCTCTCTGATTGAACAGACTGCTATCTAACTGCTTCAGCTCTTTACTTCTCCTTTTCAAAATTCTTTCTCGTTCATAAAGATGTTCTAAAAATATTAAACATGAATTAATATAATTGTAGAAACAATTATAGGAAATATTATAGTAGATATTCAAAAGTATTGGATATAATACTAAAAATATTGAACAATGATGCTACAAAATTGTTATTTTATAACAAATATTCAAAAGTATTGAATATAATACTAAAAAATAATAGCTTCAATGAATTACAAGGATGCTACTAATAGATAGGTTATAGCAAATATTCAAAAGTATTGAATATAATACTAAAAAAATAATAGCTTCAATGAATTACAAGGATGCTACTAATAGATAGGTTATAGCAAATATTCAAAAGTATTGAATATAATACTAAAAAAATAATAGCTTCAATGAATTACAAGGATGCTACTAATAGAAAAAAATACAATTATCAATTTATGATAATAATTGTATACAAGATAAAAAGATACTGTCTTATTATACTTAACAAAAAAAACTTTCGATTTTGATCTATGTACAGCTGTGTGCAGGGTTCTGGAAACGATTAACATCAGTTTAGATTATTCCATTTGTTCTAGAAGCATCCATCCATTCGCTGGGGGCAAAAGATTTCTTTTTTTTTTCTGGTTCAGCGGGCTGTTGTTTTACATCCACCGGACTTGTAGAAAAATTATGTGAAATACAGATGGATTGACGTTCTATCTCGTACTCTTCGGCAATCTTGGAAATAATCGATCGACGTAGTGGTATCCAGAATAATTGATCTGCATCCAGGTGTAGAATATATAGAAAAAAATTTTGGGCGTACCTCTTGGATATTTATGTGTAGGAATATCTCTTCGAGACCCCACCTGACACCAATGTTGTAAAATGGTGTCGTATTGTCGTTCTGGAGGAGATTACTCAGCTTACTAGTACATTCTGCAGGGATGCTAGCTTCTGGTAGTAGATTCTTCAGTTGACGACTTCCAACACCAATTACAGTAGTAATCGAATATCTTTCTTAAGATGATTAATAAGGATTCTTGTTCAGACGGTGTATTGTTGCAATTAGAGAATACTTGAGCGGTCTAAAGTAACCTCGTTGCGACATGCGACGGTTGAACAATTAGTATCTTTTTATTACTATTAATACAAACACTTTTATTAAAATATATCATTTATTCGTTGTAATATTATATCTGCTTACTTAATTACAATAGTATTTTATTAGATTAACGAAGATGACAGATATAAAACAAAATGTAATTCTATAGTGTTATAATTTAATTAATAGTTGAAATGTGCTCACTATTCAATACGTACGAAGTTGCGAATAGTAATGCTTGCTTTGAGACTCAGGAGAAGACTGGCTTTCAGCGTCTTGTGCAATTTAATATATAATAATTTATTTCACATCACAGAACGCCAATACTGAATTACCAGCATTAAATCAATATTAATCTCCACAAACCAGAGACAATATTTATAAGCGCTAAACTTAAATAATTATTCTTTACGATCTTAATACTAATACAAAAACTGTTTACATAATATAATTCTATTACATAATTAACATTTAATATCATTAAAAATAAAAGGTAAGTGCGACATATGCGTACTTACAACAATAGTTTCAGGTAGTTTATACTTTTAGAACTGGTACATGTATTTTGTAGAACGATATACTGTCCTATAACTCACTTTATTGTATTTTTAAACACAGAACCATTTTTCTGTGAACTGAGTATCATTCTACTTTCGAGACAACATTATATTTTATACTCTAAATCAAATAAAACACAAAAATAAAAACATAGCAAGGTACTGAAATTGCTTCTCCTATAGAAAGATCCATAATAAAAACCTATTGTATACTAAATGTAAGCAATTCCCCCGAATTTAAAAGTAACGGTCTTTTTTTATTATTCAGGATATATCATGTGAAGATAGTTTTGGTATTTATTGCATTTATTTATAAATGAATCTACTATGCATTTATTTTTAATGCGTTGGCACTACTGGTGACATTTTTGTATGCTGACCACATCGTTGTCCGTCCTCACGTAATTGGCTGGCTCACCAGTTTTAACCACATCTATATCCAACAATAAATTTTAAATTGTCTGTAAACTTGAAAATTACATTTCTGTTTTATATAAATTGCAATTCGATCAAGTCAATAAATTTTTAATAAAATGAACACAATGGTGTTGTAACTTCAACCCACGCTTGATCATGAAATCATGCAGAGGAACAGAGGCCTATTCATTAGATATGCTGATTCGGTACTTATGGATCACAGGACGCGTGTCTGAGGACAACTGTTGACAACGGGCAACACTAGAATTAGACTAGAATTATCAGAGCAAGCCGACTGCTGTGTTCTTTGCATGTGTTGTGACACAATACACATACATACCAGGTATATACGACAGTACTCCAAGTCAAACTTGTGTACTGTAGGGTGTATTGGAGTTGTTTTACACTAACATAATTTATCATGAGAGCAAACTTTTCCAGTCTGAGTCTTTCCACTAAAAGGGTTACCAACTACTGGCCTAGTATATGGCACTGATACCTATGTATCCATAAACACAAGCTGCTATTTTTTTAATTGCTTGAACGCAAGTTTAAACTTGTATTTAGTTCATACAGACAAATACATGTTTGGCATTATTCAGCTTTCACGTCACGCGGCAAGGACATGTGTGCAAAATTAAGAGAGACAACAAGAAAATAAACCTATCTAACACTTTAAAGAGTAAATGAAACAAAACACAAACATTAAGAGAAAACGGGTTACATATTACAAACGATAAAGATAGAAGATATATCAAGTTTGCAAATTATATACAAAGAGAGAAGAGTACCATTGTAATATAATACGAGTAAAAGAGATAGTATGTTACATAAAATTAAATATTCATATGAGTGAAAGAGACAAATTGTTTTATATATTAGAAATATATTTGTTAGAGTGAAATGGAATGCTACACGTGTAGCATATTCGGCCATGACTCAGGAAACAAAACATATCGACCCACAGATGAAATAAAACAAAGTAATAAACGCACAGTCTGGAGCTTTTTCTTTTGACAGTATTGCTTTCTCTTTTACACTATCTAAATTTATATATTCTATCTCATATATTGTTAAATGATATCTTATTAGTAGGTGACAAGATTTTAAATTATATTCTGATGTAAGTTAAACGATTTAAATGACTTTTACGATTTAATATGTATAACAACACCGTATATTTAAGATGTATTTAAAATGTACATAATTATGAATAGTAGATCTTTATTTATATCAGTTTGTGTTCCTTTTATGAATTGAATCGGCATTTATGTAAAGAAAATGTGTGCAAAATTTCAAAAGGATTGATGCAGTAGATTTTAAGCTAGAGAGGACAACGACTCTGAAAAGCTAAGTATGAGAAAAACGCATTTAAAAGTTTCAAAGAAAGACGAAACCAGATCAGAGAGGCGAGGACTTAAAACTCTATATTTCCGACAGTTTTACTCCAACCGACTTTACCGAATTTTCACACAATAAACTTAATATGTTGTACATTAATATAAATAAAGAAAAGTTGAAACCCCCTCCCATAATGACAAGAAGGAAGATCACTACAAGTTTTATTTTGGGAAACGCTTTTTATATAACATGTAAGATAAACGTAACTTTATTAAATCTGAAGTATAAGAGAGAGAGAGAGAGAGAGAGAGAGGCATTCTCAACCGTCATATATTATTTACAGCTGTCTCGGCAACACTATACAGTTTTGATATTATGAAGAATATACAAAATATTACGCTATATACAACGATTAATAAAATCTATTACTTATTATTCTACAGACTTTAATTTTAAGCTAGTTACATCAAAAATATGACAAGAACTAAAGCTGAAACTCAAATTTCAAATAGGTATATCCGTTAATTTTTAATCCAACAAAAAATCCTACTTTTAAAAAATGAGCTCATAACCCAAATACAGTGGATAAAGAACATTCTGAGATTTTGCGAGGTACAGTGCCAATTGATCTATGGATAAAGCGGCCCTGAGTACCAGGCCCCTCTAATAACTACGTGACGTCACTTCTAAGCCGTGTTCCAGATATGAACATTTTTTTTGTATATAAAAATCCTTGTAATGATTTTTAAACAAGGTATGAATGATTGTCTAAAATAAAATTTCGCAATATGATGAAATACAGACATGAGGTTTGCATGTGCCATGTGCCATGTGCCTTGTGCCATGTTTGCCAAAACACCAACCAACTTATGAATACTAATTTAAACACCAATACTAACTAACACTCTCTACATAGTTCGTTAAATATTATTTTAATTAGTAGATACTAAATAAACTGTTAAACTAGGAATTTAAAAATCTAATATTGAAAAGTAAAATGAATATTTGTTTGATTACAAATAAACATTCTAAGAAGAAGAAAAAAACATAAATTAATTTGTTTATTTTTATATTTAAATGAAGTTAGTGATATCTTAAATCTCACAAAAGGTAATTGACCTGATATTTTGCAGTTTTTTAAGTCGTAGTTACCTGCCTGTCTTCTAATGCTATGGTTCTAAAATATAGATCTATCGAATGATCAAAATAATTGAGAATTGGTATTGGTAGAAATGTTACCTTTCTGAAACAAACTTAATACTTATGAAGAATGACATCCTGCAACATTAGACCCTAGTCGATGAGATTTCAAGTTTAGGCGAGTTTTTTTATTCAGTAAAATAATTGAAAAAGATATCTTACCGTTCCTTAGTTTACATTTTTGCATTTTTAATCGAAAATAAGTAAAGATAATCAAGTTTTAATAATATCTGAAAGCAAAATAACAAAAAGTAGAGATCAAGAAGAGATAAACACAGGACAAGAATAATTTTTTTGTTTTTAATATAGAATACTTTAAAGTATCATTGCCACTCACTGCTTTAATTTAATTTTGTATTTTGTATTTAATTTAAATTGTTTAACATATGGCAATACGCGTAGTCATTCACAGTACCATTTTGAATTGAATTTCTTTTTTAAGTTTTCTTAGTTTTTTTAGATCCTTGCAAGGTCCAATGTCTTAAATTAAGAAAAACTATATTATATTATAACCTCCAAAATGTGACAATCTGTCAAAATGGAGTACGATTTACTTTTAAAAGAAGTTTAATGTCAGTTTTTGAAAAATATGGAAGTGAAAACAATTTCTATTGTTATTAAAAATAGCAATTTTAATTATTTCACATACAATTTTGTCGAACTGTCGAAAATTTATATTACTAACGATGCATATGCACCAACTAAATTAACTAAACTCAAATTAAAACACGAATATGACAAGGAATGCTTAAATGAAAACCTGAAATCTAGAGCACAATATTAAATAAAAACAGTAAATTAAATATCAAAACAGTGAGTGGGAATGAGGCTTCGGTTTAGTTTATTTTAACGGGCATGGTTTAATGCGTAAAATTAAATAAATACAATAAAGTATAAATGTAAAGTAAGGTTAAACTATAGGTCTATAAGTTCAAATTTTTGATAATCGAATCTTAAAGAAGACAGAACTGCTTATTCTCAAAATTCTGATGGAATAACTGAGGCTGCTGGATACTGGGGAGACTAGGGCTTTGGTTTTGACGGCACAAGACCACGGATTCGACACATATAGACATTATATATTCGATTGAAATTGATAATTAATAAATGATTGTTATATAATTAATGACTCTTAATTGAGAGAACCCTAACAATAGATATCTTTATTTAACTTTAATTAATAAATTTCACCACAAAAACATTTGATATAAAGAGGACACAAATCACCTTCTAAGAGATTAGCTTTAAAAAGAGTGATTTCGCCTTTTAAGTAAAGAATTCAACAAGCTAGCTCTACCTTCTTTAGCTTGCTCAAGCGTGAAGCCTGAAAGTCTGAGAATCATAGAGCTATTGAATAATTTCGAGCGTGTGGTTCCGGGCAGTTGAGAAAAAGAGTCATAAAGAGGAGCGAGGGGAGGTAGTTTGGAGTATGGTGTTGGGGTCAGTGAATTGGTACACAAACCGTGAATTTAATTATTTTTGTTGTTTATTACTACTGCGTAGTTTATAAGGATTACTACTTCACTTTTGGTTAGCAGTTTTTTAAATTATTATTTTGTACTCGGAAATAAAATTCATTGAGGTTCAAGGCTATAACTCATCAATATCAATGGCCTGTAATATACCGGACGTTAACATCGATGGGTAAGTGTTTGTGAAGACAGAGGCGTAATAGTCTGTTACTTGGTTTATTACGTAACAACTTGTACAACCGGAAGTTTGATAAATGGAACTCGAAATGATTAAATATTTATATTCACAATTTATAAGTCGTTTAAACACACAATGGGCTTGTGTCCTATGTCTTAATTTCTATAAAAGTGTACTATATATTGATAAAGTGGGTTACTAGAACCTCAAATGTTCAATTATTTTTTAATAACTCCTTATATGTTAAGAGATATTAACAATTAAAAAAGTCATTTTGTCTCTTTAATTATTAAAGGGATTCAACGTTGTACACATTCTAAATGCATGTGACATCACAACCTTACAGCTCATAAATCTCTGCTAGATGTATTTATATATCAAAATATCAAATATTATTTACAGTTATTTCAAGGAACAATAAAATTCCAATATTATGTCTGCCTTAACAGGGTTAAATAAAATAAAAACTTATTATTATTTGACTTGACTTGATTATTTCGACTACCAACAGCTACAAAACATTACCACAGCTCTGACCTACTCAACAAATAACTGACGTTTAAATGCATTTCACGTCATACAAATACGGCCGACCATTTCTAGCGCTAAAACTACAATTCAAATTTTTAATTGCTATATCTTCGTCAACATTTAGATATTTAATAAAATAGACACGCTAATACACATTTATTAACATCAATTTCAATCAACAATTGAAAAATCGACCACTAAAAAATGAGGAAGGCCCTTGGTATACAATAGCAGCAAATATAAAGGCAGATGGGTGCATCCACTATTTTTTAAATCTTTATATTTTGTTCTTTTCAAAAAGGTTTCCAAATTATGTTGATATCAAAATTTTGATATGAACGAACCGGAAACGAGAAAAACTAATGATTTCGTAGAAGATTTATAACAAGTTCGTGGAAAACAAGTGCGCCGGTTAGAAACCAGTGACTAAGCGAGTCCATTACAAAATCTGGAACATGTAGGAACGTGTTTTTAGAAAGAAATTTCATTGGTTTTTGTTAAAACATAAAATAACGAGAACATTGTGAAAAAGAGACAACATACGCATGAAATTCATGTTTACAGACTCCAGCAGCTGAAACCATCAAACAAAAAGAGATTGCTATTTAGAGAAATACATGTAAAGACAATATAACCGACCCAAAATGTTTTACAACTTTTTTAATTTTCAGTGGAAACGCCGGATCAAATTTACACGTGTATAAGACCATAAAGAAAAGCGATAGAATTTTCCGAGAGTCTCCATGGTAACCGAGTAAGCAATTATATTAATTATCGGGATGTTTAATGACTGTAACATGAATATTAAACAGAAATGAGGTGAAGTGTTAAAGAAGGGAAGAAAAGTTATTTTCCACCTTGGCTGGCTTTTCATTACATGAAAATATATTACTAAGGCTATAAAATATACCGAAGCAACTGGAAAATTCCAAGAAATAATATTCTTTCATTTCACTAAATAAAAGATTTTAATTGGAAATATTACAGATGGAAACGCTTTTTTAATTACAGTAGTTTATTAATTTTCTTTATAAATAACATTAACCTAAAAAGTTAAGTTATACTTCTTTTACACTTAATTAGTGAAATCTGAGTGTTCGCGAGACTTTTAGAAATGAAAAATTATTTTCATATATTTTATTTTTCACAAAAAAGCTCGTAGATGAAAAGCTTTATTATTGCATAACTTATTAAATTCCTGAAATTTCATTGCGTTGATACTGTTTCCCTTTAATATCTATAAATACTAAACAACATCTTAAATATTTCGAAAGCGCATATTGATATGAGCTTTTGAGCTTTAAGCTCGTGAAACTGAATAAAACATTAAATTAAATATACATAGTATGTCGTTAATATTATACGAATTAACACTTGAATTATTGTCAGGAGCTTTCAAAAGCTCTATGTATATAAGAAACATTAGAAATAAGTAAATTGAATTCGTTTCTTTTGTGTGTAACTTGCAAAATCCGCTCTTTGCACATATTAATATTTAAAATTTGCTTATAGTAAACAAAAGAAAGGTAATTAATTTTTTAATTAAATCTTTTTTTATATAATAAAAATTTGAACAAAAACAAAATCCAATTTCCACTAAGAATCGTGCATGGTTTTGTAAAGTAAATAACAAAAATGGCCGCCGAGGCTGTAGCTGTTTTTTGCTGTTTGCCGCTATGCTGTTAACTTCAATTACCAATACCATTAATATTACAGTAAATTTTACGATGATTTTAATGATTTAATAATGATACATATTACTGATGAAGCATTGATGGCCGTAATATTTTAATAAGTTAGTATACATCAGTAAAAAGAGAGAAATTCCTCTTTTGAGCTTTTAGTTATATGAGAGAAGAACCCACATCTCTTTTTGTTTTAAATTGAACGTAAAAAAACACTGAACGTGAACCACTTTAATCCACTTTATTCTAACATCTATCTTCCAGTTGTAATAAATAAAATTTATTGTACAAAACAATTTTTCCTGGAACCATAACCTGTTTTTTCAAAATCCCTTCTTTGATGAATGACTGTACAAATTTCATTTGCTGGTATACTTCAACACAGTCTATTTCCATTATATTTTCCCCGTTATACGGCTACCGTTATTGATTTTGTGCCGCTGATATGAATAATTGACATCGTTAGTTGAAAATACGTTTTGTTTCCGTTTTAAATTCCTTTTTTAACTTTTTTTCAAAGTACTTCTTTTGATATTTTTAACTTTGTTTTATTTTACCAGCTCAACATTATTTGTGGCTATTTTTAGATAAAGATTTCTTCGTTTAATATTTCTTTTAATCGAACATCGTTTTTTGTCACTTGGAAGACATCAGACTTTGTTATTTTAATGATTTGACCGCTTGCAACATTGCCACAGCTGTTGCAACGATTTCCTGCGTTGACAATTCTGATGTTGCGGAATCTCGGATTGTATAAATTTAGCTAAACAATTTTAAAACTGTTTCCTGTGCTCTTTCGTTAGTTCTGCATTTCTTCGGAGCCGGATTTAGGAGTTAATGCAGTATTAAGCCTCATTCCCACTCACTGTTTTGATATTTAATTTACTGTTTTTATTTAATATTGTAATCTAGATTTCAGGTTCTCGTTGAAGCATTCTTTTTCACATTTGTGTTTTAATTTAAGTCTAGTTAATTTAGTTGGTGCGTATGCATCGTTAGTAATATAAACTTTGACAGTTCGATAAAATTGTATGTGAAATAATTAAAATTGATATTTTTAATAACAATTAGTAATAGAAATTGTTTTCACTTCTGTATTTTTCAAAAACTGACATTAAACTTCTTTGAAAAATAAATCCTACTGCATTTTGACAGATTGTCACATTTTGGAGGTTATAATATAATATAGTTTTTCTTAATTTAATATTTTTAATTTAAAACATTGGACTTTGTAAGGTTCTAAAAAAACTGAGAAAATTTAACAAATAAATTAAATTAAAAATGGTACTGTGAATGACTACGCGTATTGCCATATGCTAAACAATTTAAATATAAAATTAAATTAAAGCAGTGAGTGGGAATAATGATAGTGGGTTGAATTTAGAAATTATGCCTATCTTGAGTAAATTTTTTTTTCATTCTATGGTTTAGAGGGTACAAAACGTATTTTCGATTAATTTTCTGGTTTAAGTTCAAATTCTTAATCCACTTAGTTTAATGCTAGGTTATTCAAAAGGTAAAGAAGAATTATATAACACCATAGTCAACATTTTAACGCCAGGTCAGTGGGATAAGTACTAATCCTATTAATATTTAGTTATCTCGTTAAAAAACGAGGTTCCAAAACAAAAACACCTTTCCCTGTTTTAAAACTAACGCTACAAAAGGTTAAAGTGATTACTTAAAAGCAAAGTAGGTTACCAAATTATATTTAGAATGAATACAAACGTAATATTCATGTGTCCAAATGTTGACACAACTCGATGATGGATTGAGACTAGTTTGTTTGCAATAAGATAATTATCAGCGTTGATTTAACCAATGTTTATACTAGCTAAATAAGTATTGCGATTGAGAGGGACTTATGTGTATAAAGTATTGTTAGAAAGAGAATACGATACTTAAAATTTTATTTATATAACGGTAATTTTGCAAGTACATCAATCAGATATATTTTATATGAGAAGAGCTGAACATTCCCGTGACAGACACAAAGTACGAAAAACATAAATCTAAATATAAATATCTATTATCAGAATTTATGTCGTCAATCGTGGTATGAGGCTTTAGCTATGACGTCAGAAGCTGAAAACTATAACACATTATTCAATAAGTTCGTAGGATGATTTAAGATTTTTCAATTATTTTGAAACTAAAAATGTCATGAAATTTTGACACATATCGTTTGAAGGTTGATACTATCTAAGAATCCACTACAAATCCGTCTAAGACAGCTCTGAACTTAAGAGAAACTAATCGAACCTAATTAAAAAATCAACAATTTGATAAGATAAGAATGTCGCAATATAATTTATCTCTAGATTTATAATTATTTTTCCTTGTCAATATTTCAGGACCTCATAAAACACAAGAAAAGAACATTTTAGCGGTGGTAACGGTTCCTAGGGACAAGGGTAAGGATAAAGGTTCATATGACCTTGCCTAGAGGCCAATCGATCACAAAATCCAACCTGAACACAGCAACACACTGCCTTCATACTCGCAGTGGATGAAGCTACAGAGTGTTTACAAAATTATTTCATAAATCTAGTTGTTACAGTATAAATAACGACATTTTTGCTAAAATGGATACAGCTTACATACATTCAATTTTAAGATGTATTTTTAATACCTATAACAGTTATATCTGGGTATATAAAATGTCCTTATGTGTCATAGAACAAATTCTCTTTCAATATACTCGTATAAACTAAAATAACATAACATCAATTTTAAGTTCATTTTATTGTTCTAAATTCGTAATACTCAGGCCGTCCGCGCATGGGTCGACTGATTGCAAACCTTAGCCCCGAATCTGCCCGAACCGAATGAGAATGCAACTGTGTTGTTAGTGAGAGAACGCACGTGTGAGATAACACACACGGCACGAACGAAACTGAACTGATTTGATATTGGTTTTGAGCGACTATGATCCTTGGTCGCAGGGCAATTACGTTCCATGCTTTTGATGGTGACATCATGAGCAGAGATGTGCACATATACTATTTAAAAGTATTGTAATACATACATACATACATACAAATACCTCAGAATACGACATAATAAAATCCCCTATTATGCTATTGTTAAAAATTCTATAGAGTCACGAAACACGACTCGTTTTTCGTTATCGTTGGAAACTTCGTTGCGGAACTAGTTTGCGATCAGACGGCCTTAGTCTAAACATATATTCTAAATTTGTTATTCCAGTTTAAATAAAACACGAAAATAAAAATATGCCAAACTATATCTCTTTAATTAAGAAGAATCTTAAGCTACTCAAACTGTCTTTGTTCTAAGAGATCACTAGCAAACGTAAGAACAAAATTTAGAATCAGCGTTGGCTCAGCTTGTTTACTTTGTTGTGTCTTTCTTTTTTAAGACAGTTGAAAAAGTTGAAATAAAACATCATAACGATGAAATAGTTTGGGTTCTGGCACATGTTTTTGGCTTTATCGTGAGCTTAAAGTTAAGTTAAAAGAATAGGCTTTTCATATTTTTCAATAGATATTTAAAGTAGGTAATCGAAACAACACAATTCTGCATTTTAATAACAACAACGGGAAGAGCTATCCAGTTTAAAAATATAGTCATTAGTACAATTATCTCAAAGAGTCTGTTTTCGTTCGTACATTTCCATAACTTGATCAGTAAATTCTATAACATCCTGTATATACCCCCAGCACATTCTCCAATGTTGTTCATGATAAACCGGGAACTGGAAGGACAAGGACAGGGACAGGGACTTTTGAAACTTGGAGAGCAACACCCGGGAGAAGGGGAGTCAGCAGCCGGGATACAGCCATAGCCACAGTTGGGAATGTTGAATGTGTATATAATATATAGGGATAAAAGCACTGTTGCCATGACTACAGACCTACAGCATAGAACGGAGCATGGAGCATGGAGCTGTGCGACCCAGACAACTGCTGAATATAGTACTGGATGGAAGAGGAAATGATGAAATGAATATATACCATCAGATAGAATAGCAAGTGCTTGCTTTGCTTGTTGGTTAGGTTTTAGCAACATATGTATGTACGGTCTCCATGATTTATCATTGTATAATGTCATTTGCAATGATGGATGTTGGAAATAAATGAATTTCTAATTTTATATATATAACTGAATAAAATACATATAAAAGAAGTTTCTGTCATCGGTTTTTCTATTAGATATTTAATAGTAATTAAAGAGGAAAACGTTTCTAACAAGTAATCAGATAAAAATTGAATTAATCTTATGATGACGAATGTAGGAATTTATTTATAGAGATATTATAATTGCAGAGAGCATTTATCCTCATTTCGAGTACATATTGGAACTTATATAGTTATTATAAAGTAAGTCCTCAACTTCTCAAATCAAATCAAATAGTGCCTGAGCGCCATTACTGAATGGTTATTACTAAGATCTGCTTATAAAATTCTAATTAAACAACTACATTTATAGAAACAAAATTAAATTTAATACATATCCTATACATATATATGTAAACGTATGTAATGGACTGGTCAGATTAGCTTTTAACGATCCGTATAAATCGAATCCGCGTTACAGTTACAGAAAAATGAGCCGTGTTTCGTGACTCTATAGAATTTTTAACAAAATCAAAATAGGGGAGTTTATTGTGTCGTATTATGAGGTATTTGTATCTATGTATGCATTTAAATACTTTTGAATAATATATGTACACATCTCTGCTCATGATGTCACCATCAAAAGCATGGAACGTAATTGCCCTGTGACCAAGAAACGTAGTCGCTCAAAACGTGCTTAAAACCAATTTCAAATCAGTTTAGTTTCGTTCGTGCCGTGTGTGTTCTCTCACTAATAACACAGTTGTTCTCTCATTCGGTTCGGACAGATTCAGGGCTCGCGTTTGCAATCAGTCGACCCATGTGCGGACTTTTCAGAGCCTTTTCTTTATTATAGAGACAGTAGTCTTTGAAAACATACGCGTCTCTTTGCGTAAGGTAATATTAACGGAATTTGAATTGACATTTGAACTGGAAAGAATATTACAGATATATTTCAAACACTTTTCTTCAGTATGCACTTATATTAATCACTCTGAGAAGTATTTATTTGCGTTTCTTAAAATCTGCTCATGAATGAAATGTTAATGATTCGTAATAATAGGTAAAACAATCTATAAATACTTGCAACATGGGTTTTACTGAGTATCGAATTACGTAAATCATGTATCCGCCTATTAAAAATAATAGTTGGTGCTTGAATTAATAAATAATCAATTAATAAACGTTTATTTGTTGTTAACAAAGCGGGGCATGACTTGGGAATTCCACGGACATATCTCAGGCGTGACTGTAAATGTTAAAATGATATTAATTCATCATATTACAAATGAATCAGTCAGTAGGTAAATGCACAAGTTACGTAAACAATTAAACCGGAATCAATAACAACAAGTTATGTAGAATTGTTTATAGTTATAGTCAGGTACGCAGAAAAGTGATTACCTGTACGTATTTTAAGAATATTGGGTGTGTCTCATAGGTATACCAGATTTTAAATCAAATTTTAGCGCTAAAATTTGTTTTTCAATAAAATACTTAGAATCAACTTTATGGAGTTGAAATCATCACACACAAAATGCACAAATTCATTTCTAAAAAGAATGTTTGCAATATAATCGTCCTCCTAAGATTCACATAAGTCAAAAAGTTGAACTTGTTAAGCTATAGGTTTAACATTATATGTTATTATCTTTGCTTATTTTCTAATAAAAATACTAAGGAAAACTAAGCCATGCTTTGCAATTATTTAACTCAATAAAATCAATGGAAATCTTAAGTACATTTACTAATTAACGTTCTTATCATTCAGATAACTTCTCAGAGACTTCGAGTTGGTCATCAATTAATTTTTATGAATTTTATTGCAATATTATTAATGTGAAATTCTATTATCACAAAATGTCTATGTTTTTCAATGGAATTCAATTTCAAAACCCAGCGAGTTAGAGAGAGATATTCGCGGATATATTTCAGCAAGATCTTTATAGAGATAAAACCGAACAAGGATGAAACATGGAACACTTTACTCAATTTTCGAGATATTATTATAAACTATTTAATAAAGGTATGAAGTCTACCTGGTTTAGTTAAATATAGATACGTACTTATATAAATACTATATGGAAAGTTTAGAGATTGGTCTAGAATATCAACTGAAAGAGAAAGATACTATTTTGCTTTAAAAGCAGATTTGTACAAACAAAATTCGTCAAATAATAATTTACTCTTTACCAAGAAAGCACAATTTGTTTTGTTTTAGAAATTGTGCAATATCTGTGCAGCGGATCATGTCCTAATTTCTACAAACATACTATACGACTTATTATGCCAATAAATGATCAATTATTTTTAATAAGACGCAATATTATAGAAGATATGAACAATTAAAATAGTTATTTTTGTCCTTTAATCATTAAGGAATTAAAAATGTTCGATTTCGATCCTCTTCCCCACTATGTATTGCTGTCTCTTTTATACAACACAGTGTAAAGGAGATAGTGTATATGATATACACAGATTTAGAAAGAAACAAACGCGGTTGGCCTTTTTACCAACAAAGAAATAAATACATCAATAAAATATTGAATAAATAGTACGATTCTAAATATCAATTAAAATAATTTCGAAAACACGCCGGGGCGGGAGCGCGGGGGTCCGTTTATTGATGTTGTCACTGACGCAGATACTATTAATGTGTAGAAAAGTATAATCGTAGTATAGTATAGTAATATTTTACAACAAAACTCACATGATTTGTGTTAGTATAAATGATGTATGATGTCTGACGGAGTAGGCACGTAGTCCGTAGGTCACATAAACACTCATATGAGAACGGGACAGACTAGGTCATGGAAACTAGTTTAACCTAAGTCGTATTATGTTCAGGATTCATACTAGTACAGGTTTAGTACATGGGCAATTTTTTTTTTTTTGCAAATAAACATAAACAAAAATATTGTATATTTTTGATCTCGATTTCTTAACTCGATTGAAACATTTATTTATGTACATGTGTACAATGCAAATGAGAAGATAGAAGGTGATTTTTTTGTGTGTGTATATTATTTTCCTTTAGGGAAAATGTTTTGGTAAACAACTGAATTCGAAAATTAATATATCAAGTTCTATTGGTCATAGAAAGATAAACTAAAGTTCATTAA